>CAMZMU010000082.1:18826700-20127631 GCA_947311845.1 Poa pratensis
AACGCGAGGCCCTCGCCGGGGACCCCGGTTTTGTAGAATACGTTCATGGAGAAGGTGGTTTTGAACGGACACGAACGCGGACGCCGTTGCGGTGATCTGGTCGTCGGGGAGACGTCGCCAGATCGTGAAGGGGTGGGAGGAGAACGGAGCCGGACCTGTGACGAGGTAGGCTACCCTGTTGTAGGTGTCGGGGTGAGCTGAAGCGCGCCGCCATTGATCAAGGCGCCCTTGAGCACGGCCAAGGAGCCCTGCGGGGCGCCGTCGCTCGGGTTCGAAGGATGCGTGAGTAGTTCGTCACGTAAGCGGTTCTCCGCCTCACGAATCGGCTGCAGCTCCTCGCGCGGCAGACGGCGGCCGCGCAGAGCCAGAGGAAGCAGACGACGAGGGAGCTGCGCCGAGGAGAGGCGTAGCACGCCATGCAGGCACGGCGCACTCGTACCGGAATGATGCTGTCAGTCAAACTCGTGTGATTGTGCGAGGCGGGGGAAGGAGAGGGGGAATACACGGTGCCGTGCATAGGACTCTATATAGGTTTGCGCCGGCGTTGGTGCGGGTTGGTGATGCGCGCGGGGCCGGGGAAAGGGAAGCTGCACGGTAAATTCCCCTTCGTCGTCGATCAGGGCGAGACCAAGAGGAAGAGTTCATGTGGCATCGGGGAAGAAATGTGGAGTACAACCAGAAAGTCAAAAGGGAGGCCGAGCCATATGTACCTCTTTATCCTTTAGAACATAAAACCTCATTTTGAAGTTTAAAAAAATCTGAAAAAAAACCTGAATGTAGATACTATTAGCGTGCAAAATCTCAACTCAAAATAATTTATATTCTGGGCTAAACAAAATAACAAATCTGTTAGATTTTGTAGAGTTGCACTCTTTTCACTACTTTCAAGCTCAGATTTTATCATTTTTAGACAGCCCAAATATTGCAACATATTTTTGGATGAGATTTTACTTGCCGGTAAAATACAACATCATATACATCCATGATTTTTTTTCATATTCTTTGAAAAAAATTCAAAATAAAAAGCTACGTGTAAATCAGTCTCATATCGCGGCTCTGAGAATACACACTAGTGGAAAATGGGCTTTTTGTACCGGGTGGTAAGGACCTCTGGTCCCAGATTCCCACCCGGGACACCACAATCGGGACTAGAGGCCCCCCCCCCCCCTCTAGTCCCGGGTGGCTGACGGCCCGGTACAAGAGAGGTACACGTGGGGCCGTGGCAGAGCGCGTGCTGAGGACTTCTTGTACCGGTCCGTAATACGACCCGGTACAAGAGAGTCCCCACGTGGGGCCGTGGCAGAGCGCGTGCTGAGGACTTCTTGTACCGGTCCGTAATACGGCCCGGTACAAGAGAGGCCCCACGTGGCGGCCTCTGCATTTTTTTGTTTTTCCAGCTTATTACATATATGGTTAATTAATTACAAATCAGAAAAATAAATATAGCATATCAAAATATTCATAAAAGAAATATTTATGAGAATTCGACCGGGACTATATCCCGCTATTCGATTACAACCGGGACTAGATCCCGTCTATTCGATTACAACCGGGAATAGAGCCCGTCTATTCGATTACAATCGGGACTAGAGCCCGTGTATTCGATTACATAGAGGTCGACCGGGACTAGAACCCGTCTGTTCGATTACATGGAGATCATTTCCTGGACCCGTCGATGGCATTGTATCTTCCTTTTGGTTTATGACATGGTCCATCAAAAATCCCGCAATTTCCTCTTGAAGTGGTCGCCAGGTTCCTCCGCATGCTATCCATCTATAAAATAAGGAGAACAATGTGAATATCAATCATCATAACAGAAATTATGAATGACACTCAACACAATTGATGATAATAAAATAAAACTGTGAATATATTTTGTTCACTTACGTCTAGAAATTTCTGTGGGTTCCGCTCACTGACCTCCCGGCGAATCCACTGGCACACGAAGTATCCACACAAATTGGTCCCCGGTGGCTGCCTCTCGCAGTTCTTTACAAGAATAGATTTCAATCAAATAATAATCAAGCATGGTATGATGGAATAGAAATTTGAATTAAAAAAATGCGCGAACCTAGCTCGTACTACTTACCTTGTCAGGATAAAAACTAAGCACCTCTTTAAATTGACCTGTTGTCCTCGCTCTGAATTCTTTCCAAATGCTGCCCGGCAAACAAATGAATAAATGAGTTATTAATTAGTTACTTGATATCTCAGAAATTGAACAAATTAAAGAGACCGATATAGTACGATAGAAAATACGTTTGGAGGACATCTAAAATTAGTTGGTACCTCTCTTGGGGCCACCCCAATGAGTCGAAGATGTCAACTCTTGCATCATCAACTTGAATGATTAGCAGAATGTAATGGTCGCTGCGCACATTTATATATGTCAGTAACTAATCAGTTACACTTAACATCGAGTAAGCAAAAATTAATGTGTACAAGACAGTAACACTCTTAATTACCTGAAGTGGTAAGGAAAGAATATCTTCCTTTTATAATTTTGCCTGTGTATGAACCTAAACAAGTTGGCCTTCGTTTCCTCGGGGTAATCCGTAGCATGTAACCATTAATTCGGACCGGGTCAACGAACCAAAGTCAAATATTCTCATTCTGTCACATTCATCACTCTTCATTCTGCATAATAGCGTAGTGAGCATAATTAGAACAAGCAATGACCGAGCTGAGCTATAGACTTTATTTTAGAAATAAATGAATTGAATCACTTACAGACAATAGGTACTGACGATACTCAAGTCCAGGGAGTCAAGTGGTATAACTGATAGAGTTCTTCAAGATAAACATGTAACTCGTCTTTACCTATGTAATGTTCTTCTGTAACTTGCACAATGAGCACTTTTTGACCTTCCCTTGTGACATCCATGTACCAGTCATGCAGTCTTCGCATTTGTGTTGGTAGAAACTCGATCTGATCAAGTGGCACTAGAGACTTCTCGTATTCCCAGGTCCATTTATCTACATGCATATAGGGGGGGAGCTCTTGTGCATCCAGTTGAGAAAGTGACATACCAATTTCAGCAGCAAATTCGCGCGGTAGGCTAAATCATCAGTGTCCGCCGCGCGCGCGGAGCCCTTATCAGTGGTCACCTTGAGCGGGGGAGATCGACTGTTTTGACTGTGCTCCGAGCTGGGCAACGTCTCTTTTCTTTTCCCGCTGTCACTAGTACTTGTCGTCTTGCTGGAGCGAATTCTACTCAGACAGCGTGCATAGTCATCTTTCCTCTTTATCTCGACTTGCGATGGATGATTAAGAAAATCTGTAGCCCACTTTTTTGATCTGCCGTATATACTTGCTTCGGGGGGGCTTTTTCGGTTCCATCTGTCTTTTATGGTCGGCTGCTGATACGTCTCCAACGTATCCATAATTTCTGCTGTTCCATGCTTATATTATACCATTTGCTACATGTTTTATATACACTTCGTATCACTTTTATGCATTTTCTGGGACTAACCTATTAACAAGATGCCACAGTGCCAGTTCCCTGTTTTCTGCTGTTTTTGGTTTCAGAAAGTTACTTCTGGAAATATTCTCGGAATTGCACGAAACAAAAGGCCAGGTCCCTATTTTTCCAGCACGTACACGGAGTCCGAAGGAGAGACGAAGAGCCACGAGGTGGCCAAACCACACCTGGCGCGGCTGGGCCCCAGCCGCGCCTGGTGGTTTGGGCCCCTCGGGGGTCCGCCGACATCGCCCCTTCGCCTATTTATTCCCCGAGACGCGAAAACCCTAAAACACCGAGCCTTTCATCCAGAACATATTCGCTGCCGCCGCCGTCGTCAACCCTAACTCGGGGGGTTCTGAAGCTCTTCCCGGCACCCTGCCGGAGAGGGGAATCATCACCGGAGGGCTCTACATCGCCATGCCCGCCTCCGGAGTGATGCGTGAGTAGTTCATCCTTGGACTATGGGTCCATAGCAGTAGCTAGATGGTTGTCTTCTCCACTTGTGCCATCATGTTTAGATCTTGTGAGCTGCCTATCATGATCAAGATCATCTTATTGTAATGCTACATGTTGTGTTTGCTGGGATCTGACTTATATTGATACCTATGTGGAGCTGAATATTATATTATCATGTCTATGTCATTTGTGATCTTGCATGCTCTCCGTTACTTGTTGAAGCCTTGGCCACGTGAATACTTGTAACTCCAAGAGGGGGTATTTATGCATGATAGTTGGGTTCAACCTCTATTTAACCTGGGATAGTGACAGCAAGTTCTAAGGTTGTAGATGTGTTGTTGCCACTAGGGGTAAAACAGCAATGCTTTATTCAAGGATGAATGTATTGTTTACATTACGCACATTACTTAATGCAATTGTCTGTTGCTTGCAACTTAATACTGGAAGGGGTACGGATGTTAACCGGAAAGTGGACTATTTAGGCATAGATGCATGCTGGATAGCGGTCTATGTACTTTGTCGTAATGCCCAAATGAATCTCATAGTAGACACCACAGCTCACACATGCATGTTATATGCACTTATCAATTGTCAATTGCCCAGCTGTAATTTGTTTACCCAGCATGTTAGTTATCTTATTGGAGAGACACCACTAGTGAACTGTGGACCCCGGTCCATTCTTTTACATCTGAAATACAATCTACTGCAATCATTGTTCTCTACTGTTTTATGCAAACAAACATCATTTCCATTCGATACGTTTAACCCTTTGTTTTCAGCAAGCCGGTGAGATTGACAACCTCACTGTTAAGTTGGGGCAAAGTAATTTGATTGTGTTGTGCAGGTTCCACGTTGGCACCGGAATCCCTGGTGTTGCGCCGCACTACACTCCTTCACCAACACCTTCGAAGCAAACCTCGTTTTCCTACTGGTCGATTAAACCTTGGTTTCATACTGAGGGAAAACTTACTGCTGCACTCATCATACCTTCCTCTTGGGGTTCCCAACTGACGTGTGACGTACAAGCATTGTTTCTGGCACTATTAACCTAGAGCCACCAACACGTTTTCTGGCGCCGTTGCCGGGGAAAACGAATTGCTTCTGCAAGGGGAGTCTCTCACACCCAATCTCTTTACTTTGTTATTTGTCTTGCTTAGTTTATTTTTATTTAGTCTTGTTTGCTCTCTTTATCAAAAACACAAAAAAATTAGTTACTTGTTTATTTATTTTTGTTTTTTTTTCAAAATGAGTACTCCTGAGAACACTAAGTTGTGTGACTTCACTAGCACAAACAACAATGATTTCATATGCACTCCTATTGCTCCACCTGCTTCTACAGCAGAATTTTATGAAATTAAACCTGCTCTATTAAATCTTGTTATGAAAGAGCAATTTTCTGGTGTTAGTACTGATGATGCTGCTGCCCATCTTAATAACTTTGTTGAACTTTGTGAAATGCAAAAGTATAAGGATATGGATGGGGATATTATAAAACTGAAACTTTTTCCTTTCTCCTTGAGAGGAAGAGCTAAAGAATGGTTGCTTTCTTTGCCTAGAAATAGTATTAATTCTTGGACAAAATGCAAAGATGCTTTCATAGGGAAATATTATCCTCCTGCTAAGATTATATCCTTGAGAAGTAGCATTATGAATTTTAAACAACTTGATAATGAACATGTTGCTCAAGCTTGGGAAAGAATGAAATCTTTGGTGAAGAATTGTCCCACTCATGGACTGACTACTTGGATGATCATCCAAACCTTTTATGCAGGATTAAATTTTTCCTCAAGGAACTTATTGGATTCAGCCTCTGGAGGAACCTTTATGTCCATCACTTTAGGTGCAGCAACAAAGCTACTTGATGATATGATGATCAACTATTCCGAATGGCACACCGAAAGAGCTCCTCAAGGTAAGAAGGTAAATTCTGTTGAAGAAACCTCCTCTTTGAGTGATAAGATTGATGCTATTATGTCTATGCTTGTGAATGGTAGATCTCATGTTGATCCTAATAATATTCCTTTAGCTTCATTGGTTGCTCAAGAAGAGCATGTTGATGTAAACTTCATTAAAAACAACAACTTCAACAACAATGCTTATAGGAATAATTTTGGTAGCAACAATTATAAGCCTTATCCTTCAAATGGTTATGGCAATTCTTATGGTAATTCCTACAGCAACAATAGAAGTGTGTCCTCTGATCTTGAAGCTATGCTTAAAGAATTTATTAGCACACAAAAAGCTTTCAATAAAACTGTTGAGGAAAAGTTTGAAAAAATTGATGATCTTGTCTCTAAAGTTGATAGTCTTGCTCATGATGTTGAAATTCTAAAACTGAAAGTTATGCCTAATGAAGTTAAAGATATAAGTCATTTGCTACAGCAAATGCCATCCAAGTTCGAATTGATAATAATATTAGGATGTTGGCTGAATTGCATGCTAGGTGGGAAAAAGAGGAAGAACTTGAAAAAGAGAATAGTATAGTTAGAGTTTGTACTATCACCACCACTAGTAATGCTAATGTTTCACATGCTAGTAAACCTCCTACTATTGATGGTAATGTTATTGGTGTTGTAATGTCTCTACTACTTCTGCAAAGCGTTTGAAATTGCCTAAAACTGCTGAAACTTTTTCTGATAAAAGTGCTGAAATTTTTCAAACTATTGGAGACAATGGTTCCACCACCATTGACAATAATGATTTTGATTTTGATGATTGTAACATCTCTGAAGTTATTATGTTCTTGCAAAAATTAGCTAGAAGTCCCAATGCTAGCACTATTAATTTGGCTTTTACAAAGCATATTACAAATGCTCTTTTGCAAGCTAGGGAGGAGAAGTTGAAACTTAAAGCTTCTATTCCTAGGAAATTAGAAGATGGTTGGGAACCCATCATTAAGGTAAAGGTGAATGATTTTTATTGCAATGCCTTGTGTGATCTTGGTGCAAGTGTTTCAGTTTTGCCCAAGAAGCTTTATGATATTCTTGATTTGCCACCTTTGGAACATTGTTATTTGGATGTTTTTCTCGCTGATAATGCTATGAAGAAACCTTTGGGGCGAGTTAATGATGTTTTTATTACGTAAAAATAACCTTGTCCCCGTTGATTTTATTGTTATGGATATTGAATGCAATGCATCTTGTCCTATTGTTTTGGGAAGACCTTTTCTTCGAACTGTTGGTGCCATCATTGATATGAAAGAAGGTAATATAAGGTACCAATTTCCTCTCAAGAAAGGTATGGAACACTTCCCTAGGAAGAGAATGAAGTTACCTTTTGACTCTATTGTTAGAGCAAGTTATGATGTTGATGCTTCTTCTCTTGACAACACTTGATTTTCACTTTCTGCGCCTAGCTGAAAGGCGTTAAAGAAAAGCGCTTATGGGAGACAACCCATCGTTTTTATTTGCTGTTATTTTTGTTTTCTTTGAGTCAAGGAGTTTTGTTACTTCTGTAGCAACTCCTTTGTATCTTTATTTTATCGCAATGTTGTGCCAAGTAAAGTTCTATATTGAAAGTTGATGCAAGATTTGGATTTCTGCGCAGTGACAGATTTTTAGCTGTCACGGATTTGAGCTTATCTCCCTGTAGAAAATTCAAAAAATTCTGAGAAAAATCACGCATATTCCTGAGATATGTACGCAACTTTCATTATTTTAGGCCAGATCCATCTGAGCAACTTAAGTGCCTCGAAAAAATTCGTCATTCCAGACTGTTCTGTTTTTGACAGATTCTGCCTTTTGTTTTGCATTCGCTCTTTTACTGTGTTTGTGTGGATTTCTTTGCTCCACAAAGCATTGGTGGCTGTAGCTAATGTCCAGAAGCTTTGGGATTGATTGTATCATTACAGAATATGAGAATTTTTGATTATGCACTAACCCTCTAATGAGAACTGTCTTGAGTTTGGTGTGAAGGAAGTTTTCAAGGATCAAGCGAGAAGGGTGATATTATGTGATCAAGAAGAGTGAAAAGCCTAAGCTTGGGGATGCCCCCGTGGTTCATCCCAACCATATTCAGAGAGACTCAAGCGTCTAAGCTTGGGGATGCCCAAGGCATCCCCTTCTTCATCAACAAACTTATCAGGTCATCTCTAGTGAAACTATATTTTAATTCTTTCACATCTTATGCGCTTTACTTGGAGCGTCTGTGTGTTTTTTTTTTTTTTTGTTTGAATAAATTCGGATCCTAGCAATCCTTGTGTGGGAGAGAGACACGCTCCGCTTTTTCATGTGAATACTCATGTTCTTCACTTATATTTGTTGAGTATTCTTAACTAGCTACTGCAGTGCTTTTAGCTCCTGTTTTTCATGCATCTCTTCGAGCTGTTAGCACTTGTTTATAAATACTCTCTTGCTGCATTATATTATCATTTGGAGAGTTTATGTTTAATAAATTATTGGTGTTTGTTTGGAAGAAAGAAAATGCTACATGTAGTAGTTGGTATTGGAAAAGACATATGCATTCTTGTAGATCATTGTCTTGTTTTGATTTGATGCTTTGCAATTGTTTTGAGCTCTCAAGTAGATCATGTTTAAGCTCTTGCATCATGTAGTTAAAGCCTAGTAGTGGAGAACTACCGTAGAGCTTGTTGAGACTTGGGATGCATATTTGTTCTCTCTAAGGTCTAGATATTTTCTGGTAAAATGTTTGAGCAACAAGGAAGACAGTGTAGAGTCTTATAATACTTGCAATATGTTTTTATGTGATTCTTGCTGTACCGGTTTATACTTGTGTTTGCTTCAAACAACCTTGCTAGCCTAAACTCTGTACTGAGAGGGAATGCTTCTCGTGCATCCAAAACTTGAGCCAAAACCCATGCCATTTGTGTCCACCATACCTACCTACTATGTGGTATTTCCTGCCATTCCAAGTAAATATTTCATGTGCTACCTTTAAACTATTCAAAACTTTATTACTCCTTATTTGTGTCAATGTTTTATAGCTCATGAGGAAGTATGTGGTGTTTTATCTTTCAATCTTGTCATTTACTTCTGACAGACTTTCACCTGGACTAGTGGCATATACATCCGCTTATCCAATAATTTGCAAAAAGAGCTGGCAACGGGGTGCCCAGCCCCAATTAATTACAACTTTCATTAATAATTCTCTTCACATGTTTTGCCCTGATTTATCAGTAAGCAACTTAATTTTGCAATAGACACTCCTCCATGGTATGTGAATGTTGGAAGGCACCCGAGGATTCGGTTAGCCATGGCTTGTGTAAGCAAAAGGTTGGGAGGAGTGTCATCTATAAAGAAACTAAAATACATGTGTAAACAAAAGAGAAGAGGGATGATCTACCTTGCTGGTAGAATAACGTCCTTCATGGGAGCCGCTCTTTGAAAGTCTGGTTGACAAGGGGGTTAGAGTGCCCACTACCATTCGTTGACAACAACAAACACCTCTCAAATACTTATTTTGTGCTCTCTATATGCTTTCGAAAACTTAAAAAGCTCTAGCACATGATTTAATCCCTGCTTCCCTCTGCGAAGGGCCTATCTTTTACTTTATGTTGAGTCAGTTTACCTACTCCTTTCTATCTTAGAAGCAAACACTTGTGTCAACTTTGTGTGCATTGATTCTTACATATTTACTTATTGCACTTGTTATATTGCTTTATGTTGACAACTATCCATGAGATATACATGTTACAAGTTGAAAGCAAATGCTGAAACTTAATCATCCTTTGTGTTGCTTCAATGCCTTTTACTTTGAATCTATTGCTTTATGAGTTACCTCTTATGCAAAACTTTTTGATGCTTGTCTTGAAAGTACTATTCATGAAAAGTTTTTGCTTATATGATTCATTGTTTACTCTTTATCTATTTGTTAGCAAACTATAGATCATTGCTTTGAGTCACTTCATTCATGACATGAGCCTTGCAATATATTGATCAAGATTGTGTGAAAGCATGTCTCCTCAGAAATTATTTGTTGTTATCGTTTTACCTACTCGAGGACGAGTAGAACTAAGCTTGGGGATGCTTGATACGTCTCCAACGTATCCATAATTTCTGCTGTTCCATGCTTATATTATACCATTTGCTACATGTTTTATATACACTTCGTATCACTTTTATGCATTTTCTGGGACTAACCTATTAACAAGATGCCACAGTGCCAGTTCCCTGTTTTCTGCTGTTTTTGGTTTCAGAAAGTTACTTCTGGAAATATTCTCGGAATTGCACGAAACAAAAGGCCAGTCCCTATTTTTCCAGCACGTACACGGAGTCCGAAGGAGAGACGAAGAAGCCACGAGGTGGCCAAACCACCTGGCGCGGCTGGGCCCAGCCGCGCCCCGGTGGTTTGGGCCCCTCGGGGGTCCGCCGACATCGCCCCTTCGCCTATTTATTCCCCGAGACGCGAAAACCCTAAAACACCGAGCCTTTCATCCAGAACATATTCGCTGCCGCCGCCGTCGTCAACCCTAACTCGGGGGGTTCTGAAGCTCTTCCCGGCACCCTGCCGGAGAGGGGAATCATCACCGGAGGGCTCTACATCGCCATGCCCGCCTCCGGAGTGATGCGTGAGTAGTTCATCCTTGGACTATGGGTCCATAGCAGTAGCTAGATGGTTGTCTTCTCCACTTGTGCCATCATGTTTAGATCTTGTGAGCTGCCTATCATGATCAAGATCATCTTATTGTAATGCTACATGTTGTGTTTGCTGGGATCTGACTTATATTGATACCTATGTGGAGCTGAATATTATATTATCATGTCTATGTCATTTGTGATCTTGCATGCTCTCCGTTACTTGTTGAAGCCTTGGCCACGTGAATACTTGTAACTCCAAGAGGGGGTATTTATGCATGATAGTTGGGTTCAACCTCTATTTAACCTGGGATAGTGACAGCAAGTTCTAAGGTTGTAGATGTGTTGTTGCCACTAGGGGTAAAACAGCAATGCTTTATTCAAGGATGAATGTATTGTTTACATTACGCACATTACTTAATGCAATTGTCTGTTGCTTGCAACTTAATACTGGAAGGGGTACGGATGTTAACCGGAAAGTGGACTATTTAGGCATAGATGCATGCTGGATAGCGGTCTATGTACTTTGTCGTAATGCCCAAATGAATCTCATAGTAGACACCACAGCTCACACATGCATGTTATATGCACTTATCAATTGTCAATTGCCCAGCTGTAATTTGTTTACCCAGCATGTTAGTTATCTTATTGGAGAGACACCACTAGTGAACTGTGGACCCCGGTCCATTCTTTTACATCTGAAATACAATCTACTGCAATCATTGTTCTCTACTGTTTTATGCAAACAAACATCATTTCCATTCGATACGTTTAACCCTTTGTTTTCAGCAAGCCGGTGAGATTGACAACCTCACTGTTAAGTTGGGGCAAAGTAATTTGATTGTGTTGTGCAGGTTCCACGTTGGCACCGGAATCCCTGGTGTTGCGCCGCACTACACTCCTCACCAACACCTTCGAAGCAAACCTCGTTTTCCTACTGGTCGATTAAACCTTGGTTTCATACTGAGGGAAAACTTACTGCTGCACTCATCATACCTTCCTCTTGGGGTTCCCAACTGACGTGTGACGTACAAGCATTGTTTCTGGCACTATTAACCTAGAGCCACCAGCTGCCACGGCCGCGGCGTTTTCCTCTACAGTCCTTTCCCAAGGTCTCGGGGGAGGAACCTTCGGTACTTGAGGGAGGGGCTCTTGTCGGGGTACCGGCGATCGGTCGCGACGGAAACCCATTAGTGACGAAACGACGGTCTTCGTCGACTGGTTGCTCCTAGTGGGCGGAGGCGGCGGAGGAGACGGCTGAGGAGTCTGCTGAGGCAGCGGCGGAGGAGACGGCTGAGGAGTCTGCTGAGGCGGCGGCGAAGATCGAGATGGACTCGTGTTGTGGTGGTCGTCCAAGTCGTCATCATGTGGACTTGGAGGCGGTGGTGGCCTTGGCGCTGTCCAACCTGGAATCACGATGTATTTCTTGGGCCATAGAATGAGTCCACCCTGGACATCTCCCAGTGTCCTCTCATCATCACCTCCAGGGATTTGAGTTCGAGTGATTCAAATCCGGGGCTAATTTAATCCACGCCGACACGAACATAGCCATCTGGAATCTCATTGCCCAAATACAGTGCTGTAGATTCACAAGTTAAAGCATAGCCCTCCGCCGCCTTCACGGCTAAGTTTCTCATAGCCTCATGTAGCTCACAACTTGTCTTCTCAGTGATATAATCCACGGGGTAGGTTTCCTTCGATAGCTCATCAGCACCAACCCCCGTGGAAGCCACGCTGCTTCTCAGTTGAGATGGACCACCTGTTGGAGCACCTTCCTGCAGTTGATGAGTTGCCCCATGCTCGCGCATTTCATCTACTTGCTGATGAAGGTGGCTCACCATACTTTCTAGTTTGCTCAACCGTCTGATTCCTCCTGCTCCTTCCTCTTCTTTGCTCTTGCTCGCTTCTATAAGATTCACAGTCCTCAGGAAACCCTTCATTCCATGGCACAACTCCACGGCCTCGTGTTCGTCCTCCTTTTTCTTTATTACCGAGAGCCTAGATAAAAATATATCTATGTCAAGTTGGTCGGCATGATTGTCATAAACACGAAACGAAACAAATATATAGTTATAACAAACCTTTGTCAGCTCGTCGTTCTCTCGGTCGGGAATAAACCTTCCCTCTCGAGCATCGGCGAGTGCATCAAGAATTTGCTTCCGGGGTATAGGAGTTTCTTTCTTTTCATCAACTATTAGATCCCCTGTTTCCATGTCATACTCCGCCCCATGCGCAAGCATCCAATTCTGACCCTATGGGGCCAGTTATGTGTAATTGGAGTGATCCCTTTATTGCGCAGCTCAGCCTCAATCTTATCCCACTTAGGCTCGGCACTTATGTAGCCACATGCCCCCATCTTATGGTGATATATCTTTTTCGCTGCATTTTCCTTATTCTTTTTCGATCTTTCCTTAGCTACTTCCGATTCCTTGTATTCCAGAAATGCCTTCCCGTGAGGCCGCTGCCTCTCTAGTGTGCCAGTGAAATCTGGAGCTTTCTTTTTCGATTGCCAATCACGGTATAATCTGTTCTTCCAATTGTTGAATTGTTCAGCCATCTTCTTCAGAGCGAAATGCTTGACTTTTTTCGTCATGGCTTTTGTCCTTTCGGTACAATCCAACACCGGGAGGGTGAACTTTGCTATGACTTGTCCCAAAGCACATCTTTAGTTCTGTTGCTGACCCAACTGGCGCCCTCTAAGTTTTTTGGCTCATTCCATTCCTGAATGCTGATCGGAACATTGTCCTAACAACAACTCCGCATTGATGAACAAACTTAGATGCGTTCGCCTTGGGCTCCAACGGTTTGCCATCTGCAGAGACGACCTCAATTATGAGATGCGCATCTGCGGCCAACCCTTTGGCATGGCTTCGTTTAGTTTCTGCAGATTGGGCCGATGCAGAGGTCTAAATATTAAAAAAATATGTGTTAATACATACATATAGTAATCAATTATTCCATCTGATCAACAGAGGCTTAATATACTCGCCAGACTGCGGAGGTGCACAAAGTAGCGACTCGTCATTGCACTCGATGCTCGTTTGCGCTTCGTCTCTTTGTTCCTCCTCCATTCCCGGACCGGACTCGTTCAAAAATTCTGAGCCATCTTCTGTTCCACCGGCTTCTGCTCCCCCACGGGTTCACGTATAATGTCGAACACCTCATTTTCAAGGTGTCTGCTGTTGAAGTTATGCATTGGGCTTAACTAATACAAAAGAAATATAAAACATTGTTAGCATTAATTAGCAGAATACAAAAATTTAAATCTACACTTAGCAAATTTAAATTTACACTTAGCAAATTTAAATCTCTAACCCTAAATTTAAATTTCTAACCCTAAATTTAAATCTCTAACCCTAAATTGCTAACCCTAAATTTAAATTTCTAACACTAAATTTAAATTTCTAACCCTAAATTTAAATTTCTAACACAAAAATTTAAATTTCTAACCCTAAATTACTAACACTAAAAAATCTAACCTAAATTACAAACACAAAAATTTAAATTTAAATTTTTAACCCTAAATTACTAACACTAAAAAAATCTAACCCTAAAATTTCTAACACAAAAAAAGAAAAAAACTAGCCTAATTCATAACCGTACCGTAGGTGGCGAGCTGGCCGGCGCGCGGCCGTCGAGGCGGTGGAGGAGGAGGAGGGAGCGGGCGGCGGCGTGTGGAGGAGGAGGAGGGCGCGGCGGCGTGTGGAGGAGGCGCCGCGGCGGCGGAGGAGGAGAGGCGGCGGAGAGGCGGAGGGGGAGAGGCGGAAGGCGACGCGGCAGAGGAGGAGAGGCGGAGGGCGAGGCGGCGCAAGCGGCGGCGGCGCGTGGAGGTGAGGGGCGCGAGCGTCCGGCGAATTTGGCAGCCTGACGGCGTCGATTTCGTCGGCGGCGGCGTCCTCCAATGTCTTCTCGCGGGTCGTGGCTCGACCCGGGGTGGAAGACTGGTATTTATAGCGGGAGGCCTCTAGTACCGGGCCGTGGCACCACCCGGTACTAGAGGGTTTTCGCCCACGCCGCCTCCTGCGCACCCAAATAGACCTCTTGTACCGGGTGGAGCCACCACCCGGTACTAGAGGTCCTTTTTTTTGCTTTCACGCCCGAAAATTTCAAATTTTGCGCGCAAATTTTTTGAAATGTATTTGGATATGAATTTGTATAATTTCTACATACTTTTGAATCTGATAACAAGTTCAACATGAAAAGTGTTTAAATTTGAATAAGTAATTCAAAACCATTTTCTGTTTTCTAAAATAATTATTCTATCTATTCAAACTATTATACATTTTCCCATTTTCAATTAAAAATGCATTAACTAATATAGTTTGAATTAAAAATGCATTAACTAATATAGTTTGAATTTGTATAATTTCTACATACTTTTGAATCTGACAACAAGTTCAACATGAAAAGTGTTTGAATTTGAATAAGTAATTCAAAACCATTTTCAGTTTTCTAAAATAATTATTCCATCTATTCAAACTATTATACATTTGCCATTTTCAATTAAAAATGCATTAACTAATATAGTTTGAATTAAAATGCATTAACTAATATAGTTTGAATTAAAAATGCATTAACTAATATAGTTTGAATTGAATAATTTCTACATACTTTTGAATCTGACAACAAGTTCAACATGAAAAGTGTTTTAAAATGCATTAACTAATATTGTTTGAATTTGTAATAATCATCTCTTTATTTTAAAAACATCCTTAACAACATCCCACACAGTTACATAAAAGGATATATTATTACACATCACTAACAGTTACATTACTACATAAACGGACTTGCTGGATCGGAGGCCGTAGGATTAGGGGAACGGCGGGAGGAGCCAGCCCCGTTCGCGGCCGCCCGGTTCTCGCGCGCACGTTTGCGGCGTAGGGCACGAGCCATGGAGGATGAGTCTTTCAGCGCCCATGCCAGCTCGGAAGCCTCCTTCGCCTTGAGCTGGAAGGAAATCCTGACTCGCTGGACACGGTCATCGCCGATGGACTGCAAGGAGGCTTCAATGGCTCCTGCATCTGCGGCCCGCCGCCCTCTTCCCCATGGTCGATCCAGTCGAAGTCGTCGTCGTCCTCCTCCTCGTCGGGTGGTGCGGCGGCGGCTGGTGGAGGTGCGGCGGCCAAGTTGCCGTATGCGGCCGCGGAACCCCACGCCACCCCTGCGGCGTACGCATCCTCGTCGGGGTCAGGGACGTCGGACCACACGCGCTCGTACGTCCTCCGCACCTCCTCCGGCACCGGAGCAGGAGGCCGGTAGCAGGGCATTCCTCTCCACGCCGGGCTCGTGGGCATACGGCGGGATAGGCTCCCGCGGTAGCGCCCAAGCGCGCTCATGCCGAGCACGCTCGACCACGTCCAGAAGGCGCTGCGGCGGGCGTGGCGGATCCATCTCGTGGAGACGATGCGTTCGTGGCTAGGAATGGTGGATTAGGGTTTACCCCGTCGGCGACAATATATAAAGACCTCCAGGGCAGCGCTGGGGGGGACACGTGTCGTGACCGCAAAGCCGGCCTTTAGTCCCGGTTGGTGTTACCAACCGGGACCAACCGGGACTAAAGAAGCACACGGATCGTGTGTTTCTTTCAAACGCTTGTGAGCCGTTGGATCATTGGTGTGTTTCTTTTGAGGGCTTGTGAGCTGTTGGATCAGCACTATCACGACCACTTCATGAGCCACTTGACCCGGTTGGTGTTACCAACCGGGACTAAGAAGCACACGGACCCTATATATAGCATCCATCATTGGCAGTACACGGGTAGCAGAGAGCAAGATTTCTGAGAGGCAGGAGTTCTAGAGCGGAGGCTGAAGGTGAACCCTCCCCTCGGTCGGATCCAAGCAGCGGCAAGGATCTCTGATGATTAGCAACATCCCCAACACTTGTTCGGACGGTTGCAGATCATCAGAGACGTCTTGCCGCTGTTTGGATCGAAGGCCGATTTGCCGTCTCACGACCACGCGATGATTTGCCGATTTGCCGGTCAGAGTGGCCACTGGAGAAGGTAGGCAACTTCAGAGTGACCAAAACACACGGTTTCCCGTCATACAGCCCAACGGTGCATTACCGTTGGGCTGTATGACGGGAAACTGTGTGTTTTGGTCAGTTTTTTCTTTTAACTTTTGCTTATATATAAGGAGGCTCCACACCGCCCTCCGTCCCCTCCCCAAGGTGCTGCCCTCTCCCTCCCCTACCTAGGTTGCATGCACCTTAGGTGTTTGATCAAATTCCCCACTCATTTTTTCAGATCTCGGCGACGATGTCCGGCCTGTTGGATGCGAGGGCGATGTCCGGGACTGGGCTCCGCGGGCTGGCACTGGAGGTGGTATCTTCCGGCATGCGTCGCTTGGTGAGGAATCCGGGTGACGTCATTGACCCGGATCTTGTTTGGTGGAAGTCGAGTGGGCCACACTCGGTGCAGAGGGGGCCGGCCCCCGAGGAGGTGGTACGTCGTCGTATCAGGAGGAGAACGAGCACGTCAATCGCTGTGTGTTTATGTTGGATACGCCAGCGGTGTGATATTATGGATAAAAATGGACCCGAGCTATGTAACTGGATTAAATAAAGATGTATGCGTGATACTGATGCATGTAAAATGCATACATGAACTTTACATTTTATTACATGTTATTCCATGTTATTTGCATCATATAAGGGTTATATTCATGATTTATATTGAGTTTTGGGGATAATTAACAAGTTCCCCATTTTTCTGGAATTAACCCTGCGCTGTCAGAAAACCCCTTTTTCTATATTTTTACGTTTCAGGCGACCAAATTACGTCATAATGACCTGAGATTTTACGGGGATCACTTTTTTGGAAGGAACGAAACGTAGGCGCAAAGGAAACGAAGAAACGGAGGCCAGAAGGCCGAAAGAGGTGGGCCCACGCGGCCAGATTCCCTGACCGCGTGGGACCCACCAAGTTGGCCCTCGGGCCTCCGCTGTTGTCGTTCCATCTTCCCGAAGCTTCGTCTTGACCTAAAAACGACTATATATAGACCCCCCAGGGCTTTCGCGAAAAGGAGCGCCGCCGAAACACAGAAACCACGAAACAGAGACCTGGAGCTGAAGATTGGAGGGGGAAAACTCCGGCGGGGCGCTGCCGTTGTGGTCTCCTTCCCCTCCAACAACATCTCCACCGACACCATGATGAAGAGGGAGTAGTCCACCCCTGGACTATGGGTTTGTGGAAGTAACTTATGTATCTCTCCTCTCTATGAGCTTCACTAATTAGTACCGTATGAGCTGCTGAACATGATTACGGTCATCTATGTACTTCCTTTGTGATTGATCTTTATTATGAGTTAATACATGTTTGAGATCGCAATGGTTTTGTTTCAGTTATGAAAGTAGATGCATATTATGTACCCCGTTCTTATTTACTTGTCATGATCAAGCATGTTTATGAGAGCATGTGAGGGGGAACGTGTGCATTAGTTGGAGTAACGGGGGGTGGCTAGTGCAGTGAACGTGACAGATAGTTCTGCGATCCACTTGGGTTTTCTACCTTACTTTGTTGCCTCACTAGGGATAAACAAAATACCATGCTACCGGAGAGTGGATGTGACCTTGGCCACTACCTCCATGACTAGATCTAGCATGTTCTTATTTTAACTTCATGTCATTGAACTTATTGCTATGCTCTGATTTATCTTAATTACTAAGGTGTTATGATTTAGTTCGCATCTTGGTGGAGCATAAGAGAGAGAACAACTTATACTTGAGATCTCTATGTTAGGACGTGATGCCCATATTATTAATAACTTGTCAAACCATGTCTTGTCATATTACATGTTAATTTTAGTGTTCCATTGTCTACCACGTTATCAAGAGAGAGTGCATTTGTGAAACCATGAACCCCAGTCCATTTTTAATCATAAGAAACACATTTCCAACACTTTTATCACCACTTTTGTTTGCTGCCATTTTTAAATCCGAAAATACAAAAATACTTTTACATCTTGCATTCATCATAAAAAACCCAAAAATATCATTTATCATTACTACCACCATCATTGCATATTTATTTTACCATCATTGCATATTTACTACTGTTTGCATATTTATTTTATTATCATTCTCACACCTTGTGCTTGACAACCACTTGGTGAGGTTGAGGGCACAAAACAATTTATTTTGTTGCAGGTTCTCAAGAGAAGGATAAGGAGATAACACCTGAAATACTGGTTCCCGAGAGTTCGATATTAAACCTCGAGTCACCCCTCGTGGGGAAAACTGTCTTCCACTACTACATACACTCTGCACTTGGAGTCTCAACCTAACCCATTTACTTTTCACGCAGGTAACTACGTGAAGGGCCATCAAGACAATTTTCTGGCGCCGTTGCCGGAGAACCATAGCTGAAAGGTTTATCCAAGGATCACTCACATCATGTCAACTTCATCACCAACTTGTGTAACAACCTAAGCTTGGGGAGGTTGCACCTACGTGAGCATCATCTTATCCATCTTTAACTACAATCATTTTATTTTGTTTTGTTCTTGTCTTGCATATCATCTTTATATTTCGGTTTGCATACTTATATTCAGTTTTGCATTTTGTGTTGCATTTGTTATTTCGAGTTGCATTAGTGTCATTTTACTTTCAGTTTTGCATAAAAAAAATAAAAACATATAAAAACTTGCTCAATGGAGAAAAGAACTTTTTGGCCATTTAGTGTTAAGAATTTTCCTCAAGATAGGAATTTCCCTGTTAAAGAATTTTTGATAGATCCTAATGTCACTAAATTGATTTTTGAAAATCGTTTTCTGGGAAACCGAAAGAAGATGCTCTTCAACATCTTAATAAATTTAATGAAAGATGCAAAGAATTAAACCTGATTCATGCCAATGTTAATGTGATCAAAGTAAAGTTTTTTCCTTATTCCTTGGCTGGAAAACCTCTAGATTGGATATTAAAATGGCCACCTGGGAATTTTAGCAATTGGTTTAATTTGAAAGCTGCATTCATTGAGAGGTTTTGTTTTTCAGCCATGGTTTATAATATAAGAGAAATAGTTATCACCTTTAAAAAAAATAAGGAAGAAACCTTGGTTAAAACTTGGGAAAGGTTTAGAGGTATAGCTTATGGAATGGAACATGGTATTAGAGATTGGATGCTCATGCACATATTTTATAAAGGATTATCTGAAACTTCTAAACTCTTTTTAGACAATGAATGTAAGGGTTCTTTCATAAATACTACTATTGCTGATGCTTACATTCTATTTGATGGCTTGATATTGGAAGTAAAAATTAAAGAGAGTTTAGAAAAAGCTCAAGTACCTGAAGATGTGTTTGATGACCGTTATGAATTATTTAATCTATATAATAGAGATAAAAAGTTGAGGAAGTTAAAATGCTTAGTGAAGTTAAGAAACCATTTGTTGATTTAGAGAAGTGTAGCTTGCATGAATTAATTTCTATCTTACAAAAATTTGCAAGTGATCCTTCTGTTAATATTAACCAGGCTGGTTTTGGTTCCTATATTGCTAATCATGTCTTAAAAGAAAAGATTGCTAGGTACAATCAAGAAGCTATGATACCACCTAAGCTTGGGGATATCTGGATCCCTAAGGTACTACTAACCATTGGAAAGGAGACACACCATGCCATTTTAGATCTAGGATCTAGTGTCTCTATATTATCTAAAGAACTATATGAAGTCCTTGAACTTAAAAATATTGAGAAATGCTCTATTGAACTTGCACTTTCTGATGATTCCATTAGACGTGCTCTAGGAAAAGTAAGTGATGTTATGGTAGAGTTACACATGACTTTTGTGCCTGTTGATTTTCTAATCATGGACATGGGGAATAAAACCTCTAGTCCTATTATTTTGGGAAGACCTTTTCTTTGTACTACAGGTGCCCTTATTGATTCAAAGGAAGGGATTGTGAAGTTTCAGTTTCCACACAAGAAGAGCATGGAACACTTCCCAAGGAAGAGGGACACACTGATACGTCCAAAACGTATCTATAATTTTTGATTGTTTCATGCCATTTTTATGCTTTTAGCACTTGTTTTAAATTAAGTTTATTATTTATTTGGACTAACCTACTAATAGTTGCAAAAGTGCACAATGTTCTTGTTTTACTCTTTGATGTGTAGAAATTATCAAGAATACAAGAGGAAACCTTGTTGGAGTCGAATTGGGACTTTCCTGAAATCTGTCTGAGAACTTTTTACGAAGATTGCCAGTTTGACCCTCGAAGATGACGTTATATGGAGACCTGGCTGTTACGAAAGTTGTCACAATTTTCCATACGAAGATTTTAAGCCCGAGATCAGCCCAATCGGAGTTCGGACGCGGCCTGGAGGCCCGTTTTGGTGGAACCCTAAAAGGGGGTGACGGAAATCCGAGAAGATATATAAAGGGAGGAAACCTAACTCCTGGAGGACTCCTCCACCCACGAATTTCCAGCCACCAAAGCCACGTTTTTGCCTCCCCCATGGATCCCATCTCCATGGGGGAGGGCTCCCTTGAAGCCATGAAGGAAGAGGGCTAAGGGGCGGTGCTCCCCCATGGAACCGGCGGCGCAGGAGGAGCCCCCTGCGCCACCGCCGGTGCCGGCGCCGCCCTGCGCCTCTCGCTGCCCTCTCCGCCGTCTTCACCGCCATCTCCATCACCATCTCCTCCTTGTATTCAGTGGTTCATCCTCCCACAAACCTCTGTACCGTCCTATGTAAACATGGTGTTTGATGCTATAATATTTATCCTATGATCTATGACATGTTTATGTAGTATATTTGTCTTTTGATTGCTTTGTTGAATGTCTATGGTTCATTAGAGTTGTATGTTGATATGGTACTGTCCTTTGGTGTCCATTATACTTGTGCGCGCATGGATCAACACCATAGGGTTAGTAGTATGTGCAAAGGAAAGGGGGTAGTCCTGCCGGAGTGACAGAAACCTGAGGGCTCAAACCGGTTAGTTGCATGTATGGGAGTAAGAGGACCATAAACTTAAGGCTATGGTTGGGGAAACCTTAATGCATTGTTAGTATTTACGGATGTTTGCTAACAATCCAATCATATAGTACTTGTAAATCCCAAGTAGTGGAGTGCATGTATATTTAGCCTCTCCCACATTGAAAACTGCATCAAAGACAATGAACTAGATGTCTTCACTAATTAATCTTGGACAAAGGCACCACAATTACCACCACTTTTCCACACTCATGGTACTGTTAGTATATGGTTACTTAGTGTACTTTATTGCTGCAGCACTAACTTTTACTTTCTTGTATTTATTATCCTGCAAAACTATCTCTCATACCCGTATTGCTACCGTAGTTTTATTTCCTAGATAATACAAACGTTTAGTGTGCATAGAGTTGTATCAGTGGTTGATAGAACTTGAGAGAATACTTATCCTACCTTTAGCTCCTCGTTGGGTTCGACACTCTTACTTATCGAAAAGGCTACACGCGATCCCTATACTTGTGGGTTATCACACACCAAGGTTCAAGCTCCCTCGTGAGCTACGTCCCCTTTGATTATCAAGTAAGTAAGCCTAGCTATATGGCTATAAAGAAAGCGCTTTACGGGAGGCAACCCGGTTGTTTTTGTTTGAGATTTTCTTTGAGTCCTCTTGCTGTAACAAGAGAGTAGTTTGTTAGTTTTGTTTCTGGGATTTTTAATAAAGAACCAAGTTTTACCTATTTTGGGTTTGAAAAGTTGCTATTCATTTTCGGAGAGTTTTCTGCCTGCACGAAGTCTGTGCACGGTTTGATTTTTCATTTTTTATCTGTAACTCCGATTGAGCTGTAATTTGAACTGTAGCTTCAACTTTTCATCCTCTGTATACGTGATTTTTGCAGATTTTTTGACGAGTTTAAGTAGGGTAGAAAAATGCGTTTTGCTGCTGCTGTTTTTCTGGACAGATTCTGTCTTGATATTGTTTGATGCATTCTTTGAGCTTTTTGCTTGAATCTTTTTGATTCAATTGAGTTTATGAGTAGGCATACAACATTATATACTCTCTGGACATTCATATGAATTTTTGCCTAAGGATTTTATGCAGCAAGGAACCTATTTGTTTATCACTACTAATATCACCCCACAGAAAAGAAATGGGAGAAACGGTGTTTTGAAGTTTTTTCACAGGGATTAGAGGAGCTGCACCAAGAGCTATCCAAGGATGGTGAAGACCATAAGCTTGGGGATGTCAAGACAACCCCACTAGACCAACACACTCTCGGTTTGCACACGTCTAACTTCTGTTTTTCGATCAAAGCACTTTATCGTATAAACTTGGAGCGTCTGTTTTTTTTTTGCTTTTGTTATTTCGGTTTGTTAATAAGACCACCACTATCATTTATATATGAGAGAGCTACTGGAAGTTTGGGTTGAATTATGTTGGATGCTATTAAATATATTGGGATAGGGATGTTTGAGTTGATTTTAAAAGATACATATAGTTGCATAATTCATGTGCTTTGAATGAATGTTAATTTGCAAGTGTGTTGTCAAGAGCTATCTTTTACCATGTTTAGATGTTGAATTTTAACTTTACTTGGTTTAACATGGATTGATTAGTTCTATGGACACTTATGCATGCATTTAGATGGTCAACTTTCTCCCTATTGCTAGCCCAAAAATTACAACAAGTAAAAAGCTTGTTTCCCAACACCTTCAACCAAAGTTTTTCCAGTGAGTCCACCATATCTACCTATTAGCTTTATGCTATTCCAAGTATGTTTATCATGTTATATTGTGTTATCTACATTTCTGAATTTAAATGCTTATGTTATTGATTGTCATGGGAAAAATTGGTTAAAAGCTCTCACGAACTTGATGCACAATTTACTTTTATTGCATTTAATAAGCATGAACCATTGTGATTAAAATTATGAAGTTGTGGGCTTGACAATTGTTTTGGTTGGGAGTTAGCCCATATGTGCTGTCACATGGCAAGCTTTCAACATTGCACTTATTTATATTTAGTTGATGTCATGTACTTTTGTTTATGGATGCCTATCATGGGTGAAATGAATGTGGATACTTAGTAAGTTCAAAGAGTTTGTATAAATGGTTAGAGAAATGCCTGGGCCGCTAATCTAAGCCATGCATCATTCATGGTGGAAATTTACAGCATAACCATAATGTTCATTCAGTGATGCACCTCATAATAAAAAGCTATACCCATAGTAAATAAAAGAGTGCTGAGATTGTTCATTGTCTGTTTGTCTTGTTGTTTTGACATGGGCTTGTTCATGTCAAGGGGCAAGAGGTACCCCAGTGCAGTTCTTGATGATACTATTATTACTTGCAATGACCTTTATTTGAATTTACTTTGTGGACCAAAGTGAGTAACACATGGTGTAGGTACTTGTATTCAAGGGACATGAGACATTCAACCAATACATTGTCAAGCACACCACTCATATTTGCTTTCACTTTAAACATTAATCATTCAAGATGCTATGATAGGGGTAATGAGAGCTCCACACCAATGACTACCACATTGCAAGCATTAACTTAAGTAGAAGTGTTTGGAAGTTAGATGAAACTTATTCATGCTTTACCTCTACTTATTTATCTATCCAAAGTGTCCACCTTTTATATTCAGTTTTCATAAGAAGTACTCTATGACCACCATAGGATGTTTTTACTTTTCATTATGCATACATTTGGTCCATAGTACTTTCTTCTATGTTACACTTTGTGAATTTATCATTGAACATCTTTACATTGAGTATTTGATATCACTTCATAATTTATCTTGCATATTGTTATTCCTTTGAAGAATGAATCATTTGACTCTATGTAGCAATAGTAATCACCTTTGATATCCATTGATAGTATTAAAATGCAAAGTCCATGTTAGTTTTATCACCTTCATACTCGGGACGAGCATGGGTTAAGCTTGGGGATGTTGATGCATGTAAAATGCATACATGAACTTTACATTTTATTACATGTTATTCCATGTTATTTGCATCATATAAGGGTTATATTCATGATTTATATTGAGTTTTGGGGATAATTAACAACTTCCCCATTTTTCTGGAATTAACCCTGCGCTGTCAGAAAACCCCTTTTTCTATATTTTGATGTTTCAGGGACCAAACGACGTCCAAATGACCTGAGATTTTACGGGGATCACTTTTTTGGAAGGAACGAAACGTAGGCGCAAAGGAATCGAAGAAACGGAGACCAGAAGGCCGAAAGGGGTGGGCCCACGCGGCCAGATTCCCTGACCGCGTGGGACCCACCATGGCCCTCGGGCCTCCGCTGCCGTCGATCTTTCTTCCCGAAGCTTCGTCTTGACCTAAAAACGACTATATATAGACCCCCCAGGGCTTTCGCGAAAGGAGCGCCGCCGAAACACAGAAACCACGAAACAGAGACCTGGAGCTGAAGATTGGAGGGGGAAAACTCCGGCGGGGCGCTGCCGGTGTGGTCTCCTTCCCCTCCAACAACATCTCCACCGACACCATGATGAAGAGGGAGTAGTCCACCCCTGGACTATGGGTTTGTGGAAGTAACTTATGTATCTCTCCTCTCTATGAGCTTCACTAATTAGTACCGTATGAGCTGCTGAACATGATTACGGTCATCTATGTAATTCCTTTGTGGTGGATCTTTATTATGAGTTAATACATGTTTGAGATTGCAATGGTTTTGTTTCAGTTATGAAAGTAGATGCATATTATGTACCCCGTTCTTATTTACTTGTCATGATCAAGCATGTTTATGAGAGCATGTGAGGGGGAACGTGTGCATTAGTTGGAGTAACGGGGGGTGGCTAGTGCAGTGAACGTGACAGATAGTTCTGCGATCCACTTGGGTTTTCTACCTTACTTTGTTGCCTCACTAGGGATAAACAAAAATACCATGCTACCGGAGAGTGGATGTGACCTTGGCCACTACTCCATGACTAGATCTAGCATGTTCTTATTTTAACTTCATGTCATTGAACTTATTGCTATGCTCTGATTTATCTTAATTACTAAGGTGTTATGATTTAGTTCGCATCTTGGTGGAGCATAAGAGAGAGAACAACTTATACTTGAGATCTCTATGTTAGGACGTGATGCCCATATTATTAATAACTTGTCAAACCATGTCTTGCCATCTTACATGTTAATTTTAGTGTTCCATTGTCTACCACGTTATCAAGAGAGAGTGCATTTGTGAAACCATGAACCCCGGTCCATTTTTAATCATAAGAAACACCTTTCCAACACTTTTATCACCACTTTTGTTTGCTGCCATTATTAAATCCGAAAATACAAAAACACTTTTACATCTTGCATTCATCATAAAAAACCCAAAAATATCATTTATCATTACTCCACCATCATTGCATATTTATTTTACCATCATTGCATATTTACTACTGTTTGCATATTTATTTTATTATCATTCTCACACCTTGTGCTTGACAACCACTTGGTGAGGTTGAGGGCACAAAACAATTTATTTTGTTGCAGGTTCTCAAGAGAAGGATAAGGAGATAACACCTGAAATACTGGTTCCCCGAGAGTTCGATATTAAACCCTCGAGTCACCCCTCGTGGGGAAAACTGTCTTCCACTACTATATACACTCTGCACTTGGAGTCTCAACCTAACCCATTTACTTTTCACGCAGGTAACTACGTGAAGGGCCATCAGATACTTCTGTGTTTACAGTTCTCTTCTGAGTTTTCAGAACACAGTTACATAAAAGTTGAATACATTATTACACATCACCAACAACATCCCTATCTAGTCTTCACTTTTTCTTCGTGTGTGTCCCTTTCTTCTGATTGCGCCGTAACCATGGACAATCTTCATCATTTAACTTGATGCTTGGGTCAATGTTCACTTTGAAGGGCGAAATTTCATGAAACTTGTTGTAATCTTCTGACATGTCTGTCTTGTCCTCCACTCCCACGATGTTTCTTTTCCCTGAAAGAACTATGTGGCGCTTTGGCTCATCAGCTGATGTATTCGCTTGCTTATCTTTTCTTTTTTCGGTTTGGTAGACATGTCCTTCACATAGAAAATCTGAGCCACATCATTGGCTAGAACAAATGGTTCGGTGTCGTACGCAAGATTCTTGAGATCCACTGTAGTCATTCCGTACAATGGGTCTACCTTTACCCCGCCGCCTTTCAGGTTGAACCATTTGCACCAGAACAAAGGGACTTAAAAGAAGGTCCATAGTCAAGTTCCCATATCTGCTCTATGTAACCATAATATGTGACCTTTTGCCCACTGTTGTTTGTTGAATCATCAAAGCGGACACCACTGTTTTGGTTGGTGCTCTTTTGATCTTGTGCGATCGTGTAAAATGTATTCGCATTTATCTCGTACCCTTGGAAAGTCCAAATAGTCGAAGATGGTCCCCTAGACAACAAGTACAGCTCATCTGAGACAGTGTTGTCATTGTTGAGATGTGTTTGCAACCAACCGCCAAAATTCTCCATGTGTTCCTTTGTAATGAAGGAGTCATCCATCCCGGGTTTTGGAGCGTACAATATTCTTGTGCTTCTGGATATACGGAGCCACCAAACTAATTATGTAGAACTGTGTAGTGTGCTTGTGTGAAAGAATGCCCGTCCCTACATATTATTGATTTCCTTCCTAGAGTGCCTTTTCCACTCAGTCTCCCCTCATGTCGCGATTCAGGAAGACCAATCGACTTAATGCCAGGAATAAAGTCAACACAAAACTCAATGACCTCCTCTGTTCCATAGCCTTTGGAGATGCTTCCTTCTGGCCTAGCACGGTTATGAACATACTTCTTCAAGACTCCCATGAACCTCTCAAAGGGGAACATATTGTGTAGAAATACAGGACCCAGAATGGTAATCTCGTCGACCAGGTGTACTAGGAGATGTGTCATAATATTGAAGAAGGATGGTGGGAACACCAACTCAAAACTAACGAGACATTGAACCACATCCTTCTGTAGCCTTGGTAGAATGGCTAGATCGATTACCTTCTGCGAAATTGCATTGAGGAACGCACATAGCTTAACAATGGGTAGTCGAACATTTTCCGGTAGAAGCCCCCGCAATGCAACCGGAAGCAATTGAGTCATAAGCACGTGGCAGTCATGAGACTTTAGGTTCTGGAACTTTTTCTCTGCCATATTTATTATTCCCTTTATATTCGACGAGAAGCCAGACGGGACCTTCATACTGCTCAGGACTTCGAAAAATATCTCCTTCTCTTCTTTGTTAAGAGCGTAGCTAGCAGGACTTAGACGTCCTTTATCCGTCTTCATTGGATGCAGGTTGTCTGGGTCTTTCATACGTTGCTGGTCTTGCCGTGCTTCCGGCGTATCTTTTGTCTTCCCATACACGCCCAAGAAGCCTAGCAGGTTCACGCAAACATTCTTCGTCACGTGCATCACGTCGATTGCAGAGCGGACCTGTAGGAGTTTCCAGTAGGGTAGCTCCCAAAATATAGACTTCTTCTTCCACATGGGTACGTGTCCGTCAACGTCATTCGGAACAGACTGTCCGCCAGGACCCTTTCCAAAGATTACTTCTAAATCCTTGACCATATCATATATAACATCACCAGTAGGGAGGGGTGGCTTCGTCCGGTGATCTGCCTCACCTTTGAAATGCTTGCCTCTCTTTCTTACAGGATGCTGCCTTAGAAGAAATCGACGATGCCCCGGGTACACATTCTTGTTACCTAAATATATACTTTCAGTCTTATCTAAACAGTGCGTGCATGCATTGTATCCCTTGTTTGACTGTCCTGAAATGTTACTAAGAGCAGGCCAATCATTGATGGTTACAAATAACAACGCTCGTAGGTCAAATGGCTCCTGTTTGTACTCATCCCACACACGTACCCCTTCATCACGCCACAACTGTAAAAGTTCTTCAACTAATGGCCTCAGGTACACATCAATGTCGTTGCCGGGTTGCTTCGGGCCTTGGATGAGCACTGGCATCATAATGAACTTCCGCTTCATGCACAACCAAGGAGGAAGGTTATAGATACATAGAGTCACAGGCCAGGTGCTATGACTGCTGCTCTGCTCCCCAAAAGGATTAAAGCCATCCGTACTTAGACCAAACCTTAAGTTCCTTGCGTCACGTGCAAATTCCTTAAACTCTCTATCGATTTTTCTCCACTGCGACCCATCAGCCGGGTGTCTCGACATCTCGTCGTTCTTGCGGTCTTCTTTGTGCCATCGCAACAACTTGGCATGCTCTTTTTTCTGAACAAACGTTTCAACCGTGGTATTATAGGAGCGTACCACATCACCTTGGCAGGAACCCTCTTCCTGGGGGGCTGGCCCTCAACATCACCAGGGTCATCTCGTCTGATCTTATATCGCAATGCACCGCATACCGGGCATTCATTCATATTCTCGTACTGCTCACCGCGGTAGAGGATGCAGTCATTAATGCATGCATGTATCTTCTGCACATCTAATCCTAGAGGGCAGATAACCTTCTTTGCTTCGTACGTACTGTCAGGCAATTCGTTATCCTTTGGAAGCTTTTGCTTCATTATTTTCAGTAAATTCCCAAATCCCTTGTCAGATAAACCATTCTCTGTCTTCCATTGCAGTAATTCCAGTGTGGTACCGAGCTTTGTGTTGCCATCTTCGCAAGTTGGGTACAACTTTTTTTTGTGATCCTCTAACATGTGCTCCAACTTCAACTTCTCGAGTGCACTTTCTGCTTCGGTCTGTGCATCAACGATGACCCGCCGTAAATCATCATCTATGATGGGCTCATCTGGTACCTCTTCATCTTCAGCTTCCCCCCTTGCATTACCACCGTATTCAGGGCACATGTAGTTGTCATCGTTCTGTTCTTCTTCGTTGTCTTCCATCATAACCCCTCTTTCTCCGTGCTTGGTCCAACAATTATAGCCGACATGAAACCAAACTGAATCAGGTGGATGTGAAGGGTTTTTGAGCAAGAGTAATCTTCTCATTCCGACAGTTACGGCATGGACAACACATAAAACCATTCCGCGTGTTTGCCTCAGCCACGTTGAGAAAAGAACGCAGGCCTTGCATGTACTCGTTAGAGCGTCGGTCAGCGTACATCCATGATGGCTCATCTGCATTATATAAGTATGTCAAACGCAATCACGATGCTAAACAACTAAACGAACATAATAGATAACTGACCATATTCATTAATACAAGTTCATCACATTAAAACCAAAGTAGAGTAGTGACCAAATGTAATACATAGTTCTCAGAAAACATACATTTAAACCAACATACAACTATCCAAAGAATTTAAATCCAACAACAAATGCGATCAAAATCGCAACTAAGGTAATTATTGAACCAACAGCATAATGATACCAAGCCTCTTGACTAATGGCATAATTTCTAATATTTTAATCTTCAAGCGCATTGCATCCATCTTGATCTCGTGAGTATCGACGACGTCGGCAAGCTTGAACTCGTGTTCAGCGACGATGTCGGCAAGCTTGAACTCCAATTTCATCTTCTCTTCTAGGCATTGGAGACGAAGATCTTCACTTCTTTTCAATTTTGCTTTCAAATCATTGTTTTCTTTTATAAAAAACTCGACAATAGGGTCGGTTGGAATTTCCGGTTCAACTACCTCCTAGATAAAAATATATCTATGTCAAGTTGGTCGGCATGATTGTCATAAACACGAAACGAAACAAATATATAGTTATAACAAACAATCATACCACATCCGAATAATAGAGCGGACGAGAGCCGGTGTGGTCAGGTGTCAAAACCATGGCACTATATATATATAACAAACAATTATACAACTAATAAAATTATACAAAAAATAATCATGCATCTAAATCATACAACTAAGATTTTTTGAAATAAAAGTTAAAAAAAAGGCTCACCGAGCTGGTGCCGGTGACGGGACAATGCGGGCGATCAACGGCGGTGAGCACGGCACTACAACACACAAATCATACTTTAATTTGAGCTCAAAATACATATAAAACAAATGAACTCCCTAGCTTAGTCATTTCATCAAACACCTAGCTAGCACCTCAAAAATGAAATGAGCTAAACAAGTATGGAAATGAGCTAAAACGAGGAACGCCGGATGAAAGGATCAAGTTGCTAACCCTTGAAAGGATGGGTGCCGTTAATCTTGACAAATCGTGAAAGAAAATGGAGATGAAATCGAGCTCGGGAGAGTAAAACAATGGAGAAAATGGAGATGAACTCGAGCTGTGAAGAATGGAGATGCTCTCGGGGGTGGAAGATGATATAGGGAGGACATTAGTACCGGGTCGTATCACAGCCCGGTACTAAAGCTCCTCCTTCTAGTACCGGGCCGTGATACGAGCCGGTACTAGAGGTGCTCGCGCGGGCCCCGCTCTGCTGCTGCCCTGCCACGGACCTCTAGTACCGGCTTGTATCACGGTCCGGTACTAGAGGTGGCCTATGACCCGGTACTAGAAGTGTGTGGGCTCGTCGCTTTTGAACCGGTACTAGAGTCACACTCTAGTACCGGTTCGTAAGGCACCCGGGACTAGAGCCATTTTTGGCTCTCAACGAAAGGTATGTTTTCCACTAGTGACAACGGTGTATGATACTAGCACGATCGGCTGACACTGACACGCTACTAGTAGAACATATTTTAAACACGTGATCGCTGGTCTAGTTGCAGAGTTTCCCGGCTTTTTCTGCGCGTTTGGCACCAGGGTCGCTTCCATAAAAAAGAAACATCAAAATTGGAGCGGTAAGTGTACGGCTTCAGTCCTATTCGTCGAGCACAAACGGGTCGCCGTCGTTCGTTCGTCGGATCCTGCAGGTTGCGACGACGTATGCAGGTGATGTCCCGCCGATCTGCATTTACATATGTGCCTTGATCAGTTTGGAGCTTTCCTCGTGACCTGAAAATATACGCCCAGCCGGAGTCGTGGTCGTCTCTTTTTTAGTCAGGAGCCACCTCGGATGCGTGTATAACCAGGCCTAACATGGTAGTGCCTATGCGAATTTGCTTCGATTGTACCCTAGTCAGCGATTTTTGTTGGTTTGTTTGTTGATAGGATAGACATTGCATGGTTTGTTCATTCTAGCAATCAAGCATGAACTAGCTAGTGTCTTCTCTTCCTTTCCAAAAGACATTATATATGGACCTGGTGGCCGGTGCTACATTTCATATCGATCCTTTGAAAGTAAATCCATTTCGCTGTATGCTAGTGATGTCAGCGCTATGGTAGTATCAGTTTGATACTAGTAGTGCGGTTTGTCATGAAAATTTTGTAAATTGGTCCAATAGCCCCGACTGGGCCTAGAAAAGGCGCCTACATCGACCCCTACGTTGGAGAAAATGCATTTGGAGCCTGGGCTGCACATAGCCCTTTAGTTTGCAAATTTTGAAATCATATTTCGAAAATCTAAAAAATTCTAGAAAAAAAAACCGGATATAGACAATAGTGCATTCTATCAACATGTACAACCTCAACTCAAAATAATTCATATCCCGGCCTACAAAAAATAACAAAATCTGACAAATTTTGAAGAGTTTAAATTTTGCATTATTCACTACTTTGAAATTCAGATTGTACCATCTAATCACAGTCCAAAATACAACTTATTTCTATTTGAGATTTTACAAGTTGATAGAAAACTACATTATCTACATCCAGAACTTTTTAATTTTTTTGAAACTTTAAAATATTATTTTTAACCTTTTCAAAATAAAGAGCAATATGTATATAGGGCTCCATATCGCCGCACTCCCTGACGTCGTCCCTACTCCCTACTGCTGCCATCCACCTCCTGAGATGCTCCTCCGCTGGCTACCGCCGGATTACGCCGCTGGGTTAAGCCGGATGACTCTATTCTCCTTAATTAATCAAACTGAGATTTTTTTCTAACTCGTTTCGATCTTTTAAAATAAAAGTTGTACGTGACTGGACTGGTATTCACAAGTTTCGTGTACTTCAAGGCATATAATAGACGAATCAAATCCACTCTACACGCAAAGTTGAATGGTGAGAGATATCGTTGGAACAGTGTCTATATGCTCGGAACATCTATTTTTCTCTTCTTCCAGGTACGTGGTCAACGTTTGCAAGAGCCCATTTAATCGGGTCCTACTCCTGCCCATGTGCCATCGCTAGGAATGTACCCCCTTGACGATTCCATTGCGTCTTCAGTGATGTCCCTTTTCAGATGTTGCATTGACCGTTTCGGTTTGAATGATAGGAACTATTGTTGGTGTTGTTTTATGATGATCCAAATTCTATACTGATGAAGGCCAACTTGTGACGAAAGAGAGCGGAGCGTCCCGGGTCGGACTGCAGCCGACCTAGGGTTTTATGCCACCATATATTCCTCTTGTAAGCCACCGGTTGGGATATGTCGCATTGTGTAAATCCCCGGCGTTTGTAACCTCACCCCGATATAGTGAAGTGTTGCTGGCTGGCGCCCGTGGTTTTTTCCTCTCCTTTGTTTGGAGAGGTTTTCCACGTTAAAATCTCGTGTCCCCTTTGATTTGATCGTTCCGCTCTTCGTCGTTTCTTTGCTATCGTTTATAACAGTTGGGGCTGAGTTGCAGCCCCTCTCTTCTTCTGCCTCTCACAATCTCTCATGAACACACACGGTGAGAACTCCACACACACACACCAACGAAGAAGCCTAACTAGCTTTGCAACGAGGCACCTTTTCCTTGGTGGTCACAATGGCTACATCTTTCCTCTGCCCGCAGGCCTTTGTTTTCTCATTCATTTGCTCAGGCTTAAATAGCCGGTAGTACAAGATAGACTCACCCACTAACTCCACTAACTAGCATGCACACACGCACTAACAAAGCTGACCTATTCCTAAGCCTGCGGCCACACGACTCGGCCACTTAGCCCGCCCGGCCAGATGCATGCAGCTCATCTAACTAACTCGACTAACTAAACAGCTTGCATCATCCACACGTGAACACACTTCGGCGTGTGTACATTGCCGCAGCTGCTACTACTCATGAAACAAAGGAAATACACATGAACTACATCTAACTAACAAGATTTGTTCCAACAACTATTATATCGGTGTGATGAGTGCATGCATGCTCTTTATAGTTGAACTTTTGTCACGATCAATATGCATCTCATATGCAGCAGTGGTAGGATCGAAATCTTCAGTTGCACAATTAACATGGTGTTCTCTTTTATCCTTTTATCTGGAGTCTGGACTATAAAAACTTTGTAACGTTGTATTTGATGGCGGTTGTGTACATTTTCCGATCAGAGACTCGGAGCAAATAAAGCTTTTGCTTAACTAACAAAATCTCTTATCAGCAAACTTTTTTGTTCTGAGTGGCGGAGCCTCACTTATTTATTTATTTTCAAACAGAGGCTTACGTCTCACTCGATTAACCATCCATTAATTAACAATAAGAGAGTTGTCCGGTTAATTTGGCAAAACAGGACAGGATCCCATATAGAACCCAAAAGGTCGATCGTTATGGATCACGTTCGCCGCCAAACAAGACACACAACCAAATGAGGGTCGAGGAGCCGTCGAGGTAGCCCTGAGGGTCATAGTCATCACTCGCTGTAACTTCTCGTTTCCAACTCGCGACTCTCTGTGAAAGAGCCACCGCATAGCACACGCCGTTTAGGATGCCACCTCGCCGTACATAGGAGCTGAAGCCTTGAGGAAGCTCTATGCTGCCACACTCTTCGTAATCTACTGCTTCATCATGTTTTGCGATTATATGATATTCAATTTATCTAGTGTGTTAGTGAATCTCATTATAGTACTTGCATACTTCCTACATCATGTTTATATTCTGAATTTAATCACAAATTTGCCTAATAATGCAACAGTGTGTTTGGTGAAGTTGTTTGTGTCTCTGATTAAGATGCATCGTATTGAAATGGAGTAGGAATCAGCCGGGCTCCACTCTAAAATTAAGGAGCTTCGTCCATTTTGGCCGGCAGGAACTGAACAGGTGGGTCAACAAGTCCAATCGTCCAACTCGCAAGTAGTAGGCCCATACAAGCAACAACCAAAATCCCTCGGCGAATCACAAAGCACATGGTCAACGGTTTGTAGTTTCTTGGAGTATACCGAAACAGTTTCTTACGACATGTTGGCTACCGTAAGTATATTATAACCCCTAAAAGCGTCTTGGAATAAGTAGTACCAACCTGCAGCAAGACTACAACAGGATTGCCAAGAAGAAACGAGTAGCCATGAAAGAAATTGCATAATTTGGATTTGGACAGCTGAACTTCTCCGACAGAATATTGTAATTTAGGAGTGGCATTTTTTCTTATAATACAAAATATAATAAATTACCGGTACTATCACCTGTACGTCAGAAGATAAAATGATCCTATCTGTTAGGCGCTGGTGACAAGCAGGCTCGATTTCTAACCCAGTCCACGCGCGTTAACAATAGCTGAAATGTAAAGCACGTCTCCCACAAAAGAGGTACCCCTAGTAGCTATTTTTCAGATGGAACGAGTTGATGCTGGGATTATGATTTGCCAAACAAATCCACCCGACATGTAATTTTGTGTGGTATAGTTCTATTTTTTTTAGGTTAAAGGCGGTCGTATCCGTCATCCGATCAGATAGAATAAAGATTTATGTACAGAGTTTTGAGATAGGGAAAAATACCTTTACAAACAAAAAACTAGTCTCCAGGATCCTGCGTGTGGGCGAAAGCCCGCAGCGCCAGCTCTTCCCACACCAAAGCTACTACCTTCGTAGGTGAGATCACCGCACTACGGAAAGTCCTCCGGTTCCTCCCCTTCCATAACCCCCACGTCGAGGAAATAGGCATCTAGGCCACCTCTGGCGGTATCTCCCGCTCCATCCCGGTCCCTGGTGTCTTCTACTTCTTGGGCTTCTTCACGGAAAGGACGAGGTCGTCGATGGCCACCGCTGCGTGGTCCGAAATGGGACCATCGAAGAGGGCCAAGTACTCCTGCCGGCGGCGCTCCGAAGGGGTGGCCACCTCAAGCTGCGAGCCGAGACGGCGCGCCACGGCCTCCTTGGCCAGATGCTCGATGTTGGCACCCTCAGGGTGCAGCTCGGCGATCCTGATGCTCCTCCGCGCCGATGGCGCCTCTACCTCCTTCTGGTGAACCAACGCTGAGGCCGGCGTGCCCAAAACGGAGGTCCCGAGCGGCGTCGAGATCTGGGCAAGGATGCCCGACAAGTCAAGCTGTCCAAAGCCTGTCTGCACCGGCGAGAGGATGTCCTTCTTGAACTGTTGCCCGGTCTCCTGCTCACCCTGATCGGTCTGCGGTGCAGAGCGCTCATGGGAGAGCTCTCCAACTGAACCCGGCGAGACCCTCTCCTGTGGACCTTCATCAATAGTCAGGGCCAACTCCCTTGCGTTCTGATCCTCGTGGCTGGGTATGTCAAAACCCACCCGCTCCTGAAGGCTGGGCATATCCTGCAAAGTGGCGCACTCCGAAACAAGGGTGATGATCGACGCAGAGTTGGCCGCAACTCTTGGGGAGAAATAGACATATAGCTCGATACCACCGTCCACGTAGCCATCGTTGAGCCTAACAGTCGGAGGTGGCGCTGGAGTCAATGGAACCTCAGCCGGCGCCATGGAAAGCCTATCCATAGCAGCCTCAGCCCGCTCCAAAAAGCTCCCAAAACACTCCAACAAGGCCTTCACGGAATCCTTCATCGCAAGCTGAGCCGCGACCATCTCCTCGAGCTTGGAAACGACCAAGCCACTCAACTCATCCCGCATCAGCATCGCTCGCTCCTCGAGGAAGGTTTTTTGCATCACATCTGAAGCAGTAGAGCTGGCCGACGCCTGAATTGGGGGACCCCGGTCCCCGTGCTCGCCAAGGGGCGCAGCGACCTCAGCCCAGGAGCGGTTCAAAGGCTACAGCGGACCAGCAACAGGCGAACCGGAGCAGGAGGAAGGTCGGTTGGCCTGCCGGAACTGCCAACAGTCCTGCTCACGGTGGCCGGAGTGGTGGCAGGCGAGACACCTGAATGGGCGGTGGCAGCCAACCACGCGGTGGCCGGACTCCAGGCACCGGAAGCACCGCCCCCGAACCCTCCGCCTGAAGGCCCTGACACGATCTTCATCTCTCCGAGGAGGAGGAGAAGTGGGCAGCAGTGTCCATTGCGGGCGACACCGGTTTCGCACCTCCTGCCAACCCAGCTCGTCGCCCCCAACCTCCGGACCAGCCGACGGTGGCACCATCACCTGCGGCTTGAAGCCGAGTGGGAGCCGCTCAGGAGGAGGCGCCGGTCGGGACAAGGAAGCGGCAGCGGATGCAGTGCCCGCACAGGGATGCACCTCCAGCACCACCGATTCAGCTGAGACCCAGACCTCTCCTCCAGCTGGGTCGTGGGCACCTCCTCCATGGTGACCAGAGAGCCGAAGTCGCCGATGACCATGGACCTGAGCAATCCACGCGGTCGTTCTGGAGAGAGCGAGATGACGCGAGGGGAGAAATCGACAGGGACCACGGCCGGCGGGGGCGGGGGACCTGGTGAGGGCGGAGGGAGACGGTGGGCGACGGGGACGGAGCGGCCTCCGCCGGTAGAGGCCGGTGGCAGGAGCGGGAGGGAGGAGTCACCTCCGCCATCGCGGGAGCCTGACCGGAGGCAGTCCTCACATGCAGGGCAGATGGATGGAGAGAGGTTGGTGAGGAGAGTTCGGATCTGGTGGCGGAGGCTAGAGAGGACGTCGGAGGGAGGAGATCAAACCGGCAGCGGCGCTCGCTCTCCCCTAGCGGCCATGGTCGCGAGAGCTCTAAAAAGGTAAATTGTTACCCTTGTGTGGTATAGTTCTATCTGCGGTATGGTCGTGATAAATTCTACCCTAAACTCTCTTTTCTTTAACTGTTGTACCCTAAACTCAGTTTCCGTGTTTCGTGATCTTATTTTTTTCTATAATTGGACCGTGCAGAATTATTAGAAACGGTTAATCTATTACTCCCTTTTATCCCAGTTAAGAGTCATCAGTTGTGCTAACGAATTGTACATGCTTTGTTATTTTGCCACGACACTTATAACGGATCGGAGGGAGTAGAAAAGACCCACATTTGAAATACCCTAATTGTACACATGTCAAGAAAATCCCCGTAAAAAAAAACCACGTCAAGGGTGCAAACTTAGATAGGCCGCCACAGACAGCAGGCGTAACTGGGCTGGGAACATTCAAAAATCCCTGCTACATAGTACGATAGCGGAGATGGTTTCGGCCACAGACAGACGCCGAAACTATTTCTGGCTTGGAGCGAGTCCTAGTGCGAGCTCGCCCACGCGCGTCTACTATTCGCTGCGACCCAGTAAGGTTTGTCTGTTCTTCTTTTTACCTTTTTCTGTCTTTTTTTTCTTGTTCTGTTTCTTTGTGTTTTACGTTTTTTTTCCTTTTTATTTTTCGGGTAATTTTCAAAATACGGTTTTTTTAACACTATTTTTTCAAAAATCTGAAAAATTTCAAACATGAACATTTTTTTAAAATCTGAACAATTTTCAAATTCAAACATTTTTTATCCGAACATTTTCCAAATGTAAATAATTTTCAAAATTGAACATTTTCAATTTTTAAATCTCAATATTTTCAAAATATGAACATTCATTTCAAAGCATGAACTTTTCTTCCATAAAATGAACCGTGAACCATTTTATTCAACATGTGAACCTTTTTTCATAACATGGATGAACATTTTTTATACTCGACGAACAATTTTATTTTTGTTCTATTTGAAAAAAATCATGGTTTTTCAAATAAATATTTTTCTGTTTATAAGCAGGTAGTATAAGATTTATTAACTAAATATGGAATTTTCAAAATCATGAAAAATAAGTTCAGGAAAAGGATTGCGTTCGCGCGATCCTGCGCCAGGAAATATGGACTGCAACGCGTTTTTTTGTTTAGCGAAACGTGCCTTACGTGGGCTGCTGCCTACCTGGGCCTTTAGTTAGGAGAAACTTCCACCAGCGAGACGGTGATAAGAAACACTAAAACTGATACATAGGCGATCCTCGGGACAAATAGACCAATCAAGCATATGCATGTAACCCCCCCCCCCCCCCCCCCCCCCCCCCATGTACCACTTGTAGCGAACAATAACACTAGCTCGTCGAATATGGGGCGACATTTGATCCGACGAATTACATGTGTATGGTATTTTTTATTTCTCTCATAAATTCTAAAAATATATTGATTTAGATAAATTAGAAACGGATCTGAAGCGGTACGGACGCGGAGTTTCCTGGGCTCCTGCGTCTTCCTCTCCTCGCCTCCCGTCGGACGCCGCCGGCGATCTGCCCTGCCTTTGTGGCCTTCGGGCCATGGAGACGCGGTGGATCTCGGCGCTCGTCGGCGGGAGGGCTCCGTTTTTTGATCTTCTGGTTAAGGTTTGTTGGGGCGGCGTTCTGATGGTGGCGGCGACGTCTCTTGCAATAAGGTCTCCAGTTTCAGTCCCATCTCGGCGGTAACGTCGAGAAGTTTGTGGGAGTGGTGTGTTTTTCAAGGATCTTTTCTGGCGGTGGCGATCTCCGGATCGTCAAGGAGCTTCATCGGCGGTTCATCCTTCATCTTCGGCTCCGGGACGGATGTGGTCTTCTTGACCCGTTCGGCGACTTCCCGATCGCAACCAACAACGTCAGGCCGGCTCAAAGAGGAGCGGCAGCGGCGGCGCGCCGTCGACACGGTCTGAAGGTTGACGACGAAGGGCATCTCTCTCTCGTTGTAATTTTCGTTTTTTTGAGATGTTTTGTATTGTTCGGTGTTTCTTTAATGCCAGGGTCCTTCTCGCAAAAAAAAAAAAAAAAGAAAATCATCAAATAGTTAGAGAAATTTTTCATGTGCTCAAATGAAAGAGTATTCACACATAAATACAAATTTATTATACGTTGAAAATAAACACTCTTGCAAACATAGAAAATTCCACAAAAATCATAAATGGTTAGTGAATTACAAAAAAAACTTCATACATTTAAAAAATGTTCTTGTATTTGAAAAAATAATCCGTACACCTCGAACAATATGTTTATATTTCGAAAATTTGTTCACATGTTCCAAAAAAAGTTTGTTTATCTTACAAAAAGTATGCATATATTAACCACAGAAACGGAAAAGAAAAACAGGGCAGGCCCATGGCGACAGGGTGTGTGTGATTCTTCCCTATTACTAAACAAGACATGGGGATTGCTTGTGTTTATAAGGATTTGATGCTATTGTGTATTCGGTTGAATGTTGGTTCTTTATGGTCATCTTTTCATCTCGACAAAAGCAGTTCATGAAGAGCTCTACAAAATCCCTCCTGCTGAATGCTTATTTATAGGAGATAGGAATGGTGACACACAAAGGAACGAAGGTGAATTACTCGAGGAGAGTGAGAAATTATCCAATAAGAAACCAACGTTGGTGGAAAATGGAAACTAAGTCTTGGACCCTATAATAGAAACACATTCATCTCGGAGCATAGCACCATATTTTCTACTCCCAATGTTCACTATTATAAGACATTTTAGATATTTCAATGTGGACTAGATGTGGATCGAATTTGAAGTGGTGCTCGCCCTGGCTATGGCTCCCCAAGCCACAATAATTTGTTTAAACAATGTTGTTTCAATATCAAGTACAGAGCAAGCACACTTTGTTAAATTTTGACTTGGTAAAAAAAATTGACCACGAAAAAGAAATAAAAAATACATTGGTTCAGTTAATGCTATAAAAGTTTCTATAAATATGCTTATTTTATCTTACACTAGTAACCGCTATTGAGATATTTGTTAGATCTGCTGATATTTACGATGAATAAGTATCAGTTATCTAGATTATGCATTGTAGAAAAAATAATTCTTGAGCAAACTTTTGTGATAAAATACAGTTTACTATTTCAATGATATTCAGTACAAACAAAAAACAACCCAATATTTAGTAGAGAAGTTAGCCTAGCTCGGCTGGTTAAAAAAGTGGATGTACCACCAAGACAGTGAGGTTCAAGTCCTCATGGGAGTGGCTTTGGTTCTTATTATTTTAAAACACCGTTGTAGTGGCTTCTTCTACCGCATTCCTTTCAAAACACTAGTAATTAGTAACATTGCCACTTAGAAAAATTGTAATATGCTAAATTATCCAATAAAATGGAAATCATACTTGTAGTATTGTAACATGCTAAAACAAATAGATAAGTATATAAGTTTGGTAAAAATTGTATCGCCTCGGGTCCAAATTTTCATTGGCTCGGCACTGTAGCTTCCTCGATGATAGGCGGCGGGAGCTCGAAGTCCCGCACTGCCTCCTTGTCCGCAATCCCCGAGATGAGCCCTTCCTGCTAGTTCTCCTTCGAATATGTGCACCCGACCCAAAGGGGGCCAAGGAACTGACCTCGTCATCGGCGAGGAACTCCGCCGTCCAGCTCCGGGTTGCTAATCTCCACCACCCAGTTCCCACGCGGCCGCAACATGCCACGATGCATGCTTCTTGATGGCCGCGGCCGCGCTCCCTAACCTTTTCCAGCGGAAGAAGCTGCTCGATGCGCCAGTTTGCACTGCCGCGAACGTGTGCGTCAAATCAATCTCCAACACACACCGTTGTTCTTGACCAAGAGCTCGATTCGCAATTCTCTGCCAAAAGCTAACGGGTATTGTAGAAGGGTAATGGTTAAGTCAAAAAAGCTACTACCTTTTTCTTGGTGTGCGTCATCATGGGCATAGCAAACAGATGGCCCCAAAATTAATCGATTAATTGCTCTATATCCAGAATAGAAAAATAGGTAAGCAAGAGAGAGGAAAGCAGACGGTCAAACTTCGGCTGTTGTGGATAACAGGAAAAATCATGTTATATGTATCTTATAGCCTTTCATTCACACGATAGAGTTCTTACTTCTTAAAGAGATGTCCACAACAACGTGCGGGGTATCCTTTAAGTTTTATATGTGGGCTTGCTGGATATTTTGATATGTGGGCTTCGTGAATGAATTAATTATCTTCGTAGGTTCATGTTGACTTATCCGTGTCAATATTGATCAAGATTCAATATTTGGGCTTTTTTATAGGCTTAACGAGATTAGAGTGCAATTACACTGCTGCCATAGTTGCTTATGTTTAAATGGATCAAAGATCATGCAAATTGTTGCCTCTATTGTCCCTGGTTGCTTATTTTTATCAATAGTTTCCATTTGTCCATTTTTATGCAAATTGTTGCCTCTATTGTCCCTATGCAAGCATGATCTGACCCGAGTTTGATCCTAATCCTTAATTTATTACCTTTGAAGAATCGTAGTAATGCCCTCTAGTCACTCTTGTGGAGATCAAGATCTATTCTTGATCTTTCCCATAGTTAAGTTCAAAACATTAACATTGCCTCGCCAAATGGTTAGAGCATACATTTTTAACATGGCCCCAATGTTTTTATGTCTGTATTAATTATTTTGCATGTTTGAAGAAGATAGAGTGTAGCTTAGGAAATTTTCCATTTCTTTGTAAATTCTTGTTCTAATTATTTTTTACTCAAGATTATATAAAATATTGTTGTAATAAACATATTGAGATAAAAATGTCTCTTCCTTTTTATTATGTTTTTAGTCAAATTTGCTTTCAATATTTCTAAACAAATTAGTTAATTAGATTTTTTTAATACAAAACTAAAAATTATGGATTTTCCACTTATATAGAGTTCAAATTCATGAATATGTATCCAAATGTATGACATTTAAAAAAAATCCATAATCTTTGATTATACTAAATATTCATATTTGTATACGTGTGTTTCCAAAAGATGATATGCAAAGATCATGTCAACATTTATCGCACTCTAATCGATAATCAAACCTTAAAGCATCGACGAGATCTAAATCTCGATCTCTTCACCCCCTTTTGATAAAAAGTTCAAAGTTACCCAAATTTCACATGAATATATGCTAAATGGACATTTGTAGATATACCCAAGTGAAGCTTTACCATAGTGAATATGGGGGAGCAATTTGGGAGTCTTTAACAAGCAAGTGCAATCGAGAAAGGTGTTCTTTACCAAGAGACTGAACCGGTCAAGCGATTTGTTAACTGGTTCGTTTGTCCAACCGCCAGTTCACTCGGTTCGATAGCGACAAAAACCGTCATAGTTAATTAAAATTTAAGCAAATGTCGGAAAACTGGACGTCAAGATTATATGGACATACACTTCAGTAGAACATCACAAAACTAGTTTAGTCCAATTGGTTATGGGCCTCAACCTTGCTTTCTAACACACTGGAATTGGTTGCAAGTTTGATTCCTAGCGGCGGCAGCAGTTTTTATTTTCTCCGAGTTTTTGCTATTGCGATTATTGTCTGTTAAAATGGGTCCCGGTTCTTTTATTTTCTATGGTGTTTCTCTATTGTTATTATTGGCTGCTAAAAACCGATCAAGTCTTTGGTTCCGGGATTTTTCGATCGGACCGCCTGTTCGGTCCGGTTTTTTAAAACTATAGTTTGACCGCATCGTTCGTAGAAAGATCAAACGTTTTCATTTTTGGCATCATATTTCTTGACAATTATTTTATTTTCTCTATGTGAGGTTTTATAGCTTGTTGTTATATTCAACACAAGATCAAATTCATCAAAAACGGATTTCGTATGAAAAAATTGTCATGTTTTTTTTTGTTGGAGGTTTTGCGGGTTCTTCATTATAGAGAGGTCAAACATTTCCTTTTGTTGATTTATCCTCATTTTTTATCTTTGGTGTTTCCTTGTTTTACGATTTAGACTTTGTTGATGGCTTCAAAACAATTCCAAGTTCATCACAAAAAGAGTTTGTATGCAAAAGATATCATCGTTTTCGTGAGAGTGTTTCTTAATTTTCCGTTGGAATTCCAGTCGTACCGGGTCAGGAACTAGGATAGATGCCAAGCAGACGTCATATAATCTTAAGTAAGTTGTTGAGCTCATACGGTAGTGATTTTAATCATTCCAGATGTAGTTAAATTAGTTCAAAATATTTCTGAGTTTGCATAGGCTCGTAAGTGGATCGTGGAGGATTATGTAATGTTTGGACCTGCGATGTTTTTAGTGTACCACTATGAGAAAGTAATGGTTTTACTCGCAATAAACTTGTAGGTGGTATGAGAGAAAAATTATGATGGGTTAGCACATACGAGACACGGTGATGTAGACAGGTTCGGGCCTCCGGATGATCGCTTGTAACAACTCATGACCAGATGGGAGTTTCAATCCTCTTAATGCCTGGGTAGTAGGAACCCCATGACCAGATGCCCCATTAAGGCCATGATGGAGCCTTCTGGCACGCCCTCTCTCGAATCTGTCTTGGGCCCCAAAGCGAGCGCATATTCATGATGGGTGGCCCATCCTGTCTATCTAGTCAGCCTTGGTCCAGTGAGGCCCAACGGGCAGACTTCTTGGTTTGTATACTAATAATAAATTAGTGTTATATGAACAGATTGTGCATTTCAAAACATGCAGTGGTATGTTGGGTAAACGCGGAAATCAACCCGCAATCATCCCTCTCCCTCCCACCCATTAATCCATGCATTTAGTTTTTGTTCAAATAAAAAGTGTAATATATTTTGAACGATGTCCAATTTGACATATGTTTTCACCACGGTATTTATTTTGGCAGGATCGTTCAAGAATGTTGAATATGATTCTAAAAATTAAATATAAGATGTGATTGTGATGCACTTTTGCATTCTCTAACAACTTTCGCTCAATGTATGTTAGCTGCGGTGCAATGCGGCCCAAGAGGCTCTTCAGCTCTCATGCTGGGCCGTTTGGAAATATTCAGGCCTTTTAGAAGCACATAACCAGACATGGCTGGGCTCAAAAAATCATACCTTAACACTTACATATTTTTTCTTCACAAGTCACTGATGTGCATCTATGATTTCTTTCTCCTCTTTTTTTTAGACCAAAGGCCTAAAAGACCCGACGTTAAATTAATAACGCCACAAACAGCGAGAGGATACAAAGTGCTGAACCCAGAATACAACACAACCCCGCACACACACAAGGATACAGAGCTACTAGACGATTACAGGTAGACGCCGAAGACCACCACCACCGTCCACAAAGGTAGACAGGCTCCAAGAAGGCCTCAACGGGACGCCGAGGAGACAAGAGGCGATCAACACCTCCACTGACCACAAAGCTGCGGACAGGCTCAACAAGGGGGCCACAGAGAAACTCCGAGGAGATAAGGTGAGCGTCGACGAACACCGCCACTAACCACAGAAGCTGCAGAAAGGCACCAAGAAGCCCCAAACAAGAAACGCCGATGTGTAGAGGGAGTTGTAGACCTTGCCGGAGAGAGCTCGGCGAGAGGATGCCACCGCAACCAACACCTCCCAACCTCCGGAAAGCAACCAACCGTGTACTCCAAAGCGGCGTCTTGAAGAAGAGCACGGCGCCAAAGCGCCGCCACCGCCCGATCCGAGGATCTCAGGTTTTCACCCGGAGCACGTGACGAGGACCGAGAGAGTCACAACGGCGCCTTCAGGAAGGGAACGGCGTCCATGGACGTCGCCGCCGCGGTTCGGGAGGCTCCCGAACAAAGGTTTCCTTTTGACATGACTCGAGGCCTCCCACCCAGGGCTTGGAGTGCCGTCGAGGACGACACCCGCACCACTGACACGAGTAGTCGCGAGTCAATCACCACGCCGCCTGCACGGCCGAGGTCACCGACCAGCACCAGAACCACCGGCACGCCCGCCAACCGAGTGATTCCCACCGTCCAGGGCCGCCGCCCGGCGTCCGAGCTCTGCGCTCCGCTGAAGAATTATAACACTGAGGAGAAAGGGAACCATCCCAGGTCGGCAACCAGCAGCCCCCATGGCTACGGACGGCCGAGCTGGTGCGAGGGCCGATGGGCTCGGACAGGGCCCGGGGCCCCTGCCCCGTCCCTAGTCGCGAGACGACCCGAGGCCGCACAACCCGAGCGACCACCGCGGGGCCCTCCTCGCAAATCCACCAGGCCAGAGCGCCGCCGCCGACCGTGCCCGCCACGGCCGCGACGGCCAGCCTGCTTTCGCCGCGCTCCCGACTGCCACCAACCCGCCGAGACGCAGAGCAGCGCCACCAGCCACCGCAGCCACACCAGGGGAGCCGCCGCCGTCGCCGGTGCGCCAGGACCGAGCGGCCACCGCGCCGCCGCGGGCGGCCACGGCACGACGCCCCGCACCAGCGCCGTGCCCTCAAGCGACCGCCGCGCCCGCGCGCCGCCACCGCTCGAGGGGGGAAGGAGAGGCCCCGCCGCCGCCGACGCCGCGCGGGAACTTCCCGGCGACGCCCTCCGGCGACGGCGAGGGAAGGGGAGGTGGAGGGGTGGGGGACCCGGCGGCGGAGATCTAGGGTTCCCCCTTGCCGCTCGCGGGAGCGGCTCGGGAGAGAGAAGGGGTGGCTCCGGATGAGATGTTTAGCTCGGGTTTTATTTTCCGGATCCTGGAGTTGTGTACAGTTTCGTGACCTGTCGGAGTGAGACTTGAGAGTTACGTACTTTCCCGTCAACCGGCGCTCACTGTTCATGGTCAGCCGCCCAGGCATCCACCCCGTGAAACGTGTGCAGAGAGAAAGGCAAGATCACCCGATGTGTTCCTGTCGGCGCCACTGCCGATACCAAGCGAAACGCTCGCTGATCCACCATCATCCATCCATGGTGTCACCATCCCCGGGCCGCGGGAGCTGTCGCAGCCTCCCGCTTCCCGCTCCTCCCGGGTGGATTGGTCGATCAGATCACATATGGATCGACGTTCGCCGCGCGGCCGGCCGTCGTCATCGTCCTCGCCGGCGGGCGAGGGGCCGGCCGGTCTCCCGTGTCTCGACGCATCCCGCCATCCACTAGCGACAATTACTACTACTTCAGCTAGTGGTGGGATCAGTTATTAGCAGCTAGTGACCCAGGCTATCTTGTCCGTCGATCGGCTTCGTATGTACGCCTGTCCAGGCTAGCCTGCAGCGAGGACCGTACGTGTCTTTCTTCCCGGATCGATCGTGCAATCATTCGGCGGGCCGATCGTATCAGCTTCACGTGAAATCAGCCGAAAAATCAATCATCACATACTCACATGGAGCACTGCCGACGCCAGGAGACGAGACTCGGTGGTGGTGGTGGCCAGGTAGGGCTATGGGTCATGCGTAGAAAAGGCGCGGAACGGGTTGAGTGGCCGACGCTACAGTTGACGTGCTATCGGCCAAGTAGTACGGCTGGCGCTTACGCTAAGCCTTGGAAAACCGTAGTTGACCCTACAAAAAATTCGTCATTTTAAGCATTGGGATTTGTCTTTTCTACACAGCCCATAAAAAATGTCATTTTTTGTGAAAATAAAATGTTCAGATGTACGACACCCGAAATTTTTGTTTGGGATTTTTGACATTTTGAAATACGATTTTATGGTAGTGGGGTCATAGGCTCCTACTACGCAAAACTGATTTCTAGGTAGAACGTAACATTAAACTCGAGTTCTTTTTAAGTTCTTTTTAAGGTACCATACCCCGTCTAATGCATCTTCCAAGCACTAAGACGAGTGATATGAGATTTAACTGAATCCCAACCGGCTGGCGTCATCCCATAATCTCAGTTGCAACTCACATGTCATACGAACTGCGATGCAAATCTAATGGTGAGCAACTCACGTGTAACTGGAAAAAAAATTGCACTTGCAACCCATGTGTACCTAAAAATCCAAGCTGCAACTCACAGATCACACAAACCGCGAACAAATCTAATAACTAGGAAGACGACCGAGGTTTCGTAAATTTTCAGGCGCCTGAGAACTAGCAATTTTGTTTTTTTTCATGCAACTATCTACTGGACGTGAACGTAGGCTCCACCGGCGTGAGCCGTGACGATGGCGGCTTCTGGCGTGTAGCCTGCCGCACAACGTTGGCTTCCGTTGCACATTACTCCCGGAACCGGAACGGGATAGAGAACCCGGCCACTTTCGCCCCCAAAAGCAACACGCCACAGGCCCCTGATCGATCGATCGGCATAGCCCGCACGCAACACCGTGGTCCATCTCTTGTTAGGCGCGCGATCGGCGCCGCCAACGGTGAGCAACTTGCCGGAAAAGAGGAGCGCTCTCACATGCTCCTGATGTGCGGTGCTAGCCATGTCGCCACTAGATCAAGGCGATCGAATCGACCAGGACGGTGCCGTCCCTGTAGGCGGGAGGGGTTGGCATCGTGGATGTATGTGGCCTGGAAGCAAGCCTCCAATCCGACAGCCATGTGGGAAGGGCAAAGGGAGATAGGACCAAAGCCATCGGCCACGCGACACTGGCCGTGCAACGCAAAACATGCATTGCACTGGGAAAGGCATCTTCCTTAGCTGTGCAGATCACGGTTCTGGGTCCGACCTCTGCCTGGGACGAGCAACCTTCGCCGGAATCTGGCCGGCGTGTCCGTTCGGCGATCCACACGCAGGGCGATCCGGTAAAGCGCCGGCATCCCACTCGCATCACCCGTATGCTACACACTTTTTACGAGACACGGTGCCCAGATGCCCCACCACAGGCATTAGTTGCATCACTGTTTTAGTATGGTGTTTCATCAAATAAGTACCATCTTTATCTCAACTCCGGTTATGTCGACCTTCTACATATCATGTATTAACAGCAAATGTATGAATTTATATTTTCCTACAGGAGCAGAATCAGCATAAATTGCAATAAAACTTTTGACCGAAGAAAGTTATCCAGGCCTTTTATCAAAACGGAAACCCCATCGTTGAGGAGGTGATCAAACAAAACAATACATCCCGATACATACATGAACCTGCCTCATTTTCTATTTAGCTAAAGACGCTATCGACGACACCTCTCCTCCATTTAAACCCTCTAAAGACAACAGAAAACAGTAACATGCTAAACACTGTATTTCATAGACAAAAAATGTAGTAAGAACAAAGGTCAAGATAAATAAACACCATCTTATAATACATGAAACAGCAGATTCACACTTACACCAGCAAAAAGAAATCAAGGGTTACTTACTGGTCTAGCCCAGGACTATTGTTGCCTCCACCTTATCTTTGTTCAAAAGCGCTGATAGGCTGACTCTGCCCAAGCTTATCTTTTGGCAGGGTTCCAGATCCCTTTTTCTTGATTCTTAACTCCCTTTTAAGTACAGCCATCCGCAGCAAACACCTATTTTTTTTCCGGGAGGGTTTTATCCTTGCAAATATTACATTTCACCATCCGTACACATGGACAAAATTCCATGGGAAGGAAACTGGAATAGTTAAAAGCTATCTGGTTCCATACCCTCTGGTTCTTGTGAGGTTTTCCCTTAATAACACCACCTTGCTATAAAAATGTGTCCTCCAAAATCTATGTAGGACCATAATCCAGCCTCTCCCACTTGAAGGACCCACCAGAATTAAACCGCAGCAAAGCTCGCATGAACACACAGACACAGACACACACTGCTGCTATGGCAAGCATCGAATGGATATAGGGGCGAGCCAGCAATCCTCGAGAATGCATAGGGCGCCTTAGCAAGCCAGACTCCAAAACAGCGCACTGGTTGCAAGATCTTACTTCCAATGTGTGCATCCCAGATGTACTCTTTTCACCAACATTCCCTCGTTGATCCATACGAATTTCCCCTTCGTTCAGCCTAATGGTAACCTGGCTATTATTTCTGTCCACGAGCTTTTGTGCAACAAGTTCATTGTAAGAATCATTGTTCCTCAACTTCGCGTAGGCTTCAGGAGACTGCCCATTATCATCTAGTGTTGAGTGCCAGCAGCTCAAACCAATCTGCAGTGATTTAAGCAAAAGATCAGAAAACTATTAATGTAAAAAAACTAAGACCAAGCCATGTTAAACTATAGAGGGCATACCTGCTGAGAATCATCTGTCAAGGCTTCAACTATATCCTCAGCATCATCAAGGGATGCAGCAACATGTAATGGAGTCAAACCACCTGGGCCAGGATAATTTGGAAGGAAGGGGTACAGTTTGGAATTATCAGGGCAAATTACAACAAACTGCACAAGCAAATGCACCATGTGGCTGCTCTTCCTTTTCACTGCTCTGTTCAGAAGATGAATCTCCGAGAGCATTTCCAGAGTCTCCTGTGATAGTTCGGCACTAACCAAACTCCTCTTGGAAAGTATATCGAGTAATGTTTTGGTAAGGGAGCACCAGTCACGCTCATTTGAAAACAACAGAAGGTATCTGAACCGTGCAGTAGAAAATTGGATAAACTCCGAATCAGAAACATCTGATTTTGTGGAAGGTGCATCAGTAGCAACTTTCTGAAAGAGCCAACCAAGTTCATTAAGAAAATGCAGAACTTGCTTCCTTAGCTTTGACCGCCTAGCATCATGAACCCGATCGTCTGAAGAGACATCATGAAATTGTGAATCTTCAAGCTCAGCCTCAAGGTTTCTCAACTCCTGACAAACGCTTGAAGTCGCAAAAATAACAGGGAAGCTGTTTCCTCTGAACCTGTTCTCAACCTGCATGTATGAAGACTCATAACTGTAAACACCTTCCGAGTGCTAACTAGTAATAATCTTTACATATCTAGAGCAACTGCAAGGATATTAGAGTCACACCAACCTCAATAAAGCAACGTCCAAGAGTAAGATTTGGTTCTTCCGGTAAGTCAAAGGTCTCAAGACCTGAATCATCATATATAGTACCCGGATACGCAGAGCATAGCACCTCTTTTGATATATACTTCCCTGTGCTAGTACAGTGGATCCTGCATAGATACAGAGTTCATGGTGAGTCACAAACATTCACAATAATCTTTAATCTTGTAGGGTCAGAAATGATTTTACAGCAGGGAACTCACTGTGTGCCCGGGATTGTTAGATTCCGGCCCTTAAGAACGAGGGACGTCTTTCTCCCACCAACAACAGCAATTGGTGTCACAAGGGTCAACTCAGGGGTATTCCATGTTCTCCATGATTTCGATAGGCGGGTCATTCCTGGAATACAAATTTTGTATCAAACGAAACGTACTCATAGTCAAAACACCCAAGAGTGCTGTTACATGAGTAGGAGAAGGAAATTAACAGAAAAAATAGTAGTTATGTATACCATCTTTGTACGACACCAACTGACTATCACTTCGAACTAAAAACCTTCCTTCTCGCCAGAAATCCAAATCAGAATCCTGAACTAAGGAGTTTACTCGCCGGAGAAAATTCTCTTCAAACTGCATTTACATGACAACATTAGATTACGTAGCAATTTCATTTTTACTTTTTTTGTGCTAGTGTGGCAGCAGACTTACTTCGTCCCATGCAATAGCTGGCATTGACAGATACATGGATAGTACAAGGCAACCAGGGCGAATATAACCCTCCATTTCAGTGGGGCTGTGTTTCAGCCAATTTACAACCTGATCAACGAAAAAGAAACATTTCAAGTATATGGTGATTGAAATGAGCTGGATGAGGGGATGTGATTTATCATGTTAGTACAATTTCATGATCATACCTCATCACGAAGGTTTCCAGGTATTGAGCCAGGTTCTTTGCCAAAGAGCTTGAATATAATCCTACCAGTACGGTCCTACAAAATGGCAAATCAGGCGAAGATCAGATTGTAGCGTTGCTAAAATAACAAAGGATGTCCTGGCTAACTGCATAATCAATTGAAACAGCAAGCTTCAACATAAATTACCTGTCCATCTGAATTTGATGTTGATGGTGAATGGTCTGAACAAGATGTTGAGGCGTTACATGATTGATACATTGGGTTCGGTGGCGACCCATTTTCTGTTGGTCGTTCTGAATCCTTGAAAAGCTCAAGTTGTGGTGCACACCATGCCTGAGTGGTACTATTCTCAACTGTTGCAGTGTCTTCCCCATAGTCTGCAATACGAGGATGCCTAATGCCCTCGTTTAGTGAACGGGTGGGGAAAAAGGTGCGGGTTATAGGCGGAGAGGATGATGGAGATCTCTCGTCCATAGGATTACTGCTCTCAGAAGACAGGTACTTATTTGTGGTGTCCATCTTTGCAGGAATGTATTCCTCTGTATTACCAAGCAACTGTAGTGACAAAAATTGATGGGTATCCCGGTCTGGACTTCCATGGGTGTTGTTGCTTCTTATCGTACCAGCTGCAGGAAAAGATCGGATTGATTTCTCATGGGAATTCACAACACAAGCTGGCTCTGTTGAATGACTCTTGCTCTTGTTATTACCGCTGCTGTCACTGCTCCCTTGTGACTGAGATGTATTGGTCTCCGGGGTTGAAGTCCCGAGGGCACCTGATAGAACTGTTAAAAGGTCCATGGTTGACGGCACACTTTGCTTGTCGATCACCTTTGATGCCTTTTGAACAGAATTTTGTTGTTGTTCATGCGAGGCATTCAAATCAATGACTTCTGATGGTGGAGACCTTGCCGGAGAGTTTGCGTTATTTATTGAGTTTATCTTACTTATAATTTGAACCAGATTATCTTTATCTGGTATGGGAGGGATGCTAGGTAGCTTGCCATTACCACCTATCATTGGAGAGGAAGTAAAAATAGTACTCGGGTTAAAATCACCAAATAGTGAAGGAAGAGTGTATCGACATCATGAGCAGGTAAAGTACCTTGCAAGCGTGCAATCACGGTTATCAGATTGACAATATCTTGTGTCCTATTTGCCGCATTTTCTTGGTTTTCAGGTAGCAGCAGCTGTGAAGCGACATCTGTTGGCTGGGTTTTCCTTCGCCGTCGGTTGTGGCCGGCGAGCCTTCTCCTGCAGCTCTCTTACCCTCATCGAACTCCGAAAGCGGGTGAAATCTAAATGATGGATCAGAAGAAGCAACTATCAGGTTGAGAAGATCATTTCTCAGGACCAATACACACACCATAGCAACTGGTAGCATCATCATCATAAACAGAAAGGAAATCCCTAAAAGTGGCATCATAATAACGTATGAATTTTTGGGATGAATACGATGATTACCTACTACACTGCTGGCAGAAGCGCTGCATCTGGTTGGCGACGACCGCCTTGGTGGTCTTGCTGTGGATCTGGCACACCTTATGCCTGCGGTGGTAGTCCTTGGCGGCGGTCAGATCCGCGCGGCAGTCGTCCACCTGGCACATCGGGTAGCTCCCGGTAGCGGCGCCCCGTTGGCGCTCCCGTCTCCGCCCGAACCGGTCCCGGGCGATCCGGAGCGGACCCTCTTGGTCGGCCTAACAGGCTCCAGCGCCACCGGCCTCGCGGGCGGAGAAGGCGAGGAGGAGATGGTGGTCGTCGGGCTCACGTCCATCGCCAGAGCCAGCGCCTCCTCCCGCAGGCCCAGCTGCAGGCTCAGCTGACCGGCAGCGCCCCCCTGGCGTGGCGTGTTGGAAGCGATAGGTGGTTGCTGGTGTTGGTGCGCGTCGGAAGAGGGCCTCGCGGTGAAGGCGCGGCTGTCCCAGTCCCACATCCCGGGGTTCCAGTTCCCGGCTCCGGCTGCTGCGGCCGCCGTGTTGTCTGACGGCGGGTCCGTGGCCGGCGCGGGCCACGGGTTCCCGCGCTTCTTGGCATGGGGAGGCAGCTGGTGCTGGTGCTGGATCTGGCGCAGGTAGAGCGGGGAGGCCACCTGCGGCCCCGCCTCCCTCTGCATCTCCTCCCAAGGCGGCCCTCCGCTTCACGCCGCCCGATTGAGTCCAACCTTCGGATCTGCACAAGGCCACCGGCGCAACACGGATCAAAAACCGATGATCGGAGACGAGCAGACGCGGGAGATTCGATGGGAGGAGGTTGTTAGTTACCTTGGCACGCACGCACGCACGGCAGTGGACTCCCGGGAAAAAAGTCCCCGAAACGAACCTCTCACCTCGCCCCCATACGCAGCGGCAGCAGCAGAAGGAGGGAAGTGAAGCGCCCCGGAGAAATGGAAGGAAAAAACGGCGGCCGGAATCGGAGCGCGGTGGTGGAGGGTGTGAGGGGAGAGGAAAGGGGGGGAGACGGAGACGGAGGACCGAGGGGTGGGGTGGGGGGAGGAATCGAGCAGCAGCGCACGGGGTTCGTTCGGGCTGGGACGGATTAGCGTGTAGCGTGGCGCCGCGGCAAGGGGGGCGTGGCAGGGTGCGCGTAATTGGGGAGGCGGGCAGGGGCGAAAGGGAGAGCGGGAGAGGGTGGGGTGGGTGGTGGCTCCCCCGCCGTCCCACGCCGCGAGCGCCGTACGGTGGGAGGGGAAGCAAAGCCGCATCACGATAGGCACGGGGGCAGTACTAGTAGTACCACTGCTGGCGGGCCTCGGGCCTGTCAACCACACAGCGATTCGTACTCGTACCGCGGCGTGCAACGCGCACCCCACCGGTGCGTCCCCCCTGCCCTGCAAGCGTCGTCGCTTTGCCTGGTGGTGCCGGTACGTACGTTGAATTGGCCGGCCTGCGTGGTCTGTCCCAGCGATGGGGTGCTTAATTATTGTACTTGACGTGACACGTGTCGTACGATTATTCAGAAACCATAGTGGAGGAAATGGTTTTATTATGCGCTTGCGACAAGTGAATTTTCATCTTCAAGCTCGAGGTTCACCGTGATGGGTGCTTAATTATTGTACTTGACGTGACACGTGTCATACTTTATTAGGCCAGGTGGCGGCCGCATCATCTAGAGCCAAAATTGGTCGTCTCGACTGCCGTCGGATCACCATCCTACTACTAGAATCAACCGCGGCGCATTTTTTAAATTTTACCTCCTCACTTTTTCTGAAATCAACACGTCGTACCGGTTTTATCCATTTAAAATGAGAGGGTGCATATCACTTTGGCCCTAACATTTTCGATATTTACAGCACATATGTCACTGTGGTGATTTACCCCCTAATATTGAAACAAAATTCATCACCCGGTGTAAAAAACATATTATTGTAACAGATACTCGCAACATTTTTTAAAAAGAAAATGCTACAAAGAAGTGGTTAAACAACAATATTTTCTACATATTGATATGGAAAAAAATCACCAGTAAAGTACAAACGATTACAACAAAAATTCATGTGTTTGCAGCAATTAAAAAGTGGTTAAGCAAAAAAAAATGATGCATATTCATTTGCAACAAAAATCATAAACTATGTCAACAAAATCACTGAGGGTTAAAAGAACACGTATTTGCAGCATTTTGAAAATCACGTTAACGTAAATTAAATATCATAAAAAATCCAAAAAATACACATGAACTCCTAGAAACCTTGCAACATCTGGCGCGTCATTTCGCAACAAAACGTCATAGAGTTTTGTGCAATTTGGAAAAATGTATTCAACATTGAAAAAATTAGTGGGAAACAAGATTTTGTAGTAGACGCCGACCTTATAGCATCTCGTGTGTGCTCTCTCAGTAAAATTCATGTGACTTTAATACTCCCTCCGTTTCTTGATATAAGGTGTCTAAGTTTTTGAGAAAAATCTCAAAATATAAGGTGTATTGCGATTTATAGACAATTTGACCCATCAAAAAATGAGTCACAATCTGAAATGGAGGAATTTGATGTATTGTTTTCAGTTTGTGGCTAATAGGGACTCTTTTCTATCAAAAATTTTAGTAGAAAATTAGTCCACCGCATATAAAATACTGGCGTCTTAATATCCGTGCAAAAATCTTAGACACCTTATATTACGGAATGGAGGGAGTATAAATTTACAATACGTATGCAACATTCCAAATAATACCTCGATGTTACTCTACCTACTAGTATGCAACGCACTTTTACATTTTACATCCTCACTTTATCTGAAACCATTACGTCGTGCCGATCTTATTCATTTAAAATGAAAGGATATATCACTTTGGCTCTGACCTTTCCAATATTTATAGCAAATATGTACTGCGGTGATTTACCCCTACAAAATCAATCATCCCGTGTAAAAATATATATACTATTGTAACAGATAGCATCCGTCAGTTGCTGCTGCTGGACACGATTTACACTCCGCGAGTGAAGGAGGAAAGATGGACCTTCAAATATGAGAACGAATGATTTTTGACCTAGGGCGATTTGGGTTTGTTTCCCAGCTCCGGAGGGCAGGACCTGTTGAATATATAAGCAATTTAGCAGTAGATTTAATCCACGAAAACGGTAAACAGTTTATGACTAGAATAACCAGAATTAAACTAATCATGCGATCTACTAAAACAATAAATAAATAGATCGAATATAGAGCAACTACTACAAGCAAAAACTCTAGCAGTGTCTCAAACAGGAAGATCAAGAAGACGTACGGTGCAGCAGCAGCGGAACCGTTGGCGTCGCCCATGTCGTCGATGAAGAGATTGGCAATGTCGGGGAAGAAGTCGTTGTTGGGGAAGAACTCGAAGCCAGTAGTCGCGCGAGTGCGCTCCCCAAAAAGCTGATCGCCCCTCTCCCGTACAGGATCACAAGAGGCGGGGTTCCGGAGGCCTACTGTCCCTTCAACCGGTGCACGCCGGAAGACGGGATGGAGAAGACTTGTAAGACGGCGGCGCAAGGTTCTGGAACTAGGACGGCGAGCGACCATGTGTTGCGTGTAGTGGCCATATGCACATGGGCCAATGAGAATTTCAGAATTTTAAAGTTGGGCTTTGGCCAAAGACCCACTAGCAAAATGCTAAACAAAATTCCAACAGGACCGGGAGATCAGCCGTGGCTGGGAGCGTGGGAATGAGGTGGGGGTAGGGCGCGACCGTGCTAGGACGACGGCAAGGCCCGCCGGAGTGCCTGCTTCTCGCCTCAATTATTTGTCCTTTTGGAGGATTCCTTTCCCGGTCCGTCCGGCTTCCCGATCGCTCCGCTCCTCCACCGGTACCAGTGTAGTGATCCTCCCTTTCCTTCGCGCGTTCGCCTAACGTCTTTTCCTATTTCGCCTCCTCCCGGCGTATCGCCGCGCGCTCGGACGATGCCATTGGCGGACTGGGCCATGCACCCTAGTGTGAGTGTTCTTGCTTGATGAGATTTGCGACTGGGCCGCGTGAGAGCAATGCTGTTCTATTTTCCTTTCTTACGTCCTGGAAAGATGAATTTGCCACGTGCATGTTACAACAAAAAAAATGTATCTTTCATTTTTGGGGAAAAAACAAACCGTATCTATCGTGAGAATGTACATTGTCGATGGACCGTATAAACGTCAAGTGCGTCCATGTGATAAATAAAAAAAACAATTGATGCACGCTCTGGCATAGGAGGACCATCAGAAAATGGTGTCAATATACAAGTACGTTTACGACAGTTCACCCTCCTTTCTTTTTCGATTTTCTTTTCCAGGGGAAGGACAGCGTCGCTTTTAGTAAATTATAGGTGGACGGCATCTTGTCCGTGACATATTTTGATCGCGATGAGGTGAAGAAAATGTTCTTGACAGTTGATACGATGGCCCGTCTTCTAATTTCTTAGAGCAACTTTAGCATAATCCATATTATTTCTGCGTAAAGTCAAACACACTAAACTAGGCCGAGCGCAACCATTTCGAGTGATCCGTCTCTGGGACCCACTTGTCAGTGAGTTTTCACCACTTTTACTCTTTTTATTATCTTTTCATATTTTCATTTTCTCCTCATTTTTTATTTCCCATCTACTTTCTTTTTTCCCACTATTCACCCTCTTTCCCTGCACAACCCCACGACCGAGCGCAACCGTCATGGTCGGAACAACCCTAACGTGAAGTTCAATTAGGAATGCTGAGGTTTCATATCGGTGCCCGGCGGCGGTAAATTTTCTGTGAAGTGTGCCGTCCACCAAGCACAACGACGCATACTCATGGGCGAGCAAGGAAAATAAAAAAGAGTTCGCACCGGATGGCCAATGATAGAGGTTCCTCTATATTTGGAGGTCGAGCGCTATATTTGAAGACCCGAACCATGATTTTAAACGGAGCCCGAGGTGGTTAAGGCATCTGCTAGTGTGTGTTTGGCCTCCACCCTCTAAAATCGGCAAAATTATGCATGCCGAGTTATTAGGCCATGTACAATGCAATGTGCTTAGTGAGGTGCTTACAAAAAATCAACCAAACATTTTTCTAAACACCAATGCTTATTTCCATAGGAGAGGTGCCTAGTTAAGCATTTATCTTGTGTAAATAATCACTAGTGCTTAACAAAAACCGATTTTGCTGAGCACCTCTATAACCACCTTGCATTGTACATGTCCTTATAGGGCGTCTTCTAGAATTGCTCTTGGGTGCATTGTTGTGGTACGTCTAGCCTTTAACAATTAACAGAAGATTATGGTACTGCTTGACGTACTGCTACAGACCATGGTAGTATTATTATACAGCAATCATGGAAGCTCTTGGAGACCGAGAATTAGAAAAGTACAGGATTGGACGGGGTCCGTACCTGCATATTTATTTCACGTCCGGATTACGGTACAAATCCATGTGCACAACGGTCTGAGAAAACTATTCATCGCATCGCTAGTTGCAGAAATGTCAAATACAAGTAGAAATGGGGGAAACGAATCTGAGATCACCGACACGTAGTACCACGCCCACGTCTACCTTTATCGCCTCCATTTCTCCACCGGGCTTCTAAATCAGTGTCCGGCACCCCCAATTGAGACCCAATTGGGTGCCGAACATATATTCGTTCAAGTTTTCGACCACGCCCACAACGGCGTACCCCAAAGGTCCGCCCTCCAAACGGTCTGAGGTGCCGACCAAACAACAAACACCTTGCGGGCGGAATTTACTAAACGAGATTTAACAAACTGACAATTCAAAATCTAAACGAGATTTAACAAACTAAACCTAAACTACGCCGTTACCGGCTACACGCTACAGCGTCTAGCCAACCACTGCACGCGTCGGCGGCGAGGAGAGATGCCCCTTCATGGCCTAGCGACGGGGAATAAAATGCAAACCAAGCGCCGGAATCATCAACAGACTTGCATGCCTCGATGATCCGGCGCCGGAAGTTTCATTTGCTATTGCTGTCGGCTACGGCCTTTAGAAACGTAGCCTCGGCCGTGGCTGAGGCTTCTGGTTTCGCGGCCGGCGCGTGGTGGGATTTCATCTACCGGCTGCCCGCCTGATCGGAAGTCTCGCCGGCTTCAGCTGGTGCCCCCTTCTCCGGTGACGGCGACGCTGCTGATCAAGATGCGCCTGCCGTTTCTATTAGTAGATCGGGCTGCTCGGGGTCGTCGTCGTAGTTCTCGGCATCGTCGTCCGATGCAGACAACTCCGGCGTTGGCTCCGCGCGCCGGTAGGGAGGAAGTCGCCGGCACAACGCGTCTCGTACTCCGCGTCCACCACGGCGTGCCATTAGGGCGCCGAGATGGAGTACTTGGGGTCGAGCTTTTGCTCGTACGGCATCTCCATCCACTTTCGCTTGACGAAGTTGGCGCGCTCCTGCCCGCTGAGCCGCGGCGCCACCGGCATGTTGACGGCGTTTCTCGTCCACCCTTCGGGTAGGGACACGTCCCCCTCCACCAGCACGCTGTGGCGGCTGCACAGCTGCGCGGTCTCCAGCGACACGACGTACGGAGGCGCGTTGGCTGCATCCTCGAGCCACCGTTCGCGTTCATACGCCCTGGCCATCTCCGCCTCCTCGTTGCGGCGACGGCGTTCCTCCATCTGCTCGCGGCGTTGCTGGCCGCGGCGCTCGTTGCAGCGGCGAGCGCGTTCCGCTGAGAGGAAGTCGCGATGACGCCGGAGCTCGCGCTCCTCCGGCGTCTCGCGGTTGCCCACCATGCTTGGCGGCCGATCTGCTGGTGGCGAGTTGGGAGAGGGGAGAAGAGATGGTGTGGGAAGAGGAGGGCCGCGACGCGCCGCATTATAAAGGCGGCTGGAGGAGCGGGGTTGGGTGGCCTGCATTAACGCCGAGCAGCGGTTCGCCTGGCGACGCATTGACGCCGACGACGCGTGTGCAGGGCTCCGCAGCTGGAAGCCGCAGCGACGCCAACACGTGGGCAGCGCCGCTCGACGCATCGCTTCGGTCTGCGCCATGGCGTTTATTGCGTCGCGTCGCTTCGCTCTGCGCCCGCTAGGAAAACAGGCGGGGCGTTATTGCGAGGCGTGCTGACAGGCGAGCTGCCGTCTCGTCGCATCGCCATTAAAGGCGGCGGAACGGCCTCCTGCACAACCCAAGTTAACACGGGCGCGGGGCGCTGTCTCTATGATGGGTGTGCCACCCCTGTCGGAGGGCATGTCAGCCCCATGTCCGGCACCCCCGAGAGGGCCTCAAAACTTGGAGGCCCTTTCGGGGGTGCCAGACACGAAATTGCTCAGGGCAAGGCATTGGGGGGTGCCGCTGGTGGCGATTTTTGGCGTCCGGACCCCCATTGGGCCTTTGGGGGGGTCATTTGGAGGTCCCCGGTGGAGATGCTCTAAGAAAGTCTTATCTTAAACTAGCCACGTTAAGATATGACTAAAAACATTATGTATAATGGGTTAGTTCTCAATATTATTTTATTTTTAGGAACAAGTATGACTAAATATGTGGCGAGCCAATTGTTACTAAGACAAACTATTTTCCGTTTCTCTCTTCTCCAACTCAGCAATTTTCATATATGGTAAGATAAGATTTGTACATGCCCTGACGACAACTCCAACGGGCACCGAAACAGACGGGGTCATCCATACCTGTCCGCGTGGACAGAGCACATGGCCCAAAAACGCACCCCAAATGGACAGGGCCCACAGGGGCCATGGACATGTCTGTTTCGCCCATTCCGAGTACAATTTGGGCTTGTTTTGGGTAGAGCAGACGACGTCTACGTCTGCGCTTGTCCTCCCTGGGCCCTCCTGTCAGCGGCACATGCCCAACTCCAACCGTGAGTCCACATGTTCTTCACTGACGACATCGCCGCGCCGCCCGCGCCGTTCCTCACCGACGTCCGCTTTTGACCCGCGGCGGCCACTGCTAGCCTCCCGTCGTCGTCTCACATCTTCTTGCCGACGTAGTTGGCCGCATATGGCGTCATCAAAGGAGCTCGGCCCATGTGATGACTGTTGAAAACCCCAAGTGAAAGGTATAATGTAGTGCAGCAGCAAATTCACTCAGTGAAGAATCAAGATAGGTTGTCAAAGCTATTTGCCCCCAACGTTTCAGGTAGATTGTCAACCTTTCCATCTCACTAAAATAAAGAATTAGACGTATAGTGTGGAAGATAATTGTAAATAACTCAAAAGTAAAAAATGGAACAGCGAGCTAATGACGGTGAAAATTATGTAAACGAGGTTGTAAACGATGTAAAAAGGTGGACCGGGGGCAATAGTTATACTAGTGGTGCCCCTCCTTAAATCGAAAACATTGTTGGGTAGACAAGTTACAACTAGGCAATTGACAGAATTATGATCACAACATAATCATAGAATGTTTAAGGAAAATATTCTGCAGATATCACGTCAAACATATATAGACCGCACACCGACATCGCATTTACAACTAATACTCCATTTCGAGAGTGCTTCTATGCTTGCCTCTCTAAAAGTTAAGTTGTAAACAACAGAGTAATGCATTAAACTCAATACATGATGGAAGCAACATTTATTATCAATAAGTAGAAATAAACAACAGGGTTTTACCCTTAGTAGCAATAACATATCGTTAACTTACTCGATTCTTTCAACTCGATCCCACGGATGAACGAGACATGAACCCACTATCGAGCATATACTCCCTCTTGGAGATTTAAACAACTACCTGGTCAAAGCAATTAAATAAATTAGAGATCATGTAGGAATCTAAAAATAGCAATATCACAATCTAATCATAACATCACAATTCATCATATCCCAGCAAACACAACAATTAGCAATTATATCAAATGAATTTCGATCATATAAGGCAGCTCACGAGACCATTGTATTGAAGCACAAGGAGGAGAGATCACCATCTAGCTACTACTATGAACCTGTAGTCCAATCATGAACTAATCACACATCGTCATGGAGGCATCAGTGGTGGTGTAGATGCCCCCAGCGATGATTTCCCTGTTCGGAAGGGTGCCGGAACAGGATTCCAGAACCCTAAACTAGGGTTTCCGCGATGGCAGCTGCTCCGTATTTATTTTAAAAAATATTTTCCGTCTCTAAACTTTTTAGAGTCAAAGGAAATTTATAGGCGAAGACGCACCCGAGTGCCCGAGGCGGCCACGCGGGTGGGTCCTGACCCGCGACCGTAACCCATGTTCCAACAGCTTTAGTTATGGCAGGTGGCCACAGGGGTGGGGCCAACGCGAGGAGCATTAGTACCGGTTCGTATCATGAACCGGTACTAACGATTGACCTTTAGTACCGGTACTAAACGTTTCCCTATACCATCTCCTACCCTGAGCTTCTCCATTTTTCCTGCTCCGAGCTGCCTTCAATTTTTCCCTCTCTGTTTCCTCTCCGAGCTCGAGTTCATCCCCATTTTTCTCCAGCATTTGTCAAGATTGGCGGCACCCATCTATCCAAGGGTTAGCAACTTCATTCTTTCTTCCGGCATTGCAAGTTTAGCTCATTTCATTGCTAGTTTAGCTCATTTCATTTTTCTAGTGCTAGCTAGGTGTTTGATGAAATGCCTAAGTTAGGGAGTTCATTTATTTTATATGCAATTTGGGCTCAAATTAAAGTATGATTTGTGGGTTTTAGTGTCGTCCCGTCCCCTTCCTCACCGCCGTCGATCGTCCGCGCCGCCCCGTCGTCGGCGCCACCTTGGTGAGCCTCTTGTTCTTATTAAAAAAATCTTATATGTATGATTTACATAGTTACTTGTATAATTTTCTTACTTGTATGATTGTTTGTTATATGTACAGTGCCATGGTTTTGATATCCGCCCCGTCGGCCCTCGTCCGGTTATGATTCGGATGTGGTATATTATCTTTTATAACTATTTGTTTCATTTCGTGTTTATGACAATTATACCGACCAACGCTTGACATAGATATTTTTATTTAGGAGGTATGTGAACCGGAAATTCCAACCGACCCTCTTGTGGAGAGGTTAAATTTAGTTGAAAAAGAAAACAATGATTTGAAATAAAAAATTAAAAGAAGAGAAGATGAAATTGGAGTCGGATCTTGCGATGTCGTCGATGATCACAAGATCAAGATGGATGCAATGCGCTTGAAGATTAGAAAGATTAGAAAATATGCAATTAATAAAGAGGCTTGGTATCATTATGCTGTTGGATCAATAGTTAGTTGCGATTTTGATCGCATTTGTTGTTGCATTTAAATACATTAGATAGTTGTATGTTAGTTTCAATGTATGTTTTATGTGAACTATGTATTACATTTGGTCACTACTCTACTTTGGTTTTAATGTGATGAACTTGTATTAATTAATTTGGTCACTATTATATATTCATGATGTAGTGTAATGGTTTTTGGTATATTTATATAATGCAGATGAGCCGGCAATGGATGTACGGTGACCGACGCAGTCCCGACTTCATTAATGGCATGCATAATTTTCTCCGTGTGGCTAAGACAAACAAGCCGCCGAATGGTTTTATTTCTTGTCCATGTAGTGTCTGTAAGAATACGAAGGATTACTCTACCTCAAAAACCCTTCACGTCCACCTGTTGCAGTCCGGTTTCATGTCCGGCTATAATTGTTGGACCAAGCACGGAGAAAGAGGGTTATAATGGAAGACAATGAAGAAGAAGAGGATGATGACAACTATCCTATGTTCCTGAACACGGTGGTACTATAATGGGGGAAGACGAAGCTGAAGAAGAGGCCATTGTTGATGAGCCCGATGATGATCTTCGTCGGGCCATTCTTGATGCACAGATAAACTGCGGAAGTGAAAAAGAGGTTGAAGTTGGAGCGCATGTTAGAGGATCACAAAAAATTGTTGTACCCAAATTGCGAAGATGACCAGAAAAAGCTGGTACCACACTGGAATTGCTGCAATGGAAGGCAGAGAATGGTCTATCTGACAAGAGATTTGAAAAGTTGCTGAAAATATTAAAAAATGCTTCCAAGGGATAACGTATTGCCCCCAGTACGTACGAAGCAAAGAAGGTTGTCTGCCCTCTAGGATTAGAGGTGCAGAAGATACATGCATGCATCAATGACTGCATCCTCTACCGCGGTGAGGAGTACGAGAATTTGAATGCATGCCCGGTATGCGGTGCATTGCGGTATAAGATCAGGCGAGATGACCCTGGTGATGTTGAGGGCGAGCCGCGCCCCAGGAAGAGGGTTCCTGCCAAGGTGATGTGGTATGCTCCTATAATACCACGGTTGAAACGTTTGTTCCAAAACAAAGAGCATGCCAAGTTGTTGCGATGGCACAAAGAAGACCGTAAGAAAGACGTGATGCTGAGACACCCCGCTGATGGGTCGCAGTGGAGAAAAATCGACAGAGACTTCGACCTTTGCACGTGACGCAAGGAACTTAAGGTTTGGTCTAAGTACAGATGGCTTTAATCCTTTTGGGGAGCAGAGCTCCAGTCATAGCACCTGGCCTGTGACTCTATGTATCTATAACCTTCCTCCTTGGTTGTGCATGAAGCGGAAGTTCATTATGATGCCAGTGCTCATCCAAGGCCCGAAGCAACCCGGCAACGACATTGATGTGTACCTGAGGCCATTGGTTGAAGAACTTTTACAGTTGTGGCGTGAAGAAGGTGTACGTGTGTGGGATGAGCACAAACTGGAGGAATTTGACCTACGAGCGTTGTTGTTTGTAACCATCAATGATTGGTGCTCTTAGTAACATTTCAGGACAGTCAAACAAGGGATACAATGCATGCACGCACTGTTTAGGTGACTGAAAGTATATATTTGACAAACAAGAATGTGTACCCGGGGCATCGTCGATTTCTTCCAAACAAGCATCCCGTAAGAAAGAAAGGCAAGCATTTCAAAGGTGAGGCAGATCACCGGACGAAGCCTACCTGCCCTACTGGTGTTGATATATATGACATGGTCAAGGATTTAAAAGTAATCTTTGGAAAGGGTCCCGGGACAATCTGTTCCGAATGACGCGACGGACACGTACCCATGTGGAAGAAGAAATCTATATTTTGGGAGCTACCCTATTGGAAAATCCTAGAGGTTCGCTCTGCAATCGACGTGATGCACGTGACGAAAAATCTTTGCGTGAACCTGCTAAGCTTCTTGGGCGTGTATGGGAAGACGAAAGATACACCGGATGCACGGCTGCACCAGCAACGTATGCACGAACGAGACGACCTGAATCCAGAGAAGTATCAAGGTCCTGCCAGCTACGCTCTTACCAAAGAAGAGAAGGAGATCTTTTTTGAAGTTCTGAGCAGTATCAAGGTCCCGTCTGGCTTCTCGTCGAATATAAAGGGAATAATAAACATGGCAGAGAAAAAATTCCAAAACCTAAAGTCTCATGACTGCCACGTGATTATGACACAATTACTTCCGGTTGCATTGAGGGGGCTTCTACCGAAAAATGTTCGAGTACCCATTGTGAAGCTATGTGCATTTCTCAATGCAATTTCTCAGAAGGTAATCGATCCAGTAACTCTACCAAGTTTACAGAAGGATGTGGTCCAATGTCTTGTCAGCTTCGAGTTGGTGTTCCCACCATCCTTCTTCAATATTATGACGCACCTCATAGTTCACCTAGTCGAAGAGATTTTCATTCTCGGTCCTGTATTTCTACACAACATGTTCCCCTTTGAGAGGTTCATGGGAGTCTTAAAGAAATACGTTCATAACCGTGCTAGGCCAGAAGGAAGCATCTCCAAGGGCTATGGAACAGAGGAGGTCATTGAGTTTTGTGTTGACTTTATTCCTGACCTTAAGCCGATCGGTGTTCCTCAATCGCGCCATGAGGGGAGACTGCGTGGAAAAGGCACGCTATGAAAGAAAGCAACAATATTTTACTCAAGCACACTACACAGTTCTACATAATTCCAGCTTGGTGGCTCCGTATATCGAGGAACACATGAATATTTTACGCTCCAAATACCCGGAGCAACCTGAAGATTGGATTCAAGGAGAACACGTGGAGACTTTCGGCGGTTGGTTGCAAACACGTCTCATTAATGACACCACTGTTGGAGAACAGCTATACTTGTTGGCCAAGTCACCATCTTCGACTATATTGACTTTCCAAGGGTACGAGATAAATGGGAATACATTTTACACGGCCGCCCAAGATAAAAAGAGCACCAACCAAAACAGTGGTGTCCGCTTTGATGCAACAAACAACAATGGGCAAAAGGACACATATTATGGTTACATAGAGCAGATATGGGAACTTGACTATGGATCTTCTTTTAAGGTCCCTTTGTTTCGGTGCAAATGGTCAACCTGACAGGCGGGGTACAGGTAGACCCGCAGTACGGAATGACTACAGTGGATCTCAAAAATCTTGGGTACCGCACCGAACCATTCGTCCTAGCCAGTGAAGTGGCTCAGGTTTTCTATGTGAAGGACATGTCTACCAGAACCAAAAAAAGAAAAGATAAGCAAGCGAATACATCATGCGATGAGCCAAAGCGCCACATAGTTCTTTCAGGAAAAAGAAACATCGTGGGAGTGGAGGACAAGACAGACATGTCAGAAGATTACAATAAGTTTGATGAAATTCCTCCCTTCACAGTGAACACTGATCCAAGCATCGTTTTAAATGATAAGATTATCCATGGTTACGGTGCAATCAGAAGAAAGGGACACACACGAAGAAAAAGTTTAGACCACAACACTAGATAGGGATGGTGTTGGTGATGTGTAATAATGTATTAAACCTTTTATGTAAAAGTGTTATGAAAACTTAGAAGAAACTCTGAACACTGATTGGATGTTCCAAAAGTATGAACCCTCTTAGCACTGAGAGAACGCTTCTATGCCGAGCCCCTCGAAGATGTCCTAGGTCACTGCCTAAGGATATCTTCGAGAAGCTCGTGCATAGAGGAGTCATCTGTCGTCGCCTTCCAGACTAGCTTGACTAAAGTATGAACCCTCTTAGCACTGAGAGAACGCTTCTATGCCGAGCCCCTCAAAGATGTCCTAGGTCACTGCCCAAGGACATCTTCGAGAAGCTCGTGTATAGAGGAGTCCTCTGTCGTCGCCTTCCGGACTAGCTTGACTAAAGTATGAACCCTCTTAGCACTGAGAGAACGCTTCTATGCCAAGCCCCTCGAAGATGTCCTAGGTCACTGCCCAAGGACATCTTCGAGAAGCTCGTGCATAGAGGAGTCCTCTGTCTTCTCTATCTGCTGTTTTCGTGCTCTTGTTCTTCCTCTTCCTCCTCATGGTGGGTACTTATAGGTAAAGATTAGGGCAACTCTTCAGCTCCCACGTTGATATGTGTGCCTTATCTTTTGCCTTATCCACTGAACCTATTACAAAATCCCATTTAGTCCCGGTTGGTAACACCAGCCGGGACTAAAGGTGGACATCCTGGTTGGTAATTAACACCAGCCTCCTCTTTTATTTAACTATGTTATGAAAATTGTTTGGTGATGTGTAGTAATGTATTAAACTAATAAATAGATATAAATGATTTTTACATTTGTAATGTATGAAAACTGTTTGACCATTTGTAATAATGTTCTCTAATATAGATATGATTTTTACAAATTTTTAGAAAATAATTTGACTTGATTTGGAAAATTAAATAAATAAATATAAATGAAATGTAGATATAAAAGAAATCAATAGATATGATTTTTACAAATTTTTAGAAAATAATTTGACTTGATTTGGACAATTAAATTAATAGATAAATGAAATCAGAAAATATGAAACGAGAACAAAAAAAACCTATTACAAAAGCCCATTTAGTCCCGGTTGGTAACACCAGCCAGGACTAAAAGTTGGCTGGGCTTCACGCTCAAATTTTCACGGCCCAAAGAGACCTTTAGTCCCGGTTGTTGCTACCAACCGGTACTAAAGGGCCTTTAGTCCCGGTTCGTGGCTGGAACCGGGAGTAAAGGTGTTTTAGTGCTTTTTAGATCTGCCGATCGTCCGTTCTGCGCAGTTGCTCTCCCACGCCCGAGAAGAAGAAGACGACGCCGCCAGGCTGCCCTGCTTCCGTGCTCCCGTTCCGCCGTCACCGCCGTCGCCTCCGGGCCGTGCTCGTGCACGCCTCCGTGCCGTGCTCGCCTCCACTTCCAGATCGATCCCCGACGCCGCCAGGCGCTGCTCCCGTCCCCCGCCCACACCGTTGCGCCCCCACGCAATCGGAGGCGAAGCCCTGCTCGACTCCGGCGCGGCTCCCTCTCCCCGGCCGCGCGCGCCGCTCTCCCCGGTGCGGCTCTCCCCTCTCTCTGGTGCGGCACTCCCTCTCTCCTCCGGCGGCCGTCCCGGGCCGGTGCGGGGCGCTCCCTCTCCCTGGTGCGGTGAGCCTTTACTCCGGCCGCAGCCGGGTCGCTCCTCCGGCCTCGACCGCAAGCAGAAGCCGCTCGATCGCCTCCGACCTCGACCTCTCCGGCCGTAGCTATTAGCTACTCAAGGTGAGAGCTTGCGCATTCTCTCTTTTTTTTGTTATTCTCAGTTCGAGTACATGTTGATATTTGCATAGTACTAGTAGTTTAAATTTGTTAGATGAAATTTGTTAGATATGCAAAATAGACGATTTTGTGTTAGCTATGCAAAATAGACGATTTTGTGTTAGATATGCAAAATGAGATGATTGTTTTTGTATGTGAGATTTGCAAAATAGATGATGCCGGTGGAGAATTGTATGAAACTTGTGTTAGTTTTGTGTTAGATATGCAAAATGAGATGATTGTTTTTGTATGTGAGAATTGCAAAATAGATGATGCCGGTGGAGAATTGTATAAAAATCTGAGATTTGTGTTAGTTTTGGAAATGTGTATGTTACACACATTATTAGAATTCTGAAACTTGTGTATGAAACTTGTGTAGAATTTGTAGTAGAATTTTTAAAAGTTAGACCAAATTTGCATTTTTAAATTATGTCATTTTCCTTAATTATGGATTTAAATTACTATTTTGTCAATTTAAATTATGGATATATTTCCCTGTTAAAATTATGCCATTTTCCTTAATTTGATAATTTTTAGAATTCATAGTAGAATTTTTTGTAAGAACTTTGCATATTTAGGTGACATGTGACCAAAATTGATTGCATATATAATTGATTGCAGGGACATTGAGCTATGGACGCCCCGGCAGAGACTAGGGTGAAGACCGAATCTATCATATTATATTTGAGAGTGCCCGTGGATAAGATGCTGGTGGAGAAGATGACGATTTCAGCTCACAATTTTTGAACGACTCCGGTGATGGAGTTCAGCTAGAAGCAGAAGAAAGCAGAGACGACGAAGTCCCCTTAACAAATTCCGGCGAGGTATATATATTAAGCCTCTGTTGATCACTAGATGCATTAATTGATTTGTATTGCACTTATTAACGAATCATTTTTCTTTTAGCCCTCCGGATCGAGCCAATCAGCTGCTAAAAGGCAAAAAAGGCAACGAGGCCCGAAAAAAAAGTTGGGCGATGGTGCAAGGATATCGATCGACAAAGTTGGTGATGATGGCGAACCGTTGGAACCCATAGAGAGCCGCCGTAAATTTATAAATCAATGCGGAGTTATTGTTAGGGATATGGTCCCGATCATCCTTGAAGAATGGCATAAGCCGAAGGACGACAACAATGGAGCTAGTTATGTCGACCAAAGAAAAAAAGATTTGCTTTGGAAGACGCTCTTGACACATGTCAACCTACCGACAGGTCTCACACATGACAAGAAGGAGAAAGTCAAGTAGTGGACTTTTAAGAAGATGGCCACACAATTCCAGACCTAGAAGAAAACATTATGGGGAAATTATCTGAAGGCGAAGAAACAAGATCCAGATTTCACTGGAGCACTAGTGAAGATAAAACATGACTGGCCCGCATTTGTGAAGATAAAAGAATCGTCTGCCGCTGTGGCCCGATCGGAAATAAATAAGGCAAATGCTACGAAGAAGATATATCACCATACTTTGGGGACATGTGGCTACAAGACTGCCTTGCCTAAGTGGGAAGCCTTTGAAGCAACACTGCTTGATAAAGGGATCATTCCACAGACAGCGGACTGGCCCTAGAGGTCCAAGTTCTGGTTGTTCGCGCATGGGGCAGGGTTGGACCCACAGACAGGGCAGATTGTTGCAAAGGGAAAATGGAAGGAAAAAATTGAAAAAATCACCAAAGAGCTTGAGGACGCAATAGAAAAAGTTCGAATGGGAGAGTACGTGCCCGACAGAGAGAACGATGAGCTGACACTCACCCTCGGGAATCCTGAACACATTGGACGAGTACGAGGCTATGGACCTAGTGTTTCGTGGAAGCAAGGGTTTGCGGATTACGCTGACACTTAAAGAAGCCGTCAAAGAAATAAGAAGAAGGAGTTAGACCGGTTATCGGAATTGGAACGCAAGGTGCAGCGGCAGCAGGAGCAACTAGACTCACTTAGTCAGCAAAGGGCATCTCAGCAGCAGCTAGAAGGTCCTAAAGTCGAAGCCGTCCCATCTGATCAGCGAAAAAGCAGCGTGGGTTCCACGCAGCTAGAAAATTCTGCATTCGAGCCGCCGGTGGCTCACTACCCCGTGGATGATGTCACGGAGAAGACAAGTTGTGAGCTACATATGTCAATGAAGAACATATCCTTCAAGGTGGTGGTCGGCTATGCTTTACCAAATCAACCTGGAGCAACCTACCATCTCGGCGGGATTCCAGCTGGCTATGCTCGTGTCGGGGTGGATAAAATTATGCCGGGATTTGAGACACTGGAGCTTGACATTCCTGCAGGTGACAACGAGAAGACACTGGGAGAAGTCAAGCATGGAACAAGAAATACATCGTGTTTCCAGACTCGGCGCCAAGGCCACCGACTCCTCCGAGTAGCAATCCACCACCTCAAAGTCCATCCCACCCCGCCGATTGGGAGCCCAGCCCGAGTCCATCGCCTGCGCCGTCCCGTCTGCCGACTGCGCCCACTACTAAGCGTAAGCTGCGCTTCTCGTCGACTAGTACTACTCAGAAGAAAGGTGCAAATAGGAAAACCAAGGTTGTCAAGGCTCCTGAAAAGTTATCTTACAAGTTGACTCAGGAGGAACTAGATGAGAGGGTGACTGCCGAAGTCCAAAGACAACTTGCACTTAAAAAGCCCGAGCCAAAGATGGTAATACCACCGGAAAAGTTGCGAGATGTTTGACAAATCTATAGAGACCACCGCCACATGTGGACTTGCCGTCAGACTATGATCGCTGTATTGCGAAGGTACATAAGGAACATAAGGAGTGATGACCCATAAGTATAGGGGGTGTATCGTAATACTTTCAATAAATAAGAGTGTCGAACCCAACGAGGAGCAGAAGGTGTTGACAAGTAGTTTCGGTCAAGGTTTCACTGTAAACACTAGCAGACAAGTTTTTAGGGTTTTTTGATATAGCAGATAAATAAAATACAAGTAAATAAAAGACAGTAATAATAATTGCAGCGAGTGGCCCAATCCTTTTTAGAGCAAAGGACAAGCCGGTTGGTTTACTTATGATGACAAAATGTTCTTGAGGACACACGGGAATTTAGTCAAGTGCTTTCGCTTCATATAGTTGATTAATCTTTATTGTTTTGATAAGTGTTGTGTGGGTGAACCTATGCTAATGCACCGCCCTTACTTGGACTAATACATACTTGTGATTATACCCCTCGTAAGCATCCGCGATTACAAGAAAGTAATTAAGATAAATCTAACCACAACCTTAAACTCTGAGATCCTACGCTCCCTCGTGTACCGATTTACTAATGTGCTTTTAGGTTTCTGTCACTCCGGCAACCCCACAATTAGCGAACAACCACACAATGCATTCCCTAGGCCCATAAAGGTGAAGTGTCATGTAGTCGACGTTCACATGACACCACTAGAAGAATAACACCACAACTTAAATATCAAACCACTAAATATTACTCAACATAATTCACTACTAGCAACAAGACTTTCCCATGTCCTCAAGAACTAAACGAACTACTCACAGGACATCATATGGATCATGATCAGAGGTGATATAATGATGAATAACAATCTGGACATAAACTTTAATTCACTGATTAAACTCGATAGCATCAACCACAAGGAGTAATTAACACCGGGAGAGTTCCCCCTATGAACTAGACAAAGTATAGCCCTAGATGTTACAGCGGAACAAAGTGGAGCGGTGGAGATGATGGTGACGGCGGTGAAGATGATGATGATGATGATCCCGATGAAGTCCAGCGTGATGACGATGACGATGGCGATGATTTCCCCCCTCCGGGAGGGAATTTCCCCAGCAGATTTCTCCCTGCCGGAGAGCTTTTTCTCTCTCTGTTGTTTCCGTCCCGTGGAGGCGGCGGAATATTTCCTCGGGCTCTCCTATGGAAGATTAGGGTTGAGGGGATGATGTACGCGAATGGGCGTCGCCAGAGGTGGGCCTGGGGCTCCACACAAGGGCTCGGCGCGGCCCAGATGGGGCCCGCGCCGAGGGTGCGTGTGGGCCCCACGTGGCCCATCTTTGCCTCCCCTTTTGACTGCCTCCGTCTTCTGATAAAATAGGAGCTTCTGTATATTTTTCGTGATTTGTAGAACTCCAGAAATATAGTGTCTTGACGGTGCTTTTTCCAGCCGAAGTCTGACTCCGGCATTTAATTCTCCAATAATCATCAAACATGCAAAATAAGATAAAATAACATAAGTAACACATCTTAATATGAAATATATCAATGAATAATAGTAAATTATGATATAAAATAGTGATGCAAAATGGACGTATCAACTCCCCCAAAGCTTAGACCTCGCTTGTCCCCAAGCGAAAGTTGAGCTCAGTAAAGAAGACCACAGGTTTATGGAGTGAAGCGTCGATAATAAAGAATACGGACAAGAAGCATCAGTATTTACTTAACAACTGATGCATGTAAAATGCATACATGAACTTTGCATTATTTCTACTTATATTCCAGTCATATTTGCATCATATAAGGGTTATATCACTGTTTTATAATGATTTTGGGAATATTTGATATGTTTCCTATTTTTTATGGAATTAACCCTGCGCAGGCAGAAAACCCAATTTCTTTCCTTTAATGTTTCAGGGACCCAAACGACGTCCAAATCACCTGCAAATTTACGAGCGTCAATATTTGGAAGGAAGAAGACTTGTGGGCGTAGGAAGCGAACAAACGGAGCCACGAGGGCCAAAAGGGGTGGGCCCACGCGGCCCCTGTACCTGGCCGCGTGGGACCCTTCCAAATGGGCTTCGGAGCTCCGCTGCCGTCGATCTTTCCTCCACCGACTCCGTTTTGACCTAAAAACGCCTATAAAAATTATCCCCCGACGTTCTCTGGAAGGAGCGCCGCAGAAACACAGAAACACCGAAACAGAGACCTGGAGCTGCAGATTGGAGGGGGAAAACTCCGGCGGGGCGCTGCCGGCGTGGTCTCCATCTTCTCCAACGACTTCTCCACCGTCTCCATGATGAAGAGGGAGTAGTCCACCTCTGAACTATGGGTTTGTGGAAGTAACTTATGTATCTCTCTCTCTCGAGCTTCACTAATTAGTACCGTATGAGCTGCTAAACATGATTACGGTCATCTATGTAATACCTTTGTGGTGGATCTTTTTATGAGTTAATATATGTTTGAGATTGCAATGGTTTTGTTTCAGTTATGAAAGTAGATGCATATTATGTACCCCGTTCTTATTTACTTGTTATGATCAAGCATGTTTATGAGAGCGTGTGAGAGGGAACGTGTGCATTAGTTGGAGTAACGGGGGGTGGCTAGTGCGGTGAACGTGAGAGAAAGTTCCGTGATCCACTTGGGTGTTTTACCTTACTTTGTTACCTCACTAGGGATAAAAAGAAATACCATGTTACCGGAGATGTGGGTGTGACCATTGCCACTACTCCGTGACTAGATCTAGCATGTTCTTATTTTAACTTCATGTCATGATACTTATTGCTATACTCTGAGTTATCTTAATTACTGAGGTGTTATGATTTAGTTCGCATCTTGGTGGAGTATAAGAGAGACTAATAACCAAAAGGTCTCTATGTTAGGACGTGATGCCCATATAATTATAACTTGTCATTAAACTGTTGTGTTGCAATCTCATATGTCAACTCTAGTGTTCCATTGTTCACCACATTATTAAAGAGAGAGTGCATTTGTGAAGCCATGAACCCCGGTCCATTTTTAATCATAAGAAACACCTTTCCAACAACTTTTACCACTTTACCATTTTCTGCCATTATTAAATCCGAAAATACAAAAACACTTTTAGATCTTGCATTCATCATAAAAAACCCAAAAATATCATTTATCATTGCTACCACCATCCTTGCATATTTATTTACCACCATTGCATATTTATTTCTTGTTTGCATTGCATATTATCTTGATATCATTCTAACACCTTGTGCTTGACAACCACTAGGTGAGGTTGAGGACCAAAACATTTACTTTGTTTTGTAGGTAACCAAAAGAAGGATAGGAAGATAAATCTACACTACTGATTCCCCGAGAGTTCGATATTAAACCCTCGAGTCACCCTCGTGGGGAAAACACGTCTTCCACTTACTACACACTCTGCACTTGGAGTGTCAACCTAAACCATTTACTTTTCACGCAGGTACCACGCGAAGGGGCTAGCAACTGTTTTCTGGCGCCATTGTGGGGTAACTACGTGAAGGGCCATCAAGGCTGTTTTCGGGCGCCGTTGCCGGGGAATCATTGCTGAAAGGTTTATCCAAGGGTCCCCTGCACTAGCTCTGTTTTCTGGCACGGGTGTATCCAAGGATATCTCACCAAGTCAACTTCATCACCAACTTGTGCTAACACCTAAGCTTAGGGAGGTTGCACCTACGTGAGCATCATCTTATCCATCTTTACCTTCAAAGCAATTTATTTTGTTTTGTCATTGTCTTGCATATTTATTTTCAGTTTTTCATAAAAAATTAAAAAAATACATAAAAACTTGCATAATGGAAAAGAGAACCTTCTGGCCATTTAGTGTTAAGAACTTTCCTCAAGATATGAATATCCCTGTTGAGAAATGTGAGGAAGATCCTAATATCATGAAAGCAATTTATGAATACCGTTTTTATGGGAAACCAAAAGAAGATCCCATACCTCATCTTAAGAAGTTTAATGAAAGGTGCAAAATGTTAAACTTGAGCCATGCTAATATTAAAATTAAGCTTTTTCCTTACTCCCTAGGTGGAAAAACCTTAGATTGGATATTGAGATGGCCACCTGGAAATTTTAGCACTTGGTTTAATTTAAAAGCTGCATTCATTGAAAGATTTTGTTCCATTGAAAAGGTTTGTAATCTTAGACAAATAATTATCACCTTTAAACAAGAAGAGGATGAACCTCTAGTGAAAACATGGGAAAGATTTAGAGGTATAGCTTTTGGAATGGAACATGGTCTTAGGGATTGGATGCTCATGCATGTGTTTTATAGAGGATTGTCTGAAACCTCTAAAGTCTTTTTGGATAATGAATGTGGGTTCTTTTATGAATACTGCTGCTACTGACACTCACTATTTACTTGATGCCTTGCTTTTGGAAGTGAGAATTAAAGAAAGTTTAGAAAAAGCCCAAGTACCTGAAGATGTGTTTGATGACCGTTATGAAATATTTACCTATATAATAGGGAGAAGAAAGTTGAATAAGTTAAAATACTTAGTGAAGTAAAGGAACCATTGCTTGACTTAGAGAATTGTAGCTTGCATGAATTAATATCCATCTTACAAAAATTTGCAAGTGATCCTTCTATTAATGTTAACCAAGCTGGTTTTGGTACTTATATTGCTAATCATGTGTTAAAAGAAAAGATTGCTAGGTACAACCAAGAGGCTATGATACCACCTAAGCTTGGGGATGTATGGATTCCCAAAGTCCTAGTAACCATTGGAAAAGAGACACACCATGCTATACTTGATCTAGGATCTAGTGTCTCTGTTTTATCTAAAGAACTATATGAAGTACTTGATTGAAAAATCTTGAAAAATGCTCTATTGAACTTGCACTTGCTGATGATTCCATTAAACATGCTTTAAAAGTAAGTGATGTTTTGGTAGAGTTACATATGACATTTGTGCCTGTTGATTTTCTAATCATGATATGGGGAATAAAACCTCTAGTCCAATTATTCTTGGAAGACCTTTTCTTCGTACTACAGGTGCTATCATTGATTCAAAAGAAGGGAATGTGAAGTTTCAGTTTCCACACAAGAAATGTATGGAACACTTCCCAAGGAAGAGGGACACACCATCATTCAAGCTCCTCATGAGCTTCGTCCACAATAAATATCAAGTAAGAAGCCTAGCTATATGGCTATAAAGAAAGCGCTTTACGGGAGGCAACCCGGTTGTTTTTATTTGTGATTTTCTTTGTGTCCTCTTGCTGTAACAAGAGACTTAGTGTTTAGTTTAGTTTCTGGAATTTTTAATAAAGTGCCAAGTTTTACTCATTTTGGTATGAAGAAGTTGCTTATAGCGTTCGGAGATATTATTCCTGCACGAATCTGTGCACGGTATGATTTTTAATTCTTATTCTGTAACTCCGAATGAGCTCATATTTAAAATGTAGTGGCAACTTTTCATCCTCTGTATGCATGAATTTTTTCAGAATTTTCCGACAAAGTTAAGTAGGGTAGAAAAATACGTTTAGCTGCTGCTGTTTTTCTGGACAGATTCTGTCCCATTTTGTTTGATGCATGCTTAGAACTTTTAACATGAATCTTTTTGATCCAATTGAGTTTATGAGTAGGCATACAACATTATACACTTTCTGGACATTCATATGAATTTTTGTATAAGGATTATATGCAGTAAGAAATCTATTTGTTTATCACTACTAATGTGCCCCACAGAAAAAGAAATGGGGAGAAACGGTGTTTTGAAGTTTTTTCACAGGGATTAGAGGAGATGCACCAAGAGCTATCCAAGGATGGTGAAGACCATAAGCTTGGGGATGTGAAGACAACCCCACTGGACCTACACACTCTCGGTTTGCGCACGTCTAACTTCTGTTTTTTGATCGAAACACTTTATCGCATAAACTTGGAGCGTCTTTTTGTTTGTTTAGTTAGATTTTTATTTTGTGAGACCACCACACTATCATTTATATATGAGAGAGTACTGGAAATTTGGGTTGAATTATGTTGGATGCTATTATAAGATTGGGAAAAGGGATGTTAAGTTAATTTTAAAAGATACATATAATTGCATGATTCATGAGCTTGTTAATGAGTAATAATTTGCAAATATTTTATCAAGAGCTATCTCTTATTCATGTTTTGATGCTAAATGTTATTCTACCTTGTTTTAACATGGATTAGTTAGTTCTATGGACACTCATGCATGCATTTAGATGGTCAACTTTCTCCCTCTTGCTAGCCCAAAAATTCCAACAAGCAAAAACTTGTTTCCAACACCTTCAACCAAAGTTTTTCCAGTGAGTCCACCATATCTACCTATTAGCTTTATGCTATTCCGAGTATGTTTATCATGATATTTGAGTTATCTATACCTCTGAATGAAAATGCTTATGTTGTTAATTGTTGTGGAAAAAGTTGGTTATATAGCTCTCGCGAACTTGATGCACACTTTACTTTCATTGCATAAATAAATATGACCCATTGTGATTAAAATTATGAAGTTGTGGACTTGACAAATGTCTTTGGTTGAGAGTTAGCCCATATGTGCTGTCACATGGCAAGCTTTCAACATTGCACATCATCTCATTTAGTTGATATCATGTACTTTTGTTTATGGATGCTTACCATGGGTGAAATAAATGGGGAAATGAAGTGAGTTTAAATGAGTTTGTATAAATGGTTAGAGAGACGCCTGGGCCGCTAATCTAAGCCATGCATCATTCATGGTGGAAATTTACTTACATGCTATGGTGAACCTTCTGTGATACACCTTACAATAAAAAGCTATCCAATGGTAAATAAAAAGGGTGTTGAGATTGTTCATTATGTTTGTTTGTCTTGTCATTTTGATATGGGTTTGTTCCATATCCTGGGACAAGAGGTACCCCAGTTGACGCTCTTAATGATATTGTTATTACTTACAATGATATTTAACTTGAACTTGCTTTGTTTTCTAAAGTTGAGTAACACATGGAGTAGGTACTTGTATTCAAGGGGCATGAGACTTTCAACCTGTACTTTGTCAAGCACACTACTCTTATTGCTTTCACTTTAAACTTAATCATTCAAGATGCTATGATAGGGGAATGAGAGCTTGACACCAAGGATTACCATATTACAATCATTGAATTAAGTAGAGAAGTTCAGAAGTTAGATGAAATTTATTCATGCTTTACCTCTACTCATATATATATATCTTTCCAAAGTGTCACCTTTTATATTCAGATTTTCACCAATACTCTATGACCATTGTAGGATGTTCTTACTTATTATTATGCATACATGTGGTCCATAGTACTTTTTCTCTATGTTACACTTTGTGAATTATCATTGAACATCCTTGCATTGAATACTTGATATCACTTCATAAACTATCTTGCATATTGCTACTCCTTTTAAGAATGAATCATTTTACTCTATGTAGCAATAGTAATCATCTTTGATATCCATTGATAGTATTAAAATTGCAAAGTCCATGTTAGTTTTATCACCTTCATACTCGAGGACGAGTATAGGTTAAGCTTGGGGATGTTGATGCATGTAAAATGCATACATGAACTTTGTATTATTTCTACTTATATTCCAGTCATATTTGCATCATATAAGGGTTATATCACTGTTTTATAATGATTTTGGGAATATTTGATATGTTTCTATTTTTTATGGAATTAACCTGCGCAGGCAGAAAACCCTATTTCTTTCCTTTAATGTTTCAAGGACCCAAACGACGTCCAAATCACCTGCAAATTTACGAGCGTCAATATTTGAAAGGAAGAAGACTTGTGGGCGAAGGAAGCGAACAAACGGAGCCCGAGGGCCAAAAGGGGTGGGCCCACGTGGCCCCTGTACCTGGCCGCGTGGGACCCCTCCAATGGGCCTCGGAGCTCCGCTGCCATCGATCTTTCTCCACCGACTCCGTTTTGACCTAAAAATGCCTATAAAAATTATCCCCGACGTTCTCTGGAAGGAGTGCCGCAGAAACACAGAAACACCGAAACAGAGACCTGGAGCTGAGATTGGAGGGGGAAAACTTCGGCGGGGCGCTGCCGGCGTGGTCTCCATCTTCTCCAACGACTTCTCCACCGTCTCCATGATGAAGAGGGAGTAGTCCACCCTGGACTATGGGTTTGTGGAAGTAACTTATGTATCTCTCTCTCTCGAGCTTCACTAATTAGTACCGTATGAGCTGCTGAACATGATTACGGTCATCTATGTAATACCTTGTGGTGGGATCTTTTTATGAGTTAATATATGTTTGAGATTGCAATGGTTTTGTTTCAGTTATGAAATTAGATGCATATTATGTACCCCGTTCTTATTTACTTGTTATGATCAAGCATGTTTATGAGAGCGTGTGAGGGGGAACGTGTGCATTAGTTGGAGTAACGGGGGGTGGCTAGTGCGGTGAACGTGAGAGAAATTCCGTGATCCACTTGGGTGTTTTACCTTACTTTGTTACCTCACTAGGGATAAAAATAAATACCATGCTACCGGAGATGTGGGGTGTGACCATTGCCACTACTCCATGACTAGATCTAGCATGTTCTTATTTTAACTTCATGTCATGATACTTATTGCTATACTCTGAGTTATCTTAATTACTGAGGTGTTATGATTTAGTTCGCATCTTGGTGGAGTATAAGAGAGACTAATAACAAAAGGTCTCTATGTTAGGGTGATGCCCATATAATTATAACTTGTCATTAAACTGTTGTGTTGCAATCTCATATGTCAACTCTAGTGTTCCATTGGCACCACATTATTAAAGAGAGAGTGCATTTGTGAAACCATGAACCCGGTCCATTTTTAATCATAAGAAACACCTTTCCAACAACTTTTACCACTTTACCATTTTCTGTCATTATTAAATACGAAAATACAAAAACACTTTTACATCTTGCATTCATCATAAAAAAACCCAAAAATATCATTTATCATTGCTACCACCATCCTTGCATATTTATTTACCACCATTGCATATTTATTTCTTTTGCATTGCATATTATCTTGATATCATTCTAACACTTGTGCTTGACAACCACTAGGTGAGGTTGAGGACCAAACATTTACTTTGTTTTGTAGGTAATCAAAAGAAGGATAGGAAGTAAATCTACACTACTGATTCCCCGAGAGTTCGATATTAAACCCTCGAGTCACCCTCGTGGGGAAACTGGTCTTCCACTTACTACACACTCTGCACTTGGAGTCTCAACCTAACCCATTTACTTTTCACGCAGTTACCACGCGAAGGGGCTAGCAACTGTTTTCTGGCGCCATTGTGGGGTAACTACGTGAAGGGCCATCAACAACACAAATCATTTTAAACAACAGTACTCTTCATATAACTTAACTTGAACACGAGTAATGAAACAACCACAATAAAGGTGCACGAAGGAAATTATAAATTAGTGATGACACACTCATTCTTAGTCATAGAACAATAAGCAATTCAAACTTATCTTTCGAAAGGAGTCTTTATACTAGAGCTTATATTGCAGAACTTACATACTCAATAATCACACCCTCCTTACAGTCATTGATAACTTTCAAAGTTATATTCTTAATGGCAAAGGTCTTTGTACTAAGACAAGGAAGGATAAACGACATGATGAAATATTAATGATATATATGGTTGAATCACAACAACTCAAATGGTTTGCTCAAGGAGAAGGAAATAGGTGTACTGCTCAACATGAAAAGTAAAAGAAAGGCCCTTCGTAGAGGGAAACAGGGATTAAATCATGTGCTAGATCTTTATAGTTTTTGAAATCATTATAGAGAGTAAAAATTAGTTTTGAGAGGTGTTTGTTAATTGGTCAACGAATCAGCAGTATACAGTACGATATTACCCTTGCCAACCAGACTTTTTAAGAGCGGCTCTCATGAAGGACGTTATTTCTACCAGCAAGGCAGATCATCCCCTTTTCTCTTTTGTTTACACATGCAGATATTTCACTGTATTATTGCTTGACTGATAAATCAGGGCAAAAATGTGAAGAGAATTAAACGGTTTAAAGTTGTAATTAATTGGGACTGGGCCCCGTTGCCAGCTCTTTTTGCAAAATTAATAGATAAGCGGATGTATATGCCGCTAGTCTGATGGTAAAGTCTGTTTGACAAGTGAAATAAAGACATCTACCACGTACTCATGAGCTTGATAAACATTGACACAAAAAGGAGTAATAACAGTTTTGAATAGTTTAAGATAGCACATGAAAAATTTACTTGGAGTGGCGGTTAAATTACCACATATAGGTAGTTATGGTGGACACGGATGGCACGGGTTTTGGCTCAAGAATTTGGATGCACGAGAAACATTCCCTCTCAGTACAGGGTTTAGGCTAGCAAGGTCGGGTGGCAAGCATAAGAGTTGAGGGATACACACAAATATCATATAATAAGAGCAATCATGCAATCTTCCTTGTAAGCACAAATATTTTAACTCAAGAATGCTAACCTCATTGGCTAGCAAGAAAGAAAGATAATGGGATAATATTTTTGCATGTAATTCCCTCCTTCTACTTAAGTTTTCAAAGTATTGTTGCTACTGACTAATGCTAAGTTTGCCTAACCAATGTAATTTACTTGATGTACCCAAAAGTGACGTCAATACCAATGACAAGATCAGCATATAAGAGGATTGCAGGCTAAAATAAAGTGTACCGAAAGTAAAGGTGAAACTTCTCATTAATATTCTAAACAAGACACTCAAACACCAACGGATACATAGATAACTAAAGGAGTGACACTCCACATTGCAAACCATCTTATAAGATAACTTCTCTACTCATGATATGACCACGAAATTGTAAAAGCAAAAAGATAAAGATGATATGGGCACTCCCCCAAGCTAGGAACAAGCCAAGGGAGTGCCATTACCCTTGACGATTCAAACTGGATCTCTTGGTGGTGAAGGTGGTATCACAACAATTGGAGTTAGGAAACGTTCGAGCATCCGGCGGAGCCTATTATTCTCATCTTGAAGTATTTTCACCTGAGCTCTCAGGACACGATATTGATCACAAAACTCGTCCGTAGTTCGGAGAGCTTCGGCAGCTACAAGGAAAGATCGCAGGTCTGGAATTGGGGAGTGACTCCTGCACATTATGAGAAAAAGCACGTTGAGAATTAATTGATCCACAAAGATAGGGTTGCTCGGCCTTGGTTCTTCTACGGCTCGTTATCCATGTCAGCTCTCCTAGGCATCTCCTCTTCCGTCGCCCAACGACGAAGGTTCCCTCTTCCACATCGCGTTCGAGTTCATGTCGGTGCCTTGCTGCATACTTCTCACATACGCTCTCGCGACGCCATGTAGGGACTCGAAACTCCTGCTAGAACAGCTCGAAAACAAACACGACGAAAACACGATATACGGACCTCGGGAGATCCGGGTGATATATAGCAAAAGTTTAACAACAAAAGGAAGGTACAGGTCGAAACGGGGTCGGAGACGGGCTCCGAGGCCCACACGCACCCTCGGCGCGGCCAGGGTGGGGCCGCGCCCAGGGGTGGTGTGGTGCCCTCGGGCACCGTTTCCTACCCTTTTCCGACTCATAATTTTCCATATTATGTAAAAACAAATATTTAAGTTGGAAAGTAAATCGCGAACTTTTTCTTACCGAAACTGTTACCTATTCCAAATCAGCTTCTGCAGTTGTCTGAATTTGACTTTTTATAAAATCCTCTGGAGTTACCACTTTGATAAATCAACATCTTCATTATAAGAATCTCCAGAAATGTAATGCTTGAGTCTTTGACCATTAACCACTTGTGGTCTGTCCCCATCTAGTGAATTGATTTTAATCGCACCTGAGCGATAGACCTCCTCAATGATATAAGGTCCTTCCCATTTTGAAAGTAATTTTCCTGCAAAAAATCTGAGACGAGACCTATACAATAAAACTTTTTCACCTACGTTAAATTCTCTCTTAAGAATTCTTCTATCATGCCATTGCTTAACTTTCTCTTTAAAGAGCCTTTTCATAAGCTGCATTTCTCCATTCATCTAAAGAATTCAAATTAAGCAATCTCTTTTTACCGGCAAGTTTAAATCTCTATTAAGTTCTTTCACGCCCAATAGGCTTTATGTTCTAATTCTAGAGGCAAATGACAAGCTTTTCCATAAACCATTTTGTAAGGAGACATTCCCATAGGATTTTTATAAGCAGTTCTATAAGCCCACAAAGCATCGTTAAGCTTTTTAGACCAATTTTTTCTAGATTTATTAACAGTCTTTTGCAAAATAGATTTAATCTCTCTATTTGATAATTCTACTTGACCACTTGTTTGGGATGATATGGTGAAGCAATTCTATGATTAACATCATACTTAGCTAGAGTTTTTCTAAAAGCACCATGATAAAATGAGAACCACCATCAGTCATGAGATATCTAGGCACACCAAACCTTGGAAGATAATATCTTTAAGCATTTTTAATGATGTCTCACCATCAGCACTAGAAGTTGGTATAGCTTCTACCCATTTAGTAACATAATCAACAGCAACAAGTATATGAGTATAACCATTTGAGGAGGAAAAGGACCCATAAAGTCAAATCCCCAACAGTCAAAAGGTTCAATAACAAGAGAATAATTCATAGGCATTTCATTACGTCTACTATTACCTACTCTTTGACATTCATCACATGATAAAACAAATTTTCTTGCATCTCTAAAAAGGTAGGCCAATAAAAACCTGATTGTAGAACCTTTTGTGCAGTTCTATCTCCAGCGTGATGTCCTCCATAAGCACTTCCATGGCATTTGCTCAATATTTCTTTCTGTTCATACTCAGGAACACATCTTCGCATAATGCCATCTACTCCTTCTTTATACAAATGTGGGTCATCCCAAAAATAATGCCTCAAATCATAAAAGAACTTTCTTCTTTGCTGAGCTGTAAAGGTCGGAGGCAAATACTTGGCAACAATAAAGTTAGCATAATCAGCATACCAAGGACTTTCGCGTGAGCTTACCTTTATCGCAGCCAATTGTTCATTTGGAAAACTATCATTAACAGGTATAGGATCATCTGAAATGTTTTCTAATCTAGACAAATTATCAGCAACAGGATTTTCAGCACCTTTCCTATCTACAATATGTAAATCAAATTCTTGCAGTAAAGTACCCATCTTATAAGCCTAGGCTTAGCATCTTTCTTTTCCATAAGGTATCTAATAGCAGCATGATCAGTGTGAATAGTAACTTTTGAATCAACAATATAAGGTCTAAATTTATCACAAGCAAAAACAACTGCTAAAAATTCCTTTTCAGTAGTAGCATAATTCTTTTGAGCGGCATCAAGTGTTTACTAGCATAATGAATAACATTTAACTTCTTGTCTACCCGCTGTCCAAGAACAGCTCCTACAGCAAAATCACTAGCATCACACATTATTTCAAAAGGTAAAGTCCAATCAGGAGGTTGAACAACAGGAGCTGTGATTAAAGCCTTTTTTAGAGTTTCAAAAGCTTCCTTGCAATCATCATCAAAAACAAAAGGTACATCTTTTTGAAGAAGATTAGTGAGGGTTTTGAAATTTTAGAGAAATCTTTAATAAACCTCCTATAAAACCGGCATGACCAAGAATACTACGGATACCTTTCACATCCCTTGGACAGGGCATTTTCTCGATTGCTTCAACTTTAGCTCTGTCCACTTCAATACCTCTTTCAGAAATTTTGTGCCCTAGGACAATTCCTTCATTAACCATGAAATGACATTTCTCCCAATTAAGAACAAGATTAGTTTCTCCTCACATCTCTGCAAAACTTTATCAAGATTGTGCAAGCAATTATCAAAGGAAGTTCCGTAGACGGAAAAATCGTCCATGAATACTTCCACAATTTCTTCACAAAAACCATGAAAAATAGCAGACATGCATCTTTGAACGTAGCAGGAGCATTACACAAACCAAAAGGCATACGTCTATAAGCATAAGTTCCATAAGGACAAGTAAAAGTAGTTTTCTCTTGATCTTGTGTTAACAGCAATTTGTGAGAATCCAGAATAACCATCAAGGAAACAAAAATGAGTTTTCTTAGACAACCTTTCTAACATTTGATCAATAAAAGGCAAAGGATAATGATCTTTCTTAGTTACTTTATTGACCTTTCTAAAATCAATGCACATCCTATATCCAACTACTACTCTTTGAGGAATAAGTTCATCATTTTCATTTGGTACAACAGTAACTCCTCCTTTCTTAGGGACACAATGCACAGGACTTACCCATCTACTATCAGCAATAGGATAAATTATACCAGCATCAAGAAGTTTTAATACCTCATTTCTTACCACTTCTTTCATCTTAGGGATCAACGACGCTGATGCTCAACAACAGGTTTTGCATCGGGTTCAATGTTGATGGCATGTTGACATATAGTAGGAGAAATCCCCTTTAAATCATCCAAAGTGTATCCCATAGCTCCTCGATGTTTCTTTAGTACTTCTAATACCTTGCTTCTTCATTACCTGAAAGTTTAGAACTAATAATAACAGGATATTTTTTTTCATCAAGATAAACATACTTAAGATTATCAGGTAAGGTTTTAAATCGAAGACAGGATCTTCCTTAGGAGGGCTGAGGTACCCAAATCTTCCACAGGCAAATTATGCTTAAGTATTGGTGGTTGACGAAGAAAGGCATTGTCAATCTCATTCCTCTTCCATAAATACTTCACTTTCGTGTTCCTCCATGAATTGCTGCAAGGCATTGTTAGGAGCAACAGCAACAGAAGCAAGTTGTTCAATTTTGAATTCTCATTAGGTAATTCAGTTTCATAAAGTTTTTACCAAACTTAGAGAAATTAAACTCATAAGATTCTCCATTAAATTTAGTGTAAATTTTCTCTTTCTTAATCTATAATGCACCACATGTATTCAAGAAAGGCCTACCAAAAATAATGGGACAAGTTTTACTAGCAACAGAACCAAGTACTAGAAAATCAGCAGGGTATTTAGTCTTACCACATAAAACTTCAACATCTCACAATACCAATTGGAGAGATAGTTTCTCTATTAGCAAGCTGAATAACCACATCAATCTCCTCAAGTTCGCAAGGACCAATTTCATGCATAATTTCTTTATAAAGATCAAAAGGAATAGCACTAGAACTTGCACCAATATCACATAAACCATAATAGCAATGTTCTCCTATTTTGACTGAAAGCACAGGAACACTTGTTTTCCTAGCTCTACTGGGATGTGAAACAATATTAGAGGCATCTTCACAAAAGATAATATGTCCTCCTTCTACATTTTCAGTTACCAAATCCTTTACTATTGCTATTGTGGGTTCAACCGCTATTTGTTCAGGTTCTAAAGCTTTCTTTGCACTTTTATTAACCACACTAGCTATGATAGAATGTTCCTTAATTTTAACAGGAAAAGGGTTTCTCAATATAAGGTTCTGGCAAGATACGATCAACTATGAACTTCAATGTTTTTAATATTGGCAGAATTAGTATTATCTTTGTAAGGAATGATACTTATTGCAACTTTCTTTAGGAACATCAAGATAAGAGGCAAAAGCCTTGTAACAGTTTGCAATAACTTGAGAATCAAGACCATACATATCATAGAGATTACGAAAATTATCAGTATTCAAAAGTTTTAATGCATTCATAATCTACTTTATACCTGATTCTCTACCTTTGTCGTTCTCCCATCCTTCAGTATTTTCCTCAATCCGATCAAGAAGGTCCCATTTAACTTCCTCTTTATTACGCGTAAATGATCCAGCACAAGAGGTATCCAATAGAGTTTTATCTTGAAGAGAAAGCCTTGCATAGAAGTTATCAATAACACATTACCAGGAAGCTCATGAATGGGGCATTTGAGCATTAATGATTTCAATCTCCCCCACGCTTGGGCAATACTTTCTCCATCATGAGGCCAAAAATTATATATATGATTCCGATCTTGATGAATTTCACTAGGAGGATAAAATTTAGAATAAAAGAGAGGCACAATCTCCTCCCAGCCAATAGAACGCCCATTCTTCAGCATCCTATACCATTTTGCAGCTTTACCAGTCAACGATATAGAACAATTTCTTCTTGACCTCTTCCATTGAAATACCTGCACACTTGAACAACTCGCATAATTCATGAATAAATAGCAAATGATCCCAGGAGGGACAGTTCCATCTCCTGCATAGCGGTTATTCGTAACTCGTTCAACAATTTTCATAGGTATTTTAAATGGAATTACTTGATCAGGTGGTTCCTCTTCTACTACCGTAGCAGTGGTAGTAGTATTTCCAAACAGGGATTCAAATGGAGATCTCTCCATGATAAAATAAAGTAGCAAGCAGAAATAAAAAACACACTACAGTAAAAGTTTCCCTTACCAATTCCACTTACCAATAGCGCTTCACTCCCCGGCAACGGCGCCAGAAAATAGTCTTGATGACCCACAAGTATAGGGGGTGTATCGTAGTACTTTCGATAAATAAGAGTGTCGAACCCAACGAGGAGCAGAAGGTGCTGACAAGGAGTTTCGGTAAAGGTTTCACTGTAAATGCTAGCAGACAAGTTTTTAGGGGTTTTTGATATAGCAGGTAAATAAAATGCGAGTAAGTAAAAGACAGTAATAATAATTGCAGCAAGTGGCCCAATCCTTTTTAGAGCAAAGGACAAGCCGGTTGGTTTACTTATGATGACAAAATGTTCTTGAGGACACACGGGATTCTAGTCAAGTGCTTTCGCTTCACATAGTTGATTAATTTATTGTTTTGATAAGTGTTGTGTGGGTGAACCTATGCTAATGCACCGCCCTTACTTGGACTAATACATACTTGTGATTATACCTCTAAGCATCCGCAGTTACAAGAAAGTAATTAAGATAAATCTAACCACAGCCTTAAACTCTGAGATCCTACGCTCCCTTGTGCACCGGTATACTAACGGGGGTTTAGGTTTCTGTCACTCCGGCAACCCCACAATTAGCAACCAAATACACAATGCATTCCTCTAGGCCCATAAAGGTGAAGTGTCATGTAGTCGACGTTCACACGACACCACTAGAAGAATAACACCACAACTTAAATATCAAACCATTAAATATTACTCAACATAATTCACTACTAGCGACAAGACTTTCCCATGTCCTCAAGAACTAAACGAACTACTCACAAGACATAATATGGATCATGATCAGAGGTGATATAATGATGAATAACAATCTGGACATAAACTTTAATTCACCGATTAAACTCGATAGCATCAACCACAAGGAGTAATTAACACCGGGAGAGTTCCCCTATGAACTAGACAAAGTATAGCCCTAGATGTTACAGCAGAACGAAGTGGAGCGGTGGAGATGATGGTGACGGCGGTGGAGATGATGATGATCCCGATGAAGTCCAACGGATGACGATGACGATGGCGATGATTTCCCCCCTCCGGGAGGGAATTTCCCTGGCAGATTTCTCCCTGTCGGAGAGCTATTTATCTCTCTGTTGTTTCCGTCCCGTGGAGGCAGTGGAATATTTCCTCGGGCTCTCCTCTGGAAGATTAGGGTTGAGTGGATGATGTACGCGAAGGGGCGTCGCCAGAGGTGGGCCAGGGGCTCCCACAAGGGCTCGGCGCGGCCCAGATGGGGCCCACGCCGAGGGTGCGTGTGGGCCCTTGATACGTCTCAAACGTATCTATAATTTGTTGTTCCATGTTGATATTGTACCATTTGTTACATGTTTTATATACACTTCATAGCATTTTTATGCATTTTCTGGGACTAACCTATTAACAAGATGCCACAGTGCCAGTTCCTGTTTTCTGCTGTTTTTGTATTCCAGAAAAGCTAGTCTGGAAATATTCTCGGAATTGGACGAAACTTGGACAGAACCTCTATTTTTCCAACACGAACACGGAGTCCAGAGGAGACACGGAGGGGAGCCACGTGGCAGCCACACCATGGGACCGCGCCGCCGCCCTTTCGCCTATTTATTCCTCCCAACGCGAAAACCCTAAATACCTGAGCCATTATCCACGAAAAGTTCCAGAGACGCCGCCGCCGTCAACCCTAGCTCGGGAGGGTTCAGAAGCTCTTCCCGGCACCCTGCCAGAGAGGGGAATCATCACCAGAGGGCTCTACATCACCATGCCTGCCTCCGGAGTGATGCGTGAGTAGTTCATCCTTGGACTACGGGTTCATGACAGTAGCTAGATGGTTGTCTCTCCACTTTATGCTATCATGTTTAGATCTTGTGAGCTGCCTATCATGATCAAGATCATCTTATTGTAATGCTACATGTTGTGTTTGCTGGGATCCGATGAATATTGAATACTATGTCAAGTTGATTATCAATCTATCTTATATGTTATTTATGATCTTGCATGCTTTCCGTTACTAGTCGATGCTTTGGCCAAGTAGATGCTTGTAACTCCAAGAGTGAGTATTTATGCTAGATAGTGGGCTCATGCCTCCGATAATCTGGGAGCGTGACAATAACTTCTAAGATTGTGGATGTGTTGTTGCCACTACGGATAAAATAACCGATGCTTAGCTTAAGGGTGCGCCGTTAGGTCTAATGCATTTGTTTACATTACGCACATTACTTAATGCGATTATCCGTTGCTTGCAACTTAATACCAACGGGGAACTCGGTATGACAACCTGGAGGTGGATTATTAGTCATAGACGCTGTTGGATAACGGTCTATGTATTTTGTCGTAATGCCCACATGAATATCATAGTAATCATCATGTCATATATATGCATTGTCATGCGCTCAATATTTTGTCAATTGCCCAGCTGTAATTTGTTCACCCAGCATGTTAGTTATCTTTTATGGAGAGACACACTAGTGAACTGTGGACCCCGGTCCATTCTTTTACACTGATAATACAACCAACTGTAAACATTGTTCCTTTTCATTCTCTGCAATTTACTACTGTTTTCCATACCATACGTTTAATACTTTGTTTTCAGCAAGCCGGTGAGATTGACAACCTCACTGTTTCGTTGGGGCAAACTAGTTTGATTGTGTTGTGTGCAGGTTCCACGTCAGCGCGCCACTGACAACCTTAAGAAGTGATTTGTTGCTCCTACTGGTTCGATTAAACCTTGGTTTCATACTGAGGGAAAACTGCTGCTACACTGCATCATACCTTCCTCTTGGGGTCTCCCAACGAACGTGTGATCCACGCAATCAGCCCTCGTGGCCCATCTTCGCCTCCCCTTTTGACTGCCTCCGTCTTCTGATAAAATAGGAGCTTATGTATATTTTTCGTGATTTGTAGAACTCCAGAAATATAGTGTCTTGACGGTGCTTTTTCCAGCCGAAATCTGACTCCGGCAGTTAATTCTCCAATAATCATCAAACATGCAAAATAAGATAAAATAACATAAGTAACACATCTTAATATGAAATATATCAATGAATAACACTAATTATGATATAAAATAGTGATGCAAAATGGACGTATCAAGGAGCAGGAAAAAATCGGGAAACAAGTGGCCCAGCTCGGAGAACAGACAATACAATCGATCCCCCCGCTGAAGGTGTTTCCCGATAAGGACGTACACCACGACACTGTTCGCATAGGTGACACTGGTCGCCCCATTGCTGAGCTAGCATGGAGATATGTCCATAAGTAGTCTCTGGTCAGACCTGAGGAGGTCGAGCGTCTACCAACACAAATGCGAAGATTGCATAATTGGTATATGCGCGAGGCAAAGGAAGGGTGAACCAGCTTCTATGTGGCATATAAGAAAGAGCATTACTTCAAGGACCACGAGATATTTATTGAGTTTGAGGAAATTTTTCGGTTTTTCAATCAAGACACCCTCGACAAATCCCTCGTCAGTTGCTATTGTCTGTAAGTGATTTATTTTTGTAATTTAAGTCTCTAGCCTAGCTCAGCTTGTTCATTGCCTGTAATTAATTATCCTCACTATATTTTTTTGTACGCTATTATACAGAATGAAGATTCTCTAATGCAGAAGACGCGGAATTTGGGACACTGGGTTCATTGACCCATATAACAATCATGAAGTTACCGTACGAAACCATGCAGAGGACACAGAGGAGAACTTGCTAATGTTTTTAACGAAACAAAGTCATTGCACAGAAATACTTTTCCCTTACAACTACGGGTGAGTGTTACTGTATTGTACACATTCTATTTTGCTTACTCGATGTTTAGTGTAATCGATGAGTTATGCATGCCTGAGTATATAAACGTGCGTAGCTTCCACTGGATTCTGCTAATCATTAGAGTTGACGATGGAATCGTTGATGTCATGGACTCATTAAGGAAAGATCCTGACGAGTACATCAGCGTGCAACGAATGCTCCAGAAGTAATTTCAATCATTATCGCTCTATATCGACCTCTTTCGTTCATTTCCTCAATCAATTAATTAATAACTTTTTTATTTATTTTCTTTGCCGGGCAGGGTTTGAAAACGCTTCATCACGGAGGTTACATGTGATTGGCAACCGGAGCTGCGTTTTATTCCGATGAAGGTAATTGAGTAGTACTATCTAGTTCCACGCAACTCTTTAATTCTATTTTCAATACCATTATCATGATTCATTATAATTTGATTGAATTCTATTCTCGTACAGTACATCGTAGGAACATGGGACAAATTTATGTGCATACTATATTTGCGAGTGGGTGCGCCAGACGATCAGTGAGCGACGCAGAGATGTAAGACAACTTGAGGTACGTAAACACTATTCACAATTTATTTTATTACCATCAATTGTGTTGAGTTCCAGTCATAATTTTTTTAATGATGATTTGATATATATATACACAACTCACATATTCATATTGATCTAGATGAAAGGTATGCGGGACGAGCTCATACCAACGAACCGCCTAAAAGCAATTCAAAAGAAATTGTCGGGATTTTTTATAACGGAGGTCATACCTGAGGCGGGAGAATTTCATTGTGACTATTAATGCCTCCATGTAATTTGATCATCTTCATGTAATTAAATAGATACCAAATTGTATATGTATATATATATGCATCAACGTGATCTCCATGTAGTATGAACTTTATGTATACGAAAATTTGTTTTTGGCGCATCCACGTGATCTCTCCATACGAAAAGAATTGAATGGAAAACACAATATCCGAAACCTTAAACCCCTCCTAAACCCCAACCCCCTAAACCCTAAATTAATTGAAAAGAAAAAAAGTAGAAACTTTTAGTCCCGGTTGGTCTACCAACCGGGACTAAAGGTCCTCCACCCCGTGCGCTCCGCCGTGGCCACGTGGAGGGACCTTTAGTCCCGGTTCGTGCCCAACCAGGACTAGGGGGGGGGGGGGGGAGGGGTTTATTCCCGATTTGTTAGTCTCGGTTGACAAACCGGGGGCCCTCTAGAACCGGGACTAATGACCCTTTTTCTACTAGTGCTTGTTAATAGGTTAGACTAAGAAAATGACACAAAATGATATTAAATCACAGTAGAAATATGTAGAAATGATATAAAAATAGCATGCAACAATAAAAAATAAAATATGTTTTGGACGTATCACCATGTTGCCATACCGTCGCGGTCTCGCATATTTTTCCGTGTCGCCACCACCACGTATTCCAAGCCTGGACTCTATAGGAGGTTGGGTTTTACAAAAGCCATCCCGAAATCGTCCTCTGTTTTGATGCATCGTCAACGAGGTTGTTGTTTATATGGCCATTGCTCGTATATTTTCACGTAGACCATGGATAGTCCGTACGAGCTCCTCCATATGAATCATAAGATCCTTTATCGGGCAACCCACAATCAACTTTAAACTGAATTGGTTAAGCATACGTGGGCTCATATAATAAACCACTAGTCATCTTCTCTGATTTTATTTGATCGTGCGAACGATGTGTTTTTAATTATGATATTTAAAGTTTATTGTTTGTGAGCTATGTTGTTATAGAAAATAGCTGAAATAATGAAAATAGACAAAAAAAAAGGTCCAACCACGGACAAAACAAGTGTTGTCGTTGTGTGAACTGCCCACCCCATACGGACCAGGGGCCGACATAGCCTATGGCATGTCCTCCTGTCATCCCTAGAACGAATAAAATGAACACTTTTCATGTCCGACTTGGGTGGCCCATTGGAGATGCTGTAAAATCATGAGAAGAGCACTGCGAGGTGAGTACATTTGTACAATAGAATTATCAGGAGTATTAGACCATATTAATCGGCGATAGTTCTCTTCCGGTGTGAGGTTTGCTAAGTGTCGGGGGAATACTTAACCCGCGACTCATCAAGAGAAGTGCGACTCATCCTGTGAGCCGTGCCCGCGTCGTTAACGGGCTTGTACTAAGATGGGCCGGTGACGAGGATGTCGCAAGAAAGGTCTAGAAGATTGGAGATTACTTGACTTGGACGACACGAAGATATGTAGTCTCCTAGAAGGACTCCGGTCGATACTTTCCTAAGGGAATAGACTTTCCTTATAACCTAGCGAGCCTCCGTGCATATAAGGAGGACTCACAGGACGTAGAAGGGATCGAATCCAAGCCCTAAACCCTAGAACATACGGCGACTCGACACCTTGATCGTCGGCGACTCGATACCTCGATCGCCAACCCTTGTAACACCATATTCATATCAATTCCAATCTAGTATAGTCAGGAAGTAGGTCTTTACCTCACATTGAGGGACCGAACCTGGGTAAACATGTCTTCCTCGTGCCCTGTGATCTTAAGCTCGGAGACGCTCGATTCGCACAACCCCACGTCCACGAAGTCATCATAATGACATCTGCCGAGATTACCCCGCGACAGTTGGCGCCCACCGTGGGGCGAGCGGTCAAAAGCGTCACGTTCCGCGCAGGATCAATCAAGGGAGTCGAAGATCTCGTCACCGGCCAGATTAGGATGGTGGATGGCGTACCTCTGATCGATGATTCAGATTGGGGGTCGGAAGCTGATTACCTGGAGACAGGCCACGTCATCCCGTTCGGGTCCATCCACGTTTTCGTCGGCTTCATCAGCAGCGGATCTACGAGTCCGCAACCTGGAGGCGACTCAGAAGAAGGGGTCGCTATGACCATCGAAGAAGAAGATTCAACAAATGACGAGCAACCGCATCTTGAAGAAGCGGAAGCCCAGTCGATCGAGTATGTGCTTGAAGAAAGATTGGGCGGAAATCATGAAGCAAACAGTTCGCCGTCCTGCGGAGATTAGCGCACGGAAGGCATCTATGCAACGGTGGAAGCTGGAGAAAGGTTAGGCATGCCGCCAGGCAGCTGGACCCCTCCGCCACCTCAAGTCACAGAACCAGCTGCGCCAGGAGTCGCGGCATTAGAATTAGCTGCACCAGGAGTCGCGGCATCAGAATCAGCCGCGCCAGGAGTTGCGGCGCTAGGATCGCTCACCCCAGGAGCTGTGGCCTCAGAAGGAGCAGCAGGGGGTGCGGCTCAAGCAATAAACACCTCCGCAGGGCCTACTACCACGCCAATTACAGGACAAGCATCATATGGCCCATACTACACGCCCATAACAGCGGTAAACGCCGCGGCGAGGGTATCGAGATTGAAGCCACAAGGATAGGACTCTACGACGAAGTCCAGAGATAGTTGATGAGCGCGGAAGGCTTATGCGAGAGAATCAGCGGCTTCGCCAAGAGCAACAGCGACTCACGGCCGATACGGCCCTTATGCAAGCACAACAAGGTGAAATCAATATCCAGCCTCATAGGCGCTATGAGAGCCGTCTTCAGGCGGGAGTGGCCACAGTAGATCCAATATCTTTGTTCCAATCACCACGGGAGAGATCAGCTGAGGCGGCACCTGCAAACACAACTGCGATCCCATCAGTCGCAGTCAACGCACCACGGGCAGGGCGACTCCATCAACGGTTGCCCGTGCACCCGAGGTATCAGAAGTCGTGGCTCCTTCAGCCGCGGCCTCCATGCTATCTTTCACTACGCAAAATCTACCTCGAGCCGCGGAGACGCCGGGCTCAAGGGCGGCAGTCCAAGCAAATGACAGGATAATGATGCCGCCACCACCGATGCCCGCGGTGTTTTCACAGCCACAACCAGTGCAGCCGCCCAGATTCCATACTCCACAAGGACACTACGTCAACCTGGTGGATAATGTCTATGCGGCCACCCATATCTTGTCCAGGCTCATGCCAATAGGAAATACACCAATGGATAGGGAAGCACGGCGTGCCATAGAGATGTTAAGTACAGCGGCCGTCCAGCAAGCCAACATGTCTGAACATGCGGGCGACTACATTCAACGCCCTACAACAGTCGAGCTACGATGGAAAGGAGTATTCACTCTGAGCCGCCGCAAGCTGCGGCTTCAAGTTCAGCTCGGCGCCAAAGAGAAAGAGACCAACCAGTGATACAAGAGTAGCCTGCACCAGCCCAACCAGTCGTTGCCAGAATAGAGGCACCGCAACACCAGGTGGGGACCAGTGTACCTGGAAGGCCAATTCCATCTAACTTGTCCACGCGACTTAAGGGGCCAGTATGTTTTAGCGAGCGGATCAGATCTGAGCCGTTCCCAGCAGATTTCAAAGGGCCTCGCAAGGTCGCGAATTACAACGCCAGCATGGATCCCACTACCTGGTTGAACAATTATGAGATGGGCATGAGCATCCTCAACGCCTCTGAAGAAATATGCGCCCGATACTTGAATATGATGTTAGAAGGCGCTGCTCATATTTGGCTCCAGAACCTACCGCCCAACTCTATAAATTCCTGGGATGAGATGAAGGAAGCTTTTATCCAGAACTTTCAAGGACTTGCAAGCGTCTCTGCAGCATAGAAGACCTAGAGCGTTGTGTACAAAAAGAAGGCGAATCAAGTCGCCATTGGATGAGAAGGGTGGCAGAAATCATACACTCTTCAGATAGCATCCCAGCCAGCTCAGCTGTCCTAGTCATGGAGAAGAACTACAAGTTTGAGCCACTGATACATAAGCTTGGCCGCATGAAAGACAAAGTTAAAAGTCTCAGCGAAGTTATGGCTGCGGCTAACAAGTATGCGAGTTCAGATAAGACCAAGGATGCATCAGATGGAGAGGAGGATGAAGCCGCGGGGAAAGCAAAAATAGTAATAATAAAACTCACCAGCAGACCCACAATAACAACAGCGCGAGTCAAAATAAGCGCAAGAATGAGGAAGGGAATTCTGGTTTAGTCGCAAACACCCATAGCCGCTTCAAAGGCAACAATGGCAGAGGACGCAACTCTCGCCCCATAAATCTCGAAGAAGTCTTCAACCGCCCTTGCGATATTCATATTGGAAGGGAAGGACAGCCACCCAACCATACCAAAGCTCAATGCTATCATTACAGGAAGTGGAAAGAAGGAACTCCACTAAATGGGAACAATGGCAACCAGGCCAACGGAGGAGGCGATCAAAGCGGAGGAAATAGCAATGTTGCACCCAATCCACCAGCAGATCAGCCGCAATTCCCTAAGCAGCTTGTACAGTACCACACTATTGTGGTTAACACATCAAAGAGAGAACAGAAGCTAAAACGACGCAATCAAGTCGTCAATGCAGTTGTACCAGCCGTACCCCAATGGCTCAAGTGGTCAGAACAACCTATTGTTTGGAGTAAGGACGATCATCCAGAAGAGATCAACGAAGCAGGAAAACTCGCGTTGGTGGTTGCACCCCAAGTTGCAGGCTATAAGCTCAGCAAAGTACTAATGGATGGAGGTAGCAGCATCAATATATTGTACTACGAGACCTTCAAAAGGATGCACCTGCAGGAGAAATCATTACACCCATCTAGGACATCGTTCCATGGAGTGGTACCTGGGATATCAGCACAGCCTTTGGGACGGATAAACCTGGAGGTAGCCTTTGGAACACAGAGCAACTTCCGCAGCGAATACGTCTGGTTCGAAGTAGTGGACTTCCAGAGTCCATATCACGCACTATTTGGCAGAGCCGCCTTTGCGAGATTCATGGCGAGACCCTGTTATGTCTATCTCAAACTCAAGATGCCTGGCCCACGTGGAGTAATCACTATTGATGGTGACCGGCAAATAGCAATGGAATGCGAAGAAGGGGACAGAGCCATGGCAAGAGCCGCGTGCGTTGTGGAGGGACTCGCAGTACACGAACCCCAACAAAACTTCGACGATATTGTTGAAGCAAAGAGACACCTGCCAGACCTGCGGATCAAGTTAACAGCCAACAGAGAGGCTAGAAAAGCTAAGGTTGCAGAGCAGCTGAAAAAGAAGGGCAATTAATCGCCCTCAACGTGGCTCCTCATAAGTCGCGCCCAACCGTAAGCCACACATTGCGACTCAAAATTCAGGCCACTCAGGGTCTCTGTATCATCCCAGCTAATCAGAGCTATCGTCACAGTTATTGCAGCTGCCTATCATATTCACAGCTAACTAGAGCTGGTTATCATCCGAAGCTAATTAGAGCTCGTCACGGCTATTTGCAGCCGCTAAATAGCAAAATCGCCACCTACGTGCGAAAAATGTATCATACATTGTATCAAAAATCGATCACAGCCTACGTGCGGTCGTACCATGATTATGAAATAAAGCCGGCACCTCTGCAATGCGGATGGTTGTCGTTTTGCCTCAAACTACCAAATGAGTGGCTGAGTCTTTTATTTCATTTATCATTTGGTTCCTTGGGGGCTTTGATGCTTTATGAGCTCGGCTTGTAACCTTGGAATCGCCAAATCAGTGGCATTTTTTTCTTGATTATACTCAGTTTTAGCTCGGATGCGACTCACACTATGTGACCAAAGTACCAGCGTGTGGCGTCAATCGAGTCTGAATGCCTATCATGAACGTTCTCGACCCTGAACACACATTTTGCTTGGGAAATACTGAGCCACGCGAGGGCCTGACTAAAATTTCTGAGACAAATCAAAAGGACCCGCCTACGAGGTCATAACAAACTTTACTAATCAAAGTACTAACAAGCTGATCATTGTATCAAACCAAAATAAACCTACCAGTTATTACAAGCCCCTCAGGGCTGAATCATTACAAGCATGTTTTTATGATTGCTTCTTCACAGCTTTCTGCTTACGAGATGGAGGCATGGAGGTTTCCCCGCAGTATCGGCAGGAGAACTTGTTGCTGTGGTCGCCGGAGGACTCATCACGTCCAAAGAGGCGTCAATACCCCCCGAAGATGCTGCAGAAGTAGAGGCTGCTGGCGGTTTCTCAATCTCTGTGCCATCAGGACGGTATTTCCCTTGGTACGTGGTAAGGTCCACTCCCCCAGCAAGCTGAGTAGCATACCCCCGCATGCTCTTCCTAGTCGCAAGGTATTCATCAGGCGGAAACTCCGTGCCATCTGCTTTCTTTTGCGGCCTACCTTGAGAAACCTTCGCAGCATCAAAGGAGGGGTAATAAGTCTTAGCCAAGGCAAGCACATGAGCCGCGCCAGCACGAGCAGAGGACTCCTTCCAGTCAGCGTGATAGGCAACAGCTTTGCACAATCTCTTCAATAAACCATCACCGGTGGAAGGCACAGGCTTGGACGGAAGGAGCTTCGTTATCAGCTGCCTCGTGGCGTCAAAGTACTGCTTGATAAACTGGTGAATATCGTTGAGTTGCTCCTCTGTGCGTTCAAGAGCAAGGGAAGATTTGGGGCCTGCAGAAGACATAACTGAAACACTTAGAACACAAGTAACTCGGCTGCAGGCCAGCAGTAATGGACAACGTGACATTACCGAACAAGTCTCGAGAAACACCAGCGACAAGTTGATGCAATTGGACGGCTGAGTCAGAAACGTTTTTGAGTTCAATGGCCTGTTTGGATAGTGATGACCCACAAGTATAGGGGGTGTATCGTAGTACTTTCGATAAATAAGAGTGTCGAACCCAACGAGGAGCAGAAGGTGTTGACAAGTAGTTTTGATCAAGGAATCACTGTAAATACTAGCAGACAAGTTTTTAGGGTTTTTTGATATTGCAGATAAATAAAATACATGTAAATAAAAGACAGTAATAATAATTGCAGCAAGTGGCCCAATCCTTTTTAGAGCAAAGGATAAGCCGGTTGGTTTACTTATGATGGCAAAATGTTCTTGAGGACACACGGGAATTTCGTCAAGTGCTTTCGCTTCCTACAGCTGATTAATCTTTATTGTTTTGATAAGTGTTGTGTGGGTGAACCTATGCTAATGCACTGCCCTAACTTGGACTAATACATACTTGTGATTAAACCCCTTGCAAGCATCCGCGTTACAAGAAAGTAATTAAGATAAATCTAACCACAACCTTAAACTCTGAGATCCTACACTCCCTCATGCACCGGTTTACTAACGGGGGCTTATGTTTCTGTCACTCCGACAACCCCACAATTAGTAGCCGAATACACAATGCATTCGTCTAGGCCCATAAAGGTGAAGTGTCATGTAGTCGACGTTCACACGACACCACTAGAAGAATAACACTACAACTTAAATATCAAACCATTAAATATTACTCAACATAGTTCCACTACTAACAGCATGACTTCTCCCATGTCCTCAAGAACTGAACGAACTACTCACAAGACATCATATGGATCATGATCAGAGGTGATATAATGATGAATAACAATCTGGACATATACTTCAATTCACCGATAAAACTTAATAGCATCAACCACAAGTAGTAATCAACACAGGGAAAGTTTCCCCTATGAACTACGCAAAGTATAACCCTAGATGTTACAGCGGAACGAAGTGGAGCGGTGGAGATGATGGTGACGGCGGTGGAGATGATGATGATGATGATCCCGATGAAGTCCGACGTGATGGCGATGACGATGGGGACGATTTCCCCCCTCCGGGAAGGAATTTCCCCGGCAGATTTCTCCCTGCCGGAGAGCTTTTTCTCTCTCTGTGGTTTCCGCCTCGTGGAGGCGGCAGAATACTTCCTCGATGCCTCCCCCCGTCTTAAGGTTTCTGGGGGATGAAATACGCGAAGGGGGAGTGCCAGAGGTGGGCCAGGGTGGCCACACCATGCCCCGGCGCGGCAGAGGGGGGGCCTGCGCCGTGGGGTGGTGTGAGCCCCTCGTGGCCCATCTCAGCCTCCCCTTTTGGCTGGCTCCGGCATCTGACAAAATAGGAACATCTGTATATTTTCTGTGAATTGTTGATCTTCAGAAATAGGGTGTCTTGACGATGCTTTTTCCAGCTGAATCCTGAGTCCGGCAGTTAATTCTCCAATAATCATCAAACATGCAAAACAAGATAAAATAACATAAGTATATCATCCAAATATGAAATATATCAATGAATAGAAGTAAATTATGATATAAAATTGTGATGCAAAATGGACGTATCAGATAGCTCCTCTTCCAGCTCGCTGACCCTAACAGCTTTGAACCGCGCATCTTCATTTGCCTTTGCAATAGCGTCGTGTTGAGAGTTAATCTGGAGATCCTTTTTCTTGAGCTCCTCCTCATGACGCGCAAGCACCCCTAGGAGCCTCTCGACTTCTGCAGGAGCTCGCTGTAAGTTAAGCTCTAGAGCTCTCTTCTCATCCAACACAACTTGAAGTTCCTCCTGCAAGTCCAATTGGCAACAGAAGAAACATCATGATTATAGTACAAGGTTAAGAAGGCAAGGCTGCAAAGGATCAAACCTTCTTCCTATTATAAGATAAGAAGCCTCAATCCTTGGGGGCTGGAGATATAATGTCGTACCTTATAAGCCGCGGACAGCTGAAGTAGCGCGTCGCCCAGCTCGGCTGAATATTTGTCGGAGATTGTCAAGATATTCTATGCTATATGACTGCTTGCTGGCTGACCTGCAGAAGAGGAGAGTGTAATTCCTCCATGTGGCATGAGCTGTCCTTGGTCACGGACTTGCTCCCCAAGTACTAATTTGCCAATGGCGGTCCCATCCTCTAAAGCCACCTCTGGATTGGAAATATCAGGGGATGCGCCTACATCGCCGGTAGTGGCAATACACTCTTTCATGGCATCATGAGCTTTAGTCGCTTCAGAAACAACAGGAGGCGGTTCAACAACAGCGTCAGAAGTTATAGCAATATTGGCCGCATCCTAAACATCAATTTTGGACCTGCAAAAGATACGGATGAGACACAAGAAAGCAGGCACAAGACAACACATACAGTCAAAGTAGTAGGCAAGTGCTAACCCTGGCGCCACCTTGATATTGGCAGCAAGATCGTCAGTTGAGGGAGAAGACAAAGCCTGAAGCCCAGAATCTGTTGGAAAGGGACAAGCTAGGTGTCAGTACACAAAGATAAAGGAAACAAAGCATGAGTATAAATAAATGTACCAGAAGTGAATCCCGTGTCCTCATCAGTAGAGGCAGTGGTTCTTATAGCCTGCTTCGGGCAAGAAGAAGCTGCGGACTCAGATAATCTGCGGCGCTTGGGAACCTCAGGATTTTCAACAGCTTTAAGCTCAGGCTCTTCACATAGTAACCTTTTGGAGGTTCGGCGAGGGGTCGGATCAGCCGCAGCTGGACTAGCCGAAGCTACAGGGCTTTTATCCTCTTCCAACTCGGAAGAGTCATCATCTGAGTCGGCTGTGGCGACAGAAGGAATATCAGTGGCTTCGTTGTCCTCTAGCTCATGCAGTAACTTCCTATTGGTGACTCGCTGGACAGAAGCGGAGCAGGATCGGCCGCGATGATTGACCAATAGTTTGCGTCAGCCTAGTACACATATTGATAAAACAGCTCAGATAAAACCCAGGCAATGCAAGTTTGAACAGATGCGAGACAGTATGAAGGTTACCTCAAATGGTTTGTTAGTAGCGCTGAAGGGTGGAAGGCCCACCTTATCAAAGGTAACCTTTTTCTCCTCAGTCACGCGGCAAACGTACTCTACCCATTCCTCTGGTTCGCAGTCCTTGGCAGCGATACGATCAACATCACCAGGAAGGCCAGAGTATTCGATAAAGAGTTGTTTGCGGGGGCTCACGGGTTGTATCCTCCACTTTGTCCAGCATGCGAGAAGATCAAGGCCAGTTAAACCGCGGCTCACCAAGACGCGAATTTTGCCTATCGTCTCATTAACGAAGGACATTTCAGACTGACGGGGCTTGGACTTCAGAGCTTCTGTCGGCACGAAAGCCGTATTGGACCAAGGAGGGAGACGAGTCTCGTTCTTAGGAGACGTATCCTGGCAATAAAAGAAAGACTTGTGCCAATCCCTAGCCCTATTAGCTACGGCCAGTCTGAGGAGCACGGAGTTTTTATGACGCTGCAAAGCAACGGCGCCACATTGAACGTAATCCCCTCCCTTGGTCTCGCGCTGGCTATTACAGCTAAAGGAGGCCAGCCAGAGATCGATATTGGGCACACAGTTGAGATAATCCTCACACAACACATGGAAGTTGCTCACCTGGAGCATGGAGTTGGGGCCGATATCATGAAGACGAAGGTTAAGATGCTTCAGGAGGTCGCGAAAGAAAAGGGAACCCGGCGGGGAAAATCCGTGGTCCACATGCTCCACGAACATCACCAATTCATTAGGCTGGGGGCTCGGCACCGTCTCGTCACCAGGAGCTCGCCAATGGCATTTATCTTTGGGGAGAAGAACGCCCTGCTCAACGAGACGTTGAAGATCTGTCTCCGTAACCCATGATTTGTCCCAATTGCAAGAGATCCGCCGTGAAGTTTTCTCCGCCAGCGGCTCTTTCCCTGACTGTTTCTTCCTTGGAGCCATTGATTCTTGAGCAGAGGCAGAAGAGGAAACGAGGCTGCAGCAGGGGACGGAGAGAAGGCGACGCGATTGGGAAGAGTGAAGGATTAACCCTGACCTAAGGTCGCCGCTGAGCTTATAAACAGAGAGTCCCGAAATTAAAGGAACAGATCACGCCTACAGTGCCGAAGAAATCGGTGATTCAGTGATAGCGGAATATTCTATTGGCCGGCCCAAGAGTCGCCCAAGAATGTGGCGGCTTAAAAAGTCAACGGGTATTAAAGATGAAGTTCAACCAGGACAGTTCAACGTTGCGACTCAACGGTGAAAGAAGCAAAGTTCATACACAGTGGAAAGAGCGCCAGCTTATGAAGTCCAGGTTGACCTTGGGGGCTAATGTCGGGGGAATACTTAACCCGTGACTCATCAAGAGAAGTGCGACTCATCCTGTGAGCCGTGCCCGCGCCGTTAACGGGCTCGTACTAAGATGGGCCGGTGACGAGGATGTCGCAAGAAAGGTCTAAAAGATTGGAGATGACTTGACTTGGACGACACAAAAATATGTAGTCTCCTAGAAGGACTCCGGTCGATACTTTCCTTATAACCTAGCGAGCCTCCATGCATATAAGGAGGACTCACAGGACGTAGAAGGGATCGAATCCAAGCCCTAAACCCTAGAACATACGGCGACTCGACACCTCGATCGCCGGCGACTCGATACCTCGATCGCCAACCCTTGTAACACCATATTCATATCAATTCCAATCTAGGATAGACAGGAAGTAGGTCTTTACCTCACATTGAGGGACCGAACCTGGGTAAACATTGTCTTCCTCGTGCCCTGTTATCTTAAGCTCGGAGACGCTCGATTCGCACAACCCCACGTCCACGAAGTCATCACAATGACATCTGTCGAGATTACCCTACGACACTAAGTATTTTTGTATTCCAGTTATTGTGTCAAATTTTCAAAACCCGTGTCTGATTATGTTTGGGCCAATTGGGCAAATGAAATCGTTTTGCAAAACTTAACCAAAAAATAAACTTTTAGCCCAATTTAATCCCCTAGTACTGTTCAATATCTCAGCAATATATTTATACGTGGTATTGTCAAGATGACATGTGCGGTACCAGTCTAACCCTACCGCTGAGGGAAATTTTGATAAAAAGGACCACTTCAGCGAATGAATTGTCAAAAAAGACCACCTCCCAAACGAATTGTCAAAAAGGACCGCCTGCACCGTGGCGGCAGGCTCGACAGGCGACACGTGTCACCTGCCGCCACCGTGAGAGGCGGCAGGGGACGGCGGCATGCCGGTGCACGCATCTGTTTCCGGCGCATGAACAGTCCACGTATCCCGTTTTGAATTTTTTTCAAAACTTCTCCAAAAATTTCGACAATTTGTTTCCGGCGCATGGCCCATGGTGGTAGGCCCCTGCCGCCTCCACCCGTGGCGGCAGGTGACACGTGTCGCATGGGGGGCCTGTCGCCATCGTGCTAGTGGTCCTTTTTGACAATTTGTTTGGGAGGTGGTCTTTTTCGATAATTCACTCGCCGAAGTGGTCCTTTTTGTTAGAAATTCACCGCTGAGGCCCAATTCGCTATACCTGCAGCTTTCGCTCGTCACGTCACGCCACACGTACGTACGCCCGGTTGCTCTTTCGCCGTATCCCACGTGAATGTCAACACGTCCCTCCCGTACTAGGGCCGCTCGCAGAAAGTCTACGGTCAGCACGCTGCCGGTATCTCGGGGCGTAATTAAATTAGTGTGTGGATGGTAGGAAAATGGACTAAACATCCTTGCTACGAAAGAGATGGATGCAAACATATCACACTACCGAGCCAGTCAAACTCCCATTTGATCCACACTCTACTCACCGTCGGCAAACCGTGTCATTTTCCAGTTTCCACCACGTATAGTTCCCTCTATACCTAATTGACGTGGATTAAATTAGGCGGTCGTCTAGATCCAGCATCGGAAAGTTGACGTGGAGGGTGCAATGCAACTTGGTCGCCTCACACACAGGAAAAGGATATTTTTTGGGCATCTCTCTGGATTCGCATCCTGCTAATGACAGTGTGGATAAGCACGACTACTACCAGTACTCCTACAATGCAGCTGATGTGCGATGCGAGGGGAGCCGGTCAAAGCCAAACACCCCGTCAGGTGAGGTTGACTCGGGCCGGGTTGCAAGTTTCGGTTAGTACAGTTCCGGCCAACCAATACCGCGTGCGCGCCTCTCCTTCTTCTGTTTTGACATTTCGTGTCTTATTAGCGGTATGCTCGGGGACTTGTGGAATTCAGTGGTACTCCCTCCGTTCCCAAATATAAAATGTTTAAGACTTTAGCCACATACACATGTACACAAATGTATGTAGACACATTTCATATATATGTTCACTTATTTATGTATGTATCTAGACAAAATGTGTAACATCTAAAACATCTTACATTTAGGAACGGAGGGAGTATCAGCGAGGGAAGCCGCACAGGTACTCCAGTAGTCTTCTCTAGGAGTACTAGAAGGAAGAAACCTGCAAACTCGCTGGACAGAGTGCCAAAGAAGGTGCGCAACATCTCTCCTGCACTGCCGACATCATTAAAAACCATTACAGGCACGCACATGACCATGGTAGTACGAGAATCAGCTAGAAAAACAATGCGCCTGAGACGCACCGGACCTGGAGAAGCAATGAACATGCGACCACAGCTCGCCGGCCTGCGATCAACCAAACATTGTGCTAGTACAGTTAATTAACTACTAGGGCGTCTCCAATCTCGATTAACAACCGTATAAAGTACTCTTACTCTTACGGCTGCGGTTTTTTTTTGTCGTGGCATGCACGCCACGGTCATCTGCTCGCGGGGCGGGAGACCTTCCAGCTGGTGATATGGGCACTTTTTTTTTTTGAACGTGAGGATATGCGCACTTGAGATAAGCTATGACCGCTAGATGCATGTTAGGTCTGAGCTGGTGGAAGGAACATGCCGTGATACTGATACGCATGTGCCCATGCCCACTGGCACTACTGCTAGTGCTCATGGCTTAGAACATCTCTAGCAGATACCGCATAATCCGCTACCGGATATGTGCTATCCGGTTGAACCGGAAATCAGTTTCCTGTACCGCGCGGCGCGGGGCAGAACAGACGCGGTATACTCGTACCGAAAACGATTTTACCGCATCTGTTCTGCATAAGGTACCGGTACCGGTACCGGAAAATCGGTATTTTAACATTTCACAAGTTTCAACATTTGTCTCACCGATTCAAATACAAGTTTCAACATTTCTCATCACCGAATCAAGTTAAAGTTTCAACATGTCTCACCGAATTAGGTCTATTACATCAATTTAGTACATACCAAAATCATGCGCAATTTTTTTTTGAACAGGGGATCGGTCCCGAAGGACCGAAAGCTTCATTAAGTCAACGTTGGGTTACATTTTACAGATAAAGCACCAAAGAACAAGGAAATTACACACAAGGCCTTACATTTTGCACCAAGGACCTCAGAGAAACAAGAAAAAAAAGCGATCAGGTCCAGCTCCTTCTCCAGCGAAGATGATCTGAATCGCGACACAGCCAACCTGAACCTCGCCGGGGACGCACCACTTGGGAGGAGGAGGCGGGAGCGAGCTGCCCACGAATCGAAGGGCCTCCGAAACGGCACCATGGCCTGGAGGTTGAGTAGAACCATCCGACATCGACCGGAGAACCGTCGTCGACGTCCGAGGCGGGAGCGGTCGCCATTCGACCCTGAAGAACGACGGCGAGGACGACGCCGCCGTGGGAAAACTCCCAGGAAAAGCACCAGCTCTCCCCTGGCGCAGATCCCACCAGCAGCTTAGCAGAGCTTCAAAATCCCTTCCCCTCTCGCCACCAAGACGAGCAGAGGAGAGGAACCTTGATTCCCCACTTCCACCAATTGACCTGCAGATAAACACGAGCTTATTGGAATGATTGCCTTCGGCTTCCAGCGTAGGAAGCATCTCCCTCCATGTGAACATACCACCGGCGCAAGTCGCCGTGCTGCAGCCGCCGCTCGTCAGCAACCACATCAGACAATAGAAGGGAGGACGGCTTTATTTGAGGAGATGCCTCGCTCGAGATTCCCCTGCATCCACCGAAGCAGAGCAGCAGAAAGCAAGCGGAGGGCGCACCGGATCCAGCCGATGAAATCCAGCAACCTACTCCAAAATGCCACAACAGGACTAAATCTAAGCCTACTATGCACAGAACGGAAGCCGGCACCTCTCCTCCACCATCTCCAAGCGGCAGGGCCGCCGGGGATAGTTTTGGATCGGCCCAGGGCAGCGGTGGAGACTCTTAAGCAAAGGGAGGGAGGAGAGAGGAGGAAAAGGGGAAAGTGAGTTTGTCCTCCATGCGCAATTTAGATAGCCATAAAAACGAACAAAAGAATGTGCAATCTATATCAACATGTCGATGAACCAAACATCAACATCCAACACGTCCGAAGCTTGAGAAAAACCACCACCACCATTGGCCGAAGCACCACCACCACCTCCAACATCACCAACATCACCACCACCACCACCACCTCCAACATCACCAACATCACCACCACCACCACCACCTCCACCACAACCACCACCACCTCCATTGGCCGAAGCACCATCACCACCACCACCATAAGATGCCGGAGTACCATAACCAACCATGAGATCATGGAGCTCTTGCCCCCTCCGAAACATGATCTCCGCTCTTGTTAGTTCCCAAAACTTTCCTGCCATTGGCACCATAGAGGTGGGATCGAGCATCATCAACCGGTTCTCTTCGACTTTCTTGTCGGCTTTGGTCTTCTCCTCTTCAATGGATATCTTGCGCTCTTCAAAGGAGCATCTTGTCATCCACATCTTCTCTTTGCCTTCACTTTTCTTTTCGGCCAATGCCACTTTGACCTCCAAGTGTTTGGCCATCATTGCTTCCTTTAACTTCATCATCGATGCAATTTGGTCTTTCAAAGATGATGCCTCCTTCTCCCTCTTAGCTTGGTCTTTCTCCATTTTTCTTCCATCCAGTTTGTCCTTCTTTCTTCCTCCCCTTGGTGCATCATCATCACTATCTTCACCATGGTCCATCTTAGGTGCACCTCTCTTCGGTACACCTTCTTCATCCCTCAACCTCCATTTCTCGCTATGCTCAAGAATCTTCCAACAATGTTGAAGCATGAAGGGTCGAAACTTTGAAGCCATCATTTGCTTGAACCTTTCATGCGCAATGCGATCATAGTCATCGATTGTTACACTGGATGGCGGTGCATTCCTCACTTGCTCCAAACATCCACACCACCGGTTACATGTTTGCTTGATGAAGTCCCAACGGCCTTGGAGAGACCTTAATGACCGAAGTGAAGGCACCGGCATGAGCTTGTGATACTTTTCCTCAATGCCCCACCAATATCTTGCTCTGGTTTGATCATTGCCCATACCGGCATCAAGTGACACACTCTCCCATGCTCGGATCAAAGTGGTGTCCTCCAACTCGGTGTAGTTGCCGCTCCGCTTTCCGAACCGTGGTCCATTTGCATCGAACTCATCCTCTCCAATTTGTTCGAGGCATCGTCGCCAAGTCCTTCTTCCCCCTCTCCTCCGGCCTCGGGTATGTCAAACGAATCAAGCGGAGCACTCATAATGTCCACCGAATTATCCTCCAACATTTGCGTGTACGTTGCATCCGCGGGATAGCTACACAATCGAAACATGCGGACTCGTAAGTAAATCCATCGATTTTAGAAAACTGCGGAAAAAGATAAGAAATTGACCTCTCCGGTGCTTGATCGAACACGTTGTAGGTGGGAGGAGGCGGCGGCGGATGGGGCAGCCCATGCACAAGGGGCACGGCCTCGGGCCGCCGGAGCCTTGGCCTTCTTCGCTTGCTTCGGCCTGGCGGCGTGCGTCCTCGGCTTCGGTTGGCACGCCCCGATGGTAGGACGGTGCGACGCGGCGGTAGGAGGATGCGGCGCGGCGGTAGCGAGATGCGACGTGGCGGGAGGACGGGGCACCCCCAGCGTCCGGGACTGGTGCGACGAAGGAACCGCCGGTCGTCAGAGGCGCGGAAGCTCGCAGCTGCGCTCTTGGGGCCGGCTAGGGGACGACTCCGACGACCGGCGGAGGCTGCGGCGGGTCCATGTGGCCCGACTCGGTGGCGGCGGCGGCGCCGAGGTCGAGCGGGTAGGTGATCTGAAACTTCCGGGCGAGAGAGTTCATGCCAACAATCCGGGATCCAGGAAATTCGGCCGCGGAAACGGAAGAAGTAGGACAGGGGGGGGGGGGGGGGGGGGAATTTCCTGCTCCCCGAAATTATTTTCCAGTAGGGGGCTTATTCCGCATCCGGTCGGCCCCAGATTTCGCCCGGACCCAGAAAAAAAGTTGTTTTCCGGACCGGGTCTTATGCGGTATCTGCTAGAGATGCTCTTAGCCTAGTACACTCGTCACATGGTCTTCGGAATCGATTAGCTAGCTGACCATGGTCCAACTCTTTTGGATGCTCTCCTCCCCGGCCGAAAGAAGAGATAGCATCCATCTAACCAATGCGTTTGCTTGTGATCACCAAGGCATATGCGCTGTGATGGAATTTAAACATTGGGAATCATCAATCATAGGTTCGTTATGGTATGCCACAGGTAGAGCCGTAGAGAGAGGCTACGGTACGGGGAAGAAGGATCGTGCAACCAAATCCCGTCATGTGGATACGTCACTGGTCAGCTCCGTTTCTTCTCAGCTTCTACTCCATGAAACGGCACACAAGGCAACAAGATAGGCGTGACGAACAAACCCATATCTCTTGCCAGAAATTCAGGTGCAGAAGCAAATGCCAATTGCGCAGGTTTATCATAACACATTTATGTCACCGCATCCTGCCGCTATGGCCGGCCGGAAAACGTAAGAAAACACATCATCCTCGGACGTCAGGCGCAACGACTTCTCCACACAGTGCGAATGACGAATTCAGTAGAAGTGTTCCCTGTCTGACAGGGAATTTCAGACCTACAGTTCAAGGGCAGCTTACAATGCTTTGGCATCTCAAGTTCTTTTTATTTTTCGTGTACCCAGTTCACACTTCACACTGGACAGCACTCCTTAACTGAAACATCTGAACCCAACAATCTCTACTGGTAAGCACTAAGAGCATCTCTAAGAGAGTCCTTAAAATACTGAACCGTAAAAGCATTTTAAAAGCATTTTAAGGTTCGCGAAAGTCATGTTTTAAAGGCTGAAAACTGCTCGCACAGAACAGAAACTGTAAAACAAACGGTAAAACAGAATATTCCTTCGTGTTACTCCTTCGTCTTTCCCCTCCAAATCCGCTTCGTCGCATTGGCTGAAGTAGCTAGCCTCTCCGATCAACAAAATGAGCAGCGGGCTAGCTAGCGTGTGGAGTTGAGCTAGCCTCTCCAATTGATCGTCCGCGGAGGCGCTCGGCTAGCTAGCAGCTCGCTCGCTCGCGTGCGGATCGATCGATCGATCTAGCTCAGCTAGCTAGCTAGCTAGCCAACGCGGGCGTGCGCGGGCGATGTGGACGTGCTTCCACGAGAGCTTCTCCTGCCGGCACCGCCGCTGGTCTTAGCGGCCGCCGCCCGCGTGTCGACGGCGGAGTCCGGCCGGTGACGTGCGGCCGCAGGATGGGGAACGCACGGTGGGATCTCATCGCGCGAGCGTTGACCAGTTTCCACACATCCTTAAAGGCACCCTCAAATTGCCTCCAAATCCATGTATTCCCAGGTTTTGGCTACGAGTTCACAGTCGCACTTAAAAGTTTTTAAGGTTTTGACCAGTTTTATGGGATCCGTTCGAGACGTTTTTTCGATAAAAACTGTAAACTTACAGGTTTGACCAGTTTTAAGGGTTCTCTTAGAGATGCTCTAAACATAGGAGTATTTGGGGATTGAACCGCAGCAAGAACTGAACTGATCAAAGTAGGTGTTATAAACGATAGCAAAGAAACGACGAAGAAAGCGGAAGATCAAACCAACAGGGACACGAGATTTAACGTGGAAAACCCTCCAACAATGGAGGAGAAAAAACTACGGGCGCCAGCCAGCAATACTTCACTATATCGGGTGAGGTTACAAACGCTGGGGATTTACACAATACGACTTATCCCAACCGGCGGTTTACAAGAGGTATATATGGTGGCATAAAACCTAAGTCGGTTGCAGTCCAACTCGGAAACGATCCGTACCGTACCACAAGTTGGCCTTTATCATATATACGAATTTGGATCACCACAAAATAACAGTAGGTTGTAGACGGTAGATCGACTGATCAAGGCAGGCGGTGGGTCAATCATCGTACGTATACAACGTCGTCGGAGAGGGGGTTGTGGGAGCAGAACTGCATAAGTGCTCGAGCAGGTCGTGGGCGCCGTCGACGATGCGACAGCGGGGTCGGCCTTGGCGCTGCTCACCTCCTCCACCTCATCCCACGCCACCCGTCCTTCGCTTCGCCCCCGGTCCGGCGCATGTCTGAGTCGCCACCGCTTGCCTCTTCTGCTGCTGCCGATGGTTCATGCGGATGGAGCCTGGCGATCGGCCCGCGCCGGCGGCCGGAATGGATGCGGCGGAGTGGAAGAAAAACTTTGATAACGACGATGCCATGGTCAATGTGCTAGAAGCAGTCCGGAATTCTGGAGAGTTTCAACTTCAAGGAATAATCGACGGAATAATGCTACTTTGTCTTGGTTTTGCCAAGTCCAACGATTATCTCTTTCTTGGGTGACCAACAACATCCACGTCCCAGTGGCGCCGCCTCTCACCGGTCAGGCACGTCTCAACCACATCCAGAGATGTTGAAAGGCCATGCCGTGGGAGATGTGGCGCGACCCCTCGTACGTCATGTCGTCCCCCTATTGGGACGAGGAGGTAAGGAGGGAGTTCGAGCTGCGGCGCCACAACTTCTTCCCCACCGCCGACGACAAGGAGACGCCTGAGGAGTGGTGGTCCAAGGATAACTTCCTCTCGCCCGTGCGCTCCGACGACTCCAATACGGAGTAGAACCCCAGCGAAACGTACTAGCGGCGTCGGGCGAGGTCACCGGCGACTGGACCGACGAGAAGAAGGAAGAAGAGGAGGAAGAGAAGGAGGACTGGTCCGCCACAGAGTGCCCGACATTCATGCATGCCGCCATTGAATCCTCCTTGGCACCGCCGCCTGCTCTAGCCAACTAGATTTATTTTTAAGTTTCTTTATGTAATGTTTTAATATGTTAAGTTTTATAAATCAGGTTTAGTTTCAGTGAAGTTTGAACGAATTATCTTTGTTTTGAACGAATTTCAGCCAAGTTTAAATGAGTTCTTATTTGAAAAATAATTCTATTGGTGGACACCCCCAATAGCGCTCGTCTGTCGGTCTAAGTGCATGAGAGAGCAATGTGAGGTACAAAAGCGCTGGTTTCATTGGGGGACGTGGCTATACAGTGCGCAGGTACTGTTTAGTCTTACGGGGTGCCCCACCCCGAAATAGAATATAAGCATGTGACCGTTTCCGCGTATGCCAAAAATAGAAAGTTCTGGTCCCCCCACGTTCCCTCCTTCCCCAGTGCGCGTGGAGGGTATTTTTACCTCTGCCCCTCCCTTAAATCCCGGTCGTTCCCCACGCCCAGTCCGACACGATTGCTTAGCAGTGAAAAAATAGAGAAATCTTGATAAATGGAAGAAAACCAAGAAAGATCAGCCCAGCAAAAATACATCCCACATATGCGAGAAGCAAAACCAAGAATATATCTAGTACGTACATCTCCTGAAATTTGACCCCATGTCATGACATACAGACCATTCCCTAGCTCCCTATTAAAAATTGAGGAAAACGATACTGAAATCCCCATGCTGCTGGTAGATGTAAATATACCACTTGCTTTGACACTAAAAGCCGATACTTTCGGCCGGCATCAGGATCTCACCAAAAGTTCAATCTGATATCGGTCCATGGAGCTCTTCAATTGCAGTACAATCCTTTGTGAAAATGTGCAGAAAAACATCAGTAGCTTGACAAACTCCTATTGTGTTTCAAGAGATTGGCATAAATGATGACAAGACTAAGTCTAATAGCAAAAGAAAGAGAAATCCTCGTAGGTCTTGCAAAAAAAGACAGAGAAATACATCAAGAAATAAGATCCACTGTAATTTATACATCAAGAAATACATCTTCCAACTTAGAAAGGATGAATAATGAGTCGCAAAAATACATCCTGGTTACAGAAATATGAAGGTAGAATTACTTCTAGAAACAAGATCCACTGTGATTTATACATGAAGAAATACATCTATCCAACTTAGAAAGGACGAACAATGAGTAGCAAAAATACATCCTGGTTACGGTTACGGAAAAATAAGGGTAGAACTACTTTTAGAAATAAGATCCACTATAATTTATACATCAAGAAATACATCTATCCAACTTATCTACGTGGACATGAAAGGACGAACAATGAGTCGCAAAACATACATTCTGGTTACAGAAAAATAAAGGTAGAACTACTTCTAGAAATAAGATTCACTGTAATTTATACATCAAGAAATACATCTATCCAACTTAGAAAGATGAATAATGAGTCGCAAAATACATCATGGTTCGAGAAAAATAAAGGTAGAACTGCTTCTAGAAATAAGATCGACTCTAATTTATACATCAAAAATACATATATCCAACTTAGAAAGCATGAACTAAAACAACAAACACATAAACACATGCTGAGCTACGTCAGGTTTATGTGAACAAAAATACATAGTAACTAGGAAAAATAACATCCTGTACTGCAGTTGCACAGGCGATGAATGTAATAAAACAACTATAGTTGTACCCAGAATGATGCAGCCCAGCAGCATAGTGATGCCCGACCAAGCGCCGCCAAGCAACCCGACGAGGATGCCCCAGGCCCTTCTCTTCCCACTCGTGCATCTCCTTCAAGCTAGGCTCGGAAATGGGAAACCGCCCTCCCACCCCGCCGCAGATCGCGCCTCTCATCGCCGTTGTCGTAGGATGAAGAGGACCTGGCTGCTCCACCACTAGATCTTCCTCCACCGTCTCCGCCCGTTGGCGCCAGCAGCAGCAACGTTTGAGATAGCCGCCGCCCTTCACCTAAGAAGCACGGGTGTCGCGCGATTCCCCCTCACCCTGCCATGGCCGCTCGCACCACCACCACCATGGCCGCCGCCCTACACCTCAGGAGCACGGGTGCCGCGTGATTTCCCTCACCCCGCACCACCACGAACTCCATTGTCGCCGCCCTACACCTCAGGAGCACGGGTGCCGCGCGATTCCCCCTCACCCAGCACCACCACCAACTCCATTGCCGCCGCCCTTCGCCTCGGGAGCGCCGGCGCCACTTGATTCCCCCAGCCGCACCAACGCCATGGCCGCCGCCCTTCGCCTGGAGCGCAGGCGGAGTTCGATCCGCGCCACAACCGCCTCCAATTCCTCCTGCGCCGACCTCGGAAACTCTCGATCGGCGCGTGATCTTCCTCTGTCCGCTCGAGCTGTTCGTGGGGTGGGGGTGGAGACGGGGTGGGGAACTGGGGATGTCACGAACGGATAAGGAGAGTGTTGGTTTTTTCCAGATGGAAAAGGTGAGCGGACAGAATAGATCGGACGGCGCGCACGGTGAGCATTTTTTAAGGACGAAACAGTGTCCGTGCACGGAATAGATTTTGCGTTCATTGGGGGCATTCGGAATCTTGTCCGACCAAAAGGGGCGTCCTAGCGGCACACCCATACTATTTTTTTTTAAATTGAACACTCAAATTTAATCTGACGTCTCGAGTCCTTCAAAGTTAAGAACATTCACTACAAAATTTAGCCTAAGCACTTCAACACTAAATAAATTTAATCTAGAGCAACGACGTGAGGGTCCTCGGCGATGGCTTCGAATTCCCCCTATGGTAGGGCACTTTCCCTGATAGAGATATAGAGATTTATCTCTTTGTCTCTGTTCCACCCCCGAAATGGCGAAAGAAAAATAATACAAAGCGCTCCCCGGTGTTTTTAGGTAAAAGGAGAAATATAGACGAAGGGGTGTCATGAGGGGAGCCACATGGGTGAGGCGTGGTCCACCTCGCGGACAGACGGTGGGGTGCGACCCCTCCCTGCTCCTCCACCTCGCTGCTCCCCTCGAGCCCTCCTCCGGCTCTTGGTTTCTCTTCTTGCCTTCTTGGTCGAAACAATTTTGTGATTTTCCTGAAATTTTTGGGCACGGGAAAATATCCTTCTCCTGCGATGATTTTCAGATCATGTTTCACCGACAAATTTTGTTTCCATGTAAAATATGCAGAATAATTAGAGGAAGACATAGGATTGCATGATGATGTGAAATATATAATTGCATAAGGGTAAATTATAGTAAAAAACAATGATCCAAAAAGCCTCCACGATTCTCCGGAAGAGGGCACCTTCCCTTAGGAGTGAATTTTAAGATAAATCGTCACGTCCATTTGCGTGGTTATCTATCTAGCTTTACCTATTTTGTATCTAGCATTATATCCATGTACATCTTATATGCTAGTTGATATCGTTGTGGTCATATAGTTTGCTTACCTAGTTGTTATCTAGAAAAATTATTTGTGTTAATCCCTTAATTGTTAAGAAAATTTCAAATTTTAGTCGCCCGTTCTTGACTTTTTCGATCGTTCCAATATCTTTTCCGAGTGTTCCACCAAAATAAAAAAATATGTTGACTAAGGGGGGAAGAGTCCCTCCGTAGTTGTCCGTTGTTAGAAAGGATGAAACCTCTCCACGAATTAACACGGATAAAACCACAGCGGAGTCCACGCAGCGCAGGATTCGAAAACAGGGTGGGCTGCCTCTGCAAAGCGGCCAAATGTCTAAAACCCTGGCACTCGTGGCATGCTTTGGCCAATGTTATCGGCATCACTCAGCAAAGCCTGCCACGTGCCGACCACTAGGAGCTCTAGCCGACAAGCCCTTTGCGTGGTGTGTTCTTTGGGGCACTCGGCAAAGTTTGCGCCACATGACTGCCACTGATTTACCTATATCGTGAGCTTTGCCGAATATCTTGCTTAAAAACACTTGGCAAACCTGCTGGGGCTGTTTCGTCACCACATCAATTTCTTTTCCATGTACCGTTGTTGTGGTGACTGCTGAGTGTCGGGAGGCACCGTGGAGGCGTGGAGTGTTCGGAAAAATAACTCGACAAGCATGTTTTTGAGGAGTAAACGATTGTCGAGTATACTTTAGAGTGTTTTTTTTCGAAAGGAAAATGTTTATTCCATTAACCAGAGTGCACAGCGATCTCGAATTGTATTTGGTCATTTCCGACACTGCCGATTCCAGACTTTCTAGTAGTGACAGAAACGGCATGGGATAAACGGAGCTATGCTCTGATTCGGGATTCTGGAAGCTGACAAGTCCAAGCGTATATATCAGTTTTTAAAAAAACCACGTGCTCATGACAACTGATCCCCTTTCGTAGTTTTTTTTCTTACCGTTATCCCATCCAACGGAACCTACGTCCGGCGGTTGACCCTTTTGCTCCGGCGACGAGGTAATCCACGAGCACCTCTCGGTGCGTGCGGTGGGCGATCGCGTCGCCATCGCAGCTTTTGCTCGTCACGCCACAACGTACGCCTGCTTGCCCTTTCGCCGTATCCTACGTGAATGTCAACACGTACTTCTCCCTCCCGCACTACGGCCGGCCACCGCTCGAATAAAGGCTACAGTCAATAACACACTGCCGGTGTCTCGGGGACTACTGGAGTAACTAAATTAGCGTGGCAGAAAAATATCGTTATTACAAAGTTGTTAAAGACATAAGACTGTGGGCAAGGAATCTATCTTGGGATTCTTGTATACTCGTGGTTATCTGTTCGAATCTGAGGGCTCAAGGTTCCCTTGGTTTACCGCCGGAACATAGCTTGACCAAATTAGTACTAATTGGGTGACTCAGATTAATACATATTTTCTAAAAAAGAGTAATTTATATTTAATTTACAAGTAAATGATTTTATTTACTCAATCTAGAATAATCCGATAAAGCTCGTTTTCATTTGGACATACATCTATCAGGATTCGTTGGCCGGGTGCAATGCAACTTGGTCGCCTGACAGGAAGGATATTTTTCGGTCATCTATGATCTGGATTCGACTAGCCATGCAGGCCGGGATCCAGAAGAAAGAAACCTGCAAGCTCGCTGGCCAGAGTAAAATCATATGGCATCTCAAATTCTTTTTTCGTGTACCCGGTAGTTTTTTTAGATACAAGGCGTTAAACGCCCGGCTTTAAATAAATAAAGCCCCATACGGCCAGGTTTTACAACGGTGCTGACGAACAGCTTACAAAGAAACGAAATTACAAGCAGACGACAGAAAATAAACGATGAAGCACAGCTTGTACTCTCGAAACCCTCCTGCGAAGAAGAAGCACTGGAGCATGCGAGTCGAAGGAAGCCTGCCGAGCATGAAGAAATGTCATCACCTACACCGGAGCAGCTCAAATCAGCGAACAACCCAATCCACCTCCAAAGGGGACCCCTGCCCCCTCGCCCTGGATCGAAGGACGCCGCACCGTCGGCAGGTGGAGATGCTCACACTGAGCTTGGGGAGGAACGGATGAAAAAGGCATCACAAGAGGCTCCGAACACCAGCCATGTCGCAGCAATACAACATTGATCGCACCATCGCTAAAGAACACAGGTTCGCTGCACAGAAGAAGAAAGCTGCAGACTTCGGGCGTTGAAGAAGACACAGCAAAGTCACGCAGCGCCGGGACGAGCGTCGATGAAGCAAGCAAGGATCCACAAGAAGAAGCTTCGGCTCTCGGAGCACGCCGCGTTGCTGTAACCAGTAGAGGGAACCCTTCCCCTCTCGCCCAGGATCGGGGGCGTCGCACCACCGGACAGCACACGCAGGGGCGAGCAGAGAGCAAAGAATGAAGAGCCAGACCCACCATGAACGCCGTCGAGAACACCACGCATCGCCGCCGCCCACCCGCCAACTACAGGACAGCAGAACCCACACACCCCCATGTCTCCCAAAGCAGCGCCTCCAGCAAGGTCGCGACGCCCATGGCGCCGCCGCCGCCCAACAACGTTAGGGATTTTCACCCCGGGAGACAAAAGGAGGAGGGGTGGGGAGAAAGAAGAACCTTCATGACGCCTCCAAGGAGGTGGAGCGGCGCCCACGGGCATCGCCGCCGACGAGATTTCTCCCGGGTTCCTTCCTACCCACCAGCACCATAAAACGGCCAATCCGAGCAGCCCAGCGGCGTCACGGGCCAGATCCGGCCTGATGGGGCGAGCTGACCTGAGGAGGGGCTGGAGGTCTTCAGATCTGATGCAGCCGGCCGCCGAGGCGACCCCACATCACGGCCGTCGTCCGCCGGCACCCCGCCGCCCACACGGCCAGGAACACCGGACCGCACCTGCGTCCACTGCTCGCCGTCAATCCAGGGACGCCGCACCACCCGAGGCCGCCGCCTCCGCGACCAGAGCCCTCCGCGCGAGGCCAGAGCGGCGAAGGCCTCGCCGCCACCATCATCAACAGCGCCCAGGGGAACCCGGCGGCCGTCTCCGGCAGCGGCGAGGCCGGGAGAAGAGGGAAAGGAGGGTGGCGGCGCGGGCTAGGGTTTCGCCCTCGAGTCGCCTACGGGAGGCGACGCGAGGGAATGGGGTCGAGTGGCAGAAAATCAGTCTGTACCCGGTAGTTCAGACATGGACAACACTCCTAAACTGAAAACATCTGAACCCAACCATCTTCTACTGGTACCAAGCACTAACTAACATAGGAGTGTGTAGCAGCAGTGGAACACGGGGTTCCCCTAGTGCTGCCAAAGTGGGTCCACCCATGTGGGCCCAAGTTGAAGATGGACAAGACCAAGACTCAAGTCAAGCTGGCGGGTTCACCGTCAGGACAAGCAAGGCCTACGTCGACAAAGGGCTCCGATCCTGGGGGCCTGCCGGGTCCCCGAACCAAGCAAGAAGGCAAGGAAGGACCCGAGAGCTCGAGTTCCCGGCAGGAGGCCGGGCTCCCTCTCGGGTACTTCCCCACGTCCCTGTGGATAAGCTCTCCACCTCACGCTGGAAGACCTCAGAAGACTTGGGAAGCAAGGCGAAGGCAGCGCGGGCGGGAAACACAACCCGTGGTGGTGTCAGCTCATGTCCACCCCAAGGCGGACGCTCCCACCTAACCCAAAGGAGACGCTAGGCTGAGGAGAAGCCACGTCTTCCCCTAAACTAGATGAGGAGGGTCCTTCATCCCGAAGGTCCCTCGTGCCCCTCACGTGACCCTGTGGCAACCCCTTATCCTATAAAAGGAGGACCAAGGCACGGAGGAGGGGGGAATTAAAAGAAACGCAAGGTTGAACCAGAGCAAGACTAGACTAGGGCTGCGAGGGTAGAAAGGAAGGTGATCACCTCCGGATCAGGATCTGTCCTTCTTCTACCTTCAGCCAAAACCCTTCCGGGTACCCGATCCGGGAGGCTCCATTGTAAGCCACACTATGAAGAACCCATCAATCCAGACATGCAGGAGTAGGGCTTTTAGCCTCCGGGCGGCCTGAACCTGGGTAACTCCTTGTGTCCCTTTGGTTGCATGCTTTGATCGTGGAGAGGAGAGCTTGATCTAGACTCCGCCCGAGAAGACGATTCTCAGCCTCCTTCGCGCCCCGTGCCGAACCTAAAAGGGGGTATACTGTACTCCCGGTGTCCGTGCATCGAGACACGACAGAGTGTTTGGGGATTGAACTGCAACAAGAACTGAACTGATCATAGGTTGTAGATGGATGGCTGGATCGACTGATCAAGGGCAAACGGTGGGTCAATCGTTGTACACGACCGCACAGTCGTCGGAGAGTGGGTTGTGGGAGCAGAAGCGCTCGGGCGGGTCGGCGATGCGGCGACGGAGGTCGATTGACATATTGGCCTTCGGCTTAAGATGCTTACTTTGACTTAAATGCATTCTTGAGATCCTTAGCATTTAATGAACAAGACGGTCAGCTACAAGAAGCAAAGACCGAATCATCGACCTGTGCTCTCGCTCTCGCGACCCTCCCACCCAAACCCTAGCCGCCGCCGCCGGGCCGCCGCCGCCGCGCCCCGTTCTCCTGCCCTCCCCTCCCCCTCCTCGCCGTCCCCTGCCTCGCCCCCCGCGCGGGCGAGCAGGGGGCCCCTAACCGCCGCCGCTTTCGAAGCCTCCCCCAGCCCTCTTCCTCTCCTCGCCGCCGCCGGACGGCGTCGCCGGCCGCGGGCCGCGCGCTGGCGGCGGCGGGGCCCCTCCTTCTCCCTCTCGCGGGTCGCGGCGCGGGGCGCGGCTGTCGACGAGGGCGCCACGTTGGGCAGGGGCGTGGCGGCGCGGCCGTACTTCGGCGGTGTGGTGACCTGCGTGCTCGATGCGGGCTCTTGTGGCGGTGGCCCTTGCGGCGGCGTCCTCTTGAGTGGTGCAGCAGCCCGGCCCGGCGTCGGCAATCAAGGCCACGGCGGCGTCCTCTGCGGAGAATGGCGGCCCGGCGGTGGTGCTCTACGGCGGCGGCAGAGGGGACAGCACGGGCGGAGGTGAAGGGTGGACTCAGGATGCGGCCATGGCTCAGCCCAGATCTGGGCCCACCGGGCCCGATCTGGGCTCTACGGGCCCTGGCGTGGCGTTCGTGAGTCCTTCTGCAGGTTGACATCGGAGACCCTGGCGTTGCAGCGCGGCGGCGGAGCTAGTCGGGCTGATCTGGCCAGGTGGGCTGATCTGGGCCTGACCGGCACTGCTGCTGCGTCCGGCCGGCGACCGCCTCGCGTGGTGGAGGACGGTTCTCCTCCTAAGGGTTCCCATTGTCGACCTTGCAGGTCTGGATCCAAAGCCGGCCTCACTGTGCAGCCTCGCAGACACCACGACTTGTTGCCTCCTCGGGTTGAGGTTGCGGATGCCGGGGCGGCGGCTCTGGAAGGCGGTCTGCATGGGCGTCTCTGCGGCGAGCGACATGGCAGCGGTGATGGTTCTCTCCTTGGACCATGTGGATGGCGAGGAGCGGGCGGTGGGGGTTCCCGGTGTTGGTGGCAGCGACCCCCGGATCGTGATCTGGAGTTCCTGCTCGAGGCTATTGGGCAATTCGACGGTGCGGATGTGCGAAGGTTATTCCGGGCGAAAGCTCTGTGCTTCGGCGCCGATGGCGGCGATGCCTGCGGGTACCGTTACCTTCTTGGGGGCGCCATTGTGGATACCTTTGCCGTGTTAGGGTTCCGGGTGAAAACCTTTGACCTCCGGTCTCGATGTCGGCGGCGCGATGCGTCGTTACCCTCTTGGGGGCGTCATCGTGGAGCCCCGTTCTTCGGATTTGTTCCAGTGACCTCGGTGGCAAGTTTGGTTCTCCATGTTTTTCCTTTTTTTTATCTTTGATCCGCTTTGTAAGGGGTTCCCCTCTTTACCTTGTATCGGTTCGGCCGTTTGGGCTTTATTTATAAAGCTGGGCGAAAGCCTGTTTCGTGGAATGAACAAGACGGCAATGTAAGAATGTTCATGAAATAGCACCTTGTCGGGGATCAAGATACTCTATTATCCAATCCCCATTCACACTCTCCTTATTCATACACCAGTTCAGCTACAACAAAGAAGATATCCTTCCCATACAACGGAAAGGAGTCGTCGATAGGCATGCACACTACCTTCTTCAAGGCAGTGCACTAGTGCAGCCATCTCTTCGAGAGAAGAACAACGAAAACAAGAAAAACAAGAGAGATTGTCTACCACGGTAATGGAAAGATAAGAATGATTATGAATAGCCTCCCAGTCGTGAGGGACTGATTCTCTATAATCAGTTAATCACATAAACTTGCACCCTTTACCTTAAAGAAGAAAAGAAAAAATAACTCTCTCTCCTGTAAGGAACAATAAAAACAATATTAGTATTTATCCCCCAAGGGAAATCAAGGGTGCACTTCCTCTTGATTGTCTACCTTTTAGGAGGCAAAAGTAGTTGATCACTTATACGAGATTCTGACCCTTGACGCTGCTCACCTCCTCCACCTCGTCCCACGCTGTCCGACGCAAGCCTGTGTCACCTCCGCCACCTTCCGTTCGATCAGACGCGCCTTTTAAATGGCGCCTCGACGACCTAGTCAGCCGAAACCGCTTCTCCACTTCCCATCATCGCTCGCCCCACTCTCCACCGCGCCACCTTGCCTCCCCTTTACCCTTAGGCAAAAAGTGGAGTGAGTCGAAGAACGACCACGAGACATACCTCGTCTGGCAGTTGCCGCCGTGATTTCTTCTGCATCCCCGCGCGGCCTGCGATACGTCAATGCCACAGAGGAGGTGGTACGTACGTACTGGACGAGGGTGCCCCCGTGCCGTGGCCATGGTTGGATGTCCGCCTACCTTCCGACCCACACTTGAACCCTAATAGGTACTGCGTAAGTCGACTTTACACCTTATCCATTAACGGTGGCGAGAAAGAGGGTGGTTTACCCGAGCCATGAGACACGTGGGAGAGAGGAGCCGGGGCAGAGGAGAGGAGAAGAGCATGTGCCGTCGGCGGAAACGTTGCCGTGTATCCTTTGCCAGAGACGAAGGAAACGAGGGCGACACACCGTTTCGAGTAGAAGGAATCAGTCGCTGGGTAGATCCACGTGGCCAATGCCGTTGTGAGCGAGGAACCGAGGATTCGGGAAAATGGAGATTTTTCCGTTGCTCCTATGCCGGGTGGTGACCGAATATAGCAGGAGAAGACTATCTTTGCCGCACCACCGAGCTTGACATCATCTCGCGTGTTAACCCCGCGCGCACGCAGTCGTCGCCTTTTCACTTTTTGCAGCCCTGGAGTTTTGCTTCATGAAAACCGCCGATTCGGCAGTTCCCACCGGGCTGGGTATCGCTGGACGCTACGGGCGCGTTTGGTAGGCTGCACCCAAATTTCATCTCCCTGGGGACAGGTCTGGCAGGGCCTGGTCTGGCTGAGTCACCCTCTCAGCCTGGTTCTGCAGTTCGTTTGGTAGCCAGCATCGCATCGCTGGCACACTTTTCTGCACACCGTTTGGTTGTATGCAAGTTTTTGTTAGTCTCACCATTCTTCACATAGGTGAAGTTACCATCCGTCACCATGCTTGGATAAGGTCCATGGTATACCAATGGAGCGACGACGACGCGGCATGGCGGCGACGGAGGTGGACGGCGGCGACGCGGCATGGCGGCACCGGAGGTCGACCGAGGCGCGGCATGGCGGCGGAATAGCTCGACGGAGACAACAGCGTGGGCGGCAGCGACGAAGGCCATTGCGGCGACGGCGCGGACGGACACAGCAGCGTGGGCGGCAGCAATAGACTGACAGCGACGGAGGTTGCTGACGGAGACGGCGGGAGGTTGTGGCGACGAAAGATGTCGGAGCTCACCGGCGGCAAGGACGTACAACAAGAACAGTCTAAATACGCATAGATACAGTACATGATTTATTCATCTACTAGCATCTAAACGAAAACTTACAACATGAAAGTTGTGAGAAATGGTGATGCGAAGCTACTCCTAAAAGGAAATTTCAAACCATCAATTGTGTGCGGTTAATTTGGCGAAATTCGTCACAAAGGGATTTACGCATGAACACGAAATTAGAAGTTAAGACTTAACGAAAGTCGAAACCGATTGTCAGAATGGAAGCACATAATCAATGCGAATCATTTTCGTGTATAGCGTATTTTGATTTGATTATTGTAGCATCAGTTGGGAGGAAGAAGAAGTAGTAAGCCTAAGAGCATCTCGCAGTACCCGCAAAACGGCCGAACCCGCAAAATTCCGGCGAGTTTGCGGGTTTGGGGCCATTTTTGGGCCAGACCAGCGCCTGCATATTTGCTTCGGCCCGCAAATGTTTTGCGGTGGCCCGTGAATCCGCACCGCCTACCCCTATTTATTTGGCTTCCCACCGCATTTGCGGATTGCAATCCCCAATCCCACACCTCCTCCGGCGAGCAATCAGCCGTGCGCTCCGCCGTCTCCGACGAGCAATCTCGCCTCCCCGTCAACAGATCCGGCGACGCCGAGCAATGGCGCCGAAGCGGGAACCAGAGGCGGCGCTCCCCGGCGACGACCGGTTCGGCGGAGACTACTCCGACGAGAAGCGCGCGCAGGTCGTCCGCAGCGACGGCGCACGGAAGCGCGGCGCACGGAAGTACAGGCACGGCAGCTCCTCCGCGGCGCCAGCAGTTCCTCCGCGGGCGCCAGCAGCTCCTCCGCCGCGCCAGGTACTCCTCCGCCGGAGGGCTACGACCCCGAGCACTACGGCGTCACGCTCGGGCCGGAGGACTTCATCCCCGACGAGCACCTCGACCGCACGTTGGCGGTGACGGTGCTGCGGCCCCAGCACGAGCGGTGGAGTTCGCCGCCAAGATCAAGTGCGACGAGGTGCTCGACGACGTCCTCCTGGAGCAGACGCTGATCATCAGCCAGCTCCCGCCCGTCATCGACCTCGTCTCCGACGAGGAGTGAAGCTCCTCCACCGCTGCGTCGCCGCCGCGCCCGTGGCTCCGGCGAGGAGCAAATTTTGTGTAGTTCTAGGGTTTGGGCGGCGACATGTAGTTCTAGGCTAGTATCTATGGTTTGCATTTTGTGTAGAAACAACGTTGAAATCTATCTGTAGCGAAGAACATCTATCTAGTATGAACTGAACTTTGTTCCCGCGAAAATCTGCATGTTGAAATTCAGATTTGCAGTTTCGTTTGCGGGTTCTGTTCTTCGCGGCCCGATTTCTCGCGCAAGAACACGAAAAACCCGACCCTTAAAATTGTTTTGCGGGTTCGAGTTTTGCGGGAACTGCTAGAGATGCTCTAAGGAGGGTGAGGGGAAGCCATGGTGAGCAACGCTGTTGCAGCTGGAGCGCTCGCTTTTGCAGCTGGCAGGTCTGGCTCCACGGGAACGGTCGATCTGAGCGTACCTGCTGGGTCTGGCCCGACGCTGCTTTAAGAAGCGCGCTAGCCACAACGTGAAGTCTCTGCACGCAACCAAACAACCCATTTTCATCTCCCCAGCTGCGAGCCAAGTGGGGTGCAGGCTACCAAACACGCCCTACATCAATCAACGCGGATCTTGTGCGAGCATCCAGTCATCCCATCTTTCTTTCACCGAGCGGAGCTCTTTGGGGATGTAGTCTACCACACGCCCGCAGTGACAGAGATTGCATGGAAGGAACGGAGCTATGGTCTGACTCCGGGATTCTGGAAGCTGACATTTCAAGCGTATACTACCTGTTCAAAGACGGCCCCACGTGCTCATGAAAACCGATCCCGTTCCGTAGCTTTCTTCTCCCAGAAATAATAATCACCCCATTAATTTGCTAGTATATCTGCAGCTTTCGCTCGATTTCTCACTAACCTCTAATTAAAGGAAGCTGTTGCTGTCGATCTCCCGCTGTTTCTTCGACAGTTATTATCCCATCCAACTGACCCGAGCTACGTCCGGGAGTTTTTTTTTGCGAAAGGGATGATATATTAATTCTCCGAACTTACAGAAAGGTCCAGAAACAAAGGAAAAATTACAAGGAAGCCCTCTGGATCCCGACGACGACGACGAGCCGGAGCTGACGATGGCGCGCCGCTGCTGAAGCTCCCCAAACATTGGATCGCCGGAGCCCACCACACCGCAGACGGGAAGTCACCGAGCACCGCCTCCGAAGAGACTACTGCCGGGAACGCCGGCGCCGCCGCGAAGAACCTCTGTATCATCCTCTTATTGAACTGCATCCAGATCCACCGCATACCTGGATCTGGCCGTGGTGCAGGGAAAATCGCGCGCAGGTCGGTGAAGCCCCAGGGAACGCCACCGCCGGAGGGGATCTGCGCGGACAACAGACGAACCAACAGCACCTCCGCCTCCGAAGCGCCGCCGGCCGGACACCTGCCAAGCCCTACCATGAATACACGCCGTGAGACGGGCTTCCCCCACCCTCCCGCCGCCGGAGCAGCCGACGGAGGGGAGGGAACCCACGCCTCACCGGCGGAAGAGGTGGACCGACGGTGGACTCTCAAATCGCCTCTCAGATCTATATCGGGGAGAGGAAAGGGAGGACGACCCTCTGTTTTTTTAACTCTCGCCTAGACTTCAGTGTTAACCATTTAGCTACGTCCGGGAGTTGACGCATACTACAGCTTCTTGCTTTGGCGACGAGGTAATCCACGAGCGCAGCGCAGCAAAGCAACCAACCTCCTCATCTCTCGGCTCTCGGGTCGCCATCCGCGCGCCTCTCCTCTTTTTTGCTCGTCACGCCACACGTACGCTTCGCCGTAAATGTCAACACCTCCCTCCCGCACTACGTCCGGCCGGCCGCTCGCATAAAGTCACACTGCCGGTGTCTTTTTTTTTTTTTTTTGAGGGCTAACAAAAACTTTATTGATCACATTAAATCATTACAAAGAGTCTGCCGGATACAATCCGGAGTAGAGTTCCTAAAGACAGTAGAGATAAAGAGTTCCGCCGACCGGGCAAGAACATGGGCTGCTTCGTTACACTGACGCCGAACATGATTGAAAGAAATTTCAGAGAACAAGCTGGACATGGACTTGACGTCTTGTATCACCACTCCAGCATCACCGCGATCCACGCATGTAGAGTTGATGCGTTGGATAACAGATAGGCAGTCCGAGACCACCATCAACTTGCGGAAACCCTCCTCATGAGCCAGGGAGACAGCGCGGCGCACCGCCAGCGCTTCAGCAGTTTCAGGCGTTGTGAACACATCAATGAGCTCGCTGCAGGCCACAACGCACTCGCCTTTGTAGTTCCTGAACACAACGCCTACTCCCGTCTTCTGAGAAGAGGAAAAGATGGCTGCATCAACGTTAATGTAAACCGTACCTTCAGGCGGCGGAGACCACTTTGAAACAGAAGAAGGGGTATCACGCCTAGTAGAGGGATCAGGTTTGAAAAGATGCAGCTGGATCATCTCCGCATATGCTTTTATCTGTTCGGCCACAGAATGTGGGCTTCTCATAATTTCGCCATTTTGAACATCGTTCCGAGAAGTCCAGAGATGCCAAACAGTTACGGCCAGGATCATGCTTTGTTTGTCCGTAGCTTTGGCCATAAACTCCTGTAGCCAAAACTTTGGATTTACAAATACTTTCCTCCTGAGATGTACAACGTACACCAATTTGATCTCCCGCCAAACCTCCCGTGCAAAAGGACAGAATAAGAGTGTATGCTCAATTGATTCCTCACGATTGCAGAAGGGACAGCTTGCCGATGCGGGGATATGTCTCTTACACAGTTGGACACCTGACGGTAGACAATCATGAGCAAAACGCCACAAATTAATCTTCATCTTGCCTGGCGCTCTGATCGCCCACAATTTCTTCCAAAAGGTACTGTCCTCAGCTGTAGTAGAACCGGTGCCACCACCTCTTTTGCTACGCTGAACATAAAATTTGTCCGTGCGCGCAAGGTTATAAGCTGAGGCCACCGTGTAGTCACCAAAGCGGGTATAGGGCCATGATAGAAAATCCTCATCGACCCGTTGACTGACAGGAATCTGAATAATCTGGTTCGCAACTTCCTCTTCAAAAATGGAGAAAACCAAGTCAGTATCCCATGCACAGCAATCATCTCGGAGGAGAAAGTCTACTGTTGCACCATCAGGAAGTGGTGCCAGAGGTTGAAACGAGCCAGGTTTAAAATTGGGAATCCAATTGTCAGACAAAACTTTTATCTTCTCACCATTGCCAACTCTCCACCGAACCCCTGCCTTCACAAGTTGTAGACCAAAACAGATACTACGCCAGGTGAAAGAGGATGAACGGGGCTGAGGAGCATCCCAAAGGTCACAATCAGGAAAGTAGCGGCCTTTGAGCACCCTTGCACATAAAGAAGATGGATCCGTGAGCAGCCTCCACCCTTGCCGGCCTAACATAGCTTGATTAAAAATAACCAGGTCTCGAAAGCCATGCCACCAAGAGTTTTAGGTGTAGTTAACCACTCCCAACTCCGCCAATGCATCTTTTTCTTTCCCTTCTCGATACCCCACCAGAAATTTGCAATTGCTTTGCGAAATGACTCGCATATCGAAACCGGGAGTTGAAAGCAACTCATGATATACGTTGGAATAGCCTGAATGATAGCCTTCAGTAATGTCTCCTTGCCCGACCGAGACACTGGCCTATCCGACCAACCATTAAGATACTTCCAAGCCTTGCCCACAATGGACTGAAAAGAAACAGTGGGAGTTCGACCAATACCGGTAGGCATACCAAGATATGTGTCTTGCAAAATCTCACTAGTCACCCCCAACTGTCCCATGACTGTATTCTTAAGCTGTTCCTCACAATGCAGCCCAAAGAATATAGATGATTTGCTCAGATTGACCTTTTGTCCAGAGCCTTGACAATATAGATCAAGAGTCTCCTTTAGAGCCTCCACACTTCTCAAATCACTCGTGCGAAGAAAATACTGTCGTCTGCGAAAAGGAGGTGGGAAATCGGTGGGCCAGATCGCCGTTACGTATACCATGTAGAACCCCCACATTCTCCTTCTGAAACAGCAGACTAGATAAACCTTCAGTACAAAGCAAAAAGAGGTACAGACTAATAGGATCACCTTGTCGAATTCCCCTCGTGGGAATAACTGGAGAGGTGAGTTCCCCATTCACCCGGACGGCATAGCGTACATTAGTCACACATCTCATCACCGCCTTAATCCAATCCGGAGAGAAACCCAATTTGCCGAGGCAATTATGCAAGTAGCCCCACTCCACTCGGTCATAGGCCTTCATCATATCTATATTTAGCGCAAAATATGGGCGTTTTGCACGTTGCTTCCGAATAGTATGAAGGCATTCATAAGTGATCAACGCATTATCAGTAATCAACCGTCCAGGTACAAAAGCACTCTGATGTTCCGAGATCACCACCGGAAGAATCGCTTTTAGGCGATTGGCCAACACCTTAGATGCAATTTTGTACAGGACATTACATAGACTTATAGGTCTGAAGTCCTTGAGATGCTCAGGATTATTCAGCTTGGGAATTAAGACAATGACTGAATCACAGAAGCCCTCAGGAATACCATCCCCCAAAAGAAAACCTCGGACGGCTGAGCAAATGTTGTCCTTGAGTAAGTTCCAATGGGTTTGGTAGAAGAGAGCCGGAAAACCATCCGGCCCCGGTGCCTTTGTAGGCCCCATCTGAAAAAGAGCTGCTCTTATCTCATCATCCAGATACGGTTTAGTGAGATCGGAATTCATGTCCTGCGTGATCTTTGGTTGGATAGCATCGATAACAGCAGCATCATCAAAAGGTTCCGAGGTAAACAGATTCCCATAAAATTGCTCGGTCATACCTTTGATAGTTGAGAGATCCTCACACGGTTTCCTTCATCAGAAACAAGGGCCCTTATTTTGTTCGTGTGCCGACGCGCTGAGGCACGAGCATGGAAGAAGGCGGTGTTCCGGTCTCCCTCTTTGAGCCAGTCCACCCGTGATCGCTGCCTAGCCATAACTTCTTCACGCTCAAACAGCTCACACAGTTGACGTTCAGCAGTACCAGCAGCCCTATCATTTGCTTCAGTCCTGGGCTGGAGACGAATAGCTTTTAATTTGCGCTCAAGCTGGTTAATCTGCTTACGAACAGCACCGAACTTCTCTTGTCCCCAAGTCTGGAGCTTGGCGGCAACAGCCTGGAGGCTGTCCCAAGTGGAATTCAAAGAAGCTGGACCCAAATTCACTTCGGCCCAAGATTTCTCCACCAGCTCGCGGTAGTCAGGGGCTCGGAGCCAGGCCGCTTCAAAACGGAAGCCGGCCTGGACAGGTTGTCGTTTAGCAGCCTGCACGGCCTGCTGAAGACGAATCAGAATAGCGAAATGATCAGTCGTGGTAGTTACAATATTTTCCACGTTTGCATCATCAAATAAAGCACTGAAAGCTCCATTCACCACCGCCCGATCCAAACGCACGCGGACTAGAGTATCATTGCCTTGTCTGTTCGACCATGTAAAAGTAGGACCAGAGTAACCGAGATCAACAAGGCCACAATCATCTAGACATTCACGGAACAATTCCATTTGAGCCTCCGAGCGAGTGCTTGGTCCAGCATGTTCCTCTTGGCAAAGAGTTTCATTGAAGTCACCACAAACAATCCAGGGACCATCCCGCTGAGAGTGCAATCGCCGCAACAGACTCCAGAACTCATGTCTCTTGTCTCTACATGGCTCCCCATAGACGAACGTAGCGCGCCATGGAGCCGTATCAACAGACGAGACAATCACATCAATGCAATGAGAATTATAGCCCTTGAGTTCCACCTGAAAATGTTGCGACCAAAAGAGTGCAAGGCCACCACTGCGACCTTCACAACTGACTGCGAAACTGCCCGTATATCCAAAAGACCACATAAAATTCTGGGCTCGCTTATCCTTCATCTTCGTCTCCGAGAGGAAGAGGAAGGCGGGTCTATGCGTTGTGATAAGCCAACGCAATTCTCCTACTGTGTCAGACCCAAGACCGCGACAGTTCACACATAAAATACTCATTGCGGGTGGCGGGGCTGTCCCGCAGCCGCCGCCGGATCCGCCGATCGTGAAATATCAGTTTTCTGCTTCTTGTGTGAATCATCTACAAGAGTCTCACCCTCCAGCCCGGAAGGTTGAGGTACAACAGAAACAGCCAAGGGTTGCTGCTCGATCACACAAGGAGTTGCACCTTCAAGAGCCTTAGCCCTATACACTTGCTTTATTTGCTTACGTTTCTGCCCCGTCACCCGGCCTTGTGCAAGATCAGACCCCGGGTTTGGTGTCACCAATGGGCCAGTGTTCTGCCCCTTCGACGCAGCTGTCGATCTACGGGCACGAGGAGCTTTCTTTCCCAGAGAAGTTACATCTCCTGGAACATCTCCTTGCTTTTTTGGGCCATTCGGAGTCGCGGACTGAGACGCCGAGCCACGTTCAGTGCCGTTCCATGATCCTTTACTCGACTGGGACTTATCAGCCGAACCACCTCCCCATATTTCTTGCGATCAGGAACACACAATCTACCACCATCATACGGCAACTTCCCTTGAGCATCCCTCTCTGCTGGAGTAGGGCACAGAAGTGAGGAATGACCCAAGCGACCACAGGAGAAGCAGTATATTGGAAGTTTCTCATACATGACATCATAATAAACAGTCTGATTCTTTTTCTTGGAGTGGACAGAAACACACCGCATGATTGGCACAGATGCATCAATAGAAACACGAACACGGAAGAAAGAACCCCAAGCTCTGCCATTCTCGTCAACATCGGCTCTCTCCACTTTGCCCAAACGAGATGCTAGCGGAATGCCACGTTCAGAATTCATCAGTTCATAACCCAAGTTCATAATCCGAGCCCAGATAGGCAACTCATTGAAAACAACATCAGCCAGCTTAATACGTGGATCAAACTCTTTCAGCAGAATAGCATGCCTTCCCATACACCACGGACCTCCTTTCGCCACGCGGGATTTGTCTGCTTCAGATCCAAATTCAGCTAGAAACATATTGGGTCCCATTGGTCGCACCTCCAAACCCTTGGGATTCCCCCAAGCCGGACGAACCACAGCTTTGATCGTGTTAATATGGAGGACGGTGGGATTTAGAACTTTACCAATGAGAGCCCAATCAGGACCTGATGGCTCGTCATCACCTTCATCGTCCAGAACAAAGGGAGTGGCTTCCTGCTGAGTCAGATTCAGCTTCTGCATCATCGCAGCGACGTCACCCGCAGTCGCCGATGAAGACGCACCATCTGTATCCGCCGCCGTGCCCTTCTCCCGAGACTCAGTCACCACCGGCGCCGATCTCAGATCGGCCAAACCGGTCGACGGATTCTTGTCCGCCACCACCAGCACTCCTTTGCCAGCCATCTCAGCGAGAGGACCAGATCCGATCACCAAACGGGCCAAGGGTGGGCAGCACACTAGGTTTGCCCCTTGATCACCCGAGACCGAAAGAGATCCGAAAATCTAGGGTAATTCGTGAGCTGACGGGAGAGAGTAGCGCAGAGGGGTGGGGAAGACGCAGATGATCTCGCTTGGAGGCCGAGATCACCAGAAGGAGTCGAAGAGATCTAGTTTTGCCCGTCGTCAGAGCGTCGTGGAAACTGAACCGACATCGCCAGAGCTTCTCTGTTTGGTTCACACTGCCGGTGTCTCGGGGACTACCAAAGTTGTTAAAGAGATGGATGCAAATACAGCAGTAACCAACACCTCCAGTGGTGGTTATTTGTTCGAAACTGAGGGCTCAACTTTCGGCTTGGTTTACCGTCGGAACTTAGCAAATTATAGGGATTATATTCTATTTACTCAATCTGGAATAATCCGGTGTAAGGCTCGTTTGGATACACACTCCATATTTTTTTATGAATCGAGCTCGAGCCTACTCAAGTTTTGTCGTGCTTATTCTCAGCTAGTCGGTTCTCACAAGTGTGATCATCTATTTCATCACCGTTTTTTATGTGCCTTTGGAATCTCTCTTGAAGATTGATAGTATTCGACGCGCTTATCTATGGGCGGCTTGTGAGAAGGTAACCGGAGGAAAATGCAAAGTTAATTGGGAGCAAGTGTGCAAGCCAAAAGATCTAGGGGGGCTTGGAATCCTCAACCTTAAGAAGTTTGCAACAGCCCTACGCCTCCGATGACTTTGGTTTGAGTGGGATGAGGAACCCAAACCGTGGGTAGGTCTTGGGAACCCTTACACCCCAAATGATGTCAACATTTTTGCGGCCTCAACTAAAGTGGAAGTAGGCAATGGAGATAAAGCTAGCTTTTGGCACTCTTCATGGCTTGATGGAAGGCGGCCAAAGGATTGGGCTCCTCTCATTTTTGATCTCTCCAAGAGAAAGGTGTTCTCGGTTCATAAGGGTTTGGAGAATGACTTTTGAGTCTCTCAAATAAATACACAAGATGGTCTCACCGTTGAGCACATATCCCAATTTGTCAATCTTTGGAGATCACTTCATGATGTCCAACTTGATCCGGCGACTCCGGACAAGATCACTTGGAAGTTCACCAAGAGTGGGAAATATTCGTCATCCTCGGCCTACAACATGCAATTCTTGGGGCACACAAACTCTATGATGCCCGTCATGAACAACCCGTTTAAACTTGTTTTCTTAATAGAACACGGATTTTTGGTGTACAAAACTTGTTTCAGAATTTGAAAAAAAAAATTGGTTTTGGTTTTTACCTTGTTTCCCTTGTTGACTTTTTCGTTGACTTTTTGGGCAAACGTTAATGAAAAATTCATAGAGCACGGAAAATAAATGAAAAGGAAATTTAACCATGCACACTAGATATTTTCCCTACTCTCAGCTCGATTCTACCTAACTCACTACATGAAAACTATTATTGCCGACGACTTTTTGTATGGTCCGTCGTCATATAAGCTTTATGCTGAGCGCTTTTAAAATGTTGTCAGCATATAGGGTTGTTCACGACGGTTTTCACTGAACGACCGACGACAAAGCTATGTCGTCGTCATATAGAAAATTATCCCGAGGGCCACTGTCGGCAAACACATGGCCCTCGCATACTAGCCTGCCATGTGGACTGCGTCTGACGGCGCCAGTAGTTTGCCGACGGCTATGTCACAGTCGTCGGCATATAACTCTTTTTATTTCTTCAATGTTGCTGCTAAAATAAATAAATCGAAACTAATAGTAAAACGTTTCAAAAAAATCTGAAAAAACTGGTGATGGACATGTATAAATGTTTGCATACATGCAAAATTTCGTGGTAAAATAACATTTGTGGTGCTCTATGCAACAGAAAAAATAGTGGCCAAACTGTGATTTAAGAATATCCTTTTTGAGCACTGATTTTTTTTCGCATAGAGTACCACACATGTGATTTCATCACAAAACTTGGCACATATGTATAATTTTAGAATATGTGCATCACCAATTATTTTCAGGATTTTAAAAAAATATTTAACTATTTTTGGTCTTTTTAATTAGGCATGAGCATGTGAATTCGGGAGACAAAGCACCACTCTATTTTATTTCGTATTACTTAGTTATGTATTTTTTTCAATCTACTTTCAATTCTTGCGACCATATCACATAAAATGGCACAATGGGAATATTTCATTCTTTTCGACTTTCGGAGGGGTAGACCGCGCGGTCCCATGGGATGCGGTTACGCGGTACCAGATGCCGAGGGTTATGTTTTGCCGAAGGCCAAGATATTGTATTCCGACGGCAATCCGTCTATGCACCGAGAAAGAATAAGCCGACGGCAAACCACCGTCGGCATACACCTTTGCCGCCGGTTTTCGTGGTTTTACTGTCGGTTTTCAGCCTTCGGCATATATCCTGATTCCTGTAATACTGCGAACACTGTCAAAGCTTACTATGTTCTGTACGAACGATTGTTCTCATGCATAGACGGCCGGCGCTTCCCGACAGTCGGCACGACCTGCTATGCTAGCTAGAGAAGCTCATGTGTAATGGTGGACGAAGGAACCACCGCGGATCGGTATCAGTCATCACATCGATCGCTAGAGCCACTGACTTGACAAACTCCCCGTCGATCCACTCTACGCACCGTCGGCAAACCGTGTCAGTTTCCACCACGTCTAGTTTCCCCGAACGGTGGTAGCATAGTATAACAACAGTAATACCATTGCTGGTCGAACTTATCACCCGCTCGGCGCCATGAGTTGCTTGACTTGACAAGCAGCACGAAAGCATGTGGATCGATCGGGATCATTTTTGTACGCTTGCTCGAGTCGGGGCGGACAGGAGCAGCTGCGCGCAACCCCGGTTCGGCCGAGGACCCGCGTGCGGCTCTCTTTCCAAAAATGGCCCTTGGGCTGAACTAACTATGCATTTGGTCTCTTTATGGAACTCTTGCTCAAATCTGGCCTCTGGTGCAGCTCGGCGCCAGCCCATTTGGCGCCGACCTGGTCCGGCACTGGCCCATCGTGGCGCCGAGGTGCACAATGTCGGCGCCAGCCCATTTGACGCCGAGCTCAGAGGTCAGATTTGGACAATAGTTTCATAAAAAGGCCACATATGTAATTAGTTTGACAAAAAGGCCAGATTCGATAAAAAAAAAAATCCCGCGTGCGCGCCGACGCAACGTGGCCTGCCCACCGCGCGCTGCCACCGGTGGCATGTCCGGCTCCCCCTCGCGCACCGGGTCCCGCGCCCGGCGGCACGCACGCTCGCTCGCCCGCGTCGGCGCGTCCGTCCGCGCTCGTAGTATGGGCCTCGGTCGTACATACAGCGCAGAGAAGCCTTCCCCACCGGCGCTGCGTGCAATCATGCTGCACGGCGCAATCATCTCAGAGCATCTCTAGCAGATACCGAATAACTCCATACCGGATAACCATTATCATGTTCCCCGGAAAACTATTTTCCGGTACCGCGACGCGCGGGGCAGAACAGACGCGGTATCCGGTACGAGTTTACCGCGTCTGTTCTGCCCCGCGAGCCATACCGGTACCGGATAGCAGTTTTCAGCATGATTTATCAAATTCGTCAATACAAACAACATTACCAATATAAATTAGAACAAATATCAATAAAAACATAACATAACCAATATAAATATTATCCAAACAAAATTCAACATAATTATTCATTACAACAAATGTTATCAAATGGTCCGGATGCAAAGAATGGTTCAAATTACAACAATATCAAATGGTTCAAATTACAACAATATCTAGCAGCATATATCCACATAACAACTAAAATCAACAACTAATTTGATAAAAAAAATCATACCGTATCCCCACGGACGGCCGGATCCGCGTCGCCCGAGCTCCTCAACCGCACCCGGCAAGAAATCGGCCGCTCCGACGGCTCGGAGTGCGCCCGCTACTCGGACCGGGCCGTATCAGCGCCTCCCGGAGCGAACTGGCCGTGTGCCCGAGCTCGGTGCCGGATCCATGGCGGCGGCCGCCGCCGCGACCGTGCGGACGGGATACGCCACCCCTGGGCCCGAAACGAGGTGGAATCGAACCGGCGGGAGGCGGCGGTCCTTTTCCGCGGTGGGGAGGGAACGGGGGGCAGCAAGAGGCGGCGGAGCACGGCGGCAGAGAGAGAAGGGGAAAGAGGAACGAGCGCGCGGTGAAACTTCAGCCCGCGGTGTTTTCGCGCCACGAGTGTGGGGCGCAGGAAAATGGGCTCGCGAAACAGAACTGGTTCGAGACGGGCGGGTGTTTATCCTGCTCCCCGGATATTTTTTTTTGATATGGTACCGAGTTGGGTATCTGTTCTAGCCGCGGATTCGCCCCGGACCCGAAAAAAGCATTTATTTTCCGAGCCGGGGGCTTATGCGGTATCTGCTAGAGATACTCTCAGCGTCGTATATGCAGCATTGCAGCAGCACCTCCTCGTATTTTGTGCGCGGGGAGTCAGAGAGTGACCGGGTGGAGCCGCGGTCCTCCTAGATCCGGCATCGTAGAAGTTGACGTGGAGGGGCCGGGGCAACCCAACTTGATCGCCTGACACCCAGGAAAAGGATATTTTTCTGGCATCTCTCTGGATTCGGTGGCACAAATATCCTGTTAATGACACTGTGGATGACGTGGAGGGGCCGGGGCAACCCAACTTGATCGCCTGACACCCAGGAAGGATATTTTTCTGGCATCTCTCTGGATTCGGCGGCACAAATACCAGTACTAGGAGTGCTACTACAATGCAGCTGATGTGTGTGGAGAGCCGGTCAAAGTCAAACACCCAGGTGAAGTTGACCCTTCCTCGTTCGGGACGGGTGAGTGAGACCGATCGTTGCAAGTTTCCGTTACAGTTCCAGGGAGGAGCGCCGCAATAGCCAACGAATACCGCGTGCTTTTGTTTCCACATTTCCTCTCTTATTACGAGGACTTGTGGAATTCAGTGGTAGTATCAGCGAGGGAAGCGTGGAAGCCACACATGCAGGTAGTACTAGAAGTGGCGGAGCCAGGAATTGAACTGAGCCGGGTCGGAAAAATAAGGTTTAAATTTTTTCATGGCAGAAAAACAAGTGTATTCGACCAAAAAGGTCCAAACTGATCCAATTTGCATATTTCATCAAGTACAACTATGAAATGACAATAAATAACAAGAAGAACATACAAAATAGAGCTACATTTTCATAAGATAGTATCATACCACTATGTTGTATCCATGTTGGCAAGTCGAAAATGTCGAGGAAGATGACCTCTACGGTCATTATAGGAATGGAAACGTAGCATAATCTTCTTGTCATCAATTTTTGCAAATATCTCCTTCTCAACATAGCAAATCGTCAAATTATTGAGCCAATCATCCCCTGTCTTGTTTCGAAGATCTGACTTTATAATATTCAAGGCCGAGAAAACCCTCTCAACTGATGTTGTTGCCACAGGTAATGTCAAAGCAAGTGTAATAAGGCGATAAACCAATGGAAATGTCAAATGTTGGAGGAGAAGCCGCAAGCACGCGGCTTGAGGACAGCGGCTTTCCATGCGTGTTGGTCTTATGGTAGAGCACGGTTCCTCTCAGAGCATGAATTCCATCAATGGCCGCCGAGTCATCCATCATGTCAAGGTGGGAGTTCACACCCTCGAAATCTTGATCCCTACAAATCGACATACAAGTAGCACAAATAATCAAAACTTTGCTCTTTCAAATCTGACATACAAGTAGCTCAAACAATCAAAACTGGGCTGCTCCAAATCGACATACATATAGCTCAAATATTTGAGAACAAGTTCACCAATCAATTTATCAACGACATCGGACATACATATAAGAACAAAAGAAATTGACAGAAAGCGCTTTAGATGAAAATTTGACCTCGCGGGCATTTCGTCGAACGGGTGGAGGGCGGCCACCACGCTGCTGTCTGCAGCACAGCCAGCTGCAAGGCTTGTTGCTGGCTTCCTGCAAGGAGTCAGAGGAGGACGGTCGGCAGCATCCTGCGCCGCCCCCTTCTTGGCCCGGGGAGCTGCCATCTTCTTCGTGGCCAGGTTGAGCTGTGCGGCGGGGGCGACCGGGCGAGCTCGGGGGCGAGCTGTGCGCCAGGGGCGACCGGGCGAGCTCGGGGGCGAGGTGGGGCGTCCGCGGCGCAGGCTCCTTGTACGCGTCGCCGGCGTGCGGGCCGCCGGGAACGCGGGGGCGGGCCGCCGGGACAGGCATGGAGAGGAGCGGGATAAGCAGGGGATGGGGATTTGGCAGGGGATTTGGGACGGGTGTGGGAGGAGCCGGGCAGACAGGAGAGAGTATGCCTGTATATCTAAAAGTAATTTTTTTTCTCGCCAAAACTGAGCCGGGTCGGTCGACCCTCCTCGACCCCCTACTGGCTCCGCCTGTGTTAGAAAGAATCCAGCAAACTCTCTGAGTGGCCAGAGCGCCAAAGAAGGCGCGCAAGATCTCCTGCCCTGCCGACATCGTTAAGAAACCATTAAACGCACATGACCACGGTACGAGAATCAACTGGATAAATAATTGGCCTGAGAGAGACGCGTCGGGCCTTAAGAACCAACTGCGGTGAACATGCGAGATGCGACCACAGCTCGCTCGCCGGCCTGCGATCAAGCAAACATTGCGCAGCTAATTATAATTATGATCACATTGAACGGATCTGATTTAATGTATCAACATAGCACACCACAAGTTTGCTCTTTTAATAAAAAGTCCATTTTTCAATCCTAAACTCGTAGTGGTTCGGCGAAATGAACCCTGAACTTCAAATCCCTGTCGTTTGTACCCGGAACTTACGAATCCTGGTCTAAACTGAACCCTACAGCTGTTTGCCATACGGGGAAGCAAAAAAATCTCGGCCGGGATTATCCACTGTCTCACTGACTGGATGACCCCACATGTCATATTCATCTCTATCCCCAACCATCTCCCCATCTCGAAAATCCATGGAAGCAGAGCCGCCGGCAGGCGCGGGAGCGGGACGCCGCCGCCACCGCCGAGCTCGCCAAGCTGCTAGCCTGCATCGTCCGCCCGCACGCGACATGCCCCCAAATCCCCCGTCCCCAAATCCACCGTGCAAGCAGCAGAACACAGACGTGTAGCTAGCTAGCTGAGCTAGCACGCAAGCTTGCTGCCCAGATTGGAGCAACGCACTAGCTAGCAGCTTGCAAGCGACGAGCAACACGCCCGGCCATGGAGCACGTACGACACGCGGGGCCGCGGCACGCGGTGTTTGAACACGTGCGGCCGCGAGCTCGGGGCGTGGCATCTGCGGGGTGCAGCGGCGAGCTGGGGTCTGGGGACCGTGAGCAGGCTCGCGGCGGCCGACGAACTCGGCGTGGACGAGGAAGAGGGAGCGGCGCGGACGAGGCGCAAGGGCGCGACATGCGGCCGGCGAACGCGGCACGTACGAGGTGCAGGGACGTGGCAGGCGTCCGGCGAGGTGTAGACGACGCGCGCGGGCGCGGTCCTCGCGTAGGGCGTGGTGCTTGGCGCGACGGCGGCGCTCAGCCGCAAGCTCGGGGGCACAACGTTTGCGGGGTGCAACGGTGACGTGGCTCGGCCAGGGAGCATCGCATGACGGCCGCCACGCTCCGATCAGAGGTGCCTGGTTCACTCGGGAGAGACGTTGTAGTAGTTGCAAGATGGGTATGACATGTGGACCAGCTTTATCAGCGAGAGCACCTAATTATTTTGTATGGGATTTTTTTTTACTTTTAAATGTAAAAAAGCGGTAGGGTTCAGTTTAGACAGGGATTCGTAAGTTCAGGATACAAACGACAGGGATTTGAAGTTCAGGCTTCATTTCGCCGAACCACTACGAGTTTAGGATTGAAAATGGACTTTTCCCTTTTAATAATAGTATAGACTAAGGCGTCCCGAATCGTCAAATTGTTTAGACTATTGTTAATTAACAACTGTATAAAGTACTAGTATTACCGCTACGGTTTTTTGTCGTGATATGCACGGCAGACCTTCCAGCTGGTCATGTTGTGATATGCGCACTTGGGATAAGCTATGGGTAGATGCAGGTTAAGTCTGAGCTGGTTGGGGGAACATGCCGCGATACTGATACGCATATGCCCATGCCCACTACTACTGCCGGTAGCTCTTTTTCCCCCTTTTTTCTCTCTCTCCTCGCTTCTGTTTCTGAGAGTCTTCTCGAGAGCGCCGGACCAAACCAAAGCTCCTCTCGCCGGCGTCGCCGGTCGAGATGGGTGGAGGGGAGGTGCCGGAGTAGTTTTAGGGTTTTTCTTTTGTAGTTTGTTTGGCTATATGCCGGTAGTGGGCGCTATGCCCGTCGGCTGTGCATCTCCAGGTCTTGGCAGCCAGATCTGGCGATCTGAGTTTGTTCTTGAGGTCTCTAGGCTCCACTGGCCGGAGTTGGAGACGACGAGGACGGCTTCCACAGCCTCCAATAAGGCTGCTCTGTATCTTGGTAGCTTCGAGGTGGAGGGGGACGGTGTTGTGAAGCCACTTCTGGCCGGCCGCGGCGGCGAGGAGAGGTGGCTCTGCAGCGTCTTCTTCCCTTCACGGAGTTGGGTGCCGGGTTCGACCAATCCCCTTCTGGCCTGCCGTGGAGGCGAGGAGAGGGGGCTCTGCTCGACCTGCTTGCCTTCTCCATCGGGGCGCCGTTCTTGGCGCTGTCACCAACGACGTGGTGGCCTCGCGCGTTCTGCTATCCTCTTGGCCGGCCATGGCGGCGAGGGAGAGGATGATGACGACTGCGCGGTTGCTGATGCTCGCTGGTGGCGCCGAGGGTCTCTGGAGTCTGCGCCCTCTGCAGCAGCTCCCAAGCGACGGCGAAGGTGCGCCGCCGCTATCTTCGGCCACAGGGGTGGCCCTGCTGCGCTCGGCCTCCATGGTCTGAGCATGTTCAACCTCCTTCGGTGGAGGCTCTTTCTGGATCTCGGCGTGGCGGAGATCGCTGCTGCTCCACCAAGTGGTTTCGTCCCCGGTGGGTGCAGGGGTGGCCGCGCTGCGAGGTCATCGACTGTCGGCGGAGAAGATGAACCTGATCGCTTTTGGCGATCTTCTGTAGGGTGCTTTTCGAAAAAAGTAGGGGCCTATGTGTTTTTTTTTCTCTTTTGGGGTCCTTTTTTGTAAGTTGTATGCACCACCGCTGATATATTGCAGACTCTAGGTCCTTCGGGCCTTTATCCTTTCAAAAAAAAAAAAAAAACTACTACTGCCGGTGCTCATGCCTCATGACTTAGCCTAGTAGTACACCAGTCACATGCATGGTATCGGAATCGATTAGCTAGCTCACCATGGTCCAACCCTTTTCGATACTCTGATGATGAAATTTAACATTGGGAATCATAGGTTCGTTATGGTATGCCAAAGGTAGAGAGAGGCTACGCGAAATAAGGATGGTGCAAGCAAACCCCGTCATATGAATACGTCACTGTTTCTTCCCTACTAGAACTGCAGCAAGAACTGAACTGATCATAGGTTGTACATCCTCCACCTCACACCCGCCGCCAGCGCTTGCCTCTCCTGCTGCTGCCGATGGTTCATGCGGATGGAGCCTGGAGATCGGTGGCCGAACTAGCTGCGGCGCAGAGCCGCAGAGGACCGGAAAAGTAGGTAACTACGATGCCATGGTCTTTTTTTTCGAGAGTACGCAATTTGTGTACCTTTTTTTTATAGAAGGTAGAGGTTTGAGTACAAGAAAGTGACAGTCCGTTGCGCACAACACTATCACACAACTCCACACCGGCTAGTCCGAAGACAGCCCCCACAAACACAACAACAACAACGAGAAAAGCCTATCCAAAACAAAGCAGCAAGGCCGTGTCTCAACCGATGCCGCCGCCTCCAAGAAGAACATCTCCATCCTGACATTCCTCGTCGACGCACCATCCTAAAGGAGGTGGATGGCGGGATTTGGTCCGTCCAGAAAAAGGCGTCGTCTTGGCCACGCCAGCGATGGTGTGCATAGCGCCCCTGCAGAACAGCCTTGGATAGCGACGAGCGCCGGAGGAATGCAACCTAGGACCTCTAGCCGTGTCTCCAGCCACGATACTCCCAACAGAGGGACGACGTCGAGGACGCCGCTATCGCGCCGGTCAAACTCCAGACCTAGGCTTTCGGCCGGAGACATCAACCAAACCGGAATGAGAGTGAGTACGGTGTCGACACACCTCGGCGACGCCTCCAAGAAGGGAAACGACACCCACGGGCGTCGTCGTCGCCGGCCCGATCGAAGAAGGGCAAGACTTTCGTCTAGAACGTCGCACACCTCCCTCCTCGCCCACCGGAATGGGGCAACCGTCCACGTTGCTCACACCGCCGCCGCCGCAACACTTCAATGTCGTTGCCGGAGCGTCATGGTCCGACCGCGACCGGCACGAGCAAGAACCACCCTTCTCCCCGCAGCTCTCTCCATTCTTCCACCCCCAGCCTGGTCGAAGACCCACCGTGCCACAGATGTCGCACTCACGACAGCTACGCAACACAGCCGTGGCCCTCAAACCCAGATCGGGCCCAGATGGGCCCAGATCTGGGCCGCGCGCCGCCAGCCGGGCCACCGGCGCTGCTCCTCCGCGGCAGGAACGTCGCCTCCAGGAACGAGCGAACCGAGCCCACCGCTGCGCCACCAGGCCTCCTCCGTGGCCCGGACCACCTCCAGGACGTCGGCGCCAAGGTTTGCGTCGCCGCCACCGCGCAACGTTTCCTGGGCCCGCGCCGTCGCCTCCATGGCCCGTCTCCTTCCTCGCCTCCCATCTGCTCCGCCGCTTGAACCTCCAGCATGCCGTGCGCCGCCGCCGACTCCACCGCCGTGCGCAGCCCGGAGACGCCCTTCTCCACGCGGATTCGGCCCGTCAGGGCGCGCACCCTCCGGTGGTGGCGCCGGCGGCGGTCAGGGAGCTCAGGTTGCCTGGTGGTTTGACGGCTAGGGTTTGCCCCCCCCCCCCCCCCGGGGTCGCCCGCGCGTGCGACCCAGGAGGGGATGGGGTTGGTACGATGCCATGGTCAATGGGCTAGAAGCAGTGCGCAGTTCTGGAGAGTTTCAACTTCAATGACTAATCAAGGGAACATTGCACTACTTTGTCTTACGTTGCCGCCGTGGTTAGCTACTTTGTCTTGGTTTCGCCAGGTCTAAAGACGGTCTTTTCGGTTAGTTCGGTTCGGTCTTTCCGGTCTTTAACAATTTCGGTCATCCAGAAATGATACCCGTAATAAATTTGGTCTTTTCGGTTTTCTGTTCTTCGGTCTATTCGGTTCGGTCTTCGGTCATGACCAAATAGACCAAAATATAGGGCGCAAGAAGGGGAATTGGCGCCCGGGACTGGGAAAGTGGGAAGCGATCGACTGGTCTCTCATGCACGGGAGAATCTACAGTACGCTGGGCTGAGATACCCATTTGTTGAGCATAGAGACTAGATGGTATGGTTGGTTTAGTAGTTGGGCATATATCTCTCATGCACGGGAGAATCTACAGTACGCTGGGCTGAGATACCCATTTATTGAGCATAGAGACTAGATGGTATGGTTGATTTAGTAGTTGGGCATATAGACTAGATGTACACATAAGCTGGGCTGACACACAAATTCGGCTGATTCCGTACGTAATTCACTCAAAATAAAATAAAATCAGTCTTTCGGTCTATTCGGATTATCTATAAGTGATACCCGAATTTCTGATCTAATTTCGATCTTTTCTAATTTGCTACCCAAATTTCTAACGGTCTTTTTGGTCTCGGTCATTTCGGTTTCAGTCTCGGTCTTTACGGTTTCGGTTTTCGGTCTTCGGTTTTTATGCCCACCCCTAACTATCACTTTCTTGAGAAAACTCTTTTTTGACATGCTTTGTTCTGAAAACTCAACAGAAAAACAAATACACCAAAGGGTGAGCATTCCTCCGGCCATTCCGGCTGGACACTATTAGAACTTGGAAACAAATCACCAGAGAACAAGTACCAGAACTGGCAAACAGTACAGAACACAGATGCATAATTCCATCAGAAACCAACATTCTGTATTTCTAGCTTTGGGTGGGTACAACTGGCTCCTGCAGGTCTGGTGTTGAAGTTCAGCACCCACCCTTGAAAAATAACCAAGATAATCTGCCATAAATTTAGAGAGATGAAGATCCTCTGAAGTCTGAACTGCAGCACTCAAATGTTTCCAGGAATTACTTTTTAAAGAGAGATTTCCAGGAATAACTCTAAACGAACCAACTGCCAAACTTGGCGCCTTGGCGGTAACAAAATGTTACTTATAAGCCTGCATGTTAGTTTCAATTACAGCAAAATATTTGCCACTACCCCGGTTCATGGTGACAGTTCGCATCCTAAGTACAGCGATACAATACAAGATGTCATCAACTGCTTGAAGTGCCAGTATCCATGGCCCCTAGATTCAACTCTTCATCAGAATCAATTACTTCTTCAAAATCATAGTAGGGATTCGCCTACACCAGAATAATAATACGTTTAGTTCATTTATTCCCCATACCCCTAAGAGATAAGTAGCATACTAAACTGATATGCATAACGATATTTTCTGAGAAAAATGATTCATCCTACATAAACATCATGTGATGAAATATTACTGAAGACAAACTTAGCAAGTTTAGGAATGCAACATGCATCACATACCTTAGGCCGAGGCTTTACAGCTTGAAAACTGTGGAAATCAGGGGTAGCGAAATCAGGAGGACTAAGGACAATGTATGCTCCAGAATTGTTGTAACGGTCCTCCTCTGAAGCCTGCACCAGAATAAGATATTGATTGTTAGATTAAAAGTTCACAATAGTTTCCGAGAGTACTGAGACAATACGGAATATAATGTACAGTTTTATATTAGTTATAAATCAATCAGACTTATGAAACTTGTATTAAAGTACAAATCATGTAATGAAGTATAACCTGAAATTGTGGATAGTCAGGAGCACTGAAGAGGGTTATTAACTTCCCACATGCGACATGATGGTCAGTTGTATCCACTGTCCATTCCTAATAGATCGTTTCGCTTATCTCTTGCATCTGGACCTTCATGTGATCTGATGATTAACTTTGTTCAAAGAAAAGTGGAAGTATGAATTAAAAATTCTATAGTTTCGTGATAATGCCTAGTTTCTAATGCTACGAAGGAAAACACATACTGTGTGACAACATATCACATTCCATAACATGTGGACACAGACGAAACTATAAAGTCCAACCAATACCTACAGATATTTCAGCAATAAATGTTGAACCATGCGGTATATGATTTAGTTCACCAACTAGCATTTGCAATTTTGTGTTCAGAGATCACAAAATAGAGAAGCTGTTAGGATGTTAAATACTACTACTTAATTCATGCTAAACTTTTGTAGTTTAATTAAAAACGACTATCATATAACAAACAACAGTAGAAAGAAAAATGTTATGATAGTAGGTACTTGAGAGTTGAGACAAATATGGCAACATATCGTATCATTTTAATGACATAAAATGCATGTGACACTCTGTTACTGCACTAGTAAATCACAACAATCAGGAATCCACAACAGGAATAATAGTCGTGTTTAATGTACCAACTGAACCTACACTGAAGTAGCAAGTGTGTGAGCTATCGAAGAACACACTTCCGAAAGGAAGACACGATGAAGGGATAATGATTTACAAAACAAGCAAACAGGTAGAGGCATTAACAGGAGAATCACATGCTCCGATATTATAACTCCCTGATCCTAACATTTTTTGGGTATAATTTCAAGAATGTTTATATATTGTAGTATGGGATGCAAACTTGAACATTCGAGCATCAAACTAAATAACTTAATGAAAATAATACAACTCATCAGATAATTTAAATCAAGCATGCTACAACAATAATTAAAGAACAAACCTTCAAATTATTTGTGAATAGAAACTGTTGAGTATATCTGGACCCCAAAGCAAACCAATGCCTCTTTCCTTATTCAGGGAAATACCCTTCTCCATGGAAGGATCAGACCAAAGCACATCTCCAGGAATTAAGTTTGAACCCTCCCACGGGGGGTCAAGAACAGTTCTCCTTGCTTTTAACAATTCGTCCAGGGATCCAAGCTTCAAAGTATTAGAGTCATCGGTAGAATTCGCCTTGTATTTGTGACCTTTCTTGGCCCTTTTCAATCTTTTTGATGGTAACGTAATCGCCCCACGAAAAATCCCTCCATGAGCAGTGTAAACGGATCCTGCTATTATTGATGCTAGAGGGAGATCCTCAAAACATCTTAGAAACTTCCGATAAAGTTGACTCCCTTGACCTTTATATTTAACCATTACCTCCTTTTCAAAACCATATACTGATGTACAGTACTTGGATTCATGATTTCCTCGGAGAAGAAATACACAATTTGGAAGTAATATCTGCAAGGAATGGAACATGTTTATGACCGTTAGCTGGTAGTTTACATTGCCTCACAGCTTAAGGAAATCTATCATCTACTGCTTTTTTTACAATGTGAAAAGGATAATTTGATTAAATGTATATGCCGAATCTTTCATCTCTCCCAGGTTGTCAGTAGATTGCAAAAGGGCATTAGACTTTGTGAAAAGACTCTGGCAGCCTGCGACAACAAAGTCCTTGATGGCAGTGGTATATATTCTAATCTTAGGGACTGGGTCACAGGATTCTGTGCTGTATGAATGCACACATCAATCCGAATGCCCAAAAACAAACTTCCGAGTTGGAATAATAAGTGAGCAACGCCTTTCAATATGGAGCTGCATTTTTGTAGTAGTTTCAATTGGGAATCCAAAAAATAAATTAGGAGCCAATAAAATTGTTCATAACTCAGGTTACTTGCACAACACTTTCTATCTATTGCATTAATTAAGCGGAGAAACATAAATACTACACGGAGTACATAGACATAAAAATGTGCATAGTGTTGGTGATAACAAGCTTAAACCAGTAGGATTTGGGGGCATTCACCTTCCAAGCCAGGAGGAGGAGCAAGGTCTCGAGGCCCCATGCGCCGCGATCCACGTAGTCGCCGTTGAAGACGAAGATGCGGTCCTCGGAGGGGAACCCGGCGTCCCGGAGCAGGAACATGACGTCGTGGAGCTGGCCATGGACGTCCCCGACGACGACGACGGCCTGGTCGGGGCGCGGGTCGACGCGGACGATGTTGGGCTCGCGGTGGAGGATGACGGCCGCGGCGAGGACGAGCCGCCGGACGAAGTCGGGGGAGAGGATGGACGGGAGCTTGTCCGGCGGGAGGCTCCGCGAGCACCAGTCGAGCGTGGCGGTGAAGCCCGCCACCCAGTCCCGCGTCAGCACGCCGTCCTCGGGCCACTCGACCGGCGGGGGCGGCGGGACCGGAGAGGGGGAAGGCGGCGAGGCCGGAGAGGGGGGAGGTGGGGGATCGGCGGCGCCGTCGGGGTCCGACATGGCATGGATCGGATCGGGCGCGGCCGGCGGCGAGTCCTTTCGCTGCGATTTTTGGGGAAACGAGACGAGGGCTTTGTTCGTTCCAGTTGGCCGCCGCTTTCTCCACTTTTCTCCCGTGCCGCTCTTCGCTTTCTTTGACCGACACGTTTGCCCGTCGGGATGCAAACTTGCAGTGGGGGCCTTTCGCCTCTTGTTTTCTTTTTCTTTTTTTGAACAGGATCTGATTCATAAAAACAGAGTACTCAGTACAGATTACAAGCAAGCCCAAACAAGAAACAGAAATTACAAACGGACCCTGCAAAATGCACAAAGCACCCTGAGCACCCAGGAAAGAACGCAATCAGACCCTCCGCAAACCAAAACGCCTAGCCGACGCCGCCGTCGCCGTACCACGAGCCGCCGTAGAGGAAGCGCCGCTCCTTGTTGAAGATGACCGCAAAGCTCGGCCGCCGCCGCGCGACGACAACTTGACGCGATGAACGAACACGGTCCCAGCACCACCTCCACTGCACCACCCTTCTTCCAGCCGACGGAAACATCGCCCAGGCCAGCCGCCACGAGCCATCCTCCCCAAGCGCCACTCCCCAAGCCACCATGGCCGGCCGGAGTCGACTCGCCGCAGGAGAAGAAGCCCAGAACCACCAGCACCAAAACGGAGACACCCTCCAGCACCACCAGCTTCCCTCGCCACCACGGCCGGCCAAAGCACGGGTGCAGAAGATGAACCGGACACAAAACCGCACGATCCAGACAGATCGGCGGGACAGAGATCCTCTCGCCGCAGCGAAGAGGCAGCACACCACCGCTCTCACCTCAGCGCCGCCGGAGGCCACACCGAGGGAAGGAGAGAGCCGCGCCTTATTTACCCTATACGCCGGACGAGCCTTCCACTCGCCGCCGCCTGGGTCTAAACCTACCCTAACTACACGCCAGGACGCGAGGACCAAGATCCCCACCTCCTCCCGCCGCCGGAGCGACCGGAGGAGGCCGAGATCCGGCCTCGATCCGGCGAGAAGAAGGGGAAAGAAACTCGCCTCCCTTTTCGCCGCTGTGAACTGTAGCAGAGGTGGGAGAGGTGAGGACGTTACTGCTTCGATGCTACTTCGCCTCTTGTTTTCTCTACCGGATTCTCATCAGATTCACGTTGAAACACTTTTTTTCGAGGAATTTTTCAGAAGTTCTATGTTTCTATCCACACGCGTTCTGATTGTTGATTCTTAATTAAAGCCAGCGGTGGTTGATTGAATTTTTTTTATTCTTTTTTCGAGAACAGCGGTGTGTTTTTTTCATTAAGATTTAGCAAAGGGTTTAAGTTATTACAAGATGCCCGAAATCACGATATTGTAATAATTTGTTCGTCTAATTAAGAAAAGGGTACTCCCTCCGATCCGAAAAAAGGGTCGTGGACGACATTTTGCAAAAACACCCTCAAAGGTTTTCAGGCATTAACCCGCAGTCCTCGTCAACACGATCTTCCTCGACACAACGAAACAACACCACCTCATCCTCTCCCGTTCCCCTTTCCGTCCGCCGCCGTTGTCGGCTGATCTCCGGTGGCTCCTTCCACCGTTGACCACGGACCACTGACAAGGCACCGCCTAGACCTCCTCCACCGGTTCCCAGGCGCAGAACCCCCGAACCGCAACCCCAGCGCGAACCCTAGACGCCCAAGATCCCGTCGGCGAGCTTTCCGGTGACGGCGCGCGAACCGGGGCCTGCTGTAGGGTTTGCAGGTCCAGATGAACATGGATCAGAAGCTTCAGCGAGTGGCCGAGCGGAGGAGCTCCGGGGAAGAGCAGCAGTAGCATGGAGGAGCCACATCAATGGCTGGCAGCGTGGAGGAGCAGCAGCAACGGCCGGTAGCGGCGGATCAGTGCAAAGCTGCTCGCGGGATCGTGATGGATAGGGGCGGAGCTGCTCGCCGGAGAAGGGCACGCCGGTGGGGGAGCAGCACGGTGGTGGGGTAAGGCGGTGCGGCGGAAACAGCCGGAAGGAGGCTGGTGGCTGGAGGCGGCGGTGGCCGGATGAGGCAGCGTGGCGGCGCGGCGGAAACAACAGGGAAGGAGGCCGGTGCTAGATGCGGTGGTGGTCCGGTGAGGATCGGCGGCAGAAACAGAGAAGGAAGGAGGTGGGGAAAAGAACGAGTGGAGGAGAGTACGAACGGGTAAAGGGACATTTTTGTGAAGATGGAATGTCCATGGATCATTTTGTAAAATGAACATTGTTAAGTGGGTGCGAATGTTTTTCTGGATCGGAGGGAGTATTATTTGTTCCCAGAGCTAAAGGTCTCTTTGGATTGAAAGAATTTCATAACTTTTTTAAACATTCTAATCTATAGGATTTTTTCCTATGGAATACCTTTGGATCATAGGATTGAGCCCATCAAATTTCTAAGAAATCCACTTCTACCCCCATATTTTATTGGAATCTCAACATGAGCTCAAATCTCATTTTATTTTTATTTTGAGAAGTCCAATGCACTCACACTCTACTCTATCTCTCTCTACTCTCTCACATCACTCCTGCAAAATTCGTCTGTACCATCCAAAGGCACCTCTTACAAAATTCATGTGTTTTGAAATCCTGTAGAAATTTCAGTGCAGAACATCTCCAACGCAAAAGTTTTTGCACTATAGTCGGTGGATGTTCGATTTCCTCGCTCGTACCAATGATCTGCAAGGTACTGTTTTGGCAGTGACCTTCTGGCATATTTGGGAGGCGCACAATGATGCTCGGAATTCGGCAGAGAGGCCAAATCCGAAGCGTACAACTGCGAAGATCTTCGCGTATGTGGACCTGATTAGATCGCAATATGTTACTCATTCCCCAGCTCCAAGGTGTGAATCCAAAGCTCCGGTTCCTCGCTGGACTCCACCGCCACCGGGAGTAGTCCTTATTAACTCTTATGATGTGATCTTCGAAGCCACTAGAAAAACGGGGGCGGGTGTCATAGTCCGTGATCATATAGGTAACTGTTTTATGACTTGTCGGCACCAGCTACAAGGTTTTGCGCCACCAGAGGATGTGGAAGCTCTGGCCCTTCGACGTGCTGTCTCTCTGATTCGGGAGGAATGGTTCAACAAGGTCATCTTCGCCACGGACTGCCTCTCTCTGGTTCAACGCCTCAATTCTTCGGTGATGGACAGGTCATCCGTTGTCATCTAGGTCATCCGTTGTCATCTTGGTCAGTGGCATCAGGGCCATGACCAGTTTTTCACATCGGCCTCGTTTATCCATGTGAAACGTAGTCTAAATGAAGCAACGCATATTCTTGCAAAGTCTTGTAATAGTGTTCCCTCTAGTGAGGTTTTTCATTCTGTTCCAGATTATATCCAGGGAAACTCTGTGTATGATGTTATTCTTTTTTTCTGTCAAAAAAAATGTGCTGAATGGAACACTTGAACCACCTAATATTGCGGTGCATCAGAGAACATAGGAATTTTGTTCGACAAACATCGTCCGGGTGACAGCAGGCACAACACAATGTCTCGGCCACAGCCCATTTCCACCACGCCAGAGAGACCACTTTAGCTATGTAACCGAGTGCCCTAAAAAAAAAAACTATATAATCGAGCAGTATCATGCTACACACATGCAATTGGCAGTTTGATAATCGTACCATAGACACCGTAGAGTTATTCTTTATTCTTTAGCATGTTGAAAACACTAGCAAATAATAGTGACGGTATACAGTACACGGAAAGAAACGAAGAGCAACCAATGGTTGTATGTCCGTACACCATTTTCTGAACATCTAGCTAAGCAAAGACAAGCGCAGCAACGACGTCCCCAGTCCGTTCTGGAGCCATTTACACATTTACATTTCCGGTATCTGATTCCTCATGTCTAACAAGCAAGAAACATAAAAGCGAAAACTAAAGTACTCAAAACGCACAAGCTCGACAACAACAAGATCTGGGCTGCTAGCATGGGGAAGCAACGTTTTTTAGCAGTCAGACTTGGTGAAATCCCAAATTTTAACGTCGCCAGGCAAACAGATGGCGCATTATGGTACATGATGTTCCCAGATGAACTAGTTGTCAGACTTTGTAGGATCCTTCTTCTTCCCGTAAGTTAGGCCAGTGTCCTGGTCAATTATATGCAGTATTAGGTAAGGAAGCAACTTGAAGAACCAGTTCATCGAATAAATTGTTGTCTGGGTCTCCGGGATCTAATGAAAGTTAGGAGATGGGGTTACCTGAGGGTCAGGAATTGGCTTCCGTTTCTCAACATAACGGTAAGGATCCGAGGCAGCAGTTAAAGCAGCTCGCTCCTGTGAAAAAAAAAGCATATACCATTTTGAAATTGAGTGGAGAGAAAAATTACCAGATTCAAGTTCATATTACAAGGGAAAGCTTGAAATAAGATAACACTACAATAGTTTGAAGTAATTTGGTGCATTCTCTGGGCGTGCAAACAAAGGCATAGCTGAATGAAATAGAATGAAAACAGCTTATCACTCTATCAAAGAAGAATTCAGATTAACAAAAGGCAATAACTACTTATCAGGATAGATGAGACATGACAGTAACTGCAACAACAACTGACATTTGGATCAGATTTCTTGTAGGTAAAACAAGGGTCTCTTACTGGAGTATGAAACTCTTAAACCACACTTTTGAATAGAAGTACCCATTTGAAGAAAGGACAACACATAGCAAGTGACAATTCGTTTTATCATTTCAATATGGTGTATGCAAGAGCTGTCATTGGATGCGTTCCATCCTCGACACTGGACACACCGCCATTGTTCTCAACGGTGTTCCGGGGCCCTGGATTCGGTGCAAGAATGGGCTCCGACAAGGCGATGCCCTGTCCCCCTACCTCTTCATCATTGTTGCCGACGTCCTCCAGAAGATGATCCGCTCCGCTTCCCTTCGTGGACTTCTGAGACACCCTCTGGAAGACTCCTCCCATCCTCCAGTTCTCCAATACGCCGACGATACCCTGATCCTCTGCCGTGGAGATATCGACAACGCCACCAACCTTAAGCGGATTCTCGATGACTTTGCTGCTGCCACGGGACTCGCGATCAACTTCCACAAATCTTGCTACATCCCCATGCACACCGACAGCACTCTTGCATCAGCCATCGCGTCCATTCTCGGCTGCCCCATTTCTTCTTTCCCCCAACCCTACCTCGGCCTTCCCCTATCCCCCACAAAACTTCCGCTTTCAGCTTATTCCTCGCTCATCTCTTCTTTCGACCGTAGACTCTCCGGGTGGAGTGCCATGCTGCTCTCTTCCGGAGGACGCCTGGTCCTCTGCAACGCTGTTCTTAACAACCTTGCCACTTACTTTATGTGCTCCTTCCTGCTTCCCCGTGGTGTGATTGAGGCGATTGACAAGAGGAGACGTGCTTTTATCTGGACGGGTAAGGACACTTGCTCCGAGGCCCGCTGCCTAATCGCTTGGGACAAGGTTTGTTTTTCTGTGCAGGCAGGTGGCTTCGGGATGAGGGACCTCCAACGGCAAAACACTGCGCTCCTGATGAACTTCGTCCACAAGCTCCACCAAAACGAGGATCTCCCGTGGAAGGACTGGTTCTTCCGCCAAGCCGGCTCCGACCTTGGCGTCGCCTCTTCACGACCCTCCTTCATCGACAACATTGTTACCCACTGCCTCCCACTTTACCGCTCACTCACCAGCTGCACCGTCCATGACGGGCGTCACGTCTCTTTTTGGCTTGACAGGTGGCTCCCTGGAGCTACCCTCCACGTCAGGTACCCTGCTTTGTTCTCCCATTGCACCGGGCCTCACATCTCCGTGTCTGCGGTCTCCTCCGACGGACTGCCTCTCCAGCCCCGGCTATCGACTGCTGCGGCATGTGAGCTTCGCGACATCCAGCACATCATCGACGGTGTGTTGCTCGACACTCTCGAGGACGAGAGACGCATGGCGTGGGGGGCCGACACCGCCGTCACCTCCCGCTCCTTCTACCGCGCCATGGCCACCGGTGGCCAGCTCGACGCCTCCGCCATCATCTCCTGGGGATCCCGCCTCCCCTCCAAGATCAAGATCTTCTGCCACCTCGCCGACGCCAGCCGCCTCAGCTCGCGCGCAAACCTTCACCACAAAGGTTGTGCGCCTTCCGACGCCTGCGAGCGATGCCGAGACACCGAGACCTGCTGCCACATCTTCTTCGACTGCCCCGTTTCCCGCGACGCTTGGACAAGGCTAGGGGTCGCGACCACACCGACCGCCTCGCTGTGGGATATTCAGTGCCCGGCCGCCCTCGCTCTTCGACTCGACGTGTGGCGCTTAGGGGTGGCGGCCACCTTGTGGAACCTATGGAAGGCCCGCAACGACGCCACCTTCAATGCAAAGTCTACCACACCTCCCGAGATCCTCCGCCGTGCCGCCGATGACATCGATCTTTGGGGACACCGCTACTCGCATGCGGCCCGACCCGATATTGACACTGTCCGCGCCTACATTCATAGTTGTTCTTTATGATTCTTGCTTTGTCGGACGTCTCCGACGATGATGTAACTCTCCCCCCTACCCCACTGTTTTTCTGATCAAAACTTTGTATGCGTTGTGCGGTCGATGCCCCTTTGGTGGGCGTTTACTTCGAGTTATATAACAACCGGTGGGGAATTCTCTTCCCCCCGGCAATCTCGAAAAAAAAAACATAGGTGTTCCAAGTTTTTAAAAAGACGGACATTTATTTGCCCAAAGTGCATTGCCACCTTCTTGCCTAGTTCTTCACAGGTATGATGTAAAATGTATGTCGTGGAAAAATCTTTTATCAGAATACATCATTACATTATTCTTGCTGGAAGGGAGATGTTAAGATTCACAATTTTAACTCTACAAGCGAAAATAGCTCACGCAACTAAAATGGGATCAATGTATCCAAGACAAACACCAGCCCGGGTGTTTTTCAACTCCCTACCAAAAAGGAATGGACAATCAGCCGACAGCACCATCAATTCCGAGCAAATCCAAGGTACAACTCCTAGAAGTAAACATAGAGCTCTTGATGCCACTACCTAAACCTAAAGGGGCATTAATTTTCTAAATTACCAGGGAGTAAACTAAGCAGGCAAGGTACAGATGTGGGCAACTGCAACCTACGGTGATCTGGGAAAGCAACGCGTCCAAACTGAACCACCCAGGCATCCAACATAAGAACAGCTACAACGGCGATAGGGATGAATTAGCAAGGGAAAAGCAAAATCGCTACCTCCTGCTCCTTCTTGAGCTCCCGCGCGGGCCTGACCCAGAGGTAGTAGGCGAGGGTCCCAGCGACGGCCCAGGAGGCGGCGTTGCTCCACCCGCGGACGCCGCCCAGCGCGTTCCCCACGAAGGACCGCGCGCTCCCGACCGTCCGGCTCCACCCCTTCGCCGGCGCCATCTTCAACCCCTTCCGGTGCCCTCCCTGGGGGTCTCGGGCTCCTCCCCGACCGCGGCGGCGTGACCGCTTTCCTGCTGCGTCGCCGCCGACTGCCGAATCTCCGACCCTTCTCGATCGCGCCTGTGTCTCGAATTGGTCCGCAAGAAAGGAAACGGAACAGTACTGCGCGACGTAACAGTCGTCGAGTGAACGGCCCGTTTGATCATTCTGGTTGGGCTGGGCTGGAATATACCGGACAGGTCCACGAGTAGCCCAGCTCGAGGGCACATAGTGGCTCGGCCGGAGCCCATTGTGAAATGCGACATGCTTGCGGAAATCCCCATTCCCTGGTCGCTCTGGGAAAAAACTTTGCGTCGGCGAGAAAGGGACGAGCGCCACCGTCGTATGCGCCATCGGCCGACATGAGAGTGAGGTTTGCTAGATTATCCATATGGCTACACCTCTCATCGACAAAAATCTAGGAAGCCACTAGGAGCGAAGGTGTCGGGGCCCTCACGCCCCTAGTCGACTTCGTTGGGCTTCCACCGCACAGCCGTTGTCCACAGCTACGAAATTGTACTATCTCCGTTCGAATTCTAAAATATTTAACCATATTTCTAAAACGGATGTATCTAAACACGTTTTAATTCATACATTCACTCATTTTTCTTTTAATATACTCCACCCGTATCAAAATGTAAAATATTTTACCATTTTTGGGCCCATATGTACCTAGACACGTTTTAGTGCAAGATTGTCTAGGTTATACCTGGCCATGGGCCGAGCTGGGCTTTGGGCCGGGCCTAACAAAGCCCGCGGTCAAAATCCCAGGCCCAGGCCCGGCCTTCGGGCCTAAGGCATAGTCCCGCTCATTGGCTGCAAAATCCCATCGGGCCTCGGGACGGGCCTCTTCCTGAAAACGTCAATATGCAAAGCCCAGTCCTACGCCCATCCGACCAGTGGGCTCAAATCTAAGGCCCAGGCCCGGCCCATGGGCAAGCCCAAACCCTGGATTTTCGGGCCGGGCTGGAGATGGCCAGGTATAATCTAGGTACATGTGTGACCAAAAATGATAAAATATCTTATATTTTGATACGGAGAGAGTAGTTCATATTGAAATATATAAAACATTTACATTTTGAAACGGAGGAAGAAGTATAGTCCTTTTTGTCATCTATGCTAGACCGGAACAAGCCACACAGTAAAACCAAAAGCCGCTTTTGCAGCATGACACATGTTTCAACGGAATATATATTGTAAATTTGCATGTTAAAATAGAGTCCTTATGATTTTGATTTTTTTAACATTTTGATAATAATTTTCTCAGGTTAGCCAAATAATATTAGACGGTATGATTTAACACTCAATATTAGTGTGTAACTTTAAAATTATAAATATTCAAATTCAAACTTGTTTTTGTTTCAAAAGCAAACATGACCAAAAGAATCCATCAAATGTGTCATAAATCAATCATCATCATTGTGACCATCTTCTCCATTGCCACCACATCTTCTCCATTGCGACAACCACTAGCTAAAAATGCATCTCCCATCATCCCGACCCAAAGGCATCGTCAATCACAAGTTCTGTTCCCTTCTAATCAACCAATATGTTCTCGCCATCTCATCCGATTCATCATGATGAGCTCGTTCTACTCGGCGAGGACTTCTTGCCTAATCTTATTATCCTCAAGGGAGTTGACGCTCCTCAAAGGCTGCCTTGCAATTATCTTCGGCCATCCTTTCTCTAATTTGCCGCCAACTTGGCATCTTATCTTGTTGCTTCTTCTCGACTAACTCCTTCTTCATTAAATCAAAGGCCGGTGTTCCTTTCCTCAGTTGAAAGGACAAGGATGTCGTCTAGAGGGGGGGTGAATAGGTGATTTAAAACTTTTTCGGTTTAGTCTTGATAATTGCGGAATAAAACTAGGTGTTTAAATTAACGAGCCAACAATCTAAATATACTAGGCTCACCTATGTGCACCAACAACTTATGCTAAGCAAGACAAGCAACAAAGTGATAGCAAGATATAATACTTCAAGCACGAAGGCTATCACAATGTAAAGTGCATAAGTAAAGAGCTCGGGTATAGAAATAACCGAGGGACGCGGAGCCGAGGATGTATTCCAGAGTTCCTCCTTTTTAGGGGAGTACGTCTCGTTGGAGGGGTGTGAGTTTCAAACTCAAACGCCACAAATGGCCTCACCCTATTCTCCGATGAACCTTGCCCAAAAGCTCAGTTCACCTTCCACTATTGATTTCCCTTTTGGGCGGAAATCGAGTCCCTTACAACAATCTTGAGGCACAACCCACAAAAGGATTGTGAGCTTCCAAGTGGCCACAAAAGGGCTCAACCGCCACAAAAGGCGTCTAGGGTCCAACGACCCAAGAGTAACAAGCTCACGAACTTTCACTTCCACGAATCCTCGTGGAGAGCACAAACCGATGCACAAAAGCAATGGCAAGAACACAAGAAGTGCTCAAGTCCTTCACTCTCAAATCCCACCAAAAGCAACTAATGCTTATGGGGGGAGAAGAGAGGAAGAACGAAGAAGAGAACCACATAAGAACTCTAAGATCTAGATCCACTAGGTTCCCCTCACTTAGAGGAGAGATGGATTGGTGGAAATATAGATCTAGATCTCCTCTCTCAAAGATATGCCAGAATCATGGGAGGAATTGGGAGAGGGGCAAGCTTTCCAAGGTCAACAATGGAGGTGAGAGAGGGGGAAATTTCGTGCTTGGAAGAGCTGGCTCTTTGGGGGAAGAAGGGGGCCTTTTATAGGTCCCACGAAAAAAGAGCCGTTGCAGGAAAATTAACCCCGGAGACTCCGGCCAGACCAGAGACAGCGAAGTCTCCGGGGCACTTCCGGCCCACTTCCGACCTCTCAACAGAGAGCGCCGTTGTTGGGGCACAAGTGCCAAACCGGCAGGCCGGAGACTCCGGTGTGGGCACACCGGAGACTCCGGTCTAGGGGCACCAGACACTCCGTCCTGGATTTCCTGCATCCACTCAGAAAACCTGAAATGCAATAACTTTCTCGTTCGAACTCCAAATAAGGTGAAACCAATTTTGTTGGAAAGGTAACAACAAGAGTTAAGTTGACACACATGTGAAGGTGTGGAACTTTCCTCACGGATAAACCGATAATATTTCCAACACGAAAACGCACCAAGTTTTCAAACCAAAAACTGTTTTCGAAGAACTTGGGCTTGTCATGAAGATCACGACAAGCACCAAAACCCAACTAGGAGAAAAAACAAATAAGAACCAAGAAAGATGATGATGCCAAGTATGCAAAGGTTTGAGTTCTCCACAAAGATGCGATCAAGTTACTCACTTGAGAGCCCTTTTGATAGTACGACGTCTATCCTATAACCCGGTCTCCCACTAACAACATGAGACCGGTAAAATAGAAACCCTATCAAGAACATACCTTTGCCTTGCGCATTCCACTTGAGCTAGATGATGACGATCTTGATCTCTTCAAGTGGACCATCTTTCTTGATTGCGCTTTGCTTGGTGAAGACTCACATATCGCTCCCCCATACACCACTATGGGAGAGCCTCTCTTAGACACATCTTCACTTGGCCATTATCTCCAAATGGGTGACAAGCTTCAAGCATAGGATTTCTTCGAGATGCTTCTCTTGAACTTGCACTTCATCTTCTTCTCTTAATATATATGGTGACTTGGAGATAAACATGAATGTTCACTCAATCTTCTTTTCCAAGTCATGCTTGCAATAAGCTCAACTCTATATGACCATTTTTCATATAAAACCTTAGAAAGAACCTTGGTCATCATATAATCTTCTAGAGTCCAACACATGAACTCCAATCTTTTCCCATGGACAATATCTATAAAGATATCTCAATGCAAACATTAGTCCAAAGAGATTGTCATTAATTACCAAAACCACACATGAGGGCACATGCACTTTCATCAGTGTAGGAGCTACTTAATTTAGAAACACTAAAATTTTCAAAGTTCAGTTTATGAATTAGTAACATTAAAAAGTTAAGAGTTAAGTTTCTGAATTTAAAGACACTAAAGATGCCAGGGATAATTTTTCTGAATTTATAAACATTAAAAACAGAGAACTGAAAAAATTCTAACAAGATTACTTTTGCATACAATTATTCTTTATTACTACCGCAAACAACTTCGACAACTTGACTAAAACTGAAACAATTAAAATACACCACTGCAACTACAACAAGTGGATCTAACATTAAACACAACAAATGGATCTAATCTTATCACAATACTACAATCGAAATGGATCTAAAATACACACTATTGCAATAAACCAAAGTTTTCAACTTGGTGCAAACCCTAAAATTTAAAAGTACAATCAACATAACAACAAATGGATCTAATATTAGCAACCACAATCAAATAAAGACAACATGAAACACTCACCGCTGTCGCCTTCTTCTAAATCTTTCTCCACAGTCTGACGAAGAGAAAAATTGAAGATACGAGAAGCAAAGCAAAGAACCAGAGGATAGGATGTAAGCATTAAGAATCAAAACAAAGAGCTGACGTAAGTGCAAGCAAGAAGACGAACCACCGCTTCACCTAGGCCGCTCCTCCTCCCCTCTTTTTCTCGGACGAAGAAGTGACATGAATGTTGCCTCTTTGGTTTCCCACAATGTTATATATTAATGGACCCACAACCGCTTCAGAGCCCAACAGAGACCAAAAACCCATAAGCGAATAAAGGTGGAAGCCCCAATTTTAAAGTTCTAGACTTTTCCAAGGACAATTTTGCAAACTTCCTAGATAGGATAACCCTCAACCCCATCTCCCCCAGCCGCTTAGTTTTTCCTAATCTCACGCAGCCACATCGCCATCATCGTCGCCGTAGTCATTGCCTTCTCAGAGTTGCGCCATCGTCGTCGTCCCGGAGTTACGCCACAGTCTCCCCACTTTTTCCCTCAAGGTCAGCCCCTATCCCTAAATAGGGCAACAATATATTCTTCAGATCTACAAATTTTTGAAATTGATCCTTGGTTTGCGATAAGTTTTTTGTCCCCTAGGATATGGTCTTTTCATATGTGTGTTCATGAACTTTCCTTTATTCCCGATTAAGATCTATGATAAAATGCTTCTCGATGATCCGTGTCCTGTAGGATCTACGCTTTTACCCCTATCCCCTACAACTACCAAATCCTATTTTGACAGGTAGATTTTAGTATATATTTAGAAGTTTTTTTCTTGCGTATCCTATTTTTGTATAGACCGAAGATGTTTGTTTCCTGTTTTGGGAAGTTTGCTGCTTGCATGTTTTGGCGTCCTCATTTTAGTGGTCCAGTCCTTTCATGTTCAAAGAGGCAAGTGTTGAACAAGTGAAAGTGTAGTGTCCAAGTGCAGTAGGTTAAGAATAGCAAGTGCAAGTGCGGTAGGTTAAGAATAGACAAGAATTGACAAGCGCAGTGCACTATACTGAACAATTGCAGCGTTGTGTACAATAGTATGTTAAGAATAGGAAAGTAATTATTTTGGTGGTGCATGTGTAAACGATACAACAATTAATTTGCTGGTGTACATATTTGATGTGCAATATTTGTAGAAGGTTAAGAATAGAGCTTGAAGAAGTGTGTATGAATTATATATATGGTCAAATTTATTTGATTTTTGGATGTCATGTATTTACTTGTATTGTTCAATAGAAATTATGAATTAATTATAATGTCTGCTTAATAATTATTTTTGATGTCTGGATTTTTTCTGAATTTAACATAAATTAACTAAACTTTCTGCTCCCATGATTAATTGTCTGCTACTATGTCAAATTTGTGGACTAATCCAAAGTTAACTAAACAGATGGGAAGCATAGAGAGTGATCATTTCATCATTCCTAGTGGTGATGACAGTGATAACAGTGACAACATGTCGGAGACTGAAGATGAATCAGATATGAACGATGTTGAACTGTACATCCATGATGATGAACCAGACATCACCCTTACTGATGACAACACTGACACGTACTCAACCGATGATGAGATGCCAAGTCCAACGAATGAGCAACTTACAATCAGAGGTTTGTTTATCATCAAGACTTCATTAAATCTTTTTTGTGCTATATTAGGATAAGTTTACATAGAAGATGATGACATTTCTTGCATGTAGGGCCTGGTATAACGGGGGATTTCTCATTTGATGAGCATTGTATATTTGTAAACTACGTTGAATTCACAAGCACTCAAGTGGAGAATTTAACAAACATATGTGATTATCCACCACAAGATCCAATCAAGCACTATGTCTGCAAAATGACTAAGTCGTTTGTTATTCCTAAGAGATGCAAGATGGTAAGATGCAATGTACTTAATCATGCACAAATTTTGATATCACAATTAACGTGCAGGCATGTTTACTGTTCCAATCTTGCTATATTGATAGGAGTTTGGATCGGAATTCACAGAGGAATACCTTGCAAGGTACCTAGAAGAACCCATTGAGGTGAATGTTGATTTCATTGCCTGTGAAAGAGAGTATAGAGTTTGGATGGAGCTAGAACAGAGGACAAAAAAAGCAATTATGACAAGTGGGTGGCCAAGGGCTGTCAAGAGATACGAGATTGAGGAGAATGACATTTGCATGTTCACATTCTTCAAAGAGAGGGAAGAACTAAAGCTTACCATTTGGCCACTTAGCCATATGATCTAGTAAGTATGAGCTCTGCTCTACTAAGTATGAAAGCCATTTGGACCAGTAAGTATGGCTGATATAGCTATGAACCGCAGTATGAAGTGAACTCCGTTGTGTATGTCAGTGTTTAAATAAGCGTGGGGCACAATGCTAAGTGTGAACTGTAATAACTAGACTTTGTTAATTACTGTTATGTGCGGACTGTAGTGCTAAGTATGGTTATCAGATTTATGTTTTTTTAGTTTTCATGCCATTTTTATCGAGGAAATTCAGAAAGTGGCTCAAAAAGTTAACTATTTGAGGCACAATTAGATAAGCGCCTTCAATGAACATTGAAGGCATTTTCTAAAGTGACTCAAATGGTTAACCTTTTTTAAGGCACTTTTACTATTTTTCTACATAGTAATAATATGTCTCTAAAGAAAAACTATTACAGTTAGTTTTGCTAAGTGTCTCTAATGGTATGTTTTTATGCACTTCCATAAACTGTCTCCGATGACACACAATTAGAGACACTAGTTATAAAAGTGTTATCACGAACTAACAATTTGAGACACTGAAAATAGGGCGCCCCTTCCACAAAGTGCCCTCAAATCTCGGACGTGAGGTAGTGTGTGTCCCGTACATGCAGGCAGGCGTCACGTGCTCAAATGCACGCTTCCTGCACTTGCACTTGCAAATTGGCCGGGATATCAAAACAGGAGGATCTTTGACCGGTGCCACGCATATGGCCGCACGTAGCTATGATGGATTTCCCCTGTCCTCCTTGGCCCTTGGCCGCGAGTGTGTATGGTGGAGCTCTTTCTTGTAAAAAAAAGAGTGCAATCTCAGGTCCATGTGCCATGCCGGGTCCAATATGTGAGAAGTGAAGCAAAGAACCGAAGGATAGAATGGAAGCATGAAGAATCAAAACATAGAACCAACGTAAATGAAAGCAAGAAGAGGACCTCCCGCTTCTCCTGGGTCGCTTCTCCTCCTCTCTTTTTCCACAACACATATGCTGCCTCTTCAGTTTCCCACGATGTTTATATATTAATGGACTTGCAACCACTCTAGAGCCCAACGGCAACAAAAAAAAGCCCATAAGTGAATAAAGGTGGAAGCCCCAATTTAAAGTTACAGACTTATGCAAGGACTGTTTTGAAAACTTCCCAGATAAGATAAAACTCAACCACATCTGCCGCAACCGCGTAGGTTTTCTAATCTCGCGTAGCCTCACCGTCATCACCGTCGCCGTAGTCATCGTCTTCTCGGAGGTCATCGTCTCCCCTATTTTCCCCTCAAGGTCAGCTCCTATCCCTAAATAGGGTTTCGGTTTATTTTTCAGATCTGCAAATTAGTGAGATTGATCCTAGGGTTAAGATATGTTCTTTCTCCCCTAGGATCTGGTCTTTACTACATCTGTGTGTTCATGAACTACTCCTTTCTTCTCGTAAGATCTATGAAAGATGTGTCTCAATGATCTCCCGCTGGATCTATGCTTTCACCCCCTATCCTCAGTACTACCAAATCCTATTTTGACAGGTAGATTTTAGTATATATTTAGGGGTTCTTGTTTTTTTTTTTGCATTTCCTATTTTGGGAAAAATAGAAGATATTTCTTGCCATGTTATGGTCAGAAGTTGCTACATGTTTTGGTGTCCTCGATTTAGTTGTCCAGTCCTAGCATGTTTAAAGAGGCAAGTGTAAAGTGCAGTGCAGTGAACAAGCGCAGTGATGTGTACAAGAGTATGTTTAGAATTGGAAAATAATTAATCTGTTGGTGCTTGTGTATAACAATACAACAATTAATTTGATGGTGCATATGTATAATGTGCAATATTTGTAGAAGGTTAAGAATAGAGTTTGAAGAAGTGTGTATGAATTATGTATATGGTCAAATTTATTTCATTTTTGTGTTATCATGTATTTGCTTGTAATGTTCAATAGAAATTATGAATTAATTATAATGTTTGCCTCAACAAATATTTTTGATATCTGAATTTAACTGAACTTAAAAAAAATTAAGTAAACTTTCTGTTACCGCAGTTAACTATCTGCTACTATATGAAATTTAACTAAACAGATGGGAAGCATAGGGAGTGACCCTTTCATCCTTCCTAGTGGTGATGACAGTGATGATAGTGACAACCAAGTGTCGGAGACTGAAGATGAGTCAGATATGAGCAGTGTTGAAGCGTACATCAATGATGATGACCCAGACACCATCCTTACTGATGACAACACTGACACAAACTCAACAGATGATGAGATGCCAAGTCCAAGGAATGAGCACCTTACAATTAGAGGTTTGTTCATCATCATGATTTGGAACTTTGCTATAATATATTAGTACAAACTTACATAAAATTTAGAAGATGATGCCATTTCTTGCATGTAGGACCTGGTATAACGGGAGATTTCTGATTTGATGAGCATTGCATATTTGCAAACTATGTTGAAATGACAAGGACTCAAGTGGAGATTTTGGCAAACATATGTGATGATCCACCACTAGATCCAATCAAGTACTATGTTTGCAAGATGACTAAGTCATCTGTTATCCCTAAGAAATGCAAGATGGTAAGATACAATGTACTTAATCATGCACAATTTTCTAAATCGTAGTTAACATGCAAGTATGTTTACTGTTCCAATCTTGCTATATTGACAGGAGTTTGGAGCGGAATTCACAGAGTAATACCTCACAAGGTACCTAGAAGAACCTATTGAGGTGAATGTTGTGTTCATTACCCGCCAAAGAGAGTATAGAGTTCGGATGGAGCTAGAACAGAGGACAAAAAAAGCAGTTATTACAAGTGGGTGGCCAAGGGCTGTCAAGAGATACAAGATTGAGAAGAATGACATTTGCATGTTCGCATTCTTCAAAGAGAGGGAAGTACTAAAGCTTAACATTTATCCACTTAGCCATTTGATATACTCCCTCTGTTCACAAAAGGATGTCTCAATCTTTTCTAGATTTGTATGTATGTAGACATACTTTAGTGTGTAGGTACATCCAAATTTAGATAAAGCTGAGACATCCTTTTATGAACGGAGGGAGTAGCAAGTATGAACCTTGCTCTACTAAGTATGAAAGCCATTTGGATCAATACGTATGGCTGCTGCAACTATGAACTGCTGTATGAAGCGAACTTTGTTATGCATGTCAGTGTTTAAATAAGCATGGACCGCAATGTTAAGTGTGGACTGTAATAGCTAGACTTATGTTAATTACTGCTATGCATGGACTGCATTGCTAAGTATGGTTATCAGACTTATGTTTCATGAGTTTCCATGCCAATTCTATCGAGGAATTTCAGAAAGTGCCTCACAAAGTTAACTATTTGAGGCACAATTCTATAAGCTTTAACCTTGAATGAACATTGAAGGCATTTTCTAAAGTGACTCAAATGGTTAACCTTTTTAAGGCACTTTTACTACTCCCTCCGTATCAAAATATAAGATGTTGTTGGCTTTTCTATATGTACCACATACGGATTGAAATGAGTGAATCCACACACTAATACGTTTCTAGGTACATCCGTATGTGTGACATATGGAGAAGTCTACAACATCTTATATTTTGATACGGAGGGAGTATTTGCCAAGTGCCTCTAAAGAAAAACTATTAGAGATAGTTTTGCTAAGTTCCTCTAATGGTATTTTATAGGCACTTTCATAAACTGTCTTTGATTAACACACAATTAGAGACACTATTCTTAAAAGTGTCTTACAAACAAACCCTAATAGACACTAAGAAATAGTGACGGTGTGTGTCCCGTACATGCAGGCATGCGTCACGTGCACCAACGCACGCTTCCTGCACCTGCACCTGCAAGTTGGCCGGCATCTCAAAACAGGAGGATCTTTGGCCGGTGCCATGCACGCAGCTTGTGATGCCCCCTGTCCTCCTTGGCCGCGAGCGAGCGTGTATGGACACTATGAACGGAGCTCTTTCTTGTAAAAAAAGTGCAATCTCAGGTCCATGTGCCATGCCGGATCCAATCTGCAGAACGTGCAGGCCACATGCCAATCTTCCCACCGGTGGATCCAGCTTCCTTCAGTACAGCTTTGCCTGTTTCATTAATTTAGAAATGAGTTGTCCAGTTAACTAACGGAAAACCGGGCGAAAACCTCTGTATTTTAGAATGCCACACCTAGATAGGTGATGTTGCACAGGAATCAGAGTCAGATTACTAATACAGGTGCCAAGACAGATCACAGGTTTCTACGAGGTTCATCCAACAAACCTTCCGGTGACAGACGCGTGAGGGCGACACTTGAACATCTGCTGACACATGCATTGATCCGGAATACTAGGCAGATCTACAAAAGGTCATGATACTCTCTGCGGACACGACAAGATGGGTGGACGCTCTGGAGAACTCCGAGGCCTACCATATACTACTAGCATTTAACAATCACACCACCAGCTTCGACAAAGTTCCATTAACAAATATAAGAAGATCAATCAAACAAGTGAGAAACAGTTACAACAACACTAGCTTCCTGAAGCAAGGAGAGAGATCTCCAAGTACACGTTCAAGTTTCAGAAGGATCTCTACACTTTCTGCACAAAGCCTTATGAGCAAACACAAACAGACCAAAGGTTAGCTTCTTCCCTGGCGCCTGACGGTGATGGCAGCACGCGGAGAATGACGGGAGTTAAATGGCTGAGGATACCGGCCAGCATCAGGTAACAAATAGAGGCCAAACTCGTGAAAACTGCTTCTGGGCCTTTCACAGCACTGCTTGATGATGACGACTTGACGCTTGCCGATGAGTTCTTTAATCAGCCCACGACGCCGCGAGGAAGACACGACACGAGTTATTCAGAGCTTAGCGATGCGGCCTTGGACATGTCTCTCCTGGACCTGTTGTACTTCATGTGGCTCTTGACGAGCTGGCCGGCGGCGAGGGCGGACAAGAGGGACAGCTCGCCGGCAAGAACCCCACCTGCCACCACGGTGGCCAGGAGCCTCGCGTTGGATCCTGGGGATTTCCTGTTGCCGCCTTTCACGCCTAGCAGGTCCAGGCATGCAGACTGTGATGCCAACTGAGTCCCACCGCCAACTGTGCCCACCTGCAATTTTTCAGTAAAGTATCACAACGTGTCGATCACTCACCATATCTTCAGATGATACTAAACAGGCCATCCTACGCAGCTCAACGTGTTCTCTGGAAACAAACAAATAAACATCGAATACAGGACTAGATAATCGACAAAGCCTGCTCGATACAACAAGTAGCTGAACATGGCATCAGAAAATATTCCCTTTCCGATGGGAAAAGATTCCTTTGCTGACGAAGAAGTATAGCTAGCTGGATCATATCTAGCCAAAATACATATACTGTTTTAAGAGCATCTCCACCTGGGGCCTCCAAGTGACCCCCAAAGATCTATTGAGGGTTCGGACGGCCAAAAACGCCATTAGCGGCACCCCAAAGGGTCACCCCGAGCAAAAACATGTCCGGCACTCCGAAGAGGCCTCTAGACATGGGTGGTCTGCCCGTTATAGAGACAGCGCCCGCCTCGCCATGGGTTTAAGGCGCCGTGCAAGAGGCCGTTCCGCCCGCGTTAATGGCGACGCGTTTCCGCAGGCGACGAAGGGACGGGACGGCGATGCGTCTCCCGCACGCCTCGCATTTACGACGGCGCCTGCTGAGCGCCCAGCCTTTCCCGGCTTCCCAAGCGGCGCAGTGGCGGAGACGTGTCGCCGCCATTAACTCCGACACGACACGTGCTCACCCACCCGGCGCTTCCCGCCCTGAGCCACCGCTTCCCGCCGAGACATTGGGCTGGCTATAAAGAGGCCCCCGCCGTGCAGCCATATCGCCACTCCAGCACCGACGCTCGCCGGTAGCCATTTGAGCACATAGTCCAACCATAGCCAGTTGAGCACATAGCCATGCCTCGCCGCCTCGCCACCTCATGGGTAACGCTCACCCAGGCAGCGCGCCGCGCTCACGGCACGGCGCAGGAGGACGACGACGCCGCCGACGAACAGCCGTTCGACTGGGCAGATGTAGACGACGTCGACGTCGATGAGCAAGAGGAGCAGGAGCCGGTGCAGGACCCGTACCCCGGCCAGGAGCCGCCACCGGAGCTCGACGAGGTACCGCCGCCGCCGCAGTAGGCGCCGCAGCAGCTGCTCCCGCCGCCGCTGTGGCCTAACCAGGTGGTTGCCGCCAACTCGTTTGAGAGCTGGCGCAACGAGCAGGCAAGCCGCCAGGTTAGGCTTGGCTACGAGGCGGCTGGGGACGCCGTGGAGGCCGCAATCGTCCAGGCCTCCATCCTGACCGCGGAGCGTGACGAGCGTTGCCGCACCTTCATGGCCGCCGAGCGGGCGGCGTACGAGCAGCTCAACGCCCAGGCGGAGGAGCCCACGCAGCAACAGCTCATCGCCCAGGCGAAGGAGCTAGCGGATGCGGCCTCCCGGCTGCGCGCCGAGCGGGAAGCGCACGAGGAGCTGAACCAGATGCGCCGAGCGGGACACGCACGACGAGCTGAACCAGACGCGACCGAGAGGGATGCCATGCGCCGGGCGGCGAGTCAGCTCCGGTAGGAGAGACGTGTGCGCCCCCGCTTAGCCAAGGCCGCGCACGACGACGAGGCTAGCCCGAGCGGCGGCGTTTAGATTAGGCTTTAGTTATCGTTTTAGTTTTACTTTGCAAACGTGTTAGTCTAAGTTTGCAAACGTGTTAGCCTAAGTTTGCAACTTGTATCGGTTTAATTTAAATTTGTATGTTTTAAAAATAGTTCGAATGCCGCGACCGACACAAGTTTTCGCCCGCAAGGTGTTCGATGATTTGCTCGCGTTTGGGGGGCGGACGTTTGGGTTGCGCCGCTGTGGACGCGGTCGAAAACATGGGCGGACACATGTCCGGCACCCCCCAACGGAGGCCCCACTCGGACACGAATTTGGAGGCCCCCGGTGGAGATGCTCCAAGAACTATTCAAGTACATCACAAATCACGATCTGCATAGCTGGAGTGCTACACCATATGACCTTCTGTACTTGATCTTATATTTACACACTTCATGGGGTGCTATCTTTTTAAGCACCATTGTCTTTCAGTTCAGAATTCACAAACATTTCAGAAACTGGACAAGGAAGCTTAGAAGCACATTTTTTTTGAAACCGTACCGACTTAATGAAAAAGTATAGAATGATTTTAATCATAAGGAGGATTTCCCTCTTCTTAATGAAAATGTAGAGTTTCTGCCAGTTTCTCAAGAACTAATTTATAAGGATTTCAGCAATCAGCATACCTTTTCTTTAATACAAAGGTTCTAGATTGCGATGGTCAATAATTTGAACAGTGACACATGGAAAAGGATGTGCACATAGGAGTATTAAGTTTAATTAACCAATTAGGGACCATATGTTACGTGCTGAGCATTTCTTGCAAATCAAAACTGTAGTGGGACAAAAAAATTAGGTGGCGATCATCATCAGCACAAAAGCCTGGATACATTAACAATTGAAAAGAATAATTATACATACAGTGACATACCTCAATAGATGGCATAGTGACTGATATGTGAAGATCTTTACCATCATTTATAGCTTCCAACATTGTGATGCATTGAGAACTTTCCACATTTTGTGCAGGATCCTGGCCTGTTGCTATGAAGATGGCTGATACAATATTGCTGGCGTGGGCATTGAACCCCCCAAGAGCTCCAGCAACGGCTGAGCCAGCAAGATTCTTGATCACATTTAGTTCTACTAGTGACTGCACATTGGTCTTCAGAACCTTTCTCACAATTTCCTCCTTGATTACTGCCTCACAAACCACAGACTTGCCACGCCCCTCGATCCAATTCACAGCGGCTGGCTTCTTGTCTGAACAATAATTACCTGGTTTCATTGCCGAAAAATACTAATTAGAATAGAAAACGTATGAAGAAATGGAGATCTGTTTATTCATATATTGGCATATATTAATATGACCGAATCAAATATGCATGATGATTGGGATGTTAATTTGTGTAAAGTAAAAGGGCCAAGTGGTCTGCCTGCTTGCAATTATTCTGGCAGCTTACGCACTTTGTCCCGAATCTTCTTAATTTTTCTCGAATAGGCACCTAAGTGTGCATCATTTTGTATTAGAAGGAAAAGTCAAATGGCGTCGGTCTTACAACCGGAAAAGACAAAGTGAAAGCAAACAAAACAAACCGCACCATCCACCCTACAGCATTATCAGGAATCTTGCATGATTTGGTGGAGGTCTCATCTAATCAAAGTCAGTATTAATTGAAGTTAATATACCGCTACCCTCTTATCTTACCAAAAAGAACGCATAGTGGAAGTACTCCTTAGAATACTATGTAATGGAACATCTTAGAGAAACACCTGATGGTATTTCAAGTTGGTTCAATGACTATCTGATTTCATAAATTTATAGTTTGATCGAACATACCAATGTTCACCATATCGTTGTGCACAAGCTCAATCAAATAGTTCGTTGAAGTTTATTTTTTTTCATCAAACTATAGCCTGTCTTGGGAAAACTAAAGGTTCTCACTAGGAATTTCATTCTAATAAGAAGAGTAAGTGACTCAGTTGAAGTACTATTTCAGCTCCTGCAGAAGGTGACACAAAACAACGCGAACCTGATATGCTAATGACATCCATGTCAGGGAAGTCATCCTGGAGGTAATCCAGCACGTTCTGCACGCCCTTGGAGATCATGTTCATCCCCATGGCGTCCCCCGTGCTGCAGCTGAATCTCATGTACAGGTTCCTCCCTGCCAGCGCGCACTGCACACCCTGCAGCCTCCCAAAGCTGGTCGACCTGCTCACATTTCATATTTTCCAAGGAATTAATATATCGTACCGTGTTCTAGTAAATAAATAAATGTCCGTATTCCTAGTGGCACCATCCAAAACAAAAACTTCACAATCTTAACAGGAGTGTCCATGAGAAAAATGTTGGTTAAAGCCACAAGAGACGTATCGTCGAATACAACACAAGCTCCGTGCTAATCCAACGCTAACACGATGCGTACGTAACTATCAACAAAATTATCTATATCTTATTTTGCAAAAAAAAAAACTGCAACTTTGTGTTGGGTCATCAGTATTTCACTATTCAGTGGTGCACCTGTCGAAGACATATTATCGAACACAAGCTGCGGGCTAATCAAGTGCTAACACGATCTGTATGTTGGATCGTGAGTAAGTATTCAGTGAATGGTGTTGTACCTGTTGAAGACCACGGAGAGCGTGTCGAAGTTGTCAGGGTCCTCCAAGAAGGCCTTGAGCTCGGCGGCCCGGCGCGCGGTGGGGAATCGGGCGACGGGCGCGCGCGTCATGGCGTCCCGGAGCACGACGCTGGTGGCGCCGCCGGACTCGGCGATGGCCTTGCAGCCGCGGTTGGTGCTGGCGACGAGGCAGCCCTCGGTGGTGGCCATGGGCACGTAGAAGCGCTGGCCGTCGAGCAGGAGCGGGCCGGCGACACCCACCGGGAGCTGGACGTACCCCACGGGCAGCTCGCAGCACTGCCCGCGGATTGACGCGTAGTCGAAGCCGTCGAGCGGGAGGCCCTCGATCTGCCTCCCGGTGATCCGCCGCACCGCCTCGCGGCGGAGCCCCGCGGCGCGCCGGCAGTCGCCGAGCTGGGTCTCGAGCACGTAGGACGGGATCTTCCCGGAGACGACGGCGGCCACGATCTCCTCGTCCTCCTCCGGCATTTTCTCGGACACCGCGGCGGCGTTGTTCCCGAGGAGCGCGCAGGGCGCCGGGGGGGCGGAGGAGGAACGGGAGGAGCCGACGAGGAAGTCCTCGTCGTCGTCTGTGGAGGAGACGATGGACTGCACGAAGGCGATGCCGAAGAAGCTGAGGAGGTAGATGAGCGAGGCGACGAGGCCGAAGATGGCGAGGATCTCGGTGAGGTCGACGACGTGGAACGGGATGGAGGAGCGGATCTTCCCGCGCCACCGGCGCATCAGGTAGGCCAGCGACGCCGCGAACAGCGCCGAGAAGATGAGGTTCGTGTGCCGGAGCGGCAGTGGCAGCGCGTCGCCGGCCTGCAGCGCCCTTGGGGGCCCCGTGGCCTGGCGGTGGGCCACCCCCACGGCTGGCGGCGGCGCCATCCTCCGCCGTACGTCCATGTGTGCGTGCGAGTCGGAGTCAAACGTGGGCGAGGTGGGCACGGCTTGGCCGCTCGGGGTGCCGGGAGAAGGAGCGGCTGTTTCGAGGGCCGCGAGAAGGAGCGCCCGGTTCGGGCTTTTTAAAAGCGGAGGCTGTAGCAGCCCACGCGTCCGGTGCGCTTACCGCGCGGGAGACCCACTGACGCTGTGGCAGGGCCCGCTACAAGGCTCGGCCGACGTGGGCCGTGTGGTCTTCCTCTCCCCTTTCTCTTGTCGACTGTCTAACGTGTGCTCAGTCCTTGAGAAATGCTCCACGTGTACCGCCACTTATAACTACCACCAGGGCAATTTTTTTAACTGTGTACCACCATTTCTCTCCATCTGTCCACTTTGAGGCATAGTTTAAAAAACCGAACCAGTGAGTGAACCGGTGAGGTGACTGGTTCGGTGGTTCACCGGTCCAACCGCCGATTCAGCCGGTTCAACGGCGACAAAAAACCGGTAGATTTAATAAATAGCAAAGTTAATTTCGTAAAAAATCAGCGTCAAACTCTATATATATTATTTAGTTCTAAATAATAACACAAAATAACGCTAGCCCATTTGGTATTGGGCTTCATTCGAGCTCTTTGGCCGGCATCTGCAGCTCCCAGGTTCGAATCTTGCCCAGGACATATTACTTTTAGCATTTTTTTCCCGGTTTTTTGCTACCTTGGTCTTTTCCGCTTAAAAAACCGGACAGGTCGCCGGTTCCGGTTTTTTCCGGCTGGACCGCCGGTCCGGTCTGGATTTTTAAACTATGCTTTGAGGGTGCAGGGAAAACGACTGTGCATCTCGTCGTCATCGCCATTCGAGGTCGAGCGGCCTCGAGCTGAGGACGGCTGTACTACCGTACTAGGGGATTAAGCGCGGGCTCCGCCGCGCCCGTGGAGTAAAATTTTGAATTATTAAAATCGTAAAATTGTTTAAATTCGAAAATTGTCTAGGATGAGAAGTTGTTTAAATTTTTGAATTGGTCAATTTGGGAAGCTATTCATATTAAGTATTCCAAAAGCAGAGCAAAATGATCGGTAATTTAGCACCAACACACGCAGTAGTCAATTGAGCCCGAAAGGGTAACCAAGAAATCATAGATCTAACGAAACCACATAGCAGGCAGAGCCTCTGGTCATAGTTTTATACACACCAATGCAAAAATGAAGAAGCTAGCAGGCTCATACTTGATCCAATCATAACCACCTCGCCCGATAGCCGTTAGAGGAAAGGCAAAGCATTCAGAGCAGAACCTTCAAGTGTCGTGAGGAAGTTATGTGGAAAAAAAGATTTATCTGAGTGTATAATTAAGTGGGACGTTGATCCGGTTTTGAGAGCAAGCGAAATATGAACATAACCAAAAAATGAAGGCAATAGACATACAACAAATGAATGTGTCTCACTTTCTTACCCTGAGGTTCTGGGAGGCTGATGAAATAAAGATAAGAAGTATGGACAGAAAACACAACATCCAGATCCAATCTCTGAGCCTATTATGACAGTGGCAACTGAGCAGACGTAACCGCCACTTCGCCCTGCCTACGGTGACCCTAAACATGTTGAGGGGAGAGGCAGTACCGCCGCCTGAGCACATTGCCACCAACACCGTATAAGAAGGAACTATCAGGTACGCAAGGGTAAACTTGACAGTAGTAAATTATAGAAAAAATCATTAATAGGAATACAATTAATCAGATAGAAATCGTAGAAGTGTAAAGCAGAAGCAAGTACTACGAAACCACATTACTAATGACAAATAATCTATATAATTTTTTTTTGCGAATATTATTGAGAGGGTCAGATTGACCCAACCAGTCGAAGTCAGAAAATGCTTAAGATAACAACACCATCCATTGCTTAAAATAGGCACAACTCAAACTTAATGCACGACTAACTGTCTAACTAAGCCAATTTGCATGGAATCAACTACAAAGATGTGAAAATATCTCCTACCGAAAATATGTCGAAAGATTTGCAATGCCTAGGGGCAATAATTATCATAGTCATTCATAAAACAACACCATATAAAACTATTATTGATAGGTCATAATTAAGCAAGGTAAGAATGCTGTCTTCCTGGGATAGCTAAAAAATTCTCCAAAACACATAAACAATGCAATGCAGATACATAATGGGCAGATAATACATTGAGGTGCTCTAAAATCAAAATATTTACCCAGTAGCGTCAGAAAGGATGCCTCTCGCAACCTGTCACCCTGATAAGAAATGCCCAATGTTTTGGTCGAAGGAAGTAGATTATACTGCAGCTTTGCCTTCTCTAGCATTAAACAAATATCTGCAAACTACACCTGTCGTATGAACATTCTTAGAAGTTACATGTTTTGCTTGTAGTAGATGCCTATCCCCAGATATGCATCTAATTTGCACATGTTTTATATAAGAGGTTTTAGTTAACTGAACTGATCGTCCGGCATACTCTTTGTCATGTCTTGTATTGCCTTGTTGGCAGGTAACAGCCACACCTTCAGCTCAGGCGTCACACCTACCCTGCCATTTAAAACAAAATCAAATTATTTTTCGCAAACGGGATGAATTAAGGACATCAAACATTTAGCTGTAAGAAATTTGTCATTGCAATTTTCGAATTGATTGCAATATATAAATGCCTAAATTCAGGTCCTTGTAATGGCCAACACCGAGTTTTCCTGTGAAAACTTATTTTTGCAGATTATGAGAATCACGGATAATGTAGATGGTAAGCTAAATGGAGAATGCAGCATGTAAATTGTAAACGGAGATGCACTTGGTGATATTCCTGTATAGAGCATTCAGATCCTACCATACTTCAGCTATCGCGAGTTTAGTTAAACCAAAGATATATTTTCAACTTCTCAACTGTTATTTCTATTTCTTAGTCCACTGCTGATCTCCAAAAGCAATAACTCATAGACTAAATACATCACACTCCACGGAGAAAAATATTATTTGACATAGCATATTCAGAGCCATTATAGAAATGAACAATAATCCAATGAATGTAATATTCATGCAGTATAGAACTATAGATCATATATGTACTTACTGTGCCCCAATGGTCGCAAATGAAGGCTACACCATAAATAAACTATCAGCTCCCAGTGTTGAAGCATAACCTGAATTTAGCAAGAAAGTGGGATGACTCATAAGGAGACAACAACGAAATCAACCGTCAATGAAGAAAGCCATACTGAGTTACTTACAATCGTCAACGTGACGCCGCCACGCCGTCTCCTCCTAGAACTTCTCATTATGTTGCCACAACGTTGCAGGTTTAAGCATATTTGAGTAATTAAGAATTATGTTCTTCCTCAATTATTAACTATAGTCCGTAACTTATATCTCTACGTACAGAAATGTGTACTGTACATCTATTTAAGGACAAATGTGCCCATAACCTGTAGGAAAATAAATCACTTATGAGTACCAGTGTGCCAGCACACAAAAAATACACAGGAAAAATACAATTCGTTTTATGTATGATGACTTGTACTACCTTGCTATAAAGGTAAATTGACTTATAAAGGTAAACTGAGTACATGAAGCTAAGTCACACTGCACAAAAGTTTTTTCTTTTGCTTAAATCAACAAAAAGTCACATCAGAGTCATGTTGTTCCCCTAAAAAAATCACAGATTCATCCCATATTTAAGTGTACTCCCTGCCTATTTAATATGTCTCCTCATTGTGCTGATTGCGGTTGTAAAGAAAATTATATAAAATGAACAAAGCACAATAGAGTCCTATTGTTCCATACATGTAGGGACTCGCAACCTTAGGTACGGAACACAAAAAGTGTCGCGTGGTGAAGAGGCATTTGTGAGGGTCATTATCACAAATCCAAACTACAAATTCAGGTGGTACTTGAACCATTCTTGAAAAGGCTTGGCCAAGCAATGTTGAGTCTCTAAGTATAAAGTGTCATTTAAGTTTTAGCAATACACAATTTTTTAGCACCAATATCACAAAACGCTTCCAGTACACAATTGTTCAGCACCAATTCAGCAGGAAATACACATGGCAAGACGAAAGAGAGAAGAATATACCGTGGGGCTGCACACAGAAATTAAAACTTTGTTGCTCCTAATTTTCCTGTAACCTGCACACAAATAAATTGGATATAAAAAAACTGGCTTTCGTGTAAGAGCAGAGGACACGATGCCAAAATTCGTGCGTTTATCGACATTGAGCATTCAGGTTGTTTGGCAAGTGAAAAAAGATCGACAACCAATCAAATATGGAAGGAATAGACCTCTTATGCACACAGCAAGTTCTCATTTAGTGAAATGAATTTCCATAAGTTCTCGCGGGCCCTCAGATTACGATGGTTGTGGCATGAGTGGGCTTCCCCTGACAAGCCCTGGGTGGGAACGGAGACCCCAAATGATGACACTGATAGAAACCTCTTCAACGCGGCCACCAAGGTGACTGTGGGCAATGGCCTAAAAGCTTCCTTCTGGGGATCATCTTGGCTGGACGGGCTTCCCCCAAAAGTCATCGCCCCTGACCTCTTCGAAGCCTCCAAGCGCAAGAACAGATGCGTCCACGACGCCCTTACGGACTTCAGATGGATTGTTGATCTCAACGTCGCCAACTTCACGGTCCAGCATATCTCCCAGTTTGTGCAACTCTGGGAACTCATTCAGACGACGACCCTCTCCCCTGATATTGACGACACCATCACGTGGACCCTTTCCAATAAAGGGGTATACTCGGCCAAGTCTGCCTGCATGGCCCAATTTTTGGGGGCTACCTCTCGCCCTTTCATGGCCGTCGTCTGGAACACCTGGGCTCCCCTAAGTGCTCTTTCTTCGCCTGGCTTGCTGTTCAGAATCGGCTTTGGACTTCCGATCGTCTCGCCATTAGGGGATGGCCTCATCAACCGGTGTGCCAGCTGTGCAGGAATCAACCTGAGACGGGTAGACATCTTTTGTTTGAATGTCGCTACTCGAAGAGGATTTGGGCCGACGTCTCCGCTTGGCTCAAGTGCCCAACGCTCATGCAATGCCTTGGGGTCACAAAGGACACAATCTTCGACTACTGGAAAGACCTGGCCGCCATCCCGTCCCCTCCCGGGAGGTCTGAAGACGGCGATCATTCTCATCACCTGGGAGATCTGGAAGGAGAGGAATGCGAGGGTTTTCAACAACACCTTCACCATGCCTTCAACACTTTTTCAACACATCAGAAGTGAGAGCAAGAACTGGATCCTAGCTGGGGCCAAGAAGCTGGCAGAAATTTGCGAGTAGTCGGCGTTCCTTTGGTTTTCCGGGGCTGCCTCCTTGGGGCCTTTTGTACCTTTTTTTAGAAAGAATTTAGCTTGTCTTTGCTCCTACTATATCAATATAAAAGGCAAAGCTTTTGCCTTCTTTCTAAAAAAGAAATGAATTTCCATATAGCACATACGTGCATGTTTTTTGTCTACTGCCTATGCACACAACACCCAATTCGTCATGAAAGGAAGCATATTTTCACAAGAATAAGATGGAGGAGGAGAGAAAGCTCAGAAGCAGCAGATTATCGGGCAGCAGGAGCTCGGAGACCTTGCTGGGTGCAGCATCTCGGGGAGGTGGTTGCCGGAAGACAGCCGCAGCAGCAGCCCGTCCAGGTGACGACCATTTATTCCTCCTTGCGTCCCTAGGACCATCCCTGCAAGATTAAAAAATAAAGTCAAAAAGCATAGAAAATCTGCTCCATGGAGAGCTAACATGAGCGGCAAGAGGTAAGTTTTATCTGCCATATTCGTGGCCTAATCCACTTAATCATCAGAGATCAAGCTCTCCACTGACCACTGGTAGCACATTCAACATGATAAGAAGAAACAAAGATTGCAAGAACTGCATAGAAAAGGAGGATGAGTAGGGGGAGAGGTACCTCAGTGGGCAGCAACATATTGGGGAGGTCGTCGGCAGCACGAGTGGGACGGGGACGGAGTGCTGGCCTGCAGCAGCGGGTCGAGGACATGGCCCTCGCCAGAAGCTCGGGGAGGTCGTCGCCGAGCAGCAGGAGCTCGGTCTCCTTGTCTGCAGCGGAAGAGGGGGACTGCATCTTCAGCGCGTGGCGTTGCTGCGGCTTGTTCCGTCGACATGAACGGGAGGGAGGCGGAGGAGGGGCACCTGAGAGCGAGTAAGACGTAACTGGGGCGGAGGAACGACCAAACGGTCACCGAGACGGCGGAATCGGTGGCCGGAGCGGAAGCAGACGACGGATCACGACGGCATGAAGAATAAGAACGCGAAGAGGACGGAGGAGAGATCCACGAGGACCAGATGCTCACCGGGAAGAAGATGGAGGGGTCGGGGAGGCCGGAGGAGGTCTCGAGCGGGTGAATCGTGCGCGGTGTGCGGCGGCCGACCACGGGGAAGACGACCCCATACGGCGCCTTCGGGCTTCCCGGCACGCGAGACTCGTGGAGGAGGAGAAGGGCAGTGCGGCGGAGGTCGCTCGGGCCTGGATCTGGTCGGGGGCGGCCCGAGGCGGCCGGAGAAGGCGGCGCGGCGACGTGCACGCGCGCCGCGCAGAGGCGACCGGGAGCTCGATTCCGTGCTATTCCGGACGTGCGTCTGGGCGGGGATGGAGAGGGAGGAGCGGCGGTTCCGTCGGCGGTCTCCGTTTTGTCTGGGGTTGCCGGGGAGGGCACCGGGACGGCGAGCGAGCTGCGGCGGCGGGGCTGGGGTGGAGGCGGAGGCGACGGGGAGGAGATGGGAGGGGGGAAAGTGGGAGGGACGGGTCTGTAAATGTGGATGAACGTAGGTTTTTTTTTGCAAAACGGTCAGGCGAGCCGTCCGATCCGTCGGATCTGGATCGGACGGCGCGGAGGCGGGCGACCGGGTGAACGCGGGGTGGTGACCGGGCGACGTGTCGCAACGTGGTTGGTAGAAACTCCAGTGCTACAGTAACGCGTGGGATGGGGGGCGATGTGGAGCGATCTCGGCCGTCCGTCGTGCCGATCGGACGGCCAGGGATTGCAGGCGACGTGGACGAATGGCAGGCAGCGGATTCAGCCAGCTTTTATATATAGTAGGATATGTCAACGGAAGACGTCGCCGGTTGTAGTTCCCTCCATGGCCTCGAGCTTCCCATGGTCTCTTGTGTGCACAAGGTATTTGGTGGTTTACACATAGATAAAAGTTTTCACATACTCATTTTGATGACTATCTATGGACATGTTTTTATCGTTCATTGTTTTGATGGCGCAGATCGTGGCGGATAGCTCACACGAGTTTTACTACAATGAATTCATGTATACATCGTCTGATGATTTATATGACAATGGCGATTATATTTTCATGGCTCCGGCTCATTGCCCAATTTCAGTGAGTCGATACTAGGATATGAGGTGATTGTTAATAGGGTCGTCGGTCATGTTCTTCTTAATAATGAACACTTCAAACTAATCGGCTCAACTTACCCAACAGAAGTTTTAGCTATGCTTCCGGATGTCTTGCAATGTGTTCATGTGTCCTCTAGACAGTGAGGGACCGAGATAACTATTTTGTATTTTTTTTTTTGAGAGTCCCCTAGACTAAGTACAGCTGTAGTATCTGAACTTACGTACTAAACTCACACCACACGCACACCACACACACGCACACCCCTAGTACGCAGGCTAGAAAGACAACTAATATAACTATTTTGTATTGAAGAAAGATGCCACCGGCACGATAGGTTTTTTTTCCTTAAAAAATGCACCGCTGCTATTCGAAAGACTGCATATGGACGGAGTTGCTCTTTTTATAGAACAAGGACGGAGTTGCTCTTGATAAACTGTACACAAAAAAACTCCTAACGGCTTTCGTCCAGTCTTTCGCGAATTAACCAAGTAATTTTCATCTTCTTAATTTAAAAAATAGACAAAACATTAACTTCTGTTTAAAATAAAAAAGATACATGGTCGAAAATATAATGGAAAACCTGGTTACCATTGCACCCAATATGTAAAGAAAATTTCAAAACTGACATTCGGGTAAATATGATCAATTATTGCAACCCCACAAAAAAATTCGTCCAAAATGACTTTCATTGCACATTGGATTAAAGATTTGCCTAAAAAGCACTATATACACATTATGTTCGTCGTAAATTTGTCTTTTTTCCTGAGAATCATTTTCCGGTAATTTTTTTACACTACTAAAATACTTGATCATATTTGAGCGCAAAAAAGATGGGAATTTATGACTTTTTTAAATTTCTAAATTATTTTCGCATATCAGGTGTGATTTTAACCGGGAATCAAAAGTCTACATCCCATGCATGGTAGCATAATAAGAGCATCTCCACTCGGGGCGCCCAAATGGCCGCCCAAAGGCCTTTGGGGCGTGCCGGACAGATTTTTGCTTCCACTCGCGGCGCCCAAAAGCAAATTTCGTCCGGAAGCGCCCACTTTTGTGTCCGGCAGCGCCACATGAAGCCCTTAGAATGGGGAGGCCTTGGGCGGCCCCGGAAACAACTCTGCGTTGCGAAATCCAGTCGTTCGCCTCCACGTGCCCCCTCTCCTCTCTCTCCTTTATTCCATCTCTCTCTCCTCTCTCCTATCTCTCCCGTCTGGCCAACGGAACCAGCAAGGCGATCTCGCCGGCCTCGCCTCCTGCTCCTCTTCCCTCGCGACTCGCGTCGTGCCTCCTCAACCCCGGCGAGCTCGCGTCGCGCCTCCTCTTCCCGGCGAGCTCGCGCCCGGTGGAGGTGGCCGAGCTGACGCGTACCAGGTCACCGTCGTCCGCCGAGCTCCGGTGCAAGAACTCTCGTCAGCGCTTGCCGTCGCGTGCGCCCTCGCTCCTCCACGCCGCTCGAGCCCCTGCTCCTCTTCCACACCCTCCCTGCGTGCCCCTCGTCGGAGAAGAAGAATGACGCGAGAAGGACGCCCAAGGCCGCCGCGCGCCCCTGCCTTCCCTCCCGTGCGCACGGCCAGAGCCGCGCCCAAGGACGTCCAGCGGCCGCCGGCTCCTCGCCGTCGGAGTCGCTGCGGATGCGCCTCGCCGTGGTGCAGAGCAGCAGTTCGCTGTCGTCCACACCATCCCCAAGCTGGCCTGCCCCGGCGGCGGGAACGCCACCACTCTGCTGAGCACGTCAAGGAGAACGCGTACGAGGACAAGGACGCGACCACCGACGCCACGGGCCGCCAAGCAGAAGGTGGCCGGCGCCGCGCAGTACAGTACTCCATGGTCACCTCGGCGCTCCTCTCGGTGCCGCGGACTTTGTTGCTGGTGTCGACGGCAAGACGGAGCTTCTGCGGCCGGGTGCCCAAGCCATGCCGACGACTTCCGCTGCCCTATCTATGTCTGCCTCGCTTGCCATTGTCACGCCCACAAGGTGTTCGTGCAAATGCATGATTTGTGTCCGGTCTTAGTTTGGTGTGTGCGACTGGAAAAAGGTGTCGCCCAAAGCGCACAACCTGACCGGACAGCGCCCAAAGCACTCGTCCGGACACGCTTTGGGCGGCCGTTTGGGCGGTGTGACTGGAGATGCTCTAAAGTTTAAATATTTGTATGGCAAACCTAATGTATTCGCTTACAGATCTATATATATTTTTTGTACCTATTGGTAGATTGGGAGTTTGGCTACACTCTTCAGAAAATTACCCTATATATAAAAGTTGGTGGAATCCACCCTCAATTCCAGCGTCCACGTCGTCCTCCAAACCCTGGCCGTTCGATCGCGCGGACGGACGGCGCAGATCGCGCGCTGCTACAGTAATACTGTAGCAGTCCAATTTCTGCAAATCGCGTGTCGACACGTCGCTTCCGCAGAAAACCCCCCGCGAAGGACCCAATCGCAAAACTCGCAAACCCTAGGGGCCTCCCTGTAAAAGCGTCAGCAGCTCTCCCCCTCCTCCCTCATCTCTCCCCCCGCAGCGACGAGCTTGGCGGCGCCGCCGACGCGCGCCCGCCTCGCTCCGGCCCTCCCCGTCCAGATCCACGACCCGCCGACCTCCACCGCCGCTCCCTGTCCTCCCTCGCCGAGCTTCGCTTCCCGGCATGCCGCCAGCGCGGTGGAATCGCGGCCGCCGTGCGCGCTGTCCGCCGCTGCGTCTGGTCGTCACCGGCGACGTTCCGGTGCCCAAACCGCGGCGGCGCCGCCACCTACAGGTCGCCCGCGCCAAGCCGCGTCCGATGCGCCCATTTTCGCGAGCTGGCTTGCGCTGCTGCGCCGCGGCCGTGCCCCTCGCCGTCGTCGCCGTGGCAGGCCAGGCCCCTGCTGACGTCACCACGACGTCACAGCGGGGCCGGCCTGTCAGCATTTTAATCTTTTCACAATAATTAAAAAAAACTGACAGATGGGACCCCCTAATTTATACAAATTGGGAAAAAAAAGTTCCACAAATTCACATAATTCAATTTTTTCTACAAACAAAATATAAACAACAACCGCAAATAATCACAAAAAAAATCTAGCTAATTATGACAAACCACAAACATATGCAAACATTTTATTTCACCAAAAAAAATTTAGAAAAGACAACACTCATTCCAACTACATGGACAATTGTATGGACTTCAATTAGAAATAAATAAATTGAATAAGTATACTTTCGTATTTCCCCTAATTTATACAAATTGGGAAAAAAAGTTCCACAAATTCACATAATTCAATTTTTTCTACAAAAAAAATATAAACAACAACCGCAAATAATCACAAAAAAAAATCTAGCTAATTATGACAAACCACAAACATATGCAAACATTTTATTTCACCAAATTTTTTTTTAGAAAAGACAACACTCATTCCAACTACATGGACAATTGTATGGACTTCAATTAGAAATAAATAAATTGAATAAGTATACTTTCGTATTTATTATGGACTTAAACTACAAACAAACAAAAAAAAAATGTTAACATCCCACCTTGCTTAGCAATTATATATACTCAAAAATATATTCGCACATTTTTCAAATGGCGAATATTTGGAAAAAAACAAATGCACAACCTCTAATTATGCAAAGTTATATTTACTAAATGCTCATATAATGCATCCCCTCTAATAATGGACTTAAATTTAACATTCCAATTTCGCAAACATTTTGGTATAATCTAAATAAAATTTCCCTAAATATGGAACTCAATTCAATAAATGCAAATTTCCACTCATTGCATACTTAAATTAAATGTTAATGAAATATAGAAACAAAATTCTAGCTAATTATGACAAACCACAATCATATGCAAACATTTTATTTCACCAAAATTTTTTTTAGAAAAGACAACACTCATTCCAACTACATGGACAATTGTATGGACTTCAATTAGAAATAAATAAATTGAATAAGTATAATTTCGTATTTATTATGGACTTAAACTACAAACAACCAAAAAAAAATTGATAACATCCCACCTTGCTTAGCAATTATATATACTCAAAAATATATTCGCACATTTTTCAAATGGCGAATATTTGGAAAAAAACAAATGCACAACCTCTAATTATGCAAAGTTATATTTACTAAATGCTCATATAATGCATCCCCTCTAATAATGGACTTAAATTTAACATTCCAATTTCGCAAACATTTTGGTATAATCTAAATAAAATTTCCCTAAATATGGAACTCAATTCAATAAATGCAAATTTCCACTCATTGCATACTTAAATTAAATGTTAATGAAATATAGAAACAAAATTCTAGCTAATTATGACAAACCACAATCATATGCAAACATTTTATTTCACCAAATTTTTTTTAGAAAAGACAACACTCATTCCAACTACATGGACAATTGTATGGACTTCAATTAAAAATAAGTAAATTGAATAAGTATACTTTCGTATTTATTATGGACTTAAACTACAAACAACCAAAAAAATTTTGTTAACATCCCACCTTGCTTAGCAATTATATATACTCAAAAATATATTCGCACATTTTACAAATGGCGAATATTTGGAAAAAAAAACAAATGCACAACCTCTAATTATGCAAAGTTATATTTACTAAATGCTCATATAATGCATCCCCTCTAATAATGGACTTAAATTTAACATTCCAATTTCATAAACATTTTGGTATACTCTAAATAAAATTTCCCTAAATATGGAACTCAATTCAATAAATGCAAATTTCCACTCATTGCATATTTAAATTAAATGTTAATGAAATATAGAAACATATTTGAACGTCCCAAAATGTTAAAAAAAAATTTAGATGCTCCACAATATATCAACATGCCCCGAAAAATGAACGCCAACTACTTATGGGAAAATACAAACATAATTTCTGTCCAAAAAACAAACATGTTTGAATATTTCGAATCGGTGAAAATTAAGAGAAAACCAAATGCACTTTCTCTAATTATGTGCAGTTCAAATTAATAAATCCTCAGACAATACATTTCCAGTAATTTTAGACTCAAATTATACATTTCAAGCTAATTAAAATTAACTTCCTCTAAATATGAAATTCATATGCACCCTCACAAAAATAGATGCTGGTTATTTGTGCCATATAATCAACTTTCAAATTTACATATTCCAAAACTGTAAATATCTTCAAAACCTACTCATTTTACAAGTGTAAAAATAATTCGAATCTTAAAACACCCCAACTTGAACAATTTTCCAAAACTAAGCAATTTTTAAACGCAAACTTTCCCGAACTTCACTACTTTTCAAACCTACATAATTTTTAAATGTGCAAGTTACCAAATTTAAATTTCGAAAAAAAAATTCCGAAAAAAATGCTAAATTCCTGACAAGTGGACTCCATATTTTTTACACAAATTGCAGAAAATAATAAATGCTATAAACAAAAAAAAACCTTCTAATTATGTCTAATTGTGAACACGCTTACACATTTCAAATTGGTCAAAATTTGGGAAAAAAATATACTTGCCCAACTTACATGAATTTGAATTTAAAACATTCATGCAGCTATAAAATTCAAATGAACAATCACTCATTACGAATTTTTTTAAAAAAATTTAATGAAACATATAAACATATTCAAACAGCCCGCAAAAAAAAGCCAACTTTTTACAGCACAAAACGAACATATTCGAACTTTTTAAATAGATAACAAATTGCGGAAAAATCAAATGCACTTGCCCAAACTACATGGGTTTGAAATTTAAAAATATGTTCAGCTGCAAAATTCAAACGAAATTCGAACGAATAAACATGCATTTCCACTCCTTTCCACGCACGCGCGGCATTTGCAATAATTTTCAAACCTAAACGTTTTTTTAATACGTACACTACCAAACTTGAATTATACCATGCATTCGCGATATACAAATTTGCATACTTTACAAATTTAAATGCCTTTCAAACCTAGCCATTTCATAGATGTTAAAAAGATTCAAATCCAAATAACTTACCAATTCAACCAATTTCAAAAAAACTAGACAACCTTTTCGACATAAACTTTTTCCCAACTTTGTTAGTTTCCAAATACTAAAAAAAAATAAACCCAAATTTCCAAATTCAAATTTTACCCACACACGCGCGGCATTGCCGCGCTCAGTTGCCTAGTCATCATGAACGGGAGGTGTATTAATTTTGGACGAATGGACACTACATCAGTGTAACTTACGTGTCTAACTGAGACAATCCAGTAATTTTTTTTTACTTTTCACCGGGGGAGTTAATCCCCACCTGAATATATTTTAAAGGTTGCCTTGAGACTTTGCAGCCTCTATAAGATAGGTTCAAATGAACCAGAGCACACGGGGATTACAATATGGGAGAGATAAAATAAAAACGCACACACACAAACACAGTGGAAGATGAAAGGGAACGGCATGCTACCTGACAAGACACCACAGAGCAGAACAAGAGCCCATACCTAAGGAAGCTAGCAGCCAGAAGGTCAAACACCATGAGACGCACAAGTAGATGGGGGTGCCGTCGAGAGACCACAATACCAAGATTCAGCAAACAGCCTAGCGCACCGAACCGGCGTGCGTATCGAAACCCACGGCACAACTCAGGGGCATCCACAATCAACGAGTGCCAAGCCTAGCACCTAGCACGAACCTTGACTGGGAGCCCCGCCACGGAAGGTCGAGACGATTAGCAAGCTGGGGAGGCATCATTGCATCGTCATTGAGCAAAGATGAGCCGAGACGACACCAAGAGCCGAAGCTCCCGCAACACCGCGGCGACCATGGCAAGATCTTGAGCAAGCACAGCAAGTACAAGCAGCACAGGGGCAACAACTATCGCCAAAAGACGGAGCCAAACTTGCCTGCCCAGTAGCAAAAGTCAAGCGCCGCCACGCCAAACGCACCACATGGCAGCACTGCGAGGTCAAAAGCCTCGCCGCCGGATACACCCCCAAGAACATCAAGCTCATCATGCCAATCAGGTTCAATGGCGAAGAGCAGGGATCCTTGCAACGCCTTCAACAAGGGGAGCCACGCCCAGGGGCGCGGCCGTCGCAGAGCTTTCGCTCGGACCTCCCTTGCACATCGGGGTTGCGAGCAATGCAACAGCTCCAACACCACGCCTCCAACAAGGTTAGCAACGCCCGGAGGCGCCGCCGTGGTCTGCTCACGCACAAAGCATGAGCGCAGGTTTCCCCGGGTGCTGGCATCAAAACGCGCCGTGCCAAAACCTGAGCCAGCAGCCGACGACGCACGCACCAAAGGAGCGACAGAGTCCACCGCGGGAAGCATCCGCGCGCCGGGACGGACTCATTGTCGGCCGGCGACAGGGCTGAGAGCGTGCGTCGGCTCCCATCAGCACGCGTCAGAGGGAGCAGAAGCGGCTCCGGGCGGAGCAGCAGCGCCGGCGCGGGGCACCCTGGTGACAGCAGCAGGAAGCCGGACGAGCCGCTCGTCGAGGGAGCAGCGGCGATGCGGCCCGCGCCGGCCCATCCAGGGCCCAGATCGGGCCCAGGACGAGGCCGAGCAGGCCGGGACGAGGCGGAGCGCGCTGGAACATGGCGGAGCGCGTCGGGACGGGGACGAGAGCGGAGGTCCCAGTGAGGGAAGGTCGGGGGAGAGGTCGCGGCCGCCGACGCCGAAGCTTCCTCCAAGCTGCAGCAGGGGGGCCGCGGGCGGCAGATCCCGCCGTCCCCTTCACCGGCGGCGCACGGGCTTAGTCCGGCGGCCGCCTCCGGGGACGGCGAGGGGAGGAGGCGGAGGGTGGGGGTGGCGGCGGGAGGGCTAGGGTTTCGCCTCCCCCGTCGCCTGGAGGGGCGACACGAGGAGGTACCTTACCTTTGGTCGATCAGACAATCCAGTAATGCTATTTTGTAAATTCAAAGCGTCCCATTGGCGTCCTAGACTTGTCAAGTAATGCTCGTTGGGTCTCATATACTGGTGTACATTCTTATGCAGCATTACAATTATCTCGAAAGTATAGAATCAAATTAGATAATTTTGCAGTCTAGAATTGTGTAAGTTTTTTTTTATTTAGATAAAGAGTATATATTAATATCGCGTAGATACCAATTACACACAACCGCTGCAACAACGCATTGTCCTATCGACAACACGGATGCACATAGCTCAGAATAAGAAGAAGAATTACAAAAAAGAAAAGTCCCGCTACGGTGATCTATTCCTTGTAGCAGCAAGCCTAACACCACAAAAAACAGCACCACCAGAAGTACAACTTCTCCAAAAGTGGCGCCTCCAAGAAGGGAACAGTGCCAGAGCGCCGTCGCCGCCCTGATCATAGATCATAGGTTTTCACCCTGAAGAAAATCCACACTCGCAAAAGCAATGCCTTCAACAAGGTCATTGCTAGGCACAACCAATTAAGGCCAGACCTTAGTTTTTCACCCTAAAAGTTTGGACTCTGAACTTCTCTTGTGCTGTCGCCCCCACTTGCCGTTGCCGCTGCTCCAAGTTACAAATCACCAAGCAAATTTCTTATCGCCACCAGGAATCGAACCACCATTACTAGTCTTCAAATCTAGGCCTCCATGTCCTTCTCCGCACTCTTACTTCACCAGGAAACAGAAAGGCATGTCCTCAATGGCAACAGACTGCAGAGCTTCGCGACGCTACCTCTGAAACCAAACGGTCGGAAAAAAACATGGCTGCGCACGACCGAATCCCACCCGATCCAACAATCTCCAGGCTTGATTGCCCAATGGAGTTCGCCGACGGAGCCTTCCGGAACTCAACAATCTGGCCAGATCGAAAACATAGGTGTCAGGCAGATCTTCTTCATGGCGCTTGCGGAACCCTAGGACCGCCGCCATTATTCAGCAAAACAAGCCAGCCCCCACAACGCCGGTCAGAGCAACGGAGGAGAGAAACGGCCGCATCTTCACCAAACCGCAGCACTCCAATCGGAACAGTTGCATCCGGCCCTGATCTGGCCCTGAGGCCCAGATCAAACCCGCCACCTGCGCTGCCGGAGGTCTCGCTGCAGAAGGCGTCAATCGCACGTCCACCACCTCAACTTCGCTCCGCTGGAGGGCAGTTACTCGGCGAACCGGCCGCCGCCCCAAGCCCCACCACGCCGCCTCAAGACAGCGGGCCTAGGCGGGGGACCTAGACCCGCGGCTTGCCTCCACCGCCCGCACCAGGAGTCCGGAGCAGATGCAGCCACCGCCTGGCCGAGGTCGCCGCCCCGACCACCACACTCGCCCATCTCCGCCGACGCCGCCCCAGCCGCCCCTTCAGAGAAGAACGCTGCATCCACCTTCCCTAGCACCTTAGGCACCAGGGGCCGCCGCCACCGCGGCCGGCGCCGGCGGCAGCGGCGGAAGGGATGCCTAGGGGGGAAAGGGAGTTGGTGGTGGTATTTGGAGCCCCCCGGCGGCGCCCTGGAGTGCGCCACGGGAGGGATAGGGATGGGTCCCCTGCCTTCTAGCATCGTGTAAGTACATACTTTTCATGTGCTCTCTTATTCTATCATCTAAAAAGCGTGTGGGCGCTCCTTTAATTCCGTTTCATCAGATAAGTGGTGACGCCGTGACGGCATCATCGAATCATCTAGGAGAGAGCTGCTAGCTGGTGTTTCACTGCAAGTTATATTTTTATAAACACGGTACAACACAGACGTTCACATACATGTACGCACAATCACTCCATGAACACATGCACGTCAGCACGTGCACCCTACCCCTACGAATGGATTTTTCTGGAGCACATGTTGAGGAAAATGGGCTTTTCCGAAGGCTGGATTGACATGGTCATTAGGTGTGTTAGCACTGTGAGGTTCTCGGTGAGGTTGAATGGGGGTATGTCTAATTCTTTCACTCCATCTAGGGGGCTTCGTCAAGGAGACCCGCTATCCCCATACTTGTTCCTTTTCTGCGTGGAAGGCTTCTCTACTCTTCTCAAGAAAGCGCAAGATGATAATATGTTGAGGGGCGTTAATTTTGGATCGGATGGGCCACACATTACCCATCTTCTATTTGCGGACGACAGCATTGTCTTTCTTGAGGCGACAGTTGAGAGCATGCATGCATTAAAGGGGGTCCTCCTTGCCTATGAATCTGCTTCGGGCCAGAAGGTGAACTTACAGAAATCCTTTATATTTTTTGCGGATAGCTGCAATCAAGGAAGCAAAGATGAGTTGAAGCTAGCTCTTGGGGTATCAGAGGAAGCTCTCCGTGAACGTTACCTTGGTCTACCTATGGTTGTCGGTAAATCCAAAGAGGGCTGTTTCCAGTATGTTAGAGAACGGTCTGGATCAAAGGTGAGTGGGTGGAAGGGGCAAGGTCTTTCCAAGAAGGCTAAGGAAATCTTGGTTAAATTTGTCCTCCAGGCCACTCCAACGTACCCAATGAGCTGCTTCAGATTCAATAAGAAGCAATGCAAGAAGCTCAGCTCTATATCCTCGAATTTCTTGTGGGGTGCAACTGATGGATCCCGCAAGCTTCATTGGATCTCCTGGGAGAAGATGTGTATGCCCAAGAGCGGTGGAGGTATGGGTTTCCGTGATTTTGAGGCTTTCAACCAGACGTTGCTGGCTAAACAGGCCTGGCGCATCCTCACTGTACCCAATTCATGTGTGAGAGTCCTCAAGACGCGTTACTTCAAAAAAATTGGACCTACTCCAAGCTGGGTGCCCGAGTCGTGGCTCCTTTTCTTGGCGCAACATTCTGCATGGGAGGGACTTGTTGAAGAGTGGACTAATTTGGCGGATAGGAGACGGCTCCTCTATCGATGTGTGGCGTACCAACTGGATACCCAGAGCTGGATTGGAAAGACCGCTTGGAAGAAAACCTGAGGCACCGGCCTCTATTTTAAAGGTTTCAGACTTTCTCTCAGTGGATGGGCATACATGGAACAAACAAAAGCTGAGGCAATATCCGTATGATTTCGATGTTGAAGCGGTTTTGAAGATCTCGGTTGGGGGCAGGGAACTGATGACTACTATGCCTGGAACTGGACCAAAAACGGACTCTTTACTGTCCGATCAGCCTACCATCTGAAGATGCAGCAAAAGAGCCAGCAAGGGGGGCATGGAGAGCTCCAGCTCGGTCGAGTCACACAAGGGATGGTTAGCACTTTGGGGTGCAAATGTTCCCGGGAAGGTGAAAATTCATGTGTGGAGACTGGTGAAAAATGGGCTCGCGTTGGGTGTTGAGTTGCAGAGAAGGAGAATCAAGGGGGAGTGGTCTGCGTTGCCTGCGGACGGGAGGAGACGACCTCCATCGTTTCTGGCAGTGCCCGCATGCTCAGCAGATTTGGAACTACATCCGAGCTCATGCGGAGGATGGGATCACTTCCCCACCAGAGTGTGTTCGTGGCCAGCGGGAGCTGCTTCTTTGGATGTTGGATTGGCTCGGAGGAGCTAAGGACTCAGTGGTTTAGACCACGATGATGACGTTGTATCAGGGTTGGCTAGCAAGAAATGATGCACGGAAGGATAATAGGATTGAGGACCCCGTGACTATTGCCCAACGCACCATTCATCTACTGGACGAGTGGCGCAACATTCAGTCTCAAGGTTCAGCCTCTGTCCCCAAGCCGCGAGAGCACTGGCTTCCCCCAGCGCGGGACTAGACGAAGGTTAACGTGGACGGGGCTATGGCGAAAAATCTGGACAAAGGTGGTGGAGGAGTGGTCGTCCGCGATCATGATGGACGCTTTCTTGCGGGACCGGGCCATTTTCCCCCTCCCTGCTGGATCCGGAGGATGCCGAGCTTAGTGCTTGCAACGTGGCAATGGCGCTGATAAAGAGGCTGAAGCTGACAAGGGTCGTGCTGGAAACAGACAACATGGGCGTGGCCTCAAAGCTGTCAAGCAAGGAGAGGGATAGGTCTATGCATGGGCCGTTGGTGGAGGAGATTAAAGCAGCGATCAAGGAGCTGGATGATTGCTCGATCAAATGGGCAAGGCGCACGCCTAATATGGCTGCTGATGCATTGGCGAAGGAAAGCTGCGGTTCAGAGTTAAGCAACACCTGGTTTCTGGTACCACCAGATTGTATTGAGTCTATCTTGACCCAGGACATGTCTGGGATTTAATTCCGTAGCTTCTTATTCTCAAAAAAAAAAAAAGCACGTGCACCCTACCCCTACGAGCACCTTCGAAATAGCAAGTCGGTGAGTCAAGTATTGAGATTAACGAAGTTATCACATACGACTCGCTATCGACGAGAATGTCGCTGCCCACTGAAACAATATTTTGTCTTTATACGACACACCTAACGAGTCAGGTACAACCATCCTGCTCGGACACACGTGGCCACGTCCCGACTAAAGCGACCAATCCTCATCTACATAATGTACTATCCCGGCTAAAATAACCGACCCTCACCGTCATCAACAACATCCATGGCCCATGCAATTGTCGAAATGAGGAGGGATTGTCCAACCTTACGGCCCCAGACCGATGTCCTATCCCGCATTTAGATTCATTTATTACTTTAGTCATTTTCTATTGAAAATGATATGATGTGTTACTCCCTCCGTTTTTATTTACTTTGCGTTCTGGGTTTAGTCAGAGTTACATTTTACCAAGTTTGACCAAATATTTAGAAAAAATATCTATATCTACGATATAAATTTATAGTATTAGAATCATTATAAAGTGTATTTTGTTGGTATATGCATTTGGTATTATGGATAATGATATTTTTCCCATTGCATGAACATGCATGTTATTTGGTATGTTACTCCCAATATGGTTAGTCTTAAACTCTTAATACATGTTTCACCTTTTTTAAGCACTACATGGTTCACCGTTTGGCTTGCTGCTTTTGGTATATTCTGATTAAAAAACGTTTAAATCAAGTCTATTTTTTGTAAATATAATCTGGTTTAGATGTTTCAGGGTGCACACTATGTTCGGACTGAAATGAGTAAACAAATATATTAGAACATGTTTAAATACATCCAATTCAGAAAAAGTTAGAACATGTTATAATTGTGAACAGAGAGAGTAACAAATAGATCTATCCACTGTTTGTTTGTGGCGCTTTCACGTTGGTGAGCTTTAAGAATCTTTGAGATTTGATATGTTGCAACAAACACGTGAACATTTTCCGAAGTTACACTCGCATATCAGCTTACAAAATGAGTTTAAACACGTCAAAGTTCCGCAACACCAGATTAGCCACAGTATACTTTACCTGTCGTTCATCGACAGCTGTCGCTCCTGCTCTACACTATTCAGTAAGATATTGAGAAGGCACAATCAATCAGCTCGGACCAGCAGGGACTGTTAAGCTGCACGTCCAATTATACAAGATAAAAGAGATCTCTAATCCGTACCATTATTGCTACCACCAGGACAATACTGGTGTTTGAATTGACGGCGATGGCTCCTAGCCGCGTCATTTTAAATGTGGATCACAAAGCCCTGAACCACAGTTCAGCACACGAGACAATGTGGATAATGGAGTGATAGTACTGCACTAGAATGGACCGAACGGTAATGTGAAATCCTGTGACCTGCTTTCAAATCCTATATAGCATATAGAGTATATATAATTCTTGAAAACTAAACGGAAACTTAAGGAAGTGATGATTTCAGTTCCTTTTGAAGAAAACATAAGATTTTATTCCCGGCGAAGGACACACTTGCATGACGTAAGAGCATCTCCAACGGGCGCGCTATCCTCCCGCGCGGTAAAACCGCTTTGCAGCGCCGAAATAGCGGTTTACCGCGCGCGCGGTGAACTGCTTTTCTGGATGAGCTAAACTTTTTCGGACCCGCTAAAATAGCGCGCCGCAAACACGTTTCACCGAGCGCGGTTGAATAAACTGGATCAAACGACTCAAAATAAATAGACCGAAAATAGAACTTATATTGATTCGAGAGACAAATGGTAGAACGACGAACACAAACGATTTATTTAAACTAAAACTCCGAGTACGTCTAAGAGAAATCAAAATGGCTTGCCCATTAATTGCAGGTTCTAGCTGCGATTCATCGCAACAGTTTGCATGCCAAAGGGAAATAAAGATTCATTACCCTCCGGAGATAGCAACATGGTAGTCGGGTTAGATCACTAATATGCAGATCAGGAGGTGGGCTAGTGACGGTCCTCAGCTTTCTTCTTAGCATCGCATTCATCTTTTGCTGCTCCTGCCTGCTCTAACTTCTTCTGGGCTCTTATCAGAGCACGCCTTGCCCGGGGACGCATCTCACGTACTTGGCGTGGCGGCATGATAAAAGATTCTAGCGGGCGATCATGGAATGGATGCTCGCTTCCGGAGAAAATCCTCAGTTTGCGATCCCTCTCCTGGATGATCAGAATTATAGATGTTAGACATAAATATGGCATGAAGTCCCTACAGCAATTTGAAAACAAAAAAAAAGTAAAAGGCAAAGCTTTTGCCTCTCTTCAAAAAAAAAAAAATATAGTCGCAAGCATATAAACCTAGATAACAGAAACAAAGAGATACACAGTTTCACTCACATCCCGCAGTCTGTTGCGGGAAGCATGCGCATGACGGCTTTGCGGATAACTTCTGCTGGATCTTTTTCCATCTGGTCCTTGAGCCTTCTTTTTTAGAACACAGTACAACACAGACGCTCACAAATACGCACGTACACTCACCCCTATGAACGCACACACGCACACCCTACCCCTATGAGCACCTCTGAAGGACTGAGCCGGCAAATCTTGAGGTTGACGAAGTCACCACAGGCGCCTCGCTGTTGACGGGCACGCCACGTACCACTGAAAGAATAGCGCCGGATAAACCTGAAATAAATCCAGGTAATGCAAACGCCCATGCCAAGTCTAGGACTTGAACCTGGGTGGGCTGGTTCCACCACAGGGAACCCAACCATCAGAGCCAAGCTCCGTTTGCTCCTTGAGCCTTCTTTCCTTTAGATGTCCAATGTACCTATTCGGACAAAAAAAAAAAAAAAAAAAAAAAAAAAAAAAAAAAAAAAATACAACGTACATGAGAGAATTAATATAACATGAAATAGATTATTTAGCAATATTTCCAAGAAATATACTAACCCTGTGTGCCAGTAGTAGATCTTATCAGTCATTTTTCTTCCCGCACTACAGGAATCGAAGCAATATTTCCAAGAAATATACTAACCCTGTGTGCCAGTAGTAGATCTTATCAGTCATTTTTCTTCCCGCACTACAGGAATCGACCAAGACGCCGACGGCCGGACGCCATCGGCGTATGCACGAATGCCGCCGGCGTATACATACGCCGACGGCGGCCGTCGGCGTCTCACCGTCGGCGTCTCGAACTGTCGGCGTACCCAAACTGCCGTCGGCGTCTGCGGCGGCCGTCGGCGTACGCTCTGGTGGGCCCCACAACACGGCATCCCCACGTTTCCGTTAGCTCAACATACGCCGACGGCATTGCCGTCGGCCTCTGAGCGCCACGTGGCCGCTTCCTGGGCGCCTGGAGATGACATACGCCACGGCATTGCCGTCGGCGTATGGGTGACCATATGGTCCACTTCGGGCGACGTGGCGCCATCCTGTGCGTCCGCGACGCAATGCCGTCGGCGTATGAGTGACCATATTTTCTTTTTTTGCTGATTGTTGCTGCTGTTTCCAGCACATTTCAAATACACAAATATAATTTGAATTCATACACAAACATCACAGAACATCACATATATAATCCAAACCATCATACAAATTCCAAATGACTCAAACACAATTCGAATTCATACAAACATATATACAAACTCCAAATGACACAAACATAGTTCGAATTCATCCAAACATTCATACAAAACACACCCGGACACATCCTACATCTCCTGAGAGCTCGAGGTACCCATTTCTGCCCGCGTGAGCATAGGCGACCGACCACGTGGGGCAGCCGCCGTCGAATCACACGCGGAACCCGGCGAGGCACGAGACGGTGTGGTCTCGCGCGGCGAACTCGGCGAGGCACCACCACCGCCATGCTCCACGAGCGCGCGCGTCGAAGTCGGCGAGGCAGAAGCACGACCAAAGGGTGCATTCCTGGAGCATCCCGATCCCTACATGTTTGAGTCCAAGTTAGCAACTTGGAAAGCACAGTACGGCGGTAACAACTGGTTTGGCAAATAACTTACCGGAGTCCTTGGCTTGTATGTGCGAGCGACCGCTTCCCTCGATGGGCACATGGGCGGCATCCCCACCCTAGGTGGACGCGGAGGCAGCGGATCCCGCACTCCAGTGGCAAAAAACTTCTCGCTCGCCTACAAGATAGTTTAGATGTCAGGAGTTGTAGAAAAAGAAGGTTCAAACTAGAGGAAATGGGACTTGCCATATTTTGCAAATATAAAGGTTGAAACTTACAGCATCGCGCAACTCTTGCCACTCGTCATAGTCCGCTCTCTTCTGCAGCCACAAGTGATACTCCGCCTCATAGTCCGCGTAAGCGGCATCGAAGGCCGCCTCGAAATCAGGCTACAATTTCAAAATAGAACGAATCTCGTCAACTTAGCCACTTAGCTAGGAACGAATGCGGAAAGAGAATGAAATTGAGAAAAACTTACATCGGGCTCGGGAAGGCCGTCGAGGAGGCAGGACAGGGGGTCGTCGGCGGTGAGTGTAGCCTTGATACGCACGAGGCCCAACTCAGGAGTACGCGGGATTACCGCACTAAGACAGGGCAAACGGCCATGCTCCCAACCGTGCCCGGCCAGGACCATCGCTCTCTCGTCGGTGTCATGCTCAAGAGGTCTATCCACCTCCGGATTAAGACCCTTGAACGACTCGACGTACCTATCTATGTTCTCCTCGGCACTGCCGAAGTAATCGGGAAACGATGAGGCTCGGATAGATCGATCTTCTTCATCTTCATCCTCTCCCATGCTTGCATGTCCGACACAGGCTCCCCGATATCGGCCTCCTGCATTGCCAAAGAAGTGTTATGCGTATCAAGTAGGAACATGAGGGGAAATAAATGAAGGTTGTTCCATGTATATATATACCAGCTTTGCCTTGAAGCGATCATGGTTGCGGGCTCCCGCACAATGTGTCCCCCCGCTCCCACGGTTTGCCTTGTTCCGCTCGCTCAAGGCTTTGAACTCGGCGTTCTGCCCAAGCCACCTCGACGCCAACGCCTCCCACGCGTCTGCCTTACCATAGGCCCATGTGGGCATAACCTGAAAAAACAATACTCATGTGAAGAACAGATAATGCAATTGCAACTTAGCAGCAACATGTAATCTCATTGACAATTTACTTACCGACATGTAATCCTCCATGGTCATATCAGGTGGTTCCTCATGCTTCGGCGCCGTCTTGCATAACTTCTCAGAACTGTAATGATTGACGGAGGTATGCTTTACATTGTAGAATTGCTGTCGTGCCAACTTCTTGCAAGCCCCCTCCAAAGTCCTGTCCGCCTTGGCACGCTCCTCAGGAAGTACCCTATAGAATTTCTTTAATCATGCACAAAAAACAAATTGTGAGAGCATGGTGGGGACATCAACTATGAACGAAATTCGAAAAGTTCAACTTACCCAAAACTTGGTGATCACGGCGTCAGAACATCTCCCGAAGCCCGGGTGATGGGCGGCCTGATAGTCTACCCAATGGGTGGCTAGCTTCCTCTCGCCGTTGGGGACCGTACTGTACAAGCCCGGCCAAAACTTCCTAATCAAAGCTCCAATCATGGAGTTAGGCGCACGGGCTCCGTGAGGATATGTCCAATTGCTGCACAAATAATTAAACATTAGTACATGTCAAATTGTACTGACCACAATGTAATTACCATGTTCAAAATTAGCATAGTCACTTACTCAATCCCATTAGGCACAATGAGGATTTTCTCCTCCTCGGTAGCAGGTTCCTTTGACTCATCAGGGACCATGGATTCCCCACGAATCTTTGGCTTCTTCTGCGACGCGGAGGCCCCGTCTCCTGTCTCGAGACTCCGTCCCTCGTAAGCCACGTCGCCAGAAGCGGAGGGTATGTCCGAAGACACGTCGCCCCCACCTCGTGCCGTCCTGCACCTCGCCCTCGTCCTCCCTCACCTCGTGCTCGTCCTGCACCTCGCCCTCGTCCTGCACCTCGTCCCCTCGGAGGAAGTGCATCGGCACCTCCCCCTCGTCCAGCACCTCCTCTCTCACCACTGTCAGACAGGTAACGCGGGTTCGGAATAGGCTCTCTTCCACTTTTAGTAGCTTTCTTCTGGCGCATCGTCTTCACAAGGAGGCCGATGATTCCTTGCCTTGGCTCATCTTGGTCAATCACCTGCAGGAATAGATCTAAGCATTCAGTTCAATCCTCAAATGCATAGCAGTTAATCAATCTAATCCGTGAAACACAAAGGACAAATAAAAATGTTAGGCAACTAAATTGTTCACATGTCGTGCAGAAATATGCCTCATATACTAGATTGGACACACAAATTCAGGGATGGAGTAAGCGAAACCAGTAGGATGCAGAATATCTATATTCTTGCATATTACAAGTTTCACTTACACCACCCCTGAATAACATAGTGTCACCTCATTTTAATCATCGACATTGTAAACACACAACTCAAAAAAAAAGAAGTAGGGTCAACTCAAAAAAAATGAAGTAGGGTCAAATGAAGTAGGGTCAACTGAAAAAAATAAAGTAGGATTCAAAAAAAATTATGCCTCATACTTAGAATATTATTGGAAACACACAAGCAATCCTGATAGCTTCGTGAACCAAGTAGGAGGCACACAACTTATATGTGTGCATGATACAAGGTTCAACAAACTATCAGGATATCATATAGTGCGCCACATCATTTTAATCATCGGCATTCTAGAAATGAAGTAGGGTCAACTGAAAAGCATGCCTCATACTTAGACAGGACACACAAATTCAGAGACGGCGTTAGTGAGATCCAGTGGGATGCAAAAAAGTGTATTCGTGCATATCACAAGTCTCACTGACGCCGCCCCTAAATCACACGGTGTCACAACAGTTTAATCGTCGGCATATCAAAAGATGGTAAAAAGGAGTTCAAACAACCACCACCACAAATTCATCAACATATATATGTCGATCACGTTCCGACAAATTCATCACAACCACCACCACAAATTCATCGATAATAGTAGCTTTTTGAATCAAGTTGTCTTGGAAAAATTAAACTAATTAAACCAAATTGGCTTGAAATTGTACATAAATATATTCTATTATCCATGCTTGAAACAAAACAACAACATATAAGGAAACTAAAAGCTAAACCTTGTTTAAACCATAGAAAAAATCAACTAACCTAACAATTATCACAGTGAGCGATCTGGTTAGCTAGCTACTGAAAAGAGCTCTCACGTTGGTTACCATAGATGCACATGTTGGTGCCAAGAAATTCATGCTAGAGTGGGAGCTCGTGGGGGTGGGAGGCAGAGCCATGAGAGCGATGAGTTACCTAAGTATGCTCAGCGTGAGACGTGCTGGAGGTCGCCGGAGCCCGCGAGGATGGTGACCAGGAGCACGAGATGCGACGATGGAGAACAGGAAGCACCAACCGGGCTGGGGTGGGTGAAATCGCCGTGAAATCGCCGGCGGCGTGGTTGAGCTGCTAGGCGGCGAGGGCGGGCTGGGGTGGGTGAGGGCGGGAGGAGGCGGCCGGCGGGGAGGAGGAGCGGCGGCGTGAGAGCTGGTAGGCGAGGGGCGGGCGGCGAGGGGCGGGCGGCGAAGAGGACGGCGAGGGGCGGGCGGGCGGCGGCGTGCGTGGGTGCATGCGAGGGGCGGGGCAGCGGCGGCGGTGGCGTGCGTGGGTGCGTGTGTGTGGTGTGAACAAACGGGTGAGGTTGGTGGATAAGGTTAGGGCAACTCTACGCCGACGGCAATGCCGTCGGCGTAGGCTTTTCTTCCTTTTTTTCATATTATTTAATTTTAATATTGTAAACCATTATAATTTATTACATTATAAATTTATAGAGTTTATTATATGGTATGACCACACGCAAATTTTGGAGTGATTCCGGCACTCTAGCTATCCGGTTTTATTGAAACCCTAGTCCGGTGGGGCCCGCATATCTACTACCCCGAGCTTGGACATTTGAAACACCCAACATACTTGTATACATATGGTATGGCACAACCTTGGTTTTGGTGGGGTTCCGACGCTCCGGGGCCCCGCTTCGGCGAAACCCTAGATCCGCTGGAAAAACCCTAACGTTTTCGTCTATCCCTTGAACGGCGTCGAAAGGGGTAGGCCAGTGGAATTTTTTGCTTGGTTGTGTTAGGTTAGTCCATAGAACATAGCAAACCAACTTTTGTCACAAGTTGTCACAAGGTTGCCCCCGGTTCGCCCGAAACGGGAGTTTTCACCTCTAAGTGCAGAAACTCACTAGAGAGGAAGTGAAGTCGGTGAAGCCGGTCACACCCCGGAGTGGGATATTTCACATTTCAAACACCCAACACACTTGTATACATATGGTATGGCACAACCATGGTTTTGGTGGGTTCCGACGCTCCGGGGCCCCGCTTCGGCGAAACCCTAGATCCACTGGAAAAACCCTAACGTTTTCGTCTACCACCTTGAACGACGTCGAAAGGGGGTAGGCCAGTGCACTTTTTTGCTTGGTTGTGTTAGGTTAGTCCATGGGAACATACCAGACCAACTTCTATCACAAGTTCTCACAAGATTTCCCCCGGTTCGCCCGAAACGGGAGTTTTCACCTCTAAGTGTAGAAACTTAGTAGAGAGAAAGTGATGTCGGTGAAGCCGGTCACACAACGGAGTAGGATCTTTCACATTTGAAACACACAACACACTTGTATACATATGGTATGGCACAACCTTGGTTTTGGTGGGTTCCGACGCTCCGGGGCCCCGCTTCGGCGAAACCCTAGATCCGCTGGAAAAACCCTAACGTTTTCGTCTACCCCCTTGAACGGCGTCGAAAGGGGGTAGGCCAGTGGACTTTTTTGCTTGGTTGTGTTAGGCCTAGGAACATGGGAAACCAACTTTTGTCACAAGTTGTCACAAGGTTGCCCCTTGTTCGCCCGAAACGGGAGTTTTCACCTCTAAGTGTAGAAACTTACTAGAGAGTAAGTGATGCCGGTGAAGCCGGTCACACAACGGAGTAGGATCTTTCACATTTCAAACACACAACACACTTGTAACATATGGCATGGCACAACCTTGGTTTTGGTGGGGTTCCGACGCTCTGGGGCCCCGCTTCGGCGAAACCCTAGATCCACTGGAAAAACCCTAACGTTTTCGTCTACCCCCTTGAGCAGCGTCGAAAGGGGGTAGGCCAGTGGACTTTTTTGCTTGGTTGTGTTAGGTTAGTCCATGGGAACATACCAGACCAACTTCTATCACAAGTTCTCACAAGATTTCCCCCGGTTCGCCCGAAACGGGAGTTTTCACATCTAAGTGTAGAAACTTAGTAGAGAGAAAGTGATGTTGGTGAAGCCGGTCACACAACGGAGTAGGATCTTTCACATTTGAAACACACAACACACTTGTATACATATGGTATGGCACAACCTTGGTTTTGGTGGGGTTCCGACGCTCCGGGGCCCCGCTTCGGCGAAACCCTAGATCCGCTGGAAAAACCCTAACGTTTTCGTCTACCCCCTTGAACGGCGTCGAAAGGGGGTAGGCCAGTGGACTTTTTTGCTTGGTTGTGTTACGTTAGGCCATAGGAACATGGGAAACCAACTTTTGTCACAAGTTGTCACAAGGTTGCCCCTTGTTCGCCCGAAACGGGAGTTTTCACCACCTCTAAGTGTAGAAACTTAGAAGAGAGAAAGTGATGTCGGTGAAGCCGGTCACACAACGGTAGGATCTTTCACATTTCAAACACACAACACACTTGTATACATATGGTATGGCACAACCTTGGTTTTGGTGGGGTTCCGACGCTCTGGGGCCCCGCTTCGGCGAAACCCTAGATCCGCTGGAAAACCCTAACGTTTTCGTCTACCCCCTTGAACGGCGTCGAAAGGGGTAGGCCAGTGGACTTTTTTGCTTGGTTGTGTTAGGTTAGTCCATAGGAAGGTGGGAAACAAACTTTGTCACAAGTTGTCACAAGGTTGCCCCTTGTTCGCCCGAAACGGGAGTTTTCACCTCTAAGTGTAGAAACTTACTAGAGAGAAAGTGATGCCGGTGAAGCCGGTCACACAACGGAGTAGGATCTTTCACATTTCAAACACACAACACACTTGTATACATATGGTATGGCACAACCTTGGTTTTGGTGGGTTCCGACGCCCCGGGGCCCCGCTTTGGCGAAACCCTAGATCCACTGGAAAAACCCTAACGTTTTCGTCAACCCCCCTTGAACGGCGTCGAAGGGGGTAGGCCTATGGAATTTTTTGCTTGGTTGTGGTAGGTTAGTCCATGGGAACATACCAGACCAACTTCTATCACAAGTTCTCACACGATTTCCCCTGGTTCGCCCGAAACGGGAGTTTTCACCTCTAAGTGTAGAAACTTACTAGAGAGAAAGTGATGTCGGTGAAGCCGGTCCCACAACGGAGTAGGATATTTCACATTTCAAACACACAACACACTTGTATACATATGGTATGGCTCAACCTTGGTTTTGGTGGGGTTCCGACGCTCCGGGGCCCCGCTTCGGCGGAACCCTAGATCCACTGGAAAAACCCTAACGTTTTCGTCTACCCCCTTGAACGGGGTCGAAAGGGGGTAGGCCAGTGGACTTTTTTGCTTGGTTGTGTTAGGTTAGTCCATAGGAAGGTGGGAAACCAAAGTCTATCCCAAATAAACACAATATTCCATCTGATTCGCCCGAAACGGGAGTTTTCACCTCTTAGTGCAGAAACTCACTAGAGAGAAAGTGAAGTCGGTGAAGCCGGTCACACCCCGGAGTAGGATATACTGGACATTTAAGACACAAAACACTCTTGTATACATATGATATTGTACAACCTAGGTTTGTGTGGGGTTCCGACGCTCTGATGCCCAGCTTCTGCGAAACCCTGAATTCGTTGGAAAAACCCTACCGTTTTCGTCTACCCCCTTGAACGGCGTCGAAAGGGGGTAGGCCAGTGGACTTTTTTGCTTGGTTGTGTTTGGTTAGGCCATGGAAGGTGAGAAATCAAAGTCTACCCCAAATCAACACAAGATTCCATCCGGTTCGCCCGAAAGAGGAGTTTTCAACTCTAAGTGTAGAAACTCACTAGAGAGAAAGTGAAGCCGGTGAAGCCGGTCACACCCCGGAGTAGGATATTGCACATTTACAACACACAACACACTTGTATACATATGGTATGGCACAACCTTGGTTTTGGTGGGGTTCCGACGCTCCGGGGCCGCGCTTCGGCGAAACCCTAGATCCGCTGGAAAAACCCTAACGTTTTCGTCTACCCCCTTGAACGGCGTCGAAAGGGGGTAGGCCAGTGGACTTTTTTGCTTGGTTGTGTTAGGTTAGTCCATAGGAAGGTGGGAAACCAACTTTTGTCACAAGTTGTCACAAGGTTACCCCTTGTTCGCCCGAAACGGGAGTTTTCACCTCTAAGTGCAGAAACTCACTAGAGAGAAAGTGAAGCCGGTGAAGCTGTCACACCCCGGAGTAGGATATTGCACATTTACAACACACAACACACTTGTATACATATGGTATGGCACAACCTTGGTTTTGGTGGGGTTCCGACGCTCCGGGGCCCCGCTTCGGCGAAACCCTAGATCCACTGGAAAAACCCTAACGTTTTCGTCTACCCCCTTGAACGGCGTCGAAAGGGGGTAGGCCAGTGGACTTTTTTGCTGGTTGTGGTAGGTTAGTCCATGGGAACATCCCAGACCAACTTCTATCACAAGTTCTCACAAGATTTCCCCCGGTTCGCCCGAAACGGGAGTTTTCACCTCTAAGTGTCGAAACTTAGTAGAGAGAAAGTGATGTCGGTGAAGCCGGTCACACAACGGAGTAGGATCTTTCACATTTGAAACACACAACACACTTGTATACATATGGTATGGCACGACCTTGGTTTTGGTGGGGTTCCGACGCTCCGGGGCCCCGCTTCGGCGAAACCCTAGATCCGTTGGAAAAACCCTAACGTTTTCGTCTACCCCCTTGAACGGCGTCGAAAGGGGGTAGGCCAGTGGACTTTTTTGCTTGGTTGTGTTAGGTTAGGCCATAGGAACATGGGAAACCAACTTTTGTCACAAGTTGTCACAAGGTTGCCCCTTGTTCGCCCGAAACGGGAGTTTTCACCTCTAAGTAGAAACTAGTAGAGAGAAAGTGATGTCGGTGAAGCCGGTCACACAACGGAGTAGGATCTTCACATTTCAAACACACAACACACTTGTATACATATGGTATGGCACAACCTTGCTTTTGGTGGGGTTCCGACGCTCCGGGGCCCCGCTTCGGCGAAACCCTAGATCCACTGGAAAAACCCTAACGTTTTCGTCTACCCCCTTGAACGGCGTCGAAAGGGGGTAGGCCAGTGGACTTTTTTGCTTGGTTGTGTTAGGTTAGTCCATAGGAAGGTGGGAAACCAAAGTCTATCCCAAATAAACACAATATTCCATCTGATTCGCCCGAAACGGGAGTTTTCACCTCTTAGTGCAGAAACTCACTAGAGAGAAAGTGAAGTCGGTGAAGCCGGTCACACCCCGGAGTAGGATATACTGGACATTTAAGACACAAAAACTCTTGTATACATATGATATTGGACAACCTAGGTTTGTGTGGGGTTCCGACGCTCCGATGCCCCGCTTCGGCGAAACACTGAATTCGCTGGAAAAACCCTAACGTTTTCGTCTACCCCCTTGAACGGCGTCGAAATGGGTAGGCCAGTGGACTTTTTTGCTTGGTTGTGTTAGGTTAGGCCATGGGAAGGTGAGAAACCAAAGTCTACCCCAAATCAACACAAGATTCCATCCGGTTCGCCCGAAAGGGGAGTTTTCACCTCTAAGTGCAGAAACTCACTAGAGAGAAAGTGAAGCCGGTCACATCCCGGAGTAGGATATTGCACATTTACAACACACAACACACTTGTATACATATGGTATGGCACAACCTAGGTTTGGGTGGGGTTCCGAAGCTCCGAGGCCCCGCTTCGGCGAAACCCTGAATCCGCCGGAAAAACCCTAACGTTTTCCTATACCCCCATAGACGTGCGTCGAAAGGGGTAGGTCAGTGGAATTTTTTGCTTGGTTGTGTTAGGTTAGGCCATGGGAAGGTGAGAAACCAAAGTCTACCCCAAATCAATACAAGATTCCAGCCGGTTCGCCCGAAAGGGGAGTTTTCACCTCTAAGTGCAGAAACTCAGTAGAGTGAAAGTGAAGCCGGTCACACCCCGGAGTAGGATATACTGGACATTTAAGACACAAAACACTCTTGTATACATATGATATTGGACAACCTAGGTTTGTGTGGGGTTCCGACGCTCCGATGCCCCGCTTCGGCGAAACCCTGAATTCGCTGGAAAAACCCTAACGTTTCCGTCTACCCCCTTGAACGGCGTCGAAAGGGGTAGGCCAGTGGACTTTTTTGCTTGGTTGTGTTAGGTTATGCCATGGGAAGGTGAGAAACCAAAGTCTACCCCAAATCAACACAAGATTCCATCCGGTTCGTCCGAAAGGGGAGTTTTCACCTCTAAGTGCAGAAACTCACTAGAGAGAAAGTGAAGCCGGTCACACCCCGGAGTAGGATATTGCACATTTACAACACACAACACACTTGTATACATATGGTATGGCACAACCTAGGTTTGGGTGGGGTTCCGACGCTCCGGGGCCCCGCTTCGGCGAAACCCTGAATCCGCTGGAAAAACCCTAACGTTTTCGTCTACCCCCATAGACGTGCATCGAAAGGGGGTAGGCCAGTGGACTTTTTTTGCTTGGTTGTGTTAGGTTAGGTCATGGGAAGGTGAGAAACCAAAGTCTACCCCAAATCAACACAAGATTCCATCCGGTTCGCCCGAAAGGGGAGTTTTCACCTCTAAGTGCAGAAACTCACTAGAGAGAAAGTGAAGCCGGCGAAGCCGGTCACACCCCGGAGTAGGATATTGCACATTTACAACACACAACACACTTGTATACATATGGTATGGCACAACCTAGGTTTGGGTGGGGTTCCGACGCTCCGATGCCCCGCTTCGGCGAAACCCTGAATCCGCTGGAAAAATCCTAACGTTTTCGTCTACCCCCATAGACGTGCGTCGAAAGGGGGTAGGCCAGTGGACTTTTTTGCTTGGTTGTGTTAGATTAGGCCATGGGAGGGTGAGAAACCAAAGTCTACCCCAAATCAACACAAGATTCCATCCGGTTCGCCCGAAAGGGGAGTTTTCACCTCTAAGTGCAGAACTCACTAGAGAGAAAGTGAAGCCGGTCACACCCCGGAGTAGGATATACTGGACATTTAAGACACAAAACACTCTTGTATACATATGATATTGGACAACCTAGGTTTGTGTGGGGTTCCGACGCTCCGATGCCCCGCTTCGGCGAAACCCTGAATTCGCTGGAAAAACCCTAACGTTTTCGTCTACCCCCTAGAACGGCGTCGAAAGGGGGTAGGCCAGTGGACATTTTGATTGGTTGTGTTAGGTTAGGCCATGGGAAGGTGAGAAACCAAAGTCTACCCCAAATCAACACAAGATTTCATCCGGTTCGCCCGAAAGGGGAGTTTTCACCTCTAAGTGCAGAAACTCACTAGAGAGAAAGTGAAGCCTGTGAAGCCGGTCACACCTCGGAGTAGGATATTGCACATTTACAACACACAACACACTTGTATACATATGGTATGGCACAACCTAGGTTTGGGTGGGGTTCCGACGCTCCGGGGCCCCGCTTCGGCGAAACCCTGAATCCGCTGGAAAAACCCTAACGTTTTCGTATACCCCCATAGACGAGCGTCGAAAGGGGGTAGGCCAGTGGACTTTTTTGCTTGGTTGTGTTAGGTTAGGCCATGGAAGGTGAGAAACCAAAGTCTACCCCAAATCAACACAAGATTCCATCCGGTTCGCCCGAAAGGGGAGTTTTCACCTCCAAGTGCAGAAACTCACTAGAGAGAAAGTGAAGCCGGTCACACCCCGGAGTAGGATATTGCACATTTACAATACACAACACACTTGTATACATATGGTATGGCACAACCTATGTTTGGGTGGGGTTCCGACGCTCCGGGGCCCCGCTTCGGCGAAACCCTGAATCCGCTGGAAAAACCCTAATGTTTTCGTCTACCCCCATAGACGTGCGTCGAAAGGGGGTAAGCCAGTGGACTTTTTTGCTTGGTTGTGTTAGGTTAGGCCATAGGAACATGAGAAACCAAAGTCTACCCCAAATCAACACAAGATTCCTTCCGGTTCGCCCGAAAGGGGAGTTTTCACCTTTAAGTGCAGGAACTCTCACTGGAGAGAAAGTGAAACCGGTGAAGCCGGTCACACCCCGGAGTAGGATATCGGACATTTACAACACACAACACACTTGTATACATATGGTATGGCATAACCTAGGTTTGGGTGGGGTTCCTACGCTCCGGGGCCCCGCTTCGGCGAAACATTGAATCCGCTGGAAAAAACCCTAACGTTTTCGTCTACCCCCATAGACGTGCGTCGAAAGGGGGTAGGCCAGTGGACTTTTTTGCTTGGTTGTGTTAGGTTAGGCCATAGTTGAAATAAAAACACATATACCCCAACTCTTGCGAAGATTCCCCCCGTTCGCTCGATGTGGGAGTTTCCAACTATATGCCCAAAAACTCGCTAAGGAAACAGTGATGCTCGTGAAGCCGGTCACACCACGGGGCAGGATAAATTGAGCCATATATTTAATATTTATGTTGTAGGTGTATATTACATGTGTTGTTTTTATTTATTTTACATGTATATGTTGTAGGGTCGGGTTCCGGAAGACTCAAACCGTTATTTTATGCGGGTGGGATACCGTAATTGGGAGGGAAATGCTAGATCCAATATATATATAAATTATATCTACATTAAATATTATAGATCCAATATATATATAAATTATACCTACATTAAATATTATATAGAGAAATAAATAAATCTAAATTAATTTATAATTAGTTGAAAAAAAAAATTATACGCCGACGACCTTTTATACGCCGACAGTAGCCGTCGGCGTATCAGGGCAGCAAAAGGCCTCCCGTTTGAGCACCGTCAAGGATGGCGTTATACGCCGACGGCCCTTTGTACGCCGACGGCGTCCGTCGGCCTATGTCAGGCTACGCCGACGGCCGCGTTCGTGGCTCCCCGATCTCGCCTTATACGCCGACGGCCCCGACATTTGGCCGTCGGCGTATAATCAGGCCGTCAGCGTCTTGTGGCTTTCCTGTAGTGCCGTGACACTGATATCTTTTGCATTGAGTACGACACACATGTCCCCATTTTCCACATGTGGTGCATAAGTCGGCTTGTCCTTTCCTTGAAGCACAACAGCTATTTGGGATGCCAACCGTCCAAGCACCTGTCATGTAGACAAAGTAGTTTACCGTGTAACCTTGTCAAACATAAAATCCTCACAAATGCAACCAGCAGAGGAATCTTGACCTGACCCTTTGCATCGAAAACACGCCACCGCAAGCCCTCTAAATTGATTCTTCTCAAACCTGCAAGTGCTTTCTGCACACTTCGGAACATTAGCAACTAACCAGAGCCAATTCTTATATTTAATAGTAAAATGTAATGGAGGTCCTAATTCTATTTGTGGAGGTGTCAAGTTAGTCCCAATTCTTTTAAAATGCACATATGGGTCCTAAGTCTACGTAAGTGATTCATCACTGGTCCCATGGACTGTCAGATCTGGTTGACCGGCTGGTGTGGCACGATTACGACTGTCGGTATAAATTTAACTAGTGCAAGCTCAAAGGAACAGCATTCATATGCATCCCATTGTTCAATTGGAGTGAGAAAGTGAGGCCTCCCAGGGCACCTCCCCGCCAAACGCGTTCTTGGCCATCCGATCGAGTGGATGGACGGTTCTGATCCGTTCTGGAGCTGTTTCGCTGCACTGCGGTCTTTTTTCACACGTTACGTTTCTATGTAGGTCGCTGAAAGGTAGGGTCGGGTGCTTTAGGGTCCTAGGTGCCATACACTGGAGCTAAGCACGCTTGTGTCGCGGGCTAGAGGAGGCGAGGCGGCGCGGTGGCATTAGGCGTCAATGGGCATCTCGGGCAGGGGTAAAAATGGAATTTCGTGTGCATTGTCGTCCTCGCCGTGGCCGGCCGTACGCATGTGGAGGCACGGGAGTCGTCGTCGGGTACGTGGCGCTACAGCACCTCGCTGCCCTCGCTGCCCGAGAGAAGCCCTCCCTTGCCCTATACTCGCGCTTCCTGGACCCTGCCTCCTCCTCCGCGCATTTTTTCTGTTAAGCTGCACATCCAATTATACAAGATAAAAGAGATCTCTAATCCGTACCATTATTGCTACCACCGGGACAATACTGGTGTTTGAATGGACGGCGATGGCTCCTAGCCGCGTCATTTTAAATGTGGATCACAAAGCCCTGAACCACAGTTCAGCACACGAGACAATGTGGATAATTAATGGAGCGATAGTACTGCACTAGAATGGACCGAACGGTAATGTGAAATCCTGTGACCTGCTTTCAAATCCTATAGCATATAGAGTATATAATTCTTGAAAACTAAACGGAAACTTAAGGAAGTGATGATTTCAGTTCCTTTTATTGAAGAAAACAAAAGATTTTATTCCCGGCGAAGGACACACTTGCATGACGTAAGTACACGTCTAAGAGAAATCAAAATGACTTGCCCATTAATTGCAGGTTCTAGCTCCGATTCATCGCAACAGTTTGCATGCCAAAGGTTAATAAAGATTCATTACCCTTCCTCCTAAAAAAAAAAAAGATTCATTACCCTTCGGAGATACCAACATGGTACTCACGGGTATAGATCACTAATATGCAGATCAGGAGGTGGGCTAGTGACGGTCCTCAGCTTTCTTCTTAGCATCGCATTCATCTTTTGCTGCTCCTGCCTGCTCTAACTTCTTCTGGGCTCTTATCAGAGCACGCCTTGCCCGGGGACGCATCTCACATACTTGGCGTGGCGGCATGATGAAAGATTCGAGCGGGCGATCATGGAATGGATGCTCGCTTCCGGAGAAAATCCTCAGTTTGCGATCCCTCTCGTGGATGATAAGAATTACAGATGTTAAGACAAATTTGGCATGAAGTCCCTACAGCACTTTGAAAAGAAAAACACGTATATAATGGCAAGCAAATGAGCATATAAACCTAGATAACAGAAATAAAGAGATTCACAGTGTCACTTACATCACGCAATCTGTTGCGGGGAAGCATCCGCATGACTGCTTTGCGGATAACTTCTGTTGGATCTTTTTCCATCTGGTCCTTGAGCCTTCTTTCCTTTAGATGTCCAATATACCTATTAGGAAAAAATACAACTAGAGATAATTAATATAACATAAAATAGAGTACTTAGCAATATTTGCTAGAAATCTACTAACCCCGTGTGCCAGTAGTATATCTTATCAGTCATTTTTCTTCCCGTGACACTGATATCTTTTGCATTGAGTACGACACACATGTCCCCATTTTCCACATGTGGTGCATAAGTCGGCTTGTCCTTTCCTTGAAGCACAACGGCAATTTGGGATGCCAACCGTCCAAGCACCTATCATGTAGACAAAGTAGTTTACCGTGTAACCTTGTCACACATAAAATCCTCACAAATGCAACCAGCAGAGGAATCCTGACCTGGCCCTTCGCATCGAAAACACGCCACCGCAAGCCCTCTAAATTGATCCTTCTCAAACCTGCAAGTGCTTTCTAGACAGTTCGAAAAATAAGCAACTAGCCAGAGCCAGTTCTGAAATGTAAGAGTAAAATGTAACGGAGGTTCTAATTCTATTTGTGAAGCGTCAAGTTCGTCTCAATTCTTCTAAAATGCACATATGGGTCCTAAATCTGCGTGAGTGATTCATCGCAAGTCGCATGATGTCAGATCTAGTCTGACGGGCTGGCGTGGGCACGTTGACCGCTGCTCGATATAAATTTAACTAGTATAAGCTCGAAGGAACAGCAGTCATATTCATTGGTTCAATTCAAGCATAAGCAACCTGAACTGCAAAGGTTCGCTGCACTGGCAGATTTATACTTTATAGTTATTCAGAGAACAGAAGTTCCCTCCGTTGTAGTTACAGACGTTTTCACTGGATATAAATATGCAAGATTGCACACCATCGTTCACATCAAGGAAGCTGGAACAAAACAATCAGAACAGTTGACTTATTTTTTTACCAATTCACCGGCATATTAGAAAACATGTTCCGGCATTCAACTCCAGTAATACTGGGGAGTGGTAATCAGAAGATACCTAGCAAAGACCGCAAAAAATAGATAGATCTAAACCGTTATTTCCAATGCCCTGTTCCATCCCCGGCGCAACTAACCTCATTTTTTGTTTTTCCAACCAATCTTGGAATTCACATACCAGATAAACTATTATCCGTTCAAATATAGATATTCACACCTCAGAATATAACGATTATAACGTGGTTCTTAAAAGATAGTGGTGCATGCAAACGGTGGATGTAAATTGGACCTATTAAAACCTAAGAATGTGTCCAATCAACACCAGTGTATATGCCCAATCGACTGATCCAATCCGCCCGCCCCACACCCACACAACCCATCAATGGGAGGATCACCACGTATCCACGCATACAGCAAAGCCGGCGATGTGGCCGGTTACCCGCCGCCGCTGCCGTCGAGAATGGTTTCTGGGTTTTAGCAGCGGGGTTTTGAAATGCTAGAGAGGAGGATCGCATGGCTTTAGTGAATCAGTTAATAGGAGAGGAACCTGAATACCTGATAAACTCACCTTCAAGTTTCCGGTAAATGCCGGCGCCGCCGCAGCCATGTCACACCGCCGTGCTCAGTGCGGCCGGCGGCTTCTCTCCGTGCGAGGGGCAGGAAGGGGTGGGTGGAAAGGCCTAGACGGTTCAGATCGGTTTGATGGCGTCCTATTCTAGAGTAATGGGCTTCAGCAATCAGCAGGCTATAAAATGGATCTTTGACGGGTGGTTTGCTGGAATTTATGGGCCTGTCGACCAGCTTGACAAGTACTCGGCCTTTTTCTCTTTCTCAAACTCTTTTTGGACATTTTACCGTAATCATTAGAAAAAGTTTACTTTGTCCAAAAATTAGTTAAGAGCAAGAAAAAAAATGAATTCAAGGTTATATAACTATAGCGGATGCGCATAGTTAGTGTTGAAACTACAAAAATGTGACATTAAGTTGTTTACTATGGGTCTAACAAGCCAAAGTCACATCTAAATTACTTGTATAGTGCATTGACCAATGCCACGATCAAAACATTTTTTGCAGAAAAATAATTATATTTTTTAGATAATAGGCCGAAAGACCCTACGTTAAATTAATAAGGCCATAAGTGGCACATCAGATATAAAGTGTTGAATCTAGCTTACACAAAACACTGCACACACACACACAAGAAACATGGCTACCGAGGAGATTACAAGCAAACACCAAAGGAGAGCAACGCCGAAGAGGGACAAACTTTGCCAGAGAAAGCCCGACGAAAATACCACACAAATACCGCATCACACCACCTCTAGAGAGCAACACGTCGTGAAATCCAAGGCATCGTCTTCAAGAAGAGCACGACGCGACAACGCCGTCACCGCTCGATCACAGGATCTTGGATTTTGATCCGGAGCTTAGAAGGACCGAAAGAAGCTGCCACGACGCCTTTAAGAAGGGGACACCGTCCATGGACGTCGCTGCCGCGACCCGAGATGACCTCGGGCAAGGGTTTCCGCTCGGCCAACCCTCTTTGCCTTCTACATAGAGCATTGAACATTGCCAAAGCGACACCCGACCGTCACAGCACGCCTCTCGGCATCCACCACGCCGCCCTCATGGCCGTGGTTACCGGCCAACACTTCAGTCCGTGGCACAACCAAGAGGACTTCCCACCGTCCAGGGCCGCTGCTCCGGCGTCCTAGGTCTACGCTCCGCTCTTCCACCGCTAGATTAGTCATCAGGAGCCCTCATGGCTACTGATGACAACCGACCAGGGCGAAGGCCAAAGTGTTGGGGCCCTTGCCCCCTTTCCAAGCTCGAGGCGACTAGATCATGGCCGCACTGCCCTACCAGAACCGCCCGGATCCCTCCTCGCACGCCCACCAGGCCGCCGCCGACCATGCTCCCCTTGGCCCGCGCGTCCAACCTGCCTTCCGCTGCACTCCAAACATCCCCCAACCAGCAGAGCAGCCGAGCAGCGTCACCCACATCATCGGTCGCGCCGGGAGGATCCAGCGCCGCCGTAGGTATGCCAAGACCACGCAGTCACTGCGCCGCCGCCAAACGATAACATCGACGCGCCCTGTGTTCAACCCCCCCAACCACCACGCAAGGGGGGAAGGGGGCGCCACCGGGAGCTCTCGGTCGCTCGTGAGTGAGAGCAAAGCGAAATTGGACGTGTGTTAATGTGTGGGATTGAGTAGTTATGCTGAAAGTGCATGTAGGACCTCCAATGGGGTTGGTTGATCAATGGCAAGACAATTAGGAAACTAACAATTAAAATAAGTGTTGCAAATTCTAGTTCGTATGTTACTTGTATGAAAGTCATCAATGAAGCCTAAAATGGAAAATAGTTGACTACCATGACGGTTAGATTTTACTCCACAACTCATTTGGACTTATAAGTATGTCCATATTATAAAAGGTACATGGCATGTAAGAGGCACTTGGATTCTTGCAAATTTCTCAAAAGAAATTTCTCCAAATTACAACTTGATTCCTCTTCCCCCCCCCCCCCCCCCCCCCCCCCCCCCCCTTCACCCCAATAAGATTAGCTTCCGGAACCACCGGACAATTTTGTTCCCCATAAATTTAGATACTATGTCGGATGCTGGTTGTTCTGGTCATAATTTAATTTAGTAAACTGAATAACTCGAAGTCCAGGCTTCAGAACCAAGTATAATGTTTTTTATTTAGACATACGTCTATGCATGTCAAAAATGTTCAGGGTCGCCTGTAATGGTAGCGGCACCCGAGATTATCATGTTGTGAACTTGTGATGGATGCGAGAGATGTCAAGATGGGGATTATGAAGAAGAAACTAAAGAACACATGATGCTTTTGCACTACTATCACCTTTAAATGTAAGTAAACTCTAACATAATCACAATATTAGTTTGAGCGCAAGCGTAAATCGCACAAGTCATCCATAGCATGATTGAAAAAATTATTCTACCAGTTCGTTTTTTTTTTTCATGTTGCATATGACCATATCTAAGTTGTATTCAAACACATGTCACGGAGAAAACACAAATGTACGATGTCGATGTTACGGACATATACCACATATATAGGTGTGACAATTATGTTGGAAGGGACCCAAGACTCACCTGAGTTCCACACAACTAAAGGTGCTGCATTCGTAGACGGCGACTAAAAAAGAAACCACCAACATAAGTCCCAAGCTGATGTTGTTGAACAGGGACGAAAACTTATCATGCGCCATGTGCGATGATAAACGAAATTTAACTGACTGTGGCAACGCATGGACATTAGTACTGGTTTAAAGATTCATAGATTACTGCCTCCGTGGGCAATTAAATGGACCTTCCGATGGTGGTTATCAAAATTACGGGCCTGAGGAGCAGCTTGATCACCGCCTTGGCCTTTTTTTCCTCTGATATGTAAGTGCTGAAAAGTAAAATCAGACTAAATACAGGGCACCATAATCACATCTGTTAAATTCGGTGACAGAATTTCAGAAGAGAATATTGTGTTTTAGAACGTCCCTTCCAGACTTGAGTGAGATTTACTAGCTAAAACTTTCTCAGTAGAAAAAAAAAGTACATGAGAAGTAGTTGGGTCAGTATGTCAGACCACAAATAAAAGGCAACCGCCTCCATTTAGGTGCAAGACCCAAATATGAGATGATATCACAACTCTCCCTGTCCAAAAGAGAGGATGATTTCCTAAGAAATAAGCTATTTTACATTCATCAAGACGGTTTTAATTATTCAGCAGAAGCACCAACGTGCACTGAATATCAACTAGAAATAAGAGGTAAAGCCTAGTAGTGCTTTGCAGATCATAGTCAGTGTCCATCGCAAATACAGTATCAGTGATTGGACCAGTATTTTACATTCATCAAGACGATTTTGATTATCCATCACAAACACTAAATAGCAGCTAGAAAATAAGAGGTGCCCTTGAAGCAAAAGTGGTGCTTCACAAGACCAGCACTTGATTGTCCACCACTTTAGATTGTTACTCGGCAAGACACATTTAATTATCCACCACAAATATCAGTGAATGGTGCACGCTAAACAGAACAGAGGTAAAATAGCCTGCCCTAGAAGCAAAAGAGATGCTTCCCTAGGGGCCAGCACAAGTCGCAAGAAATCGGCTTGATTGTTAGTCATGAAGACAACTTCAGTACAGCTCCTTGTCTATGTCATTGAAGTATGGGTGCTCCATGGCCTTCTTCGCAGAGATCCGCTTTGCCGGCTCATACTGCAGCATTTTCTGCAAGAATCACAGAAATATAGGTTAGGACTTGGGCAGCATTCTAAAAAGAGCACCTCTTCGTTTATGTTTGCTTTTTTACAGTTTTCTCAACATCAGGGATACGAGAATCCAGTTATTATACAAATGCACATGATGATGACTAACCTCAAGTAGATCAATGCCATCAGCGTCGAGACTGGGAATTACAGAAGACAACTTTGAGACATTCCACTGAGGGTACTCATGCCAGTTCGGGAGCTTGCCAACTCCTGGCCAGACCTCCTCATTTGGAGTGCCCAACAACCTAGCATTAAAAAACAAGATAGACCATCAACATCTGATATTACCCTACTAATGTCAGCGAGAAATAATATAACAGTGGACAAGGTGCGGTACTGTACTTGAAAATGTGCAGGAGCTGCTGCACCTCAGAATCTCCAGGGAAAAGTGCAGTGGTAGTGATCAATTCAGCTGCCATTTACAAGGATCTCAGCATATCTATATAAGAGAGTTGGATTCTGTAAAAGTGTTAATTTAAGCTTATCATACCAAATATGCAGCCCACGGACCACATATCAACGGGCGTGGAGTAGTGCGTGGCGCCAAGAAGGACCTCGGGAGCCCTGTACCACAGAGTCAGGATCTGCAAAGGATTCAGACTTGAGTCATGAACAGAAGATCCAGGAAGGACAATCGTACAGAAACAACCATCAATCGTCTGGTGCTAAGACTGCAAGTAGAAACCAGGAACCGGACCTCGTGTGTGTACTTCTTGAGAGGAACCGTGAAGGCACGGCTGAGCCCGAGGTCGGCGATCTTGAGCGCCATGGTCTTGCGGTCCATGAGCAGGTTGTGCGGCTTGAGGTCGCGGTGCAGGACACCGCGTCCGTGGCAGAAAGCCACGCCCTTGCAGAGCTGGTACATCAGGATCTGCACGCACGGCATCACCAGTTCACGAATCAGTCAATCAAACGCTGTGGGCACATTCAAACAAACACCTCGCGTGCGAAATCTGGGAAACGGACGACAAACGACCGAGATCGGCGGCGGTATGGAGGGGATGATACCTTGACGGTGTGCGCGGGGATCTTCTCGTGGTTCTGGCGGTGGCCGCGGATGAACTTCTTGAGGTCGGTGTCCATGTACTCGAAGACGAGGTAGAGGATGGTCTGGCCGTCCTTGTTCTGGCCCTGCTTGAGGTCGAGCAGGCGCACGACGTGAGGGTCCTGGGAGAGCATCCGCAGCAGGGAGACCTCTCTGAGCGCCGTGGGAGGGACGCCCTCGTCGTCCTCGGGGAGCCGCGTCTTCTTGAGCGCCACAATCCGCCCCGTCGCCTTCTCGCGGGCCTTGTACACCTTGCCGTACGTGCCCTCCCCGACCTTCTCCAGCTTCTCGTACAGGTCCATCGCGCGCAGCTCGTCGCCCCCAGCCGTCGTCATCGGCGCCGCCGGCCCCTGGTTCTGGTGCTGGAGCGTCGCCATCGCGCAGATCTGTCTCTCGTGGGCTGTTGTTGTGCGAGATGGGTGATGGTGGATTGGGGAATGGAGGCGTGGTGGGGTTAGGGTTTGTGATTGAATGGGGGGGTCGTGGGGGAGATTTGTACGCGAGAGAGCCGTTTGATGGCCGGCGCTCCAACGGTTGCTTTTTGAGATTTCAAATTTCGAATTCTCAAGAGCTTTTATTTTGGGAAAATTCTGTGCGGGGTCGGTGGGATCAGCGCAGGTTAGCACGAATGGGCCGGTGCTACTCTTGGCAGGCCGTTCTTCGAGGACGGGGGAGAATGGTCCAGACGTGCACCAGCCAGAGGAGGGGGGACCGAAGATTACTTATTGGAGGCGGAGGTGGTGGCAGCGCTAGGTTGTCAGGAGGAGCTCTCGTACTCGATTGATATATAGTGCAATCAATCAATTCTCATTATGAAAAACCTATTCCCCGGTATCCCCTAAAAATCTACTCCTATAAAAAAGAAGATGGTGTAAAAAAAAATGTGATACAATGAATCATGTACGTCCAAATTACTTTCAAACAAATGTTCTAAGCAAAATTTAAGATCCGAAAAAATTAAAGTATATGAAGCATCCAAAATTACAACTATGAGAGAAAAATGTGGGTTGTGGGAGGTGGTTGAAAGATAGTGAACCAAGCGTTCGATAATCAAGGAGGGATATAAGGACAATGAAAAGTGAATACAGTTAAGAGAAGTCGAGAGGCATTGGTGGATCTAATGATAATAAAACTAGGCGGGCATACAATAAGGGCGAACTAATATATGATGGTTGAAAAGCGAGAATGTTGAGGCAATACTAGGCGGGCATACATAGATAGGAATCGATATGTGCGGATCCAAAAATTACTCAGGTCCATGTGTTGCCTTGTCATCTTCCCTTAAAATACATCAATATATTTAGGTTAATAAGCCATTTTTTATTGTCTTACCCAGATTATGTATCTACTTTTGGTTTTGGTTAGGGAGCCCAACTCACTTGGTTAGGGAAATGAATGTACAACCCAGGCACGTACACAGGTTCAACCTGGGTTCTTATTATTTCAAAAACAAGTCCGCTGTAGGGGCTTTCCCTACCGCATTCCTTTCAAAAAAGAATGTATCTACTTTTGGGCCTTTGCCCGGAGGTGAAGCCCAGGTTGCCCGGGTTGTTGTCCTCCCATTGGAAAAGGTGTACAAGATAAGGGCTTCATTTTTAGTGACAATGATATAATTAATTATCCCTCTATTTTTATAAGAATCTGGTTGGTCCTAATAATTTACTAGCATGTCTCATTGCCTGAGAGATTACTTATTTGTTAAACTGATGAGGACAGATGTAGGCTTACAGAAACCTTCTCTTTTGTTGAAATCAAGGTACCCTTGGCTCAGATAGCTTTCCTGCTGAAGTCTTCCCGAAATTTTGGCATGTTATAGGTCATCTTTGGTTGGTATTCTCAATGATTCATGCCGGCAAACTTAATATAAAGAGATTTAACTATGAAAGTATTGCTCTTCTGCCAAAAGGTCAGGGGGTTGATAAGGTTCAAATGTTTAGGCCGATTTGCTTGTTAAATTTTATTTTCAAAATATTTACTAAAGTTATTACCAATAGAGTGATGTCTTTAGCTAATAAAATGATTTTTCTGTCCAGTCAGCTTTTATTAGAGGTCGTTTTATTTTTGATAGTGGGGTTGTATTGCATGAAACTATGTATTATATTCATAATAATAAGAAATTTGGTTTTGCTTTCAAACTTCGATAAAGCCTACGGTAAGATAAATTGTGAGTTTATGTTCTCTTCTTTGGATATGAAAGGCTTTCCAAATGATTTTGTTAAATGGACTAGAGAAGTAGTCCAAGAGGGTAGTGTTTGTGTCATGTTGAATGATGAGCTAGGTCCTTGAAACTAAGAAAGTTTTGCAACAAGTTGACCCTCTATCACCTATTTTATTTTAATTACATCGTATGTACACTGGATGATGGCTAATAAGAAAATGCAAGATAAATTTCTTATTGGAGGATGATTTGGAAAGTGCTCGCATTTTGAAGTTCATTCTTTGCATTTTTAACAATTGACTGGTTTGAAAATCAATTTTCATAAAAATGAACTTAATTAATTGCTTTGGCATAGCTATTGAGAGGAACGATGAATATGATCATATTTTTAGTTGTAAAATTGGTAATTTTCGTTTAGATATCCGGGGTACCTATCCATTTTAAAAACTGTTAAATGGTGATTGGCATGATTGTGAAGAAAAGGTTGAAAAGAAAGCTGGATCCTGGCAAGGTAATTTGGTGTCTATTGGTAGTGGTCTGGTTTTGGTCAAGACTTGATTGAGCAATGTTCCTAGTTACATGATGTCTTTTTCCGGGTACCGAAAGGGGTTAGTAAGAGATTTGATTTCTTTAGATCCAGCCTCCTGTGGGAGAGAAGCTAAGTGTAAAGAAACCTAGGAATCACGGAGGTAAATGGATTTGAAAATTTGAAAATGAGGAGGGAAGTAGCAGGAAATAATAAGAGCTAAGTACGTGAAAAAAAGACTTTAACTCAACCTAAATCATCTCCTTCCGACTCCCACTTATGGTCTTTCATTATACAAGTTAAAGATTTATTCTATAGCTGCTGCCAAAGAATTGTTGGCGATGGGAAAAGACTAGATTATTGGAAGATCTTTAGATAGGGCACAAGCTGAATATCTTTTCTTTTTTCCTAGGCATTGTAATTTATCTTTTAGTCAAAACATTACTGTTAATTCAGTTTCTACTAAAGGGTGGTCGAGTATGAAGCTTAGAAGTTTTCTTCATGAGGAAACTCTGGCAATGTGGGAGAACCTTAAAAACATGTGTGCTTCGGTTAGATTAAATGATATCATAGAGTTAAGCGGATTCTGACTAGATCAAAGTTTTTTTCTGTCAAGTCGATGTTTACGTATTTCATGGCGAGTAGGGTAATTTTTTCTTACAATTATTTTGCGCTTTAAAAATTCTTTGAGAATCGAACTTTTTTTGCTGACTAGTGATCATGAATAGAGTTTTAACTAGGGATAATCTTTGAAAGAGGGGGTGGGAAGGAACTGAACTTTGTGAATTCTGTAGAGACAGAGTTCCTGAAAACTTGTTCTTTTCTTGTCCCCTGGTATCTGGAATGTGGCAAGTGTGTCCCTGAATTTCAAGCTAAACCTCCTTGTTTCGATGATCTTTATCAAGAATATTTTGCAACATCCTCTGGTAGAGATATGAAGATTCTTATGATTGGAACAACTGCTCTCTTTTGGACTGTGTGGAAAACGAGAACCAAATCATGTTTTCAATGTATAAGGCCCGGGATACCCAACTAATGTTGTATTGTATTTGTGGCACTTCTTAAATGAATGGGCGATGCTACAGAAGAAAAAAAATCTGGGAAGGATGCTTCAAAAGGGATCTAGTAGGATGGCAAAGGTTGAACAAGAAGTATATTGTCAACGACACGGTTGGAGCCGTGACATACTGAGGATTTGCGATGTGCGGAGATGATTCACTTAAGAGAGTGTACTTCTGAGCTTAAAAATCTTGTGAACCTTTAGATGTTTCGTGTCCCTGCTAGTGAGCGGGCTTGATGTAATTCCTCTTTCGCCAGAAGTTTGGTGTTTTCACTTAGCAGTTTCCTGTTGAATAGCAGTGCTTACTCTTGTTCTATGTTGGAGGATTGGGGGTTTGTACTTTGTACCCAACCTCAGAGGGTAGTGGGTAAGCGTACTGTAAAAGTCTGAACTTCACAATTTTAGCAATGAAATTGGGGGCCGTGTGGCTCCTTTTCTCGAAAAAAAGTAAAGTTTCATTTTGAAATTTCCAAACGGGCCTATTTTTAACAACTTTCCGCCGTTACTTAATCACAGTTTCAGAAATGTCAGCTACCTGATATATTCATGCAGCACACCATCAAAGTATTCGAACATAGGGTGTTCATCTTTCTTCGCAAAAATATACTCACTGATTGATCTAACTCACAACGCTTTACTTACATCTGCAGAGTTCCTTTTCTGTTCTGAACTATATCATCGGGAGCTGCTTTACTATACTTCTCTTCTCTGTTCATATATACGTCTTCTCGAATGAACTTTGTGAAGGCGCCTCACCGTTTTCATGTGAACTTGAATGATTTGACAGACTGCAAAAACATGCAGAAAAAAGAAGTTCAGTGTTCCTGCAACAGCCATAAGAATCAGGAGCTAGCAGAGAGGGCAGATTTAAATCCAAGAAGATGCCACCTTCTCAATCGCAGGCCTGTACTTGGCTGACTCCTCGTCGTCATCGAAGTACTGCGCGACACGCCAGCGTGAACAAGCAAATGTGAGAGGTGTTGGTTGACCAGATGAGGAGAGATCATGAAAGTGTGTCGCGGTGCTCACCTGGCCTGTGATGGTGTAGAGCCGGTTGTACCAGCCGTTGAAGGCCATCCCTATGGCGGAGACGATGTGCCGGCGCTTATCGCCGGGGTTCTGCAGTGTGTACTCAATGTAGTACATGCCGTTCGACGCCCTCGAGTCGATGAGCTTCGCCGTGACCCCCGCCGGCCTCTGCCAGCTCCTGTCCAGGCCCGTAACCTGCTCGCGTATTACAGAAAAATGGTCGTTACTCATCGCTCACGAGCAGGGATTTGCCAATCATGTAGTAGACATTTGAGAAATTCATTGATAATTCTGCAGACGGTGCGTGCGCGTACCAGATTCTCGGCGAAGGCGTCGACCTCGCCGAAGGATTTGAGGCTGGTGAAGTCCGGCCCGATCCCGGTAATCACGACGCTGACTGTAATAAGGGGAGATGCGCGGAGAACGAAGCTCGTGAATTCCAAGAGGAACGGATGAGTGGGTGTGTCGAACAGTACGTACCGCTGGAGTTGGCGTTTTGATCCGGGAAGAAGGCCGTGACGTTCTTGAAGCCGCTGCCCTCGCCGGCGCCGACCTGCCAGCCTGCACGCCAGCAAAGAAAATTGTACTCACCATTCTTATCAGCCTTGCGATTTGTCTGTCGCTCTGCCTCCGCAGTTTAAAAGAGCTGAACCGTTCCCATTTCTCACAAGGAAAAATAGTATCAATCACCTTGTGGAACGACGATGCTGAACTTGTTGGCCTCATCCTCGTACGCGGTGAACCCCTCCTGCACCTCTTAAAACCACACGAAATTCACGAAATAATAAGTACACACGCGCCATCGGAGAGCCAAGCAAGAAAACATGAACCGAACCGGCGGCTATGCATTTTACCGGCGAGAGCGTCGGCGGGAGCGAGCAGCGTCGCGCCGACGACGCGGCGGCTGACGAGAGGAGGACGCCGAGCAGCGCATCCCGCCTGTTGAGCACCTCCTCCGTCCTCCGAGCAGGGAGGCGGCAATGGCAGACCGTTGCTCTCGGCAGCTTCACGTGGCCTCCACGGCGGGCCTTGCTGAGGCCGGGGCAGATGGAGGAGGCGGTGGTCACGGCAGCCATGGCGTATTTGGCGTATGCCTCGATGTCTGCTTTGGCTTCCTCAGGCTCCGCTCGGCTGCAGCTGGGTTCGCTTTGGTTTGCAGAGGATATTTTGCTTCAGCGTGTGTCTGGATTGGTGGCCGTCTGCTGTCGGGGACTTGTGGCTCGTCCTCCTCCTCGCTCCACGTCCGGTCACCATGGCCCGCGTGAAGAAGCGTAGACCGGACGTCGGCCCGTCACTCCGTCAGAGTGTGGCTCTGTCATGGGCCACTCGGGGAGTAGGAGGAGCCCGTCGGTGGATGCGCTGCGCTGAAGAAATTATTTGTGCGGCCTACTATGCGTCGGCCCTCGTGGAAAGAAACAGCACGGCCTTTGAACCGTTTGCTTGTTCACGAAACGCCTACACTGGACGAGAGTGGGCAAATGACTCCTCCCAAGCTCTATGGTGGCCGTTTTCTAAAAAAATCGACATAACATTTAAAGTAATCCGAATTTCTTTCTATTTTAGTCTTAGAAAAGATTTTTTAAAAAATCAGATTTATCTTTTTTATGTAGCCTAAAATATAACGAATATTGAATTGAGATTTTGCATGACGCTATAGTTCAATGTTATCTGCATTCTACACCAAAATTTGTGTCCCTAATTTTAAAAACTTTCAGATAACATTTTCGAATTACAAAAATACGGTCATCATGCAGCTCGGTGTCCATTTGTGGTTTCCGACACTGGACGACGTACAATGGGCGTCCCCTTGTACTCCTAGGCTAGGCTAAGACGGTCGACGGTTATGACCTAAACCCATGATCTTCCATATTGCGAGGTAGGTGTACTACGCTGTCGTATTTGTACATGAATTGGTAGAGGTATCCTTACATTTCGCATGTTCTCTGTGAAATCTTATAAATCAGGTAAATTATTTGAAAAAATAAAACAAAGTACGGTTCCTCTTCTCGAGGAAACAAACAAGTGAATGAATTAGAAAAACGTGGAAGTGCAGTAAGAGCATCTCTAGCAGAACCCGCAAAACCAGAAACCGCAAAAGCATTTTGCGGGTCGCGTTTTTCGCGTTTTTGCTCTAGATTTCTTGCAGCAAAGATCAGAACCCGCAAACGCAACCTGCATTTCTTCGATTTGGAAATTTGAGAATTCGCGGGAACGAACTAGTTCATATTGGACAGCAGCACGAGTTGATTTTTACACAAAATGCGGCCTAGTTCGCCGCCGATCACACCTAGCCTACATCTACGCTAGCCTAGGTCGCCGCCGATCAAACCCTACTGGTCAAAATGCGGCTCCTCACCGGAGCCATGGGCGCGGCAGCGACGCAGCGGCGGAGGAGCTTCACTCCTCGTCGGAGACGAGGTCGATGACGGGCGGGAGCGTGCTGATGACGAGCGCCTGCTCCAGCAGCCCCTGGTTGATCTCCGCGGCGACCTTGGCGGCGGCGGCCTTCTCCTCCTCCTCGTACTTGGAGCGCATAATCGCCGCATGGAGCTGCCGCTCCATCTGGTCGTCGGGGACGAAGTCCTCCGGCCCGAGCGTGACCCCGAAATGCCCGGGGTCGTAGTCCTCCGGCGGCGGAGCACCTGAGGCCGCGAAGGAGCTGCTCGCGCCCGCGGAGGAGCTGCCCTCGCCGTGGCGGAGGCGCAGTTGCTTCCGGCGGCGGATCTCAATCTCGCGCTCGCGCCGGAGCCGGTCGAACTCCGGCAAGTCGCAGCGCACCCCGCCGCGACTGTACTTCCGTGCGCCGCGCTTCCGTGCGCCGTCGCTGCGGACGACCTGCGCGCGCTTCTCATCGGAGTAGTCACCGCCGAACTGGTCGTCGCCGGGAAGCAGGGCCTCTCTCTTAGGCGCCATGGCGGCTCGGGGACGCCGGATCTGCGGGAGGGCTGCTGGGATTCCTCGTCGGAGACGGCGGACTGGGTGTAGGGATTGCTCGTCGGCGCGGCGGAGCGTGCGAGGGGAAATGGGGATTTCGACCCGCAAAGTCGCCGCAATCCGGCTAAATAGGGTTCCGGCCGCTCCTTTCTCGGGCCCCCGCAAAACGTTTGCGGGTTGGGCCAAATTTGCAGGCGCTGGTCTGGCCCAAATTTCGCACCCAACCCGCAAACTCGCCGGAATTTTGCGATTTTGCCGCGTTTGCGGGTGCTGCTAGAGATGCTCTAAAGAGGGGGACTACTCTAGCGCATGCACGGCCATGGGCCATTCGTTTCTTTGAACGCTTGTATATATTGAATGGAGGCCCTACATTTGGCCGGACTCGGTACAACAGCTAGGACAGTATTCAAGTGACACGAGCACGGGAGCACTCAGGCTTTCGCCTATCCTGTCCACACAAATATCCCCCGTGAAGTTGCTCCCAAGTCCCAAGGGCTCCTTTTCAAATCATAGCAGCCCTTTCTATCTTCCAAGTTCCAAAAAACAAATTTTCACGTAGAAAACGAAGTGTTCTTTGCCTGGCGGAGACAGAATCAGAAGTCTGTGATGTTATTTTAAATCTGTGATATCAAATATATGTGTTTTCACTAACTTAATTTTTTTTTACATGATTTATGCTTTTGTACAAATAATAATCTGTCAAAAACGTGTGTGGTCAATTGACCACACTCCTTTCAACGTGGCTCTGCCACTGTTCTTTGTGAGATTACCGTGAAATCTCTGTGGAACCATACAAATATCCTGTTTTGGCCTCCCCGCCATAGTCCAAATATTTGCCTAGCCTCACCTCAGAAGAAAAACTTTGCCATGCTCGAAGGCGCAAGAGCATCTCTACCGGCACCCCCAAAACATCCCCTAAGATCCAGTGGGGGTGGACACGAAAAACTGACATACGGACATTTTCAAAGTGTCTGGCCTGGCCCAAATTCTGTCCGGCACCTGGGGGTGCCGGACACGAAAAACTACCACACTGGCATTCCCAAAGTGTCCGGCCCAACCCAGATTTTGTCCGGCACCCCCGAGAGGGCCTCCAAACTTGGGGGCTGGCTCGGGGGCACCGGACAGTGGCCGGGCAAGCCCTCCGACAGGAGGAGCCTACCTGTCATAGATACGAAAAATTACTAGAAGACATGATTTCAATTTCAATATGAAGCCAACTTTTACATATAAAGTTTTACATAAATAAAACGGCAGTATACTACTTGTCGTCATGTGACTCGGCCTTCGGTGGTGGAGTTCTTGGCTCATCTGCTTCCGGCTCCGGCTCGACATCTGAAGTTGCTGGCGCGTGCGCCAGTGCAGCCCTATGAGCGAGCTTGGCAGGGTCTGCACCAGCCAAACGGGACTGACCACAGGGACCATGTTTCCCATGGGGACCATGGCGGACGTGGTGGATTTGCCGGCTCGTTGTCCTCCTGCTTTGGCGGTTCCTGCTCGGACATCACCGCCTCCTGCTCCGGCGGTTCCTGCTCCGGCATCACCCAGTCCTGCTCCGGCAACAACACGCGGGGACAGACGTGGTGGAATTGGCCATCATCGACGCGGGCGAGGGCAGGGTTAAAAATACCCCAAGCGAGGCCGCGTCCAAAGCGACTAGGGTTGAAGCGTCGTCGCGTTTCTCCAAGCGACGGCCACTCAACTTCTGCGCGAACTTATTGTGAGCTGCTTCTGCGAGACCGGCAACAGTGGACGCGACGCAACAACACCTTTCACACACGCAACGCATTAATGCCGGCAGCAGTCGACGCGACGGCGTTGCCCCTTCCCCACGAAAGACATTAACCTGCGCCACCGCCCATCGGCCTATCCGGCGGACGATGTATAAAGAATGCATGGAGGACTCCCACTCTCATCCTGCACTATATTCCCATTCCCTTCCGTCGCCGTCATCAACTCGGGCGAGCGCACCACCGCCGCCATGGACGTGAGCAGGAAGTGACTCAATTGGCACGAGGCCAAGGTCTTCGCCGAGCACGACATCCTGGCACCGCCGAAGGTGGCGTTGCCGAAAGGCTTCGTCCTTAGCTTGGGCGGGGTGCCCGTGGCGCATGTCCCCAAAGCCGGCTTGGAGTTCGAGTGCGAGGTCGACAACTCCGGCTGTGGCTCGACCACAAGTTCTACACCAACAGCGCATATTGGTCCACGTACTTCCGCTAGGAGCTCAACCACTTCACCGGCGAGCATCCACCGTCGAGCAAGAACGCCAAGAAGCGGACGAGGTTCTGGTCGGAATCCGGCCGCACCATTCAGGGCGTGTATGAGGCTGTCCTAGCAGAAGTTGCCTGGGCAGAAGCTGCAGCAGCTGCCCTCGAGGCACCAACCCAGATCTAGCCGAACAAGTGTCCGACACCCCCAAAGCGGAGAAAATGTGGGAGGTGCTGGACAAATTTTAGAGGGTGCCGGTGAAGATGCTCTAAGATTCGCGTCGTAGACATGTAGTTTGCCCCAAAGAAAAACAAACTTTAGGCAAATCGTTGACCATTGACTAATATTTCGTAGTACGACCACTCGTCTATAGTGAAGGTCCTATGCTCTTGTACAAGTAAATAAATAACATCATTGCATCTATTATGTGTTAAGAATATGGACAGCTTAATGAGTAAAGAAACATATGGCCATTAAGTTGTTGGATCCACACTGTCAGCGGTTATATTGCGGACGCGAAAATAGTTTTGCAACATGTTATTAACCTTCTCAACAAACACCCTAAATCATTGGAACAATATCGTCCATGTGTATGTGGCAAAACATACAGGAGCCCGCAATATGTCAATGCAACTTATGTAACACCGAAAAGCTCAAAAATAGTTAATTTGTACATAAGAAATCTCAAAACAACATTTAGCTTGGGCGATGAATAAGATTCGTTGGAGGCTCATTGTTGCTTGATCGCGTGAGCTCTTCGGGCTCTCCATCTTTCCTGAGTTTGATGTTGCCAAATTCAAACTAGAGTTCCTCTCGTGAGGCCATCCATGATAAGATTTTTATGTTCTTTCGGGTTTATAAAAATCGAAAATCATATATAAGAGTTTTTGCAAAAATCTAAATGTTTTCTACATGTACGTGAAGATGATTTTTATGAACGCGCAACTCATTGGAAAATACATTGTATTTTGGGTTACACAAAAATAAAAAATGCAGCTCTAAGTAGGTATTAAAAACTATTTTTGTTCTTCATATTTTCTTTTTACGTGGGCACAAATGGAAACATACTTCCATAAAAAATATATGTACGTATTAGACACCCATGTGTACATGTATGATTTTTCTCAGAAGGTTTTGAAGTAAAAAAGATGAAGTTTTCAAAAAGAAAAAGAGAGGCTACATGGAGCTCTAGTTCTATTTGAAGTTTCGGCGAGATACCCGTTATATATTCTTTTATAAAGACTAGCTAAATGCCCGTGCGTTGCCACAGGGCAAAACGAAATCTTTTGACACTATTGATAAAAAAGTTGATATATCTTGTGAGAGAGTTTGGCTAGTGTTACACATGCTTTGATTGAACATCATATAAGACTCTTCCTAATGAAAAATCGTACAACTATGTGGGTTAAATAATTGAGCGCTGCTTCTAATATGCTTCGGATATTACAATGTTTTGCATGCATCAGCCTTATGCTACTTATCAAAATTTAAGAGATGCAAATACAAAAGGTACAAAATAAATCATGTCTACTATCTGCTGCTCTACATATCACTCCTTCAAATGAAACCGATATTCAAAACTTGCCCATCGAGCAGGCAGCTAAAAACACATCAGAAGGTAGATGACCAATGCTGATTTGTCAACATCTAGTATGCATGTATTTTTTTTCCGACAAGGATTACAACTCTTATTTGCTTGCAGCAGCATCACATATCTAAGAAAAATAGATGGACATGTAGACCCTTCATGTCCTGGTGATCGTTCTCTACCTTTGTCCGACAACGTAACCTTGCCTTGCCAGTTTGGGCCTAATATTAATGAGAATTGTAATAACAATGCCTCGTCGTGCCGGTCTCCAAAAACGGCAACATGGACTTCAGACCCGTTGATGGAGTAGCCACCATGTCCACCCCACGCGCCCAGAACGGCTTTACACGCGTCCTTATATGTTATTCTGCCCTCCAATCCCGCCTCCATCGGTGCCACCAATGTGCAAGGAGCTCCCACAGTAAAGGCGTTGAAGCCGTGCGGTCGAACACGGCCTTGTGGATCTGGATGAACAGAGCCGCGCCGTCCACAGCAAAATATAAGGAGCTAAAAAATACTTGAGATAAGCAAGTCAAAATAAACAGTGTGGAGCATTCTTGCCCAATATGCATACCTGTCGCATGGATAGCAATAGTAAGTGCGTGGAGGATATGGTTGGGACGCATTCGTGGTGCAGGTACGGCACATAGACCAGCGCAAGAAGTACGTTCATGGACTTGATGTCTCCATGCAGGATGGTTGGCACACAGTCGTGGTGCAGGTACGCCATGGCGTGTGCCAGGCTCAGGGCGATGTCCTAGCGCGCGCCCCAATCTGCCATGGAAGAGTCGGTCAGGCTGCCGTTGGGCAGGTAGCTATAGAACAACAACCGGGTGTTCCTACCGCCGTTGCCACCCACCCAAGCAGGCACACAATACTGTGGTGGACACGGCTTGCCTGTGCCCCGCGTGTGCGCCCATCCGTGCGCCGCGGTTACGTGGCAGCAATCCAGCGACTCCCCTTTTTCCCCCACTAAATCGCTTTCTTTTGTTCAGAAAAAAAGGAAATACCATGTCGATACGAACTACTGTACGTTCTGGTTTGGCTCTCCATCGGTGTCCAGTCCATGCTTGTACACGCCGCCTCCACAATCAGCTAGCCTCCGTCGCTGGCCATGCTCCACATAGAGAAATGATAAGGAAGTGGCTGTCATGGACTGCGAGCAAGCCAGCTCCTCCGTTTGCGCTTCCGCTGCCATCCTCAACTTTCCCGTCAAGCACCAGCTTGCCGCCGTCAAGGAGCCGTACACAGTAGGCGATGATAGGCTCGCCGCCTCCACGATCAGCTCGCTCCCGTCACCTCGCTATGCTCAACACTACAGACTACACAAGGACGAGGAAGCAGCCGTGGCCTACGAGCAAGCTGTCTCTTCCGCTTGCGGATCCGCTGCCGTCCACGACCTCCGCATGGAGCGCCATCTTGCCGCCGTCAAGGAGGTCATACAAGTTCTGCATGCTGCTGCCTTGGAGTTAAGAATATTTGTAGTTATTCGAGGGCAAATACAGCGAAGGCAAAGACGTGAATTTTGTTCGATCGAGGGTCAACAACAACGGCTGTTGCCGTTGTGTGAGGAGAGGTAGAAGTACGGTGGCTGGGCTGCCGGCGAGGAGGATGCACGAGGGAAGACGACCAAACAAGGTGAATGCGAGTATTGCGAAACAGAAGAACGTGGAGGAAGAAGAAAGGGGAATCGTTGGATGCTGGCCAAGCACGCGCGGCGCACGGATGGGCGCACCAGCGGGGCGCAGGCAAGCCGCGTCTACTGCGGCGACAGATCGATCACGGCACAACCATCTTGCTGATTAATGAGAATTATAATAACGAGGCCTAGGACGTATGTGGCAGGTGGGGAGAAAACAAAAAGCTTGACGAAGGAACAAAACTTTTCTTTTAGATAGTATATAGAGAAGAGATAGAGATAGAGATAGTAGAGATAAAGAAGATAGAGAAATAATATCATTCGTTTTCTTTCAAGAGACTCTTTCCTACACATGTAATTATATTTACTGGTTGCTATATGATGCCATGATTGAAGTCAGAGAATCAGAGTAAAAATCTTGCGGCTGAAGACGGTGAAAAACAAACGATTTACTTACATTCGTGGACCCCTTGTCTGGAGTACCAGAGAAAAAGGTACCACGAACTTAATTATAGTCACGGTGTAGTGAAGAAACATGGGAGGAAACGGTTGGGACGTCTTTCTGGGCGAGCAATCAAGTGGTTTGCCGAAATGGATTTTTATCCTGTGGACTGATTGTTACATGGGGAGGATCCAAGAGATATGCCATGAGAAATGGCTGTTTCGTGGCACATGGGAGGAAGCGGATTTTGATCATTTTAGAGAGGAGAGTCACATGGGGAGTGCTTCCTTTTTTCCATGCCCTATTTTTCGATTTTCAGCAACAGTCGTGCTCTTGTTTTTCTCCATACCGTGTTTTCTTTTAGAATCTGATTGTGATTTGGCAGATCATATTTGTCTAGCATGCCTTATTTCAGCAGTAATCGCTCCGTTTGGAACGCAATAGTTTTCGCGGATTTATGTGTAGATCGTACAGTTTTCTTTTTAAGAAAATAACAGAGCTCATGTGTCATTTGTAAGCTGCGAAGATAATACAAAGGGTATGTATATTCCGTTCACATGCTAATTTATTTATTTATTGCGTATCTTTACGTTTTCCCACCACTTTAGCACATTTGGTTGCGCCAAAATGACGTGTCCTGTGTTGAAAATTGTGGTCTTAGGGAAAATGCCAATGTGAATGATTGGACACCCTTTATGTTCTTTTAGGTACCAGGTATAGACACAAAATTGAGAACTTGACTGTGACAAGATGGTTAGGAGGGTGGTTGTACCCCTAGCCCATCAGAGTTCAAACCTCAGGTTTGACACTGGTGTTTCTCATTTAGTCGGAATATTCTTCAGTGGCAGGCGACGTTTCCGTCGACAGCGAGACGTCTGTGCTGACTTCGTCAATCTCAAGACTCGACCCGCCGGCTCAGTCTCTTGGAGGTGCTCATAAGGGTAGGGTGTGCGTGCGTGCGTTCATAGGGATGAGTGTGTACATGTATATGTGAGCGTTTGCGTTTGTACTGTGTTTCGCAAAAAAAAAAATATAGACACAAAATTCTGACTTGGCTAAGAAAATTCAGCTCTTGTGGGCTTGTATACTTTATCACTAATTTGGACTAGACATTTTTGGGATGTGAAAGCTTGCTTAGTTTCTCTTGAATACTCCGTATGTGCGCATGGAGTTGAGCCGCCAATCAATGTTGGTCAAGTTTTTCAACTTGATTCTGCCTGCCGAAAGCATCCCCATATCCACTACTGTTTACACGAGAGAAGGAAAATGGATAAACAGAAGACGCCAAGAGAGGGAGCCGGTACATAGTTATTATCTACCATTAATTCATCAGTTATGAAATGTTACATCATACTTATCAAAGAAGAAAAGGATTTGCAAAAATATTGCGATAGACTAGAAGTATTTTCTGCCAGCCATCCACGAATACTGCACCCAAAAAAAAACAGCTTGTCAAGATATTTTCTCCGCTAGCAATCCAATTTCTGAGACAGCAACCGGGCAAACAGCCCAACCGTGAATCCTGACCACAAACAACAAAACCAGCAGCTCTCCTACTGTTTTTCAGGAGAAGATAACAACAACAGTGGAGAACATGTGATGTACTCCCTCCGTTTTCAAAGATTAATCCTTTTCATTTTGTTCTGCATATTTTTAGGATAAGCAAGATCGATGGATTCAGAATAGAATACTGCATGTCTCGCTGAACAGCCGGGGCTCGCGAGAGGATATGCATGTGGCGAGTTATGTCCGTCAGAAATTTTGGAGGCACGCTTCGCTGGCCATTAACAAAACCATTTCCGTGATACACCTGGTTTTTCTTCCTTCTAGTACTGTAGATTATAAAAAAAAGAGTTTTAATACACCTGTTTCCGTGTGCGTCAGAAGGAAGCGAGAGCGAAACAGGACGCATGTTCCCGGCAGACGTGTTCCTTGTTTCGACCTGTTATGTGTCCCTGTAAGCCCAGGCAATTAGACAAAAAGTATTGTTGTTTAGAGTTAGGGCAGGCAATGATGCTGAATGGGTCGTGATTCATGCAGCAGTAGGGTGCAAACTGTGTATTAACTTTGTTCTCAATTGCTACGTGTGTGAGCGACATGGAGTATTTCAATATGAGTAGAATAGTACACTCAGCCCCCAGGCCCCTCGCGTCGCTTCCCTGGCGACGCTGGGGGCGAAGCCCCAACCCACCGCCGCCAGCAACCTCCACCGCACGCCGCTGCCGCCGGCCCCCCTCTCCAAATGGAGGGTGGGGGATTTCCTTCCCTGCAGCATCCAACAGGTGGTGGCCGGCCCGTGTGGGGCGACGCCGGCGGGGCGAGCGGACGCCGGGGCGGCGGCCCCGGGAAGCGGCGTGGAGCGGCTGGAGGTCGACGGAGGCGGTCGAGGTCGCGGCTAGGAGGTGGTCGCGCCTGCGGAGAAGAGGGCGCTCGCCCAGATGGGCTTGGGCGGGCCCGTCTGGGCCCTGGCGTGGGAGCCAACGCAGAGGAGGCCGGGGCGGCGGCCCCGGGCAGGAGGCGGCGCGGCGCGCTCTGCAGGTTGCGGCGGCGCGATGTGGAGCTGCCTTTGGCGCGGGTTGGAGGTGGCGGAGCTTTGTGGGGCAGGGGACGGCGGCGCGGCGGCGCCGCGATGGTGCTGCTTGTTGGGGTCGTGGAGCCTTGGTGGTGCAGCGTGAGGTGCTGGGCACTGGTGCTCCACGGCAAGGAGTTTGGAGTCTTGGCGGTGTGCAGAAGTGTGCGGTGGCGCGAGGGCGGCGGGTTCGGCAGCGGTGGTGTTGCTGTTGGTCGTGGCGTGTGGCAGCTGGTGGGCTAGTCGGTCTCATGGTGAGCGGGTGCAAGTCGCTACGTCGAGCGAAAGCTCTGCTCCGGCTGTCGTCGGCCAGGCGGCAACGACGCCTTCGGCGCCGTCTCTCTTCTTGAAGATGCCGTTGCGACGTGGTGCTCGCCTTCCACCCGGACCACTTCGGGGGAACCCTTGATCTTCCGGGATCGGGCGATGATGGCGCTCTGTGTCATGCTCCCCCTTGGGGGCATCGTTCTTGGAGTGGTGACCGGCTGGAGGGACTTGTGGTTGCGGGAGTTGGCGGCGTGGTTGTCGAGGCTGGTGTGGCGGCAGCAAATGCGGCTGTCTTTTAGGCCGGGGCGGCGGCCCCGGATGTTGATACGACGTCCGTGGTCTGCGAGCAGCTCTCCTTGGGCAGCTTGGGCTGCGGGTGGCTGGTTCGTGCGGCGTCGTCGGCGGTCCCGGAAGGGGGTGCTGGCGGCGAGGCTGTCGGGGCTGCTGGGGCAGCGGCAGCAGCGGTTGCCTTTTAGGCCGGGGCGGCGGCTCCGGATGCGGATACGACGGTCGTGGTCTGCGAGCGGCTTACCTGGTGCAGCGTGGGCTGTGGGTGGCCGCGTCGTGCGGCGTCGTGGCCCGGGTGTGGGCGGTGGCATGTCGGGGCGGCGGCCCCGGAAGGTGGTCCAGGTGGTTTGCGCAGGGTGTGGCGGAGGGTTGGTTGTCGGGGCAGCGGCTCCTTGCTGGCCGGCTGGCCGTGGAGTGGGTGTTGTGTGGGCTTTGCCCCGTGGCGTTCATTGTTGTTGGCGTTGGTGTTTGTTGTTTGGTTTTCGCCCGGTTTCTTCCATTAATAAACCGGGCACCTTCTGCTTAATTAATATAAGGGGCAAAGCTTTTGCCTCTCGTTTCAAAAAAAAAAAATGAGTAGAAGAAAAAAATGGAACATTCAAAGGGAGGCTATGCTTGTCTAGTTGGCTTGTGACCAAAGTTTATCTTACCAAACTTCTTCGTAATGACCACATATTTGGTTTTTGTTTAGATGATAGGCACTCTCTCTGTCAGAAAGTACTTTGTTATTACAACCAAAATGCACCTATATTGGTTGTAATAACATTTTATATTATGGCAGAGCGGGTAACATTTTGGCCCCGTATCTCTTTATGCTAGCATTCGCCAGCTTAACGGCAAGCAAAACGGCACCAACGACTTTCAGTTTATACGTGGGCTGAAAGCCTGGAACCAAACATACCCGAAATCTCTTGAAGTGTTTGTGCTAGTGATGTGCATGTATGCTTGTATATAATTCTATGTTGCATTCAATGAAAATGACTCGATTTCATTACATATGGAGAAATCTCATTTCTTCTCCAAGCCAGACTAGCAGAACTCAGCCATTTCAGTGCACATCAACTTCTGACAATCCAAATCAGTGTGCCCACCAATCACTCGAAAAGGAAAACATGTTATACCCAATTGCGTTTGTTTTAATTTAGTCTTAAATAATTCAGAGAGAGCTATCAAGCTTGGATTTAAGCCACCGATAGGTCCGGAACAAAATATTGGTCATCTGTTTTTCTTGCCAAGTTGGAATTCTTTATACAATATCATATGATAAATACTCGCCCGTCATCAATTGATCGCTTTAAAAAATGGTTATGGTCCTTGGCAGTTAGTAATAAACATATAACTTATGATACTATAAAAATATATTTTCATGATAAGTACAATTTTTTTGTGTGAAAATGACCCTGACATTAAAATAAACACATAACAATACAAAACATCTCAACAAAAACGAAAGTTACAACGAAATCCTTGAAATGCCCTTGGTCTTCAACTTTAGTATTATCATGGACCAATGTATACTTTTCATACACTCATTGTCAAAGTTTGAGAAGGCTTTGATTTCAAGGACATCGTTTATTTTCAAAAGGAGGTAGTAACGGACAAGATGGTATACACAAAGAACGGACTATCCATTATAAAGGCCTCTTTGGATCCCATGGTTGAAACAACATAGGAATATGAAAAACACAGGAATTTCATAGGTTTGTAAGTGCAAAACAGAGGATTGTAGAACACATGAAAGATGCATGGATTGTCGTTTGGATAGAACGTAGGAAAAACACGGGAAAAGTGTTTCGATCGTACGCACTTGAGTCTAAAAAAGAGCTTGGAGTAGATGTTTAAATTCCTATAAAATTGAGGCATAGAAATCCATTCCATAGGATTTTGGTAGCACCATTCCTTTGAACCAAAGAAAATCCATAGGAAAAATTACTAAGAATTGGAATCTTATGAAAATTCTTTAAAATTCCTACAATCTAAAGAGACCCTAAACCTGAAAAAGATTCTTTATGCTAATCTGGTCAAACAAAAACGTGCTCTTAGTCTTGTGCTCTGCATGCCAGCTGGTTACCTTGGTGGGAAAATAGGCCAAGTGGCCACAGCGGAAAAGAGCATTGGTAGTAGGCTACGCAAGTGAGGCCAAAAAGCTCGATAGGGGGATCTCAAAGCAAATATGAGATATACTGGGGGGTCAGATCACAGATACTCACCTGCATCCCTACTCTCCTTCTTATCTACAGCAATTATATATTCCCCCGAGGCAATTTCGGCGTGCTTTATATTTTCCTTCCTCTGACACAAAAAAGTTAATCCTTTTTGTTAATTATTAGGAGAAAAGAAAGAGTGCGTGTGAACTGGAGAGGTGGAAAAAAGGGGATATATTGGAAGCTGTAGGCAGGAAATTATGGGAGCTGGGTAGCTGCAAATCCCTCAATTTGTTCTTCTCCTGCTTTTCTGATCTTCCTTCTGTAGCACTGGAGTGAGCTCGTGATGTCTCCATTTTAGGACAGAGGAGTGTGCAAGTGTGCTTCTTCTTCTTTCTTTCTTTCCTTTTTTCTTTTCTGTTTTCACCACAGATATTTCGTTTCCTTTTGCTGCAACTGTTGAGCTCCAAATCTGTTGTGGTTTATTTCATCTTTGAATCCGAGGGAAAGAAGGGGATCTGCCATTTCTGTGCTCAGTTGCTCTAAGCTTGTTCTTTCTCTTCTCCTTTAGATTTTACCGTTCCCCTTTTCAATTTCTTTGAAGTAATTTCTTCTGCTGTAAAACTCGCAAGAAAGATCTCATCTTTCACCAGCGATGGGTTTACGGGTTTCTGCAGCTTCTTAATCCCTCGTCCTAACCTCGTTTGAGCGCTCGTGAGCTCTAGCTAGCGGTGTAAAAATCGCCGCGTTTAGTGCTTTCGTCCAAGAATCGGTTGCTGCCAGCCATGGAGGTGAGGTCCGAGCAAGGGCTAATGGCGGGAAGGGATCTGTTCGGTTTGCCGAAGAGCCAGCCAGCGCCGGTAGCGCCGCCATCCTCCACTGCCATGCAGAGCGTGCGCATGACGTACACCACGGACGGCACCCCCGTGTTCGCCCCGGTGAGCTCTGGGGCCGCGCCGCCCGGTTTCCAGCCTGCTGCTGCGGCGCCCCGCTCTAACATGTCCGCCACCGGGGCCGCCGGAGGCAATGGCGTGGCCGCGCTGCCAGGCATGGGCGAACCGTTGGCGAAGAAGAAGCGCGGGCGGCCGAGGAAGTACGGGCCCGACGCACCCATGTCGCTGGCACTGGTGACTGTGCCGACGGCTGCTGGATCGACACAGGGTCCTCAGGGTGCTTCTGGGCCGTTCTCACCCACGCCGCCGGCGAACTTTGTGCCATCGGCGTCGCCGGACGGAGGGAAGAAACGCGGCCGGCCTAAGGGATCTACTAACAAGAAGCCCCGCATGAATGTTGCCGGTAACATCTTGATTCCCTATTGCTATACTCTGTTAAACACTATATGCTTTTTCAAGATTTTATGCCATCTAAGATTTTTTTTTATTAACTGAAAAAAGCAACTAGTCGTTATTTCCCTCCATCCGGCGATTTTTTTTTAGCGAAACGTGGGCGATCACATAATCAAATGTCATTACAAACCCACATAGCAAAAAGAAGATAGAATCTGACTAACGGGTTCTCTTTGAACTGGCCTAAGTTCGCTGTCTCTGGTTAGAGTAGACTGAAGGATAAACTGCTAGGAAAGTCAACATTGTAGCAACGTAGCATTCCCTCCCTGTGTTCCTTTGGTTAAAATTCATAGTGTAAAAATAAATATATATTTGTTCGACAGGTTTACCAACAGTTATTTCGATGGATATATTGTTGAGATGTTTCATGTGCTGCTGTTTTTCGTTGAATTATGTAGTATACATTATGTTTTATTTGGAGTGTCTTGTTTGCATACTATTTTTATTACATTAATGTAATGTCTGTTGACTTCACCTTACTTGGAGTTATCCTTTCAGATAATTGTTCCTAATTTCAAGCTATTTTGCAGAGCCACCGGGAGTTGGATTCACACCTCATGTTATTACAGTTCAAACTGGAGAGGTATAACAACAAGTTCCTAGGATTCTGTTTGAAGCATGAACCAATTTTAACCTGTTAAACTCATCACATTGCATTTAGATATCTTTCTTCAATATAGTATTGCTTTGGCACAAAATCCCCTCGTTTATCCCCCCAGTTCTGACCCTGTAAATCTCGATCGATCTTCGTGTTTCATACAACTTTTCTGTAGGACTGCTTATGATATAATTATATCACATTACTATACATCCAGTATTCATTAAGCCAATTTTATTTTTGCTAGTTTTTCATGTTGTGCTTTAGAACATTTATACTTTCACCAAAATGTTTTTTATTCCGATTGGTGCTTTTCTACTTATATTTTTACCTCTTTCCATAACTTGGATGCTACAACATACTCCTCCGTTCTCTTTTACTCAACATTCTTGGCCAAAATTAGCACAGTTTCCTGAAGGTATTAGCACAGTTTTCCTTTAGGAAGTGGTAAAGTAGTGAGTTCTGAAGGTATTAGGCTATTAGCACATTTTTCTTGTATTTGACGAAAAACACATTCAACTGTACTTTTCAGGATGTATCAGGAAAGATTATGTCATTTTCTCAGAATGGAACTCGCGCAGTTTGTGTTCTCTCAGCAAATGGCACCATATCAAACGTAACGCTTCGCCAAACTGGTACATCAGGTGGAACTGTAACATATGAGGTTTGTACTCTTAACCACTGGAAGCTAATAAGTAAGAGACAACCAATCTGAAAGACTGAAACAGATACCGTCTTGTCGGCTGCCTATAATAAAGCACGATGTTATGATGAGATCACGAGTAGCCTAAATTCCTGCCAAGTACATTATCATGCCAATCGCCAGTGCTGATTACTTACTGTTTCCTCCACAGGGACGATTTGAGATACTGTCACTCTCTGGGTCGATCTTTGTAATGGACATTGGAGGCCAGCGTAGCCGAACTGGAGGGCTCAGTGTTTCATTGGCTGGTCCTGACGGTCGTCTATTGGGTGGAGGGGTCGCGGGACTTCTCATAGCTGCTTCTCCTATCCAGGTATTATTTTGTACCCTGCAGCGATCCCAAGCTTGTTATTAGAAACAATATCTTGCTGTAGAAAATTTCCTCCATGCGTTTGATTTGCACTGTGCAATGTTTACTCTCAGTAATCAAAATACAGTTTTGTTCGAAACATGGTTTCATGTCCTTGTAAGTAGGTTGACATCGTGACAATATTTTTCACGTGCCAAAGCTTCAATGACATGAGATTGTGCAATATTTCTCCTCACTCAATTTCATGCAAAAGACAGACATTTCGCTTACCAGCAGTACTCGTGTTGTATGCAGGTAGTAATAGGAAGCTTCAATCCTGGCGGGAAAAAAGAGCCAAAGCCGAAGGTTCCTTCTGAACCCGTACCACTGAAGATCGTACCGAGCACCGGGATGGGGGCCAACAGCCCTCCTTCAAGAGGTACATTGAGCGAATCGTCTGGTGGCACTGCAAGCCCGCAACATCAAGGCTATGCCTCCACCAACAATAACCAACCGCCTATCTTGTCCAGCATGCCCTGGAAATGAACTCAGCATCCTTAACCGAATTTGGATTATGATAGACTGTCGGTGTCATGAACTGCCCCGCTGGCAGGAAGTAGAAATGTCACTTCTGTCTAGCTAGCTCTTATGTAGTATAAATCAGAAGTTTAATTAGGGAGCATTGTAGCTGGTAAGTGGTAACTACAGCTGCTGTGTAGGTCGTTTCAGCTTGAATTTCTACATCAGGTAGTTGATTGTTGTTATCTTGAGATGTTGTATTTAGGTATGATCATGCAACCTTATGAGGCGCTATCAAATAATTATGTTCCTATGTTCAATCAATTTATGTATTTCTCATGTATGCCCTGAAAAATTCTGACTAGTTCAGTGACCTGATTTCATCAAAAGAGTATATGACCTGATTTGGTACATCTCCTGAATTTAATGAGCACAATGCCCCAAGCAACACAAGAATTTAACCAAAACGCAAATACAAAACGTGTATCAAAACTGGTAGGTGCTGGAGCAAATATTCTAACAGCAGTACGTGAAGTACCAGTGTTCAAAGTTTTGACAAATTTCAACGTAATTTTGGTGGGTACCAAAATTTTCAGACTACATTTGCATCAAATGCAAACTAACTTCAAATTTATTTAAATTTTGACGAAATTTTAACAATATATTCCGAAACAATTGTCCAAAAAGTCTGATGTTTCAAGAATTTCAGTGGGTCCCGAAATTTCTCTCTTGCCGTTTTCCCCCTCACGAACAATTGACTAAGATAAGTTTAAACTGCAACTTATTAAAAGCGTACAGTTGACTAAGATAAGTTTGAAACAATTACACTAGTTGATCAAGATAATCTTGACTGAATCTGAATTTGAATCTACATCCTTAAACATTACACTCTTCTACAGAACGAAGTCTTCGGAGGTCTGCACTGTTTCATCAAACATTCAGTGTCATTCTGTCGAGCAGATATCATGCATGAAATGCTATTGCTATTTTCTCAAGAAAATCCGGTTGACAACATCCAACGGCAGTGCATAGGCAGGATCCATAGGCTTCACTCCAGGGTACTCCATCAATGAAAGCCCTGCTTGCAAGATGCTAACAGTTCATCAAGGAGTTTATGGCTTGGAATCATTAGAATACCATACTGCAAGATCCCTATGATAAAATACCATACTGGGAAGAAATGTAAATACCTGCAACTCCAAAGTATGTGTGGTATATATCTACCGCATTATCTGGTCTATCTGAAATTCCACCATTTTCCTTGTCCTGCCAATGAATAAGAGCAATCATATATGGCCTTCTAGTTGAGGAAGATTTTCAAAAAATGATCTTATAATTGACGGAGACATAATTATCAAAATTTCAGAGCAAGAATCATGAGCAGTTACCTGACAGTTCAGTATGAATTTTGTAAGTTTTTCCTTGTCAATCCAGTGCACTCTATCAATCATTACCAAGCTTGATAACACCCACCATGAGTAACACACCTATTGCGAGCAGTTCAATTCTTAATTCTACGGTACAGTGCTAAATGCAAAAGGAAGCACAATCTGAGGAAAAGGCAGCAAATCATACATCAGCAAGTTTCTCGGGTCGCCCATTGATCCCTCCGTCTCTACACTGGCGCTCACAAAGCCACCAACCAAGGAGATCCCTATCAACGTGATGCAAGGAGCCGGTGATTGCGAGAGCACTAACACAACAGAATACTGCACGGAGTGTATATAGGTTTTCAGGTTATCTGACAGTTGTAAAGTGACAACGTGAAGAGAAATAAAAGGAATAAGGAAATAATCTTGTGAGGAAATGCAATTTCAGGTCATCATCGGAGTAGCTAACTTTAGAATGCGCGATGACATACGTATTGAAATGCCGCAATAGTAATTATTGTAAATTTTTATGCTACAACAGTAGATATCTTGTATTTTTCACAAGGAAATGCTATAGAATGTTTTACAGTCCACAGTGCAGTCAAGAACAGAGAACTCAATACCTCTTCTACTTTCACAATATAATTGAAATACAGATAAGGCACCTTACTAGGAACACTTGATTAAATTCTAGTTCTACTCAGCTACCCTAACAGTATTGTTTAAGAGAAAAATCAAAATAAAACATACTCTGCCCAGCATGGGACTCCCCTCCTGGCATAGCTCCAAATCCACCGTCCAAGTTCTTACAGCTAACAATATACTCTACAGCCTTTTCCACATTAATTTTGTGCAGACGATGTAACAATGACAACGTGCATATGGAAATATACGAGAACCTACAAGATTTATATCAAGTTCATATTAGTAGCTCACACATGCGGTGTTCATATAAACACATTGGAACTCAAAATGAACGGTTAAGGGTTTTACCGAGTGTCAACTTCACCCCAAATATCACCAGAAAATGATCCATCCTCATTCTGAAGCCCAGTAACATCTGACATGATTTAGATAGGAAAAATAATAGGATACCCGGTTTCGAGATCAGGATGCGGCTACATCAATTCATTTAGAAAATTAAGGGCTTGCAGAAGCTTACAATGTGAATAATCCATATTCATGACATACAGCGTGCAATTTAAGTCAAGACGGCAAGACAGCCATGTACCTAGAACTGGGTAACGCAGCGAATTAATGTTTCCAAATTTTATCGTGTTACAGCTACACAAGATTAACTATCCACCAAGTACTATCTCATATGGTGTTGGATTCTGGATGCAGAAGTAGACTAAAATTTTGACATGCTGCAGTTAGTGAGGAAATTATTGGATGATAGATGCTAAGCTCCAGGTCTCAAATATTCTTCTACGCTGCTGAAAGAAAAGGAAATATAAATGCATCGCAATGTTTCAGCTTTCTCACTAGCAAAACATTCGTGTTCAGGGAAAGCAAGCAGCTCCAAACAAAGATTAGAGATCGACTACAACCATTAGTTGACATTTGCCAAAACTACTGCCGCAGCATGGTTACTCAAGATCTAGAGAAGGATACAATCAGCAACCTTGTCTGCATCAAGAACATCGAGCCGATCGAAGAGGCAGAGGACCTGCACGGCGCTGAGCGTGTAGAGGACATGCGGGTCGTGTCCCACGTTGCCCCCGAATCCACCTGCAGAGCCACATCCGAAGAACACACAGACACGCAAACAATTCAAGAACTTTTATCTCTCAAGGACCCCTAATCAAGAAAAACTGAGACCCCCCCCCCCCCCCCCCCCCCCCCCCCCGGGCGTCGAGGCAGTACCAGATTCCGGGTGGTAGCACGACATGATCCAGTCGACGACCTCTGCGGCGTCCACGGCCTGGAGCTTGTGGAGGAGGTCGAGCGTGGTGAGGCCCCAGTACGCGCCGCTGGCACGCAGGTGCTCCATCACCAGCGACTGGAACGAGTCCTTCTGCTGCGGTCACAACGAGGAGGACGGGTGAGCTGTCGCCGGATACGGTTCGCTTCCGAGGGGGGGGGTTGGGTGAGTGGGCGGTTGCGTACCTTCTCGGCGGTGACGATGTAGCGGACGTGCTCCTCCGCGGTCAGCTCCCCCTGTTCCCCCATGGCTTCCTACTCCTCGCTTGATCCGTGCTGCTCCGTCGACGGCTGCTCTGCTCCGGTGAGAGGAACGGGGGAGTCGGGACTCGGGAGGCCGGGTCGAAGGGCTGATCTGGGCTACGCCGGCCCGTGGTGTGGATTGCTCAGGATGGAGCAAGAAGATGGGCCTCCTGAGCGTGGGATTGAGGCGGGCCTGGGCATCGGTTCGGTTTATCGGGTTTTCAATTATTTCGGTTGTTTAAGAAGGGAAAATCTATTACTCCCTCCGTTCGAAAAAAGATGTCTTGGATTTGTCCAAATTCGGATGTATGTAGACATATTTTAGTGTACACATACATCCAAATTTAGATAAATGAAAGACATCCTTTTCCGAACGGAGGGAGTAGAAAGCGCCGCACAGGAGACGCGCGCGTGCGGTGGCTCGCAAAGATTCGTGCGGAAGGAATCGAGCGAACCTGCGCGTCTCACGTGGTTTGGTGACCCGGTCCCACCCGTCAGTCTAAGGAAAGAGCTCCACGACGCACTCATCGCGCAACCGCTCCACGACTCACGTTCGGAACGTTATCCTCGCACTGGGTCCCACGTGTAAGCGACACGGGGTGGTTTTGGAGTGCACCGATTTTCTGCCCGACCTTGCTTCCTCTCTTCTCCGGCGACTGGGGTGGCGATCTGCCGGTTCCGACCGCGCCGTCGAGAGTACGGTGGTTCGTCGCCGTCGGAGAGCTCCGTGGTCGCATCCCCCGTCGCGGTGAGCCCCTCTCTCCCTCTTTCCTATCCCTATCCGCTCCCAATTTTGTCGCCGTGGTGGTTCGTTGCCGTCGGCAGGGCTCGTTGTTCTCGAGCTGGCCGCAGTCCGGCGGGTCCTCGCCGGTGGATAGGCTCGCCGTCGCAGTTCTCGATGCGTTTGAACCCTGCGCCCTCCAGATTTTGCTTATTCGTGTTGTCCATTTCGCATCTCGCGTGGTAGGGTTGGTTCGTACGGTCCCCGTCGGCGACGAAACTACGGTGGTTCCTCACCGTCGGGGAGATCCCCGTGGTCGCATCCCCCACCGTAGTGAGCGCCGTGGTCGCATCCCCCGCCGTGGTGAGCCCCGTGGTCGCATCCCCAGCCTTGGCGTTCCCGAGTTTGTCCTCAAGCTGGCCGCAGTCCGGCGGGTCGTCGCCGGTGGAGAGGCTCGCCGTAGTAGTCCTCGTCTTGTTGAACCCGTGCCCCTGTTGATTTGGTTGGTTGCGTTGTGGTTGTGCTCCGGATTTTACTATTGTTGCCGCCGGTGTTAGCATGGTAGGGGCAAGAGGCTCGTTTATTGGCAATGTTCATTGTGGTGAGGTATGTATCCTCAGGATTTAATGGGTTTTTTTGTTGTCAATTTTTTCGCTTATGTGTTTATCTGTCAGGATTAGACAAGCGTTGTCGTCACCGTCAACAGGGTAGGGGTATAGAGGCTCGTGTCGCACTCTCTGTCATGGTTAGTAGTAAACGGCGGTGAGTGTATTTTTACTGACATTCTGTTTCTGTTGCTCGTATGTGCCGATTCCGTTGGTTCCTCAAGGGCTTCGGACAGTGTCTTGCCGTCCCATATCCCTGGCGCGGGGTGGTGAGCTCTCTGGTCTCACTCTGCTCGTGCTCGTGCTTGTCGCCGTCCTCGCCGTGGTGATGCACAATTTTTTTGGTGTGTTTTTGTGCTCCATATTTAAGTTGATATTGTGTTCATCTGTCTGGATTTGACCACGGTTGTCGTCACCATCAACTGAGTAGGGGGCAGAGATGTTTGTTGTTGCAGTCCTCGCTGTGGTGAGGCCTGTACCCTAACGATTTTTGTTGGGTTTTTAGGCGGTGTATTTATTGTCCGTGGGTATCATGTGGTATGTCTTTGTGGATATGGGGATCGTAAATTTTGTGTGCGCATGGTGCTTGTTGTGATGTAGGTGCTAGTGTTTTGCGATGCTACATTTTCATGGTGTAACGGTTCGTGCATTGTAACATGCTGGACATTATTGGGATAATTATTTGTGATTCTTTTGTTTTTCTTCCATGCAGGTTTAACGCGATGGCTGGGAGGAGGGGAACACGGAACAAGGGTGGTGGTGATGTCAAGGGGAGGGGTATAGCTAAAATGCAAAATGTGAGTTGTCCAACTCTGATGTACATGGCGTGTGTGTTTTATATTTTTTGACAATTGATGCTCTGAGGTAGTACTTGTGATATCCATCGAGCAATATTTTTTGTGAACTGTGATCTTTTTAAGCAGTCTAGAAACCTGATATCTATAACCATTTAATGTGGTAGCATGCAGTGAAAATTCTGGTAGCTACTTTCTCTTGAGGCTATTTGTTTCAGATAAATGTAGTAATATGGGGTACCCATTGGTGATTTTTTACATGGCAACTTTGCATTGAAAACTTGAAAGCTATGATGATATAACATGGTAGCTAGGTGTATATTCTGTTTTGTATTTAAATTTTACCAGATTATTTGTTTGTTTTTAAAGTGTTTTTTCCTTTTTTCATTGCAGCCTAGTGCTGTTCTGCGGAACAGGGTTTCACCAAAGCCCATTACTATTCTGTACAAAGGGCTGACAGAAGATCAGCGTACTGCCGTAGAATCAATGGGGCAGGGTAGCTTCCTGAATATAATGTATGGAAAATCTGCTAGTTGTGTACTCAAATCATGGTAGCTGCATTATTTGCCCTACAATGTTCGCCTTTTGTATTTCAAATCCAGTTAGCTGTGTATAAAAATCCTGTTAGCTGTGTATTTATAATCTGGTAGTTGTGTACGGAAAATCTCGTAGCTATGTACTCAAATCATGGTAGCTTGAATGAAATGGTAGCTGGAAATTAAACTGATAGCTAACATGAATTAACATGGCAACTGTGCTTGATTAATCTGATGTCTAGCATGTTTCAACCTGGCAACGGTTTCTAAACAACTTGGAAGTTGTTTTCAAAAAAGTCTGACAACTGTGAAAATATAACATGATAGCCATTTCCAAACAACTTGATAGCTGCTTTCGAAAATATCTCATAACCGTGAAAAAACAACTTGATAGCCGTTTCTACACAAATTGATAGCTGATATCGAACAATCTGATAACCGTGAAAAAAACAACCTTATAGGTGTTTCTAAACAACTTGGTAGCTGCATTAGCTTTCTCCTTAAAAAAACCTGATAGTTGCTTCTAAACAGTTTAGTAGCTCCGTTCGAATAAAATTGATAACCGGGAAACATCTACATGATAGTTGTTTGTAAACTACTTGGTAGGTGCTTTCGAAAAACCTATACACGTAGAAAAACAACTTGACAGTTGCTAAACGAGCTGCTAGCCATTTAAAAAAGCGTGGTGCCTATTTTTTGTGACCACATCGGAAAATATTTAGTTGTTTGCAATAAATGGTAGCGATCCATTTTGCAAAGAGACAAGCACCTGCATAAGTTTTGTTGCTAATAGTGAGAATCCGTACTCACTCTGTCCCGATGAATGTGGCGTATAATTTGAACATGAAAATCTCGTTTTAGGTGGCGCGGGTTGATAACCCACAAGTATAGGGGATCGCGTGTAGCCTTTTCGATAAGTAAGAGTGTCGAACCCAACGAGGAGCTAAAGGTAGGATAAGTATTCTCTCAAGTTCTATCAACCACTGATACAACTCTACGCACACTAAACGTTTGCATTATCTAGAAAATAAAACTACGGTAGCAATACGGGTATGAGAGGTAGTTTTGCAAGATAATAAATACAAGAAAGTAAATGTTAGTGCTGCAGCAATAAATACACTAAGTAACCATATACTAACAGTACCATGAGTGTGGAAAAGTGGTGGTAATTGTGGTGGCTTTGTCCAAGATTAATTAGTGAAGGTACTTGGTTCATTGTCTTCGATGCAGTTTTCTATGTGGGAGAGGCTAAATATACATGCACTCCACTACTTGGGATTACAAGTACTATATGATTGGATTGTTAGCAAGCATCCGCAAATACTAACAATGCATTAAGGTTTCCCCAACCATAGCCTTAAGTTCAAGGTCCTCTTACTCCCATACGTGCAACTAATCGGTTCGCGTTCTCAGGTTTCTGTCACTCCGGCAGAACTTCCCCCGCTTCGTTACAAATACTACCAACCCTAGGGTGTTTGATCCATGCGCGCACAAATATAATGGACACCAAAGGACAGCACCATATAGACATACAACTCTAATGAACCTCATGCATTCAATTAAGCAATCAAAAGACAAATAAACTACGGAAACATGATGTAAATCATAGGATAAATATTATAGCATCAAACACCATGTTTACATAGGACGGTACAGAGGTTTGTGGGAGGATGAACCACTGAATACAAGGAGGAGATGGTGATGGAGATGGCGGTGAAGACGGCGGAGAGGGCAGCGCGGCGGCGCAGGGCGGCGGCGGCGCCGGCGGTGCGGGGAACTCCTTTCCCCGCCGCCGGCAAGCTTGGGGAGCGCCGCCCCTTAGCCTCCCTCCTTCATGGCTTCTTGGGAGCCCTCCCCCATGGAGATGGGATCCATGGGGGAGGCAAAAACGTGGCTTTTGGTGGCTGAAATTCGTGGGTGGAGGAGTCCTCCACGAATTAGGTTTCCTCCCTTTATATATCTTCTCGGATTTCCGTCACCCCCTTTTAGGGTTCCACCAAAACGGGCCTACAGGCCGCGTCCGAACTCCGATTGGGCTGATCTCGGGCTTAAAATCTTCGTATGGAAAATTGTGACAACTTTCGTAACAGCCAGGTCTCCATTGACGTCATCTTCGAGGGTCAAACTGGCAATCTTCGTAAAAAGTTCTCAGACAGATTTCAGGAAAGTCCCAATTCGACTCCAACAAGGTTTCCTCTTGTATTCTTGATAATTTCTACACATCAAAGAGTAAAACAAGAACATTGTGCACTTTTGCAACTATTAGTAGGTTAGTCCAAATAAATAATAAACTTAATATAAAACAAGTGCTAAAAGCATAAAAATGGCATGAAACAATCAAAAATTATAGATACGTTTTGGACGTATCAACATCCCCAAGCTTAATTCCTGCTCGTCCTCGAGTAGGTAAATGATAACAAAATAATTTTTGATTGTAAATGCTATGATCAGGTCTTTAACAATTGCATGATGTATGGATAATAAAACTTAGCAATCATGTTTCCTAATGAAAAGTATCAACGAACTAAGAGCTTATAACATGAAATTTATAAACATCAACAAGATTGTAATGACCATAATAAAGCATGATAGAGTGGTATCTCGCTTGCCCTTAATTGTGGAGCAAAACATAAATGCCAAGGCACCTCTGAAGTTCAAGTGAAGACTAGATATAGAGATATCAAAGATAAAAGCATCATGGTTATACCTCAATTAATCGTATTCTGGGACAAGCACATTACACTAAGAACGACAGCTATGCTCTCGAAGAAGTGCTCAAAGAAAGGATGGTGACTCAACATAAAAATAAAAGATTGGCCCTTCGCAGAGGGAAGCAGGGATTAACACGTGCTAGAGCTTTTTGTTTTAAAAACAGAGGTAAAAATGTTTTGAGAGGTGTTTGTTAATTGTCAACGAATGGTAGCGGGTGAGAACAGTATTCTACCTGTCAAACGGACTTTTAAGAGCGGCTCCCATGAAGGACGTTATTTCTACCAGCAAGGCAGATCATCCCTCTTTCTCTTTGGTTTACACACATTCAGGTATTTCACTGTTTGTCATTGCTTACTGATGAATCAGGGCAAAAGTGTGAAGAGAATTAATTGGTTAAAGTTGTAATTAATTGGGACTGGGCACCCCGTTGCCAGCTCTTTTTGCAAGTTATTGGATAAGCGGATGTATATGCCACTAGTCCAGGTGTAAAAGTCCATTTGACAAATAGAATAAAGAATAACCACACTAATTCCTCATGAGCTAGTAAACATTGACACAAAAAGAGAAATATTTTGAAGGTTTTAAAGGTAGCACATGCAAATTTACTTGGAATGGCTTGAAATACCATGCATAGGAATTTTTGGTGGACTCTTTGGGATAACTTGGTTTTAAGGATTTGGATGCACGAGCAGCATTCCCGCTCAGTACAAGTGAAGGCTAGCAATAGACTGGGAAGCGACAACCACGAGAGCGATAACGGTCATAATCATGCTTGCGACAAAATAAAATTAACGGAGGCATAAAAACGATACTAAAACTCTGAGGCAAAATAGATCATCAAGGCTTAATTGACTTTTATTTTTCAGTCATAACATGTGTGAGCATGTGCCAAGTCGATTCAAGTGAATTATTCAGAGGAGGATACCACAATACCATACCATCTTATGAACAGGACAATGCATGTTGATATCAAAATAACATAATATGCACTATTAGCTAGTTGAGACTAACCATAAGAAAACATAAACTACTAAACAGTATTATTCACACATCATTTTTAAGTTTCAACAAGTAATCCATTAACCAAGTAAACATTGAAAACAGAGGATAAATAAAATATGTGACGATCCACTTATTAATGTAACTGGTGTTTGATGCTAAGATAAATAGATAATAAAATACAGCCGCTTCAAGTTTAGTTAAGTTCCTATGTTGCTCAAAAAACAAAGTTTAAAGGTTTGCAAACCGTGGGGTTATTGATGAAGAGGGATGCGGGGACATCCCCAAGCTTATGACTTTGGTAATTCTTCAATATTCCATAGTTTGGTGTTCCTTCATTCTCTGTGAAAAAACTTCAACACAAAAACTTTCCCATTCTTTTCTGCGGTTAGACATTAGTACAATAGATAATATTTCCCAAGTGCTACTATTAAACCAAATAAAATTTTGTTTTTAAGTTACAGAAAGGTTGCTTAAATGGCCAACTTATAAATGAAAGGTAAGAACCATTAAAAATCAAATGAAAACGAAAAGAGGCCACTCTTGCAACAAAAGTCAGAATCTGTCCAGAAAAACAGCAGCTGGAAAACGCAATTTTTAGGTGCACTTAAACATGCCCGAAATTTTAGCCAATTTTTGTACATGCAGAGGATTAGGTGCTACAACATCAGTAATTTTTTCGTGATTTTTAGAGCTTCCAGTAAAATATGAAAAATCGCGCAATAAGCAGTAGATACCGAAAACAGAAAATCACTTTTTACATATGTATCAACTAAGCTAAATGGATAAAACTTGGTACTTTATTTTTGATAAACTAAGAAACCAGAGGCTAAGCAAGACCTAAACATGCTAGCTACAGCAAGGAAAACTCTAAATAAAAATCAAAAGTAAAACCCAAATAAAATTAAAATAAAGAACCAAACAAAGAAGCAAAACAAAAGAAAATATTTTTGTTATTTTGAATTTATAAGTGAAAGTAAAGAAGCAATCGAAACCAAATAAGGAGCCTAATAAAACTAAAGAAGGTAAAACCAAGACATATAAAAGCAATTATAATACAAGTTAAGACAATACATATCATGTGGACGGGTAATATAGAGTATGAACGAGACAACCTCATGTTAGTTGATGAATAGGGGGATGACTCGGGCATCCCCAAGCTTAGATGATTGTATCTTCTTGAATATGTTCTTGGGATGCACCTACACATCCCCAAGCTTGAGCTCTTGCGTCTTCTTATTCATCTCATATCACCATATTGATTAGATCTTATAAGCTACATCCACATAAAACTTCACAAAACTCATTAGTAGGGTTAGTACTCATTAAATAAAATCCACTCATGTTCAAGCATTGACAAGTTTTATAATTTTTACTCAACATTAGCCACTGTATATACTAAGGTGTTCATGATTTCCGTTGTCCGTCGAAAAACTAATGAAACTAACAACACCAAGTACAATATTGAATAAACAAAGAAATCTGTCAAAACTGAACAGTCCGTAAAGATGGCATTCAACGAGATAGTTAAGTAGCTCAAATCGAAAAACTTTAGTCTAATGAAAGAAAGATAATAATCTCAGGTTTATGCACAAAAATTTTCAAGTCAAAATACTATTCTGAGATTTATCACGATTTTATTTACAGAGAAGCACAAAATCTGTCTAAACAGAACAGTCAGTAAAGATCGAATTTTTCGACCTATCTACGTACCTTAAATCAGAAAAAGTTAGTCTAATGAAAGAAAGCTAATAAGCATCACTTTGCACTCAAGAAATTTCAGATCAAGATCACGTTCTGGTGATTTTAAACATTTAATACGGTGGAGCACAGAAAATCTGTTTCTGGACAGCAAAGTAAAACTATCAACTTTCAATTAACTAAAGACTATAATTAGCATTTTATTTTTATGTACAGAGGTATATACACAATATTTACATGTTTTTAATGAAAAGCTTCCATGGAAAGATTTGTTTTGGTTTCATAGGCATGAACACAAGTGTTCAAGGTCGACCCCCATTTAACCATTACTCATCTTTCCAATCACTTTTCTTTTTGAAAACGTTTTTAGATAACAACTACACCTAATTTTTTTTGTAATTCGCATTCCCTATCCATAGTAAGATAAAGAACAACTTAATACTGAAAATAAAAACTACTTAGAGATAAAGCAAACAAGTGCACACAAGAACATTAACCTACGCTATGGCTCCCCGGCAACGGCGCCAGAAAAGGTCTTGATAACCCACAAGTATAGGGGATCGCGTGTAGCCTTTTCGATAAGTAAGAGTGTCGAACCCAACGAGGAGCTAAAGGTAGGATAAGTATTCTCTCAAGTTCTATCAACCACTGATACAACTCTACGCACACTAAACGTTTGCATTATCTAGAAATAAAACTACGGTAGCAATACGGGTATGAGAGGTAGTTTTGCAAGATAATAAATACAAGAAAGTAAATGTTAGTGCTGCAGCAATAAAATACACTAAGTAACCATATACTAACAGTACCATGAGTGTGGAAAAGTGGTGGTAATTGTGGTGGCTTTGTCCAAGATTAATTAGTGAAGGTACTTGGTTCATTGTCTTCGATGCAGTTTTCTATGTGGGAGAGGCTAAATATACATGCACTCCACTACTTGGGATTACAAGTACTATATGATTGGATTGTTAGAAAGCATCCGCAAATACTAACAATGCATTAAGGTTTCCCCAACCATAGCCTTAAGTTCAAGGTCCTCTTACTCCCATACGTGCAACTAATCGGTTCGCGTTCTCAGGTTTCTGTCACTCCGGCAGAACTTCCCCCGCTTCGTTACAAATACTACCAACCCTAGGGTGTTTGATCCATGCGCGCACAAATATAATGGACACCAAAGGACAGCACCATATAGACATACAACTCTAATGAACCTCATGCATTCAATTAAGCAATCAAAAGACAAATAAACTACGGAAACATGATGTAAATCATAGGATAAATATTATAGCATCAAACACCATGTTTACATAGGACGGTACAGAGGTTTGTGGGAGGATGAACCACTGAATACAAGGAGGAGATGGTGATGGAGATGGCGGTGAAGACGGCGGAGAGGGGCAGCGCGGCGGCGCAGGGCGGCGGCGGCGCCGGCGGTGCGGGGAACTCCTTTCCCCGCCGCCGGCAAGCTTGGGGAGCGCCGCCCCTTAGCCTCCCTCCTTCATGGCTTCTTGGGAGCCCTCCCCCATGGAGATGGGATCCATGGGGGAGGCAAAAACGTGGCTTTTGGTGGCTGAAATTCGTGGGTGGAGGAGTCCTCCACGAATTAGGTTTCCTCCCTTTATATATCTTCTCGGATTTCCGTCACCCCCTTTTAGGGTTCCACCAAAACGGGCCTACAGGCCGCGTCCGAACTCCGATTGGGCTGATCTCGGGCTTAAAATCTTCGTATGGAAAATTGTGACAACTTTCGTAACAGCCAGGTCTCCATTTGACGTCATCTTCGAGGGTCAAACTGGCAAACTTCGTAAAAAGTTCTCAGACAGATTTCAGGAAAGTCCCAATTCGACTCCAACAAGGTTTCCTCTTGTATTCTTGATAATTTCTACACATCAAAGAGTAAAACAAGAACATTGTGCACTTTTGCAACTATTAGTAGGTTAGTCCAAATAAATAATAAACTTAATATAAAACAAGTGCTAAAAGCATAAAAATGGCATGAAACAATCAAAAATTATAGATACGTTTTGGACGTATCACGGGTGACAGAAACGTAGGGGATGTTCCTGTTTGTCTCAGGTCGTGATTTCTCTGGACATGGATATGATGGACGCGTGGGCAAAAAGAACTTTTTTTTTGCGGGTGTAAACAATTGTATTAATCAGATAACTTGTGAGAAATGGAGAGAGAGAGCAACATGCTGCAAAGGTCCGCCACTTGCTTTGACTCTTGTATGAATCGAGTGCTATTGACGCCATGCATGCAGGGCTAGGCTCCGTTTGTCTTTTATGAATGCATCGCTGCTACTACCAGGGTCATACGTACAGTACTGTATTTCCTAATAGGTGCAGTCGTGCAGACGTGCAGTGTATCTTGCCACGGTGGACCCGTGGTTGATGCCTGGGCGAGCACATATGCGCAGCTTTTTAGCTTTTTGGGCTGGCCCGCGTGCACGGAAGCTAAGGCTGGCGGTGGTAAGTAGGACGGCAGCCGCCACTGGGTGAGACTAAGGAGCGGCGCCGCTCCGTAGTCCAGTCCGTTTAAGAATGGTGACCGATCGGTCCTCCAAGCAAATAGGAACCGAGACTTCGGTCTTCCAAAAAATTTGGTTCGGCTTCGGTTTTAACCAAACGAACCGAGCAGAATTGAATTAAGGGGAAGAAAATGGTAGACACGAGCGCATCGCACAAGGGATTGATGAAAAAAAAAACTAGAAAAAATGATCGATCAACACAAGAAGAGGGAAGACGAGATGCAGCTGGATGCGCTAATCTGTAGACGATGAGATGTGGCCGGATGCGCTGATCTGTAGACGATTAGATGCGGAATAGCTGCGCTGACTTCCGATCTTCCGTTGAGAGTTTCAAAGAAGTAAGGTCAATGGTGGTTCATGTGGGCGGCGTCCTAGGGCTACAGAGGTCAGCTGCAGTTCGAGATTTGAGAAGCGTTGGGACAGACGGGAGCTGAGTAGCTAACGGGATCTGGAAGAAGATACGAGAGCCTGGCCTTTTTTTTTTTTGCATCACGATATACTATAGCTCGTGGAGACCTGCTGGATCGTTAGCACTTCATGGGCTGTCGTGAGTGAGGTGTTCGGCTGGCCTGCTTGTCGTACATGTTTATCTTTACTAAAGGAGAGTCCGTGGTATGGTGACACTTCGCAATATTTACAACGAAAATACCACCGCCCAACTAATCCTTTCACACGCGCCAATAATATAGGATGGAGTTTGTTAGTTTGTTAACCACTTCAACTCACACGGCACAACTAACACTCACCAATCTCTCCGCATTCCACTCCTTTCTTTTAAAATACGCACTTTCCTCAACAAATTATGATATCCGAAGTCGTAGTTTGCTCTTTTTCAACGCTACGAATGGCGGCCCACGGGAGCTGGCTCATCCTGGCGTAGTTAGCCGGTAGCCTGGAACGACGCCGCGAGATTCGGGCAAGCTGCATGCCGGCAGATGCTGCTTCTCATTTTCATGCATCATGCGTACGATGTCATACATGCATGTGGGTGCTGCGGTGCTGCCGTTCTTTTTGCTCTGGGTTGATACGAAGTCTGGATTTGACGAAAGAGCAGGCTATCGGGGAAAAAACATCTAACCACTACAGCTTGAAATTTTGAATACCGGGAGAGAAAGTTGGATCGCCTCCTCCTGCTGTTGGGAATCAGGTAGCACGCAAGTGGTATGTAGCACTAGATATCCTCTCCCTGCTGTTGCTGCCCGGTCGGGGTGTTGAGAAAACTGCAGCTGATTTGGGGACGGAGCAAATAATCAAGGCTTGCATGTCTAAGTTTTTTTTTTTTTTTTTTTTTTTAAACACAGTACAAACACAGGCGCTCACATACACGCGCACACACTCACCCCTATGAACGCACGCACGCACACCCTACCCCTATGAGCACCTCCGAAATACTGAGCCGGCGGGTCGAGTCTTGAGATTGACGAAGTCACCACAGGCGCCTCGCTGTCGACGGGAACGTCGCCTCCCACTGAAGAATATTCCGCCTAAATGAGAAACACCAGTGTCAAACCTGGGGTTTGAACTCTGGTGGGCTGGGGGTACAACCACCCTCCTAACCATCTTGCCACAGGCAAGTTCTCCATGTCTAAGTGTTTTACTCATCCGTGTTGTTTCATATGAGAATAAGAATGCCAATCTAACCAATATGTTTGTACTGAATTATTTCATATTGAATTTTAACTATTCTTTATACTGTTCAAAAGGGCTTTGCCATGCCGGCAAGATAAAATGAAAACCTGTTATATGCCTTTTTTTACTTTGTTCCCTTTGATTTCGATCATTGTTGTAGGGTTAATCGATGGAACTGCAGTGATACGATTGCAACTCTCAAGGCATGAATAGAAAGTACAAGATTGAAATCTTATGTGGTATTGAATCCTAAGTGACTAGAACAATGCATGCTTTGGAGTCAAACTATTTTGACGCACAGGGAAAAGTAAGAATCGTAGCAAGTCGTTTAACTTGAGTAAACTGAAATGTACATTGATATATATTACAAATCCTTAGAAAAAAACTCCTGCAAAATAATTTTTTCCCAATGATTCAAATCCTACAGAAAATCCTATGGGGTTGTTTTGAATAATTTTCATTAGTTACCTATTTTTAATATTTAATTACCAAGCATACTGCAATAGTGCAAATCTAGGCTCTAACATGGTTTTATCACAGAGTTACAAAGGCCAACCGGTCGTGTGCACCAATGCGTTGGACCAGAGACAACAAACTCTTTTTTCTTCTAAAATGTAGAAAACAATAACACGTAAATTTAGGTGGTGAGGGACTTTGAAACAAGACAAGTAAATTTATTCTGATCAATGAAATTTCTAACTTGCACAAAAGGTTTTTCTGGTAAAATTTGTCTCACTTATAAAATGTAGATCAATTTACAAGGCATGTAAACACCCACCTTACAAAATTGAAAAGATAGGAGAAACCTATGTAAAAAGCCAACGCCTGTCCCTCTCCTTCGGTTACACCGTAGCAACCACCAAAGGGAAAATGACAGATCACCCTCTTCACCCGAGCTTGACGCGGCTACATCGCTGATCAGCAGTTGTATGGACCTCCAAAGTAGTTTGCCAGAGGCAAAACCATTGCCGTTGAAAGAATTAGACTAGGGAAACACGACCCCAGATACGCCATCGAACTCCAGAACTGACACCCCCACACTACGCCGGAGTAGGGAACCAGAGCTGTCAGCCTCCAAACACGAACCCAGCACAAGATGCATCATCTTTCTGCTATCACCAACGCAGACAACCGTCTGCGCATACTCCTGAACGACCACCCGAGCTCCGTTCTGACGCTGGAGAGAACATCGTCGTAACAACAAAGCCCAAGAACACAAGGATGTCACTGCCGCCACGCCATCCCCGCTTAAACAGACTACGGTCCAGATCCTTCGCCGACCGCAGCATAGAACACCGTATCGGAGAAGAATCTAGAACACTTTTATTCATCACCGTCGTCGCCTTCGTCGAAGCCAACACATCGAGCGGCCGAAAAACTAAGCTACAAAGGGTCTAACCTAGAGCTACAGAGGGTCTAACCTAGAGCTACCCGGAGGTTGTTAGCGGAGGGGAGCCGTCGGAAGCCGGGGCGGAAAGCGAGGTCACTTTTTTCTTTCCCTTGCGGGGAGGAGGAAAACGACGATAGGGTTTTTTCTCCCCTCAGATTGATTAGACTTGCACACAAGTCTCGTGCACAAAGGAGGCTGGGTGGTGGAGCGGAATAAGTATAGAGGCAGACCCTACCAGGGCCGGAGCCAGGAATAAGAGAAAGGGGGGCCCATTGAACATCAGATTACTTAGAGCGGGCCATATAGCTAATTTGTAGCAAATTTACGGATCAATACACATGATATATAGGATGATTTGTAAACATTTCTGGCATTGGGGGCCATGGCCCCAGCGTGTCCCCCTATCTAAGTGCGTGTCCCTGGACCCTACATGACAATTGAGTAAATAATGGCTAAGGAACGATGAAGCCGAGGGGAGAGGCGATGTGCGAGAAAAGAACATAGGATTTATCTGGAAATGTTAGATGCTAATATTTCAACAGTATTTCAGCAATCCCCACCAGATCCCAAAGACCCATGATGTTGTTCTCTGTTCCAAACACTATTTTGATATACCAGTATTTTCAGTGGAGACTTGTTAAGGTTGAGCTCCATCTAGAACGAATAGCTACACTCCTTCACAACTGACAATGGACTATGCCTTGAATTGTCAATTTGACGTAAAGTAGTTTCACCAAACGTCTTACCAGTACTAGGCTGCCGAATGCTGACCCCTCGGGTGGAGCATATTAGTCACACTCCTGACCTATTCATGAACTTACTAGAGATCAACCCAATCTCATAGACTGTGACCAGCAGTCAGGCTCATATAGGTGTGTTCCTCAAAAGATCGCTCTGTAGGATAGCATCTTGCTTATGCAAAGCCTTGGAACACATTAAGACAAATGTCAACCTGCCATACAGTTACCGAGAGTATTGCATCTCCAACGGAGTGGGTTAGTAAAAGTACTCTCCTCAGTTAACCACTAGCTTGTTTTCCCAGGTCCTACTTCACGGGATCTCCGATCGCATAGGTTGGGTTACTATCATGGCAACTTATGTGGGTTTCATCCCTATCTCCCTCGATGCATTTTCTATCACAACACGTGATAGCCCTTTAGTAAAGGGATCTGCCAGATTCTTAGCCGACTGGATATAATCCAGCGCTATCACTCCGGAGTTTCTCAAATGTCTGACAACTTTTAATCTCATTCTTATATGTTTGTTGGACTGCATGTTGTCCTTTGAACTTTTGACCTTGGTAATCACTGTCTGATTGTCACAGTTCATTAGGATAGCCGGTACTGGCTTTTCAACCACAGGCAAGTCCATCAACAGATCTCGAAGCCATCCTGCTTCGACACCAGATGTGTCCAATGCTGTTAATTCTGCTTCCATTGTCGATCTCGTCAGGATCGTTTGCTTGCAAGACTTTCAGGAAACAGCACCACCTTCAAGGGTAAACACATAACCCGTTGTGGCTTTCATCTCATCAGCATCAGAGATCCAATTCGCATCACAATAACCGTCAAGCACTGATGGGCTTCCGGTATAGTGAAGTCCATAGTTCTCTGTACCTTTCAGATAGCGCATAATTCTTTCAACAGCACGCCAATGTACATCACCCGGATTGGAAACAAACCGGCTCAGTTTGCACACAGCGAACATGATGTCAGGCCTTGTAGCGCTCGCTAGGTACATGAGTGAACCAATTACTTGAGAGTATCTCAGCTGATCCTTAGCTGTGCCTGTGAACTTTCGAATCTGCACACTAGGATCATATGGTGTTGGAGAAATTTTGCAGTCTGAATATCCAAAGCGACTCAAAATCTTCTCAACATAGTGGGATTGCAACAGTGTAATCCCACCTTCATTATCTCTCAGTAGCTTGATATTCAAAATAACATCAGCCACACCAAGGTCTTTCATCTCAAAGTTCTGAGATAAAAATGACTTAACCTCCTCAATCACTTTGAGGTTGGTCCCAAATATCAGTATGTCATCAACATACAAGCACAGTATAACTCCTTCGCCCCCACCATGGCGATAGTATACACATTTGTCAGCTTCATTAACAACGAAACCAGAAGAGGTTAAAGTTGTATTTAACTTCTCATGCCATTGCTTAGGTGCTTGTTTCAGGCCATATAAAGATTTCAGTAACTTACACACTTTTCCTTCCTGACCATCTAATACAAAGCCATCTGGCTGTTGCATGTAGATTTCCTCGTCTAGCTCTCCGTTCAGGAAAGCCGTCTTAACATCCATTTGGTGGACGAGAAGACCATGCGAGGCCGCCAAAGAGAGTAATACTCGTATGGTGGTCAGTCTGGCAACAGGTGAATAAGTATCGAAGAAATCTTCCTCTTCTTTCTGGGAATAACCCTTGGCCACAAGTCTAGCCTTGTACTTGTCAATTGTACCATCGGGCCTAAGCTTCTTCTTGAACACCCACTTACATCCCAACGGTTTACAACCATAGGGACGTTCAGTAATTTCCCATGTTCCGTTAGCCATGATGGAGTCCATCTCGCTACGGACCGCTTCTTTCCAGTAATCAGCATCTGGAGACGCATAAGCTTCTGAAATAGAAGTGGGAGTATCATCCACAAGGTACACAAGGAAATCATCACCAAAAGACTTTGCAGTCCTCTGTCTCTTGCCCCTACCAAGGGTTTCCTCGTCATCCTTCTCAGGATTTTCGTGATGTGTTTGTTCATAATATTCCATAGGAATGGCAGGTTCAGGAGTCTCATCAGATTCCTGTCTAGAAGTGCTTGGCATATCTCTCATAGGAAAAATATTCTCAAAGAATGTAGCATCTTTAGACTCCATAATTGTACCGACCTTCACGTCAGGTACCTCAGATTTCACTACTAGAAATTTATAGCCGACGATATTCTTAGCGTAGCCCAAATTAACACAATCCACGGTCTTTGGTCCAAGCTTACGCTTTTTGGGGATCGGCACATTGACTTTCGCCAAACAGCCCCAAGTACGTAAGTATGAAAGTGTCGTCCTTCTCTTCTCCCATTGCTCATAGGGAGTAATCTCATTGTCTTTTGTCGGAACTTTATTCAGGACATGACATGATGTCAATATAGCCTCCCCCCACCATGCCTTGGATAAACCCGATGTAACTAACATGGCGTTAACCAAATCAGTTAGAGTACGGTTTTTCCGTTCGGCAACCCCATTTGACTGGGGCGAATAGGGAGGCGTCCTCTCATGAATAATACCATGTTCCGCACATAAAGAATCAAACTCATTAGAGAAGTACTCTCCACCACGATCTGACTGGATTCGCTTAATTTTCTTTTCAAGTTGATTCTCAACTTCTGCCTTATAGATTTTAAAGTAGTGTAGAGCTTCATCTTTGGTGCTTAACAAATATACATAGCAATATCTAGTGGAATCATCTATCAGAGTCATGAAGTATCTCTTTCCACCTTCAGTCAACACACCATTCATCTCACATAGATCAGAATGTATAAGTTCTAACGGTGCCAAGTGTCTCTCCTCCGCAGCCTTGTGGGGCTTGCGAGGTTGCTTTGCTTGTACACACGAATGGCATTTAGAACCTTTGGCTAAAGTGAAACTTGGGATTAAATTCGATTTTAGTAGCCGCGTCATACAACCGAAACTAATGTGACAAAGACGTGAATGCCAAACTTCTGCTTCATTAACATTCGAATGAATATTGTTCACGGATTTATTACAAAAATCAGCGAGGGAAAAGCGGAACAAGCCTCCGCATTCATAGTCTTTTCCAACAAACAGTCCATATTTCGTAACAACTATTTTATTAGACTCAAATACCAACTTAAACCCTTCTCTACATAGAAGGGAGCCACTAACGAGATTCTTCTTGATGGCGGGGACATGCTGCACGTTCTTGAGCTGCACGATCCTTCCCGAAGTAAACTTCAGATCGACCGTGCCAACACCAAGAACAGAAGCACTTGCGCCATTCCCCATCAATACGGATCCGTTCCCTGTGACCTGATAAGAAGAAAACAATGAGATGTCAGAACATACATGAATATTTGCACCTGTGTATGAATATTTGCACCTGTGTCAATCCACCAATCATTAGACTGACAAACAGAAAATACAGTAAACAAATTACCGTACCCAGATGCACCATTCTCATTGTTGCTCACAATCATGTTGACATACTTGGAGTCCTGTCCTGGTTTCTTGAACTTCTTTGGGCACTTGGGAGCCCAATGTTCCTCTGAACCACATGTGAAGCAAGCTCCTTTCTTCTTATCCTTGTTGAAGGGTTTCTTGCCCTTCTTCTTGAAGTCGGTATTCTGTTGGACTCCATGTTTCCCCTTGGGCTTGTGAAAGTTGGAATTCTTCTGTACAAAATTGGCGATAGAAGTTCCCTCGGTTCCTTTTCCGTGCGAGTCCTTTGCTCTCGAGTTCTGCTCGACACTCAGATGGCCGATGACATCCTCAACTGAGAATTCACGCCTCTGGTGTTTCAGAGTAGTAACGAAGTTCCTCCAGGAATTAGGCAGCTTAGCGATTATGCATCCCGCAACAAATTTTCCCGGTAGCACACACTTGAGAAGCTTAAGCTCCTTAGCGATGCACTGTATCTCATGAGCTTGTTCCAATACAGAACGGTTTTCAACCATCTTGTAATCGTGGAACTGCTCTATAGTGTACATCTCGCTTCCGGCATCGGTTGCGCCGAATTTAGATTCGAGCGCCTCCCGCAGGTCCTTGGCAACCCGCACATGTAAATATGCATCAACCAACTTATCTCCGATCACGCTCAGAACGGCTCCAACAAAGACGACGGTGGCTTCCCTGAACGCCTTCTCCTGTTCAGGAGCAATCGTTCCAGTGGGAGTAACACCGGCGACCCAGAACACGTTCATCGCAGTGAGCCATAAGGTGGTTTTGGTTTGCCAACGCTTAAAATATGTCCCCGTAAACGGGGCTGGTTTCAGTGCAGCAGCAAAACCTTGGATCGAAAATTGCCTACACATATTAGGTTTTTGGATTGTTGAGTATTTAAGCAATTTTCTGATTAAATTAATCCAAGAATAAATCATGAACATGATGTGAACAGTGCTAATGACATACTGAAACTTGATGATAAAACCATGTACTAGACAGATAGTAGAAACATCTACGCATATGACTAGTACTACAGACATGGAAATAATCGGAAGAGGGATAAACATGTTATACCCTCCAGTAGGTCAGTTGGCCGCAGCAGCAGCAGAGGCGGCGGCGATCCTCTTGTCAGCAGCAGCCTTCTCCTTGTCGGCGTCGGTGGCCATGGTGATGAAGAAGACGACGCGGACGTAGTTGATGCAGATGAAGCAGACGAATGGGAGCGAGCAGTCGCGTAGGAGACACTCCCCAAAAACTTAATCGCCCCTCTCCCGTACAGGATCTAGAGAGGCGGAGTTTCGGAGGCCTGCTCTCCCGTCAGCCGTGTACGCGGTGGACGGGATGGAATCAGCGATGACAGCAACAGTAGGTGGAACTATGGTGGCGGCGCAAGCAGATGCTATCTTTCTGGTGTGTTTGCTCGAGAGGAGCGACCTCTCTTATATAGGCACACACGCAGGCGGAAGGCCAACGGAAACGCACGCAATTAAGGGGAGAATTAAGAGACTGGTAACGGCCGTACTTAATAGCACTTAAGACAAAACGTTTCAGTTCAAATTCATTCTCCATTAAGCGCAATGAATTCTGAAAACTCCCGTACTTAAGAGCACTTAAGACGGACGTTTCAGCTTGCAATGAATTCTGAAAACTGCCGTACTTAAGAACACTTAAGACAAACATTTCAGTACATATTCATTTTCCATTAAGGCAAATGTTTCAGTTGACCGTTCATCTGCTTCAACTCGCAGCGCGCGAGATTCCCGCAACCCGCGGCACGCGAGTGCGTCGTGATGAGGCGAGGCGTGACAACATGGGCCTTTAGGGATTTATCTGGAAATGTTAGATGCTAATATTTCAACAATATTTCAGCAAACTTAACCTTCCAAAACCCTATGTTGATAAGAAAATATAAATGGTCCTTACTTCACGTAGAACTAAAATCCTAATGACATACTACATAGCTCCTCCCTTCGTTCACTAATATAAGATATTTTAGCTTTTTTTTCATTCGTATATATGTATATCTAGACATAATTTAGTATGTATATTCACTCATTTTTATATTTATGTAGTCAATACTGAAATAACTAAAAGGTCTTGCATCATATCACAAGTAGAGGTTGCATGGATGATCCTTGAGACAGGCTAGCTCTACGTCCACTAAATATTCTTTTTATATCACACCCTGTTTTCGTTCGATTAATCTAGTAGTATCTAAGAGCATCACTAGCAGTGTCCTTAAAAGGGCCAACCCTTAAAAATAACTGCTATTTTACGGGTTCGGGAGGGAAAACGCGAACTAGCAGAGCCCTTAAAACTGTAAAACCGTAAAAAAAATTTAAGGGTGCGATCACAGTTTGGCCTGCGAACCCTCATTTGTGCCACTGCCCAACCCGCACTCCTATTCCGTTCGCGCACGGGAGGAATTTTCCTCGCTCCCATCCTCCTCCACCGCGACCCGGCCGCCGCCGCCCCGCCGCCAGCCGCCCCGCCCGGCCATGGACGGCCCGCCGCTTCCCGCGGCCGCCGCCGCCGCCGCACCTGCCCGTCCCGCGCCTCCCGCTCCCGCCGCCGCGGCCCTCGCACCGGCCGCGCCTCCCGCTCCCGCTCCCGCCGCAATGGACGCGGAGGTCGCGACGGTGGTCGCCGCCACCCACCTGGGCACGAAACGGCGGCGAGCCGGCACGCATCTCGTCGCGGCCGTGCCCGCCGCGGCCCCTTCCGCGGCCGTCCCGCCTCATGCGCCCGCCGCCGCCGCTGCCCCTGCCAAGTGCCGCCAGCCCGTCGCGGGGTGGGGCCAAAGGGCGCCAAACTCGCCAAGGAGAGTCTCGCCGCCAAGCTAGCCGCCAACAAGACCTCCGCGCGCCCCAATCCCCGCCGTGCTCCTCCTCCTCCGGCCGTCGCGCCCGAGGTGTTCGATGAAATGGCGGCCCCAACCGGTTCATATTTGGGGCTGCTCAATGACGCGGAGGTGGACCTCGGGGGTCCTTCGCTGCAACCCTTTGGCTATGGAGAGGAGCAGGAGTGGGGAGGTGATGAGGAGGAGGAGGAGGATGAGGAGGAGGAGGAGGATGAGGAGGTGACCGAGATAGGGGAGGGAGCTTTCGCCGCCGGTGGCAAGTCCAGGTCGGCGAACTATAGCGATGTTGAAGATGTCCTTTTGGTTCGTGCTTGGGGGATGGTGGGGACGGATGCCACCGTCGGCACGGATCAAACCGGGACGCGGTTATGGCAACGCATAGAGGATATCTACTGTAAGATCAAGCCAAAGACCGGATCGCTGAGAGCTCGTTCATTCCGGTCGCTTCAAGGCCGGTGGGAGTTGATAAAGCCTGCTTGTGCTCGTTGGAGTGCGGCAATGGACCAAGTGAGGGCGGCGATGTGCAGTTTTTTGGTGATGGCGTCGATGAATGGGTGATGATGATTTCTCATTACCTAATTTGTTTCAAGAAAGATTGTATTTTGCTATTCACAATCCGAGTTTTAAGGGTTGGGGTTGTGGTTGGCCATCTAGCACTGCCCTCAAACTCAACCCTTATAACGGAATATTCTGTTATAAGGGTTGGGTTTGAGGGTAGTGATCTATGCTCTCACTTTCCAACCCTTAAAACACCCAATTCTCGACCCTTATTCAGTTTTTAAGGGTTGGCCTTTTAAGGGCACTGCTAGTTATGCTCTAACAAGCATAGAGATGACCACCATATTTTGTACGTAGCTGAGATTACAAGCACCAGACAAGTAAGCTTCTTAGAAGTGTCGAACAAATCACAAATTCTATTCGTTTAATTTACACTCGAAGTTGCTTCTGTACATAATTAGATACACAGTTATACACACACACGCCAGATCCAAAATTCCAAGAAGATGTACATCGCGCATGCACCACATTAATATGTTCTGACTTCTGAGTAGATTGAGGATTTCTGTGGATTGATTGAGTACCTGCTGGCCATGGAGAAGAAGGCCGCTGTGATCTGCGGGACGGCGAGCCTCCTAGGCCTTGTCGCCGCCATCCTAGGGTTCGTCGGCGAGGGCACCAAGTCCCAGGTAGGCTAATAATCAGCGAGCTGCTTTAGCTTGCTATCTTCAGTACGCAGAAATACAAATCACGCACAGGGCTCACACTGCAGTGCACGCATGGCAGTCGTTTACTGGGTACGACGGGGTGAGCTGCGTGTACCGGAGCACGCCCGCGCTGGGTTGCGGCATCGTGGCCGCGCTTTTCCTCCTGGCGGCGCATGTCCTCCTCACCGTCGCCACCGGCTGCTGCGGCTGCTGCCGCCCAGAGACGCGGAAGATCCCGTCGCAGACAAAGCGAGTCTTCGCCGTCGCCATGTCCGTCATCTCATGGTACGCATTAGCACGCTCGATCTCTCTCTACCTACCTCTGTATCTATCTAATTAGTGCACGCACATGTGAACGTAGGATCCTGCTGCCGATCGCCCTGGGTCTGTTCTTCGCCGGCGCGATGTGGAACATGGCCGGGGACCGGAAGCCGGCAGAGGCGACCAGCTCTCGCGTGGGCGAGTGCTACGTGCTGCAGGGTGGGGTGTTCGCCGCCGCGTCGGTGCTGTCCCTCGTCGTTGTCGGATTCGGCATCACCTCCTACTCCCTTCTCGGAGCGTCGCTGCCGCCGCAGCAGCAGCCGGGGATCGCTATGGGGCAGCCACCGCCCTACTTCCAGCCCCAAGGCGGCTATCCGGCGGGTGCCACCTGGCAGACGCGTGTATGAAAATTATGAGTTCAAACTATGTGGGCATGGCATACAGATTTGATTCTTGTTGATCCAGTCGGAACCATGTGATCCGCGATATTCATAGACTTAGAACTTTATTAGTCAAAAATGGCACGGCAGAACGACGACCGGTTCCTCAAAAAATAAAAGACACGGCAGAGATATAACGAAATTCTTCAGGATATTCGTGGCCTACTAGATGATATGGGAGATTTGTGAACGTTGTCCGAAGCAAGCTGGCATCAAAGATATAAACTGGAAGGAGGTGTCTCGCCTTTTGGCGGCCCAAAGAGGAATATTCCAGAAAAGGGGCGATGAGCAATGGTTATTAAAATTTGATAATAACACTGCGCAGTTTCATTCGGTAGAAGATGAAGGCGTTGTGATTGAAAACAATGAGTTGTTGGAGAAGCATATTACAGAGTATTATAAGTATCTTCTTGGTAAAGAACATGTTTCATCCGTGTGTTTGAATCCTGATACATGGGGCACCGAGGGCAGAGTCTCAGCTGAGGATTGTGCAGAGCTCGTCAACCTTTCGCCTTGGAGGAGATCGAGGTTTGTCTCTCTGAAATGAAGATGAATACTGCTCCGCGGCCGGATGGGTTCTCGGTGCAATAATAGAAAGAGTTCTGGCCTAGTCTGAAATTGGTGGTTAAGACATGCTGGATGAAATGCATGCTGGAAATTTGAATCTCGGACGCTTGAATTATGGGGTGATAACCCCCAAGAGTAAGGGATCACTGTAGCACCTCTTAATGTGAAAGTAAGGTATCGATCCGCAGGAGCAAGAAGAAAAAGTTATATATTCACTACAACTAAAGTGTCACAAGTTTTAGTTGATTATGCACTAAACAAGTTTAAATAACAAGGTGGTTGATTTTAATGGATGGAAGTTTTAATGTATCCAAACAAGAATGCAGAAGTGTCCCAATCCTCTTCAATGCAAGAGGACAAGACAAAGGTTTTCTCTTCTAGGAACAATGGACATGGATTCATGGTTCACTTAATCCTCTCTCTCATCTATGGTGATTATCATGTTATAGATAAAGTACACACAATTGTCATGTTTTAATGGTAGCTTTTATGACGGCTATATGTTCTAAAACACATAGTTGAAAGAAATACTCATTTGTGTTGCTAGGTCACCCTCGTAAGGCTAGCGTGGCTGCTCTCACTCCCACATCATACTCTTTCTTTTTACCCCCAGATAAAGGATGTTGGGCGGTACTGTGTCACTCAATACCTATGCCGTGTCACATCGGTCATCCCGTACCCACATACATCATACTTCAAAGTATGACAAATCACAAAAGCTCCAACACAACGGTAAATGCATAATAAATCGTCTCACACCACAATATTCACCACAAAGGTATTACATAGATGACCGTAATCATGTTTGGCAGCTCATACGGTACTAATTAGTGAATCTCAAGAGAGATGAGAGATACAAAGTTACCACCACAAACCCTAGTCCAGGGGGTGGACTACTCCCCCTTCATCATGGTGATGATGGTGGAGAAGTTCTTGCTGTAGATGTTGATGATGAACACGCCGGAGGGGGTGGAGCCCTCCGGAGGCGATTCCGGCGGCGTTTCTCCCCTCCGATCTTCTCCGGCGGCAGCTTTCTGTCTCTCTGTTTCGTGGTTTTGTGTTTCTACGCCGCGCCCTTCCAGAGAACGTCGGAGAACCTTTTTTATAGGCGTTTTTAGGTCAAGACGGAGTCGGTGGAGCAAAGATCAACGACAACGGAGCCTCGTGGGCCAGATGGGTGGGTCCCACGCGGCCTGGTACTGTGGCCGCGTGGGCCCCCCTCTTTTGGCCCTCGGGCCTCCGTTTGATCGCTTCCTTCGCCCACAGGTCTTCTTCCTTCCAAAAAATGACGCCCCTAAATTTGCAGGTGATTTGGACGACGTTTGGGTCCCTGAAACATTAAAATACAAAACTAGGGTTTTCTGCCTGTGCAGGGTTAATTCCATAAAAATAGGAAATCATTAAGATATTTCCAAAATCATGATAAAACATTGATATAACCCTTATATGATGCAAATATGATTGGAATATGAGTGAATAAAGTGCAAAGTTCATGTATGCATTTTACATGCATCAACATCACCAAGCTTAACCCATGCTCGTCCTCGAGTATGAAGGTGATAAAACTAACATGGACTTTGCAATTTAATACTAACAATGGATATCAAAGATGATTACAATTGCTACATAAAGTCAAATGATTACAATTTAATACTAACAAATACTAACCTTGATGCGAAGAAGCGATGTGTCTCACGCGAAGGGTGCCTGTGGCGACAGGCGACGCGCGAGGCGACTGGGTCGGGGCGCCGGAACCTAGCCGTGGCGGCCGCTGCCGGAGCCGGCGCAAGGGGCGCCGGGCTCTAGCGGACCGTGCCGTGGCCGAGGGCGGCCCGGCATGTGCCATGGAGGAGGAGCTGGTGGCCTCCGACGGCGAAGTGGAGCTGTGTGGTGCACCGCGGGGGGCGGTGACGTTGGGCGAGTTCTGGCCGCCGGTGCTGCGGGATCTGTCGCGCGGAGGGATCCAGGGGGACCTCGCGCCGCAGATAGCGTCCTCGCCGGCCGCTACTTCGCCGGAGTCTGCGTTGGTGTGGGCGCCAGATTCGTTCTCTGAGTTCCCATCGTTGTCCTCGCCAGGGGACGGGTCTCAGCGTGCGCGGCTGGGCACAGGGGTGCTGGCGGCCGGGAGGTTTTTGGTGGGCTCGCTGGCGGTGCCGCTGCTGGGGGAGCCGGTGGACGCGCCGCCGCCGCCGCCATTGGATCGGGTGCAGGAAGGGTCTGAATCGCTAGGGTTTGCTTCGGGGAGGCAGTCAGTGCCATTGGGCCGAGATGTGGGCCGTGGTCCTGGGGAGGCCGTGGCCCATGTGCGGTGCCAGCCCTCGGTTCAGCTGGTGGGCCTTGGAAGGGACTTTGGGCCACCGTGCGGGTTGCAGGATGCACGACGCGTGGACAGCGCTGCTTATCGAACGCGGTGACGGGGAAGGGCTCCCGCCGCCACCTTCTTAACTGGGTCTGGCTCCCTTCCGGAACCCTAGATCTCACTCTAGGGTTTCCAGCCACCAAGAGAGACGTGAAGCGAAACAAGTCCAGAGCCAAAGTCTTCGTCGCGCCGTCGCTTCTCTCGGGCGCCGCCACTCCGTTCCTCGTAGAGATGGCTCGCGACTGGAACGGCAGCAGCAGTGGTTGGCGCGGGGGCGCGAGCATCGGTGAAGGTGGCAGTCATGGGCAAGGAGGCCCGGTCGGTGGCGGCGGTGGGGGCCGTCGCTACGACGCGGAGGACCTCAGAGCTAAACTAAACAGAGAGCAGGATGAGCACAGAAGGCAGCAGCGCGAGCGTGATGGTGACAACTTCCGCCACCGTGATGATGGGCGTTTTGGAGGCAACCGGGCGGGGCGCGGGGCGGATGACCGGATGGGCAGGGGCCCCGACAACCGCTACCGCTCTCCGCCGCGTCTCAGCCCCAGGGGTGGGGATCCCCCTCGGGGCGCTGGGTACAAGAGGCCACGGCCTCCGCCGCCGCAGCCGCAGTTTCAGCCGCTGCCAGGGCCTCCGCAGAACGCGCCGACGGGTGGGGCCCCGTCGGAGGCGGATCTGTCTCAAGTTACTTGCTACAACTGTGGAAATCAAGGGCACATCCAGTCCAACTGCACCGAGAAGCCGTTCTGTGCCAAATGTAAGAAGGTGGGTCACCCGGCGAAGCTCTGCACTGCGCCATCGGCCCCAGGGTGGGCGGGTTTTGGCATTGAAGGACGAGGGTTTGTTTTCGTTGATGAAGATAAGGCGGAGCCGGAGAGGAATCCTCGTAACGAGGCAACAGTCAAGATTGAATCCTCTAGCCTCTCAGACCTGATGGTGGAAGACGAGTTCAAAGACTTGGTTCAAGATAACTGGGACTAGCAAGTGAAGCAACTATCTGAGCACACTTTCTCGCTGGTGTTCCCCTCGAAGGAGCTGCTGCGGATGGCAACCCGTGGGGGCGGGCTCTGCCTCCCGACCTCTGAATGCAGGGCGGTGGTCACGGAATCTTGTGTGGAACCGCTGCACGACGAAACGCTGACGGTGACTTGGATCAAATTGCATGGTGTCCCGGCGGCGTGGCGGGTGGAATCCAGGCTACTGGCGGGTACCTTGGAGCTGGGAAGACCTTTGGAAGTGGACATCGCTTCGCTGCAACCCAAGGAGGGGCCTGTCCGCATGCGCTTCGCGTGCTGGACTCCGGTTCAACTTCAAAGCCACATCTCTTTGTTCGTTAACCTTAAAGGGTTTAAGGTTCGCGTAGAGCGTGAGTTTGGTGACAACGGGAAGGGCCCGGCGCCACCCTCTCCTCCTCCTTTCAAGAAGCACGACAAGGATCATGATAAAGACAAGGACTGCTCTAGGGACCTGAGTTCTGATGACGAAGAGTGGGAGGATCGCAACCCCAAGAAGGCCAGGTCAAGCAAGAGCAGATCGCCGGTGAACAATTCTGGGAAAGGGGGTGGCCATCACCAGGCAGCGGTCTCTGCCCCTCCTAAGGAACAACCTATTGTGATTTCTCAGTATGGCTCGTTCCTTCCGCCTTTCAGTGCTGCCTTGAAGTTGCCAGCAGTTGGCCTGCAGTTGGCCTGCAGTCCCAAGTGCTTGCTTCATCCATCTCCTTAGCCAGTGGGCATCCGGCGGCCTCGGAAGGCGGCGCAACAGTGGAGCAACTGCTCGTAACCCCGGTCAAGCATCTGGAAGTGGACTCTCTGCAGGCTGCTGAGTTAAGGAGCAAGAGCAACCAGGATAGGACAGCTAGGAAGCTGGCGCTGCTGGAGGAGGGATCGGGGGACTCGAAGTCGGAGGCTGCGCGGGATGCGGGGCTTGCTCTGGACGCGTCGGCCAGGGCCTTCTCTGCCCCGGTTGCTCGGGCGCCCCGCAGCCGGCCTGCTTCGGTTGAGGTGACTAGGAAGAGCGAGCGGGGCAAAGGCGAGACGGAGGGGCCGGTTCTCGCCCGCGCGCTACTCCGCACTCAGAAGAAAAACAACCCAGGTAACTCACCCATCTCTAAGTTTGCTATTCTCCAAGACCGTCCTGTTCTTGATTTTCTGCAAGTGGCTAGGGATAGTTGCGTTGTTTTAGATCCAACAGGCGGTGCTCCCGAACAGGTGGTTTCGATGATTCAAGCAAGAGAATTGGTCCAGGCTGAGCTGGCCTTGAAAGCTGCTCAACTAGAGTTAGAAAAGAAAGAAAAAGAGAGGAGGGACAAAGAACAGAAAGAGAAGGAGAACTCTACACAGGGAGTGGCGCAGACTTTGGTTCAAGGGGAACCAGGGTCCAGTGCTGCCGCCAGCGCCGACGAAAATATCCTATCACCAGGAGGGCCTGGTGAGACCTTTGCCTTCACGGCCTCAGGGGAGGTCGTGAAGCCTCCAGTGAAGAAATCTAGAAAGAGGGCGGTCAAGACTTCGGTCCCAGTGGAACGACGCATGCTAACCCGCCTAGCACGGGCTAAGGGAGTGGTTTCCTAATGCGTGTTCTTTTCTGGAACATTAGAGGGTTCGGGGTGCGGGGACGCCGAACTCTTCTTAAAGACTATCTCCGCAAGCATCACATCGACGTTGTCATTCTCCTAGAGACGATTAAACAAGACTTCACTGATAACGAGCTTCAGAGCCTTGAGATAGGGGAAAGTTCTTTTGGAGCTGGTTACCGGCGAATGGGCATTCAGGGGGCATTTTGCTGGGCATTAGGGACAGCCTCTTTGAGGTAGGGGCGTGTGAGAAAGGTCAGAGCTTCATCTGCGCGTCAGCCTTACACAGACCATCTGGTATGATTATGGACATAATTGGGGTTTATGGTCCAGCGGATCATGCCAGATCAAGCTCCTTTCTTGACGAACTGTCTTCCAAGATTGCCAGTTGCTCCCATCCCATTCTCATGGGCGGCGATTTCAACCTGATCCGATCGGCGGATGATAAGAATAATGATAGGGTGAACTGGGCCCGTATTGACTTGTTCAACGCTCACATTGGGTTGTGGGCGCTTAAAGAACTTCCGCGCACGGTGCGCGGTACACCTGGTCCAATAAACAATTAAATCCGGTCCGTTGCGTTCTTGACAGAGTGTTCATCTCGCCTGAGATTGACGTCCGTTTTCCGACGTGCTCCCTGGTGGCTGAAACAAGCCTGGGCTCTGACCATACCCCACTTATCTTTGACTCGGGAGAGGGCTCCCTGGTCCGTAGCAATAGATTTTTCTTCGAAACAGGCTGGTTTGAATTGGAAAACTTCAACTCCATTTTGCTTTGCAAATGGAACCACTTGGCGTCGGTGGTTGGTGGGAGAGATATTGTTGATTGGTGGAGTTTCATGAGTTCCAGCCTGCGCCAGTTCCTTCGGGGGTGGAGTCGTAACCTAGGCAAGGGTGCCAAGGCGATGAAGGACTCCATCCTTCTGCAGATTAAAAACCTTGACTTGCGTGCTGACTCGGATGGGTTGGACGAGGAAGATTGGGCTTTCCGTCTCCACCTTGAAGAGCAACTGCTTGACATCTTGAAGATGGAGGAAGAATATTGGAGGCAGAGAGGTAGAGTTCGGTGGGCACTCCAGGGGGATGCCAACACGGGCTATTTCCACGCGATTGCCAACGGGCGGCGACGCAAATGTCTTATCACGTCCCTCTCTACCCCTGACGGCCCAATTTCGGACAAGATGGCCCTTCAAGATCACATATACAACTTTTACAGAGCGCTGATGGGCTCAGAGGCCCCTCGGTTTTGCGGCCTCGCCACGAACACCTGGGGTGGGAAGAGGTGCGTCTCGCCTGCAGAAAATTTGAGCCTAGCGCTAACTTATTCAGAAGCGGAGTTGGAAGCTTTAGTGATGTCTTTGAAGTCAGATACGGCGCCTGGACCGGATGGGTTCCCGGTTCTATTCTTCAAGCGTTGTTGGGGTTTGGTGAAACACGGGGTCCTTCACATCCTCAATGACTTCATTTTGGGCAGGATCGATATTGCCAGATTGAACTTCGGGGTGCTGTCTCTGATTCCTAAGGTTCAGGGGGCTGACCAGATCTCTCAGTTCCGTCCGATTGCTTTAATCAACATCATCTTCAAAATTGTTTCCAAGGCCTTTGCAACGCGCCTAGACCCGATTGCCAACAGGATTATTAGCCCCAACCAGACTGCATTTATTAAGGGCCGCTTCATTCTTGATGGCGCTTTGGCTTTGCAAGAAATTGTCCATGAGTTGAAACAGAAGAAGCTAGGTGGTATTCTGTTTAAAATCGACTTTGAAAAGGCCTATGATAGGGTAATTGGGACTTTCTCACGGAAGTCCTGCGTCGGAAGGGGTTCGATGCAGGCATTATTCACAGACTCATGCAGCTGGTCCAGGGGGGTCAGACTGCCATTTCGATCAACGGTGAGATGGGCCCGTTTTTCCGCAACAAGAGAGGGGTTCGCCAAGGCGACCCGTTGTCTCCCCTCCTTTTCAACTTTGTTGCGGAGGCACTGTCGGCAATGCTCTCAGCGGCCTCTGCAACCGGCCACATCCAGGGGGTTGTGCCGCACCTTATTCCGGGGGGAGTGTCTCACCTTCAATATGCCGACGACACGCTGATTCTGATTCAGGATAACGATCTGGGGATCGCTAATCTGAAATTCCTCCTGATGTGTTTTGAAGAAATGTCCGGGTTGAGAATCAACTATCACAAGAGTGAGGTCATAGTAATGGGTAAACCGCGTGAGCACCGCCAAAGGGTGGCGGATATGCTCAACTGTAAATTGGGCTCGTTCCCATTTACCTACTTGGGTCTTCCTGTGGCTGACAAAAACTTACTATTGACCAATGGAACTTTTTGGTTCTGAAATTAGCTGCCAGAGTGGAGCCCTGGGCGGGGAGGTTCTTGTCCTCCGGGGGGAGGCTCATCCTCTCCAACTCGTGTCTCGCCAACCTCCCAATGTTTGCCATGGGGCTCTTCCTGCTGCAAGATGGTGTGCATGCAAAACTAGACTCTCATAGGGCTCGGTTCTATTGGGAAGGTTCGGGCCCCAAAAGGAAATACCACCTCCTCAATTGGCCGGCAGTGTGTCACCCGAAGGAGTTCGGAGGCTTAGGGATTGTCAATTCCAAACTCATGAACAAAGCTTTGATGCTAAAATGGATCTGGAAACTCTACCAGGATGAGGACAGTTTGTGGGCCAGGTTAATTAGGGCCAAGTACTTGGTTAACAACGACATCTTCGCAAGCTCGAGTCGGGTGGCTCGCAGTTTTGGAGGAGTCTGGGAAAAATCAAGCACCTCTTCAAGTTAGGTGCTCGACACGCGGTGCGCAACGGGCAGCGTACTCTTTTTTGGACCGATTGTTGGCATGGGACCGGCAAACTCAAAGACAGGTTCCCTCTCATCTTTGCGGTCTGTGATAACCATCAGATTTCGGTGGCCTCGATGGTCAGTAACTCCATTCGTCTTCGCCGCTCCTTATCTGAGGCGGGTAGAGCACAATGGGAGGAGTTGTTACAGTTGATTGACCAGATTCACCTTTCGGAGGGGTTGGACTCGGTCTCCTGGTCTTTGGAAGAGTCGGGCCATTTCACGGTAGCCTCAATGTATGCGAAACTGGTCCAAGGGGCTTCCGTTGCTTACTTCCGTGATGTGTGGGCGGCGAAGCTTCCTCTGAAAATTAAGATTTTTTCTTGGCAGTTGATTTTAGACAGACTACCTTCGGGTCAAGTTCTCGCTTCGAGGCAGGGGCCTTCGGACGGGTTCTGCGCTCTCGTGGCGCGGCGGAGGACGCGTCACATATGTTCTTTTCGTGTTCCTTAGCAAAGTTTTCGTGGAGTGTGTTGCGCCAACTTCTTGGGAATCGCTGGTGTCCGGCTAATTTTGCGCAATTCTTCGCCATCCTTAGTGGTTTGTCGGGTCAAACGCGTAGGGTGGTGTGGTCCCTGTTTGTTGCGCAATCTTGGGCCCTTTGGAACATTCGCAACAAGCTCTCCATCGAGCACAGGATTATTAAGCACCCTGCTGATGTGATCTACAAAACTCTTATCTTTTTGCAGTTGTGGTGTCTAAACGCCAAGGACAAGGATCGGCCAAGGCTCGCGACGCTGGTCGGCAAGTTAAAGCTGTTATATACAGCAAATCGACCGAGGAGGAGTCCGAGTAGCCGGAGTGGGTGATCTCTTTACTGTTGCTGGGGTGGCTCCCCTGTCAGCCTTATGCCTTAGTGGCTGTTGATCTTGTACTGTCGTCTCTTATGGCTAAGCTGTATGCCGCAGCATGTAATCAACTATGTGTGAACTTTGTGGTCTTATTAATTTAAGGAACGCAAGATAGTTTATGAAGTGATATCAAGTATTCAAGACAAGGATGTTCATTGATAGCTCACAAAGTGTTACATAGAAGCAAGTAATATGGACCACATGTATGCATAATGATAAGCAAGAACATCCTACAATGGTCATAGAGTGTAGATAAAAATCTGAATATAAAAGGTGGACACTTTGGAAAGATGTATATGTGAGTAGAGGTAAAGCATGCATAAGTTTCATCTAACTTCCAAACTCTTCTACTTAAGTTAATGATTGCAATATGGTATTCATTGGTGTCAAGCTCTCATTGACCCTATCATAGCATCTTGAATGATTAAAGTTTAATGTGAAAGCAAATATGAGTAGTGTGCTTGACAAAGTAAAGGTTGAATGTCTCATGCCCCTTGAATACAAGTAGTTACACCATGTGTTACTCAACTTGGGAAACAAAGCAAGTTCAAGTTAAATATCATTGTAAGTAATAATAGTGTCATCAAGAGCGTCAACTGGGGTACCTCTTGTCCCAAGATATAGAACAAGCCCATATCAAAATGACAAGACAAACAAACAAAATGAACAATCTCAACACTCTTTTTATTTACCATTGGAATAGCTTTTAATTGTAAGGTGTATCACAGAAGGTTCACCATAGTATGTAAGTAAATTTCCACCATGCATGATGCATGGCTTAGATTAGCGGCCCAGGCGTCTCTCTAACCATTTATACAAACTCATCTAAACTTGCTTAATATCCACATTTATTTCACCCATGATAAGCATCCATAAACAAAAGTACATGATATCAACTAAATGAAATGAAGAGCATGTTGAAAGCTTGCCATGTGACAGCACATATGAGCTAACTCCCAACCCAAGACATTTATCAAGCCACTAACATCATAATCTTAATCACAATGGGTCATGTTTTATTAATGCAATAAAAGCAAATTGTGCATCAAGTTCGTGAGAGCTATATAACCAACTTTTTCCATCACAATCAATAACATAAATATTTTCATTCAGAGGTAAGATAACACAAACAACATGTTAAACATACTCAGAATAGCATAAAGCTAATAGGTAGATATGGTGGACTCACTGGAATAACTTTGGTTGAAGGTGTTGGAAACAAGTTTTTACTTGTTGGAATTTTTGGGCTAGCAAGAGGGAGAAAGTTGACCATCTAGATGCATGCATGAGTGTCCATAGAACTAACTAATCCATGTTAAACAATGTAAAATAACAATCAGCATCAAAACATGAATAAGTGATAGCTCTTGATAAAGAATTTGCAAACTATTACTCATTAACAAGCTCATGAATCATGCAACTATATGTATCATTAAAAATCAACTCAAACATCCCTTTTCCCAATCTTATAAAAGCATCCAACATATTTCGACCCATATTTCCAGTAGCTCTCTCATATATAAATGATAGTGTGGTGGTCTCTCAAAACAAAAATCAAACCAAAAACAAACAAAAAGACGCTCCAAGTTTATGCGATAAAGTGTTTCGATCGAAAAACAGAGATTGGACGTGTGCAAACCGAGAGTGTGTAGGTCCAGCGGGGTTGTCTTCACATCCCCAAGCTTATGGTCTTCACCATCCTTGGATAGCTCTTGGTGCATCTCCTCCAATCCCTGTGAAAAAACTTCAAAACACCGTTTCTCCCATTTTCTTTTCTGTGGGGTGCATTAGTAGTGATAAAAAAATAGGTTCCTTGCTGCATATAATCTTTGAACAAAAATTCATATGAGATGTCCAGAAAGTATATAATGTTGTATGCCTACTCATAAACTCAATTGGATCAAAAAGATTCAACTTAAAAGCTCAAAGCATGCATCAAACAAAATGGGACAGAATCTGTCCAGAAAAACAGCAGCAGCAAAACGTATTTTTCTACCCTACCAAACTTTGTCGAAAAATTCCGAAAAACTTTATGCACACAGAAGATGAAAAGTTCCAACTACAGTTCAAATATGAGCTCATTCGGAGTTACGGAATAAAAATTAAAAATCATACCGTGCACTGACTCGTGCAGGAATAAAATCTCCGAACGCTATAAACAACTTTTTCAAACCAAAAAGGGTAAAACTTGGCACTTTATTGAAAATTCCAGAACCTAAACTATAAACAAAGTCTCTTGGTACAGCAAGAGGACACAAAGAAAATCACACAAAAAATAACCGGGTTGCCTCCCGCAAAGCGCTTTCTTTATAGCCATATAGCTAGGCTTGATAGTTTTAATGATGCTCACATAGGAATAAGAATTGAAATGCAAAAGAGAGCGTCAAGAGAAAAATATGAAACACATTTAAATCTAACCCACTTCCTATGCATTGGGATCTTGTAAGAAAATAAATCAATAAAGCACAAAGTGACTAGCATAGGAAGGCAAAGCAAGTGCAACTTCAAAATTTTCAACAAAAAGAGAGAAGACTTAATATCTTTGAGATATATGAAATCATGTCTCCCTCTCTCATAAAAACTTTCAGTAGCATCATTGATAAACTCAACAATATAGCTATCACATGAAACATTCTTATCATGATCCATATACATAAAAGTATCATTACTCTCCACATAAGCATAAACAGTTTATTAGAATAGTGGGAGTAAAACATTCATAATAATCATTGTAATCATCATATATAGGAGGCATATCATAATCACAATAAACTTTATACTCAATAGTGGGTGGACTGAAAATATCATATTCATCATCATAAATAGGAGACATAGTATCATCAAACAAGTCAAAGAACCTCCCCAAGCTTAGATGATTGCAAGATAAAGAAACCTCCCCAAGCTTAGTCTAGTGCACACAAGAATAGAAACTTAAGCGCTACGCTCCCCGGCAACGGCGCCAGAAAAGTACTTGATAACCCCCAAGAGCTAGGGATCACTGTAGCACCTCTCAATGTGAAAGTAAGGTATCGATCCGCAGGAGGAAGAAGGAAAAGTTATCTATTCCCTACAACTAAAGTGTCACAAGTTTTAGTTGATTATGCACTAAACAAGTTTAAAGAACAAGGTGGTGGATTTTAATGGATGGAAGTTTTAATGTATCCAAACAAGAATGCAGAAGTGTCCCAATCCTCTTCAATGCAAGAGGACAAGACAAAGGTTTTCTCTTCTAGGAACAATGGACATGGATTCATGGTTCACTTAATCCTCCCTCTCTCATCTATGGTGATTATCATGTTATAGATAAAGTACACACAATTGTCATGTTTTAATGGTAGCTTTTATGACGGCTATATGTCCTAAAACACATAGTTGAAAGAAATACTCATTTGTGTTGCTAGGTCACCCTCGTAAGGCTAGCGTGGCTGCTCTCACTCCCACATCATACTCTTTCTTTTTACCCCCAGATAAAGGATGTTGGGCGGTACCGTGTCACTTAATACCTATGCCGTGTCACATCGGCCATCCCGTACCCACATACATCATACTTCAAAGTATGACAAATCACAAAAGCTCCAACACAACGGTAAATGCATAACAAATCATCTCACACCACAATATTCACCACAAAGGTATTACATAGATGACCGTAATCATATTTGGCAGCTCATACGGTACTAATTAGTGAATCTCAAGAGAGAGGAGAGATACACAAGTTACCACCACAAACCCTAGTCCAGGGGGTGGACTACTCCCCCTTCATCATGGTGATGATGGTGGAGAAGTTCTTGTTGTAGATGTTGATGATGAACACGCCGGAGGGGGGTGGAGCCCTCCAGAGGCGATTCCGGCGGCGTTTTCCCCCTCCGATCTTCTCCGGCGGTAGCCTTCTGTCTCTCTGTTTCGTGGTTTTGTGTTTCTACGCCGCGCCCTTCCAGAGAACGTCGGGGGGCCTTTTTTTATAGGCGTTTTTAGGTCAAGACGGAGTCGGTGGAGCAAAGATAAACGGCAACGGAGCCTCGAGGGCCAGATGGGTGGGTCCCACGCGGCCTGGTACTGTGGCCGCGTGGGCCCCCCTCTTTTGGCCCTCGGGCCTCCGTTTGATCGCTTCCTTCGCCCACATGTCTTCTTCCTTCCAAAAAATGACGCCCCTAAATTTGCAGGTGATTTGGACGACGTTTGGGTCCCTGAAACATTAAAATACAAAACTAGGGTTTTCTGCCTGTGCAGGGTTAATTCCATAAAAATAGGAAATCATTAAGATATTTCCAAAATCATGATAAAACATTGATATAACCCTTATATGATGCAAATATGATTGGAATATGAGTGAATAAAGTGCAAAGTTCATGTATGTATTTTACATGCATCATGGGGTTATAAGTTTTATTCAAAAAATCAAAGATACGAATGTGATTAGACAATACATGCCAGTTTGTTTGCTTAATGTGATATTCAAGATCATTACCCGGTTCCTGATGCGTGAGACTCTCGAAGGTGGCTCAGTGTTCATTCCCGGTATCCTTGAAGGAGTGGTTGTGTTAAGTCAGGTCCTTCACGAGCTAATGCGAGGGGGCATATGTGCATAGTTTTGAAACTTGATTTCGAGAAAGCATACGACAAAGTCCAATGGCCTTCTCCGATGGATGTGCTAAGCAAAAAAGGTTTCTCCGGACAGTAGATCGGTTAGATAGCTTTGGCAACTGAAACTGGAAATGTGTGTGTGTGAACAATAATGGTGATCACTTCAGAACACATGAGAACGGTGACTACTTCAGAACACATCACAGACTCTTTGTCCCCGATTCTTTTTTATATTATTGGGAATGTCTTAGAAGCCATGATTTCAGCTGCGAAAAACAATGGTAACCTCACATAACCTGAAAGGATCGTATGGCCACCTAGAGGGGGGGGTGAATAGGTGCAACGTCAATTTTTAATACTTTTTTCGATTTAGACTTGACACAAAGGTAAATTCTCTAGATATGCAACTACGGTGAATTTACCTATATGACAAGTTAATCCAATGCACAGTAATAAACAAGAGATAAAGGAGTAACCGAACGGGAAGCACGCGGAGACAAGGATGTATTTCCGAGTTCCTCCTTTTTAGGGGAGTATGTCTCGTTGGAGGGGTGTGAGTATCAAACTCAAGACGCCACAAATGGCCTCACCCTATTCTCCGATGAACCTTGCCCAAAAGCTCGGTTCACCTTCCCTTATCGGAATCCTTCAAGACGGAATCCGGAGCCCTTACAACACACTTGAGGCACAACCCACAAAAGGATTGGGAGCTCCCAAGCACCACAAATCTGCTACACAAAAGTAGTAAGCAAGTGAGTACAACAATGGGGCTAGGTTTTCCCAATGGAAACCCTAGCAAATGGTCCTCAAGTGAATGAGGAGGAAATGAAGAACCGCTTGGTGAAGTTGTGGATCCGGGCCTTCTCCTTCAATCCTCCAAAGATCAAAGAGTTTGGGTGGAGGGATTGGGAGTAATCTGAGTTTTGAGCTTTCAACAATGGTGTTCTTGCTTGGTCTGGTCGAGCTGACTTGCTGGAGGTAGGTGGAGGGGTTTTTATACCCTCCAAGAAATGTAGTCGTTTAAGACATGGCAGTCGGATAATCCGATCCAAGTGAGCATCGGATAATCCGACAGTCAGATAATCCGATACAAATCGATTCACTCTTTTTGAACAGAGGGCCTAGCTCTTTTCAACTCCCTTTTTGGATTTGATGCAAAGGTGATTTAGACAATTAAAAAACCTGCATCACTTAACTCACATATTAAATCATCACAAGTGTTGTTGCCTAACACACAAAACATAAGGGATCAAGAAATGTCCTTTCAATCTCCCCCTTTTTGGTGTTAGATGACAACACTAGGATTTGCAAAGAAAGCACAATTATATTGCCTAGTTTCCAAGGTTTAAGACATGAGGAGCTCCTCCTAAAAGTGTGCATATAATTGAATTGAATTTGTAATACAAATGCAGCACATGAAGGTGTAGAGCAACTCCAAAAAAAAGGAAACTAGATAAGCACGAATACATATAAGACATATCAAGATAGGTTGAGCTTTGTAAGAGAGTATACCTTGTGCACAATAGAGTAGAGATAGACCATAGCACAATAATACAAGTCTCAACCATACATAGAAATCCATATGTCTCATAACTTAACACAAGTTTTCACAGAAAAGCAAACCACGAAAGTTTAGCACAAATATGATAAATGGACACAAGCGCAAGAAGAGTGATAAAGGCGCATATGCTTGTGCCCGGACCCATGCAAGTCCCACACGGAGACCTAATAGAACTACTTCTCCCCTTTGGCATCGAAACGCCAAAAAGGAAAAAGAGTGATGCTACGTCCCAAGTAGATCACTCCGACTCATCATTAGCATCAGCGTCAACATCATCATCACCATCAGTGTCCTCATACTCAGCATCAGTGTCCTCTTCATCATCATCATCACTATGAGCAGGAACACGGGAAGGGCCTTCAGAAGCTGTCGATTGGAGATGTGTTTCAAGCTGAGCCCACGGGAACTGAGAATTTGCATTCCACTGATCATAAGAAAGAGGAGCAGTCGCTGGAGGGTCCTCTGGAAGGCGGGGGAGGCGCTTGAGAATGTTCTCCTCCCTACAATAATCCTCATATTGCCCCCTCCAGATGTCATTGTTCATACAAAGGTTGTGCCGCTGAAACCAGTTGAGCTTCTTAATTTGTGGTGCAAAGGAGTGAACATGAGGCTGACTAGGGGCACCACGACGAGCATCTCCCATGTAGGAACCTGTAGCAGGAGCAGCAGCAGAAGAAGATGTCTTGACCACAAATTTCTTCTCATAAAACTTTTTGTAATTATGGGGCTGCATTGAATAGTTTTTGAAGTTGTGGTTCTTCAAAGTGTCCTTGATGAGCAGCATGATGTATGGAGCATATGGAATGGTGAGCCCACCAACCATAGAGTCAAACATCTCATGAAACATGAAATCCATCACATCCACCTCAAAATCACTATCAGGGTCTTCATTCTCAACAATCTCTTTAGCAAGACAGAGCAGATTGGCAAGAGGAGTGACAACATTGTCATTGTTACCTCCGCTGGGAGCAATAGTTGACCTAAGGATGGTCACAAGCTGATCATAGAGAGGCAGGAGGCCCTTATTCTTGCCAATAACTGCACCAGCACCATACATGTCCTTCAACGAGTTCTTGTTGGGTCTCTCAATAGAATGCATACGGCGACCAACAGGAGGATGGCCGCGGAAAGAATAGCCCAGAATAGAAGCAAACCGAACAAAAGAGGATGTACACTGAGTGTGGCCAGACATCCACTTCGTGGTCTTGGGAATATCACCTTCGATCACCAAGGTGGAGAAAAACTGCAGGATAAGGGGCACATTGTAGGGACATTGCCACTCTATGAGTGGAACCAGTCCCATATGTTCTAGCACATCTGCAGCTTGAGCAAAACTCGGCTTGGCCTTGATATGTTGCAGTTTGTAGGGCTGCATAGGACGAATAGGGTGCTGATAATTCAGATAGATGTCCTTGTGTATATAGATCTGCTCCATGCACCAGAAGTTTGGATCTTCAATATTGTCGTCCCTTTCCATTTTTGCATACCAGTTATGCTGACGAAGTGAGGCATATTCAACCCTGGGCATGGTCTTGTAGTTGGGACGAGTTGCCTTGCCCTTCCTTGGTTGTCTGGCAGTAGTGATCTTCACTGACTTTTTCTTGGATGGCACTTGTTCATCTCTAGCTGCCTCTCTTGCTTGCCTTCTTATCTCAGTTTCATCAACTCCAACCCCATCTTCATTTACAGGAAAGTGACGCTTGCGACCATAGGTCTTCTTTGGAGGTCTACTCGAATCCCCTGTGAGATAGAGCAAAAGATGGGCAGCAGGGATAAGTACACACAAGTTACAGAACAAGGAATGGTACAATGTACAATAGGAGAGTATCCCTGAGGTAAAACTACTAAGTCCTGGGCAAATCAAGGTGTTGCTAAAAAAAAGCACATCGGATTATCCGATTTAATTTGTATCGGAATATCCAATACGAAACTACTCGGATAATCCGATCTGGACATTGCAGCAACAAGATGATTTGAAACCTAGGTCTAACAACAGATCTACAAAAGGAGTACAGGCCTATTGTTCACAGTACCAATGGGAACCACTACCCTCAGCAAAAATAACTTCTTACAAAGATCTAGGTGAAGAACACCTAGGAGATGAGAGAGAAGAAGTTACCCTCATCCATTGAGGAAAAAGCTTGGGGGGATGGGTTCCCGGGGAGGAGGAGCACCAAATCCGAGCAGATCCGGAGTTGGGGACGGCCGGAGATGCCGAAGCGACACGAGGAGAGCAGGCGGCGGCGCTGGAAGAGAGAGGAGGTCGGGGGTGGAAGAAACGCTCGAATGAGCCCTTCACCCCGACCCCTTCTCTGTTAGGAAGCGCGACAAACCGCCAGGTCGGATAATCCAATCTTGACTTGAGTCGGATAATCCGACAGTTGGATAATCTGAGCAAGTATGGATCGGATAATCCGATCGTCACGATTTCCTTAGAAATTCTGGCCTGCTAAACCCTTTCTCCTCAGTTTCAACACAAGACATGTGTGCAAGATAGAATGTTTTTTTAAGGTAATAAAGGCTTGGGATAAGATTGCCAAACTGTCATTGGTACTTCACACTCATGCTTGCAAGAATCGAACAAGGAAATGCCAAGTTGAGTGTGTTTTCCATAAAACCAAGAGAGAGACATAAATTCAAATGGTTTTCAATAAAATCCAAATAAGAAACAACTCCTCAAAAGGAGGAGGGCGGTGGCCTTGGCCACCATGTATGAGTATATGTGGTGTGACACCGCGAAGATATATCTTGGGTTCACTGTCACTACTCGTCATTTAAGCTCACAATTCATGGAAACAAATATAGAGAAGTAAAATGAGTTCTTAATGTCGGCATAATGGGGGGCGGGATAGTCTAATGTATTAGGACCGCACTCCCCCTATGTCCATGCCTACACCTAAACCAAATAGATAGTTAAGAATACTGGTGTGTATGCAAGATAGTCAAGTCAAGCTCCTTGAATCCACGATATTTAGCTCATTCCTCAAATAAGTGAATCTTGGTTCATCAAGTGGCTTCGTGAAGATATCGGCAAGTTGGTCTTTGGTTGGAATATAGCCAAGCTCAATATCACCACGGGCAATATGATCCCGAATAAAATGATGACGGATCTCAATATGCTTCGTTCTTGAGTGTTGCACCAGGTTGTGGCCAATCTTGATTGCACTTTCATTGTCACATAAAAGAGGCACTTCGTCACAATTGACACCGTATTCCTTTAAAGTCTGCGTCATCCATAACAATTGGGTGCAAGCACTAGTGGCCGCCACATACTCGGCTTCGGCGGAGGATAGAGATATGCAATTTTGCTTCTTAGAAGACCAACTCATCAAGGACCTACCAAGAAATTGGCATGCCCCGGAAGTTGATTTCCTATCATCCTTGCAACCGGCCCAATCCGAATATGTGTACCCGGCAAGAGAGAAATTAGTGCCCTTTGGGTACCACAAACCAAACCTTGGGGTATAAACCAAATATCGAAAGATTCTATTGACCGGCTTCAAGTGGCTTTCTTTAGGAGCCGCTTGATACCTTGCACATACCCCTACACTCAACACAATATCGGGTCTAGATGCACAAAGATAAAGCAAAGAACCAATCATAGAGCGATAAAGTTTTTGATCAACATCAATACCGTCGGGGTTAAGTTTAAGATGGCATTTGGTGTCCATGGGAAACCGCTTCTCCTTAGCATTTTGCATATTGAACCTCTTGAGCATGTCTTGGGTATATTTGGTTTGAGAGATGAAAGTCCCTTCATTCAATTGCTTAATCTCAAAACCGAGAAGGAACTTCAATTCGCCCATCATAGACATGTCGAACCTATCGGTCATAAGCTTTGAAAATTCATCATTGAAAGCTTTGATAGATGAGCCAAATATAATATCATCAACATAAAGTTGGCATATGAAAAGCTCCCCTTTAACCCTCTTGGTAAAGAGGGTGGGATCGATTTGCCCCATTTCAAATCCACGGTCTAGCAATAGCTCTCTTAGATGCTCATACCAAGCACGAGGTGCTTGTTTGAGACCATAGAGCGCCTTATCAAGCTTGTAGACATGGTTAGGGAATTTGGGATCCTCGAAACCCGGTGGTTGCTTAACATATACCAACTCCTTTAAAGGATCATTAAGAAAGGCACTTTTCACATACATTTGTTGCAATTTAAAGTTATGATGTGATGCATATGCAAGGAGGATACGGATGGACTCAAGGCGAGCCACGGGTTCATAAGTCTCTCCAAAATCAATGCCTTCAACTTGAGAGTATCCTTGTGTTGGAGATATGCCCTAGAGGCAATTAATAAATAGATTTTATTGTCATATCTCAATAGTTCATAATAAGTTTTAATACCATGCTATAACTGTATTACTCGGAAACATAATACACGTGTGGTATAGAAACAACCAGGTCCCTAGTAGCCTCTACTTGACTAGTCCGTTGTGTAACAGATGATCAAGGTTTCCTGATCATGGGCATTAACCGGTTAACGATGGAGTCATATCATTGGGTGAATGATTTGATGGACATACCCAAAATATAGAAACGTAGTTTCAGATCTTGGACCGTGAGATTATATCAAGTCGCTGCTTCTGAAAGATACGGCTGATCGCACCTAACGTCATGTCTCATACGCACGACAATAAGGGTGACACCTTCGGGTATTGGAAGGAAGTAGTCGGGGCGAGTAATCAATAGCGGGAATTGCCAGTCCGCATAGCAGGATAGATACTCTGGGCCCACTCGGTGAGATTACATCTAATGAGCTTGCAAGCATGTGACTAGGTCACGGGGATGTAACATCACAGACAAGAAAAGATAGATTGTCAAGGATGAGGTCAAGCTCGGTAAAATGTGGTACCGGAGAACGACACTCGACAATCTAAGTATCGCCTAGCAAGAGATTGAAACTGGACGTCTACAGGTTCAAACGAATAAAGAGACATTCGTGGACACACAGGGGCTATCATGGATATCCAGATTCCGCTGTTAGTCGATTGATCGGAGAGAGAGTCTCAATCATGTCTGGAGTGATCCCGAACCGCGGGGTAACACACTTAAGGGTGGGTGACGATTAGATTGGATTTAGAGAGAATAGAAACAGGAAATCTGGAAGTGTTCTGGAGCTCCGGAAGTGTTCCGGTAATTGTCCGATGATTGATCGGAGGCCACGAAATATGTTTCGGGGTCCGAATGAATTAAATAATATGTATCTAATATTAATAAGTGTTATTAATGATTAAATATATTTTTTATTTAATTAATTTCGAATTTAAAAGGCATTAAAAGTTAAATGGGCCTTAGAGGCCCATTAGGGGAAAATCCTAAAAGGAAAAGAAAAGAAAAAGGAAAAGGATGGGCTGCCCCCTAGGTGGGCCACATGGGGCCCACCAGGGCCGCGCACCCCCCTGCAGCCGCACCCCCCATGTGGGTTTAGTCCCACATGGGGGAGCCAAGGAGTTGGCACTCCTTCTCCTATAAATATAGGTGCCCCTTTGCCTTGAAAAACACACAAGTTCCTCTCTCCTTCTCTCCTACCTTGAGCGGGGTTCCGATTCTGGAGCTTCGTACGAGGAGAGAAGTCTCTCTATAGTTTGCACACCGCCGTGCTGCTAGATCCACTCTTCCACTTCCGCTGCTCTGCTGGATCTGGAGCCCGGAGGTCGTCATCCACACCGTACGTGTGTGGAACCGCGAGGCGCCATCGTTTGGCGCTGGGAGCTGTCTACTTCCGCTACACGACCTTGAGGTCGGCTACGTCGTCTTCATCGTCAACGTTTGTGCGGGAACGTAATCCCGCTTTCGGTCTACAAGGGTATGTATTCCGTTCCCCTCCGTATAGTATATCTGCATAGTATAGATCCTGGCTAGTTTATGGTTATCGTTGTTAGGAAATTTTTTGTTTTCTGCCTACGATTCCCAACAGTGGTATCAGAGCCGATCTATGCGTAGATATATCTGTACGGTTAGAACACATGTTGAATGTGGGCATCGATTCTACATTTGTTACCCTCTCGCGTGTACTTGTTTATATCGCGGCATTGTTCGATGAAGCGGCCCGGACCGACCTTACGCGTACGCTTACGCGAGACTGGTTCCACACCTGACATACGGCTTGTTCCGTATATGTGGCTGGCGGGTGTCTGTCTCTCCTACAATAGTTGATATAGCATTTGCAATGGAGGGCCCCGAAAGGGGTGTAATAGAGACAATTGTCTTATCGCTGTTGTGGCTGTTTTCGTAGGTAAGAAACGGTTCTTGTACGGAAGCCCTAGCAGCCACGTAAAACATGCAAAAGATAAAGTAGAAGCGTCTAACTTTATTTTGCAGGGGCAATGTGATATGGTCAAGGTAGGTTTATTAAATTGTTTATAAACTGTTGGCGCAAGAAGACCATCGGCGCGAGGAGACCATATCATGTCGCATTACATTTCATATTAGATGTTATGTAGATTGTGTGCATCTTATATAGTGTATATATATGTATATATTAGTTACACGGCGGTAGATATAAGATGATCCCTCCCAAAATTCCGATAATAGTGTTCTCCCTCTGTCGTGCACCACCAATAAAGTTCTACGTTACGGGGTACGTCGTTCGCGGTTTCGATCCTTTCGTTACACTCGTCTCTTCGTTCGCATACGGTGGGTGTAAGCCACGTTGCACACGCAATACGGCAAAGGGTGTTATGGCGAGCCTAGCATATACCAGTATATGGCCTCGGAACACAAGTACCGAAAGGTTAAGCACGAGTCACATACGATGATGTGATTGATATACGATGTCTACCTTTGAAGTTATGCTATCCGCCCGATCGAAGGGGATAGTATAATGGATGGGGATTGTGTAATCACTAAGACGATGAGAGGGATACTCGTCTTGAGTGGGAGTTCTAGTAGTTTTACTTTGAAAACTTAGTTTTATTTTAAAACTTGAACCCATATTTTATTATGAACAAAAGTCTTGTTGCTTTGCAAAACCTTTGTAGATGATAACCTCTTCTATACTCTTTTTAAACTTAGGCGCATTCCTGCGATTTGAGAAACTTAAAAGAGTTGGGTCCAAACTTCATATTTTTATACCGTAGCTTGAGGATACTCCTTGTTTCAAACCTTTTAGCTCTATTCGATACAAAACCCGCTAGGAGATAAAACCGGAGATTCCGCTGACAAAAGATAATTCAGATTATCGAGTTTTGTGCGGATGATTTCATTATAGTCCAGTGTATGCTATGATCTCTGCCGTTGAGATTAAACTGTGGGTGCGTGTTCACAGATCGCGAATGGTCGCTGATCTGTATCCACCGTAAATCAGGTTTTCTGCTCAACCGAGATGGAAGAGAACACTTGCATTAAAGGAGCACGTGGCAGTCATACTTGATGACATTGGTCATACTTGATGACATTTGGTCATATTTGATGACATTGAGACGCCTCGCTCAACTCGATCACTGGATGACAAACAACGTTGCCAGGTGCAAATGGTTTGTCATAGACTATGTCATGAAAGGGGAATTGTTCACCTTCATGAATTCTTGATTACGTTGAAGAATCAAGAAGATGAAACGATCACCGAGAAGTCATCAATGATGATGGTATATATATGATATACAAGTTATGAATGTTTTACCTAAACAAGTACTCGCAGTAGTGACTAAGATTTGATACTAGTCATGTTTTATGAAAACAAGATTTTCTGCTTGAGTAGCTTGGAAGGATGAAGAGACAATGTGTGTAGGTGATGGCAGGCAATATGTTGTGAATATGTTGTGATGGCCATAGACACTCTCTCTGTATCTACCATTTAATCAAATTTGATTTGAACAAATTCCATTTGATCGCTTGCTAACATGATCATTATAAGTGTGTCTCCCTCTTGCGAGACAATCATTCATATCTGTTAGTGATAAATCGTTATCCTACATTTATGAGCGATATCTTTAATGATCATACACCGATCGTGAATGGAATGTTGTCATGGTAGTAGTTCATACATTTATAATATTAATGCCAAAATGACACCACATTCATGTGGCACTAACGTTTGAATCATGTCAAAGTTATAAGCATAAAGTAGCTCCATTCCGATGGATCTCAAGTCTTTAGATTTGATCTTTGACAATTGCAAAGATAACTAAGACACCGTTTTCTGAAACGGGCATGTACTTATTAAATCATACATAATTGATGTGTGTGATCAATGAAGTATTTCAACGTGTAGTGGAAATCATTGTAAACTTTACCAATATTGATTTAAGTAGATGTATGGGCATCCAACTTAATGAAATGCTGGTCTGAAAAGTTGATGAATTCAAATAAGTTCCTACGATACAGATCGAGGAAACAAGGATTTGAGTTATGAGTTTGGCATGTCATTGAAAGACTTGTGAAAAAAGGTTTCACAAACTACGCCGTATGGAACACCACAATGTTATGGTGTGTTAGGACGTCGTAATCACACAATGTTGGATTGTGTGTGATCAATAAAATCTCTTATCGAATTTTGTGATCATTAGAGTCGTGTGGTAGGAACAAAACATTCACTTTAGATTATAGGGAAACCATCTAAATCCATGGAGACAATACCATATGAGTTATGGCATGGCTTTTAGCCTAGATTGTCGTTTCGTTGTTTTAGTGTTTTGATACGATCAAACCTAGAATGGATAAATCTTTGTAGTGTACCTAAAGAATTAGTTGGGTACGTGTCTCACGACAAGAAGGCAAAATAGTTGCTGGAATATATCTTACTAAAGAAATAGTTTCTTGTCCGAAGGTATAAGTGGGAAAGAAAGTAGAGCAAGACGGAGTTAATGTAATTCCTCTCTAGACATCAGAGTGACGCAACGGAAATTGTTCCGATACCGGAAACTGTTCCGATATCGTCCTCCATAGATGAAAGAAAGCTAATGATAACGATCATGATGCTTTAAGCTCGTACTAAAATCATAGGCATACGAGAATGGTTACGTAGCAGTGAGTGCTACGACTATCTTGTTATGAAACGTCATGTTAATGGAACATGAAAATACCTATGAACTACAAAGAATCGATGGTGAACCTAAGTCCGAGAAATGGCTATGAGCCATATATAATCCGAGATAAAATCCATGTACAATGACTAAGTAATGACTTAGGTATATTTTCTTGATGGCATTCAGGCCATTAAGAATAAATGGAATTTTATGGAAAATAGACACTGACGGAAAGGCAACCGTCTATAAGGATCGATTTGTCATAAAACAGTTTTGACGAATTCAAAAGTTGACCGCAACGAGATTGTGTCTCAAGTGGCGATGCCTTAGTCTATTTAGGATTGTTCTAGCAATTACTTTCAATTGAGAAATTGATAGGAGGATAAAGAAACCGTGTTCCCTAATGGCAACATTAAGGAAGAGTTGTAATCGGTACAACAAGTAGGTTTGGTTGATCCTAAGGATGCTAGACATGTATGCAAACTTCAGTTGTCCATTCATGGGCTGAAGCAAGCATATCGGAGCTGGAATCTTCACTTTGATAATGTGATCAAGGATTTTGGAGTCGTCCAAAATAATTGAAGAAACCTGCATTTATAAAGAAGTGAGTGGGAGCTAAGTAGCTTTTCTTGATCTCATATGTGAATGGCATATTTGAGTGGGAGCTAAAAGTAAATTCCCTTGTCTTATATGCGAAGGCATATTTGAGTGGGAGCTAGGTGTCATTCCAAATTTTATATGTAACGACATATTGAGAATGATACAGATCCTCTAGTAAAGTATAAATGATTATTTAAGTGATTAAATTTTCTATGAGTGAAGTTAAGAGTATTAGGCTTTAATCTATAATTCGTATAGATCATAAGGGGCTTAATAACATTAGGTCGGAATATTGTCCTACGTTAAGATTCTGAAATGTTTCAGAATAGAACAAGCGAAGAAAAGTTCTTACTTGTATGACTGGGTTAAAATATTAAGATTGTCTTGGCGTTTCAGTGATGGTTGTTAGAACTGGATGTCCGACATCCTCTATGCCTCAGACATAGATTCTATCATACTGAAAGCTCGACTTGGTGTGACCCAAGTTCTTGGTTGAAGAACGGGTTCTAGAGTGATCCCTGGATGGATCAATGAACAAACGTTAAGTATATCCTTCAGTGTCTAAAGAGAACTGAGGATATGTTTTCTGGTATGGGGTAAGAGTGAAGATAACTTGCCGTAAAAGGTTTACGATGATGCAAGTTATGACACTAACCCATACGGCTAGAAATCTCATACAGGAGAAGTCCTTTGTTTTGAAGAAAGGGTTAGATTGCGAAGTTGCATATGAATGCACTATATAGAAGGGTTAGCTTGCGAAATTGCATATGAATGCACTTGTCGCATGATCTATAGGTATAGAAATATATGGCTATTTCGGAAATAGCAAGTGTGATTGGATTGTGCTGTTTTCCCGAGCATGACTGGTTTCCCTTAATAGAAGGCTCATGCTGCGTGAAATTTAGAGTCTCACTCCATCGACAAAACATATATTTCACCGTTATCATAAGATACGGGATGATGTCAAACTAGGTGACATAGAAGTGTTGCAAAGCACATACAGATCTCAATGCGGGAAGATCTGATGACTCAACCTCTTCCACGAGACGAGCATGCACCATAATGCTATAGGTGTCAAGCTTTTACCAAGTTGTAAACTAGATTAATTGGTACTCTAGTGCAAGTGGGAGACTGTTGGAGATATGCCCTAGAGGCAATTAATAAATAGATTTTATTGTCATATCTCAATAGTTCATAATAAGTTTTAATACCATGCTATAACTGTATTACTCGGAAACATAATACACGTGTGGTATAGAAACAACCAGGTCCCTAGTAGCCTCTACTTGACTAGTCCGTTGTGTAACAGATGATCAAGGTTTCCTGATCATGGGCATTAACCGGTTAACAACGGAGTCATATCATTGGGTGAATGATTTGATGGACATACCCAAAATATAGAAACGTAGTTTCAGATCTTGGACCGTGAGATTATATCAAGTCGCTGCTTCTGAAAGATACGGCTGATCGCACCTAACGTCATGTCTCATACGCACGACAATAAGGGTGACACTTTCGGGTATTGGAAGGAAGTAGTCGGGGCGAGTAATCAATAGCGGGAATTGCCAATCCGCATAGCAGGATAGATACTCTGGGCCCACTCGGTGAGATTACATCTAATGAGCTTGCAAGCATGTGACTAGGTCACGGGGATGTAACATCACAGACGAGAAAAGATAGATTGTCAAGGATGAGGTCAAGCTCGGTAAAATGTGATACCGGAGAACGACACTCGACAATCTAAGTATCGCCAGCAAGAGATTGAAACTGGACGTCTACAGGTTCAAACGAATAAAGAGACATTCGTGGACACACAGGGGCTATCATGGATATCCAGATTCCGCTGTTAGTCGATTGATCGGAGAGAGAGTCTCGATCATGTCTGGAGTGATCCCGAACCGCGGGGTAACACACTTAAGGGTGGGTGACGATTAGATTGGATTTAGAGAGAATAGAAACAGGAAATCTGGAAGTGTTCTGGAGCTCCGGAAGTGTTCCGGTAATTGTCCGATGATTGATCGGAGGCCACGAAATATGTTTCGGGGTCCGAATGAATTAAATAATATGTATCTAATATTAATAAGTGTTATTAATGATTAATATATTTTTATTTAATTAATTTCGAATTTAAAAGGCACCTTGTGCAGCCGCACCCCCCATGTGGGAATAGTCCCACATGGGGGAGCCAAGGATGTTGGCACTCCTTCTCCTCCCATAAATATAGGACCCCTTTGCCTTTGGAAAAAACACACAAGTTCCTCTCTCCTTCTCTCCTACCTTGAGCGGGGTTCCGATTCTGGAGCTTCGTACGAGGAGAGAAGTCTCTTTATAGTTTGCACACCGCCATGCTGCTAGATCCACTCTTCCACTTCCGCTGCTCTGCTGGATCTGGAGCCCGGAGGTCGTCATCCACACCGTACGTGTGTGGAACCGCGAGGCGCCATCGTTTGGCGCTGGGAGCTGTCTACTTCCGCTACACGACCTTGAGGTCGGCTACGTTGTCTTCATCATCAACGTTTGTGCAGGAACGTAATCCCGCTTTCGGTCTACAAGGGTATGTATTCCGTTCCCTCCGTATAGTATATCTGCATAGTATAGATCCTGGCTAGTTTAAGGTTATCGTTGTTAGGAAATTTTTTGTTTTCTGCCTACGATTCCCAACACCTTGTGCAACCAATCTTGCTTTGTTCCTCACAACCATTCCATGCTCATCTTGTTTGTTCTTGAATATCCACTTAGTGCCTATAACATTGTGGCACTCCTTTGGCTTCTCAACTAAATTCCACACCTTGTTGCGCTTGAAGTTATTGAGTTCATCATGCATAGCTTCTAACCAATGCGGATCTTCAAGAGCTTCAAACACTTTCTTTGGTTCCACCATGGAGATGTGTGCTTGATGTTCACTAAAGCTTGCCAATTGTCTCCTTGTGGTAACACCCTTACTTAGGTCACCAATGATTTCTTCTAGCTTGTGACTTTTTATTTCAAAGTCTCTTGCAATCCTTTCTTTTCGACGGGCTTCGATATCTCTTTTGCATCTTGGAGGTATCTCTTGATCATCTTGATCATTTGAGTCCCCGTCTTGACCGGATTGATGACCTTGATCTTCATTATGCACCACTTCATTGCTTGAAGTAGATGGTTGATCTTGGTCTTGACCTTGGCTAGCATCAATTATTGGAGAACTTGTTCTTGCATAGCATCTTGGTCATGAGGAGTGTTTTGAACTTGTTCTTGGGTTGGTGCATCATTGGCATCAAGGTTGGTGAAGCTTCATGAGGTGAGGTAGGAGGCTCCACTTGAGTAGAACTTGATTCTTCATGGCTTGCCTCTTGATGGATCTCAATGAGGCGGTAGAAACCCACTCCCATTCTCCGGATTGCTTCATGAGGCTGCTCATTATCTACATCACAAACATGAAACTGCGCCACATGGGAGCCATCATTTTCATCGAACTTCACACTACAAGATTCTACAACTTTCCCGAGGGATTTGTCATAGACTCTATAAGTGTGAGATTCGGCACCTTACCCAACAAAAATACCCTCTAAAGCTTTAGGTTCAAATTTAGAAAGACGAACATCTTTGATCTTATAGAAACACTTACAACCAAATACCGGTAGTAGGAAATATTGGGTTTGTTGCCGTAAGCATCTCATATGAAGTTTGTTTTCGTCCAACACGGAAGAAGAGCCGGTTTGATGAATGACATGCAGTGGAGATGGCCTCAGCCCACAAGAAGAGTGGAGATTTAAACTCCGCCAACATAGACCTTGCCATATCCATGAGAGTCCGATTCTTCCTCTCAGCTACACCATTTTGTTGAGGGGTATACGCAGCGGAATATTGATGACGAATTCCCTCTTCACTCAGAAATTCATTTAGGGTATAGTTCTTGAACTCGGAGCCATTGTCACTCCTAATGGCCAAAATGGGAACATTGTGTTGGCGTTGAACTTCATTGGAGAAATCGATGACAGCTTGTTGAGTCTCATCCTTCATCTTGAAGAAATAAACCCAAGTAAATCTTGAATAGTCATCAACAATCACCAGACAATACTTCTTCCCACCAAGACTAGGTTGTGGAACTACACCAAATAGATCAACATGTAGCAGTTCCAATATCCTCTTTGATGATATAATGGTCTTGCTTGAATGGGGAGAATCATGCATCTTTCCTTCAACACATGCCCTGCAAAGACGATCTCTAGAAAAAGAAACATTCTCTTTTAGTCCAAGAATGTGGCCACCCTTGTGAAGACTTTGCAAAGTTCTCATGTTGACATGGGACAAGCGGCGATGCCACAACCACCCCACATCGGCCTTTCCAAATAAGCACATTGCGGGAGTGTTGGTTGACCCCGAAAAGTCCACCACAAACAACTCATGCTCAACATACCCAACGTACATGACCTTTAGAGTCTTGCTCCTCAAGAGTACCACCAAATCAATAGTAAAATGGACATCAAAGTTTATTTTGTTAAGTGCACGAACCGACATTAAATTGTAACCAAGGGACTCAACAAGCATGACATTCACAAGGGTGATATCCTTTGCTACTGCCACTTTGCCAAGCCCCGTTACCTCAGCTTTTGATTTATCTCCATAAGTGACGGTTGAGTGATTTGAATTTGGTCTCAACTCCGTCATGATCTCCTTGCTTCCGGTCATATGACTAGTGCATCCACTATCAACCACCCACTTCGACCCACCGGAAGCGTAGTCCTGTAAGAGATCATTGCTTTGTTTTAGGTACCCATTTTGCAATGGGTCCTCTTTGGTTAGCAACAAGGGTCTTTGGGACCCAAATAGCATGAGCAACATATCCATCATAAGGACCAACATATTTTGCATACACATCACCATAATAATCAACATATAGAATGTAGTGAGGGTTAGCATTTCCCGCAAAGTCACTACGAGTGGTCTTGCCCCTAGTGGCATTACCACTCGCAATAGGAGTCTTAGCTTGTGCAGGCTTGGCCTTGTTGTTGCTCATCTTCTTCTTTGCCTTGGCAACATAACCAAGACCCTCCTTCCCTTTGTGTTGCTTTTGCTCAAATACTTGAGCAACAACCTTTTCTTTACCTTTGGGAATTGAGGTCTTGGCACTAGTGACCTTGGCAAGCTCAACCTTCAACCTAGCATTTTCCTCAATAACATTTGCATGATTACAAGAGGGAGTAGAGGTACTAGGTGAATTATACTTAGAAAGTTGAGTTTGTAGTTGCTCATGAGACTTGACTAGAAGAGAGTGAGTGCTTTCCAAGTCCTTGTGGACCTTTCAAGCTTTTCCATCTCCTCAACAAGTCTAGCATTAGCAACCACAAATTCGGCTTTCTCCTTTTTAACCACTTTATATTTAGCAAAAACATGGTCTCTATCCTTAATGATTTTAGCAATTATTTCATCATTTTTATCATCAAGGGACTCAATCCTTTGCTCAAGAGTGATTCTCTCTTCACTTTCTTCTTCAAGAGCAGCTTTCAAGGAAGCTATAGTTATAGAATCTTCTCTCTCAATTTCACCTTTGGTCTCAAGAAGTTCATTAGCCTGCCCAAGTTGACTCATGAGAGCCTCAAAGTGCTTCTTTGTTTCACCTCGCAAGTTGGTCATAAAGGAATCGAAAGCAACACGTTCCTTCTTTATTTCAAGGCTAGAGATATCATCTATTTCCTGCATAGCCTTGGGTTTAGAAGATGATACCTCGGTAACTTTTGCCATGAGGCAACGAGCAGTGTTGGTGGAGATGTTCTCATTGGGAGATCCAAAGAGAGAAGGTGATGAAGTTGAGGTGATAGCCAAAGCAGCAACCTCACTAGTGGTTTCTTCTTCTTCGGAATCTTCGGAAGCATATTCATCTTGTGTCACCAACACCATTCTTGTTGGCTTCTTGGCAAATGGCTTCTTCTTGACATAAGGCTTCTTTTGAGCCATCTTTGAAAGATCCATGGGAACAAGCCTTCCACCATGTTTTTCACGGTTCTCATAAGGACATTTGGCAACATAGTGATACTTGTTTTGGCAATTGAAGCAAGTCTTCATCTTGGGTTGCCCTCCTTGAAACCACTTGATTTGAACTTTTGCTCAACTTCAGCTTTAGCCTTTGATGGGTTCTTCCAAAAGGTTCTTGCTGCAAGAGCCACATAATCTCTATGAGCACTCTTGAGTTCTTCGGGGTTCAAGTAAGTTCCCTCTTCATAGTCTTGATCTTCATCATCTTCCACCACTTTAGCCTTCAAAGTAAGTGAAGATCCTTGATGCATTCCAATGGCGCGGGCACGAGAGTCTTGAGCAATTTGTGCTTGAACCTTGTAAGACTGCATTTCTTGCATGACTTCATTTAATGTCATTAGATGATAGTTGTGTCTCCCTTGCAAATGCTTCAAATCAGTTGGTTCAAGGGGCAAAAGGGCATTCACATACTTCCTCTTGATCCAAGCATCATTCACATGTGTGCCACCAAGCTCCTTATATGTATTTGCAAGAGCCTTAAGTCTCCGATACATTTGCTCATGGTCTTCACCCTCCTTCATGAGGAAACCTTCAGCTTTGTTGCTTATTTCTTCATATCGGTTTCTCTTCATGCTTTCATTCCCAATGAACGCCTCAGAGAGACTATCCCAAGCTTCTTTGGCAGTGGTGCAATGATCAATGAGGGGCATATCATCTTCTCCGACCGCATCTCGGACCAAATCAAGAGTTGTGGCATTTAGTTAACAATCAACAATCTCTCTTCTTGTCTTGTCGGATTCATCCACAGCTCGGTATCCTTCTACAATGATCCTCCACAGCTCGATAGATGCATTGTTTACATAAGATCTCATAGAAGATTTCCATTTAGTAAACAAAGATGCATTTAGCTTAGGTGGGTTTCCCCTTAGATGTATAGGAGGATGCGGGATAGGCAAATCGGAGAGTAAGCGAAAGGGACTCTAGCATGTTCTCCCTTACCATTAGCTGGTTTAGTTGGGGAGCCAATTTTAGTTGATCCATCCCCTTTTTCCTCCTTATTTTCCGTTAAATCCCCGGAGGAACTTTCCGGATTAGGAGGTGCTGCGGGAGCCTTTGTACCTATGAATTGCGTTATCATTTCACGCAACTGTCTCATCTCGGTTTCCATAGAACTCTTCATGTTATTGAAGTCCTCTAGGGAAATCGAAGGAGGAAGGACAATAGGGTTCCCATCAGCATCGAAGGCCATACTTCTCTTAGGCGGTTAAGCCCGAATAAAGAGCCGAGGCTCTGATACCAATTGAAAGGATCGTATGGCCACCTAGAGGGGGGGTGAATAGGTGCTATGTCAATTTTTAATACTTTTTCGATTTAGGCTGGACACAAAGGTAAATTCTCTAGATATGCGACTACGGTGAATTTATCTATATGACAAGTTAATCCTATGCACAGTAATAAACAAGAGATAAAGGAGTAACCGAACGGGAAGCACGTGGAGACAAGGATGTATTCCCGAGTTCCTCCTTTTTAGGGGAGTACGTCTCGTTGGAGAGGTGTGAGTATCAAACTCAAGACGCCACAAATGGCCTCACCCTATTCTCCGATGAACCTTGGCCAAAAGCTCGGTTCTCCTTCCCTTATCGGAATCCTTCAAGGCAGAATCTGGAGCCCTTACAACACACTTGAGGCACAACCCACAAAAGGATTGGGAGCTCCCAAGCACCACAAATCTGGTACACAAAAGTAGCAAGCAAGTGAGTATAACAATGGGGCTAGGTTTTCCCAATGGAAACCCTAGCAAATGGTCCCTCAAGTGAATGAGGGGGAAATGAAGAACCGCATGGTGAAGTTGTGGATCCGGGCCTTCTCCTTCAATCCTCCAAAGATCAAAGAGTTTGGGTGGAGGGATTGGGAGTAATCTGAGTTTTGAGCTTTCAACAATGGTGTTCTTGCTTGGTCTGGTCGAGCTGACTTGCTAGAGGTAGGTGGAGGGGTTTTTATACCCCTCCAAGAAATGTAGTCGTTGAAGACAGGGCAGTCGGATAATCCGATCCAAGTGAGCATCCGATAATCCGACAGTCGGATAATCCGATACAAATTGGATCGGATAATCCGACTACCTCCAGTGAGCCACAAAACAGTTTCCTTAAGTCCTTAGCAGAATTCTCGAAAATCTTGGGGATCGGATAATCCGATTCATCCTGAGTCAGATAATCCGATTCACTCTTTTTGAACAAAGGGCCTAGCTCTTTTCAACTCCCTTTTTGGCTTTGATGCAAAGGTGATTTAGACAATTAAAAAACCTGCATCACTTAACTCACATATTAAATCATCACAAGTGTTGTTGCCTAACACACAAAACATAAGGGATCAAGAAATGTCCTTTCATAACCGCATTTGATTAATGGAGGCCGACTCACATGCAGTATACTGATGACACAGTCTTATTCCTGAATTATGACATATCAATTGCAACGATGAAGTTTCTACCTTTTTTGTTATGAAGCGATGTATGGTCTTAAGATTAATTATCAGAAAAATGAAATTTTCGTGTTGGTGGTTCACCATAAGGAGTAGATGAGGGTGGGCAATCTGTTCAATTGTGAAACTGGGATATTCCCTCTAAAATACTTGGATGTGCCAGTATCTTATAGAAATTGTTGCCCCGTGACCTGAACTGTTTGTGGTGACAAAAATTCAAAAAAAAAAAAAAACGGGATTGGCAGCCTGTGTCATGGTAGGAAAAATCTTGATTGATTCTTGTCTTAGCAATATCCCCACCTACATAATTGGCTTCTACCTTCTTTCTAAAGGCATTCATCATAAGATTGATATGGCTAGATCCAAATTTCTTACTAGGATGGCAGTGGTGCTCAACATAAATATCACATGGTTAAGTGGGCAGATAAGTGTAAACCAAAAGAGTTCAAAGGTTTCGGCTTTGCGGATATAAGGTTATGGATATATCCTTTCTTGTGAAATGGATCATTAAGTTGAAACATGGTGATCATGATATAGGGCATCGTTTAGGCTCAAGTTCTTTTTGGTTAAAAGTTTGTCATAACTGAAGTGTGTGTACTTCGTTTGTGCCCAATGACTAGGTCTTGGATGCTTTGGGAACCCAACTTTCAATCAACCTTCATCTCTATTCACAATATATAGATTTGCATATCATAGTTCTCTTGTTTTTTATTGCTTGCAGGACTAGACCTTCACGACCAATCTGATCGTGCTTACAACAAAGATAGTAACCTAGAGGAGATTGGTTTAGGGGTCGCAAAGCTGCAACGTTTTCTACACGTTGTAGTCGAGTCATCAAGGTAAATTTTTGTGCAAGTCGAATGAGTCTTTTTCAGCGAAAGATGGGGACATCCAAGGTGATGCCAGAAGGTGACATATCTCAGCAGGGAATAATGCAGTCAACCAATGACAACACCAATGTTTGGTCTTGGTGGAGGGACAAAAGAGGATGATAATTATGAAGAGGTGAGAATATCATGATAAATGTGTAGTGCCTTAAAATATTAAGGCCTTGTTTACTTCAAGGGTGATGGAAGTGTATTTCCAGGGAATGGAGGAGATTATTCCGAATTCTGGAAAATCCCCAGTGGTCCGTTTTATAAGCCGGTTTTGGAAGGGATAATCCCAACATGTCCCCCACAACCACCTCTAGTGTAAAGTAAAAACTCTACCCCATACAAATGTATTTGAGTGGAAAAGTATTTGTGGGGAATTTGAAAGGATTGGGTGAAGGGAAAGATTTCACCAAATCCCCTCTTAGGCCTTATTTTCTAAGGGTGTATTTTCATCCCCAAAGGGATTGGGGAAGGGAGGGGATTTGATGGAATCTTTCCCTTAACCCAATCCCATCAAATTCCCATAAATACTCTTCCACTCAAATAGTCAAATACACTAGTATGCGGTAGAGTTTTATATTAACACTAAAATGAGGCAGTTCATGTGAGATATCTTGAGATTATCCCTTCCAAAACCGGGTTAGTAAACAGACTACTCGAAATTTTTCGGGATACGAAAAAATCCCCTCCATTCCCCTAGAATACACTTCGAATAACCTACAAGTAAACAAAGCAAGACCTTAGGCCCTACTTGGGAACCGTGTTAAATTTTACCTCCGTGAAAAACGGTCGGAATCCTTCAGAAAAATAGCGTGACCTCCTGAGGTCCGTATATTTTCCGGCCGTTTTCGGTTAGATTACCGGGCATCCAATCGCGGCCTTAGGGATGAAAATACACCGCTTATTTATGTGACTTAACCATATAAACAGAAAGCAAGAGCTATAACAAGGCTGTTTCTCAACAGCACACCATAGGATCTTTCATCATGCATCATCTTTTTTGACAATTAATACCATATATTATACTAGCGAATAGTACATGATAGAGATACATGAGCTGACTATGGCGATTACAAAATAAAGTCTAAGAGAAAAGAGCAAATCTTCAAACTCTTTCTTCTTCCATGACACAATCTTGAACTTTTCTGAAGGCAGTCGTAGAACGACAAAGATACCAATCCACAGATCTGCGAATACCAACGAGGGTTCTCCCATAATTTTGAGCCGCAATGCCAAGATTACGTGCACGCACGCAGCCATTAAGTTAATCAACCAACATCGGCAAGAGTACCAACACCAATATTATAGGGAATAACAACCGGACAGCTTGGTCGACGTCGCTAGGAGCCGAGAGTACGAATCACCATTGTCGAGGACGTAGCAGCCGGGACAAATATTGCGAGGACAATCCTCGCTGCAACCATAAGAAAAGATCTAAAATCGATCCGGCGAAGCAAGATCTGAAGGACCAAACCTAGACAAATTTAATCTTACAACACCACCGTTGACGTCGGGAAGAAGATCTCGTCGTCGAAGGAAGAACCGAAGATTGCTTATTGTAGATGATGAAAACTCCATTGATGAAGAAGACGGCACCAAATCCCTAATTAAATCTATTGAAAACACTACTTTTATTAAGAACTCCAACAATAGATCGGGTTCCCCACCCCACGCGACACCGGCGAGGCCGGACGGAGGAGGGGGAACCGATCTATGGTGGAGGCGGAGGTGGTGGCGGCGGCATGGCTAGGTTTCCAGGAGAGCTCCCGAGCTAGCAGGACTCTTTTGTTTTGTTTCGTCGGAAGCGGTTTTCATCATGCATCTAGTTTGTCACCACTCACCAACTTAATCCCATGCCTTCTGGCCGGACGTCTTACACATCTTTCTGCCTGACCACCCTCAAAGTAGAAAAAAAATCGTGACATATTTATACATGGGAGGAAAAAGGAAATAACCATTCTAAGCAGATAAAGCAAAAGAAAACAAGCTCCAGATCCGGGGGTGTATATATATGGTCATCGTTATTCCCATCCGCATGCATGTAAGCTGTAACTAATCGATCAGATCAGAAGAAGCCGTAGTTGTTGAACGCGAAGCTCCCGGCGGCGTAAGCGCTGAGCAGCTCGTTTCGCGGCGACCAGAGCTCGACCCTGAGCCCGACCCTCCTGAGCGCCTTGAGGATCTTGTTCCGGTTCGCGTAGCCCGTCACCACCACCTTCTGGATGCTCCCCTCCACCTCCACTCTCTCAACACCTGCACACACCCAAATTATTTAGCCATTTTTGCTTGGAGATTAAAGAAGAAGAATCCTATCGACCAGTCAATCGACCACAGCTACAGTGGAAAGGCATCCATGACTAGCTTTGGTAAAAGGGGAAACGATCATCAGGTTGTTCAGATCTCCATGGATGGAGCTAGATGCATGGGTGCAATGAAATGACTTTAGTTTCGGGTTTTTACCTTTCACTTTGGACAGGCATTTCCGTACCCTCTTCTCATGCAGCGCCACCATCTCCACTTTCAGCTCGGTGCTCTGCGTGCATGGGGGAAATCAGGGAATGAGCGCAGGTTACGCATGCATGCACATGCACTGATCATCATCACAAAAAGTGCATGGAAAAATAGTGGGAAATATTTGTTTTCTAACAAAAATCTCTCTTGACAAATTTTGCATGAACATCTTCTGAAACAGAGAGTAGTAGTAATCTACGTACCTATATGTACATGTTTTTTCACTTTCAGGGCAGTGTAGGGTATATGGATGGTAAAATGTGGATCATATTAACCTCCCAACCGACATGCACTATTGCTATAGATATATTGTTGAAAAATCTTCCAATGTATCTTAAAAAAAGTACATGTTGATGCACATTCACATCATGAAAAACGCAAGTTCATCAATCGCGACATCATTCTATAAGAGGCAAAGTAGAAACCAATCTCCCCGAATTACCATCCTACATGAACGAAAGCCAAACAAGCACATGCATTTAGATTACGATCAATTAGCAAGCCCATACCTCCATGGAGGAACCGCCGATTGATCTTGCCTCACCGCCTTCTAGACGATCGAAGAAGAGGAAGAAGGGAACAAGATGAGGTCGATGGGGCAGGGCTCTTATAGCAGAAGCAGAAGCTGAACAAGTTTGGGAAAAGCAAAAAGAGCCACCGGCAGGATGTGATGAAGGGAAAAGGTTAAAGACGGTGCCCAAGAGATTCCCTGGTGTTTTGAAGCTATTAGCTACAAGACCTAGCTAGCTAGCTGCTTTCCTAAAGGAGGATTAGGTGGTCTACATGGAGAAGAGCGCGACCGGTGGTGGTCGTACCGATCGAGGCCTAGCTAGGTCTCTTGCTGCTATCTGCTACTCCTAATTTAGTTATCCCTGAGCTCAAGTCTCAATGTTGATTTCAGCTACTGTTACAGTTGCAAAATTATATATGTGTCTGTCTCTTTCAGTGTTTCATGTCACCATGCATGTGCTAGCTACAGTTGCAGACGCAAATCGATACGGTTCAAGAAAGATCTATTGGTCGTAGCGATCATGGCCTGGTGATAACATGGACGTACGAACGCCATTGACGAGTCCAAGCTGAGCTTGCTTTGGAGAGGATGTGTAGTCTGTCTGGACCTGGAACACAGTTGGAATGTCTGGAGATCTGCAGGACCGAATGGTTACAAAAAGAGCAAAAGCGCAAAAGGTAAAAGAAGCCAGCCATGAGAAGAAAAGAGAGTCGTGTGAGATCGACAGCAAATGGACCATGGTGCAAGTTTGGTATTTCTTGCCTTGGCTTCAGCGCTTCGCAGGCATAATACGCTAGTAGCAGACGACGGGCTCTGAATCGTCGCAGCATGTGCATTTTATTCTACATGTTAAATTATTAACAGAGTCAATTATTTGCTTTCCCTTTCTTTTTGCTAAGACAATTTGCTTTGAGTTGATTCCAATCTAGCAACGCAATTATGCAAAGCTACTCCAAAGAAAAGGCTAATGATGCAGCTCAAACAAAAGCTGCCCTCTCAGCAGAGTAACTACACCCTGCTAAGAACTATTGTACTACTGAAGTGATGCATACTTGTTGCGTCAAAATAATCAGAGATAGACACATGTAAAATGCAAATGCATAGCAAAATGGTAATCACTAGGAATTTCCTTCTTTTCTTTTTCGCATTATTGATCGCAAATCCAGCTACAGACATTTCTCCAAACCTTATTATGCTGACAAAACTTACTGCCACATACAGACAGCAGATTACCCAAAACTTGGAGAAGAACAAATCAATAAACAAAGCAAAATAGCTAAAACGATATACCATCCACCGATCTCAAGCCTTGCTAACAAGCCACTAGCTGGTTACTTCACCTCATCTGCTTTTCAGACGCAGATTTCCCTATTTTCCGTTAAAAATAACGGAAATTCCTCAAGATTGATTGCCCTAGAGCCTAGACCCACATATTTCTGCAGGGCCTGGGGGTGACATCCTTCAGCCGGACGACATCAATGAACCCGTGGTAGCCCTTGCAGGTCTCCTCGTTGCAGTTTCCACCATGGATCTTGCCGTGCCGGAGGTAGCGAAGCTCGCTGCTGGCATTGCCTGGGATGACGTGATACCCAACGTCCTCGATGGGAGTGTGTTCACTGCAGATGGCGGTGAAGGTGGCATCATCCAAGGTTCCGTCCCGATAGACGATGAAACCGTCCTGGTCGTTCCTCATGGCCCGGAAGACCTTGTCAAACACCCTGTCCTGCTTAGTGGTCACAGGCATGCACCTGATGTGAAAATGATGCAAGAATTAGAATTGGTTCTTTTATTCAAGCTAGGTTCAATGGAAGGAACACAAGAGTAAAAGAAAACACTGATCAACCATGGATCATCACAGAAATTTGTCATATATATCCAACTGTTTGTGCCTATATTGAATGGAGGTTGAGGACGTAAAAGAAAATAAACAAGGCATTGTTTGAACTAATTTTTTTTTACTTTACAGCAGGAATTGACCTCATTCCTGTGAAATTCCTGCTAATTATCTGTGCTCTCAACTCATCATAATCAATGGGTCCATGGGGTAATTCTGGACAACCTAGGTTTCAAATGCCCTTTTACAGACAACATATTCACTCTTATGTAATTAGCCTGTAACTCTTGTTGAATTATTGTACTGAAAACTTCTATAATGATCCTACCTGGTCCAGATTTTGCTTGAAAGGAAAAATAACAGGAACGTGTGTGATGCTAATTTAAAAATCATGTTGATCTAGAAAAAAAGGAGATATTTATAATCGACCTTCTAGTAACAAGAAGGTGCTTGTGTGGCAGTAACTCTGAGTTGCACTCAAGCTCATCTGCTTCCGCCTCTAAATAGAACTCTTGTGAATTTTCGAAAATATCTCAAAATATACAGGTGTACATGCGGGAATACTAAGTGCATCTGCAAATTTTACTCTAGTAAAAATATGTCCAGTTGTGCTATTTACGTAGTACCTATAGTTGTTATATTAGCTCTATATTAATTGTCTTTTGTGCAAACTCAGATAAATATATAATTTCACCAAATTTGCAAGTACGTATAGCAACATGTAAAATTCTAAATATGTTCTATTCATAATTTGCAAAAAACATTTTGATATTTTTTTGTTTGGAGTGTGTCAGGACTCACGATGGTATGTGAGCTTGGTGCACAACATCAACAACCAGGTCAAGCCTAAGATCTTGGCAAGTGACTGTGTCACTTCCTAATGGAATATACTTCTATTTCAAAAGTAGTATATCTCCGTCTCCACAAAATGGCGAGTATTGTATGTGTTTCAGTTTGGGTAGGATTAAAAAGAAAACCAACATAATTAAACAATTGTATCATTGTCAATAGTTCTTATTATAGTTGGTATTAAATCATTCCGTTTGCAATATCTCGCCAGTTTGGGGATAAAATTGCAAATAGCATTCATATTGTTTAAACTCTTTTAGTTTGTACCAAAGCAGCCACAAATGTGGCTCGATGATACATTTTATAACCTAGCACGATCAAATACGAGACAAAACCAACATACACAGAGTAAAAATAAGAAACTTGAAAAAACAAATCAAAGAGAGTTATCTAGTCGTCCGTCATTGTGCAAAACAATAAGACACATAATAATTTGTATAGCATCTAGAAACAGTTTGGTTTTTATTTTCAAAAATTTATAAGAACATTATCGATTGGATATTACAGGGTAAAAGCAAGTTAACAAGAGCCCCCAAATTAAGTATATATATAATTTGTACAATAATTCAGGATGAATATTCATAAATTTGTATTAATATATTAATCTGTGACACGTAACATTTCAAAACATTTTTTTTACAATACTACTTGACATCATGAAGTTTGGTAGGTGCGACTCAAGAGCTATTTTACTAAGACCATATTTACCTTTTTCACGTATATTTGTCTATCGCTACTTCAAAGCAGTTCTATCGACTTACTTGTTTTATAATATTGTAGGCTCAAGATTTGGGGCAAGTGCAACCGGATTTTGAATGATATTGAGAATAGGATATCTTTACTATTAAATGGGAGTCTGCGGTCGTGATGGTCCGTATGTTGGTACGTCCTGGCAGATGATTCCTCGCTCGATGGCCGCACGATCCATCGCCAGCATAGGATGGCTCGCTCGATGGCCGCTCGATCGATCGCCGCTACCTCTATCGTCGCCCCGCGTTCAGCACCTCTTACCGTTCGCTTGCCCGAGTCCTGCACCGACGGAAGAAAGAGATGCGACCGGTGGCGCTAGGGTTTGCCGCCGCTGCCCCTTCCCGTCGTCCCCCAGTGACACCGCGGCCAGATGTCTAGCCTTTCCGAAGAAGCGTCGCTCGGTGGTCTTACATGGAGGGCAGGATTTGGTATCCAGCGCGCCTCTCCCTAAATCCCTAGCGCCGGCGCGCCTTTTGACCTGCCTATGCCGCCGAGAAGGAGTGGAGGAGGTCACCACTTCGCAGAAGGAGACGGCGGCGCCCTTATCAAGGACCTCGGCCTCCGCCGCGTAGCCCCTTGTCCTCCGCGCCGCTCGAATCCTACCCCGACAGCGCTGCCGCCAAGCCCGGATCCAGACGGTGAGGCCAGCGACGAGAACCCGGAAGGCGATCTAATCGAGATACCATGCTGACTACTTCTCCCTCCTCAGTATACCTACCAACACGGTTAATCTCCTTGGAACAGGCAAGACCTGTGTAACTAACCCACGGGTTGGTTATTGGACAGGCAGAATTGGCAAGTCCATGCCTCTGTGGTCGGATCTCATGAGCTGAATTATGAGCTGTTCATTTTTTTTGCTTTGTTTTGTTTCATCTGCATTTAACTCCTGTAGATTTCCATGTGATTGGTTCGTGTAAGCAACATGCCTCAAGTGATTGTTGATTTCTTGATTATTAATTGCAGGTTCTTGAAGTGCTTGGAATATAACGGTGCAGGATCGATTCTCTACTATGTGTGTGTTATTTTTCTTCTCATCGTGAACTCGATCTTAAGGTGAACTAGCTCAGTCAAATGCTATACAAGATGATACATGCTCCTCTTTCACTGGAGATCCGATCATGACTTTTCTCTGTATGTTTTTGCAGATAAGCACCCGAAGGAGAGAAACAGAAGTCAAGTGAAACAAAATACTGTTGTGAGTTTTCTGAACCATAAGCGCATATGCTAAGGGTGAATACTGGATGACAGTATCATAGATAGAGTGCGGCTTGATGACGTGATTTAGAAACTTGACTTAAAACTGAACAAGGAAGTAATATAAGATGATGTCATATTTGAAATTCCACAATTTGGTTTGAGTGGAGTTGCTATCTGAATACCAAAATACCCTTGTTTTATGGTAGTGTGTGCCACCTTTGTTCTTGTCCTGGAGAAAAAATAGAAAATATGCAGCAGATTTCTGCAAGAAAAGAGCAGATTGCAAGATTAAGCATGTCTAAATATGTTTTGAGCTAAAGAAGCTTTTGCAAGACACTCAACGGGGATAACTTATCCTCTTTGTTGTACCTGAAAATTTGTTTTTCCCGTTCTGTTGTACACTATTGTGGATTTAATTGAGTGCAATCAAAAGTTATCCTTATTTCTGAAATTATATATTTGTGCAGGAGGCATGCAATAAATTTGTTTCGTCCACAATCTATAGTTGAGAAAAAATGATGGCGGCAAGTGAAGGAGCTAGGTGGCTGCTGGAGAAGAGATACGGTATTTGTCATGACTCAACGACACTATATGTGTGTCGCCCAACAGTCATTTTGGTCGAATATGTAACTACCATAAAACAAAATTGACCTTCTGCCTGAAACTCTGAGAGTATCTAATAGTATCAAGTTCTCTTATCTATCTTTTATTATTTGACACTTTATTAAAGCTGAAGTGCAGTTTGAATTGCTAAATGTTGTTGCAACCTGCAACTTACACTTACAGTTTCTTCATTTTATGACCATTAATTTCCCTGAGAGTAATTGTCATGGAGAGCGTGAGTCTTGCTGAAATGAAATAATCTGCTTCTGTTTTTAAATATGATGATTTAATGGTTCCATGGCCTGGATAACTGTATGCAAAAGCATTTGACGTTGGACCTGATGGGTAGTTCTGTACGTATGATCTCGATGGAATGACCAAGTGTCTTCTTTTTTTTGAAACGAGGCAAAAGCTTTGCCTTTATATCTTCGAAGATGCGCAGGTCCTCGCCACTTGGATACTAGCAGAATATTACGATGAGCAAGAAGAAAACAACATTGTTAGGCAAAGACAACGATGATCTGACTTATGCCTCCAGAGGACAGCCCTGTGTAGTTTTGAGTAGATATGACTATAAAAATGCTTGCTGTGTCGTTTTGATACTTGAAACAATGTTTTAGAGGCAACTTCTTTGGGTTTCGTATCTTAAAATGGAACATAGAAGTTTTCCATCTGAGATGGAATTTTATTATGATTTAAATATATCTATTTTATTGATTAATTTTTCCTTGTGATTTAGCAAATTTTTAGCATGAACTGGCTCGTTTCTAAACTTTTTTTCCGTGATATATATGATAACCATGATAGTATAGTATCAAAGAAGATTAGAAAGTTATAGTGAGTTCTCCTTTGAGAGTATTGTTTTGCACGGGAGCAAGGTACTAAGTCTGAAGTGAAACATTATTCTGCGATGTTTGAGAGACACTAATTACATTATTTATCAGAATGTGAACGCATATTGATTTACTTTAGATCTGACACAGCACACGGGTATTTTGATATATGTAATATGTGTGACATTCGCGACGACGAACAAAACTTTAGGCCGTGGCAACATATGGGCATTTTAATTTAGTCTGAACATGAGACTCTACTAGGAGATTGAGCTTAGATGATCATCTACGAATTGGACTTACGTAACAACCATTCTCCTCGGCTTCATTAAACCACTTAAGTAAAAATATTTTTTGCTTCCCATAAATAATAGATATTGGGCAAAGGGTACTTTAATGATTATAATCTTTTGATTTGATGTGTATTGACGTTCGTGTTAAATTTCTCTCAAATATTTCATGTTATACTGGTCAGTTTGGGCGTATTGTAATTTTACTTAGTTTCTTTGTTTTATTGATAGAGAAGGCATTATCATAGTAGGAAAAAAAGCTGTATGGGGTTGATGCATTCATAGAAACATATTTTATTTATTGTATCATAGCGGGGTTAGATCATGTTAGGTTGCATATCCGGCTTTCCAAAGAAGAATCCATTCTAGGTACCAATAAGATATTCTTCAGCTTGCGACTTGGCTATATGGTGTCGACGATACCGCCGTAGCAAGTGTACCGACTTCGGCTATGCGACTGAGAAACAAGTAGACTCCAACTTCGGTGGTCAAAGGACTAAGAAAAAGGAGACTCCGACTTCGGTTGTCACGGGACTGAGAAATATGGAGAATCCGACTTCGGTCGTCATGAGAATCATCGACAAGGAGAATCCGATTTTGGTGGTCATAGGACTCAGCGACAAGGAGAATCCGCTTTCGGTGGTCATGGGAGTCGGCAACAAGGAGACTCTAACTTTGGTGGTCATGGGAGTCGGCAACAAGGAGACTCCAACTTCGGTGGTCATGGGAGTCCCCAAACAAGGAGACTTTGACTTTGGTGGTCATGGGAGTGGGCAACAAGGAGACTCCACTTCGGTGTCCATGGACATCATCAACAATGAGACTCCCACTTCCGTGTCCATGGGAGTCATCAACAAGGAGACTCCCACTTTGGTGTCCATGGGAGTTATCTTGAATCCTTCGTCCTGCTATTTGAATATCAAGACGTTGTCGACATACAGTCCCATCTTCTTGGCGTTGGTTTCTTGCCTTTTATATGCATGACGTACAATAGTTATTGTTATATAGGCGTGAAGAATTTACATGTTTTCTAGAATTTATACATGCGATGTTTACAACAAAAGAAAAATAAATAATAGAGCCGTGGCAATGCACGGGCATTCAACTAGTTAAATGACATGTTCAACTTCATCGTCAATTTCCTAGAATCAATGGTCCAAAATAGCTATGTCTTATCGAGTTTGACACACCATTGCATTTGCTTTTGCTTATCCCCATAAGAACTCTTCTAGGAGTTGTGGGTCGACAATCGACAAAAGAAAAGTAATAAAACTGTTTTGGAAACTCATATAGGGGTCAGTAATGGATGAGTTGGGAAAAACGTTGCAACCCGTGGAACAAGGTGGCCTTAATGATGTCGAACAACTGACACAATTCGTCTGGGTGCTGAGAATCTATGTCATTGGGACTACAATAAACAATGGAGAGAAAAGGAAACAAATCAATGGTAAATTTCCGCGAAGATAGATGCTGGATTTATGATGTTTTAACCTCTAGATCAAGGCACGATATATACAAATGATGTAGATGAAGGTGTTTTACCACGAGAGGCATTATCTACAACCTCGGCTTACAAAATAAACTTCACTGGTAACTCCTCCAAAACATAAGTAATGCTCATTCATAAAGGACAATCGAACTAACTGCGGATGTGCTCATAGCATGGTGATAGGCAAAGGCTACTTGTATCCACTTTGCGGTTCAGAAAGAATGAACAATTGAGCATGTATTGCTGCATTGCAGGTTCTATTCTAGTGTTCAGAATAGGATCGGTGCATGGTTGGATCTTTGGATCAAAGTGGCATCGTACTGTCCTACATAACACGTATTCGATGGCACAATTCAAAAGCTGTGTTCAACAACATCAAGTCTGATGATGTTGAGCTACTGCTCTTTTTTTTTTTTAAGTTTTCAGGTCACCCAAACATGGTGTCTGTAATAGTTCTTCAGACATCGACGATGGCACTGAGTCAACGGAACACACCACTTGGGCCGCTGTAGGAGCGGATAACTGAACTTCTTCTGGCTGAGGTATGCGGCCTTCAAATTTCCATGGCCTCGCATACCCGTACAATAAATACATATCTTGTTTGTTCTGTTTTGGTTTCCTATTCTAGCGCTGATAATATTTATTATTATAAGAGAAGAAACAAAAAGGAAAAAAACAAAGACAAGGGACGAACCTGACGTGGAAGAGGTTGGGCACGCGGGCGGCGCCGAGGTAGACCTCGACGGCTCCGAGGAAGGCCTGGTACGTGCGGATGTGCAGCGCGTCGACGCGCGGGTACGGCAGGCGCGGGCGCGGGCCCAGCCACCCCACCACCGCATTACTCCCGCCGCCGCCGGAGCCGAGGAAGGCGTACTCCCTCCACCGCACCTGCTGCTGCTGATCCTGCGTGGGCGGGTCCAGCGGGAGCGGCAGCGCGACGAAGCCGGCGTCGGCGAGGATGGGCTCGAGGTCGTCGTGGGTCATTATGGGGCGGAACGTGTCCGTGTGCCACAGGGTCAGCTTCTTGGCCGCCTCCTGCACCGTGAGCCTTATGTCCCTGCTCCTCTCGCCCGGCCTGCCGCCTCCCCCACCGGCGGCCGACGCCATGGACCGACGGTGGACCTCGGAGGAGGGGTTTATCGAGGGGACAAGCGGGGACGGCTCCTTGGCGTTGTTTATGCACGAGAGAGAGATTGTTCGGTGCGTTTTGAATCAAAAGACGGGAGATTTCTGGAGAGGAAAATAAAAGGGAAGGAGGGAGCAGGGGAAGGTGGAGACGACGAGAGGGCTGCTGCGTTGGGATTCTGTTCCTCTATATTTCAAGCCGTGATAAACGCTCCACGTACCTGCGCTCGGTGCGAACCGTTACGGGCGATGTATCGATGACATGTGGGGCCCGTGAGAGGTTTCTTGGGTGCCTGGTGCAAATCTGTGCGTGTGATCTGTTAAGGATTATGATGATGATGAACTGCCTTTCCTGTTCCGTAGCCGAGGTGGAAACGGAGAACAGTTTTACATTTGTTTCCCAGTTCTGTCCGGGTAATAAGTGCTTGCCTACGCCGGATGACTTACAGGGTGTTTAATTACGCCTTGCAGCCCTACGGTGAGCTGTGTTTATAGACTAAATCGTGTCCTCCCCACTGTCAAAACGGGCGTCATGTTAAGTGCCCTCTATATCTGTGCAACCTGCCAGGTAAAATACGTGACGTCATCAATTTGCAATCAAGCATGGTGATTAAGCTATCTTGGATCCATTGCTATGCGAAAACGTAACCATTGCTGCTGGTCGAGCTGTTGGCTTCGGTGTGTGGCGACCTCGCCTTCTTCCTCCCCGGCGGCGTGCTGCTGGTGATCGGAAGAGGCGTGCGGTGCGGCGGTTCCTGGCTTCGCCGGGCGGTGAGCTCGTTCTTGTCTTTGTACGTGTGTGTGCGTTTGTATTCCTTCTGATGATGTACACGTACTCCCTTCAAAAAAAAAAAAAAACGTAACCATTGTCTGAAAATGGAACTCCAGTACTCCAACAGACGGTGTTGCACATGATTGTCTTAGGGATTTCTTTTTTTTGCGGGAAGAAACCTGATATTAGAACACCATTCTTACAGAACGATCCAGAGAAAAGATAAAATTACAACTGGGTCCCTCTGGATCCCGATGTCGACGCCGGCCAGGACGAGCCGGTGGCGCGCCGCCGCCGCTGCTCCGCTTGTGGCTTGGCTTTGGAAGCAACCCCTCCGCGGACGGGAAGTCGCCGGACAGTGGTTCGCCGTCTTCACCGTAGTGCTCCAAATCAACAGCATCTTCAACTTCTTCACGATCCAGATCGACCGCGTACTCCGATCTGGCGAGGGGACGAAGAACTCACCCGATCCGGAGACCGACGAGCTCGAGGAAGACGAGCGCTCGGCGACGAAGCTCCGGGGAGCAGCACCGCCAGAGGGAAGAACGCCGTCACCAAAAACCGCACCGCCAACTCCGCCTCCTCCACGACGCCGGCGGCCCGACCACTAGAGACGCCTACTATATACAGACCACGGTCCGGGGATTCCCCGCCCTCCCGCCGCCGAGCGGCCGACGGAGAGCAGAAAATCCCCGTCCCAGCGGCGAGCACGGTGGAGTTTTGTGTATTTGCGTCCTCTTTAGTCTGATGGCATGGCAAGATTTTCGGTTTAGTAGAAACTGAAGTGCCATCTAGCATCTGTTGTAAGTCCTTCGCGTGACTTGTACATCGGTACATGTAGATGAATGGTGTTCTCTGTATAGACATGTCGGTGCTTGAAAATGTAAGTCATTAAACGACAACAAAATCTTGCACTTATCTGAGAAATACTTGCCACCTTAGACCTTTTTTTTTCAACATTGACCCACCGATTGTTTTCATTCAATTTAAATGTGGTAGCGTGACACTTCCCGCCATCTAGGATGGCGAAAAGCATGTCCCGCCAAGTACATTCCCCCATCCTTTGACGGAAGGTGGCATGTGCATGAGGGGGAGAGGGAGACGGAGTGGACTGTGGAAGGAAGAGGACAATGATTCATGACACATTGCACTTCCCCTCAATTGGGATGATAGAAAACACTTCCCAGCTTCCCGCCATAGTATTTTTACCAATTGCGTTCAAGGTAGATATTTTTGACAATGTGATTTGTAGAGGACTATATATTTGTAAAAGTTGTGTTTGTGTGTTGTATATCTACATCCCGTCAATGACATGGCAAGACTTGTTTGGGTGGAAACGAAAATCCAATAATGTCATCACAAATGCTTGCATACACGGTATGCCATACATGGAAAGTGGACAAATGGATCCTGGGCTACAGGGAGCTCTTTATTTTGAAAATCATATTTTGAATTTTCAAAAAAATCTGAAAAATTCCTCGATGTAGACACAATGGTGTATTCTACAAAAGTGTAAAATCTCAACTAGAAATATCTTATAGTTTGGCTACACAAACATGAAAAATTCTGACATTTGAAAATATTGAACAGTGCAAAATTTCAACCATTCCAAATTTGTCAGATTTTGTTAATTCCGTGAAGCCTAGAATATGATTTATTTAGAATTGAGATTTTGTACGTTGGTAAAATAAAATATTTTCTACATCCATGATATTTTTTAGACTATTTTAAAACTTCAATATATGATATTCAAAACTTTTAAAATAAAGAGCTTTCTGAAGGTTGTCCTCCATTTGTGGTTTCTTTGCCATACATCTTGTTTCATTTCATGGGTCGGGCATGACTTGTACTTGTCAACCGATGTTGTCGCGGTCATGTCGGTGCATGGAAATGGAAATCATCGAATGATGCTAATATCTTGCCACTCTGGTGTTATATACTTGTGGCGTCACACGCAAGTATAGAACGACCCTAAAGACATCCTTATATGAAAACAGCAACGAGAGCTCAGGTTTTTTTTTTGCATGTGGCCAAAGGGGGTGCCGGTATTGGGCCATTGACGGTATGGGCACATTGGCAACGGGTGGATGGTCCGCCCACATTGGTTACGGGGAAACCTCTGTTGCCAAGAAAGACTCATCATAAACGGGACTTTTCATATGTCTGTTGTCAATTCTAAACCATATAAGAAAGCCCACAAGGTGGCCTATAGGAGACCTCCCACTTCTTTTTCTCTCGACCTTAGTCTCTGCCAACCCTGCCCGCCGCATATTCTATTCACTGTCGCACTCTTCTCAATCTCTGCATCCCCTGCTAGCTCATCTAGAAGAGGCGCTCGCTGCCGCAACCTCAGCGATGGCAGGCGCCTCACTGCCACGTGATGATCAATTATGTATAAAGCTGTGTTTCTGTGTTACTTTAACTAGTTAACGTGCACGTGCAACGCACGACTAGCCAGATAATATGTAAATTATATTTGTTATATTAAAATTTTAGAAAAAAACAAAATCATTTTATCCCTTTGTCAATCTATTAATCATCGTGGGAATTTATTCGCCAAAGAAGAGCAGCAAACAATGCGGGGGTCGAAATTTGGATCCCTAGGACATTCAAAGAACTGAGATGGAGATTAGCAAGATACTGGATTGTGGACTAAGATTTTTAGACAGATTACAGCATGGATGGATCTTTGAAGTTCAGGATAATATTATGCACACACACAAAAACTTAATTTAAATGGATGATTCTAAATAAATTAAATGGCTTATTCTACATGCTTAAATATAAGGGAGTATAATTTAAGCATAGTATATTTATGCTTTTCATACCAAGATTTAAGGCACTGCATTTAGGAACTGCAGTACACTATTGAGATGGTAAAGCCGTTCCTGAAATCTAGAATTCAAAGAAACAACCAGTAGCAATCAAGCATTACCCTCCCTCCCATCTCTCACAGTGTTGTAAGCATAGTTCGAGAGACAGACTTAATTTATGTCAACTAATCATCTAAAAAGAAGATGGATGAACCGGAATGCAGTTTTCTCTGTATCAGATCCATGAACAACACCTGACAGCTAACCCTTGCACATGTACTGTTGAGGCGGAAGGCAACGCAGTCACAGAGCCGTGGAGATTGTAGTTGTCGCGGCGACCGCCAGTTGCAAGCTGCGCTGCACCTTTTGCCGCGAGGGCCTTCTGCTAGCTCGCAAGGCATCAACACCATGGCGCCACCAAGGGTTAGGGATATACAGGTGAAGAGCAGGTGTATGCATGTTTGACTCAAAGCCGCACGCATCTCCGTGAACTTCCGGCTATCCATCAGCTCCATGCACGCCTCCACGGCGCTTAGGTATCACCCAATCACGAATTGCCTCGGCGGCCGCGAAACGCTAGCGCAGTTCAACAACATACATGAGTAAGGAGTTTCTTCCCCAACCTGAAAAATCGAGATGAACCACGTCTGGCTGCCTGAGATGCGTCGGGCAGGAAGAAGATCAAGCGCGGTCGTGGTAGCAGGCCACGGCTGGGATCCATTGCCGACGAGGGGAGGGTGCCCTGGCGGCGCTGAGGCGGACCCACCGGCGACAGTGGATCGAACTGAAGTAGGGCACCGACGGTGGTGGAAGCAATCCCCCGCGTGCTCTACTTCTGGCCGGCGGGCAGAGAGGAGGTCCAGTGCGTGAGCTCGCCGGCGTTGTCTGGCGTCAGTACTCGGCAGAGATGGGCGGCGTGCAGTGTCGGCGCGCGGCGTCGCGTGAAGTCTGGCAGGGGCGCCTTGTGCGGGAGGTCGGCGAGTGGGGAGGGTGTCCTGGCCGGCGCACCCGGACCGGCGCTCTGGTGCTCCTGTCTGGCGAGACCGCGCCCGTCACCGTCGTTGTGGCCGCGCTCGGGTGCTCGCTCGTGCCCTCACCGCTCGCCTCCCAGGCCGGCTGCACCCGTCAGCGTGCTCCTGCCTGGACGCTTCTGCCTGGCCGGCGGCGCCCGTCACCGTCGCCGTGGACGCGCTCCGGTGCCCGCCCGTGCTCGTGCTCTCGATCGCTCGCTCCCCCCCGAACGGTTTATTTTTTAGGGGTGGCAATCTTGTAATTGTCACGAAACTGAAAAGGTTTGGAGTAATCTAGATCATTGATCAACATGAACGGTTCAGATTTAATGTATCAACATAGCACAACACAAGTTTGCTCTTTTAATAGTAGTATAGATAATTGATGGCATTTCATCGTTACACCGCTTAATTGACGTTAGTCCTGCTACGTGATGATCAGTTATGTATAAAGTTGCGCGTCCCTGTCCCCTGTGCTGTAGTACAAACCTCTCAAATGTTTTACCTGATGCCGCAGCTGTCAAATGTCTTGAAGCTTGGACAGAACATGGATCTTAAGAGCTACTCCCTCTGTTTTTAATATAAGATGTTTTAGCATTTGTCCACATACATGCATATACAAATGTATGTAGACATGTTTTAGTGTGTATGTTCACTTAATTTAGTGTGTATCTAGACAACATGCACAACACCTAAAACATCTTATATTAAAAAACGGAGGAGTACATTGATACTACGAGACTAGAGAAGATCCAAGTTATTATCAAGTGATCAGTAAATCAATGCTTGGTGGGTGAAATGATGCATGTCTCCCAATCCCTACCTACAAAAAGGAACTCAAGGGGCGCACGGTCTATGCATATCTTACCCGCATGAGAAAATAGGAAGTTTCATTTCACCTCTTAGCACTTGAACAGCTAGCTGGGTTTGGTCAAGCAGGTAGCTTTTGAAAATTACAAATATGAACTTTCGAGTGATATAGGTTGGATGCTAGGACGCAGGATGCCCATAAGTCTTGGCATCTCCCTCCCGGGTCGCCTCCCTCCAGGCGGCTCCGGAGGCGCCCACCTCCCCTCAACCCTAGCAGCCACCCACTGTCCCGGCCCCCTGCCGCCGCTGCTGCCGGCTCCGGCGGTGGTGGCGGCGCCCATCCCGTCGTAGACGGTGGGCAGCTGAGGTGCCCCGCGGCAGCGACCCACGGAGGCGGTGGGGAGCAGGTGGCGGGCACGGGGCGGCGCGGCCGGCGGCCGGCACCTGAAGCCCGGCGGAGTGACGGCGTGGAGGTGAGGGACGCCGCCGATTCAGGCCGCCTTGGTGGCGGATCGGATCGAGGTTGTCTCGGATCTCTTGGGCTTGATCTGGATTCTTTGGATCCGATCTGAGCCGGATGGATCCAGCCAGGGTCAGCGATGCGTTCGGCTGTGGCTCGGCCATGTCGGTGCTTAGCTGTGCGCTGGTTCTCTCTCTCTCTTGCCGTCGTTCCTGCTGGGAGTGGTCTCGCGGCGTCGGGGCCTGCGGGACTGAATAATAATGGCGGTGGTCCTAGTGTTCTTCTCGTGCCAAGATGAAGATCTGCCGGATGCATATCCCCATCGATCTGGCTGGACGGTCGTGTTTCGGAAAGCTCCGCCGACGAACTTCATTGGGGACTCATGCCTGAAGATTGTTGGATCGGATGGTATTCGATCGTGTGCACCCATGTTTTTCTCTGACCGTTTGGTTTTAGAGGGTGCGCTTCGAAGCTCTGCTGGCTGTTAATATCATGGAGCACGCTTTCTCGTTCCATGGTGCTGGCGGAGAATGACATGGACGGCGAGATCTGAGGACTGACAATGGTGGTTTGAATTCTTGTGCGGTTGAGGAATTGGCTTGGTGTTTCATGACTTGGAGCAGCAGCATGTAAGTGGGGGTGACAACATACGTGAAGTCCAAAGTCCTACCTTTCAGGGTGAAAATCTAAGGTCTGACCTTAATTGGTTGTGCCTGACAGTGGTCTTGCTGAAGACATTGTTGTGAGAGCGAGGATTATCTTCAGGGTGAAAACCCAAGGTCTGGCCTTAATTGGTTGTGCCTGGCACTGTTCTTCTTGAAGGCGTTGGTTTTGAAGAATTGGACATCAGGTGTTGTTTTGGTGGTGGTTGTGCGGCTGCTGCAAGGACTGTAACTCTTTAGCGGGACTTTTCTTTTTATTTCTTCTTCTTATTGTCTTTTGGCTGTGTGCATCCGTAATGGCTTCGGTTATTGCGTTGTTGCAGAGGCTGGGTGCATGTTGTATCTTCTCGATATTAATAAACACTCTTTATCTAAAAAGGACGCAGGATGCCTACGTAGGAATGAGAGGTATCACGATGACTTGACTCGCTTGGTAACTGCTACCTCGAGTGGATCGTTGTTCCCAACATGTCGCGAGGCTTGCCCTTGCGTCGTCTGAAATCACGGGTTCAATTGGTAAATGAGAGTTGGGTTTGGCGGGTTGAGTTTTGGGGGCACGACAGTTCGAGGTACCTGGTCGCCGTCGGTTTTCCCACCATTCGAGAGTAGTCGTTCGCCGAGATGTTGAACTGGACAGCCTTGGGTGCAAAGTAGCTTTATGTAGTATATGGCTCTACCATCTCGATCTAACAGGATCCTACGTCCAAAAGCATCATTGACGCATAGGGGACGAGCGTGCACGGAGAAAGCCAATATCAACTTGTAAGGGATTAGCTGGTGTTTGGCCTAATCAAAAACTAAATTGAACCTTGTTTACCCTAATGCAAAATCGTCTCCCCTTGCTACCCCGCTGCAAAATCCTTTGTGTGGGCATCTTCTGAATCATTTCTTATGAAATTCTTGTCGATCAAAGAGACATTTAGGCATTAAGAGGAGCACGGGTCTTGAGGGAATATTGATTATAAACTTTACAAGGAAACATAATCAAAACTAGATGCTCTATTTTCTACGAACGAGATTACAAACTCGATTAGTCTACTTTTAACATATTAACTAAATACATGTGTCGCGTTAAGGGTCTCTCCGTGATCAAGATTTTTGTGTAGTAGTAGCTAAGGTAGAAGACGACGACCGTCCGACGACCGTGAAGATATAGGAGCGAGGTTTCCTCACGGTGCGCCAAAACCGGCATCGTCGTATTAACTTTTCTACACCATAGAAATAGGAAGACAGTGATGAACCGTCAGCCATCTAGTCGTAGGAGCGGGGCTCCATCGACGGTGCAACCGGCCTCACCGTGTTTTTTTGTTTCCTCTAGCCCTCATTTGAAACAATTGTAAACTAATCTTCGTATATAATGTAACAAATTTAAGCAACAGTTATATTCGGACCGTTGCCAATGTAATATGGGCAACGGTGAAAACCTCCATCGTAATTGAGCACATTAGACAACAGCCTTAGGACATATAGCCTTTCTCCATTTCTGATTAGAGTTTTGAACCGTGTTCACGCTGTCGTTTTGTACTAGTGACATAACGTCTATTTTCGTGCAATGTAGAATGTGTGATGTCGCAATGACGGTAATATTTACATTATATGTAAAGTACCGCGGGTGAGGAAGCCGGTGTGTTTGGTAGTCTAAGAGCAGCTCTAGCTGACTCCCTAGAAAGGAGCCTCTAAACTTTGAAAAGAGACCCTCTAAATTCTTTTAGAGCGTTGTGGTGTTCTCCGAAGTCAGACTCCCTAGAGTCCATCTTCTAAAATACTTTATTTTACATTCATCTTCACTTTTATCATACAAGCTCCCTACAAACCATAGTATTTCAAAACTACATGTTTGAACCAATAACTTCTGAATAAATTTTTTAAACATTTAAATTTAAATCTAACCAAAATTTAAACATTAAAATAGACCAAATAGGCATCATATCATCCCAAATGATAATCATCGTAACAACTATATGTCATCCGAATAAATCATCGTCTGTCGTTTAAAATCATAGGTAATAAACAGAAACAACATCCGAATGCTAGATGACATGAGCATCATTCACCAACCTTAGCTAACATCATGAAAGAAAAAATTGCATCTCTATTGCTAGATTCCAAGAGCATCATGCACAACCATTGCCACCTGCACTATCATTGGATGAAGCAACAGGGAGGGGCGGCCACCTGGTATAGAAAGGAGATAAGGACTAGGAATTCCATTGGTGGGGGTGGGGCGGACAGAAGCTGACCAACGACATCGAGTGTGGGAGGACCATTAGATTAGAAGATATAATATTTTCGGGACCATTTTGTAAAATATTTTCTACGTGGCACCAGTCAGCACGCCATGCGGACCGGTCATACCTTGGTAGGACTTGTGACACACTTAACAAACTAATAACACTCGGTTATGCATTTTCTTAGAATTATGACCAACTTGGAAGCCCAACAATGTTTTAGGACCTCCAATGTATTTTACTTTTAAAAAGTGTAATAAAGTTACAAAAGTCCTTAGATCACCTAGATACAACTACAAACGCTGAACCAAGCCAAAGGCGTGCTACCGTCCTCACACCTACCTCATTGGATCCGATAAAAAAAATCGTAATAGAGCATGTTATAGTACACAGAAGGGAACCCGTCGTGCTAAGTATTCAAAGGACCAAAGCACCAGAGTAGCAACCATCACCAATGATAAGAACCGTAGTGCGATAGTTAGACCTGCAACCAAATCAATAAGCACGAAAACCGACCGGATCCCATGAGATTCTCCGGACACACAAACCTTACGTGCCCCGCCAACGATGGAAGCACCGTCAGAGCGGGGATAGGACGGAGAGTGTCAGAGATGCCGTTATTGTGTCACCGCTCCAGTCAATAAAAAACTAACAAAAACAAAAAACATAAACCTTTCCGCCGATGAGAGGCTAGAGTTCGCCACACCTCTAATTCCTGAAAGACCATCGGGGCAGGCCGGCAGTGTCATGAGCGAAGGGGATGAAAACCTTAAGGGCTCGTTTGATTCATAGGATAGGAAAAGTGTAGGAATAGGAAACTCATAGGATTGGAATGTCATGTCTAGTTGAATACTATAGGAAGAGTACTTTGTATTTGATGGCAAAAGAATTGTAAAAAGAGATTGAAGTGAATGCTAGAATTCCTATGGGATGTAGTACAAAGATTCCCATGGGAAAATTTCCTATAGGTACTAATCCTATGAATCAAATGACTAACATAGGAAAATTTCCTACAGGATAAAATCCTCCAAGAATCCTATGAATTTCCTTTGAATCAAAGGAGCCGGACATGTTTGATTCGTAGGATATGAAAGATGTAGGAATAGGAAAAGCATAGGATTGCCATGTCATGCACACTCCAATCCTATAGGATTTGGTTTGTACCAAAGTTTGTTTGATCCACCAAAGGAATTGTAAAGAGAGCTTGGAGTGGATGTTAGAATTCCTATGGGAAGTAGCACAAAAGATTTCTTAGGAAAAGTTCTTATAGGATCCAATCCTACAAATCAAACAAGGAAAAAAGAAAAAATTCCTATAGCATTGAATCCTCCAAAAATCATATACAATTCCTTTGAATCAAACATGCCCGCCCTCGGGATTGCCTTTCTTTTCTTCCTTTTCGGTTGGTAACCTAGGTACTGTTCATTCTAGTTACCTCGTAAGTTGTACTGTAACAATCAGAGAAGAATATATTCTAGCTTCCATGATTTCTAGGCTTTAGCACGTGTTGCCAAACATGGAGCACACACACACGGTGGCTGACGGAGAAACTGCGCGTGCGCGTAGCATCAGACTCCCCTCCCAGGGCGGCCCTTCGGTGGGAACGGAAGGCAAAGGCAAGTGAAGTGATGAGTGATGAGAGAGTGATGAATCTTTTGGGCCCGCCGAGGCAGCGACCGACCCTGCTCACTCTGTTTCCTGCACGCCCGCCGCACCACTCCACTGCCCCCGCCTGCACCGTTCCTTGCTGACGCGGGCCCCACCGGGGGAGCGGCGGTTATTTTTCTCCCGCGCGTTTCCCGCCCCGTCCACTGCGGCTCGGCTCCGTTCTGCTCTGCACCGCCCGTCAGCGCCGCGTCGGCCTCGTTTTTCCGCGTGTCACAAGCGCCGGTGACGTTTGCGGCCGGCCGGACACCACGCCGGAGATCGGAAGGCGGAGGGAAGTTCAGGTGGAGATCGAGAGAGAGCCGATCGAGCTCAAGACATTAGCCTACCATCCTTCGAGCCAAATGCTGCCTTGATTCACTGTCTTCTGTTGGAGAAGATTAAACATGAAGACAGGCCGCCTGCAAGTAGGATCGATCAAGGACCCAGTTGGACCTGATGCCGATAAATGAATGGTGAGCCGTGCTCCAGTCCAGTTTATGCCGTCCCTCCCTTCTTGTACAACACTTCAACAGGTCTGCCATGCATATGCATCAGTAAATCTAGAAACCATGAACGAATGATAAATTACCAAATCCTCGTCATTAAGTGCCATCTGCAATCATTGTTCAATCTGTGGCTCCAGAACTGCGATGAGCTGAACTTTATCTAAAGCTGTTACACCAAAGTTTTAATGTGGTGTTTGGACCAGCATCACTTCATCTAGTAGTACCAAAAACGTGTTGCTGTCGTGCTAGCTAGATATGCCACAATTCAGCCAACTCCTGAAATAGCAGAGTACCAAAATTCTGAAAGTGCGGACTACAAGTCATTCGAATCAAACATGATCGTTTTATCGTGATATAGACTCATCTAGGGTTTTTCCCACCTCACTGAAGGTGACTCGAGGGCGAAAACCCTAGCGCTGCATCCACCCCTCTTTTCCCCTCCTTCATCTCATCACAGTTACGGATAGCTATCGGGCAAGCCCGTGCGACAAACCGAGGAAGGTGCCAGCGAGCTTTTCACTGCTCTGCGACGTCTACTCGGCAGAAGGTGGTGAGTGCCGCAGCTGCAGGTCATCCTCCTCTGTTGCGTGGGCTACAGAGAGGACGGTTGTCGCGGTGCGAGGAACACTTCATCGGTTCTTCAGCGCCACATATGAATACGGCTACCCTAAACGAATAATGTATGTAGATATATTTAGTTGCCAGATGAGTATATGGCCCACTAAGTATCTAGTTGTCTGTGTGTGTGGGACTAGGTTGTATGTTGCTGATCTGACTCCCTTATCCGATAAACCGAGAAAAAAATGGATGAATGGATTAGCAACTCATCTATTGGAGGCAGAGTAATTCTCATACACCCTTTTTTAGTAGCACTCATATCTCTCACATGTCTATGGATCTGCTCCCATGTACAATTTTGGAACTCATGACCAAAATCATCGAGAAGTTCTTTTGGCAGGGTGCATATGTATGGGCCTTTGTTGCTTGAAGCTCAGAGAAGTTTGTAATAATGTTTTTTTGGATACTGTTTGACGGTTCAAACAGAAGGGCTCTGTCCTTGACAACTTTGGGAAGCCAGCCATGACAACTGCTGACAACTCAAACCCATGGTGGCCTGTGTTTGAAGAAGCCGTGAAGAGAGCTGGTGGTAAACTTGGTAAACCAGAGATATTTCCAACGTCTATTGATGCTCGTTATTTCCGGGAAGTTGGCATTCCAGCATTCGGGTTTTCTCCTATGGCGAACACCCCAATATTGCTCCATGATCATAACGAGGTTTGTGTCACCAAGCTCCATTTAACACATCAGTTATTGAAAAATTCTACTCCCTCTGTTCCTGTTTATAAGATGTATAGTTTTCTTCGAAAAGTCAAACTTAAGTATCTTTGACCAAGATTTTAGAAAATATTATTAGCATTTACAATATCAAATCAGCTGTGGATTCATCATGAAGTATATTTTTTGTACTTTATTTTCTTAGTAATCAAATCAGTATCTTTGAATTTTCAGAAAAACTATACACCTTATAAACAGGAAAGGAGGGAGTATCGTTTTTCTCATTTAGGTTTGCAAAAAAAGAACTTTAGAACTAGAAACATCAACGCGCAGCACCTTCCAACTGAAGTAGCAACATATTGGCCATGCGAATTTTTGTTTATACACAGCAAAATACCAATGTTCTTTACAAATATGATTTGTGCTTGTCTTCCAGTTCCTGAGCAAAGATGAGTACCTCAAAAGAATTGGGATATATCAGTCCATTATCAAGGCACGCCCACAAAGATGGCACCATCGATAGCGAATCTAGAGCAGAGCTATGAGGAAATATGATCTTACCTTGTAACAGCGCAATTCTCTCTCTGCACATGCATTGCGAGAAGCAGGTTTCGACAAACACATGTACGGCCAAAGCAAAACCGCAAATACGGTCCTTGTACATCTCCAATAATTCCATCTAAAGTAATTGATGATATACCACATCTGTAATTATTCAGCATATTATAATGTACTTAAATAAGTGATGGTATCCATCTGTCCTTCCTCGGCTTAATTGACGTTGCTACTTGCTATGTGATGGTCAGCTCTGTACAAAGCTGCGTGGATGTGTCTCATCTGTTGTAGTCACTGGCATACAAACCTCTCAAAATGCTTTTACCTGAAGCCGCAGATGTCAAGTGTATTGAAGCTTGGACATAACTTGAATCTTAAGAGCTGCATTTACATTACAAGACTAGAGAAGATCCTAGTGTTTACGAAGAGGGCAGTAAATCAATGCATGGTGGGTGAAATGATGCGCGTCTCCCGGTCTCTACCTACAAAAAGGAGGGTCAGGGTCTATGCAGTTCTTACTTGCGTGAGAAATAGGAAGTTTCATTTCACCTCTTAGCACTTGAGCAGCTAGCTGGGTTTGGTCAAGCAGCTAGGTACTGAAAACTACAAATATAAACTTGGAGTGATATGAGCTACTCCCTCCGTTCGGAAAAGGATGTCACAAAAATTGTCTATAATAGACCATTTTTGTGACATCCTTTTCCGAACGGAGGGAGTAGATTCTAGAGCCTAGGATGCATACGAATGAGAGGTATCGGGATGACTTGACTCTACAGGTACCTGCTACCTCAAGTGAATCGTTGTTCCAAGTGTCTCTCTTTAGGCGTGGTGTTTGGTAGTGCATTTGTCAAACCCGCCACAAAGTCCATTGCTTCCTCCGAGATCACAGGTTTCGGTTGGTACAGGAGTTATGTTGGGGGGCTCCGTTTTGGGGGCACGACTTTTCAATGTACCTTGTGGCGTCGTTTTTTTCACTGTTCGAGAGTAGCTGCTCGCCCAGAAGTGGGACAACGAGTTGGGTGCGGAGTACCTTTGTGTAGGATATGTCTCTATCATCTCGATCTAACTGGATCCTATGTCCAAAAGCACCGTTGACGCATAGGGTGTGAACATGCACGGAGGAAGCCCATATCAAGTTGTAAGGGATTAGCTGGTGTTTGGCCTAATATAAAACTACATCGAACCTTGTTTACCCTAATATAAAATCGTCGGCCCTTGCTACACCGCTGCAAAATCCTTTGTGGGGGCATCTTATGAATCTTTTCTTGTGAAATTGACATTTAGGCGCTATGCAGAGCACCGGTCTTGAGGGAATACCGATTATAAACTTCACAACGAAACGTAATCCAAATTAGTTGTTGTTTTCTGTCAACAAGATTACAAGTTTGGTTTGTCAACTTTTACAAGATTAACTAAATAAATGTGCCACGTTAAGGGCCTCCAGAACCATGTTATTCTCTCCCGCATATTAAATTACATCAACTTATCCGAGTATAAATATTTTGGTACCACCTATAAACGATGGAAAATTTCATTCAACCAACCTCCTATGGTACAATGTGTGAGATTTGGATGGATTGCTCAAGGCGATACATGTGTCACGGATGCCCAACATTTTTTCGGTGTCTCCATTTCTACACGTAGGCTTTAAGGTTGAACAATTGATATGCGTGAGCAACATTTTACCGACGCCCCCACACACCCATGCCTACACTACAGTTAACACTCCTATTTCCTTCAGCTCATACCTCAGCTCACATGTGATGCATTATCTTCTTCCCTTGGCCTATGGATGCATCACTGGTTAAAAGTGTTGTATATTGCCGCCACATTTTAGTAGTTAAACCCTAAATGACTACACTCAACCACTCAACTAGATTGCCAGTGTGCACTCAACTCCATAGTTGGGGATACATATGCGGTACCGTGGTAACATGGATGCCACATATGCAAAAGAGATTGTGTATAATTTTTTTGAATTTGTTTATAAAATATAAGGTGTATTTATGAACAAGTTTAGCGATCCACATGTTGGGGATATACCTAATGGGGGTATCTCTGACATGGATCAATCCGGCTAGTCCAGGGTGGCCCAAAGTGGTGGTTAAGGCTTTGGCCTGCCGGGCGGCCCAGATAGCCGGCGGATAAGGCGGACGAAGGATGGCAAGACGGAGGCCCAAGACTGAAGCCCGTGACGCCACCAAGATCAAGACGGAAGGCGATGACTTGCCGGATAGGTTTAGGACTATGTAGTCTTGCTGGACACGTTTGTCCCTTGTAACCCTAGGTTCGGTCGCCTATATAAGCCGGACCCCGGGACGCCTTTAGGGCACGTTCAACATACTCTCATACTCATTGTAACCCGATCAAGGCTATCGCCATTATAGTGAGTTATAGCAGCACATAGGGTCTCACCACCGCTGCGAGATCTGAAGCTGGGTAAACTGCCTTGTTCGATCCCGACCTCGACGACGCTCCCCTTCACCCCCTCGGTTCACCCTCGGCTAGAGGACCCCGTCTCCTATCTCAGATGCCGATATGATGACAGTTGGCGCCCACCGTGGGCCTAAGGCGTCAGGCGTCACGTTCCAGGCGGGAACCCTAGGCGGCATCGGCGAAACCATCGCCGTGGGCCGCGCCATGAGCTACGGCAACAATCACTACATCAGCTGCGACGAGTCCTACATCCCCGCAGATGACTATATTGTCGGATGTGGGGTTGTCCCGTTTGGCGGCGTTGATGTATTCATCGGCTACACATCTGAGGCGTATGGGCTGCCGCGAGTTTATTCGTCATCCCACCCGCCCTACAATCAGGAAGCTTATCAGCAAAATGGATCTGAGTCCGCCTACTCCCAGGAGTCGGCAGATTCAGATCTCCACTTTGTCGGCATGATAGGACTGGGATCCGACTCCCAGCCTGACAACAATGATCCCAAATCAATCTTCCCTGCGTTGCAGGATGAGGCAATGACGGATGCCGGATCCAGATCTACTGTTCACGTCAACGTAGACTCTGACTCCGAAGAAGACTCTGCAAGCATGTTCGAGCAAAGGGTAAAAAGGTGTTTCAATGCACCCGAACCTCCGCCTTCAGAGGCGGCTACAGGATCGTCCGCAAACATGCAGCAAGTTTTGGTGGTGGATGTTACCAGCACAGATCCGGCTAAGGCAGCGGCAGCAGATGCCGCCAACGCTGGAGCTGCGGCAACCGATCCACTATTCGAAGAGCCCCCTCCGGCTCCGAAGAAAAAGAAGGTTCTGGAGAAAGGCGAGCCCAGCAAGGGAGGCAACATGGCGGCCCTGGCGGAAGTCCTGCACACTCCGGTCAATGAAAAAACTAATCCGGCTGATTTGGAAAAGCTCCGAAACACTTTGGTGGAGCAAACCGAGTTCCACAAAAGCAAGCAAGCAGAAGTTCAGGGTCTGCTCGAGGAAGCCAAGGAAGAAAATGCCAAGATAACTTCAAAGCGCAATCTCTTCACCACAACCCTGGTTGCCAAACCGGCAGGACATGTGCCGGATAAGAAAAGTAAGCAAGGCCAGCATCCGCCTCCCGAAGACTTCAAGTCCCCGGCACAGAGACTTGGTTTCGAATGGGCATCAGCACCGCAACGTAAGGACAAGAACGGGGACGTCATTCTCTGCACCCCTGTCCTCAACACCGCGGCTGCCTTAGACATCCTCAACAACGATGACTACGACAAGGACGAGAAGATATGTTACGCCTCGATCCTCGCACACAATGCCTTAGAGCAGCAGGCCCGGGCTGATTCTCGTGCCGACATGGCGGACGCAAGGGGAGGAAGGCTAGAGTCAAAATCCAACGCCTGCAAAGCTGCGGCCGGTGGTCATCCCGAGGACCCATCCGGCTCCAGTAGCCATGGGAAGGGAAAAGACAAGGATAAGGACCCACGTAAATCACCGCCTCCCAGGAGGCAGCATGACGAAGCGTCCCGAACCGGCAACAGACGCGAAGCCTCACCTCCCCCACCGCCTAGACGGGATGAAGGCGGAAGCCGGGGAAACAAGCAGCCTCCAAGGAGTGGCGTAAATCGCGACAACGCCCCGCCGCCAAGAAGAAGCAGGGACCATACACCGTCCCCACCGCCAGTGCCCAGGCACGAAGGCGGAAGCCGGGGACACAACAACGAGCCTAGGCACAGCCGGGCAGCGCAGGACGAGCCTAATGTTGACAGATCTAACAAGCAGCTCGCTTCGGGAGACGCGCGACAACGTCTCAATGACATCAAGGCAGGAAAGCAGGACGCCTACCTCGGCCCTGAGTGCTTTGGCCCAGCCATCCGCAACGTTCAGATACCTCGAGACATGACATCAGTGTCAAAAACTCATCAGAGGTATAACGGAGCGGACAAGCCAAACTCAGGGTTGTCAGACTATGTGCTGGCAGTCGAAATTGCCGGGGGCAATGGCCTAGTCGCCGCACGCTTCCTTCCCCTCATGCTGGAGGGGACAGCCTGAAGCTGGATCGAAAACTTGCCGGAGAAATCCATTCATAGTTGGCTTGACATGGAAAAGGTGTTCATCCAACACTTCCAGGGCACATACAAGCGACCCAACACATACATAGATTTGGTCCGCTGTGTGCAAAAGCCAGATGAAACTGCAGCAAACTTCTTGGCAAGGTGGATCCAGACAAAGGCAAGCTGTGAGAACGTCGACGACAATCAAGCAATCCATGCCTTCACAACAGGCCTGCAGAAGGGAAGTCTCAGGCACAAGCTAGTACGCATGCAAGTCAAAGACCTTGGGGTCATGCTTGAAATAGCAGCCATGTACGCACAGGCGGATGACGACGCCCACGATTTCGACGACCAAGCAGGCGAACAAGTCACAAACGCAAGGCTCCCCAGGACGACAAAGCCGGACCTTCAAACGAGGTGGTCGCCGCCTTCGAAGGAAAAGGCGGCAACAGCAAGTGGAAAGGCAAGGGAAAAGAAGGCGGCTCCAGCAAGCAACACATGACTTACGATCAAGCAAAAGCCTTACCCTGCCCAATCCACGCATCGCTGGGAAAGGTTAACCATACGCTGGGGGAATGCCTGTTCATGGAGGATTTCAAGAAGGACCCTGAGGTTGGCTGGAAGCCGAAAAAGAGCAAGAAAGCTGAGAAGACAAAGAAGGAAGACGACGATGAGGTGGTATCCATGTCGGAAGATGAGGACCCTAAGCCGCCACGCAAGGAGAAAAAGTACCCCAAGGTACACGGCCAATTGGTCTGCTTCTTGGGCACTCCTTCGGCAAAGGAAAAAAGGCGGAACTGCGTGAGCTAAATGCCACAGTACCTGATGTTCCTCGGTACTTAGACTGGTCCGAGAAGGCAATCACCTGGGACAGAGATGATCACCCAGATCACGTGCCACATCCCGGCAAATAGGCCCTTGTCGTCGACCCAATTGTCGACAACTTCGGTCTCACCAAGGTGTTGATGGACGGCGACAGCAGTCTCAACATCATGTACGAAGACACCCTGAAGCGCATAAACTTGACGAAAAGCCAGCTTGACTACAGTAAAGTCAAGTTCCATGGCATTGTTCCGGGAAAGCAAGCCAAGTCAATGGGAAGCATCAAACTTGAGGTTACTTTCAGACCTGAGACAAACTACCGCTCGGAGTATCTCAGGTTTGAAGTAGTCCCCTTCAAGAGTGCTTACCACGCCATCTTTGGACGGCCAGCTTTCGCCAAGTTCATGGCTCGGCCGTGTTACATCTACAACAAGCTGAAGATGCATGGACCCAACGGTACCATCACCGTCAATGGCAACTTCAAGAAAGCAAAGGAATGCGAATGTGGCAACGCCGCCTTCGCTGAGGCAGTCCACCACGCAGAGGAGCTAGCCATGATGAAGAAGGAGACTGATACGTCGCAGTTGCCGGAAAACGTGAAGACCACCGAGCCCAAGAAGACTTTCAATGCCTCCGAGGAAACAAAGAAGGCAGATCCGGTGCCAGGTGACAGCTTCAAGCAAGTCACCATCGGATCCGGCTTAGATGACAAATAGGAAAGTGCGCTCGTCGAGTTCCTCCGTGAGAATCGGGACATCTTTGCATGGTCGTCAGCCGACATGCCGGGTGTACCAATGTCTACAAAGGAGCTAAGCCAATGAAGTAAGGAATAAGACGCTACGGTGAAGAGAAGAGGAAGGCAATAGGGAAGGAGATCATCAAGTTGCAAGAAGCTAGGTTCATTAGGGAGGTAGTACACACTGATTGGTTGGCAAATCCTGTAATGGTTCCTAAACCCAATAAGGAAATGAGAATGTGCATTGATTATACCGGTTTGAACAGGTGCTATCCTAAGGACGACTTCGCTTTACCACGTATAGATCAGGTCATAGACTCCACAGCCGGCTCAGAGCTACTGTGCTTTTTGGATGCGTACTCCGGGTACCACCAAATCAAAATGCGAGAATCCTACCAACTCAAAAGATCGTTTACTACGCCCTACAGGACCTTCTGCTACATCACGATGCCCTTCGCCCTAAAAAATGCCGGCGCGACGTATCAACGATGTATGCAAAGATGCCTTCATGAGCAGATTGGCCGCAATGTTCACGTCTACGTAAACGACATTGCCGTCATGTCTAAGAAAAAGGCAGATTTGCTTGACGACTTGCGAGAAACCTTTGATAGCCTCCGGGTGTATAAAATGAAACTCAACCCGAAAAAGTGCGTTTTTGGGGTTCCTGCCGGCAAACTGCTCGGCTTTATCGTTTCCGAAGGAGGAATAGAGGTCAACCCGGAAAAAAGCAAGGCAATTCTCAATATATCCACGCCCACAGGTCTGAAGGATGTGCAGTGACTTGCCGGCTCGGCGGCTGTCGTCAGTCGTTTCATTATCCGCCTTGGAGAAAAGGCAATGTCTCTCTACCGGCTTCTGAAGAAATCCGACAAATTTGAGTGGGCAGCCGAAGCTAATGTCGCCTTGCAGCAACTCAAGGAAGCATTAACGACTGCCCCAATCCTCGCAGCACCTCGTACTCAGGAGCCAATGCTTCTTTACATCGCGGCAACCAACTTAGTTGTTAGCGTGGTCCTGGTTGTGGAACGCAAGACGGAAAAAACTGACATCCCGGAACAGCGTCCGGTTTACTTCATCAGTGAAGTATTTTTCGCCTCGAAGCAGCGTTATCCGCATTACCAGAAGCTGGTCTATGGTGTTTTTTACGCCGTCAGAAAATTGAGGCATTACTTTCAGGAACATTCAATCACGGTAGTGAGCAAAGCACCCTTGGATGATATAATAAACAACGCGGAGGCTACAGGCCGAGTTGCCAAGTGGGGCATTGAGCTCGCCGCCTTTGATATCGCGTATAAACCCAGAAATGCCATTAAGTCTCAATCTTTGGCAGATTTCATGGCAGATTGGACAGAAGCAATGGATGAAGTACCTCTCCCTAAATCGGAATATTGGATCATGCACTTTGACGGATCAAAGATGCTTCAGGGCTCGGGGGCTGGCGTTGTGTTAAGGAATCCGCAAGGAGACAAACTTAGCTATGTGCTACAAATACACTTTAAAGCAACAAACAATGTTGCCGAATACGAAGCACTCCTTCACGGCTTACACATCGCCAAAGAGTTAGGCGTCCAACGCGTCCTCTGCTGCGGAGATTCAGATCTGGTGGCGCAACAGACACGGGGTACCTGGGATGCAAAAAGTGCAACAATGGCGGCATACCGCGTCACTGTTGACGAATTCGCCAAATGCTTCCTGGGGTACGAGGTCCGCCACATACCAAGAGCTCAAAACGAGGCGGTAGACACACTTGCCCGACTTGGATCTGAACGAAAAAAATACCAAAAGATGTTTTCCTGGAACACCTCCACAAACCGTCAATAAAGGGAGCAGACCTCCTTGACACAGAATCAGCAGAACCTGTAGAAGATGCTAGCTACGCCGTCAACCTGGTAAAGCCGGGTTGGACGACGCCATACTTGGATTTCCTGATTAATCAGGAGTTGCCGGACGATGAGGTATTGAAAGGCAAATCATAAGAAGAGCCAAGGCATTCACATTAATTAAAGGCGAATTGTACAAGCGTAGCACCACTGGTGTCTACCAACGTTGCATTTCACCGGAAGTAGGCAGAGACCTGTTGGACGAAATACATGCTGGAGTTTGCGGGCATCACGCTTCATCCCGTTCACTTGTCTCCAAAGTTTTCCGACAAGGTTTTTACTGGTTGACAGCTAAAGAAGATGCAGAGGACATAGTCAAAAGATGCAGGGGCTGCCAACTATATGCCAGACAACCACACATGCCGGCTCAAGAGCTTAGAACAATACCCATCACATGGCCTTTCGCAATCTGGGGCTTGGACATGGTTGATCTGTTTAAGACGGCACCTGGTGGCTACACACATTTACTTGTGGCGGTAGACAAATTCACCAAATGGGTTGAAGCTAAACCTATCAAAAAGCTTGACGGCAACACAGCCGCCAATTTCCTGTGGGGAATAATCTCTCTGTTCGGGGTGCCACACAACATTATCACCGATAACGGCACTAACTTATCGCAAGGCGAAGTTGAGGAGTACTGACATAAGCATGGCATCCACCTAGATTTAGCCTCCGTAGCACACCCTCAAGCAAATGGACAAGTAGAGCGTGCAAATGGGTTGGTCCTACAAGGAATCAAACCTCGTCTCGAAGTACCATTGCACATGTCAGATGGGGCTTGGGTGGATGAATTACAATGTGTCCTTTGGAGTTTACGCACAACCCCAAATAGATCAACCAAGTTTACTCCTTTCTTCCTAGTCTATGGCGCAGAAGCAGTGTTGCCATCCGACATGATGTTCGATTCTCCCAGAATTCAAGCCTACGTCGAAGAAGACGCAGAAGATGCAAGACAGGACGGCCTAGACCTACTTGACGAAGAACAAGACGTTGCCATTGCACGTTCCGCCATCTATCAACAAGGATTACGCCGCTATCACAGTCGAAGAGTGCGGCAACGGAGTTTTAGAGTAGGTGACCTGGTCCTCCGCCTAATCCAAGACAGGAAAGGCTTGCATAAGTTATCCCCGCCATAGGAAAGACCTTTTGTGGTCAGCAAGGTGTTGCTCAATGGATCTTATTACCTGGTGGACACACGAGACGGCTACAGGAAGAAGAGAGGTCGTAAGCGTAAAAGGAAGGTCGACGACAAGTACGACAAAACAAAGCGGCCTTGGAACATTGAGCAGCTACGTCCTTTTTACACTTAGCAATTTTCAAATTGTAATAAGTACTATATGATTATGACATAAAAGTCTGTGGTTTGCTCATTCCGCTTTGAGACAATGCCATCTTTTGTATTTTCTCGCAATCATATATCTGTTTATGTCAAAAAGTTACCGAAAAATATTTTTTGCTCCGCGCTAAAGGTTCCGACTTCTTTGACATTAGCCGCCTTTTGGCTAAAATTAAGCAAACAACCTTTGCACCGCCTAGTATAGTCATCTGTCTGCTTGTGTGCGGGTCGCCTTGTAGTATGTCGTTGGCACCAACATGCCGGCTTTGGTCTCTGAGTCTAAACTAATTGGTATTGCACCTGATTGGCTCAGCTAGAGTATCTGTGATGAGGTTCCGCCAACATACGAAACAACTAAGCATACAAACGAGATACATATTAAGGCGGGCCACTTAAGCAAGCCTACCACCAAGTGTAGCATAAAAGTTGGCCCAACAAAATTTACAAACCAGAATAAAACAAGTTTTTTCGCGTTACAGTTTAACGCATCTACTTGTGCTATATTTGCAGGCGAAGACGCCTAAGGTGTTGCCGCCTTGGTGGAAGCTGTCTGGAGATCTTGGGGGCTGACGCCGGCATCCTTGGGGCTGGCTCCGCCATCCTGGGGGCTGCGCTCGTCTGCCAGGGCTTCACCTTCTCCATCTCCGACAGTTTCGGCGTTCGCCAAGGAGGATTCGGCTGCTGCAGCATGGGATCCGTGTAGGGAATCGTAGGCAGAAAACAAAAAATTTCCTAGCAACGATAACCGTAAACTAGCCAAGATCTATTCTATGCAGATATACTATACGGAAGGAGATCAGAATACATACCCTTGTAGACCGGAAGCGGGATTACGTTCCCGCACAAACGTTGTCGATGGAGACGACGAAGCCGACCTCAGGGTCGTGTAGAGGAAGTAGACAGCTCCCAGCGCCAAACGATGGCGCCTCGCGGTTCCACACACGTACGGTGTGGATGACGACCTCCGGGCTCCAGATCCAGCAGAGCAGCGGAAGTGGTAGAGTGGATCTAGCAGCACGGCGGTGTGCAAACTATAGAGAGACTTCTCTCCTCGTACGAAGCTCCAGAATCGGAACCCCGTTCAAGGTAGGAGAGAAGAAGAGAGGAGATGGGCAATTTTCAAGGCATGGGGGCACTCCTATATAAAGGAGAGGGAGGGAGGCCAACCCCTTGGCTCCCCCATGTGGGACTATTCCCACATGGGGGTGCGCCGGCCATGGGGGGGTGCGGCTGCCCTAGTGGGCCCCATGGGTGGCAGCCCCCCTTTTTCCTTTTTCCCTTTTATTTTCTTTTTCCCCGAATGGGCCTCTAAGGCCCATTTAACTTTTAATGCCTTTTAAATTCGAAATTAATTAAATAAAAATGTATTTAATCATTAATAACACTTATTAATATTAGATACATATTATTTAATTCATTCGGACCCGAAACATATTTCGTGGCCTCCGATCAATCATCGGACAATTACCGGAACACTTCCGGAGCTCCAGAACACTTCCGGAGTTCCTGTTTCTCATTCTCTCTAAATCCAATCTAATCGTCACCCACCCTTAAGTGTGTTACCCCACGGTTCGGGATCACTCCAGACATGATCGAGACTCTCTCTCCGATCAATCGACTAACAGCGGAATCTGGATATCCATGATAGCCCCTGTGTGTCCACGAATGTCTCTTTATTCGTTTGAACCTGTAGACGTCCAGTTTCAATCTCTTGCCTGGTGATACTTAGATTGTCGAGTGTCGTTCTCCGGTATCACATTTTACCGAGCTTGACCTCATCCTTGACAATCTATCTTCTCTCGTCTGTGATGTTACATCCCCGTGACCTAGTCACATGCTTGCAAGCTCATTAGATGTAATCTCACCGAGTGGGCCCAGAGTATCTATCCTGCTATGCGGATTGGCAATTCCCGCTATTGATTACTCGCCCCGACTACTTCCTTCCAATACCCGAAGGTGTCACCCTTATTGTCGTGCGTATGAGACATGACGTTAGGTGCGATCAGCCGTATCTTTCAGAAGCAGCGACTTGATATAATCTCACGGTCCAAGATCTGAAACTACGTTTCTATATATATTTTGGGTATGTCCATCAAATCATTCACCCAATGATATGACTCCGTTGTTAACCGGTTAATGCCCATGATCAGGAAACCTTGATCATCTGTTACACAACGACTAGTCAAGTAGAGGCTACTAGGGACCTGGTTGTTTCTATACCACACGTGTATTATGTTTCCGAGTAATACAGTTATAGCATGGTATTAAAACGTATTATGAACAATAAGAGATATGACAATAAAATCACTTTATTAATTGCCTCTAGGGCATATCTCCAACAGTCTCCCACTTGCACTAGAGTACAAATTAATCTAGTTTACAACTTGGTAAAAGCTTGACACCAATAGCATTACGGTGTTCTTCATGCTTGTCTCGTGGAAGAGGTTTCGTCAACGGATCTGCAACATTCAGGTCCGTGTGTATTTTGCAAATCTTCACATCGCCTCCCTTGACGTACTGCCGTATGACATGGAAGCGTCGGAGAATATGTTTGGCGGTGGAGTGAGACCTTGGTTCCTTCACGTTGGCAATGGCCCCTGTGTTGTCGCAGAAGATAATCACAGGGTCTCGCGCACTGGGGAACACTCCAAGTTCGATGATGAACTTCCTGAGCCAAACAGCTTCATTTGCAGCATCCGTTGCAGCAATATACTCCGATTCCATTGTAGATTGGGCGACTATGGGTTGCTTCCCACTTCTCCAGCTCACAGCGCCTCCGTTCACCTTAAACACATAGCCTGTTTGCGATTTCGAGTCATCGGGATCTGTGCAGAAACTTGCATCAACGTAACCTGTTACGCCAAGTTCCTCTTCACAGCCTCCATAAACAAGAAACATGTCCTTGGTATACTTAAGATACTTCAGTATGTTCTTAACAGCTATCCAATGATCCTTGCCAGGATTACTCTGGAATCGACTCGTCAGACTAAGAGCCAATGCCACATCGGGTCGAGTACTTAACATGGCATACATGATCGATCCTATAGCCGAAGCATATCGAGTGCCATCCACCTCAGCTTTTCAAGAGCCGTCCGTGGACACTGAGCCATGCTCAATGTTTTTCCCTTGACAACTGGCACAAGACCCTTCTTTGCCAAATGCATATTGAACTTCTTCAATATCTTATCAAGGTAAGTACTTTGACATAACGCTAGTAGGCGCCTGGGTCTATCACGATAGATCTTAATGCCTAATACGTATGCAGCTTCTCCTAAGTCCTTCATTGAAAATTTACTGTTTAAATATTCCTTCACGCTTTTCAGAAGTTCCACATCATTCCCAATTAGTAATATATCATCCACATATAGAACTAGGAATGCAACTGAGCTCCCACTCATTTTCTTATAAATGCAGGTCTCTTCCAATTTTGGACAAATCCAAAACCTTTGATCACCTCATCAAAGCGAAGATTCCAGCTCCGAGATGCCTGCTTCAGTCCATAAATGGAACGCTGAAGTTTGCATACCTTGCCAACATTTCCTGGACTGACAAAACCTTCAGGTTGTACCATATACAACTCTTCCTCAATGTTGCCATTTAGGAACGCTGTTTTGACATCCATCTGCCATATCTCATAATCATGATATGCAGCTGTTGCTAGCAAAACCCGAATAGACTTTAGCATCGCTACCGGTGAAAACGTTTCATCGTAGTCAATTCCATGAACTTGTCGGAAACCTTTTGCGACAAGCCGAGCCTTATAGACGGTCACATTACCGTCAGCATCAGTCTTCTTCTTAAAGATCCATTTATTCTCGACAGCCTTGCGCCCTTCGGGAATCTCCACCAAAGTCCATACTTTGTTGTCATACATGGATTCTATTTCGGATTTCATGGCCTCAAGCCATTTCTCGGACTCGGGTCCTTCCATCGCCTCTTTGTAATTTGTAGGTTCGTCTTGTTCAATTAACATGACGGTGCAAACAAGATTACCGTACCACTCAGGAGAAGTACGGGTTCTTCCAGACCTACGAGGTACAATAGCCTCCTCGACATTTTCTCCCACTTCATCTGTTATGAAGGACGGTTCAGGAACTGTTTCCGTTGCGCCACTCGGTATTTCGAGTTCAGGATCAACTATCTCGTCGAGGTCTATTTTCCTCCCACTTACTCCTTTAGCGAGAAACTCCTTCTCGAGAAAGGTGCCGTTTCTAGCGACAAACGTTTTGCCCTCGGCTTGGTGGTAGAAGGTGTACCCTATGGTTTCCCGTGGATACCCTACAAAGACGACCTTTTCCGATTTTGGTTCTAGTTTGTCAGGCTGCAATTTCTTGACATAAGCCTCACAACCCCAAACTTTCAGGAACGACAGCTTAGGTTTCGCACCATGCCATACCTCATACGGTGTCGTTTCCACGGATTTAGATGGAGCCCTATTTAAAATGAATGCGGCTGTTTCTAACGCATATCCCCAAAACGATACGGGCAAATCGGTAAGAGACATCATAGACCGTACGCTATCTAATAAAGTACGATTACGTCGCTCGGACACGCCGTTGCGTTGTGGTGTTCCGGCAGGCGTAAGCTGTGGCACAATTCCACAGGCCTTCAGATGTGTGCCAAACTCAAAACTCAAATATTCGCCACCACGATCGGATCGGAGGTGCTTTATTTTCTTGTTAAGTTGATTTTCAACCTCACTTTGAAATTCTTTGAACTTTTCAAAAGTTTCTGACTTGTGTTTCATTAAGTAGATATACCCGTATCTACTCAAGTCATCAGTGAAGGTTACAAAGTAACGATAACCATTGCGCGTTGATACGCTCATTGGGCCGCACACATCTGTATGTATAACTCCCAATAATTCCGACGCACGTTCAACGAAACCATTGAACGGTGACCTAGTCATCTTGCCCATGAGGCATGGTTCGCAAGTGTCAAGAGATCCAAAATCTAATGACTCCAAAAGTCCAGCTGAGTGGAGTTTCTTCATGCGCTTTACACCAATATGACCAAGTCGGCAATGCCACATATACATGGCGGTATCATCACTAAGTCTAATCCTTTTGGCATCTATGTTATGGATATGTGTACTACGATCGAGATTCAACAAGAATAAACCATTATTCACAGGAGCATCAACATAAAAGATATCATTCATCGAAATAGCACAACCATTTGATACTGAATTGAATGAATATCCGTCTTGCAACAAGCAAGAACCACTTATAATGTTTACACTCAGAGATGGCACAAAATAACACTTATTTAAAACCAAAACTAATCCCGAAGGTAGATGTAGAGGGAGCGTGCCGACGGCCATCACGTCAACTCTTGATCCATTGCCGACGCGCATCGTCACCTCGTCCTTTGCCAGGCGCCGACTATTCCGCAACTCCACCTGTGAGTTACAAATATGAGCAACAGAGCCGGTATCAAATACCCAGGTATTACTACGGGCGCATGTAAGGTACACATCAATAACATGTATATCAAATATACCTTTATCTCTCCCGACAATCTTGCCGGCCTTCTTGTCTTCCAGGTACTTGGGGCAGTTGCGCTTCCAGTGACCATCTCCCTTGCAGTAGAAGCATTCCACGCCAGGTTTGGGACCAGGTTTGTTAGCCTTGGATTTGGCAACGTGTTTGCCATCCTTCCTAGACTTCCAGTTCTTCCTTCCCTTGCCGCCAGATTTCTTAAAATCGACGGTCTTGTTGACCATCAACAGCGTGTGCTCCTTCTTGATTTCCACCTCAGCAGTCTTGAGCATCACGAACACCTCAGACAGGGACTTAGCCATGCCCTGCATGTTATAGTTCATGACGAAGCCTTTGTAGCTAGGAGGCAACGATTGCAGCACCCTATCAATCGCCAGCTCATCAGGAATCTTGCATTCCAGAGCGTTCAGGCGTTGAACGTAGCCAGACATTTTGACCACGTGCTCGCTCACACTGCTATGCTCTTCCATCTTGGCTGAGAAGAAAAGCTCAGAAGCTTCATACCTCTCAGCCTTAGCCTGCGGCGCAAAGACAGCCTTGAGATCAGAAATTATCTCAAAAGCACTCATCTTCTCAAAGCGCTTTTGCAGGTCGGCTTCCATGGCGTAGAGCATGCCACTCTGGACAAAGGAGGAATCCTCCGACTTGGTCTGATAGACCTTCTTCTCGTCATCGGAGGCGTCGTCTGCAGGAGGGTCACCTAGGGCGGCTTCAATGACGTAAGCCACCTTGTGGGGAGTGAGGAGGATCCTCAGGTTGCGGAACCAGGACATGAAGTTCGACCCATTGGTCTTAAGCTTTTCTTTCTCAAGGAACAGGCCAAGGTTAAAGGTGGGGCGAGACATCTACAATGGAATTTGCAAAACATAAGACGTTTGTTCATAATAAAATATGGGTTCAAGTTTTAGTAAAATTAAAACTACCAGAACTCCCACTCAAGACGAGTATCCCTCTCATCGTCTTAGTGATTACACAATCCCCATCCATTACGCTACCCCCATCGATCAGGCGAATAGCATAACTTCAAAGGTAGACATCGTATATCAATCACATCACCGTATGTGACTCGTGCTTAACCTTTCGGTACTTGTGTTCCGAGGCCATATACTGGTATATGCTAGGCTCGCCATAACACCCTTTGCCGTATTGCGTGTGCAACGTGGCTTACACCCACTGTATGCGAACGAAGAGACGAGTGTAGACGAAGGATCGAAACCCCAAACGACGTACCCCGTAACGTAGAACTTTATTGGTGGTGCACGACAGAGGGAGAACACTATTATCGGAATTTTGGGAGGGATCATCTTATATTACTACCGCCGTGTAACTAATATATAGACATATATATATACACAATATAAGATGCACACAATCTACATAACATCTAATATGAAATGTAATGCGACATGATATGGTCTTCTCCGCGCCGATGGTCTCCTTCGCGCCAACAGTTTATAAACAATTTAATAAACCTACCTTGACCATATCACATTGCCCCTGCAAAATAAAGTTAGACGCTTCTACTTTATCTTTTGCATGTTTTACGTGGCTGCTAGGGCTTCCGCACAAGAACCGTTTCTTACCTACGAAAACAACCACAACAGCGATAAGACAATTGTCTCTATTACACCCCTTTCGGGGCCCTCCATTGTAAATGCGATATCAACTATTGTAGGAGATACAGACACCCGCCAGCCACATATACGGTACAAGCCATATGTCAGGTGTGGAACCAGTCTCGCGTAAGAGTACGCGTAAAGTCGGTCCGGGCCGCTTCATCCCACAATGCCGCGATATAAACAAGTACACGAGAGGGTAACAAATGTAGAATCGATGCCCACATTCAACATGTGTTCTAACCGTACAGATATATCTACGCATAGATCGGCTCTGATACCACTGTTGGGAATCGTAGGCAGAAAACAAAAAATTTCCTAGCAACGATAACCGTAAACTAGCCAAGATCTATTCTATGCAGATATACTATACGGAAGGAGATCAGAATACATACCCTTGTAGACCGAAGCGGGATTACGTTCCCGCACAAACGTTGTCGATGGAGACGACGAAGCCGACCTCAGGGTCGTGTAGAGGAAGTAGACAGCTCCCAGCGCCAAACGATGGCGCCTCGCGGTTCCACACACGTACGGTGTGGATGACGACCTCCGGGCTCCAGATCCAGCAGAGCAGCGGAAGTGGAAGAGTGGATCTAGCAGCACGGCGGTGTGCAAACTATAGAGAGACTTCTCTCCTCGTACGAAGCTCCAGAATCGGAACCCCGTTCAAGGTAGGAGAGAAGAAGAGAGGAGATGGGCAATTTTCAAGGCATGGGGGCACTCCTATATAAAGGAGAGGGAGGGAGGCCAACCCCTTGGCTCCCCCATGTGGGACTATTCCCACATGGGGGTGCGCCGGCCATGGGGGGGTGCGGCTGCCCTAGTGGGCCCCATGTGGCCCACTAGGGTGGCAGCCCCCCTTTTTCCTTTTTCCCTTTTATTTTCTTTTTCCCCGAATGGGCCTCTAAGGCCCATTTAACTTTTAATGCCTTTTAAATTCGAAATTAATTAAATAAAAATGTATTTAATCATTAATAACACTTATTAATATTAGATACATATTATTTAATTCATTCGGACCCCGAAACATATTTCGTGGCCTCCGATCAATCATCGGACAATTACCGGAACACTTCCGGAGCTCCAGAACACTTCCGGAGTTCCTGTTTCTCATTCTCTCTAAATCCAATCTAATCGTCACCCACCCTTAAGTGTGTTACCCCACGGTTCGGGATCACTCCAGACATGATCGAGACTCTCTCTCCGATCAATCGACTAACAGCGGAATCTGGATATCCATGATAGCCCCTGTGTGTCCACGAATGTCTCTTTATTCGTTTGAACCTGTAGACGTCCAGTTTCAATCTCTTGCCTGGTGATACTTAGATTGTCGAGTGTCGTTCTCCGGTATCACATTTTACCGAGCTTGACCTCATCCTTGACAATCTATCTTCTCTCGTCTGTGATGTTACATCCCCGTGACCTAGTCACATGCTTGCAAGCTCATTAGATGTAATCTCACCGAGTGGGCCCAGAGTATCTATCCTGCTATGCGGATTGGCAATTCCCGCTATTGATTACTCGCCCCGACTACTTCCTTCCAATACCCGAAGGTGTCACCCTTATTGTCGTGCGTATGAGACATGACGTTAGGTGCGATCAGCCGTATCTTTCAGAAGCAGCGACTTGATATAATCTCACGGTCCAAGATCTGAAACTACGTTTCTATATATATTTTGGGTATGTCCATCAAATCATTCACCCAATGATATGACTCCGTCGTTAACCGGTTAATGCCCATGATCAGGAAACCTTGATCATCTGTTACACAACGACTAGTCAAGTAGAGGCTACTAGGGACCTGGTTGTTTCTATACCACACGTGTATTATGTTTCCGAGTAATACAGTTATAGCATGGTATTAAAACGTATTATGAACAATAAGAGATATGACAATAAAATCACTTTATTAATTGCCTCTAGGGCATATCTCCAACAATCCGGGTGTTCTTTGTAGAACTTGCGGATGTCTACCATGTTGGCAACCCGCGTTGCATAGCCTTGGACGGCAGGCAGCACTTTTGAATGCACAATGGGCTGGCCATTTTCGTCTTCTGTCGGCATGAACTCGGTGACTTGCCGAATATCGGCCTCCGGTACCATGCCGCCGTCAAAGCCAGCGCCACCTTGGCTCCGCCACGTGCATCGGATCGCAACTGGCCGTCATATGCCCCGGTCGCCCTCCCCAGCAGTTCCGGCAAAGCCTCGAAGTCAACTGGGTCGCTGCCTTCGCCAGGAAAGAACTTGGCAGCGAACGCCTTGCCCGCACCGACAAGTAGGTTGACTATTTCACCAACTTTCAGAATGCGTGCAAGGCGGGGCGAGGTATCCACGTTGTCACCTAGGCCTGCCGGCACTACAAAAAAGTACAAGTGTTAGACATTGCAGCAAGTGACTCAAGTGCTCATAGTAAAGTTACGATGAAGGAAAAAATCTTACCAAGGACATGCTCGTGGATGGCGTTGACCTCATCCAAGCGGCTGGCAAGAGTCTCCTCGGCTAGCTGGATGGCTTGGGCATGCTTTTCTTGTTGAGCTTTGGCGTTTTTTGTCACCTCGGCAAGGGTGTCGCCCAAAGTTTTCAGCTGCTCTGTCAACTTGCTAACCTCAGTGGTATGGGTCAAGTCTCGCTCTTCCAGCTCCTTGGCATGATCCGCCTTCAGTTTCATGACCTCGTTGGCCAAATCTGCAGCTTCATTGATCAGGACTTGCATGTTAGTGGAGTTCTTGAGCACATCTTGTGCAATGTCTAGCAATTCTACAACGCGTGAAAAAGCCGACTAAAAAACATGTCGGAAGGAAAAACAAAAAGGTAGACGGACGAAAAGAAGGCAAAGAGATTTATCACCTTCATCCTTTTTGCGGGCCTCCTCCAAGCTCACAATCTGGGCATCCTTTAGCTCCATGTCTTGCCGCAGTTGGCGGCACTCCTAAATCTTCTTTCCCTGGGCCTCAAATAGCTCCAGATTGGAAGTAAGGGCGGCCTGGGAAAACAACACGACATTGAGATCCAAATTAGTCAAAAGATCACTCTGCCGGCTAAAAAATCCTTTTTAGCCACCAAAGTGCTCGGAGGCTGTGACTATGGATTACCTCAAGCTCGTTATGGAGGGTCTCATGGAGTTTCTCCATGTGCGAGTACCAGTGGCCGGTACCCTCGCGCATGGTCTTCAGTGTTTGACGGGGATCTTTTGCTCCCTCGCAAAATCTGAGGCTGGGATTGGAGGAGGACCCGCTATGGCTCTCCCCCATCTTGTCAGCCGCCTCTTGCTTCATGGCAATAAAGCAGGTGGCATCACTAGCCGAAGCTTCACCCGTCTTGGAAGTGGTGGGGCCGGCAACAGATTTCTTGCCCGCCATCCTCTCCGCAGCCGCTACCGCAGCATCAGTTGACGCCACGTTCTCCGCCACATATGTTACCGGGCAGAGGACCACTGGAACATTGGCGGCAGGCGTAGCCGGTGCGGCAGCTGGAGAAGCCCTTGGCGGCTTGCCTCTGCCGGTAGGAATCTTTAGGTTGGAACGAAGCTTGGGCATGGTGGGTTTCGCTCTGCAAAAAGGAAGTAAAGGCCCGTCAGCAAACACATTACAAACACAACAAATGGTAAGTTAGCAAAGTATAAGCTGGCTTACCGCTTCAGGGGAATTTTGCCCCCCAAGGTCTCATCCTCCGCCTCGGCGGTGACGCCTTCTTCCTCTTCTCCAAATCCTTGGTGGAAGAAGGACCGCCAATCTTGCGCTTCCTGGTCTTGCCGGCTCCCGGCTCGTACCAGTTAGGAGCCAAGTTGGCATCCGCCAGGTTCTTCAGCTGGAAAACAAAGCACCATCAATCTAGCAACAAATTGGCAAAGTAATCGAATAAAGATAGGGAAGCTTCGGCTTACCTCAGGGGTTGGGTTGTCGTGGGTGAACATGGCGACGCCTTCGGCCGCCTTCACATGGCTGGGCTGGATGAGCCCCCTTAGCTGGTACAACAACACTCCTTCGTCAAGGGTGGTGTTGCCGGCGCTATCCGCCTTGTATTCGCACATCTTCAGTGGGCGATGGCGAAGAGGCATGATTCACCTTGACAGCCAGCAGACGACGGTGTCGACTCCGTCGAGTCGTGGAGCCTCCATCGTCTTGGTTAAGAATTCGATCCACCTAACAGCAAGGCGGAGGTCATCCGACAAGTTGCCGAGTGACGCCTTCTCTGTCCAGCAAGCTTTGAATGTTGGCGGACCGTTGACAAAAGGAGGAATCCCCACCGTGTTGCCTGGTGTTGGGATGTCCTTGCAGTAGAAGAAAGTGCTGGTCCAATTCTTCACCGACTCGATGTAGGGATCTTTGGATACCAGTCACTATGGCGGCAGTTGAAAGTAACACTGCCGCATGTTGCTAGCTGGCCAGCTGATACAGTTTGCCGGCGGCAAAGGAAGCAGTACTTGAACAGTTCTATGGAGGCGGCTATGCCTAGGTAACCCTCACACAGCGCTTGGAAGCCGGCTAACACTAGGATGCTATTCGGCGCTATGTTGTGCGGTTGCAGCCCGTAGTACTTCAAGACAGCTAGGAAGAAGATGGAAAGCGCAGAGTCATACCGCGTAGGAGGTGTGATGCCAAGACAACCCTTTCTCCATCTTTGGGGTCAGGGACGGCTTCATCACCTGGTGGCCGCCAAAAGCACTCCGTCTTTGGCGGCAAGAAGTCGCCTTCTTCCAGCTCCTCTAGGTAGTCCGCCGTGATGCATGACGACAGCAAATAGCGGGAGCCCAGCTCCGCCACTTCCTCTTCCTCCTCGACCGCGGTCTCGCCGGCGGGAACCTCCTGGTCCGCTGTGAGCGCCGCGTCCGTCACCACCATTGATGGCAAAGGGAAGAACCGAGGCGCAACTGCTGTTGGGGCTGCCGGTGCCGGAGAAGATGAAGATACCCCGCCCATAGCCGCGGCGGGGAGGAAGAAGACGACGGTGCGGTGCTCATCGTCGCCGCCACAGATCCAGAACCTGCTGCGACCAATGGAGTCGCTGCAGTCGCCGTCGACGCCGCTGCTTTCTGCTCGCCGGTGCTCGCCATGTGACAGCGCGCCGCCCTCTGATCTGCTCGCTGGAGTTGAGGTTTGGGGGTGGAGAGCTCGAGAGAGGGAGAGGATGCGGTGAAGATGGGAATGGGGTAAATCCACCCGTGGTAAGTTGGGGGTATTTATCCCTCCTTCTCCGCGATTCGTGCGCGAAACGGCCGGAGCCACGATCTCCGCCACGTGCCCACGTGTCGCACGTCGTGGCAACGGCGCGCGTTGCCATCACCTCGATCCCCGTGCGTGGTTGGAAGATAATCATAACGCACGCGTATGTTCAAACTATCGTGGACCGCGTGACGTCATCCATCAACATTTGACGGGACTGGTCAAAGTGACAAGACTTTGCCTGGAAGATTCCTGACAGAAGTCAGGCCGTCTCTCCCATGTTGGCGGCATTTGGTCCGGCTACCTTAGACGGACTGCCGTCTAATTCAACTTCGGAATGCTTCAAACTCTTCAGCCGCCTACTACGTCAGGAGCAAGGCGGATATGGCCGGCAAAAGAAGACGACGCCTGGAGAACTTCAACCCTTTCGGGGGCTAATGTTGGGGATATACCTAATAGGGGTATCTCTGACATGGATCAATCCGCTAGTCCAGGGTGGCCCAAAGTGGTGGTTAAGGCTTTGGCCTGTCGGGCGGCCCAGATAGCCGGCGGATAAGGCGGACGAAGGATGGCAAGACGGATGCCCAAGACTGAAGCCCATGACGCCACCAAGATCAAGACGGAAGGCGGTGACTTGCCGGATAGGTTTAGGACTCTGTAGTCTTGCCGGACACGTTTGTCCCTTGTAACCCTAGATCCGGCCGCCTAAATAAGCCGGACCCCGGACGCCTTTAGGGCACGTTCAACATACTCTCACACTCATTGTAACCCGATCAAGGCTATCGCCATTATAGTGAGTTATAGCAGCACGTAGGGTCTCGCCACCGCTGCGAGATCTGAAGCTGGGTAAACTGCCTTGTTCGATCCCGACCTCGACGACGCTCCCCTTCACCCCCTCGGTTCACCCTCGGCTAGAGGACCCCCGTCTCCTATCTCAGATGCCGATACGACGACACCACAGATAAGTTCCAATCTATAAAGGAGGGATTTAAAGGATTGTTTTCAATTTGTGACAATTAGAGACTTCTCTCTCCCGATTTTCCCAGAAATAATGAGTCCATAGTATGCAAAATACCCACTTCTTAATATTTGTGCAAGAAAATTATACGCCTTAAATTCAGCAACAGAGGGAGTATAATATTTTTGGTGGATTGCTAATATTCTCCCTTTGGGGAGTAAATATTTTTGTGATTCTTAGAGAGCTCGAGCCATGCCTTGCTGCTTCGTACATCCTAATATACCCTTTCCGAAAGGGCGAGTGTTTTGATTTCCCACGATTTTTGGATGGTCACGACCCCCATTTTTCCGTTCGCGGCGTGTCGCTTTGTTGCGGATGGATTTGAATGTATTCCATCAGCTCGCGAGATTGTTCCCAGCCGCGGTGGGCCAGGAAGTGGTGGGCCACGCCTGCGTTCGTGTTGTGCGTGTTTCTTCTCCTGACCACCACGCGGGGAGCTCCTACTTGACGACCTGGTCGTAGGAAAACAAATTCTGCATAGCCCCTGCGTGCTATTGGGCCGGCCCACTTTTGTCTTCCTGCGCGTTTGACAGCTTCCTGCGCGTTTGGCTAGCATTTCAACCGGCCTTTGACTGCTTTGCTGCCTTTAACTGTTTCAACCGGCGTTTGACTGCTTTGCTGCCTTTAACTGCTTCGCGCGTTTGGGGCTCTCTCCATTTTTCCAATGAATTCATATATACGGGAAGAAACATCGGAAACAAAAAAGAAATTTCGTGCTGCTTCCACGTATCTGTTGCTTATTCGTGCTGCTTCGTGTTTCGTGTTTCGTTTGTTGAAAATATGAGTAAAGTGAGTGAAGGTTTAAAATGCATGCATATCTACACAATTATATTTCAATTTAAAATAAAATGTACACGAAAGTTATGGGCGTTCATGGGTAGGTTCCATTTCTGTACTCGGTTTCAAGTTTCGTCCAATGTAACTTTTCAATTTCGATCAGATATTCGAAATACGTTTAGACGAATTTTGTCAAATTCGTCGCACTCGTTTGACCGTTTGAAGTATCCTTTCACAAAGAGGTTAATCTCACCGTTTAGCACAACTTTAGTGTTGTATTTTTTCCGTTTCAGCAGTCATATATACAAGCAGATCTTGTAATGTTGATTTATACGTGTATACGCTTAGTTCAGTGTAAGTGTCTTCTTCAGCATATGTCGCTGCACCGCCCCTGCCCCGCGCCTCCATGGTGCTATCACCTAGATGGTTCTAAGTTCAGATCTGAATATTTTAAATATTTTTCAAAATTTGAACCATTTTAAAAATGAACAAATTTTAAATATGAAAATTACTGAAATCAGGAACAATTTCAAAAAATAAACATTTTGTAAACTATGAACAATTTTTTTTAAAGGGAATGGCAAAGGCCGTGAATGAAAACTACTTTTGAACAATTTTGAAAAATGAACGAAAACGACGGTGAACGGAAACTATTTTTTAACGATTTTGAAAGTAAACAGAAAAGGCCGGTGAACGAAATCGATTTTTAAACGATTTTAAAAGGTGAACAGAAAAAACTCCATGAACGGAAATTACTTTTGAACAATTTTAGAAGTGAACAGAAAAGGCCGATGAACAAAAACTATATTTGAACGATTTTAAAAAAAAAGACCAGAAAATAGCGGTAAACGGAAACTGTTTTTGAACGATTTTTAAAAGTGAACAAAAAAGGCTGGTGAACGAAATCTTTTTTGAACGATTTCAAAAAGTGAACAGAAAAGTCTATGAACGGAAATTATGTTTTAACGTTTTATTAAAAAGTGAACTGAGGAACTTCTATGAAAGGAAATTATTTTTGAACGATTTTTTAAAAAGTGAACAGGAAAAAGTCTATGAACAGATTTTTTTTGAACGATTTTAAAATTGAACAGAAAATGCAATGAACGAAAACTATTTTTCAACGATTTTAAAAGTGAACAGAAAAAGCCGATGAACAAAAACTATTTTTGAACGTTTTGTAAAAAATGAACAGAAAAAAGTCGGAAATTATTTTTGAATGATTTTAAAAGTGAACAGAAAATGACAGTGAACGAAAACTATTTTTGAACAATTTTAAAAGTGAACAGAAAAGGCTGGTAAACAAAAACTATTTTTGAACGATTTAAAAAAAAATGACCAGATAATAGCGGTGAACGAAAGAGTTTTTGAACGATTTTTAAAAGTGAATAGAAAAGGCCGATGAATGAAATCTTTTTTGAACGATTTCAAAACGTGAATAGAACTTTTTTATGAATGGATTGTTTGAAAGATTTCAAAAAATGAACAGAAAAAGTCTACGAATGTATTGTTTGAATGGTTTTTTTAAACAGAACGGAAAATTCGATGAACGCAAATAATTATTTTTGAACGATTTTTTAAAAGTGAACAAAGAAAAGTCTATGAACGGAAATTATGCTTGAACGTTTTTAAAAGTGAACAGAAAATTACAGTGAACGAAAACTATTTTTGAACAATTTTAAAAGTGAACGGAAAAGGCCGGTGAACAAAAATTATTTTTGAACGATTTTAAAAAATGAGCAGAAAATAGCGGTGAACGGAAACTGTATTTGAACGATTTTAAAATAGAACTGAAAATGCCGGTGAACGAAATCTTTTTTGAACGATTTTAAAAAGTGAACAGAAAAAAGTCTATGGACGAAATTATTTTTGAACGATTTTTTTAAAAGTGAACAAAAAAAGTCTATGAACGAAAATTATTTTTGAACGATTTTAAAAGTGAACAGAAAATGCCGGAGAAAGAAAATTAATTTTGAACGATTTTAAAAAATAAACAGAAAAAAGCGTTGAACGGAAATTGGTTTTGAACGATTTTTAAAAGTGAACAGAAAAAACCGGTGAACGAAATCTTTTTTGAACGATTTCAAAAAGTGAACAGAAAAAGTCTAAAAACGAAATTTATGTTTGAACGATTTTTAAAAAAGTGAACTGAAAAAATTTCATGAACGGAAATTATTTTTGAACGATTTTTATACATGAATAATTTTCAAAATATGAACAATTTTAAAATTTGAACATTTTCAAAAAAATGTAAATTCAAAATAAAGAAATAATATCTAATGAGAAAGCTGAAAAGTAGAAATAAAAAAGAAACAACCAAGAAAAGAAAGAAAAAACGAAAAAGAAACAGGAAAAAACGAAAAAGAAGAAAGAAAAAAGAAACAGCAAAAAAAATGAAACAAAAGAAGCAGGTACACTTACTGGGCCGGCCCATAAGGCGAAGGCGTGTGCAGAGGCGCGCTAGTTGACGACCTGGTTCTTTTTTGTTTTTGTGTAGCTCAGAATACAAAGTCTTTGGAGTTGAAATTTTTCACGCTAGTGGGATATATCATTGGCTACACGTGGATTTTTTTTAGAATTTTTTGAAACTTATAAATATGTTTTTTGAATTTTTTAAACAGAAGGGAGCACTGGTGCCCGGGATCACAAACCCCTTTTTGCTTCTCAATTCTCGATTCTCAATTTAAGGTCTTTCAGACTTCGACACACGAAATTATCAATTGGCAATGCTTTCCCTTTTTATAGTTTCCAGAATAAGTTCACTTTTCCTCATACAGAACACAATACAATTGTTCCACGTCAGTTGTTGATTACCTTTGTACCAGTGGCTCACAGTCACCGGTCACCACAACTCCAGAGTCCAAGCCCTGTCTCCGCCGTTCTCCCTACAAATCGCCGGACACGAACCCCCATCTCTTGATCCTCTTCTCGTCATTGGGGAGCAAGAACTCGACGCAGACGCCTATCATGGCCGGATTGACCAAGATTCTCCTCTCGCTCCTCCTCATAGCCTCCGCCTCCGCGGCCACTTCGCCGTCGTCGGACGCGGATGCGATCTCCCGGTTCCAGGAGTACCTTCGCATCGACACCGCGCAGCCGGCGCCGGACTACGCCGCGGCGGTGGCCTTCCTCCGGCACCAAGCGGCGGCCGCTGGGCTCGAGGCGCGGACTCTGGAGCCCGCCGCCGGTAAGCCCCTGCTGCTGCTCCGGTGGCCCGGGCGGCGGCCGTCGCTCCCTTCTATACTTCTCAACTCCCACACCGACGTCGTCCCGTCGGAGCCGAAGAAGTGGGAGCACGCCCCTTTCTCGGCCGCTCTCGACGAGGCATCCGGCCGCATCTACGCTCGCGGCTCCCAGGCAAGATTGATTAAAGCCTCTAATTTTACCTGTTTAGTGTGAGCTGTAAATGTACTGTTGTAGCTGTAGCCTTGTACAATCTGTGTAACTCAGGCAAGCAGCAAGCTTCTCTGTTGCCAAGATACAGTTTTAGTGTTCTTTCATCAACGAGTATGCTTGAGTAATGTATGGCATGATTCCTGATCTGTAATTTGGCAAATAAGTGAAACTGCTGAAAGCTACAAGGTGGTTTCTACATGTGTATCTTATCTAAGAGATATTCGCTGTGGTTCATTAATGTAGGACATGAAGTGTGTGGGGATGCAGTATCTTGAAGCCATCCGTCATCTCCGTAATGCTGGGTTTGTCCCAGACCGGAACATCTATATAACATTTGTCCCCGATGAGGAAATAGGTGGACACGATGGTGTTGAGTTATTTGTTGCATCAAAGGAATTCAACGAGCTAAATGTGGGCTTGGTTCTTGACGAGGGGCTTCCATCCCTTGGGGAGGAGTACCGGGTCTTCTATGCAGAGCGTAGCCCTTGGTGGCTTACAATTAAAGCAAAGGGAGCACCAGGGCATGGTGCAAAGTTGTATGATGGTAGCGCAATGGAGAATTTAATGAAGAGTGTGGAGGCTATTCGGAGGTTCAGGACAGCTCAGTTTGATTTGGTCAAGTCCGGAGAGAAAGCTGAAGGGGACGTTGTATCGGTGAATTTTGCGTACTTGAAGGCTGGGACACCAACACCTACGGTTAGTTGATTCAGTTTCCTGTTAACAATGTGCCAAGTCTAATTTAGGAATTGTTGTTTGATCATTCACAACATCCATTAAAAATATTAGCAGCTTGAATACTTTATCGCTTTCTCATATGCTAATATGGTGTCCTTTTTCTTAGCCTACGTTTTCAAATTGTCATTTCCAGATGACACAATGGATAGGTTTCATATTTGATATTTTTTCAGATTGAACAGTCAGTTCCATTGACAAGGGTTTCCTTATTCTATATTCGATATCTGTTTATTATTGATTTTGACAAAGCCTTTTGTCCCAAGCAAGTTGGGGTAGGCTAGATATGAAACCCACATAGAAACCTGATTATCTTCTTCTTGATAGCTGTCCCAAACAAGTTGGGGGTAGGCTAGATATGAAACCCTTTCACACAAGGAGTTCCCAGGAGGTCACCCATCCTAGTACTACTCTCGCCCAAATGGGTTTCATACCCATAGGACTGGCTAGTTTTTACGTTGGCTCGCCAAACCTATCACAACCATTAGATATGAAACCCTTTCACGAGGACATCCCAGGAGGTCACCCATCTTAGTACTACTCTCGTCCAAACGGGTTTCATACCCAAGAGACTGGCTAGTTTTTACGTTGGCTCGCCAAGCCTATCACAACCCTCCTCCTTTACCCGGGCTTGGGACCGGCTATGCCTAGAAGACATAGGCGGAGTTCCTGATTACATAGGCTATGAAAAAATAATCCACGTGCTAAAAAAAGAGTGTGCTTTCATCAGCATCATAAATCAACTACTAAGGCTTGGTTTCTTCTTAGATGGTGTTGGTTAGCAACTTCAAGTCTGAAGTTTTTAGAAATTCCGTATATAATCACAATTATAGGGAACCTGTTACTTATATGTTCTGTCCATTCTTGGGGTCATAGATTGTTAGTCAGTTCTCGAAGTTTGTTTGACTTAGAATTGTGCCACTGAGCTCGCAGTGATTATCATCTACTCTGATGCTTTTATGTACTGTAATTTATTGGATTTATTGTAATCTTGTGCTATCTTACTCATGTAATGTTGAAAGGAGAACACTTCACCATCAAGTTCACTATGAATGATTGATCTTTTCATAATTAGTTTATCTTGCTCTTATTTTAGGGTTTTGTGATGAATCTACAACCATCTGAAGCAGAGGTAGGTATTGACATCAGAATTCCTCCTAGTGTTCATACTGAAGCACTAGAGAGGCGTCTTGTGGAAGAATGGGCACCTGCTTCACGCAACTTGACCTTCGAGGTATGATGTTCTTGATAGGGGCAGGTAGCCCATGTGAAATGAAGGTTAATTTGCCATTTTTCTTCTGGACTGTAAAACTTTTGATTTGGCTTTTAGTTAAACTAGCAAATATGCTCGTGCGTTGGTACGGGTTAAACAAAAATTAATAAATGTGAGAATGTACATGACAGCGCACATAACAGAGCATACATGCGACACATAGCATGCGGCAGACGAGCACAAAGTACATGTGTGCGTCTGTGAGGCCGACTGTGGCGGCGAACACCCAACCACCGGCGACCATGATGCCGCTAACGCCTACCCCGATGGGGACACCCATGAGAACCCTCCTCTATAGGTTTGGGACTTTGTCGCTCTTCCCGGCGGCCTCCTCCTGTTGCCTTCGTCGGTGTAGTCGCAGCCTCGTCCCCGTCCGTCTTGGTACTAGTCTCACGCTGTCATGCGCTCCATTGGCGTGCTAGGGAATTCCTGCTGACCATGGCCAATTTTCATCAAAAACAGCAAAAAGTAATCACACTAAAAGGCATAGAATTGTTTCCACCACACGATTCCTTATCCTCTGTTATCTTGTCACCACACATGCTATCTACTACATCTTTTTTCTTAGTTTAAGCATCCAAAGCTAGCTTCCTGTATACAGCAGCAGCACTGGCGATGGTGCTTCGACCAGCAGCTGAGAAAGAGACTTCTCGCGGAGAGGAATCTCTGCACCGCTGTACGCCTGCTGCCTGCCTTTTTTCCTCTTCGTGTCTGCACTCTACGGAGTACAACACAAAAGAAGAGAAGAGAGAGATCGACAGCCGTCCCCTTTGACTAGTTGCCAGCGGCGATGGAGCGCCTCTGGGTTGCCATCTGTCCGTCTCCCGCCGGCGGACTCTGCTCCTCCTAGCCCCGAATTGCCTCCGCTGCCACCAGCCGCACCTCCCCGCTCCCATCTCCTTCCTCCTCGCCTTCCACTTAGATCAGACTCCAAAGGGAAGATGGGGAGAGTAAAATCAAGGGGATTTTCTAAAATCCTCGCGGAGCAGTCCGGTTAATCCGCTTCAGCTCAGGCAGGGAATCCGGTTCGGCTCCAGACGGCATCGCGCACTCGCGAAGTGTCCTGGCCTTTGAGCGTGCGGCTGACAACCTCGCCTGCTGCCGCGCCAGGTACACTGTACATGTGCGGAGGTACACACCCATCGGCATCCTCTTGCTGCTGCTCGCACGGCGCGGTGGAACTGTTTTGGATTGAGGGCTGCAGGTTGCCTCCTCACTTCGGAACGACAAAGTACGCGGGCGCTGAAAGGGCTGGGCGACGTTGTGTTGGACTGCAGGTTGATTCCCAGGTTTCTGAGGGGGTGAAATGCAAAAGTACGGACAGACCGGAAGAAGCGTTCCTCCCTTTATTACCAGGTATAGATTAGAAAAATGTAACTAGCACAAAGTTAAGGTGAAAATAATTCTAAATCAGATAGTGCCTACTACAAATGCTGTAGAAAAACCGCGTTGCTGAAAATTTGCCAAAGGCAGATAAAAGAAGTTGTGTAATAATGCTAGTGTTGCATTTTGATGGGCACAACAATGGAGCAGCTCAGCTGAAAGCTCTCCTTCAAAAAAAATCTGCAAATTTTCAAGTAATATTACATGGTGCATTTGTATGGGCCTTTGTTACTTGAAGCTCAGAGAAGTTTGTAATCATGTTTTTTTCTGGATGTCTCTTTGACAGTTCAAACAGAAGGGCTCTGTCCTTGACAACTTTGCGAAGCCAGCCATGACAACTGCTGACAGCTCAAACCCATGGTGGCCTGTGTTTGAAGAAGCAGTGAAGAGAGCTGGTGGGAAACTTGGTAAACCAGAGATATTTCCAGCGTCCACGGATGCTCGTTATTTCCGGAAAATTGGCATTCCAGCATTTGGGTTTTCTCCTATGGCGAACACCCCAGTACTGCTCCATGATCATAACGAGGTTCGTGTCACCAACCTCTATTTAACACATCAAGTTACAGAAAAAGTATATCGTTTTTCTCATTTAGGTTTGCAAAAAAAAGGCTTTAGAACTAGAAACATCAACGTGCAGTACCTACCAACTGAAGTAGCAACATATTGGCCATGCGAATTTTTGTTTGTACACAGCAAAATACCAATGTTCTTTACGAATATGTTTGTGCTTGTCTTCCAGTTCCTGAGCAAAGACGAGTACCTCAATACCAATGTTCTTTACAATATGATTTGTGCATGTCTTGCAGTTCCTCAGCAAAGATGAGTACCTCAAAGGAATTGGGATATATGAGTTCATTATCAAGGCACTGTCCGCCCACAAAGATGACACCATCGACACCGAATCTAGAGCAGAGCTATGAGGAAATATGATCTTATCTCGTGGGATTCTCTCTCTTCACATGCAGTGCCAGACGCAGGTTTCGACAAACACATGTACGGCCAAAGCAAAATCGCAAATACGGTCCTTGTACATCTCTAATAATTTCATCTAAAATAATTGATGATACTACATCTGTAATTATTCAGCATATTATACTGTTCTTACATAAGTGATGGTATTTCATATGTCGTTCCTCGGCTTAATTGACGTTGCTACTGCTATGTGATGGTCAGCTCTATACAAAGTTACGTGGATGTCAGGATGTGTCTCCTTTGTTGTAGTCACTGGCATACAAACCTGTCAAATGCTTTTACCTGATGTCAAGTGTCTTGAAGCTTGGACAGAAGTTGAATCTTAATTAATAGCTGCATTTATACTACAGTACAAGACTAGAGAAGATCCTAGTGATTACGATGAGGGCAGTAAATTAATGCATGGTGGGTGAAATGATGCGCGTCTCCCGGTCTCTACCTACAAAAAGGAACTCAAGGGACTCGGGGTCTATGTATTTCTTAACTGCTTGAAGTTTCGTTTCACTTCTTAGCACTTGAGCAGCTAGCTCGATTTGGTCAAGCAGCTCAGCTGGCTGTTGAAAATTACAAATATGAACCGTATAGCTTTGGAGTTCACGTGGTAAAACAAAGAGTGAATGGTTGGATGCCTACGTAGGGATGAGATGTATCAGGCTGGCTTGACTCTGGATTCCTGCGCCGTCCAGTGAATCGTTGTTCCAAATGTGTCTCTTTAGGCGTGGTGTTTCATAGTGCATTTGCCAAACCCGCCACCCAGTCAATTGCTTCCTCCGAGATCACAGGTTTTGGTCGGTACAAGAGACTAGGGTTGGGGGGCTGGGTTTTGTGGGTACGATGCAAGGTCGCCGGTGGCGGTCATTTTATTCCACTGTTCGAGAGTAGCCGCTCGCCGAGAAGTACTCAGACAATGTTTGGTGCGGCTTAGCCTTGAGTAGGATATGGCTCAACCATCTCGATCTAACAGGATCCTAGAGGATAAGCGTGCACGGAGCCGTATCAACTTGTAAGGCATTAGCTGACGTTTGGGCATCTTCTGAATCATTTCTTGTGAAATTCTTGTCGATCAAAGAGACATTTAGGAGCTATGCGGAGCACAGGGTTTTGAGGGAATATTGATTATAAACTTCACATGGAAATAACAATCCAAATTAGCTTTGCGTGTACGCTGTAGTTTTCTACCCCTGGGATTACAAGTTTGGTTCGTTGACTTCACAAAATTAACTAAATACATGTGCACTACTATGGACCGACTTATTAAATCCACCATGTTTGTGGGTTTAATGCGTGGTCATGGTTGCACCTAGACAACGGAAGATATTTTTGAAGGGGTCTCTTTGTTCAAGTCTGTCGTCTGCCGGTGGCGAGAACGACATGGGTCTGCCGAAGAGGCTCTGATGTGGTTTCGATGCTGCCTGTCTAGGGATGGCAACGGGTCTGCTCCCCACCGGGGAGTGCCTTCTCATCCCCATCCTCATTTAACAATCGGGGAGGCTTTTTTCCCATCCCCATCCCCATCGGGATCGGGGCGGGGATCAGGTTCCCACTAAAGAGGCTAAATTCAAATTATTGTGTCACGTTGTGTGTACGGGCCTCAATATGCATGGCTTGGCTGCCCTTTTCCTTCTAGCGCCTCGGGCATATGCGAAAACAAGGGATTGGAGAGGATTTTTGCTTTCCTGTGAAAACATAGGGAAAGGAAACTTTCCAGAGGATTGCTACCAAGCGATTCCTTCGCTCCGAACGGCAGGAAAGGCGAGAATTCCTCAGGAACAGCTTTCCTTTGGTTTCCCTGCGTTTTTCCTCCATTCCGAACAGGGCCGTAGTGTTTTCGATATGTGTCTTTATTCTGTTACAGTTTTTTCCTCTGTGTTCTTCTTTTGCACCAATCTTGATTGTTTAGGAAACTGGGTAGTCAGATGGATCTGAGCAAGTCGTCAATGGCCAGGCTGACACCGACATTCATAGATTCCGGGGTACTTGTTTTTGTGTAACTGATCTGTTCTAGAAAAACTTGCTTGGTACCAGTCAATGTCTTCTGAAATTGTAACCCTTAAGAGACTTGACTTCGAACGGGTGCATGCATGTATTATGGACAGTAATTGTCGCAAGAGAGATTGAACTACTCTAATTGTACAGTCAACTCCAAAAAAGTAAACTATAGGACCACACAATAGGTGACATCATGCATTCAGATTGGTATGCATTTGACCGGTGAGGAGGCGCCCCCAGCCTCTAACATGAGTCTATTATCAAAGCACTGTCCACACACAAAGATGACACCATCGACAACGAATCTAGAGCAGAGCTATGAGGAAATATGATTCTCATCTTGTAACAGCGAAATTCTCGCCGTGCACATTTAGCGTCGGATGCAGGGTTTCGACAAACAAATGGGCCCAAAGCAAAACCGCAGATACGGTCCTTGTACATCAATAATAATTTCATCTAAAATAACCGATGATACATCATCTGTAATTATTCAGTTCTAGTACTTAAATAAGTGATGGCATTTCATCTGTCGTTCCTCGGCTTAATTGATGTTATCAGTGCTACGTGATGGTCAGTTCTGTACAGGCGGGATGTGTCTCCTGTTGTACTCACTGGCATACAAACCTCTCAAATGTTTTTACCTGATGTCACAGCTGTTAAATGTATTGAAGCTTGGACAAAATTTGGATCTTAAGAGCTGCATTCATACTACGAGACTAGAGTAGTTATTTATCAAGAGGGCGGTAAATCAATGCATGGTGGGTGAAACGATGTACGTCTCCCAGTTTTCTACCCACAAAAAGGAACTTAAGGGACACACGATCTATGCATTTCGTACACGCGTGATTGCGTGAAGTTCCATTTCACTTAGCACTTGAGCAGTTCATTTTCTTTCGGAATGGAGGAAAAACGCGTGATTGCCCAAACCGTTTTAAACCGCCCAAACCGGTAGGTGGATCGTAGTTCACTTTCTTTCACATTTTCCATCCCCACTCCCGGATTAGTACAAAAAATTGCATTAACCCAAACCGTACAAACCGTTTTTGCACATCCATCAACTTTGGGAAGATTACATGTTTGATGGTGGCGGGGCGGAAAAAAAATGCATTGTCCCACTTACAGAGAGAAAGAAAAACGTGGCCAGCCAATTTACCCCTATGGATACCGGTGTTGACGCTTGACATGATTTCGTGGTTCGTTTTTTTTCAAATATTTCAAACAGTACCACGAAACTAGCTAAGTGCTTGTGCGTTGGTACATCTATACTATTATTAAAAGAGCAAACATGTTCGGGATACATTAAATCACAACCGTTCAATATTTGATCAACGGTCCAGATCGCTCCAATGTTTGTCAACTCAACACACCTTTTCGTTTTTCTGTAAATTGCACGGATTGCCACCGCTAAAAGAAACGTGTTCCGGGCAGAGATCAAGACGTCCACTCCTTCGGCGTCGTTCTCTTCGAGGTGCTCATGGCGCGGCCGCCGGGAAACCAGGACATCCGGTTGTACGTACTAATTTAGCACCAAGCGAGATTGAGGTGCGTGTGAGCTGTATGTGTTAAGAGAAATATAGCTAGCTAGCTGGGCAGCTTGTTGCAGCGCCGTGAGTCTCCTATCGTCGTGCGTACTAGAGAATAGAGATGCAAAGTGACCTGGAACGGGGCTAGCTCTCGCCATGGAGATGCGGCTCTACCCGACGCGCCCCAGGCTCCCTGCCAGCGAAGGCCAAGCGCCCTAGCTCAGGGCCGGGCCCACAGTGGTGCCAACTGTGCGGCCCGCACAGGGCCCATAAAATTTTGGGGCCCCAAATCTTTGTATAGGCAGTATGTAGGTTACTGGGTTTTGCTGCGCAGTTTTTTGCCATGCGCCGCTCGCGCGTCTGAGTCGAGCTCGCGTTGCCATGGCTACTGGGCCTCTCGCGTCGCTCGCAAAGTCACGATCGGAAACAGTCCACGCATCGCTAGCTTAGCTAACTAGGGCCCTGTACGCAAGTAAAAAAAAACTTCACGCATACGATCGGAAATACGAGATGGATCGATGCATCGCCGCCTCCCGCCTGCCTCCCGAACCGCCGAACGCCTGCCTTGCTGCCTCCCGTCTCTCGATCGGCCAAATCAATCGCATCCAGATTGAGTGGCGGTTTGGCAAAATTAATCCGCACATGAATTAGGATTTAGGAGGAATCGACAGGGTAACCAATCTCATCTTCGCTGAGGAGACACTACAATCGCCAAAAGCCTAAAACAGGTAGCCTGTTCCTATTCGTAAATCCTACTCCTTTTTGATTAACTTAAATTTTATTTTACTCATCATTTGTATATTGATTTGAGCATGGGGAAACATCAATCTGTTCCGAGAAGCACAAGAATAAGAATTTAGGAGGAATCGGCAGAACGAAACTTTTCTAAATTGAAGCTATTGAAGTTCTATATGCATACTACAATGACACAACAAAGACTCGACGATTTGGCCACTATATCACTTGAGATCGAAGTGTTGTAGAAGATTGATTACGAGGATGTCGTTTTCATTTCAAAAAATCCAAAAAATGATGATGTTCAAATAAACATTATGAAACTTAAAGTTAATAGGTACGATTCTCAATATATTCAACTGTTATGTAAATATTATGACATATATATTTGAATTATTTATTAGTTCAAACTTTTGTATGCGATAGGGCCCCACTTTAAATTTTGGCACAGGGCCCCGGATTTTGCCGGCCCGGCCCTGCCCTAGCTCCACATCCAGCCTGAGCCCGCGCTTGTGCGCCACCTCCAGCCGGGGGCGTGGCTCCAGCCTCCAGGGCCAGGCGGCAAGGATGTACACGCCGGTGGTGCCCCTGCGCGCCGAGGATGCCGATCAGAGCTCGCCCGCGCCCGACCATTGACGGAGTTCCTGGACCGTTCCTGGCCGGAGCGCTTCTCTCCCATGGCCATAGCTCCCCCGGGCCAGCGCCATGGCCACCATGTCGGCCGGTAGCTCGTCATGGCAGGGGGGCAAGCGACGACGGTTGTCCTGCGCGCCGAGGACGCCGACTAGAGCTCGCCCGCGCCCGACCATGGACGGAGTTCCAGGACCGCGCCTGGCCGGAGCTCTCCTCTCCCATGGCCGTAGCTCCCGCCTCCCCCGGGCCAGCACCATGGCCGCCATGTCGGCCAGCTCGTCATGGCAGGGGGCAAGCGACGACGGTGGCACCCGAGGCTGCTGCTCTTGCTCTTTGCTGCGCCGGTTGCCTCGATGCTTGAATCGCAGGCCGATGCGGCGCAGGCGTCGTTTTTGCCTTGCCGGCGGGGCCGCAGGAGTTGGCGGGATGGTCCAGACTCCAGACGACGGCCAAGACGAGCGCCGGTGCACACAACATGTTCGACACAATGGACATGGGAGAGATAGGTGTCCTGGGTGCTGACTGTTGGAGACATCGTTGACCTTTTTCTTCTTCTTCTTTTCTATTGCCACTTAGACCTGACAGTGGACCAGCTCGGTCAGAAATCGCGTTAACATGACTAGATTGAGAAATCCGTGAGCTGCTTCACACTTCTTCCCCAATGTGCGGTGGTCTTCTGTCACGTACCTCAAAACTGGTGATAAGTAGACAACATTGCCTCAATTGTGGTGGTTCTACCTAATTTACTTTTTTCTGTGCGATGGAGGAGCACTTCATCATGTATGCATGCCCTTTTTGCAGTCTGGCACTACATATACTAGATGATGAGAATGTTGGAGACTGAATAGAAGGATATGTTAGCTATGCATGTATAGTGGTGTTTATCTCCGTTTGTTCTCATGGACTCGAATCCAAGTGGTGATCCACCGATTAAATCTACTCTGGCTGCCAAATTCGATCGAGCTGTGTGAGGAAGTTTTTTTGCTCAAGAAAAAAGCGAAGCAAGGTTTGTAACTTGGAGCATCGTGGTAATGAGATAGACGAACAAATGAAACAATCTACACAGGTGGAATCATGCCGAACACAAGGTACATCCAGATCAACCGTATTACCGATGAGCTGCATGCTAAAGGTTGCTACTTATTGTACTTAATTTGCTGGCCAGAAATGTTACAAGCACATACGTATGTGCCGATTTTTTTTGTTTGAAAAATGCTATTTGTCGAGCAGTGTGGACTTTCAGCACCAACAATCATAGAGGGCTCGGCTTGACATGAAAATTTAAAGGCGCACCCATTATATTCTGCGCTTCAACTATCTAGCACTTTGGAGATCGCAATGCTGCGACCGTGTTTCAGGTTTGTTTGCAGCTTCACAACATGACAGTGTTGCTAATAATTTTGGTTGTGACATGTGAATGCTGCTTCACTGCATTTGTCACCTTCATGGAAACGTTGAGGTCACTCAAAGAGAAGAAGCAAGCTGCCCTGTGAAAGAACGGTGGGCATGTCAAAGCTCCTCACGATCGGTCTTTATGCAATTTGGTCGGGGCACCAATGCACGCATACACCTCAAACAATGTCACAACTTTGCACATGGCAAGGCAGAAGTGGAGGAACTACATGTTGTCGGTGTTCAGCGGCCCGTTGGAAGAGCCACAATGACTTATCTCAATTCATATATGTTTTTCACTAATCACTTATGACAGTCTCTTCATCATGTGAGGGATGCGGTGGCAGCGCGCGAGGCAGAGCAAGGATGCGGGTGGCGTTTGCTCGTGAGGTGGGATGCGTGCAACGTGCAGCATGAGGCAGGCGGTGGCATCGCACGATGTGGATCCGGGTGATTTCCTAAAAGAACTATGATGAGGCGAAAGAGCAGGGGCAAGTGACACTTTCTGACTCTATGATAGAATAGTGTGCAATCTAAAATCTAGGACCGACGCAAAAATGAAAAATAAGTAATACATGTAGCCTTTGATACGGTCTTTCCTACTTATAAAATTTCCCGAAGACGTGCATTGCACGTACATGCCAACTAGTAGTCATAAAAAATATAAATAGGACATCGGTAGGCGTCCCCCGGGGGATCTGGGGGGAAAATCCCCCGGGTCCCCCTGCCGACACGTGTCCCTCTTCCTGACCCAAAATCGCACCAAATCCCGCTTTTGCTACCGTGTAGCAAATAATTACCCGCTTTTGCTCCGTATGTAGCAAAAAACGGTTTGCCCAGAAAATAGAAAATGAAAAGACGGACTTCGCCGGAGACATCACCGGAGACCTCGTCGGAGATTTCGTAGCTACAAAAACGTGCTATTGTAGCAAAATCGACTTCGCCGGAAACATCACCGGCGACATGGACGAAGACCTCGCCGGACACATGGTAGCAAATGTTTTGTTCTATTGTAGCAAAATCACATAACAATAATAGCAAAAAAAATTGTTATATTGCCGCATTGTAGCAAAAATTCTTCCGTCGAGATTTTCCGATTAGACTTATGGTGCAAAACGCCAGAATAAATTGTAGCAAAATTTTTCTTCTTGTAATGCAAATTCATGCAACATATGGTGCAAAAATTTAGACATGGACAAAGACCTTCGTAGCAAAAACATTGTGCTATTTTAGCAACACCATGAAACTATTGCAGCAAAAAAAAGTCGACAGCATGTGGACGGAACCACACCGGGAACTACGTCGGCGGGAAAAAGGGAGCAGCATAAGCGGACGAGAACCACCACGCTGTGCAGCTCGCCGGAGCTTGGGGAGACGAAGGGGCGTTGTGGAGCTCGGCGCGGAGAACGGCGGACGACCATGGCGCCGGGTCGAGTTGGTCGCGGGCGGAGCAGGTGCCTCGCCGGCACCGGTTGCCGGCTTGGAGGTGGAGCTCGGCGCGCCTCGCCTCGGGCCCTTGTCCTAGTGGTCGCCAGAAACCTCGCCGGGATTGGGGATGCGCTGCGAGCCGGCGGCGCAGCTGCACGGGGGAACGAGTGGCGACGGGGGTTGCGCAGGCGTGTGGCGGCGGAAAAGGCGGCGCGTCGGGCGAGAATCCTGCGCTGTGTAGAAACGGATGGAGGTAGGTGAAGAAAAATGAATGGAGGAGAGGAGCCAGGAGGAGATAAGGTGGAGGTGGGCCACCAGAGGGCACATGGCGCAAGGGGAAGGCGGAGGACGTGGAGCAACGGATCGTCCGGGGGACTACAAACCTTTCCCTAAAAAATAATGTATAAATAGATGTGTTAACTTTTCTACACTCGATGTATGTTAACATGTCAACATTAGCGTACTCTCTCTCTACGATATTGATCGACGAATATTTTATTTTATGAATGCACGTAGAAAAGGTAACTTATATTCGTCATCTCTCCTTGCTTTCGCTCTAATAACCACCTCATACCCCTCCAGTTCACATCCTTCACCATCACCGGATCATCAGCGTGAGCACCATCGACAACCACCTCCCCTGTCTCGGCTCTGTGCTCTAGCGAACTCCACACGAAACCTATAGACGATTGCATCTGCTACTTCGCCAACACGCTCTAATTGACCTTAACATGTGAGCCCATCAAGCACCACCGTCCGCTGCCATTGCGGTCACACATTTCAGCATTGTCATGCACTCATGCTACGTTTTAGAGGTCTCTTCAACAATGCTATTGCCTTATGCTTCTTTTGTGAAAACGATGAACGGTTCTAGTACCTTAGGGAGCATGTAGCAATATTGTTGGAAGCAAACTTACCGATAATTAACCTAGCCCGCAAAACCGAAACTCGAAGCGAATATAAATGAAGCAATTTGTGGAAAATTTCATCCAACAAACCTCCTATGGTATGTGTGTGAGATTAGAATGCATTGCTCAAGGTGATTACATGTGTCATAGATGCCCAACACTTGCTCTGTGACTTCCGTTTCTATACACGGTCTCAGAGGTGGAACAATTGGGATAGGTAGCCAACATTTTACTAACGCCTCGCACACCTATGCCGACACTAAAGTTAGCACTGTTCTTGCCTTTGAACTATTGATGTACTGGTTAGGCCTATGCCAATGCATCGTATCTTAGCACGTTATCATAGGAGCAATAAAAACTTAAGAGACAACTAGTACAATGCATTGTTTATTAGGCTGGTCACAGTGCGAGTAACTAAGGTAGTAACATCACATATTTCAAGACAAGTTTGCTTATGTGACATGTAATTAATGAAAAAAGAGCTGGCTGTGGTAACTTTGCTAGTTACTGTAACATTACACTTATCAAAACCAAATGAGTCTATAGCTTAATAAACAAAGCATTATATGACATCACATATATGTTACTCCCCACTGTGGAGTTAGTAACATAGGCTAGTAACATCAGCATGTTACTACTCTATGTTACTCCCCACTGTGAGCAGCCTTATGAGTTGTATATAACTAATGATTTGTGGCTCATGAATCCATATGACTGGGTTAGGCCTATGCCAATGCAAGTTTCTTAGCACGGTTTCATATGCATTTTGCTGATGTGGCATGCTAGTTAATGAAGTAAGAGAGTGAGTTTGTATCTTATAGCTAACATACACCCCTTGCACGTGGTCATAGGCAAAAAGTATTGCTAACCCAATCATATGTATGCATGAGCAAGAAATCATTTAATTTAGATACAACCCATAAGAGACAATGCATTTGACTAGTCGTTTCTTAAATTTGTAATACTCCTATGATAACGTGCTAAGAGACGATGCATTTTGACGATGCATTGGACTGTGTCGTCAGCCTATTCATTTTTCCATTAAACAGCCTATTCATGTTAATGACAACTTTAATGAGTAGAAAAAATAGTCATAAATCCCATGTATACTTGGCAATTAATGCACATGATTCGTTGTGATCTGGATATCTGCACCAAGCTTGTCGCATCCAGTTTACTTCATGAGATTTCATACATGTTATAGTGTATCCGGCAATCCCACGGGGAAATCCTCTACTACATATAAATCAGGCACCTTCGACCAGTTATGTATGATGGTGATCGATCTAAACCAAGACAATGTATAGTTGGGTGCTAATTGTCCGTTTAGTCGTCTCAAAAATCGTAGAGTCGACTTGATATGGGGTTTTGTTGTGATCTTTGCATATTTTCATTTGACGGCGGGGTTCCACAGTCTTAGATGTGGAACATGTTCAACCAACTCAGACTACTGTGACCAATGTACCATTTTCATATACCAACTAGCAATTTTGCCCGTGCGTTGCAGCGGGAGCAAAATCATGAGGACAACTAAAAATCGGACTACCAATCGCTTGCTTCTCAAGCCGGTTCCGCCGCTTGTTCTTCTCAAGAATCACACCGGAGCAACCCTTCTTCCTGTTCGGGCGCCCTAAGCCGTTTTGAAATAATGTGTAAATTTTGATTCGTATGTTTCAGTCCGTAAGTTTAACATTTTGTGTTTCAATGTGTGTGTAATTGGTTTAAGTGAACCCTGATCTCAAATTTGTCCGTGCGTCCAATCGGCACCCACCTGGCAGGGAGGGACGTCTAAACTATCTTCTTGACAGTTATTGAGTAATATGTGTGTGCTATAGCTACCTTAAAGTGTAACCTTCGAAATGTGCTTATCCGGTCGGTACCTCGACTTACTTGGTCCATTGTTGTCATAGACATCTAGCTCTTTTATTTGTTTTATTATACTTTGAAATCCACATTGTGCTGGTTATAGTGTAGTTCTAGCTATTTTATTTGCTCTCATTATTTAGTATTTACACTGTCTAAACTAACTTATGTACACAGTTACACACGACACAATAATGAAACAAAATTCACCAAACACGCCAGGTTCATGGAGCAGCTAAATTACATGCACATCCTCCTTGGGCTCTTAGCTCTCGCCCTCCCTTTCCCCTTGTTCCTAAAGGCGTGGAAGCGCCGAAGCAGTAGCAATGGCGGGAGGCTGCCAGCGGTCCTCCACCACCTGATGTGTAGCCCGCTGATGTACAACGCCAAGCTTGGCGAGGTCCCAGTCGTCGTCACCATCCGTATCCAGTATTCCAGTATCATGAATTCCTTATGGCCTTACGCATGATGTCAACTGCAGGATGCGCCCGTCAAGCCCCACCATCCGCATCTTGTTGGCCGAAGAATCAGCATCCTAGAGCTGCTCGGTGCGTCCAGTCGTTCCACCGCACCCGAGAGGAGGGGGTCGGCCGCCTCATCGGATGGGACGCGAGGGTCTGGCGTGGGGCGGTGAGAACGTTGTACTGCACAGGGACGTAGCTTCCTCCTCCATCTCTCTTCCCCTCGTGGAGCGCTCCCGTGGGATGGCTGCTCTGCTATTTCGATTTGGTCTGGGAATTGTATCGAGGAAGCTGTTCCGGGCTTTCGGCCGTGACGAGCGAATTTATTTAGACTTGCGATCACGCCCGGGCAAGTCAGCCTCAGGTTATCGCTGCCGCCACTGTGGAGGCTCGTCGCAGGCGGAGCTAAGGCTCGCGCGGAGGGAAGGCGAGCACGACGCGGAGCCTGCGCCAAGAGCACTCTCGCGGGCGCCTTGCCGGAATCGAGCGCTCTCGCCGGTGCCGCCGCAGGGGCGTGTCGTTGGATCGCAACGTCGCGGGTTCGGCGTCCTGTGCTCCACCATCATAAATTTCCCCGACAATCTTGAACACAGCTTCTGTTAACACAATCATCGGTTTGGAAAATCATCCGGATATAGACTCCTACTCCCATACGGGAACGAAGCACATGACATAGGACATAGGAAACCAAATCAACCACGTTGCTTTAAAAAAAAAATCAAACCACGGTAAGTCGTAAACCTTAGGCAACGTACAAAACGAACCCCATCCAACCCACGGACGGAACGCGATGTATGAAACGGACGAACAAGAAGCCTTGCTTCTTTTATTATTAGGTAGAGAAAAAAGAATGCCAAGTAACAAATAACACGATTAATTATGTGGAACATCTCGTCTTGGTGCTTTATATAGACCTGGTATTTAAAATCAGAAGTACTTTGTTTTGTGAAATGATAGATGACATACTTTTTGTATGGTGTTTATCACATAGCACATCAGTGGTATAACTCATTAAGAAATTACCATATACTTATCTTTACTCGCACTCACTTACTCATTTGACGTTTAAATTATTGTTGGGTCTGCAAAAAAACTTTATAAGCCGAAAAAGGATAATTCTTTAACACTGGGCTTGTAAGATATAATGTCATTAAATCTTGGTAGAAATCTCCATTGTGCGAGATACCGAACATGTACAAACAAGAGAAGATCATTTGCGTTGGTAAGAGAGAAGAGCTTGCGAGTTTAGCGCTTGGTCAACAACCACGAAATACTTCATAAGTGAAGGGCGCAGTGAGCCAGCCAGCACGTACATAGCGATAATGGCCATCCTCTTGGAAATACTAGATTACTTAAGACGATGATATAAAGTAGTTTAGAGCGGTCCGTGTAAAGTGTACTCCCTCCGTCCTCGAATAAGTGTGCTTCTGCCTTTTGTGGAAAGTCAAACTTATTAAATCTTGACCAACTTTAAAGGAAAAAGTGCCAACATTTATGATACTAAATTGGTATCAATAGATTCGTCTTGAAATAAAGTTTCAAAATATACCAATTTTATGTCATACATATTGATACCCTTTTCTAAAAAGTTGGTCAACTTTAATTTTTTTTTACTTAGTATAAAAGCTAGAGGTACACTTATTCGAGGACGGAGGGAGTACATGTTCTGCAGTCGGAACTCTGATGAGATTGTGCATGTTTGTTGACAGTATTAGTTGTGAACTAACAATAGTCTGAGTTTTCTATACTGAATATTGGATGGATAATGTATATGAAACGAGCCGATGTTCATGTTCTTCGTGGGTGTACAGCTGATGCTTGTACGTGAGTTGATCTGCTTATAAATTCAACTCTACTGCGACGACGAGCAAGCTCGGGCCCACTGTGGTGCCGACTGTGCCGGCCGCACAGGGCCCCAAAATTTTAGGGGCCCAAAATTTAAATTCTAAGTAATCGTATAATTAGACAAAACTGTGAATGAAAGCAAAAGTAAACATGGGCTGTAGTGGTCAGGATGATTTACCTACTCCATGAGGTACATGGTTCAAATCCTCGTTACCCTCATTTTTGTCCATCATTATATTTTTGTCGAGTTTGGCCAAAACTACAGACTTTTTGAATCCTCTTTGCCGCATATTATTTTTGCCCATTTTTTAACCGCGAATAAAAAATGAGTTTAGCCTCACGTACAGACTGAATCCTCTTTGCCGCATATTATTTTTGCCCATTTTTTTAACCGCGAATAAAAAATGAGTTTAGCCTCACGTACAGACTTGGGTAAGTGGTTGAATCCTTCTTGCCACATATTATTTTTGTCCATTGTTTTAACCACGAAAATATAGTTTAGCCACGCGTAGTCTTTTTCTCTAAGGGGGAAATCGACGCACCTACCTTGCTGGCTAACGAATGATGCCTTGGAGCTATACCACGGTGTGAAAACAAGCGTATATATTATCTATTTATTTAAACTAAAATTTATCCAGCTTTACAAATAGTATTGATATTTTTCAAAGATGAACAAAATTAATAGTTAAGACCGGTTCGGAAAATCTGTAGGCCCTCATCTAGGCACGTGGACATGATGTACTGGAGTCATACGAGAGGCCAACTTGTCGATCGATTCAAGCTAGCGACTTGAGAAAATTGACAAAAAGCGTCAAGCTCCAGTTCGTATTTGTTCCTTCTCGACTTACTCTGTGCTTGCGATCAGCCGATCACCCACCCCCAATCCTGATCGACACTTCGGTAGGGATTGGTCACCGAATTTCGAGAAAGAGGGAATAGGGCCCCATTTCATAGTTTGGCACAGAGCCCCGGATTTTACCGGCCCGACCCTGACGACGAGCCGTTTTGCGAGCTATGAAATGGCTGCTCAAATACCTGCCCCTGCAAGCGTCTCGCCGCGCCTCGTGGGGGTCGCCGCTGCCTCCACTCTTCGTATTCTCCCGCCTCTGCCAGGATGGCCCCGTCCGCGCCGCGCTCGTGCAGCTCCCGGACCTCGTCACGCTCTGCCTTCTCATCAAGCTCTACGTCCGCCACGGCACGGCCAGCGACGGCCTCCTCATCCACGGACATGTCTCCCGCATAGCCAATAGTGGAGGAGGAGGAGGAACGCCCCACGCCAGCCTCTTCGTCTCCAACTCACTCGTCTGAGACAGTAGCCGGAAACGGGGTCGATGCCGCGTTCCTCGACCCGGGGTCGATCGACCCAGATCGAGGGTCGGGAACGATGATGGGTCGTCGTGGGTCGTGGCCGGGTCACGGTCCCGTTCGTTTGCCTACTGACCCCAAGTTCCCAACTGAGGGCATCTCTAACCGATCCCCAATCGGTTAGAGGAGTAAACGGAGGAGTAAACTTTAGAGGAGTAAAAGTACTCCTCTAAAGGTGGTCGGCGCCGAACCGATCCCCTAAATTTAGAGGAGTAAACTTTTTTTTGCCCCATTTCTTTCCACCACTCCACATATGCATTCACACATCTCACATATAGTTCAAACAAACAATAAAAACATACGGACAATTCAAACACACACAATCCATCACTTGTGCATTGAGTTCATTCAAAAGTAGACTCTACCACCACCATCGATCAAGGTCACCAAAAAGAAGCTATCGACCTTGTTTGATCCAAAATACCACCAACATATCACCTCATATGTTGTGGACCACCATCGAAGAGCTCAAAGACCGTCTCCGAAGAAGTCATCACCATCACCACCACCACCTCCTCCTCCTCGGCCACCATCACCTCCTTGGCCATGAGCATCTCCACCAAAAGATCTTTGAAGGATCTTTGCTCGAGTGAGCTCCCAATACTTCTTAGCCGTGGCATCCATGTTGCTTGGGTCCATGAACATGATAGCACGCTCATCGATCTCCTTCTCTTTTGCTATCCTCTCCTCCTCAAGTGCAACCCTCCTCTCCTCGGTAAGGGTCCTCCTCTCCTCGGCCTCCATCTTCTTCTTCCACTTCTCCTCCTCCATTGCCTTGAGCTCGGCCCACCTTGCCGCCTTCTCATCCCTCCTCTCGGCCGCCAAGGCTTTCTTGGTCTCAACCATGGCACATAGTTCTTCTTTGTAGCCTCCAACTTGGGCACCTCTCCTTTTCCTCTCCTTTGCAAGCTTTTGCCCCTCGGGCCTCTTGTGCGGATCTTCGTCTTCCTCATCATTGGCATCGATGGAGATGCTCACCCTAGACCTTTTTGGAGTGGTCTCCCAATTCCTCCGCACCCACTTTTCATTGCCAACAAGCTCGTTATAGCAATGGTGCAAGGTGAAAGCTTTGCCTCCATTCTTCTTGTTGCGTATCTTGTAGAGGTCTTGGATGAGTGGCCCAAACTCCGTCAAGGGCACTCCACTTGGCGGGTTGGTGTGCACTTGATCAACACAGCCGGACCACCGGTTGCAACACTCAAGAATGGCACCCCACCGGTGGCCGAGAGAGCCTTGTGTGCGAGTGATCGGCACCTCCACGGTGTTGTTGTAGTATTCCTCGATACAAGCCCAAAACTTCTCCTTCGATTGGTCGGTGCCAACCGATGCATCGAGTGACACATTCATCCACGCATAGCACAATGCGACGTCCTCTTTCTCGCTATAGTTGGAGGCTCGGCTCTTCTTTGTGCTTCCTTGTGTCTCCACCTCGACTTCCTCAACCACTTCTTCCTCACCCACTTCTTCCTCCACCTCTCCTTGCTCGGTGGGCTCAACCTCTTGATCGTCGAAGTTCATGTCGTCGATCCCGGCGGCATGGCTACCCTCCAATTGGCTCATGAAGGTGGCCACCTCCTCCTCCACCACACTACATATCATCAAAACAACATCACCGTGTGTCTACAAATAGCCAACCGATGAGAGGAGAGGAGAAAAAGAAATTTTTTACCTTGCCGACGATCCATCGAACACCTCGGGCTCGTCGACGTTGACGACGGCCGTCCGCGACGGCCGGCCTCGGGGAGGGTTCGCCGTCGAGGCCTTGCGCGTCGAAGAGGCAGCTGCAGCCTTTGGAAGCGCCGCCTTGGCCTTCTTCTTCTTCTTCGAGGCCGCCGCCTCCGCGAGCGCCACCTTGGCCGGAGTCGGCTTGCTCTGCCGCTGGCCGGTCACAGGAGCAACGGGAGGACGCGGCGCCACCTCGGGAGCCTCCACGCGCTTGCCGCCGGCCTTACCGGAGGCCTTGATGGCCGTGCCGGCCGGCCGGACCACGTTTTTGGCCCCCAACCTTTTTTCCGATTGCGGCGGAGATCTCCGATTGTGGCGGCGTCGAGGCGTCTCCGGCGCCGGGGATGGTCGGAGAAGGTGCGCCGGAGAGCTGCGCGTCGATCTCGGGCGGAGTCGGCGACATCGGCGCCGGCGGGGAGGCGGGCGGGAAAGAACGGCGGCGGGCGGGAAGAGGAGGTCGGGAGGCGGGAACTTTTTCTCGGAAGTGGCCTCGGAGGAGTAAATTTAGGAGTCGGCCGCCACTTTTACTCCTCCGATGAGTATAATTTTACTCCTCTAACCGTTTACGAGTTCGGTTAGGTGCCGCCGCTGCCTATTTTTACTCCTCTAACCGATTTTAGGGGATCGGTTAGAGATGCCCTGAGTACCTAAGATTTCAAGCGGAGTAAATACCAGTCATCCCTTATTCTAGTCGCAGTCCGCCGGCGGCCGACCGGAACGCCGCCGCCGCCGGCGCACTGCCGCCTGCCCTACACCTGCTCCCGTCCGTCGCAGCCGTCACAGCTTAGTCGCCACCTAGCTCACCCGAGAGGCCGCCGGAACGCCGGAGGCACCGGTGGACTGGAGTGCTCGAGTGAATTTGTTGAACAGGTGAACTGGATTTGAGGTTATTGATTTGTTCTCGTGGAGAAGAAACAGAGTAGAGGATGGTTTGTGCAGTTGCGGTTCGTGGGGAGTCAACCTTGTACTAGTCTCTCGGCTGACATATAGACCCCGCAATTAAAGGAAAACGTGTCGGCAAAAAAAGGACGGAAGTAATTAAATGAAAAATCTCAGTAAAAAGCTGTAATTCTGGCGGGGTTTTCTCTCCACGCAAAATTTGAAAAGAAAGTCATAAAATCATAATATTTTCACCCAAAAATGGTGGGATCTTTGCCTCCATGTCACATGATTTATGGTAAAATTCTCAGCAAAAATGTTTTATCGCGAGACCCGTCTTATCGCACCGGGGTCATCGACCCAAAATGGCGTGGATCCCGACCCTCGACCCAAATTAGCGTACCAAACATGTATACCCCTTGTCGAACCTTATTCCCGACAGCGGCGACCCTCGACCCGCGACCCCGTTCCTCGACCCCGGCGACCCAGAATTCTGGCAACTATCTGAGTCGTCTCCATGTACGCCAAATTCGGCCTGCTCGACTCATGGTCAGTTCAATAGAGCTGCGCGGCTGTGTCTCCTGTGTTATAGTCACTGGCATAAAAAACTCCCAAATGTTTTTACCTGATGTCACAACTGTCAAATGTCTTGAAGAGGCTTGGACTGAACTTCAATCTTAAGAGCTGCATTTATACTACTACGAGACCAGAGTAGTTAGGACTTAGGAGTATTATCAACCGGGCAGTAAATCTCTGCATGGTGGGTGAAATGATGCACGTCTCCCGATCCTTACCTACAAAAAGTAACTCAATGATCTATGCGTTTGTTACTTGCTTGAAGTTTTGTTGCACCTCTTCGCACTTGAGCAACTACAAGCTGGGTTTTGTCAAACAGCTCATCTAGCTATTGAAAATTACAAATCTGTACCGTATAGCGTTGGCGTTCATCTGGTAAAATAAGGAGTGATATGGGCTGGATGCTAGAGTGCATGATGCGTATGTAAGAATGAGAGATATCAGGATGACTTGACTTGCCAGCTAGGCATTTGCTACGTCGAGTGAATCGTTGTTCAAAATGTGTCTCTTTGGACGTGGTGTTTGGTAGTGCATTTGTCAAACCACCTAGGCATCGCATTGTGTCCTCCGAGATCATTCCAGTACAAGATAGTTAAGCTGCGGGACTCGGTTCGGGGGTGCGAGGGACCCTGGTGGTAGTCGTTTTTTCCAACTGTTTGACAGTAGCAGTTTGCCGAGAAGTCGGACAATGTTAGGTGCGGGGTAGCCTTGAGTTGGATATGGTTCTACCATCTCGATCTAACAGGGTCTTACCGTCAACAACATTGTGGATGCATAGGGGATAAGCGTGCACGGAGGAAGCCCGTATCAAGTTGTAAGGCATTAGCTGGCGTTTGGCCTAATCTAAAACTAAATTGAACCTTTTTTCCTAATAAATTGTTTAACTTTGCTACCTGCTGCAAAATTCTTCTGTGGGCATCTTTTAAATAATTTCTTATGAAACTCTTGTCAATCAAAGAGACATTTAACCGCTATGCGGAGCACTGGCTCGTCGACTTTACAAGATTAACTAAATATACATGTGAACTAGTATGGACCGGCATATTACATTACACCATTTTTGTGGGCTTGATGCGCGTTCGCGGTTACAATTACAACGGAACAAATTTTTGGAGGGGGCTCTTTTCCCAAGTATGTCATCTGCTAATGGCGAAGACGACATGGATCCGCCGAAAAGGCCCTAATGTGGTTTCCGTGGTGCCTGTCACTCTCGTCGTCACCCGTCAACAAGCTCGTACAGGTTCGGCACCGCGTCTCCTCGACCCCGAGCGGCGGCGCCGTTGGAGATGAGGGAGGTGTGGCCCGGCAGGCCGGGGTGGACTCTCAACGGGGGCGAGAGCAGAGGAAGAAAGATAAAGAGGAGGAAGAAATGAGAGCCTTTTCTCATTCTTCAGTGTAGGAAGTTATAGATGGAACGGCAAGTTTGGTGATGCAAATTGAAATTAGTTAGTATGTGAGCAACGATGTTGTAGAACTAATTAACATTCAGTTTAGATATGTTCGTCTAATGTAACTCTATTGTGGAATGTTAGAATGCACATGTTTTGTTGTTAGAACTTAGCGATGAGATTGCGCGTGTTTTTTTCGAGAACCCTCATGTTTGTTTGTTGAATGTTACAGGAAAAAATGACAAAAAACCACCACAATTGAACACAAGGTGACGATGAGCCATCACCTTAGGGTTTTTTGACACATAAATGCCTCTACTGAGGCCATGGTGTGACGCAGAGCACTGATTCACCTGTTTAAGCCTGTTAATACGTTTTATAACAGTACGGACCCACCCGTCAGGTCCACGTGTCAAAAAAAAAGAAAAAAAAGCAGGTCAACGCAACCCCTGCCCCTCTCTCGGTCTCTCCCACCTCCCTGTCCCCTCCCTTCCGCCTCCGCGCCGCGAGCTCGCCGCTGCCGCCCAGCTGGCGCGCCTTCTTGTCCGATGGAGACGGCGCGGGCACCCGCCTCGTCCAGGTCGCGCACCGTGCAGGCTATCTTCAGGGACCTCGACGCCCGCCGCGCCGGCATCGTCCTCGCGGTGACCCGACGCGGCGCTCAGGTTAGTGCCGCTCCCTGCACCTCTCCCTGCAGTGGTGCACCACCGTGAACCCGTCGGTGCCGCTGCCGCAGTCGAGCGGCGTCGCGCGCGCGATTGTCGCGCAGCGCCCACGCTTCCGGCGACCGCGGCGCGAACCCGCGGACGCACGAGCACACCGGGAAGCCGTTGGTGTCGCACACCCCGTTGCTCCCGCACGGGTTCACGGCGTCACACTGGTCCTTGGGCGCGTACCAGTACATGTTCCACGCGCCGGCGGACCACACCCACGTCCACCGCTGCAGCAGCCCGCCGGCGGCGGCCGTGTAGGTGGCGGTGTCCGGGACGCCAGTGAACTGGTGGCCGTCCCAGGGCCCGGAGCGCCACACTTTCTCGGCCCCGTTCCAGATGAACACGCATCCCTGGGAGCAGAGTGTCCGTCGGGTGGTCGAACCCCTACCACGCCACGCGGCCCCGCGCGTCGGAGACGACCAGGTTGCTGTCGTCGAGGATCCGATGGAGACGGCGCGGGCACCCGCCTCGTCCAGGTCCGATGGAGACGGCCCAGCGTATCCGCCTCCGGTGAGTAACCGCTCCCCCATCCCACCCCCTTCTCGTCTCCGCCTCTCGTACCGCCGCGGCATGTCCGGGTGCGCCAGCCAAGTGTCCACGGCTGCCGGCGCCGGCTTCGGCAGGCCGGCCACGGCCATGTACATGCGGGCGAGCTCGGACCGCGGGGACGACCTCGTCTGCGCCGCCTCGAAACAGCGCAGACGGCCGGGAGGTCCGGCGTGGGCTCGCCTTGCAGCATCGTCCCGGCGTGTGCTCGCCTTGCCGCATCGTCGCCGCGCCTGCCGGCGGCCGCGAGGCTGCGGCGGCTGCGGTCCCTCACCTTGCACGGGCACCCGCACGCCACATCGTCGCCGCGCCTGTCCGCGGAGGACAGGGCCACGAGCACCTCCTTGCACGGGCACCCGCACGCCGTGCTGAGGGGTACTCAGCCGCGAACTGGAGGAGGCCCGGCCGGCGGCAAGCTCGGCCACGAGCTGGGGGAGGGACGGGCGGTAGCGGCGGCGAGCTGGGGGCAGGGCTGGGAGGCCGCGCCGGAGAGCTGTGGGGAGGGACGGGCGGCCGCCCTCTGTTATGGAGCGTTGACCTGATTTTGTCTTTTTTATATGCATTTTTCTTTTTCTTTTTTGCCACGTGTACACTGAGAGCGGGTCCCACCTGCCAGAAAAACTGTTAGATAGCTAACCACAGGTGATCAGTGCTCCGCGTCACGACCTAGCCCGAATAGTGGTATTTATGTGTCAAAAACCCAAAGGTGGTGGCTCATCGTCGCCTTGTGTTCAATTGTGGTGGTTTTTTGTCATTTTCTCAATGTTACAGTGTTACTGTATTATGGAGTAGGTGTGAAACTGTGAACTAACAACAGTACAGTATGTGTCCTCAACACTGAAATTTGGATGGATAATGTATACGAGACGTGCCGATGTTTTCGTGTGTCTGTTTCTAAATTTCAACTCTAGCCATCTCCTGCGACGACGAACCGTTTTGGGAGTTGGGACCTATGAAATCTCTGCTCAAACGGCTGCCCTGCAAGCGACTCGCGGCGCCTCGTCGGGGTCGCCGCTGCCTCCACTCCGACTCCAGCCCGCACGGCCCTCTCCTCTCCGCATTCTCCCGCCTCTGCGAGGATGGCCCCCTCCCCGCCGCCCTCGCGCTGCTCCCGGACCTCGCCGCGGCCGGTGTCCGCGCGGACCCCGTCTCGCTCTGCCGCCTCATCAAGCTCTGCGTCCGCCACGGCACGGCCAGCGACGGCAGCCTCATCCACGGCCATGTCTCCCGCCACCAACAGTGGAGGAGGAGGGGGAGCGCCCCACGCCAGCCTGTTCGTCTCCAACTCGCTCGTCTCCATGTACGCCAAGTTCGGCCTGCTCGAAAACGCGCTCCAGCTGTTCGGCGGAATGCCCCAGACGAACGTCGTCTCGTGGACGACCATCATCGCGCGCTGGCCAGTGCCGGCGGGAGGAAGGAGGAGGCTCTGAGGTTTCTTGTTGCGATGCAGAGGGACGGCGTGGCTCCCAACAGTTACACGTACTCGAGTGTCCTCGGTGCCTGCGGCAAGCCTGGTGTGCTCGCGGCCGTGCACGCGAGCATCGTCAAAGTCGGGCTGGATTCGGATGTGTTTGTGCGGAGCTCCTTGATTGACGCTATATGAAGCTTGGGGATCTGGACAGCGGGCGTGGCGTCTTTGACGAGATGGTAACCCGTGATTTGGTCGTGTGGAATTCGATCATCGCTGGGTTCGCACAGAGTGGGGATGGTGTTGGGGCAGTAGAGTTGTTCATGAGGATGAAGGAGTCTGGTTTCTCGGCTAACCAGGGTACCTTGACCAGTGTCCTCCGGCATGCACAGGGATGGTCATGCTCGAGGTGGGAATGCAGGTCCATGCTCATGTGCTCAAGTATGACAGTGACTTGATCCTGCACAATGCACTTCTCGACATGTACTGCAAATGCGGGAGCTTGCAGGATGCAGACGCCTTGTTCAGAAGAATGCGTCATAGGGATGTGATCTCGTGGAGCACCATGGTCTCTGGTTTGGCACAGAATGGGAGGAGCACTGAGGCACTGAAGGTTTTCGACTTGATGCAATCTGAAGGACCTACACCGAACCGCATAACAATGGTTGGAGTTCTGTTCGCATGCAGTCATGCCGGTTTGGTGGAAGATGGTCAGTATTACTTTAAGTCAATGGAGAAGCTGTTTGGCATTCAGCCTGAGAGAGAACACTTCAACTGCATGGTTGATCTCCTCGGTAGGGCAGGGAAGCTTGATGAAGCCGTGAAGTTCATCGGTGAGATGAATTTTGAGCCAGACTTGGTCATATGGAGACCCTTCTTGGGGCGTGCAGGATGCACAAAAACGCCAACCTTGCAGCATATGCAGCAAGAGAGATCCTTAAAATTGAGCCTGAAGACCAAGGTGCACGCATATTGTTGTCAAATACATATGCTGATTTGCGACAATGGTCAGATGCCGAGAAGTCATGGAAGGCGATGAGAAACCAAGGGGCCAAGAAAGAGCCCGGGAGCAGCTGGATCGAGCTGGGGAAACAGGTCCATGTGTTCATTGCTGGTGACATTTCACACCCATGCTCAGCAGGTATAGTTCAGGAACTGAACCGACTAATCAGGCGGGTCACAGACCTCGGTTATGTCCCACAGACAGAGTTTGTGCTGCAAGATCTTGAGAGTGAGCAGAAGGAAGATCTGCTGAAATATCACAGCGAGAAATTGGCCGTTGCATTTGGAATAATGAATTCATTGGAGGGGAAGCCTATAAGGATCATGAAGAACCTCAGGATCTGTGGTGACTGCCACTCATTCATGAAGCTCGTCTCCAAGAGTGAAGGCAAGGTGATCATCATCAGGGACCCGGTTCGATTCCACCATTTCAGGATGGAGTTTGCTCCTGTGGCGACTACTGGTAGAGATGGTGACACACATTTTCAAGGCTTCTGATTGTTCACAGTTGGTGTGGCATTTGCTTTGCAACTGTCAGATACTTAACCCATGTACCCTAGTTATCTTTTGAAAGAAGAGTAAGGGCAGTGCTGTCAAAAGAACAAGAAACAAAGGTCAAAGGAGATAAAAAAAAGTAGGAAAAGAAAAGGAGAAAGATAAAAGTAAGATAACAAATAGCGCCATAAAGAGGCCCACTGGGCCGTCCTTCCTCCCTGCTTGTCCACCTAATCCACGCAAAGCCGAAACAGAGGCGCGCCGGCGGAGAATTCCGCCATTCCGTCGTACTCTTCTCGCAAGCCCTAGAAGCGATGGTCCGTGCAGGCCGCCACCGCCGCCAATAGTAAGGGGCGCGAGGAGGAGTGGTGGTTGGGGTCGTGTGGCGCGGCAAGATGTCGGTGCGGATAAAGGCGGTGGTGGACAGGTTCGTGAAGGAGCTCAAGGAGGCGCTGGACGCGGACATCCAGGACCGCGTATGAAGGAGCGCGAGATGCAGAGTTACATCGAGGAGCGCGAGCGCGAGGTTTCCGAGCGGGAGGCCGCGTGGAAGGCTGAGCTCTCCCGCCGCGAGGTAACGATTCCTCCCGTCCTGCCCTGTCCCGCTGGTCAGCATCTTCCATTGTCTGTTCCGTGATCAATAACGGGGAAATCTGGACCCTGCCACAGCTGGATTTGAATTTCTTCGGAAGGGTATTCGCTCTCTGTCTGTCGATACTGGTAGCAGTTGTTGCTGAAATGTGTGTTTCTTGATGAATGAATTGATGTCAATGTCATTCAGTTTCTTGTGTGTTATTCTCCGCCAGCGAGTAGAGAACACTTTCTTTGTGACGCTGAAGAAGTACATTGTACTGTAAGAGATTATTCCTTGCTTTACACCCTAGTATTCACGAGGGTCAGAGGAATAAAGTTGTCCTCTTTCAGTTTTGTAACAATAGCCAAAAATATTCAGGTGACTGACAGGTGAAGTTAAGATGTAAAAAAAATTCTTGACAAGTAGGTTTCTCAACAAAGAATATTCTTTGAGAAGCACTGATTATCGACATGTTAGGTGACTAGAGTAGAGCATACCAGGCCAGTACCCTGAGTTCATAAGTATAGGTCATGTTTTCTATTTTCTGCTGTGTCTACTATATAATGCCTTGTTGCTTAGTATTGTCTAGGAAGATTACCAGTTGTCAAATTCTTGTGATTGTGCATTTAAATATGCTACAAGTCTATAATTATACACCCGATCGGCTAATGTGTGGTAGTTGAGTCTTAGTGAGATTTTTCCAGGAAAGAAATGAATTTATAGCCATAGTTGTAAGGTTGAGTCATTGTTGGAAGGAAATAAATTAACGTGTCATAATTGTAAATTGAGTCTTGTCAGATCCTTCTAAGGAAAGAAATAAATATATAGCCTGAAGAAAAATGCACTAGGTATGGTCCTGGTTTCGGCAACACTCCATATCCTATATTGTGAGATGAGCGACACAAAAAATGACATTTTACCATAGGAAGCATCTCCTTTGTGTACTGGGAGTGTGGGATTAGTGGAGGTGACAAGGCAGGTTAGGTGGAGGGAAGTGAGAAAATTGGGATGAATATGTTATATGTATACTCTGCTAAGGCTACGCCGATTCCATTTTTGGTACATAATCTCATAGACTCAACACACCCTAAAAGTTGGTAGGGTTTTCTTTCTGAGCCTGAACGAGTGAATCATTTAACTAAAAAGCTTGACTAGACAGCCTCATTACGTGATTTTCTCTCCTTTTTCAGTCATGATGCTTTTTTTTTTGTTCTTTTTAACTGGTAACTGTTAAGTGCCCAATTTAAGATGTGTGTCTTCATAATTTGCTTCCTAAACATGTATACCCAATCCATGGCTCGCTTAATTCATAACCTCCGTCCATCTTGCCCTGTAACGCTTATCAGCATTTTCCATTCTCCGTTCTATGATCAGGAACACGGGGGTTTGAGTTTCTTCGTAATGGTATTCGCTACCTGAGGTCGAAAATCTTAACAACTATTGCTGGAAATGTGTGTTTCTTGATGAATTGATGTCAATGTCATTCAGCATCTTTTGATGCTGTTCTCCGCCACAAGAAAAACACTTTCTTGTAGCGTTGAAGAAGTACATTGTACTGTAAGGGATTATTTCTTGCTTGATGCCGTAGTATTTATGAGGGTGTCAGAGGAATAAAGTTGGCCTCTTTCAGTTCTGTAGAGAATATGTAAAAACAGTGAGGTAACTGACAGGTGAAGTTAAGATGTAAGAAAATGTCTGACAAGTAGGTTACTCCACAAAGAACTATTTCTGAGAAACATTGACGTCAACTGCTCATAATTGACTAGAATAGAGCATATCAGGCTAGTACCCTTGAGTTCTCAAGTACAGGTTGTGGACTCCTGGTTTTTCTTTCTGCTATATCTACTATATAATACCTTGTTGCTTTTTATTGTCTAACAGTATCACCAGTTGTCAGTTTTTTGTGATTTTGCAATTAACTATGCTACATGGTCTAGAATTATACACCCGATTGGTTAATGTGTGGTAGTTGAGTCTTAGTGAGATTTCTCCAAGGAAAGAAATAGCCAGAAGACAAATGAATTATACATGGTCCTGGTTTTGGCAATACTTGGTATCCTATATTCTGACATGACACAACACAAGAAAATGACATTGTAATGCAGGAACACGTCCTATGTGTGCTGGGAGTGTGGGACTGGTAGAGGTGACATGATAGGTTTGGTGGAGGAGGTGAGAAAGTGGGATGATTATGTGTACCCTTCTAGGCTACGCTAATCCCATTTTGGGCACATAATTTCATAGACTCATACACCCTAACGGCTGGCAGGCTTTCTTTGTAATGTAACCGATTTAACCATTTAGCTGAAAATCTTGGTTAGACAGTCCCATGACATAATTGGGTTATTCATTTTGTTTTTTAACTGTTTTTTCGGGCCAGGTAGCTGGTAAATGATCTTGCTTGTCTGGTTGCTGGTTCCCCTGTTATTTTTAAGTTGAAACCTGGGTGCTTCAAATGAACAAAACATCAGATCAATATTGTAGTCACCCGCTAGAGCCAAAACCATGTTGGGTATAATCAAAACATTTTCTCTATCAAATTTTGGAGTATGTCACGAACTCAGAGACCTTCTGGTTTCAAACATTTCCTATGTGTGCCGGGAGTGTGGGACTGGTAGAGGTGACATGATAGGTTTGGTGGAGGAGGTGAGAAATTGGGGATGATTATGTGTACCCTGCTAGGCTACGCTAATCCCTAACGGCTGGCAAGCTTTCTTTGTAATGTAACCGATTTAACCATTTAGCTGAAAATCTTGGTTAGACAGTCCCATAACATAATTGGGGTATTTTTTGTTTTTTTACCTGTTTTTTCGGGCCAGGTAGCTGGTAAATGATCTTGCTTGTCTGGTTGCTGTTTCCCCTGTTATTTTTAAGTTGAAACCTGGGTGGGAGGTCTTCAAATGAACAAACATCAGATAAATATTGTAGTCTCCCGCTAGAGACCTTCTGGTTTCAAACATTTCCTATTGCCTTTTAATGATACTGTTATTTTGTAGCTCATCATACTTTTGCGGCATATAACACGCCATGCTGTGCTTGGTCTTTTGCAGGCTGAAATCGCACGGCAAGAAGCAAGGCTCAAAGTGGAAAGGGAGAACCTGGAGAAAGAAAAGAGCGTCCTGATGGGAACTGCTTCGAATCAGGACAACCAAGATGGCGCCCTTGAGATCACAGTGAGCGGCGAGAAATATAGGTGCCTCCGCTTCTCCAAGGCGAAGAAGTGAGGTATGAGCTAGGGCACTGACGAGGCAGCCGTTCGTCGGTAGTTACACCATTAGCAGTTTTAAGCCTTACACCTGTTCCAAACTGGAGCAGCATAAGAAATCCCCGAGTGTCCCTTACCAAGTAAAGGAATCCCTTTTGATATGTTTGTTAGGCACTAGTCAAGGTAGTCACTGCTGCGGTGCTGCCCCCCTCATGTTCCTGAATAATTGGGTGATTGAGCGGCAGCATGAAATGATACCGGCCTGCCGATCGAGTGTCCCAGGCCTGCAGTAACTTGAATGGCTTCTGATTAATTATCATCACAAGACAACAGCCATGTTCGGTCTGCCTTCTGATTGCCAACGTCGGTTCACTTCGGAAAACCAGCTTGGAAGGTTCCTCATATTGATATTGTGTGTGTCCTTTAATTGAATATGAAAACAGAGTACAAATTCCTTTTCTTCTTCAATATTCAGTTGTGCCACTGTAATTTATTTATGTTTTGTAAGAACTGGGACCGAGCTTTACCTCCTACTCATAGTGGCCACTGGAGGCATATGGGGCGGTAGGTGGCCGCTCCTGATAACGACTGTTACCTGAAAAGCCAGAGCCTGTCCTTGTTCAGAAGTTTATTCAAGTAGCTGATGTGCTCACCTCAACCGTCTTCACTCCCAACCCGTTCATCTCCCCTAAAAAAAACTCTCAAGATTGTAGTTACATCAAGTAGTAATATTGTGAATCCAAAGAGAAGCAAATAGACAGTCTTTAAAGAAAATGCAATTTTAGCTGTTAACACTATGTATGAATATAGTAATAATTCGGAAAGTTCACATAATAGGATATGATGTTTCTACTAATATATTTTTCATTTCACTAACCCTGATAACCGATCTATATTCAGTGGAGTCGGCTGCACACTTCTTGAGATGTCATTTTATTTTAGAACGGACTCAATATGCAATATATTGACTGAAATGGATCAAGTGACTGTTACTTCTCTACGGATCGTGGAGGCCGTGACTGAACTGGATCAAGTGACGGTTACGTATGTGCAGATCTACGAGGCTCCTGCACTCCTGCACATTAACGGCAAATTTGACACTGTAGACCCATAGGCGAAAGTTTAACACAAAATGAAACTCGGGCGAAACTATTTCACGGATCTGACCCTTTTGAGTAGCGCCCCACGATCAGGCGCCACACTACACAGGGTAGCGCCTCGTGATCAGGCGCTACACTTGTTGCCAGCGTGGCGAGCCGGGACCACGGTGGGGCCCAGTCTGGGGGTATAGCGCCTCATGATCAGGCGCTATGGTGCGGTAAGGTAGCGCCTTGTGATCAGGCGCTACCCTTCTGGGCCCTCCTCCAGAAGCTGGATTCTAGCTATTTCACATATTGCAGTGTTGTTGTTACTTCTTTCAGAAATAGCGTGCTATCAAAAATAGCGCTGGATTCACGCTATTTGTGAGTACACATATTGCAGTGTTGTTGTTACTTCTTTCTTCTTCTTTTTTGTAGGGAGAGTAGCGCTGGATTCTAGCTATTTCAAACTCTAAAAACATGCGAACAACTCCCCTAAATTTTTAATATAAATAATTGTTGAGATCTGAGATTGGCACAACAAATCATTGTCGAATTTGTTATGAAAAAAATGATTTATAGATATATTTACTTTTAGTTATTTTTTCCACTAACACTCGCTAACCATGAGGTTCGGATGTACATAGTGGGGTAGTAAAGTACGATTGTATGACACGCCTCGCCCAGATAAGTGAACGGACCACAATAACCACAAAACGCTATTAAAGCTTGAATTATGCATGATTTTTTTTACACATTTACTATTTAACTATTTTTTTTGTCAAAAACTCAAAATTATAATTCTTATCCTTTCTATCGCTCTCCGAGATTCACGAGCGGTATGTCTTCCTTTTCGCTCCAGTACCAAATTTTCTTATGCTGGGTTCTTGTGCATTTGGGTGGAACGTTGTTGCGTTTTCATTTTGTTATAAACATTTCTGTTTATGGGTTGGTTTTTTGTATTTGGCATTTTTTTAAAGTTTTTTTAATCAGTTGAGGGAACGGGGTGGGATTTATTTTTGTCACACGTTTTTCGCGTTTCTAGGTTATTTTTTTTGTTTTTTACGACACCTATATACAGTGGTCCTACATTTAGATGTAAATTACAGTTGTTGTTAACACGTACATAAAATAGTTGACATGTAAATTACTACTAGCTATGTGCTCGTGCGTTGCAACGGGGACAATTACTTTTATGTTTTATGGCAAGGTGTTCTTGTGTTCTAACGGGTAATAAATTTTATGTCTTATAATAATTTGTGCGATAATTGTATATTGAGAACAGAGGCTAAATGCATGAGATTTATGAATGTGTTATCTGGAAAGTGCTTTTGTATCATGAAATAATGTTTCAATCAAAAAGAAATGAAACAACTTATGGCCTCGGGAGTAATGTGCAAGAATTATTCTCAATCGTGGGGGAGAACTGATTCCATCGATTAGAAAAAATGAAATGAAAAATGAAAATTCACCGGCTAAGAAAAAGCTTTTATCTCACAAAAATATTTCGATGTTTGGTGGGAGTTACTACATACTCCACAAATCAGCTCCATATGATTCCATCCATGAGAAAACGGTTTCCATAGCACAAATTGAAATTTTCATCAATTAGAAAAAATATCACACGACAAAAATGCTTCTATCATTGCCGAAAAGGAGCTAGTATTTGCTTGATTTTCAGGATTTATGCTCTTTATATTAACTAAAAATTTGGCAAACAGTGCTTTCCATCAAATTTTAGACAAAAAGGATCAATTCAGCTAGTGAATTGTCAAAAGGGACCACCTCCCGAACAAATTATCAAAAAAATCACCTGTACCGTGGCGGCAAGCCCGCCAGGCGACACGTGGCACCTGCCACCACAGACGGAGGCGGCAAGGCTTGCCGCCATGGGGGAAGGCGGCACGTCGGGAAACTGACTACCTGACACAGTGGCGGGCTAACGTTGGCGCCCGGCCGCCACGCACGGCGGCGGCATGTGGTGCAGCAAGGCCGGCCATGCAGCAAGGTACTTCACACGTAGGTTGAAAATTTTGTTTGATTTGTCTTTTTTGTTGGGCAAAAAATAAAAGGTATTTCACATTGAAAATTTCCACACTCGTAGTGTACATGGTTGACTACATCCAGTATATTTTTCGAAATATTTTGAAACATTTTCAAAAAATTCAAAAACGGGCTACAATAGCCTAGGTACCAATATGCCTAGTGGGGCGTGCACAGAAGGTGCCACCGGCCATGTCAGTGTGCCGCCGTTGCTGGTGGCGGCAGGGCCCGGCAACCTCCGTACGTGGCGGTAGGTGCCACGTGTCGCCTGGGCAGCCTGCCGCCACGGTGCAGGTGGTCTTTTTTGACAATTCGTTCAGGAGGTGGTACTTTTTGATAATTCACTCGTTGAAGTGATCTTTTTGTAAAAAAATCGTTTCCATCCTCTGCGAAGAAAGGTCTCGCATGAGATAATATTTCATTTTGATGTGGGATTTGCTACCTATAAACATGCAAACGTTAGGTGAGTTACGCAGCTAAAGCACGAAATTAGAGGCCAGTTTGCGTGAGGTGACAGAGCAGCTAGCGAAAAGGAAAAGGAGAGAAATTAGGATGAGGTGCCCGGAGAAATTACGAATCAGCTAGCAGTTTGTACTCCTGATTGTTCTCCGGGTTTTTTTGTTGGACTGCACGAAGGTGAGGTAGGACCGTAGCGATCTTGATTGAACCATTATCGTGTTGACAAGGAAGCAAACACAATTGCTTTCCAAAAAAGTTCAGATTGTCATTTATTGTACATAAATCATCGCATGTAATTTTGGCAAGGAAACGTCGTGACTTTTCGGAGCGTGATCGGATGCCTTGGATCGTCCCGGCATTGAGTTGGAGATGTTTTGATCGATTGGAGGGTCAGGATTCGTCCAATGATGAGTGTTGAGTGTTTTAGAGATGATCAATCATCACCAACTCCCATTTAATAGTAAAGATTTTTTTGTTTATTACATATATACATTTATACCGCATCTTTTGTTAACTTGTAAATGGATCTTATACATATATACTATGGTCCTACCACTAGTGGAAACAGGGCCATCGGTTTGGTCCTTTCGTCCGGTTCCCTTACGGACCGGTACTAATGTGGGCACTAGTCCCGGTTCATACGTCCAGGGCGTCGGCCAGCACTAGTCCCGCTTCGAACTGGACCTTTAGTCCCGGTTCGTGATACGAACCGGTACTAAAGGGTCACGGCAGGCTGCCACAGAGGTGGGGCCAGCGCGAGCACCCTTTAGTACCGGTTCGTATCACGAACCGGTAGCCATGGCCATTTTTGAGCTCGAGTTCATCAACATTGTCTCATCTATTTCCTCTCCGAGTTCGACTTCGTCTCCATTTTTTTCCACCATTTGTCAAGATTGACGGCGCCTCATCTATCCAAGGGTTAGCAACTTCATCCTTTCTTCCGACGTTGCAACTTTAGCTCATTTCGTTGCTAGTTTAGCTCATTTCATTTTTCTAGTGCTAGCTAGGTGTTTGATGAAATGCATAAGTTAGGGATTTCATTTGTTTTATATGCAATTTGAGCTCAAACTAAATTATGATTTGTGGGTTTTAGTGTCGTCCCGTCCCCATCCTCACCGACGTCGATCGCCCGCGCCGTCCCGTCACCGGCACCACCTCGGTGAGCCTCTTGTTTTTATCTTTTATTTTTTTTTAAACTTAGTTTTATGATTTAGATGCATAGTTATTACTTGTATAATTTTCGTACTTGTATGATTGTTTTTTATATGTATAGTGTCATGGTTTTCATATCCGTCCCCGTCGGCCCTCGTCCGGTCTATGATTCGGATGTGGTATACTTTTATAACTTTTAGTTTCATTTCGTTTTATGACAATTATGCCGACCAACTTGACATAGATATTTTTATCTAGGAGGTAGTTGAACTGGAAATTCGACCGACCCTCTTGTCGAGATGTTAAATTTATTTGAAAAAGAAAACAATGATTTGAAAGCAAAATTGAAAAGAAGTGAAGATCTTCGTCTCCAATGCCTAGAAGAGAAGATGAAATTGGACTTCAAGCTTGCCGACGTCGTCGATGATCACCAGATCAAGATGGATGCAATGCGCTTGAAGATTAAAAAGATTAGAAAATATGCCATTAATCAGAGGCTTGGTATCATTATGCTGTTGGTTCAGTAATTACCTTAGTTGCGATTTTGATCGCAATTTTTTTTGGATTTAAATTCTTTAGATAGTTGTATGTTAGTTTCAATGTATGTTTTATGAGAACTATGTATTACATTTGGTCACTACTCTACTTTGCTTTTAATGTGATAAACTTGTATTAATTAATTTGGTCACTTATCTATTCATGATGTAGTGTAATGGTTTTTGATATACTTATATAATGCAGATGAACCGGCAATGGATGTACGGTGACCGACGCAGTCCCGAGTTCATTAGTGGCATGCATAATTTTCTCCATGTGGCTGAGGCAAACAAGCGGTCGAATGGTTTTATTTGTTGTCCATGTAGTGCCTGTAAAATACGAGGGATTACTCTATCTCAAAAACCCTTCACGTCCAGCTGTTGCAGTCCTGTTTCATGCCCGGCTATAATTGTTGGACCAAGCACGGAGAAAGAGGGGTTATAATGGAAGACAATGAAGAAGAAGAGGATAATGACAACTATCCTATGTTCAGTGAACACGGTGGTACTACAATGGGGGAAGACGAAGCTGAAGAAGAGCCCATTGTTGATGAGCCCGATGATCTTCGTCGAGCCATTCTTGATGCGAAGATAAACTGCGGAAGTGAAAACGAGAGGTTGAAATTGAGAGAATGTTAGATATCACAACAAATTGTTGTACCCAAATTGCGAAGATGACCAGAAAAAGCTAGGTACCACACTGGAATTGCTGCAATGGAAGGCAGAGAATGGTCTATCTGACAAGGAATTTGAAAAGTTGCTGAAAATATTAAAAAGATGCTTCAAGGGATAACGTATTGCCTCCCAGTACGTACGAAGCAAAGAAGGTTGTTGCCCTCTAGAATTAGAGTGTAGAAGATACATGCACATCAATGACTGCATCTCTACCGCGGCGAGAAGTACGAGAATCTGAATGCATGCCCATCTCAGCATAGAAGCAACGCGGGTTCCACGCAGCTAGAAGCATCTGCATTCGAACCGACGGCGGCTCGCTACCCCGTGGATGATGTCACGGAGAAGACAGATTGTGAGCTACATATGTGCGGTGACCCAGCACACCACTGCATGTTGTAGTGTACAAGTCGTTGATGTAACACGCATGGAAGGACCTCTCCGCAAATATTACATCCCACAGAGTAGTAAACAGAAACATAGCCGGTCCAAGGTAACACTATATGATTACCACACTATTCAATACAAAATCTCGAGACCCTTCTTTTATATTGAAGCAAGTCTCCCGCAAATGAAATACAGAAAGATCCAAATCATAGTACTAAGCTGAATATCAACTAATTCTATTTCTGATCCACTACTGCTGTTGTCACAGCCCTAATCTATTCCAACTGGAATATCTTTATCCAGGGTTGTACTCTCCTTTCATTAGATGTTGTCTCCTCCCTTAGCAAGGTGGTCTTGTGTACGCCATTGCACTGGTGTCGTCGTTGCTCCATTTACACAGTTGTTGTTGCTGCTTCACGGCTAAGTAGTCATTGACTCCTTCAAGCTCCACCGGTAGACTTGACTCCTTGTTAAATACTTCCTTGACGTCATGATGGATAACTGGCAACTCCGTTGATGGCTCCAAAATCTAAGCAGGGGTCAACGGGGAAAGGGTGAGCAACACGAGTGTTACTCAGCAAGTTCAAATTATAGGTGATAAGGTTTTTATGCACTGATGACCCACAAGTATAGGGGACCGCAACAGTCTTCGAGGGAAGTAAAACCCAAATTTATTGATTCGACACAAGGGGAGCCAAAGAATATTTATAAGCCTTGACAGATGAATTGTTAGTTCAGCTGCACCTGAAAATAGACTTGCTGTCAAAGTTTATCAGTGGCAACAGTTTTATGATAGTGGCAGTAGTGAAATAATAGCATCAGTAAAATAAAGGCAGAGTAATGATTGAAGTAGAACAGGATTAAAATACTGTAGGCATAGGGATGGATGAACGGGCGTTGCATGGATAAGATAGTTCATGAAATAGTAATACATAGGGCAATTGCAGGTAGATAATAATAAAGTATCCAAGTAATAATTAATCATAGGCATGTGTTCCGTATTTAGTCGTACGTGCTCGCAATGAGAAACTTGCACAACATCTTTTGTCCTACCAGCCCGTTTGTAGCAGGGCCTCAAGGGAAACTACTGGTAATTAAGGTGCTCCTTTTAATAAAGCACCGGAGCAAAACATTAACACTCCGTGAACACATGTGATCCTCAAGTCGCAGCAATCCCCTCCGGTTATCCCAATTTCTGTCACTTTGGGGCCTCGGGTTCCGGACAATGACGTGTGTAAACAACTTGCAGATATGATCCAAAACAATAATTATTCTCATGATACAATAACATGTTCAGATCTGAAATCATGGCACTCGGACCCTAAGTGTCAAGCATTACGCATAACAAGTTGCAACAATGACATAAAGTACTGATAATGGATACTAGGCACCATGCCCTAACAATCTTACAACTATTACATGAACGATCTCATCCAATCCCTACCATCCCCTTCAACCTACAGCGGGGAATTACTCACACATGGATGGGGGAAACATGGCTGGTCGATGGAGAGGCGCGGTGGTGATGATGGCGATGATCTCCTCCAATTCCCCGTCCCGGCAGGGTGCCAGAACGAGTTTCTGATCCCGATTAGGGTTTTCTGTGGCAGCGGAGCTCTGGAGTGTTTCTGGAAAAAGCGTCAATCCCCCCGATGTTTTTAGGTCAGAGGCAATATGTAGTCCAAAGGGGAGCGTCGGGGGCCACGCGAGGCGCCCACATAAGGCCTCGGCGCGGCCCACCTTCTGCCGCGTCGATGGTGCGTGTGGAGCCCCCGTGCGCCGTCTCCGCTTCGTCTTCTGGCTCCGTGGGTCTTCTGAAAAATAGGGACTTCTGTGATTTTTTCGGAATTTTCCCGAAACTTTGACTTTCTGCACAAAAATAAGACACCAGGCAATTCTGCTGAAAACAACGCTAGTTCGTGTTAGTTGCATTCAAAACACACAAGTTAGAGGAAAAACAACAACAAAAGTGTTGGAAAAGTAGATACGTTTTGGACGTATCATGCACTAGCTGCTGCCATGACCAACGGTCATTGACATAATGCAAGTTTTGGAAAAGATTTCTTCAAAAGTCAAGTTTATTTCAGAAAACTATGCTCACAGTCTCCACGGGTTCATAGTCATCACTTGGGATGCCTTTCCCGCTGCGGTCTGTAGTTCCTTCCGGGAACACGGATGTGACAGTCACAATTTCTTGTTGTTGACTCTGCAGAGCTGCGTAACTTTACCCATGAGAGAAACCCAGCCTTGTTGCCTTTCCGAGTTGCAATCCCCGTCCATACTTCCATGGTATGGGGCCAGGTGTGAGTCCAAAGCCAATCACTGCCCCTCTCCGCACAACACATATCCGCCCATTTGTGGCGCGGCCGGTAACAAAAACCGCTATCCCGCCACCCCTCCCGAGCTTCTATTCCAATCACCCCGTCAGGTGGGAAGGTCACGCGCTTCCACGCTGTTGGCCGCCGTAACGAACACAACCAGGTAATAGCCTGCCGAGGATATGTGAACGAGAGAAGATAGCAGCTGACTTTACCGTCCCATGCTAGATCTCATGGTAAACGCTTCAGTACGGCGCTAGGATCACTGTGACATTGGTAATTAATCCTAGGTATATACTTTCCCGCACAATGGAACCTCCACCACAACATCATACCGTGGTTCCATTGCCAGCCAAACAATATATATAGCAATTCACATCATTCGAAAATAGTTATTGTTTTTCAATGCAGTGATAATAATATGGTTTTGGAAAATAGTTTTTTATAAAAATTGTTCAGTAAGGACATGCAAGAATGAACTTGCCTGTGGTAGAAATGGCCGTTCAATCTTTCGGGGTTCTAGGGTTTGCGGTAAAACCCCGAGTTCTGAAAATAGCAAGGTAATCCTGTTAAGGACTACTGAAAACTCTAGCAGCATGCTATTATGCATAATCATGAGATGCATCGTCACCCCAAAATACCCCCGGTTGTGGCTTTTAATACTTTTGAGAGTTTTTAATTAATTAGAAAGTTTGACAACGATTTACATGAGGAATCAACATATGAAGTAGTCAAATTTTAGATAGTTCAACTTTAATTGAACTCAACAAATTATTTTTCCATCTCATTATTCTTTGGAAAAATAGGTATGAAAAATATTTTCAAGTCATGTCCACTTAAGGATCCTTGAATTTTTCATCCACTCAAAACTTGTCAAAATTTAGCAATAAAACTTACAGATAAATTCCTCATAATTTATCGAGTGTGTTGATTATTTTTAGCTGATTTTTTTCCTTTGCTTTGAGAGTTAAAATTCATTTAAATTTGGATAATTTTATTTGGTGAATTACCAAAATGACCCTGGTCTAATGGACTGGAGTGGGTCGAACCCAACCACTTGGGCCGAGCCCAAATCGTTACTGGGTCGAACCCGACCAGGTCACCCTCTCTCTCACTCTCGCTCCCGCGATTCCCCAATCGCTTCTGGCGATGCCGCCGCCGTTGCCCACGGCTCCGGCCGCCTCCGACCATCACCGGCGCCGCCGCTCACCGGAGCTGCTCTACCGCCTCTCCGCCTCCGATTCCCCTGCACGAACGCCTCCTGCCCTCTCGATTTCTCCCCTGAGCGGAACCCTAACCCTAGCCGCTGCTGTCGCTCGCGATTCCGGCCACCGCCAGCTCGATCTCCTCCGCCAGCTCCCATCGCCGCCACCCCTTCTGTCTTGCACCGGCCACGCCTCCTCTAGCTCTCCCTCGAGCTCCTGGCCGCCTGCCCCGACACCCTCGAGCCCGGCTCCTTCACCTCCACGAGCATGGCTCGCCGGCGCTGTTCCTTGGGCTCCCGTGCCTCCACCTCCATTCCGACACCGGCGGGACGGCAACAAACTGCAACCCCGGCATCCTCCTTCGGCAACGGGTGGTGTGATGGTGCTGTGGATGTTGCTGCTGCGACGATGGTGGTGTGGTACGGTGAAGTTGGTGTTCATTGTCTCGCGGTGCACTTCACCACGGCAGCACGGGCCCTGCCCCGTCACGCCATGATGCATGTGTGCCGCACGTCAGGTATGACCCCTCTCTTCTTCCTTTCGCTCCTCTCTCAGGAAAATCTCACTCTCGGCACAGGACATGGTAGGAATAGGTTCCTAGATGTTCTAGTAATTTTGGTACTTCTCCAGTTCATCCAAGTGATGAACTAATGCATGGAATCGTGCTGGTTGGCTCGGATTGGTCTTGGACAGTGGATTAACTGAAGAAATCTTCAGTTTGTTCACTTGTTGTTTCTGTTGATTAATTGCAGAGGAAATATCTAGATGCTTTACTCATTTAGGTGATGTGTGGATGCTTTATTAATTCCTGCAGTTGCTAGTGATCACGAAATACGGTGCATAGATGATATAACTGTGTGATGGCATTTCTGTGGTGCAAAGTGACTCTGTAATTGATATCTTGCATGATTTGTTCACTGGTGTGCCTCTTAGGAGTGTGCATAGTGTTCAGATCCATGCTAAGCATGATCTGGTGATGCTAGTTTTGCTGGAATGATTTAAAGAAATGTATTCTTGGACAGATTGGGCTATTTAACTGATAAGAACAGATTCTTTCTTGATTTCTTAGCTCTAGCCTGTGATGCAAAGGCTGAGGCATTGATAAGGATAGATGCTATTTAGTGGCTTTTAAATCTCTGTGATGAGCTATGCATAGCACTTCTATGCATAACTGAGAGATCTTTCCTATGCTTACTCCTCTTTATATTTCTTTTGCTTCATAAACTGATAAGAACAGGATACTGCACCCCTCTCCTCTCTTTCCTCTCATCTAATGATAAGAATAGATGTTGCACACGATTTGGTTCCTAGGAATCAACCTGTGTTGTCGAGCAGCTTGGTCTTCTGGAAAATGATGATAACCTGCGTCTTGTGGCTAGCCAGCTCCTCCTCGCTGCTTGACCTATTTCCTAGTTGATTTAAAGATTGGACAAGATCTGGTAGGGTTCTAGGTGTTCTTGGTGTTCTAGAGCTGTCCTAGCTGATTTGGAAATATGTTTTACTTGCTAGATTAATGGCTGGTGTATTTGTGCTGCTGAGAGAAACATGTGGTGCAATTTGTAAATGATTTGGCTGCTGCAAAGAGTTTGTGGTGCGGCTGGTTGTTCTTGTGTTCTTGCTAAAATGGACATAAATGATTTAGTCCAATTTCGTTGGTCATCTTCATGTTGTGGTGTGTAGTGGTCAAATGGCTGCCAAGGTTTCTTTTATAGGGCCTTGCTATCCCTCACAAGTTGACACCTCAAGTGGTGACTCTTGCTTTATATGGGTGAGTAAGCTACTTGTTGTCATGCCCTCACATATGAGCATTACTTGGGGTTCAAGTTAACTTAAATATTTTGCTTGTGGATAACTCTCCTATGTGGCAAGCTTATCCATCCCAAGCTTGGTTTTATCTCCTTGCAAGATTTAATTTTGAGCAAGACAAGTGGCAATTGTTACTTGATGGACTTGTGGGCTGATCCTCCTATGTGGCTTGTGAAATATTAGTGGCTTAGCAAGTTATGGGTGGTGATCATGTGGGCTTTTCAATTCGGATTTGTGGCTTTCTCATATGGCTTCTTTTCTTCCTTGGTAATTAATACCATTGGAGATACAATTTAATTTTTAATGTGGGATTTCTTTGATGAACTTGACTAGATTGGAGGGAAATAAATATGTTGCTAAGATAGATAAATGTGGATCAATTATGCCTTTTGTCTCATGTTGCCTTTGTATCTTCTCAAATGGATCATGTCCCTTGTTGCCTTCTTGTTGCCTAGTTGATCCATGTTACCTCAAATGATCCAAATTGATCCACAAGTATGATCCATTGTTGCCTTCGATTTAATATTGATCCCTCTAGTCACCAATTGGATACTAGGACAAGTTCCTAACATCATTAGTTAAGTTCCAACATCAAATTGCCTCACCCTTGTGGTGAAGGCGAACATTTTAATTAAGAAACCTTTCTTTTGTTGTGGTTTATTTTTAGATGATATTCAATTGCTTTATGCATGCAAAGAGAAATCTGTTAACAAGGTCATGACTCTTGTTTCGAAAACACTTTTGCATAACACCAAACTTTTGAATCTCACATAGTTTCCAGAGAAGTTAATAAGAATAGGTACTTGCTTTCTTTCTTCCTTTCTTGATGACCTCCTTTTGTTGATGTGCAGGGATCAATGATAAGAAGATTGGGAGATAAGAAGATCAAGATAGGTTAGAAGATCAAGATAAACTTAGATTAGGCTTTCCTTTTATTCTTTGTATTTTCCTTTTGATTTGGATGAGATATGTTCTTATTCGATTAATTGTAATATTAATTATCCTGGCAAGTTTCTGGTAAAGTTTGTGTAGTGTCATAATTAATTTAGGTTGTATCCAAATGCATCTTGGAAATTCACTTCAATTGTAAATAGAGATATGTATGGTGTTCATTCGAGATGAGGTGTTAAGATGATAGATTTATGAAATATGATCTTAATGTATTTGAATTCTTGTATGATCATACATGTGAATAATGTGATGAGATGATCATATAGATGTTGTTGGAGATGATTCAGTATTTTGCCCTATTTGAATTATATATTGTCATTCATTAAATTGTGATCAAAATGTCGAGAGATTTAGGAAAGGTCATGTAAATTCAGGAATGCCTCGACAGATGATTCTAGTTTCCAATTTGTTGTTACAAAGATCATGTCGAGGTTTATAGCACTCAACAAGATGATCTAGCTCCTAATTCATCGAGTCAAGAGAAACATCGATCCCTTTGTCTCATTTCTTTAGCGCGCCAAAATTTCCCGCATTTTTAGATGCATGTAATGCAAATGCACTTATTCTATTTCTACCCTTTTGACTCTCTAAACCCTGGTATTACAATATGTCAGTGGGAACATATCCTTGAAGGTGGCGGTCGGCTATGCTTTATGATCACTCTGAATTATATCACTATTCTGACCACTAAAACCTAAAACCTAGCTAAATTCAGAGAAGTTCATTAAGGTTTTGAGTGCATTTTACAGCATTTACATCCATTTGCAGATCAGTGCGCAAAGGCACACATTTCTCCAGAAATTCAGAGTAGAAGTGCAGCAAGAAGCATCACACATGACAACCCAATGCTGCAGAAAAGCTACAAGAAATCAAGGCAAAATTGCAAAACAACTCTGTTGTCAGATGGTGAACAGTACACTGACAAGATGCAATTTTTGTCAGTTAAACCCAAATGCAAACAAGGCTCAAGTGTTGGTAGTAGAAGGTCCATGAGAAGATCAGGATGAATTCAAACAAGTTTGAACCAGAAAGGAGGGAAGAGATCAACTTGGGGTTGAAGAAACCACAAAAGGCAAAAAGGTGATAAAGTAGGAACACCCCATGTGCACTGTGAGCTAAAGATGGAAAAGGGAAACTTCCTCCTCTCCACCAATTCGTGCCACTCCATCTCAGAAAGGAAAAAGGAGTATAAAGCCAGGACCAAGACTACCAAGGACATAACACCTCAGCCACACTACATCCCATCCGCAGCTCCTCTTCCTCAGCCACCACACAACTTTTCGCCAACCTCCAAGAACAGCAAGAACAGAGCAAGAACAAGAACAAGAGCAAGATCAAGATGAACATGGAGACCAGGAGAAGAAGCCCAAGGCCTTGCTGACCTGAAGCTCATGATCTGCAACTCTACTTCCACCCCTGTCTTCATCTCTGCTTCCCCTGCTTCGACTAGGTTTCAGTGAGCCACAACCAAGGAACCCTCTCCACTTTTTTGTGTAATCTTGTGTTGAACTGAGTTGATCATCCATCTGTGAGTAGGGCATGTGCTATTTGTTGACTGCAGTGAAGTGAGTGACACATTTCTCTGAAGTTACTGAATATTTGCTTGATCTGCTTACTGTTTGCCTTGATCTGTGTGTGTAAGGCTAGTCCCTGCATACCTGTGTGTTGTAATTCCATCCCTAGCCTCCAATTGCTTGTTAACTCACAGTGATCTGGCCTGACTACCCAGAAAGCTATGATCTTTGTGCTTTGAATTTTCTCCTGCCTAAACCTGCTAAAAACCCTTGCTTGCATGACTAGTCTCTGCAAGTTGTGAAGTAAAATCTTGTTCCCTGTCTAAACCTTGCTTGGATCCTTGCAGTGATCTTGATTGACAACCAAGAACCTGCAAGTTAAAATTCTGAATTTGTTTTACTTAAACCCCTTTTCCAAAATCCGTCCTTTTCTGAAGTAAAAACCTGAAATTGTTTGATTTAGTCTAGCTTCTGTAAACCCTTAGAACCATCATAACTTTGTTGATCCCCTGTGGAGACGATAAACAAACCCCCCTATGTTCTGCTTTGATCACTTTACCAAATCAACCTGGAGCAAGCTACCATCTTGGTGACATTCCAGCTGGTTATGCTCGTGTCGGGGTGGATAAAATTGTGCCGGGATTTGACACACTGGAGCTTGAGATTCCTGGAGGTGACGAGGAGAAGACACTGCGAGAAGTCAAGCGTGGTTTCGCCCTATGGAACAAGAAATACATCATGTTTCCAGGCTCCTTGCCAAGGCCACCGACTCCTCCTTGTAGCAGTCCACCTCAGCAGCAAAGTCCACCCCTACCCAAGAGGGACCCCAGCGCGAGTCCATCTCGATCTCCGCCGCGTGAAGAAGCGCCCGTTAAGTGGCTCCCGAGGAAGCGCCACACCGGTTCGCCGGTTAGAAAGAAACCTAGAAAGGAGAAAACACCGCCGCCTCTTGAGAAGTTACCTTGGGAAAGAACTGCCGAGGAAACCGCCGCCATCTCAAGGGCCGAGGTGGTCGCCCATTTTGCACCGAAAGTGCCCGAGCCACCAAGGAAGCGTCTACCTCCGGAAGTCGTTGTGCGTTGCATTGATGCTATATATAACCCTCCACCAAAGCCGCCATCAGACCATGAGCGTTCTATTGGAAGGTCATATGACAATAAGTCGGAGCAGCCGAAAAAAGGGAAACAAGTTCCCCAGCTCGGAGAACAAGACGCACAATCGGCCCCCCCGCTCAAGGTGTTTGACGACAAGGCCGCTCAAGGTTCTCAACAACACATAGGTTCAACAACTGATCACCCCATTTCTGATCAGCTAGCATATAAACATGTTGCCGGGGAAAATTTGGTCGAGCAGGTCAAGTCCCTAACAACAAAAATGTGTCATTTGCATAACTGGTACAAGAAAGTCGCAAAGAAAGGGACAATCAGTATCATGGTGGGAGTTAACGAAGAGCACTACTTCCAAGAATACGTTGTGTCCGTTGAGTTTACCGAACTTTTTCAGTTATACAATCTCCGGGCACTCGACAAATCTATCATCAGTTGCTATTGTCTGTAAGTGATTTATTTCTGTAATTTAAGTCTTTAGCTCAGCTTGTTCATTGTCTGTAATTATCCTCACTATAATCTTTTGTGCGCTATATTATGCATAATGAAGATTCTCGAATGCAAAAGGGATGAAATCACAGACATTGGGTCCATTGACCCGGATAAAGTTCATGAAGTCACCATAGAAAATCCCCTTTATAAAGAGGAGATACCGGGGATTTTGCTAAGGTTTTTGAAGCGACAACGTGACAAAAAAGAAATATTTTTCCTTACAACTTCAAGTGAGTGTTACTGTCTTGTACACATTCTATTTTGCTCACCAGATGTTAAGTTTTAACTGATGAGTTATCCATGACTACGTATATAAACGTGCGCAGGTTTCACTTTATTCTTCTCGTCATTAAAATTCACGCTGGAGAAGTTGAAGTCCTTGACTCATTAAGGAGAGATCCTAAACAATTCAAGACCTGTTTTGATATGCTCACAGAGTAATTTCAATTCTTATCGCCTCTTTCGTTCATTTCCTGATATCAAGTAATTAATAACTCCTTTGTTCATTTTCTTTGTCGGGCAGCGTTTGGAAATCGTTCATCAAGGAAGAACCCGGTGAATGGAAACCGAAGCTGACATGTCGTTTGAATAACGTAAGTAGTACTACCTAGGTCCGCGCACCATTATCATACTTGATAATTATTTGATTGAATTCTATTCTTGTACAGTCTTGCCTTAAACAGTCACAGGGGACTAATTTATGTGGATACTACGTTTGCGAGTACATTCACATTAGGACCAACGAGAGATTCAACAACCAAAGAAATAAAGATGTACGTAAACATTATTCACAACTTTATTTTGTTACCATCAGTTGTGCTGAGTTTCATTCATAATTGTTTTATTATGATTTGATATATATACACATAACTCATGTATTCATTTTGATCTCATTCTTTTAAAGTTGGCAAGAAAGTGGAACGCGCTCCCAATAGAGGATCGCTTCAAAGCAATTGTGGAGGAATTGGCGGGATTTTTCCTTGCGGAGGTCATACCTAAATTCGGAGAGTACCACTATGATGAAAAATAGTATGCCTCCATGTAATAGTGATCTCCATGTAATTAAGTACTTTATACGAAAACGTGATCTTCATGTACTACTTAATTTGTATGTGTTATATATATGCATCAACTTGATCTTCATGTAGTAATTTATATATACCAAAACACGTTTTTGGCGCATCGACGTGATCCCCGTACGATGGAAACCATCCGAAACCCCTCCTAAACCCTCAACCCTGAAAAATAATCGAAAAGAAAAAAAATGGGCATACCTTTAGTCCCGGTTCGTGTTACGAACTGGGACTAAAAGTATCCAGCCCCGCGTGCTCCGCCGCGGACACGTGGGAGGGGCTTTTGTCCCGGTTCGTGGCCAACCGGGACTAGAGGGGGGGGGGGGGCCTTTAGTCCCGATTTGCTAGTCCCGGTTGGCAAACCGGTACTAGAGGCCCGTTCTCCACTAGTGCATGTAGATTACTAGTTTGTCATATGTTACAACTCACACATGTAAACTACTTTGTTTCGTAATTACATCACAGGTGTAAATTACTCCCTCGGTTGCAATCGATAATATGTTTTGACCACTTCAATGTGGACTAAATACGAACTAAATGAGCGAATAAATACATTAAAATACGTGTAGATATGTACGGATCAAGAAAAAACTAAAAAGGTTTATATTTAGAAACAGACATAGTACTATTTGGAGTGGCACTATTTGGAGGCTATGATGACCAAGCTGTTTTCTGACAACTTCGTTCGTTTGATCATGAAGTGTGTCTCGTCAGTTAGACTGTCAGTTGAAGTCAATGGCTCTCTTCTTCCGTACTTTGTACCAGCAAGAGGGTTGCGCCAAGGTGATCCGATGTCACCGTTTCTATTCCTCATGTGTTTTCAAGGATTCACTCGCTTCTGAATAATTATGATGGGATTTGGATTGATAGAGGGATTCGTGTGGGAGTTCACTCACCTTGGGTGAGTCATCTTTTATTCGCCGATGACAGTTTGATCTTCATGAGTGCTAGTCCACAGAGTGCTGCTAGACTCAATGAGATTCTACGTATTTGTGCTGAGTGTTCTGGATAGGCTGTTAATAAGGAGAAGAGCTCTGTCTATTTCAGCCCAAACACGAAGCAAGATGATCGAGTTCTTCTGAAGAATATTTTGGGCATTCATGTCGAAGCTCTTTCAGAAAGGTATCTCGGGCTTCCTACAGCTGTGGGCAGACTCACTAGTGGAACCTTTGATCATATTGGTGACCAGAGTCGCGGGAAAATGCAGGGTTGGTCGGAAAAGAATTTGGCTTGTGCTGGGAGGGAAACTCTTCTGAAATCGGTAATTCAGGCAATATCCGTCTTTAGCATGAGTTGTTTTCGACTGAACAAGAAAGTTTGTAGACAACTATCGTCGTGCATGGCAAAATTTTGGTGGAGCAGCTCCATTGACAAACGATCTATGCACTGGATTCCATGGAAGCGGCTTACTGAACCAAAGGTTAAGGGCGGCATGGTCTTCCGGGATCTCGATCTCTTCAATCTCGCTATGCTTGGGAAACAGGGCTGGTGTCTCATCACCCACCCGGAGTCTTTGTGCGCGCAGGTTTTAAAATGAAAATATTTTCCAGACTGTGAATTTATGCAAGCTCAAGTTCCTTCAACCGCGTCAGCAACTTGGAGAGCCATTGTGGCTGGACGAGATGCTCTGTCCAAGGGCTTGATAAAGCGTGTTGTTAGTGGATCATCTATCTCGATATGGTCTGACAGTTGGATTCCTTCGACGCTCACCCTCAGGCCGATTGGTTGGTTGAGTAATGAATCTATTGAATTGGTTTCGAACTAATCAACTCCGATTCAGCAACTTGGAAGGTTGATCTCGTAAGAGAATTTTTCTCTCTCCGGATGCTGATGCAATTATGAACATACCTCTTAGAGCTACAGGAGGGAGGATTTTGTTGCTTGGGCTTTGCAAAAGACATGTGTTTATACATTGTAAAATCGGCTTATCGTGCTCTCATGACTCACAACGAGCAATCTGCTCCAGAGGAAGGGACGGTAGCGAGCTCCTCATCGTCAGAAAAACAGTTGTTCATGTCTTATGGAAGGAAGTTATACCCCGTGTGAGGGTTTTCTGGTGGCATGTTCTTCGGGGAATTCTCCCGGACTACGCTACTCTGAAACACAGACACATTAAGCAAATTGCTAGATGCGATATCTGTCAGGCCATGGATGAGGACCTACTCCATGCGCTTGTCCACTGTTCTCATGCCCGGATGTATTGGAGGCCGGCGAGAGAGCTGCTATAGCTGAGTTTAATGCCCCTACACCCAACTACTTGGGCACGAGATATTGTGCTCGATGACAGGTTTTCAGATGACAGGTGCAAGATAATCACTGTTATGCACACAATCTGGACTGCATGGAACAGATTGAACCATGATCATGAGATTCTGTCACCAGAGCTGATGATTCGAAGAGTCAGAGAAGATCTTTCTATACTCGAGATCCCTCGCCCATCTCGGAGTAATCTTTCGGGCCAGTGTTGGCGTCCTCCGAATCCGGGTTGGATTAAAATCAACACCGATGGTGCCATTGATGTTGAAGGTCGCAAGGGGGAGCCGGCGGTGTCGCCAGGTCTCATATCTCGTTCTTGGGAGCTTGGAGCAAGCCTCTGGCGGGGGTTTCTGATCCGTTCGTTGCGGAGGTTATGGCTATGCGAGAAGGCACCATCTTCGCTCGTCTTCGAGGTTTCTCGCATGTAGTCATTGAGGTGGATTGCTTGGAGGCTGTCAACCTCTGGTCCTCGCGCTACAACTCACGTGCCATTGTAACGCCTATCTTAGATGAGATTGGGGAGCTAGCTGCTAGTTTTACATCCTTTTCTATTAAACATGTTAGAAGAGAGGCTAATAATTATGCGATCTTTGCGCCAAGCATGCATGTTCCCTCTCGGGTTCAGAGTGCTGGATGCAGAAGAGTCCGCCGTTTTTTGTTTCACATCCTACGGGCTGATTGTAAACGCCTCATTATTTAGTTTATTGTAAAAAAAAAAGAAACAGATAGAGTACATGTAAATTACTGGCTTTTGCACTAGTTATTTGTTTTTTCCATAAACATTTTATTGTTTTGGATTAACAATTAGCAGCGAGACATAGAATGGATATTTTTTCCACTTTTAGTGAAACAAAAACAGGTGAATCTCCACATGTAAGAAATTGATTTATGGCGAATTCAAAATCCATCAAGGTCAGATAGACTCCCCAAGCTTTATCCATGGTGAAGCAAAATTGGCGGTTACTGTTACTCAACTCCTGCTACATGGGCAAAGGCGAGTCCAACAGGGGGCTTTAACGGCTTGAGCCTGCCCTCCGAAAATGTAATTTTTTTTACTACTACTAGTAATTTGGCCCATTAGTAGCTGAGTATTCCAGGCTTCTAGGTTTCAGCCCAACACGCAGACGCATCGTATCGAACAGGCAGCAGCGCAGCTCTTCCATCCCCATTCCCCAGCACGCAACACAATCAGGGCAGCCACAGAGAGGCAGAGACGGAGGCGGCGGCCACGATCGGCGAGGAGGCGAGCCGGCGACAGAGGAGCCACCGTCCGCCGGAGGGGCTGGGTCCGACGGAGCGCCGCACGCCCGCACGGACGGCGGACGGCGGACGCACCCAGCCGCCAAACCCTAGCGCCCGGAGAGAGGAGCGCCCGCCTGGCCTCCTGGTCGCAGCGTGAGCATATCCTTAGATATATTTTCAGCCCACCCCGCAAATAATTCCTGTACTCGCCGTTGGACATGGGTGTGTGACGTGTCACTAGTCCGGACCAGTGATCATTACAATTTGCCGTATCACGTAACCACCACTACTATAGCAAAATGAACCAGAATGGGATTTTATTACACCTTAAACAACTGTACGACATTAGTGTTAATCGGCATCTGAGGTACAAGCAGCCAAATCTACCAAAAGGACCAAAAGGCGCTCGCTTTCCGCTTTCCTCTTCAATTTTCCTCGACGAAGAAAAAACATGGGGCCAGGCCAAATGAACTGAATCGAGGCGAGTGATGATATAATAATGCAGAGATAGATAGGATAGCGCGCAGCAGCAGTGAGCCCTCCTCTGTCTCTCTCTCTCATCCCAAGGCTCCAATGGAAGCCACGGCAACGTGAGGAGTGGAGTTGTACTGCCCATTTCCCGTTTCCCCACCCCCAAAGAACCACCACCCCCAAGAAACCGGAGCCGGTTCCTCTGACTTTGCAATCCTGACTTTTCCTGACTTTTAGTCACTGACAGGTGGGTCCCGTGCCCACGGGCACGGAGCTCCGTGTCCAATTCCCCAATCCCTCGCCGGAGCGGCAACACGTTTCTTTCTTGCCCCTGTCCGGCCGCCGCGCACGAGTTCTTCTTCTTGGGTCGTGCCATCGCGTTCGTCGGTCGGAACTCGGAACGCAGGTAGGTTTCCACCGTGATTTGGGGGATTGTGATTTGGTTTGCCGCGAGAAAGTTGCGCTCTGCTTTCTTTCTTTGCGGGGGGTCCAAGCTTTGATCTGCGTCACACACCTGTTCTTCTTCTTATCCGCAGGGCATCCGAGGCGGCGGGCGGACCACGGGCGGCTCAGGGTGCAAGTGGGAGCGGGCTACCCGCGGGGCCCACGAATTTGGCCCACTTAAATTACTTCGTGGGCGCCCACGGGTGAGTCGCTGAGATATGTGGGAAATGTGGGCTGTCCCACAGGCCCGCGACTAGCCCACATAATCCCACTTAGAAAGGAAGCTCTGAATACTCCTCGATCCTTAATTGATCCCTCGGCTGCAAAGCGAAAAATGGCCGCGTCTGCCGACGGCGAGTACACAGTACGCTAACCGTGATGTGCTGCTACCTGCTAGCAGGTCGTGCACGCATCACGCGTGTGGGGCTGGTCGCTGACGGCATGGTGTGCAGCTGCCAGCAGTTTGCGAGCTACTCCGTATCTTTCACGTGGGAATGCGGGGGTGCGTGGCTCATCAGTGCACGAGGCGGGACGCAATGGTGCGGGCCTGTGAGGCGCGGTGGTGTGGCCTGCAGCCCGGCTGCTCGCCGGGAGAGCACGGCGACGCCGCGCCGTCGCCATCAGCGAGAAGCGGCAAGGACGGCGACATCGCCGTTGACGAGAAGTGGTACAACAGATAGCAGAGCAGCTCGCCCAAGAGCACGGCGACAACGCCCGGCGCTGCCGGTGAGAAGCAGCACAACAGCAAAGCAGCTCGTCCGAGAGCACACGGCGAAACCGCCGGCACTGCCAGCGAGAAGCGGCACAACAGCAAAGCAGCTCGTCCGAGAGAACGACGATGGCGTGCCGTCGCCGGCGAGAAGCGACACTGCGGCACAACAGCTCGCGAAAGAGCACGGCGAAGGCGCGCAAGGGCAAACTTTTGATTTTGATTCATATGCGGGCGTATGTGGGCTTCGTGGGCACCCGCATATGTTTAGTGGGCTACCACGGAACGCCCATTTATAATGTGTGGGACTGTGTGGGTATTAAGCGGGGGCCCACGAGCAGTCCCACCTGCACCCTGACGGGCGGCACGTGACGAGCGGTTGGCGATGGCGAGAAAGGGCAGCGCCACCGAGGGGCCGGCGCTTACATAAAGACCAACTGCTCGGGGGATCCCTTGTGCAGAGGAGATCTGAATTCTTGAGCTTTTGCGTGGGAGGAATGGGCAGCGCGGAGGAGGCGGCGGCGTTCGGAACGGTGGAGGGGGTGGTGGGGGAGATCACGCGGCTGCACCGGTCGCTGCCACCGCGGCCGCCGCTGGAAGATGTGGAGGCGGCCGAGGCGCTGGCGCGGGCCGCGGACCGGGAGGAGCGCGCGCGCGTCGACGCCATCGAGGGGCTGCGGAGGTCGCCGGTCGTGCCGGAGGAGCTCTTCTACGTCGCGCAGGACATGCACCGCGCCCTCGCCGCGTTCCACTGCAGGGAGCAGAAGCGCGAGGCCACGCGGCTCCTCGAGCTCGACGCGCTGCACACCCTCTTCGACAACCTCATCCAGCGCGCGTCCCAGTGCGTGCCCTCCACCTCCACCCGCGCAGCGCCGCGCATCACCACCAACGGTGCCAGTACCGCCGCCTCCTCGTCCAACTACTCATCAGCGGGGGCTGCGGACCGCTCCTCTTTGGGCACCAACGGCTTCAGTGCGGAGAGGAATGTCAGCACGAGCATGAGCCGTGTCTCCATGGATGACAGCTACGTCAAGAAGGCCAAGGTGGCAACGTGGGATGGCGGGGTTGTGGCAGCGAATTCACATGTGCCGCGAGGATCCGTCGCCGCAAACTCCGTGGCGGTTCGAGTGGATGGCAGTTATGGTGAGCCCTTCCTGCTTTTAAGTTCGTTTTATATGGCAAAATTTGGCTGAAATGGAGTGTTTAGGTGCACTGTCATGGAAGTTATTATGTGTTTACGAGTTAAAATGTATAGAACAGAAGCATATGCATTGTTCTTTTCCTGCTTTTAGGTTCGTTTTATATGGCAAAATTTGGCTAAAATGGAGTGTTTTAGGTGCACTGTCATGGAAGTTATTAAGTGTTTGCGAGTTAAAATGTACTAGTCGTCAACCCGTGCACTTGCACGGGCTAGCTTAAATAATTATTTGAGAAAGACATTTAAAATATACCATTAAAAATTGATTTCTTTTTTGATATTTGTTTCCTTTATGTATTTTTTTATTCAGTCATTGGTATTTTAAGAGTAGGATGGAAAATTTAATATGATAATTGTGGCTGCGAAGATCTAGTATTTTCATTAGTACAAACTTGGATGTAGTAACGATATTTTGTCTTCTTATTCTTTAAAGTTAAAAAAAGTTGTAGATTGGAGTTTTGAACCTGGATACAACAAAACTGTTTCTAAAGCTTACGAAAAGATTACGGTAAGTTTTAGAAAATTATGAATAATTATTGTATAAGCATTGTGTAACAAACTTAGACATTTGAATTTTCATTAAAACGATCTCTATGATCCGGTGGAAGTTAAAAATGGGATTTCTATGAAATTTAATAAATGTTCATATTATATTTTTTAAAGTATTTTCATTACTAACCTAGTAATAAATTGATACATCTAATTAGTATCTTATCCATTCACTGGTCCTAGTCTGCCTTGCCCCCAGCGTATGGCTCTTGGTCTTCTAATCCCATCTCTTCTCTCTACTGATTTTTTTGTTTTTGTTTTTGTTTTGAAGAAGCCTTTCTCCGTTAGCACTCAGTTCTCCACATTTTTGTAGTTGTATCCCCACCGAGAGTGCTCTCGTTTCTGCACCTTATGGCTCCTCTGATTGGATCTGTAAGCGATGTGCAGAGAGTTGAGGATGTTGCTACGTAGGGATGGCTTGGAGAGGATCCGGCAAGGAGATCAACTGAGCAGCAAGCGTGAGTCGATGCAGAATCCGCACATCCGGCAAGGAGAATGACGGAGCAGAAGCCGTAGGGTAGTTGTTGAGTAGTAGCTTGCTTGTGTAGGCTGGCTACGACCGCTGCTCCGACTCCTCTATGCCTCACGTCTTGATTTTTTTTGTTCTCCGTTTTCATATACTATCAGCAAGAGAACAAACTTAATTCTGGTTAATTTCTATGCGCACTAAAGCATCATTGGGGAGGCAGCGTTTTGGGTAGTGGGAGCATCTACTCCCATTAAGAAAAAAATTAAAACATTTTAATATGTCAAAAATTATTATGTGCATTGAAACATTTTAGTATTTCAAGAAAAATTTGGATGTTCATCTTGACATCTTAGTTCCACGCAAAAAGTTTCGCGATGAAAATACTTTGTGACTTGTGTAAAAAAGACAAATTTTGATGCTATGAAAATAAGTTTTTCGAAGACAATTTTTGTATTTTAACACAGGCCACAAAAAAATTCTATTTTCTGAAATTTTATGTATACCAGCATAAAATGTTTGTAGGTACATCCGTAATTTTTTCATTTTTTTAGCATTTTGAAAATAGATTTTTAAACAGTGCGAGTAGGCGCTACTACCACCCGAAATGGGATTCCATATCGATCACCCTAACCATGTTATATTCTGAACAGTGCAGTTAATAAAATAATCCAAACTATCAGCAACAGCAAGAGAACAAATTGGATGGGATGAGCTGAAATAATAAACTTGACTGGAAACTTGCATGGCTGTACTGATCGAATTCTTTATTAGCTAGCTGACCACGGATGTATCGTCACTTTTTATACGGGAGGTCAAAGCAATGTATTCACGTACGAACAAACCTGAAAATTTCTATCTACCTACGACGTCAGACATAGAAGTGGATAGTTTTGTTTATCTATGATCGGCGACACTGTAGCCTGAACTGAATATATAGCACGGAAAGAAAAACATAAGGAAGGCTATGGATCAGGGGTGATGTTTTCTCGAGCTGGCGCTTGATGAAACAGAAGTACATTAATTAAAGTAACAAATTCGTCCTGCCCAAATCTACCACCGCGGCGGCCAAAACGTAATGAAAACAACTGAGCACAGATTTACGTCACCTGCGCGACAGGAGCACCAAGCGACTTCTGCACGTCTATGTTTGGTTAAAAGGAAATTCGTGAAGTAATATGCTATTGCTAGGAGTCGAACCATGGTGCTGAGACCTACACGAATACTGCACGGAAACAAAATTTGGAGCGATCAGGATTGCCTTAGGAACCGTATACTGCCCAGACTCTCGCAACGCGCGTCACTTAATCCTACGGCTATAGGCTAATTAGTAATTACAGACCAATCGGATGGATAAAACCTTATTAATCTCTAGGATTAACGTGGTGCTTTCTACGGTGCCTCCAATTAGTAAATATAAGATAGGTTGGAAGCATATGCATTGTTCTTTATATAGGTAAGACAAAATGGGAAGTTTCTTAGCTATCGACCAGTCGATGTTCTGTAAATCGATAATTAACTGAACTCTATAGACTGAAGCTGGAATTGTGTGCATATTGATTGATTGGTTGGTGATTTTGTTTGCAGGAGATGACAAGGAGAAATTGAGCCTCATTAAGCTAGCTAGCATGATTGAAGTGGCTGCGAAGAAAGGCGCTCGGGAACTCAGCTTCCAAGGAAAACTCATGGCCCAGATTGAGTGGATACCTGATTCAATTGGAAAGCTCATTGGGCTTGTTGCCCTCGATATTTCAGAGAATCGGCTTGTGTCTTTGCCAGAAGCAATCGGGAAGCTTTCTTCTTTAGCCAAGCTGGATCTTCATGCTAATCGACTAGCTCAACTCCCTGACTCAATTGGGGATCTTCGCAGCTTGATTTGCCTTGATCTGAGGGGCAATCAGCTTACATCATTGCCCTCAAGTATTGGCAGGTTGATGAACCTTGAGGAGCTTGACGTGGGTGCGAACCGGATTGTCTCACTACCTGATTCAATAGGAAGCCTTACACGATTGAAGAAGTTAATGGTCGATACAAACGACCTTGACGAGTTGCCTTACACAATTGGTCATTGTGTTTCACTGGTTGAATTGCAGGCAGGGTATAATCACCTGAAGGCTCTTCCAGAGGCTGTTGGGAAGCTAGTATCTCTGGAGATCCTCTCTGTGAGGTACAACAATATCAGGAGCCTTCCAACTACAATGGCAACTCTCACTAACCTGAAGGAGCTTGATGCCAGCTTCAATGAGCTTGAGTCAATTCCCGAGAACTTCTAATTTGCGACTTCTCTTGTTAAACTAAATGTTGGGAACAACTTTGCTGACATGCAATCTATACCTCGCTCTATTGGCAACTTTGAGCTGCTGGAAGAGTTGGATATAAGCAATAATCAGATTAGGGTTCTTCCAGATTCTTTTAAAGATCTGAAGCGCCTCCGCGTGCTTCGTGCAGAAGAGAATCCTCTACAGGTGCCACCAAGGGAGATAGCTTTAAAGGGAGCTCAGGTAATCCTAGCTATCTTATCTTGAACTAGATATTATCGACCACCTGTGACGTAGTTTAGTGACTGGTATTTTCTTCCTTTTGTCATGTTTTGTAGGCGGCCGTCCAATACATGAATGACTACGCTACCAAGAAAGCTACAAAGTCGCAGCCAGTGAAGACAAAGAACACTTGGGGTCAGTTCTGTTTTTTCTACAGCCCTAACAAAAGAAAGCATGATCGGATAGAAGACACGGATACATGATTCGTAGAAGCTTGGTGAGAATTGAGGGAATGTTTTGCTGGTTTACTGCTGCAGAAATGGCTATATCGCTTGCCCTTTGGCGATTGTCGATGGTCCGTAGCTTCACCTTATGGATTGTTCAACTGAAACGAGTACTGTTATCCTTCTTTTTTCTGTTTTTTAACGGGGAGAGTATAGTTAGCCTTCAGTGGTTTGTCTTTGTGTCTCTTGTAGTTCTTACTGTTTATGCATTCTCGATGGTAGTTACAAAAAAAAGTAGTATTTGATTGTAGAATGTTGCTGCATGCAACGAAATCCAAAACATGCTGCATGCATCATTTCATTCTATTTCTATACAACAACTTAGCCTTTTGTCCCAAGCAAGCTAGGTAGGCTTTTCATTCTATTTGTATGATGGCGATTTTCGTTTGTGTGAGACCTAACTGAACAGTATCCCGTACCTAAGGAATACAGAGCTTCCCTAAAAACAAGAAAAAGGGAAAAAAGATAGATAGATAGATAGAAGGAATCAGTTACAGTTAGCGAATAAAAATGAGATATATATTCGTGCGGATGATTTCTATGTTCCAGATTGCAGATTGATGGAGCCCTGATTTATTTGCCATGCACAGAAAAGGAAGAGAAATTGATTGGAATTTGGAAGTACATGAACAACATGCATGTCACCTTCGTATATCCATGCAAGTCGGTGGCCACATTGAATGTGGCCAGCGAGACGATCTCGTCTGAACAAACACATCTCTTTCAGGGAACACCGGCCGCTGTTCGCCGATCCGTGAAAGCAATGTGTCCATGGAGCGGAGGCGATGGAAGCCTAGCTGCCACCAAGCAGCATTGCTCACACCTTTTTTTTTTTTTTTTGAAACTTAGACAATCTATTGATTAAGCCGAAAAAGAGTTGGACAGTTTATAAAGAAAACCGGCCAAAAACCGTACAACACGACGCACCACTCGCCGGCCAAACCCGGCGAAAACCAACCCAACCGCTGAGCGGCACCAAAAAGAAAACCCCACACGCCGCTTTGAGATATGTTTTGCAACAAAGGATTTTGTAATATATATATGCTATATAGACAAACTCCGCCAACAATCATTATATTAGTGGTAGTTTCCAATGCTATAAATAAGTAGCTTGAACCTATGTCGTTACACGGGAAAACAAGAAACTACAGTACTAATAGTTTATCGGCACTTTTGTTGGGTCAACTACTCCAGGGCCTTCTGTCGTGGTGATATCACGGCAAATGCCATAGGATGGCTAAAGAGCGGGGCCGATGGGCGCTGGAGGATCCGGGAGAGGGCTAGCACGCTAAGAAGCGTACACAGATGAACACACAAGCACAAGCACACACACGATCTACCCAGGTCCAGGGCCCTCGTGAGGAGGTAAAACCCCTACTCCTGCCTGTCTCTCTCTGTTAATCTCGGTGTCACACGTACAAGCTGCTCCTCGAGCTGTATGATCCCAGCAATGGGGATGAACACAAGGTAGAAGATGTAGCTTAGGGGGGAAGTGTCTCTCAGTGCCTCGTCCCTCACGCAGGAGAGGGTGAGGCCCTATATATAGGCTAAACCGAGTTACTGAAGTGCCCCTCCACTAGCAACGGTCACATCTCCGTACCGGCACTGCAGACGCGCACGCCTGCGCGTCATGATTGTCCCTGCACAGTGGACAGGACGTGGCTTGCCCATATCCTGTCCCATATCTCTGCTCCAAGGTACACCCGAGGTCAGCGGTGTCCTTCTCCTGCTCCCACGCGCGTCCTTGGTCAGCAGAGGTATGCCCCGTCACCTCAGACATGCGCCGTACCGCACGCCGCGCTCCCGTGCCAGACGGGATGGGACAACAGCGCTGACCTCCGTCCGACATAAGGTGCCTCATCTCTGTAACCCGGCATGGATATGCCGGATTCCCCTTCTTGAATAACCTTCCCTGCACATAAGAAAACGCACAAGATACCGACATACATATGTCGGTCATGATGTTTCGGATCCTTATCTCGGATCCCATATCTCGGTTCACAAATGCCGGTTAGCACCAGCATGGTACCTCGGTCCCTTCTGGCCCGGGCTACCTCGGTTCTCCTATGTCGGTTTATACCAACTTCACACCTTGGTCACCTCAGAGGTCCAGTTATGTCGGCTCTTACTGTAACCTGGCCCACACCTGGGACCTTGCTTATACCATACCATGACCCTACCCGGGGTAGCCCCCCGACACCTTCTGTAAATATTCTAATCGCAACATTTGACAAATATGTAGAAAGACCAAGTGATACTGTAGATATGACGCTTGGTTGCATGAACTCTAGTGGTGTTTGATAAACAAATGTCTTCCGCGCAGGTCATCATAGACTTGTCTAGGCAAATAATTTGTAAATCGAGCTACTAGAACCAAAGATCTCACATCTCTTCTACGCACTTTGTCTACTTTATCAGGTGCTTCGAGACAGTCCAACTAAGGTTGTAGAACATTATAATTCTGCGATGTCTCCCATTTCCACTACTTTTTTTTTTGGCATTTTTGTTTAATTTTCATCTCTTTCCTCTCATACTCTTTGTTCTCCTTTGTTCCTACTCTGCTCGCCCGACGGACAGAAAGGGATAGTAGTGTTCGATGGACACAGAAGATACAACTTATCTGCTCATATATAACGTGTCAAGGGATAGAGGGTGGTTGGTTTGTTTGTTGCTAAATATTAGTACTTCACAACACAGTCATAATGAATAGTCTTGTAATAAAGATGCCATTGCTTGTTTGTGGTTGGTTTGTTTCAACCTTTTGTGAATCATGGTCTTGCACACAAACACACAATGTTGATCTGGACATGTTTTTTTTTTTTTTTTGACGGAAAGCCTAGTGGCACTTATTAATTGCATAGGATAGTTACATCGTTATTACAAATCCCAATATGAAACCTGGAGGGTCACCATCCCATACTACATTTTCCTTCGAATCATAAGCATACTTGGCTAAGTGTCATTTACTTCCCTTGGACAGTGTTGAAAAGAAATCGAATTCATCGTGATTGCTTTCTGAAAACATTCCGCCATGATTGCTGAGTAGGGGCTCCAAACTGAATTGCATGCCTGAATAAGTTCTAGAGAATCTGACTCAATAATAACCAAAGAGCACCCAACTTGATCAAGAAACTCTAGACCTCGTAGGAGAGCAAGGGCCTCAGCAGTTGTTGCATTCAGAACATTCTCAATCGGACATGCCATACCTGCCCTAGCTTCACCTCGATGATCTCTTAAAACGGCACCCACGGCTCCAGAACCGTTCTGATAAAAGGATCCGTCCATGTTCAGTTTGTATAGACCGTGTGGTGGCTTCACCCATGACACTTGTTTCTGAACCGATCCACGTTTAACACCCCCAAAAGTGGGTCTTAACAAACATGACGAGCACAAAATTTACATACAGAACATCTTGAAACAGCATAGCTGACGCACCCCCAAGTTTATAGGTCTGTGACATATGACAAGAGCAATACAAGATTATCTTGTAGGAGGGAATCAACATGGTCAACCTAATTGTCCACAGTACTCACAGGAGCTACCAAAGGGATCAGCCATGGACAAAATATGAAGATTGTTTCTACAAGCCTAGTGGCACTTATTAATTGCATAGGATAGTTACATCGTTATTACAAATCCCAATATGAAACCTGGAGGGTCACCATCCCATACTACATTTTCCTTCGAATCATAAGCATACTTGGCTAAGTGTCATTTACTTCCCTTGGACAGTGTTGAAAAGAAATCGAATTCATCGTGATTGCTTTCTGAAAACATTCCGCCATGATTGCTGAGTAGGGGCTCCAAACTGAATTGCATGCCTGAATAAGTTCTAGAGAATCTGACTCAATAATAACCAAAGAGCACCCAACTTGATCAAGAAACTCTAGACCTCGTAGGAGAGCAAGGGCCTCAGCAGTTGTTGCATTCAGAACATTCTCAATCGGACATGCCATACCTGCCCTAGCTTCACCTCGATGATCTCTTAAAACGGCACCCACGGCTCCAGAACCGTTCTGATAAAAGGATCCGTCCATGTTCAGTTTGTATAGACCGTGTGGTGGCTTCACCCATGACACTTGTTTCTGAACCGATCCACGTTTAACACCCCCAAAAGTGGGTCTTAACAAACATGACGAGCACAAAATTTACATACAGAACATCTTGAAACAGCATAGCTGACGCACCCCCAAGTTTATAGGTCTGTGACATATGACAAGAGCAATACAAGATTATCTTGTAGGAGGGAATCAACATGGTCAACCTAATTGTCCACAGTACTCACAGGAGCTACCAAAGGGATCAGCCATGGACAAAATATGAAGATTGTTTCTACAAGCCTAGTGGCACTTATTAATTGCATAGGATAGTTACATCGTTATTACAAATCCCAATATGAAACCTGGAGGGTCACCATCCCATACTACATTTTCCTTCGAATCATAAGCATACTTGGCTAAGTGTCATTTACTTCCCTTGGACAGTGTTGAAAAGAAATCGAATTCATCGTGATTGCTTTCTGAAAACATTCCGCCATGATTGCTGAGTAGGGGCTCCAAACTGAATTGCATGCCTGAATAAGTTCTAGAGAATCTGACTCAATAATAACCAAAGAGCACCCAACTTGATCAAGAAACTCTAGACCTCGTAGGAGAGCAAGGGCCTCAGCAGTTGTTGCATTCAGAACATTCTCAATCGGACATGCCATACCTGCCCTAGCTTCACCTCGATGATCTCTTAAAACGGCACCCACGGCTCCAGAACCGTTCTGATAAAAGGATCCGTCCATGTTCAGTTTGTATAGACCGTGTGGTGGCTTCACCCATGACACTTGTTTCTGAACCGATCCACGTTTAACACCCCCAAAAGTGGGTCTTAACAAACATGACGAGCACAAAATTTACATACAGAACATCTTGAAACAGCATAGCTGACGCACCCCCAAGTTTATAGGTCTGTGACATATGACAAGAGCAATACAAGATTATCTTGTAGGAGGGAATCAACATGGTCAACCTAATTGTCCACAGTACTCACAGGAGCTACCAAAGGGATCAGCCATGGACAAAATATGAAGATTGTTTCTACAAGCAAACCTCTCACGGTCATAATCAACTATGATAACAAATCGAGCATCCCGGGAAGCCCTACTGTCAAACTGTAGGAGCCTTTGTTGCTGCCTCAAGTCAACATTATATCTCTTGTGATGGACAGCAAATGTCATCAACTCTAGCACTTCAGCATTCAGAACAAAGAATTTGGCAAAGTCAATCTCTGGTTTTTCGTCCAACCTGTCAATCCTTAGCACAAATTCCTTCAGATGGTAAAGGCACTCGATAGGATCTGGGGGGTCAAGATGCTGCCGATTGTTCGTATTCATCCTGGGACATGACTGAAAATATAAGCAAAAATTTACGCATAGAAAGAATAACCTTTTTTTTAGGGAATAGAAAGAATAACCTATGTCTGGTAAGCAAAGCAAGGAATGAAACTACAGGAATGGTTTAAAGCAACCGAAGCAGAGAGTCACCATGATGTACAACTTCTCCAAGCAAGGAAATAGTTTGAGGAAGCCGACAACTGCACCAAGATTAGGGCCGACTGAATTGAGATGCAAAACCTTCACACTGCGCATCGACATATTCAAGCTGCCATCAACCATTTCCTGATGATACAACAAGAAAAATATATAAGACGGCAGAATGCAACGCAGAATGTCGAATGTGCGATTAGGCGACCTTAGCAGCTACCTGAGAAACTGTGGTTCCAATCTTAAATTTAGCAAAATCAGCTGTCAGTGGACCCAAGATTTCCAGCATGGGCGCCCTGATTACCCGGGTGATCGGAGTGGGCTCAAACTGAAATGATCTGATGAATCTTTCCAGGCGAGGGGCATCCTCGATGACTATTTCATCCAAGTATTCAGCATCAAAGAAATCAAATAGTTTAGCCATTAGCCCATCGTCACAGACGGCAATGTTCCTGAGAGTGAGCGAGTTAATCACCAGGCGCCTGATGCCAAAGCAATTGTCAATCAACAGGCTCTCGAGGACAGGGCATCCGGAGAGCACGCTGTGCAGAGTGTCTTCTCGCACGGTAAGAGCATCTCCACTCGGGGCGCTCAAACGGCCGCCCAAAGCCGTTTGGGGCGTGCCGGACACAAAATCGCGCCCACTCACGGCGCCCAAACGCGAATTCGGTCCGGCGCGGCCCAGTTTTGTGTCCGGCACGCCCAGCCCACGCCCTCAACTTGGGGAGGCTTGGGGCGGCCCCGGACGGAAGGAAACGCACGCCTCCGACGCGCGGGCCACGCCTGGCAGTGACACGGCCACGCCCGGCCGTGGTCAAAGGCGTCGTCAGAGGCGCGTGCCGCGTGGCGACGCCTCGTTTTCACCGTCGACGACGGCCCAGGACCGAGCCGCGTCAAGGAGAAGGACGACGGCGGTGCGTGGACCGGCGGCGCGTGGAGCAGCGGTGGCGCAGGGAGCAGCGGCGGCGTGAAGGAGGAGGTGAAGGAGGAGGAGGAGGACCCCTACTACGCCTTCAGGCGCCGCTACCGGGGCTAGTAGATTAGGTTTAGTTTTTTTAAATTTCATTCGAATCTGTAAAATTTCCTAAAGTTTGAATGAAAATTGCCGAAGTTTAAGTTTACAAAAAAATATTTGGGCGCCGCTAGTGGGGAGCGACGGCGCCCAAAGGGCCTGTCCGGACGGCCTTTGGGCGCCCATTTGGGCGCCGCGAGTGGAGATGCTCTAACGGAGCTCAAGGAGAGTTCCTTGAGGCGCGGGAAACTAAACGCCGCGGGCGTGTCCTCAGCGAAGAAGCTGCAGCTGGCGAAGACGGCCACACGAAGGGTCGGTGCAAAGCGGAGCACCGAGAGAGGCAGCGGGCCGAAGATCTCGACGTCGATCTCGTGGAGATTATCAAGGGCCGGGGACCTGAATGTCACACCTGGTACCTTGGGCGAGATGGGCCTGGACTTCATGGGCCGGCAGTACCGGGATGCCAATAAAAGAGCAGCCACGCCAGGAAGGGAGGGTATCGAAGAACAGAAGAAAAGTCTGAACCTCTCTCCCCTGTCTCGGTTCGTCTCCTCCCTGCCCGTCTCCCTCAGGTCCGGCGAGACACCATTTATCCGTCCGGCGAGAGAGCTCACGCCACGATTCCATCGTTGGCAAGGGGTGTTACACTGAACCAGCCGTCGAGGTCGAAGTCGACGCCGTGGACGTGATGGATCCCGAGGCGGCGTCCGGGACCCTGGTGCTCGGAGAGAATCTTGGATACGACCCGTGTGTACTTGGGAAGGTACCAGGGAGGCGGCCAAAATGCCCGCGTGCCTTTTAGGCATGTTTGTCATTTTTTCCAGAAAATCCAGGAAGATAAAAAATGAAAATATAAAAATATAAAATATAAAGAAAATATTTAAAAATGCAAAATCCTCGTGCTTCTCTTGATGTGACTGTGCCGTGTCGTGTTGTGCCTCTCGTTCCGGCCCAAGTTTTTTCATGTCGTTCCCCGGCCGACCCACGTGTGGTTGTGTGAAAATGTCAGTCCACTACGACCATTGTGCCTAGCCCCACCCGAATTCGGGTCGGTGTTTTTCTCGGGCCACCATTAGTTGCAATGGGAGCCGGAAATATTATGTTGCTAACAAGCGACAAGTTGCTTTTTGGAGGCAACGAGCGGCCGGTAAACAATAAGGCCCCTTTGATTTAAAGGAATATGATAGGATTCTTTTAGGATTGAATTCTATAGGAAATTTTCCTATAGAAGGTGTTTGTCTCAATCCTATAGGATACCTATTCCTACACTTTTTCTACCCTATGAATCAAAGGATCAATAAAATTAGTTGTCGGACGGTCTAGCCATGCCTGGCCTACTAGTCTATTTTCTACCCCTCTATATTTTTTCTTTGAGGTTGTAACCTGATACTCCACCATAATCTGGGGCAGGATAAAAAGGAGCACAACTCTCTCAAACATCCTCAGAAGACTTTAGGATTCAGCAAATAATAGAAAAAAAGGAAAACAAACATAGATCCAAAATCAATATCCTAGAGATAAAAGCAACACTATTGACATATTTTGTACAATTTCGCGAAATCCACAGTGGCACATGGTAGTATATGCTCCTAGCACCCAAAACACATTTTGAAATGTAAAAAAAAAAAAATGGTATGCTCATCTTGATATTCTATCTACGTACACCAAGTTTCCTAGAAAACAAGCATTTTTATAGCCTATCTAAAAATGACAAAAAAATGTCCGGTGAAAAGCCTTTTTTATACCGAGTTATTTATTTTCTACACATGACACAAAAAATCTCGGTTTTTCGTGAAACAACTTTGTGAGCACATAGAATTTCGAGATGTCACGCCAATTATTTTTGGTATTCTTGTAACATTTCAAAGTGCGTTTTAAACACAATTTAAAAACCGTGAGCATATGCTCCCTGCAGCCAAAACGCATCTCCCTACAATATCCTCCTATTTAGTTGTTTGCCTATAGTTTGTATCTCCTATTTAGTTGTTTGCCTATAGTTTGTGTAGTTAACCTCCTCTTATATGTACTTGCTTTAGGTTGTGAAGACTTGTTTCACTTATGTACCTTACTTGTTTAGTTCCTTGTACCTGTTGGGATGATTTTTTTTTTAGTAAAAACATGAATTAGTTGAATGTATGCCAAAAAACTATGTTGCTTTTTTGCAAAAATCATGATTTAGGTTAAATATATATATTGCCTACGCGAACAACTGATGTTGTCTTGTTTCATGTCCTAATTTGCAAAAAAAATATTATGAAGTTGTCTATTGAATTGAAGCAAATTGTTAACACAATTATAGAGGAATTTTTTTATATGTTTTGGTCTCATCTTTCCTAAATTATTATGGAAACTTTCTTTAAAAAAAGCAACAGTTGTTTAAATAAAAGATGCAAGAAAACTTGAATTAGTTGTCTAGATGGCCAAGAAAAGCTTGCACACCAAAAAATCATGGTGAGGGAAAGCTTATAAAGTTTTCTAAGTGAACAAATGATGTTGCCTTAACTAACATTTCAAGTTACCGAATGTGTCAACAATGGTTAGAACAAAAAATCACAAGGGAAACTTGTGAGATGGTTTAAGGACATATGTTGCCTAATTAATCCAGAAAATTGTCTTTGTTGGATATATTTATGGTGCAGATTCCAAAAAAATGTTGCCTGACCTTGGTTAGTTTATTTGTGTTGTATGTTGATGAACTGGTGGTTGGCCGTGACGAGGGCAGGCCGGCGACTGAGAGGGCTACAACGATAGTAGGAGGCGATCCGGGGGAAGAAGGCGACCATGATCGGGTGTCCCGCGTGAATGAGAGGAGGCGGCGCCGCTGATGAGAAGAAGACTCATGTGGAGGCGGTGGGCGTGCCTAGTACAAACTCAAAACAATCTACACCGCGATGAAGCTGCCACGAAGCGTCTCAGATTTGGAGATCGGGGTTGCAGAACTCATTGTCTCCTACTGGGACAACGCTCTCTAATCTGTTTGTCGTCACGTGTGTGCGCTTTGCCTTGCCGAGCCTTCCCATGTTTCTCTAGCCCGGGGTACCCACTGCGGTGACCCAGCACACCACTGCATGTTGTAGTGTACAAGTCATTGATGTAACACGCACGGAAGGACCTCTCCGCAAATATTACATTTCTCAGAGTAGTACAACAGAAACATAGCCGGTCCAAGCTAACACTATAGGATTACAACACTATTCAATACAAAATCTCGAGACTCTCCTTTTATAATAAAGCAAGTCTCTTGCAAATAAAATACAGAAAGATCCAAATCATATCACTAAGCTGGATACCAGCTCTACCTCTAATGCCTAATCCACTACTGCTGTTGTCACAGCCCTACTCTATTCCATCTGGAATATCTTTATCCAGAGTTGTACTCCTCCTTCCAATAGACGTTGTCTTCTCCATTACAATCTGGTAGTCGTGGACTCCATTGATCGACCATGTTGTCGTTCTTCCTCCACTGGCATTGTTGTCGTCATTCTTTCGTTGTCGTAAATGCGGCTGACTCCTTCAAGCTCCACCATGTAGGTTTGGACTCCTTGTTGAAGACCTCCTCATCGTCGTCATGGATATCTTTCAACTCCTTTGCTGTCTCCAAAATCTAAGCAGGGGGTCAACGAGGAAACGGTAAGCAACTCGAGCGTTACTTAGCAAGTTCAAATAATATAAGAAAGAGTTTTTCTTGTTTTGAATGCACTGGCTACTGCCACGACCAACGGTCATAGGCATAATGCAAGTTTTGGAAAAGATTTCTTCAAAAGGTCAAGTTTTATTTCGGAAAACTATGCTCACAGTCTCCACGGGTCTTTAGTCATCACTTGGGATGCCTTTCCCGCGGCCTTCTGTAGTTCCTTCCGGGAACACGGATGTGACCATCACAATTTCTTGTTGTTGACTCTGCAGAGCTGCGTAACTTTACCCATGAGAGAAACCCAGCCTTGTTGCCTTTCCGGGCGTACTTTCCCGTCCATACTTCCATGGTATGGGGCCAGGTGTGAGTCCAAAGCCAATCACCGCCCTCTCCGCACAACACATATCCGCCCAATTGTGGCGCGGCCGGTAACAAAGACCGCTATCCCGCCACCCCTCCCGAGCTTCTATTCCAATCACCCCGTCAGGTGGGAAGGTCACGCGCTTCCACGCTGTTGGCCGCCGCAATGGACACAACCAGGTAATAGCCTGCCGAGGATATGTGAACGAGAGAAGATACGGCTGACTTTTACCGTCCATAGCAGATCTCATGGTAAACGCTTCAATACGGCGCAAGGATCACTGTGACATTGGTAATTAATCCTAGGTATATACTTTCCCGTACAATGGAACCTCCACCACAACATCAATCCGTGGTTCCATTGCCAGCCAAACAATATATATATAGCAATTCACATCATTCAAAAATAGTTTTTTTTCAATGCAATGATAATAATATGTTTTTGAAAATAGTTTTTATAAAATAGTTCAATAAGGATATGCAAGAATGAACTTGCCTGTGGTAGAAATGGCCGTTCAACTCTTCGGGGTTCTAGGGTTTGCGGTAAAACCCCGAGTTCTGAAAATAGCAAAGTAATCCTGATAAGGACTACTGAAAAATCTAGCAGCATGCTATTATGCATAATCATGATATGCATCGTCACCCCAAAATACCCCGGTTGTGGCTTTTAATACTTTTAAGAGTTTTTAATTAATTAGAAAGTTTGACAACGATTTATATGAGGAATAGATTTAAAGTGATTAAATATAAATAGTTCAATATATTTGAACTTCAAGAATTTATTTTCCCATATTATTTTATTTTAAGAAAATAGTTTTTGAAAAAGAATTTCAAATCATTTCCACTTAAGGATCTTTGAATTTTTATCCACAAAATATTTTTTTAAAAAACTTCAAATAAAACTTACATAAAAATTCCTCATAATTTATAGAGTGTGTTGATTATTTTTAGCTGATTTTTGTTCCTTTTGTTTGGGAGTTAAAATTCATTCAAGTTTGGATAATTTTATTTGCTGAATTACCAAAATGCCCCTGGGCCTAATGGGTTTGACCCAACCCACTAGCCTTGGGTCAAAGACTGGCTCGGTTGGGCCAAACCCAACCGGCCCACTCTCTCTCTCCTTCGACCTCACCTCCCTCTCTCGATCCCCTCCTGGCGATGCGCCGCCGCCCCGGCCGTCGCCGGCTGTTCCCGGCGCCGCCACCTGCTTGCGCTGCTCCGGCGCCCTCCTCCCTTGCTGATACAACACCGTCGCGCTGCCGATTTCACACCCCTGAGCTCCAATTGAGCCCGCCCGTGGAACCCTAGACACCACGGCTTGGTTCCCCTACTCTGCTCCGGCTCCCGCGCCTCCGTCTTCTTCCAATCGTCGACCACGGTGGCCTCCTCGATTCCCTGGCCGTCTGCCTCGACACCCTTGAGTGCTGCTTCTTCGCCTCCACGAGCATGGCTCCCTCAACCTTGGCAGTTGGCATCGGGGGCAGTGGTGCCGCCGCTGCTGTTCGTGCCCCTTGACTATCTCTCCTTCGACGCCGGTGGGAAGGTGCTCTGGCGCAACCCTGGCGTCCTCCTTCGGCTGTGGTCTGGTGGATGGTGGTGGTGAAACTGGTGTTCATCGTCTCGCGGTGCACTCCACCACAGCAGCACATGCCCTGCCTCGTCATGCCGTGATGCTCGTGTGCCGCACGATAGGTATAGCTCTCTCTGTGACGATGAACTTTTGGTCTGTGGTGCTCGTGTGATGCTCTAGTTGATCATGGTGATGAATTTCATCTGTCTAATTGTGCTGCCTAGTGTGTGTGTGACCACTGCACCTACTGCTAACTGAATAAAGGCTCAATTTGGTCAGTCAACCTTCTGTCAATTAACTTCAGAGTGAGAATCTAGGGGATTTTCTCACTTAGATGATTTAGTGAATGTTTTATCAATTCCTGATTGTTGCTAGTGATCACTAGATAATGTGCATAGATGATTTAATTGCGTGGTGGTACTTGTGTGGATGCAACATGACTGTGCATGCATTTTTCAAGAACATATATACCACATGCTTGATTTTACTGTTGGTGCTTATTAGATTCCATTATTATTGCTTCCTGGTCATGCATATGACCAAATGATATCTGAATGTGATGTGCTGATTTATAGAGGAGAATTTGTTGTCCTCTAGGCTTGAATTAGTTGCTGTCCTGAATTACTTGTGTTGTTTTAGAGGCTATGGATGTTTTCTTGCTTGTTCTCAAGCTGTAGGTGATTAGGAAATTATATGGATATATTGTGCTTGAATATTTGGGAGATCCAATGGTTTCTGGACAGGAATTGATTGTTGTCCAGCAACTAGTGCACTGTAGTTTAATTTCCATGCATATTCCTATTCTTTATACCCCTATCTCCTCATAAACTAATAAGAACAGATTTACTGACTCTTCTTCTCTCTTCCACTAGATATGAACTGATAAGAATAGATCTGGCTTGTTTTCTTAGCCATGCCAATGATGCAAAGGCTGAGGCAAATATTTTGATAAGAACAGATATTAGTGTGTTGCTTTAATTCTCTATGATGATTTAGCATAGCATCTCTATGCCAATCTGAGAGAAACACTTCTTTCTATCCTCCTAGTGAGGAACTAGTTGAAGGGTAGTTGGAATGATTTAAAGATATATTTCTTGGATCGATTTTTATGTGCTGCCCTGCTCTCCTCTCTTTCTAGCACTGTCATGTCATTTACAGAACCTACTAGCACCTCTCCTCTGCCTCACACACACACACAAAGAATTAACCTGCAGTTGTTGAGCAGCTTGGTCTTCTGGAAAATGATGATAACCTGCGTCTTGTGGCTAGCCTGCTCCTCCTCGCTGCTTCAATTTTCCTAGAGGGTATTTATCTAGCTGCAATTGTTTTAGTGGATGTTCTTAGTGTTCTTGAGATGTTCTTGGGTTCTGGCTGATTTGGGAAAGATATTCGATAGTTGAATTAGCTGCTGGAATAGTTGTGTTGATATGAGAAAAATATGGTGCTAGATAGATGATTGGCTGCTATGTAGAACTTGTGGTGCAGCTGGCTGTTCTTGTGTTCTTGCTAAAATGGAAATATATTATCTGGTCCAATTCGTTGGTCCCATAAAACCATGGTGTGTAGTGATCAAAGGGGCTGCCATGAGATGTCTTTTATAAGGCTTTGCTATCCCTCACAAGTTGACACCTCAAGTGGTGACTCTTGCTTTACATGGGTGAGTAAGCTACTTGTTGTCATGCCCTCACACATGAGCATTACTTGGGGTTCAAGTTAACTTAGATATTTTGGTTGTGGATAACTCTCCTATGTGGCAAGCTTATCCATTCCAAGCTTGGTCTTATCTCCTTGCAAGATTTATTTTTGAGCAAGACAAGTGGCTTTTGTCACTAGATGGACTTGTGGGCTTATTCTCTTTTGTGGGCTTGTGAGAAAATGGTGGCTTTCCAAGTTATGGGTGGTGATCAAGTGGGCTTGTCAATTTCAGATTTGTGGGCTTTACAATTAACTCTCTTTCTTCCTTGGTAATTAATACCATTGGAGAAACATTTCAATTTCCATGTGGGCTTTGTTCTTATTGGTTCTTGATACCAATTTGATTGTGGGCTTTTCTTTAATAGGAATTTGACTAGATTAGAGGGATACAAAAATGTTGCCTTGTTGACTAAAGATAGTTGGATCAATTCTGTTTGCCTTCGTCACATATTGCCTTTGTTGCTTGCTCAAATGGATCAATGTTGCCTTCTTCTCTTTGCTAGATGATCCAAATGATCCAAAGATCCATTGCTGCCTTAGATATAATTCCCTCTAATCACCACTTGGGTATTAGGACAAGTTCCCAATATCCAGTAGTCGAATTCCAACACAAAGTTTTGCCTCACCCTTGTGGTGAAGGCAAACATTTTAATTAAGAAACATTTCTTTTGTCTTAGTTTAATTTTAGATGATTTTCAATTGCTTCATGTAAGTAAAAGGAATTTGTCAACAAAGGGGCCAGCTTTGCTTCCATCTTCTTTTACATAGCATAAAACCTTTGAATTTCACAATTTCTAGAGAAGTTGATAAGAACAGATACTTGCTTAAATTCCTTTCTTTCTGTTCTTCTTCTTATGTGCAGGAATTCAAGAATAAGGTGTGGGAGATAAGAAGATCATGATAAGTTGAGAAGGTCCAAATGGTGTGAAGATCTTGTTTAAGATTTTGTTTAGGAATTTGCTTTTATTCTTTTGTACTCTTCCTTTCTTTTTGGATGAGATATGTACATATTCTATAAATGTTGTAGCACGATTTATTATTTCAACTTCAACATGTGAAGTTTGTATAAATGTCTAATTTGTAATATGTGTATCTTATTGTATTTTGGACATTCGAATTGTGTATAATAATGTGATGAGATATGTATATGATGGATTTGAGATGTTGTATGTTCATATAAATGAAATTATGTGTGTGTCTTTTGTTTAATGAGAGTATATCTTGTCATGTTATAAATTGTGATCAGAATGTCGAGAGATTTAGGAAGGTCATGTCCAAAATTTGGAATGCCTCGACAAAAGGTCCTAATTTCTTCTTAGTTGTTATAAAGATCATGTCGAAGTTCATAGCACTCAACAAAATGATCTAGACCCTAATTCATCGAGTCGAGAGAAGCATCGATCACTTTGCATTGTTTGATTTAACGCGCCAAAATTTCCCGTATTTTCAGATGCATGCTATGCAAATGCACATATTCTATTTTTACCCTTCCGACTCTCTAAACTGTGGGGTATTACATCCTCTCCCCCTTAAACTAAACTTCGTCCCGAAGTTTCAACTTCTCTCGCGTAGAGTAGAAAAGAAAGACTTTTGCAGATACTGATTCTCTCAAATTCCTTTATGTCGTGGACATTGACTTAAGTGACCCCTTGTCCAAAATACTTTTCTCCATCCTCCATTGATTCTTACTATCCATCGCTCGACTTTCATCGCTTAACTTATCAATTCCAAATGATCTTACTGCTCCTTATTGTCTCTTACATCATCCAATTAAGACTTCTCGCATTACCTTGGCTTTCTCGCCCTGTGTTGAGGATCTTCTTCTACATCATTATAAATTTTCAGATATGGATGTTTGTTTACTTCCTTATACTCTGGGGACTAAGAAGACTGTAATTCTTATGGTAAGTTCATCGCCTTTGCTCCATAACCTCTTAGATATCTTTCCTTACAGACTATATAGAACATAATTCCTCCTTAGTGGTTTGCTTCCTCCAAAAGGATTAGACACCTTTGTGTATCCAACCATGATTACTCTATCTTCTCCTTAAGTTCTTGTAATCAGGTTACAATTCCTTCTGTTATCGATCCCCTCGGATCCTTGTCTTAATAAGACTCAGCGTAGATAAGTATCCAAGCTTTCCTATCCTTGAACTCTAGTCCCTTGAGTTCAGTCTCCTTTAAATCCTCTAGTCATAGCTCCTCTGACCAATGGATTCTGTATGACTTTCAACCTCCAAATCTCAATTGCCTCTTTGATTTCAGAATCTTGTGAAGATTTCTGATAATGTTCATCTCTCTCACAGGACTTCAAGAGCATTAGTAATCGGTTTGACACTATCTCAGTAAAGGCATTCCTTCTAAACTTGACATTGTCTTCTTCAAAGTACTATCCAGTACGTTTGTTCATTCTCCCCCTTGGAGTTCCCTAAGACTTCCTTCGTTCTGATCGTATGTTACTTCAAGTTTCACTGAGTCAGCTCCTTTCAGTCGACTTCATAATCCACCTATCTGATCATACTTCCAATATACTGGACTTCTGGTTTCACGGAGAACACGCGGTATATCCACCATGTTGTGAATACCCAGTATTGTCCTCCGGTAGAATATGTATTAAGTACTACTTTATATCCAACAGTTTCCCGAAGAATACGTGGTATATCCACCATATTGTGAACAACCAAGGCAATTCTCCGATAAATTGGATACCGACTCTGGCTAGCATTCCAATTGGCTCATCCAATGGTCTCAAGAAAAGAATCACACACCTAAACTTGTGCATAAGATGCTATCTTAATATTCAAACTTGAGTAGGGGTGTTGGTCATCAATGTAAACCTGGTCTGACGTGTCATCTCCTTCACGTATGATACTGTAGACTGATTCCATACAGTCGCGACTTGTTTGACCCTGTAACTCAGCAATCTCGCCTGGATGTGTCCTCCATCATCCGAGTGGTTAACACTAAGATGTCAGTCCTCTTGATAATACATATTTCTCCACCGTTCTCATATATGAACTCTAACTTTGGTACTTCAACATGATATGTTTGAGGTAACCTCATCCAAATTGGTCCACCTCCTTGGGTTGTCATCCATTAATGACAAAACAAACTCTTCTCTCATGGTCCTAATATTCTCTTGAACATTGGACTCTGTAATTGCAGTTCTTGACATGATTGATATGTCATCTCTGTGACATCAGTGTGCTTCCATCCAACTACTTCACTTCCTTCATCCTTTAGTGACTGATCATCATTTGTCGGATGACTTTCTCATCAACTCCTTGTAATCTGTTTGTGTATCCAAACACAAGCTTGTTTTCTTATAAATGTCCGATCTCTAATCCTGAAATCTTGTTTGACGGTTAATTTCTCCACTTTCGTGTCTAGTAATGCCTCAGAATAGATAATCAACCCCCATGTATTCTATCATAACTAGAAATATCCTTGTTGTTTTTGTCTTCCTACTCCTTTATCTTCAACCTTATACTACTCTTAGACACATAAGTGTTGCCAAACTTATTTTCAAACTCGATCCAAGTAGTATCAATATGCTACTCCAATTAATAACTTCTTCCACCAAGTTACGCCAAATCCAGATGTATTCCGAATATTGCACTTCTCTTCCTACTTGAGTGTGGACTTCCTTGCGTAGACTTCATGACTTGATATGTAAAGACTTCATAACCTTCCTTCTTGGTAATGCTTCTTCATGTAGCTTTCCCAACATCATCTTTATTAGAACTTCATCCAACTTATTATAATACTCTTGGTTAAACCTACTTCGTTCCTTCATCCTTCTGTGTACTGGTGGAATACGCCTCCATATCCAAATATGATGTGATACTCTCCATATTCCACATCGGTAACTTTATTGACTTCTGTCTTCTGGACTTTCTTCTCTTCATGAGCTTTATTTATTGCCTCCTCTTGCTAGTAACTCGTCTCTTCCTCACACTAATCCTATCTACCTCTAGATTAGTAACATCAAGAAAAGAACTCAATGTGACAATCATGCCATTGTACATCAAATTCTAACTTCATGTACCAACCTAGTCAATCAAAAATCCAATAAGAACCAATAAATCCGGATGCAATTATATAGCAAACATGCAACATAAGCCCGTAATGTAAATAGTACTTTGAGTAAAAACATCTCAAAAGTACCCAGGCTTAGATGCTATACACTACAAGATAGGTTTATATCACCTTATAGTCCTATTCTAACAACTCTTTTGACTCAGTAGTTACCCTAACTGCCCATTTGCAAAGGGATAATGCTAAGACAAAGTACTCAAAGAGTAGTTGTGGGCTGACTTGGTTACGTAGGAAACTAAACTTCATGTAGATTGAATCCTCCATTTGGCTTGAACAAACATCCCTTGGCATCTCTGGATCCTTCATGTAATTGCTGATTGTACACCATAAGTAGTATTGTAGCTTCCTTCATTATTTATGCCATCTCCTAATTTCTTAAGAATCTATACTATACTTTAGTGATTCCCCCGTAGAACTGAATCATTAGGGTATTGGCATACTCTCCATGGTTGATTGTGGATGATTCTTCACCATCATCGAACACCTCCTGACTTCATCCTTCACAAACTTACGATAGGGTTCTACTTCATCATATGTCTTCACATATAGGATGGTGTTATCAATGATACCATATAAGTAACACTGATTTGGATGTATTCTATTGGGTATACTAGCTTGTAGAAGATAATTTCAAACTTGTAATACCAAGTTGAAAAGGAATGAGATACGTAAGTATTATTCCTATAAAAGAATAGATAAGAAGATTTACTCTTGTGGAGTAAGAAAATGTGTATACAAGTATGACTGTATTATTCTCAAGTAAATAACCATCAAAGTTGTAGGAATATAGAATTTAGATAAATATGATAACTTCCTATAGTCTTACCAACCTACAAGTCTCCTAAAAGGGTTTTAATCCTAAGGTCGTTTTGCTCTGATACCATCTGCGGTGACCCAGCAAACCACTGCATGTTGTAGTGTACAAGTTGTTGATGTAACACGCACGGAAGGACCTCTCCGCAAATATTACATCTCTCAGAGTAGTACAACAGAAACATAGCCGGTCCAAGGTAACACTATAGGATTACAACACTATTCAATACAAAATCTCGAGACTCTCCTTTTATAATAAAGCAAGTCTCTTGCAAATAAAATACAGAAAGATCCAAATCGTATCACTAAGCTGGATACCAGCTCTACCTCTAATGCCTAATCCACTACTGCTGTTGTCACAGCCCTACTCTATTCCATCTGGAATATCTTTATCCAGAGTTGTACTCCTCCTTCCAATAGACGTTGTCTTCTCCATTACAATCTGGTAGTCGTGGATCCATTGATCGACCATGTTGTCGTTCTTCCTCCACTGGCATTGTTGTCGTCATTCTTTCGTTGTCGTAAATGCGGCTGACTCCTTCAAGCTCCACCATGTAGGTTTGGACTCCTTGTTGAAGACCTCCTCATCGTCGTCATGGATATCTATCAACTCCTTTGCTGTCTCCAAAATCTAAGCAGGGGGTCAACGAGGAAACGGTAAGCAACTCGAGCGTTACTTAGCAAGTTCAAATAATATAAGAAAGAGTTTTTCTTGTTTTGAATGCACTGGCTACTGCCACGACCAACGGTCATAGGCATAATGCAAGTTTTGGAAAAGATTTCTTCAAAAGGTCAAGTTTTATTTCAGAAAACTATGCTCACAGTCTCCACGGGTTTTTAGTCATCACTTGGGATGCCTTTCCCGCGGCGTTCTGTAGTTCCTTCCGGGAACACGGATGTGACCGTCACAATTTCTTGTTGTTGACTCTGCAGAGCTGCGTAACTTTACCCATGAGAGAAACCCAGCCTTGTTGCCTTTCCGGGCGTACTTTCCCGTCCATACTTCCATGGTATGGGGCCAGGTGTGAGTCCAAAGCCAATCACCGCCCTCTCCGCACAACACATATCCGCCCAATTGTGGCGCGGCCGGTAACAAAGACCGCTATCCCGCCACCCCTCCCGAGCTTCTATTCCAATCACCCCGTCAGGTGGGAAGGTCACGCGCTTCCACGCTGTTGGCCGCCGCAACGGACACAACCAGGTAATAGCCTGCCGAGGATATGTGAACGAGAGAAGATACGGCTGACTTTTACCGTCCATAGCAGATCTCATGGTAAACGCTTCAATACGGCGCAAGGATCATTGTGACATTGGCAATTAATCCTAGGTATATACTTTCCGTGGTTCCATTGCCAGCCAAACAATATATATATAGCAATTCACATCATTCGAAAATAGTTTTTTTTCAATGCAATGATAATAATACGTTTATGAAAATAGTTTTTATAAAATAGTTCAATAAGGATATGCAAGAATGAACTTGCCTGTGGTAGAAATGGCCGTTCAACTCTTCGGGGTTCTAGGGTTTGCGGTAAAACCCCGAGTTCTGAAAATAGCAAAGTAATCCTGATAAGGACTACTGAAAAATCTAGCAGCATGCTATTATGCATAATCATGATATGCATCGTCACCCCAAAATACCCCCGGTTGTGGCTTTTAATACTTTTAAGAGTTTTTAATTAATTAGAAAGTTTGACAACGATTTATATGAGGAATAGATTTAAAGTGATTAAATATAAATAGTTCAATATATTTGAACTTCAAGAATCTATTTTCTCATCTTATTTTATTTTAAGAAAATAGTTTTTGAAAAAGAATTTCAAATCATTTCCACTTAAGGATCTTTGAATTTTTATCCACAAAATATTTTTTTAAAAACTTCAAATAAAACTTACATAAAAATTCCTCATAATTTATAGAGTGTGTTGATTATTTTTAGCTGATTTTTGTTCCTTTTGTTTGGGAGTTAAAATTCATTCAAGTTTGGATAATTTTATTTGCTGAATTACCAAAATGCCCCTGGGCCTAATGGGTTGGACCCAACCCACTAGCCTTGGGTCAAAGACTGGCTCGGTTGGGCCAAACCCAACCGGCCCACTCTCTCTCTCCTTCGACCTCACCTCTCTCTCTCGATCCCCTCCTGGCGATGCGCCGCCGCCCCGGCCGTCGCCGGCTATTCCCGGCGCCGCCACCTGCTTGCGCTGCTCCGGCGCCCTCCTCCCTTGCTGATACAACACCGTCGCGCTGCCGATTACACACCCCTGAGCTCCAATTGAGCCCGCCCGTGGAACCCTAGCCACCACGGCTTGGTTCCCCGACTCTGCTCCGGCTCCCGCGCCTCCGTCTTCTTCCAATCGTCGACCACGGTGGCCTCCTCGATTCCCTGGCCGTCTGCCTCGACACCCTTGAGTGCTGCTTCTTCGCCTCCACGAGCATGGCTCCCTCAACCTTGGCAGTTGGCATCGGGGGCAGTGGTGCCGCCGCTGCTGTTCGTGCCCCTTGACTATCTCTCCTTCGACGCCGGTGGGAAGGTGCTCTGGCGCAACCCTGGCGTCCTCCTTCGGCTGTGGTCTGGTGGATGGTGGTGGTGAAACTGGTGTTCATCGTCTCGCGGTGCACTCCACCACAGCAGCACGGGCCCTGCCTCGTCATGCCGTGATGCTCGTGTGCCGCACGATAGGTATAGCTCTCTCTGTGACGATGAACTTTTGGTCTGTGGTGCTCGTGTGATGCTCTAGTTGATCATGGTGATGAATTTCATCTGTCTAATTGTGCTGCCTAGTGTGTGTGTGACCACTGCACCTACTGCTAACTGAATAAAGGCTCAATTTGGTCAGTCAACCTTCTGTCAATTAACTTCAGAGTGAGAATCTAGGGGATTTTCTCACTTAGATGATTTAGTGAATGTTTTATCAATTCCTGATTGTTGCTAGTGATCACTAGATAATGTGCATAGATGATTTAATTGCGTGGTGGTACTTGTGTGGATGCAACATGACCGTGCATGCATTTTCAAGAACATATATACCACATGCTTGATTTTACTGTTGGTGCTTATTAGATTCCATTATTATTGCTTCCTGGTCATGCATATGACCAAATGATATCTGAATGTGATGTGCTAATTTATAGAGGAGAATTTGTTGTCCTCTAGGCTTGAATTAGTTGCTGTCCTGAATTACTTGTGTTGTTTTAGAGGCTATGGATGTTTTCTTGCTTGTTCTCAAGTTGTAGGTGATTAGGAAATTATATGGATATATTGTGCTTGAATATTTGGGAGATCCAATGGTTTCTGGACAGGAATTGATTGTTGTCCAGCAACTAGTGCACTGTAGTTTAATTTCCATGCATATTCCTATTCTTTATACCCCTATCTCCTCATAAACTGATAAGAACAGATTTACTGACTCTTCTTCTCTCTTCCACTAGATATGAACTGATAAGAACAGATCTGGCTTGTTTTCTTAGCCATGCCAATGATGCAAAGGCCGAGGCAAATATTTTGATAAGAACAGATATTAGTGTGTTGCTTTAATTCTCTATGATGATTTAGCATAGCATCTCTATGCCAATCTGAGAGAAACACTTCTTTCTATCCTCCTAGTGAGGAACTAGTTGAAGGGTAGTTGGAATGATTTAAAGATATATTTCTTGGATCGATTTTTATGTGCTGCCCTGCTCTCCTCTCTTTCTAGCACTGTCCTGTCATTTACAGAACCTGCTAGCACCTCTCCTCTGCCTCACACACACACAAAGAATTAACCTGCTGTTTTTGAGCAGCTTGGTCTTCTGGAAAATGATGATAACCTGCGTCTTGTGGCTAGCCTGCTCCTCCTCGCTGCTTCAATTTTCCTAGAGGGTATTTATCTAGCTGCAATTGTTTTAGTGGATGTTCTTAGTGTTCTTGAGATGTTCTTGGGTTCTGGCTGATTTGGGAAAGATATTCGATAGTTGAATTAGCTGCTGGAATAGTTGTGTTGATGTGAGAAAAATATGGTGCTAGATGTATGATTGGCTGCTATGTAGAACTTGTGGTGCAGCTGGCTGTTCTTGTGTTCTTGCTAAAATGGAAATATATTATCTGGTCCAATTCGTTGGTCCCATAAAACCATGGTGTGTAGTGATCAAAGGGGCTGCCATGAGATGTCTTTTATAAGGCTTTGCTATCCCTCACAAGTTGACACCTCAAGTGGTGACTCTTGCTTTACATGGGTGAGTAAGCTACTTGTTGTCATGCCCTCACACATGAGCATTACTTGGGGTTCAAGTTAACTTAGATATTTTGGTTGTGGATAACTCTCCTATGTGGCAAGCTTATCCATTCCAAGCTTGGTCTTATCTCCTTGCAAGATTTATTTTTGAGCAAGACAAGTGGCTTTTGTCACTAGATGGACTTGTGGGCTTATTCTCTTTTGTGGGCTTGTGAGAAAATGGTGGCTTTCCAAGTTATGGGTGGTGATCAAGTGGGCTTGTCAATTTCAGATTTGTGGGCTTTACAATTAACTCTCTTTCTTCCTTGGTAATTAATACCATTGGAGAAACATTTCAATTTCCATGTGGGCTTTGTTCTTATTGGTTCTTGATACCAATTTGATTGTGGGCTTTTCTTTAATAGGAATTTGACTAGATTAGAGGGATACAAAAATGTTGCCTTGTTGACTAAAGATAGTTGGATCAATTCTGTTTGCCTTCGTCACATATTGCCTTTGTTGCTTGCTCAAATGGATCAATGTTGCCTTCTTCTCTTTGCTAGATGATCCAAATGATCCAAAGATCCATTGCTGCCTTAGATATAATTCCCTCTAATCACCACTTGGGTATTAGGACAAGTTCCCAATATCCAGTAGTCGAATTCCAACACAAAGTTTTGCCTCACCCTTGTGGTGAAGGCAAACATTTTAATTAAGAAACATTTCTTTTGTCTTAGTTTAATTTTAGATGATTTTCAATTGCTTCATGTAAGTAAAAGGAATTTGTCAACAAAGGGGCCAGCTTTGCTTCCATCTTCTTTTACATAGCATAAAACCTTTGAATTTCACAATTTCTAGAGAAGTTGATAAGAACAGATACTTGCTTAAATTCCTTTCTTTCTGTTCTTCTTCTTATGTGCAGGAATTCAAGAATAAGGTGTGGGAGATAAGAAGATCATGATAAGTTGAGAAGATCCAAATGGTGTGAAGATCTAGTTTAAGATTTTGTTTAGGAATTTGCTTTTATTCTTTTGTACTCTTCCTTTCTTTTTGGATGAGATATGTACATATTCTATAAATGTTGTAGCACGATTTATTATTTCAACTTCAACATGTGAAGTTTGTATAAATGTCTAATTTGTAATATGTGTATCTTATTGTATTTTGGACATTCGAAATGTGTATAATAATGTGATGAGATATGTATATGATGGATTTGAGATGTTGTATGTTCATATAGATGAAATTATGTGTGTGTCTTTTTTTTAATGAGAGTATATCTTGTCATGTTATAAATTGTGATCAGAATGTCGAGAGATTTAGGAAGGTCATGTCCAAATTTTGGAATGCCTCAACAGAAGATCCTAATTTCTTCTTAGTTGTTATAAAGATCATGTCGAAGTTCATAGCACTCAACAAGATGATCTAGACCCTAATTCATCGAGTCGAGAGAAGCATCGATCACTTTGCATTGTTTGATTTAACGCGCCAAAATTTCCCGTATTTTCAGATGCATGCTATGCAAATGCACATATTCTATTTTTACCCTTCCGACTCTCTAAACTGTGGGGTATTACACCCACCCAGTTCACAGTGGCAGACATGTCTCTTCTATGCCGTTCCGGCAGCTAGTACCGCGCCACCACGACGCTCTATTTAACCACTCACCATTGTCGTCTCCGGCACCGATGATGAACCCTAGAAAACGAAATGCGGCGGGGAGAGGTCGAGAAGGTGTGAAGGAGGGAAATTTATGCTAGATAACGACAAAGCTGATACATATAAGTCAGTATCTCTTCTGCCTCTATATGTCGGCACACACAAAAATTAAGGGCGCTTGATGGACTCACGTCAGGCCGCTCGAAAGTGTACAGGTCATAGTGGAGAGTAACGCCGCGCGCATAATCCTTTGTACTTAGTTAACACCTACTTTATGTACACTATATTTTATGCCCACACGTCGGATTTTCTGCAGGTGCTTCACCGATTTGTGAAATTTTTGCCGGTATTGCCTAAAAAACCGTCCGTCCAAGCGAGGCCTTCACGTCCGATTGGATCAGCGTTTATTAGCGAAAACTTCCGGCCAAAATTAAATTACGGGGTGATTCCTATTCTACGCTCGTAGCAATGGTTAGCACGGAATTGCATACCCCTCCTTCAAGCACAAGCTCCTAAATGGGAGGCCCATGTACGTTTTTCTGTCTATTTCTCCTGTTTTTTTCTTTTTTTTTGTTTTTCTGTTTCGTTTTCTGTTCTTTTTTTAGTTCGTTTTCAAATTCTTGAAACTTTCTTTAAAAATGTTTGGTTTTTCAAAATATTCAGATTGGATAATTTTGCGAACTATTTTCAAATTCACGAACATTTTTCGTGAACCATTTTTAAATTCATGACTTTTTTAGTGAACCATTTTCCAATTCATGAACATTTTTTCGTGAACCATTTTCAAATTCACGAACATTTTCCGTGAACAATTTTCTAATTCATGAACATTTTTTCGTGAACCATTTTCAAATTCATGAACCGTTTTCGAAATCATGATTTTTTTTTTCAAATTCGTGAACCTTTTTCAAAAATTTATATTTTGAAATTTAGAACATACTAAATTCACGAACCATTTTTCATATTCATGAACCATTTTCAAATTCATGAATTTTCTGAAACATTTATGATCATTTTCTAAATTTGGAAGCTTTTTTTGATTTCGCAAATTTTCTTATATATATTGAAAAGTCATTACATTTTTTTCAGCAGCAAAAAAAATTAACCAAAAAACAAACCCAGTTAATGGGCCAGGCCCAGAAAGTGTCGGTGGTGGGCAAAACCACGCTAACCGTTGCTTAAGGTACTGAATAGGAGCTCCCAAATTACGGACCATTGGACGTCCACTGAAAATACGGCCCGTAATGCATTGGTCCGGAAATACTTGAGCCCCCGCAATCCGTACCGATGAACCAAGCGGGCCTTTAACAATATCGAATAGTGGCGTGGGAGCTCAATCGCAGCCGACACGCAGTCGCGCGCGGGTTCCAAGTTCCAGCAACGTCCCGGCCGCACCGAACGAAATTAACCCAATCTCGGGGCTCGCTCCATCCCTCCAGATCTTTGATCTCGTCTCTAACATTGCGCTTTGCTTAACCGGATCTCCTTGCAGTTTCTGCAAGAGACGCAAAGGGGAGCACCGGAGCTAGATCAGCAAGGTACTTTAACAAGATTACTTAAAGCCGGGAAGTTAGGTTGATTGCCACGGAACGCGGCGTGGAGCTTTGCAAAGGACAATTGGACAAAGGTGTTTGAGTGGAGCTGGTTTAACGTCTTGACGGATGCGCAGCGGTTTAGGGTTGAGATTGGCCGAACCCTGGAGAGGTGTCCACTCATGCTCGGCATATATAATATGCGGATATGCCCGCGTGTGGCCGGCCAGACACGTGCAACCTACGTAGAGGACGACCGACATGGAAACCACTCTGTCACGATGAGACAGTCAATGGCCCAGATTAACTCGCCGTCCAGCTTGTTCGGAGACAGTCGATGCACAACAAAATTAGCAGATGAGTTGCTAAAACCATGTCGCTTCCCTCTTGGCGGTAATTAAGCTGCAGTTTTACGACCTGGAGTACTTTGCTGATCTGAGTTATAATGAAACGGTGGAGAATAGTGGTTCTACAATGCGTCAATCGGCTGAGTTGTTTCTCTAAAGTCTCAAATTACTCAGAAAACTAAACTTCAGTCTAATAAAAAGTACACATTCTCATCTCTCTCTTCTCTCTCCTCCTGCTACAGTAGTTTGAGAGTCGCCTCCCTCTCCCCGGACCGAACCGAGGTCCTTCCCGGCGGCGATGCCAACGGGCGGCGACTGAGGCGAGGATCCGGCCACCGTGTTGTACATAGTAGGTTTAGCTTGCTTGCTGTCTGGTCCTATATGGCGTCTTAGAGTAGGTTGCCGGATCCCATCGGCTGGATCTGGTGCGCCCTGGCCGCGGCTACTTCTGCTGTCCTGCTCCGGTGGCGGGAGCAGTGGCAAGTGGATGAGCTCAAGCTTGGCATCTCCGTTAATAAAGCCATCCTCCCCTCTCGATACCTGATGCGGTCGCTAGCGAGCGGCGCCTGTGTCGGGGCGAAACGCATCTGCGGTGTGCTCCCATGGTGGGAGTTTCAGTGGAGGCGTCTAGCTCAAGGTATGTTCAATAAGCTCGAAGTTGGGGTGCTGTCAAGGAGAGATCCGAGCTTCTCTCCTGTTCCTAGCCGTCGTGGTGATGGAGGGATAGAGGATGATCAAGTCCGGGCCAATCCTGATGCGGTTGCCCAGAGGGAAAGAGGAGCGCGTGCCCATCTGCGCGCTTTGGAAGCTGCGACGACCTCAAACGGAGCTCCCAAGTGGTGGCAACGTTCTGCCACTGCTATTCCTGGTCAAGGCGACCACTCCGCGCTCGGCCTGGTGCCTGAGCATCTTATTCCTCCATGACGGAGGATCTTCAAGGATCTCCATGCGGGAATCCCCGTCGGCGCGGCCCCAAGTGGCAAGTTCCCCGGTGGCTGCGCAGGTGCTCGCTTCTGGAGTTCATGGCGTCTCGGTGGAGAAGACAATGGACCTGATTGCGTTTTTACATTTTGTTCCAAGGTCTTCTATGTAATTTACAAGGGCTCATGTGTAATTCCTACGGTTTACAGGGGCCCTTCTGTAAGGTTGTTCCCACCGACAGTTTAATGCAGTTTCCTGGCCCTTCGGGGCCTTTCCTTGTTCAAAAAAAAAAGTGCACAGAAAAATGCAAACTGAAAATTTTACTCAACTCTAGTTTGACTTTTCTGAATCGGTTGCGAAAATCTCATTCGATCGATAGGTCTAAGAGAATATGAACGGCAATGCACAAGCTTCTTTTTCTTGACACAGGGTCACAACACACCCCCACATCATCTCTTTTTGCCCCCAAATTGGATTTTCGATAATACTTTACCAACGCACATTGCCGATCTAAGTTGCAACGAAACTCCGTTAAAAAAAAGGTTGGAACGAAACGGTCGAGGATATGTACAACGATTCAGTTAAAAAATCCACACCGATGGGCGTGGCATTCTATAGAAATACAACATAACACATGAATTATTATCACATTTAAACAATGATTCCACATAAATTCAACATATTTATACATGGGTATTCACACATATATGTGTGCCTCTCAAACGTGGAACTCTTCCGTCTAAAAAACGTGGAACTCGCCAAATATCAGTGAACAACTTTCTGAATTTACATAACACGAAAATACATGAAGAAAAACTTTGGTGATGTAAAGTTGAGTCGGGCATGTGAAAGCAATTTATATAAAATGAGTAGGGATTTTCGACTCCTAGGTTCCAGTGATCTCATTATTTTTTAAAAATAAAAGCATATCTATAAATTTCAACGAACATGCTGAATCTCGCGCTATAATACTTTGTATTTTGAACTACATTAAAAAAATGAAAAGTACGATTTGAATATAGTCAACAATGCATATGTTCAAAAATCCAAAAATTATCATTTTTGTGCAGCCTATAATTAAGAGAATTTAGCATTGCGGCTTTACATAATTCTCGGATACATCATTGATTACTTTAATTAAGTATTTGGATGATGTTTTTGAAAAATGTGAATATGATATTTGGATTTTTTTAATTAAAGGAATCGTTGGAGCGCAAGAGCTAAAGAGATTATTCGATATATATAGTATCGAAATATCTATTCAGCATGCGCCTGTTTTTTGGCGAATCCGTACGCTCCTTGGTGAACCGTAGATATTCGTCCGTGCGGTTCAGATCGTATCGTCTCGACACCATAGCGCTCGTCTCCTCCAAATCCTATCGGGCCGCTGGTCAAGACGTATCTCCTACCTCACTCTCTCTGCTCGCCGCCGCCTCCCGCCGCACCTCCGCGTCCCTCCCTCTCCCGCGGCGACCTCCTCGCGCTGACCCTCTTCTTGTTCCTCCTTCACGTTTCTGGCCGCAGCCCCAGTCCCCAACGCCACCGCCGGAGCCCCGTGCCCCTCTCGCCATGAACACGGCCAAGGCATGAAGATGCTTGGTCGCCCAGCACGGTGGCGTGCTCATCCGCCGTTGTGTGTCCGACAAAGAATTCCCCCTTGGCCCTGGTCCTCTCCAGTCCAATCTCGAATTCCAGCCAGAGGTCGGCAGCCACGCTGAGCTCGTGGAGCTCTGAGAGAGAGAGAGAGAGAGAAGAGAGAGAGAGAGAGAGAGAGAGAGAGAGAGAGAGAGAGAGAGAGAGGACATGAATCCATCCAGATACGTGAGAGGGATGGGCGCTGGGAACAGCTGCGCCACCGGCCCGGCAACGTCACAGCGCCGGCTGCGGATCAGGCTCGGCGGGTGCTTCGGCATCGGACCCTCCGCGGGCGACGGCGGCGGGGGGGCTCGCCGCTGCGGCCGTCGCCTCCTCGTCATACTCTATCTCGCGCGCTCACACCACGTCGTCGCTCCTAGCACGGCGCCGTCGTCTTTCTTCAGGTACCGAAGGCAGGAGTCCAGCTCGAAGGTGCACCGCAGCTCTTCGCACCAATGGATTCAGCTAATCAGCTCTCACAGTTGTGTCTAGCTGCTGTCACGAGTTAAACGTCACTGGTATCAAGTTTCAGTTTGACTGCACATCCCCGTCTGTGAAAATTTTGGTTGAAATGGTTCTCCAGGAGGACCTGATCTCTCCGTGGATCGATGCGGTCATGACTTTGTTTTCCACATGGACAGTACAACTGTAGTATGTGTCAATTACTAGTGCTTATTAATCTGTCTATTAATGTGAGAATCCCATCGAGCTAGCTAGTTCGTCACCCAATGGGTTCCAATCAATTAAGCTACTCTAGTTCACACGCATACGTTTACACCGATGTCTTTCGGCCTACAACGCCAATCGGAAGACTATCAGTCACACATACACACTGTAAACACTATACAGAGAGAGCCTCGTCAAAAATCGAACAACCAAGGCACATCTCCACCCGGACACCTCCGAAGAGCAACATCTTCCACCGAAATTTTCTCATCGACGCACCATCCAATTTTGAGCGTTTGACTCTTACATGACGTGCCGATCTCTAGCCAGACGATGTATTGATAGAGTTATCTACTCCCTCCGTTCCAATTTAATTGATTTGCTATCCACCAAATGTGGATGTATCTAGACATGTTACACGTATAGATACATCCACATGTGGTACATAGCAAGTCAATTAAATTGGAACGGAGGGAGTATTTCTTTAAGATATAATTATCACCACGAAATCGATATAGTTAGTTGACTCTTTAGTTAATATTTAACTACGCGATACTGGTGTAGTTACCCACCCAGTACTGATAGAGTTACCCACCCAGTAGTGATGTAGTTATCCACCCTGTACTGATAAAATTACCAACCTATTACTTATGAAGTTACCCACCAAGTACTGTTAGAGTTACCCACCATCTACTTATGAAGTTACCCGTAATCTATCGGTAATACTTACCCACCTAGTACTGATAAAGTTATCCACCACGAAATCGATTTAGTTATCCTACTCTATCAGTAATAGTCATCCACCCAATTCTGATTGAGTTACCCACCTAGTACCGATGAAGTTACCCACCATGTACTGATAAAATTACATACATAGTACTAATATAGTTAGCCACCCAGTAGTGATGAAGTTACCAACCTAGTACTAATAAAGTTACCCACCCAGTACTGATGTAGTTACCCACTCTGTACTGATAAAGTTACCTACATAGTACTGATAAAGTTACCCACCCAGTACTGCTGGAGTTAACCATGTGTTCATGATATAGTTATCCACGACAAAATCGATGTTGTTACCCGTAATCTATCGGTAATATTTACCCACCTAGTACTGATAAAGTTATCCAGCACGAAATCAATGTAGTTACATACTCTCTTGGTAATAGTTACCCACCCAATATTAACGGAGTTACCCACTCAGTACTTATGAAGTTCTCCATGTATTCATGATGTAGTTATCCACCAGTTGTCGGTATGAACTCGATAGTCATCATCCTAATACTTATGCACATTAAATTTATCATCTCAAATTGATATTCAGTTATGAAAACTAGGTGTGGTAACCTCAAAACTCGTAATAATATAAAAGAACAACAAAAGAAATAGTTCTTTTTCAACCTGAAACTAATCGTTAATATGGTGGGTAACTTACGTATTCGAGTCCGGGTAACTTATATGTTACGGGGTGGGTAACTTTTGGGTCAAAAAAAAAGTCTTCGAAACATATCGACATGGGATCTAGTTTCGAAGATCTCGTCGCGACTAGTCCAACGGTGAAAACGAATTTTAAATCGGATAAACGGTTTGGCTTACAAAACTTTTTAAATTTTCGAGTTTCACATTTAATGCGGGATGACATCAGCTTTTTTGGATTTTTGTGCATGCATACAAAGGAGTGCTATTCTATCTCTCAATCCCGTGCGTTTTGGCCTGCACGCATGCGCATGCATGCATGAGTTCGGTGATTAACAAAAATTATCCTAACGCCTTACGGTTATGCCAAATATAAGGCGCCTTACACATAGTCGTTCCCATATAGTATTCTAGTTGTGTTCTTTTGAACCAAAAGGGATATGCCACTTTTTCATAGAAACCAAAAATTGCTATTTTTCTCATCGAAGGGAGAACGAGGGTATCAGCTTGCGTCAACACACTAAAAATGCTGGAAACAGAAGCCTATGCAGTTGTGTTCATAAAAAAGAGCCACATGTTGGGTGGCGTTTTGGCACCTGCAAGATTTTTTTTGATAAAGAGAATATATTAATATGAAGAAGATATCAATTACACCGAGACCCGAGACCCAGTCTCTGCAACAGCATAATATTAAGAGCTATTCGAGATATCAAGGATGCACACAGTTGGAAAAAAAAGAGAAAAGAAAAAACCCACCAAACTAATCAACGAAGCAGCAGGAACTACCACCACTAGAAGCTACACCCGGACTGCAAAATAGGTTCTCCAAGAACGACGTGACCAAAAAGGAAACCATGCACAAACACTGTCGTCGCCTGATCATAAACCATGGGTTTCCACCCTGAAGAAAATTCGTCTAAATTCCGGGCAATGCCTTTAACAAGGAGACGAGTAGATCCGCCATTGCCAGGTACAACTAGTGAAGGTTAGACCTAGTGTTTTCACCCCGTAAGTCGAGACTTTGTGCCAAAAGAGTACCCCAAAGAAGAAGTCCACATGTGTGTACCGCCCCCGCTTGATGATACTGTTGCAAAACACCGATCATCCGTTTCATAGTCTTCAACACATCCAAATTAACTCGCCTCTGTCATGACTTGAAATGTCGAACTCAACATGAGCCATCGAAATCCACTGGTTATCCGACACAACACTAGTAGAAAACCGACCTTTAGTCGCGGGTCCAGAGGGCCTTTCGTCCCGGTTCTGGACCCGGGACGAAAGGGTCGGGACTAGAGGGGGGGGGGGCCTTTGGTCCCGGGTGTCCACGACCCGCGACCAAAGTGTCCCCACGTGGGCAGCGCGGCGCGCGTCATGGCTGGGAACCTTTGGTCCCGGTTGGTATTACCAACCGGGACCAAAGAGTTTCTGCTTTTTTTTTATATTTTAGTTTCGTTTTTTTGTTTGCTTTTTGTTTCGTTTTTTTTTCACTAGTAGAAAACACATAATAAGTAATCATACAAACACATAAAGTCATACACATAATAAGTAATCATATACATAAAGTCATACACATAATTAATGACCGGGAGTATGATTCATAACATACATGCATGGCCGGGAGTTTATACTACACCGAAAGCATGTTTCTCACACGTCAAGGACGGACAGCTACTACACCGAAAGCATGTTTCTCTACGGAATACAATAAGTATCACCGTGATAAAATTCTCCGTTTTTGTTCAGGACCTCCCTGTTCAAAAATCCCGCCAATTCCTCTTGAATTGCTTTTAGGCGCAGCTGTGGTAGTAGCTTGTCCCGATCTTTTTCCATCTAGATCAATATAAGAAATATATGTGTGAGGTGTTTGAAATCATCATAAATTAATTTATGAATGAAATTCAACCTAATATTTGAATATTGTATACATACGTTTGCAGTTCTGGTTTGTCTATTCCGCTCAGTGACAAAAAGACGAATGTACTCGAAAACGTAGTAGGCACATAAATTTGTCCCTTGTGCCTGCTTCATACACCACTTTACAAAAAAAAGAATTTAATCAAAATAACAATCAAGCATGATAATGGTATTGAAACTGAAATTAAATAGTTGCGCAGACATATATATGTACTACTATACTTACGTTGGTTTCATAAAAATACAGCTTATCTTCCCATTTCCCTTTAACCTTCTTCTTAAACCGTTCCCAAACCCTGCCCGGCAGAAGAAAATAATGAAATGAGTTATTAATTAGTTGATATCACAAAATGAACGAAAGAGGTCGATATAGAGTGATGATGACTGAAATTACTTGTCAAGAATTTCTTTCAGGTCGTCCCACAAGTCCATACTTTTCCTTAACGAGTCCATGACTTGAACGACTCCTTGGTCAACTCTAATGATTAGCAAAATCCAGTGGTCTCTGCACACGTTTATATGTCCATGATTCATCGACTACACTAAAAACAAGGAGTAAGCAAAATAGAATGGATAGAAGAGGTAAAATAACACTCACGAGAAGTTGTAAGGAAAAAGTATTTCTTCGCAGGTATTTTGCCTCACTAAACACTTGAGCAAGTTATTCTCTATGACTTCGGCATTGTACTTGACGACAACTGAATGAAAGAAATATGGGTCAATGAACCCAATACTAAAGACGCGGTTTCTGCATTCAGTGATCTTCATTCTGCATACATAATAATATAGTTAGATAATTCACAACGAACGAGCTGAGCTAGAGACTTAATTAAATTGCAAAACTAAATCACTTACAAACAATACAAACTGACGAGGGCTTTGTCGAGGGAGTCTTGGTTGAATAATTGAAAAATTTCCGAAAACGGCACATACATCGAGTCATCCTGGAATTGGAAATGCTCTTTCTTGACTGAAACCCAGAAAGCATCATGTTTGGCCTCTACGGCATGCTCATACCACGTATGCAAACGGCGCAGTTGTGTCGTCAGAGAGTTGACGAGCTCAGGTCTGACCAGGGTGCTCCCGTAGACATATTGCCATGCATACTCATACTCTGTGGGGTATGGGTCCTCTATACGAAAAGTGCCTTGGTCTACTACCTTATCGGGCATCACCTTGAACGCGGGGACCGACTGATTTGGCTGTTCTCCAAGCTGGGGCACTTGTTTCCCGGATTTCTTCATCTGCTGCCTCTTTAGGCGAAATGCCGCCTCCTTCTCCTGCTTCTCCTTCTCTGCTGCCATCTTGATCTGCTCTTTCTTTCTAAGAAATGACTCCGTCTGCTTCTCCTTCTCTTCACGAATTACCTTGCCCAGAGTACGGTCGTAGTCGCTAGGCGGACTAGGTGGTTGTGGCGGCGGTCCACTCGATAAGTTCTTCAATAAAGTTTCAACTTTTTCCGGTGGTATCACCTCCTTTGGCGGGCGCCGCTTCGGTCCCAATTGTTTTTTCACATCAGCCCGCACCTCCCTCTCGAGTTCATCTGGAGTCAAGTCATAATCTCTTTGGAAGAGGCTTTAGCAACTCGCGTTCCTCTCGAGTTTCTTGCGGGTAGTTTAAACTGCACCTCTGTGTATATGTCGACGGGTACTTTAGCTTGCGTGAAACAGTGCGCACAGTACTCTCTTGCTGCGACCGCGCGGGCGATGGACTCGCGCTGGGGTCCTGATCGTCGTCACGACGTGGGGAGGGTGGATCTTGATGTGGGGAGGGGGATCTTGATGTGGGGAGGGTGGATCTTGAGGTGAGGGAGGACCGCTACTCGGAGGAGTTGGGGGAGTGCTAGTCGGAGAAGTTGGTGCCCTTGGCGGCAAGTTTGGAAACACGATGTGTTCCTTCTTCCAGAGAATGATGTTCTTCTTGGCTTCTCCGAGTGTCTTCTCGCCGTCACCTCCAGGAATGTCAAGACTCAGATCAGCATATAACGGCTCAATGTCATCCACCGCGACACGATAATAGCCAGCTGCAATTGGGCCGTTATGGTATGTTGCTCCAGGCTCATTTGGTAAAACATAGCCGACCGCCACCTTGAAGGACATGTTCTTCATCGTGCTATGTAGCTCACAGTCTGTCTTCTCTGTGATATCATCCACGGGGTAGTGAGCTGACGCCGGTTCGTGTTCAGAATGTTGTAGCTGCGTGGAACCCACGCTGCTTTTCCGCTGATCAGATGGGGCGGCTTCAGGACCTTCTATCTCCTGCTGAGATGCCTTTTTCTGACTAATAAGGTCATGCTGCATCTGCTGCACTTTTTGTTCCAATGCCGATAACCGGTCTCTGTCCTCCTTCTTCTTTCTCTCACGGCTTCTATAAGTATCAGCGTCTGCCGGAAAACCTTTATACCAACTAACTCCGGATCCATAGCCTCGACATCGTCCAACTTTCTCAGGATTCCCGAGTGCGAGTGACAGCTCGTCTTTCTCTCTGTCTACTTTGTACAGTCCTTTGCGAACTAGCTCTATTGCCTTCTCAAGTTCTTTGGTTATAAACACAATTTTGTCCGCCCATTTTCCCTGAGCAACAATCTTCCCTGACACAGGGTCCAACCCTGCCCCATGCGCGAACAACCAAAACTTGGACCTATCGGGCCAGTCCTTTGTCTGTGGCCTGATCCCGTTATCAAGCAGTCGTGCTTCGAAGGCTTCCCACTTAGGCACGGCAGCCTTGTACCCACCTGCCCCCAAAGTGTGGTGATATATCTTCTTCGCAGCATTTAACTTGTTTTGATTCGATCGGGCCACAGCGGCGTCCGATTCTCTTTGCCTCTTAAATATGGGCCACTGGGCTTTTAACTTCACTTGTGCTCCAGTGAATTCAGGAGTATAATCTGGATCTTTTTCCTTCTCTTCTAAATAACTCCATAAATTTTTCTTAAAAGTCCGGAATTGTTCGGCCATCTTCTTAAAAGTCCACTCCATGAATTTATCCTTCCACCGCTTGTTGTTTTCAACATCTGGCGGTAGGGTGACCTTTGTCAAGATCCTCTCCCAAAGCAACTCTTTTGTGTGGTCGTCGACATAAGTAAGTGCCTTGGTCAAGTCCTTCGGCTTATTCCATTCTTGAAATGTGATCGGTACCAAGTCCCTAACAGAAACTCCGCATTGATTTATATATTTGCGGCGGCACTCTAAGGGTTCCAACGGTTCGCCATCAGCAGACACTATGTCGAATATAACCCTTTGACCATCCTTCATCGGCTTCGACGGGCCTCGTTTCTTCCCTTTCGACCCTTTAGATGCGGATGATTTGCTCGATCCAGAGGGCTAAAAGAAAAAATTGATTCGTTAATAAACGCAATACAACTCAAATAATACATGTGGTGTGATCGATCAACAGAGGCTTAATATACCTCGCCGGAGTTTCTTAAGGTCACTTCATTATCTCTACAAATTTCTCCTTCTTCAACTCCCTCACCGGAGTCGTTCAGAAATTGGGAGCTGAAGTCATCTAAATTTACAGCATCTTCGTCACCGACAGGCGCTGCTGCACGTCCAGCTATAAGCATACACATACGTTCTTCCTCCTCCTCGTCTCTAGCGCCGACGTCCGGATAAAGTGGATCCATTTGCTCTTCAACCTCTATGTCAAGCTCCGGAAAATTTGGATCCATATGTAACTCGATGTCCCTGCAATCAATTTTGTAACAAGAATATGAATCTTAAAATTTGCATCTTTGAAAATTTGAAAGCAAAATTATAGCAATTACTTAGCAAAATTACTTCTATTTGCAATTACTTAGCAAAATTATAGCAATTACTTAGCAAAATTATAGCAAATTACTTAGCAAAATTACTTCTATTTGCAATTACTTAGCAAAATTATAGCAAATTACTTAGCAAATTACTTAGCAAAATTATAGCAATTACTTAGCAAATTACTTAGCAAAATTGTAACAATGCTAGCATTAGCATAACCCTAATTTTTTAAAACAAACCTAAATTTGCTAAGTTTAATTGCTCACATATTTTTAACACTAGATTTTGCATTTTGCATAATTTCCTAACACTAACCTAACACTTCATATAATTTTGCATTTTGCATAATTTCCTAACACTTCATACAATTTTGCATTTTGCATAATTTACAAACTACACTAAAATCCTACAATATTTCCTAAAACTAAAAAATATTTCCTAACACAATATTTCCTAAACCTATAGCATCATCTAAACAATTGCATATCTAACAAAATCATCTAAAATTTGCATCTAATAAATTTAATTGCATCATCTAAACTATGCAAAAAAAAACTATGAAAATTGCATCATCTAAACTATGCAAAAAAAACTTACCTCTGTAATGCAGAGGAGGAGGTCGCGAGGCAGGGGAGGATCGCGGCGGGCAGCCCGATGCAGAGGAGGAGCCAGGGCCGGGGCCGGGCGCGTCGGGGAGGGGCACGGCGAGGCAGGGGAGGAGGCGGCCGCGGCGGGGTCGGGGCGCGGCAGAGGAGGAGGTGCGGCCGAGGCGGGGTCAGGCCGCGGCGTCGTCAGGGAGGTGCGGCCGCGGCGGGGTCGGGGCGCGGCGTCGGGGCGGAGGAGCCGGGCCGCGGCGTCGGGGGAGGTGCGGCTGCGGCGGGGTCGGGGCGCGGCGTCGGGGCGGAGGAGCCGGGCCGCGGCGTCGGGAGAGGTGCGGCTGCGGCGGGTCGGGGGCGCGGCGTCAGGGCGGTACGCGAGGGGCGCGACCGGAGCAGCACGACGGCCGGAGGAGGCGGGCGGCGGCGGCACGGGAGGGCGGAGCAGCCTGGCGGCGTCGGCGTCGTCGTCGTGGAGGCGGAGAGGCGAAGAAGAAAACTGCGGACTTGGGGAAAATTTGGGGCGAAGCCACCCAAATCAACGCGGAAAAGACCTTTCATCCCGGTTCCAGCCACGAACCGGGATGGAAGACCCTTTCATCCCGGTTGGTAACACCAACCGGGACCAAAGGTCTCTCTGGGCCGCGAAAATTTGCGCGCGAAGCCCAGCAGGCCTTTGGTCCCGGTTGGTTTTACCAACCGGGATGAAAGGCCTTTTTCCTTTTTTTTCCTTGTTTTTATTTCTGTTTTCTTATTCTGTTTCTTTTATATCTATTGATTTAATTGTTATTTCTATTTCTGTTTCTTTTACATGTTTTTTGTATTGTTTGTATCAAGTTTTTTTTTCTTTTATATTTAATTTAAATGTTCCAATATTTATGAAAATCATATATTTTCTTATTTCTTTTATATTTATTGATTTAATTCAAATGTTCAATATTTATTTTTAGATGTTTCATAACAAAAAGGAATGAATCATATCAAATGATAGCAATACAAGATATATACATATAATATCAAACAATCAAACACATGAACATCTTTTCTTCAACAAATACAAATTTAATTACAACACCACATGTTTGAATCCATCTTCTTTACAAGAATATATCAACACATTTCCGCGACAGGTGGAGGTACGGCGGCACCTGGTGGAGCCATAAAATAGAAAATCTTATAGTGCCTACCTTCTCCGGCGAAACCGCTGCAAATTAGAAAAATAAAATTCATCTACCATCGACGCAGCCTCCCGCATCACTCCTGCCTTTCGACGACGCAACACCCTTCCCCTTCGACGACGCAGCACCCTTGTCCTAGGTAGGGGAGGGAGAGGGCAGCACCCGAATGTTTTGTGTTTGAGCGCCACTTCGATCCAAGCAGCGGTAAGACGTCTCTGATGATCTACAACCGTCCGGCAAGACATCTCTGATGATCTGCAACCGTTTGGAACGGTCGCAGGTCATCAGAGACGTCTTGCCGCTGGTTGCCCAAAGATGCCTCTCCGAGTGACGCTGGAATGTTTTGTGTGAGTGAGTGAGTGACGCTGGAATTCCGGGAGGGGGCTATATATAGGGTACGTGTGCTTCTTTAGTCCCGGTTGGTAACACCAACCGGGTCATGTGGCTCACGAAGTGGTCGTGATACTGCTGATCCAACAGCTCACAATCCCTCAAAAGAAACACACCCTGATCCAACGTCTCACAAGCGCTTGAAAGAAACACACGATCCGTGTGCTTCTTTAGTCCCGGTTGGTAACACCAACCGGGACTAAAGGCGGGCTTTGCGGTCACGACACGTGTCCTCCCCCAGCGCTGCCCTGGGCACGTGTCTTCCCCTAGCGCTGCCCTGGAGGTCTTTATATATTGTCGCCGACGGGGTAAACCCTAATCCACCATTCCTAGCCACGAACGCATCGTCTCCACGAGATGGATCCGCCACGCCCGCCGCAGCGCCTTCTGGACGAGGTCGAGCGTGCTCGGCAGAGCGCGCTTGGGCGCAACCGCGGGAGCCTATCCCGCCGTATGCCCACGAGCCCGGCGTGGAGAGGAATGCCCTCCTACCGGCCTCCTGCTCCGGTGCCGGAGGAGGTGCGGAGGACGTACGAGCGCGCGTGGTCCGACGTCCCTGACCCCGACGAGGATGCGTACGCCGCAGGGGTGGCGTGGGGATCCGCGGCCGTACCTCCACCAGTCGCCGCCGCCCCTCCCGACGAGGAGGATGACGACGACGACGACTTCGACTGGAGCGACCATGGGGAAGAGCGCGGCGGGCCGCAGATGCAGGAGGCCCTTGAAGCCTCCTTCCAGTCCGTCCACGACGACCGTGTACAGCGAGCCAGAACTGTCTGCCAGCTCAAGGCGAAGGAGGCTTCCGAGCTGGATTGGGCGCTGAAAGACTCATCCTCCATGGATCTTGCCCTCCGCCGCAAACGTGCGCGCGAGAACCGGGCGGCCGCGAACGGGGCTAGCTCCTCCCGCCGTTCCTCCTAATCCTACGGCCTCCGAGCTTTTATGTAATGCATTCTATGGAATGTATTAAACCTTTATGTAAGGAGCATGTGTAATAATAATGAATGTGTATTTCCAATGTGTATTTCCAATGTGTATTGTCAAGAAGCTTCAAATCAGCATTTCCAAGCAATTTTATAGATGGAATTTTATAGATGATAATATTATGCATTTTGAAATAATATTGTGTGCATTTTGCAGAAACTATGGATCCAACGGCTCACAAGCCCTCAAAAGAAACACACCCCTGATCCAACGGCTCACAAGCGCTCGAAAGAAACACACGATCCGTGTGCTTCTTCCTCCGCTCTATGACGGGGAAACCGTGTGTTTCGTTCCAACTTTTAGAATAGAGTTATATAAAAAGGTTTCATACATTATTACACATCAGCACCAACATTCTTATCTTGTCCTCCATGGACAATCTTCTTCTACTTTCTGCCTGTCACTTTCTTCTGTTTGGGTCGTAGCCATGGACAAACTTCTACATTTAACAAGAGGCTTGGGTCAGTTTTCACTGCGAAGGGCCGGATTTCATCAAACTTATTGTAATCTTCAGACATGTCTGTCTTGTCCTCCACTCCCACGATGTTTCTTTTTCCTGAAAGAACTATGTGGCGTTTTGGCTCATCATATGGTGTATTCGCTTCCTTGTCTTTTCTCTTTATCGGTCTGGAAGACATGTCCTTGACATAGAAAACCTGAGCCACGTCTTTGGCTAGGACGAATGGTTCGGTGTTGTATCCAAGATTCTTGAGATCCACTGTAGTCATTCCGTACTTTGGGTCTACGTTTACCCCGCCTTTCAGGTTGAACCATTTGCACCAGAACAAAGGTACCTTGAACGAAGGTCCATAGTCAAGTTCCCATATCTGCTCTATGTAACCATAATATGTGACCTTTGTCCCATTGTTGTTTGCTGCATCAAAGCGGACACCACTGTTTTGGTTGGTACTCTTTTTATCTTGGTTCGCCGTGTAAAATGTATTCCCATTTATCTCGTACCCTTGAAAAGTCAATATAGTCGAAGATGGTGCTCTGGCCAACAGGTTTAGCTGTTCTTCAACTGTGGTGTCACTAAAGAGACGTTCATGCAACCACCCGGCGAAAGTCTTCACGTGCTCTTTTTCAATGCGTTCTTCAGCCATTAATGAGCGTAAAATATTCTTGTGTTCCTCAATATACGGAGCCACCAAGCTCGAATTATGTAGAACTGTGTAGTGTGCTTGATTGAAAGAATCCCAGTCTGGACATAATGTTGCTTTCTTTCCTAGCGTTCCTTTTCCACGCAGTCTCCCCTCATGGCGCGATTGAGGGACACCGATCGGGTTAAGGTCAGGAATAAAGTCAACACAAAACTCAATTACCTCCTCTGTTCCATAACCCTTGGAGATGCTTCCATCAGGCCTTGCACGGTTGTGAACGTATTTCTTTAAGACTCCCATGAACCTCTCAAATGGGAACATGCTGTGTAGAAATACAGGACCGAGAACTTTAATCTCTTCGACTAGGTGAACTATGAGGTGCGTCATAATATCAAAAGGATGGTGGGAACACCAACTCGAAGCTGACAAGACATTGGACAACATCATTCTGAAGAGTTCCTAGAGTTGTTGGATTGATCACCTTCTGAGAAATTGCATTGAGAAATGAACATAGCTTCACAATGGGTAGTCGAACATTTTCCGGTAGAAGCCCCCTCAATGCAACCGGAAGTAATTGTGTCATAATCACATGGCAGTCATGAGACTTTAGGTTTTGGAACTTTTTCTCTGCCATGTTTATCATTCCCTTAACATTCGACGAGAAGCCAGACGGGACCTTGATACTGCTCAGGACTTCAAAAAAGATCTCCTTCTCTTCTCTGGTAAGAGCGTAGCTGGCAGGACCTTCATACTTCTCTGGATTAAGGTGGTCGTCTTTCGTCTTCTCGTGCATATGTTGATGGTTCAGTCGTGCATCCGGTGTATCTTTCGTCTTCCCATACACGCCCAAGAAGCTTAGCAGGTTCACGCAAAGATTTTTCGTCACGTGCATCACGTCGATTGCAGAGCGAATCTCTAAGATTTCCCAATAGGGTAATTCCCAAAATATAGATTTCTTTTTCCACAAGGGTACGTGGTTGTTAGCATCTTTCGGAACGGATAGACTGCCAGGACCTTTTCCAAAGATTACTTGTAAATCCTTCACCATGCCAAATATAACATCACCATCAGGGCAGGTAGGCTTCTTCCGGTTATCTGTCTCACCTTTGAAATGCTTGCCTTTCTTTCTTACAGGATGCTGATGTGGAAGAAATCGACGATGACCAGGGTACACAATCTTGTTACCTACATATATACTTTCAGTCTTATCTAAACAGTGCGTGCATGCTTTGTATCCCTTGTTTGACTGTCCTGAAATGTTACTAAGAGCAGGCCAATCATTGATGGTTACAAACAACAACGCTCGTAGGTCAAATGAATCTTGTTTGTGCTCATCCCACACACGCACCCCTTCGTCGCTCCACAACTCTAAAAGTTCATCAACCAATGGCCTCAGGTACACATCAATGTCGTTGCCCGGTTGCTTTGGACCTTGGATGAGCACTGGCATCATAATGAACTTCCTCTTCATGCACAACCAAGGAGGAAGGTTATAGATACATAGAGTCACAGGCCAGGTGCTATGACTGGAGCTCTGTTCCCCGAAAGGATTAAAGCCATCTGTACTTAAACCAAATCTTAAGTTCCTAGCGTCATCTGCAAACCTCGGGAACTTCCTGTCAATTTTTCGCCACTGCGACCCATCAGCGGGGTGTCTCAGCATCTCGTCTTTCTTTCGGTCTTCTTTGTGCCATCGTAACAACTTTGCGTGCTCTTTATTTTGGAACAGACGTTTCAACCGTGGTATTATAGGAGCATACCACATCACCTTGCAAGGAATCCTCTTCCTGGGGCACGGCTCGCCCTCAACTTCACCAGGGTCATCTCGCCTTATCTTATACCGCAAGGCACCGCATATCGGGCATGCATTCAAATTCTCGTTCTCACCGCGGTAGAGGATGCAGTCATTTATGCATGCATGTATCTTCTGCACCTCTAATCCTAGAGGACAGACAACCTTCTTTGCTTCATACGTACTGGAGGGCAATTCGTTATCCCTTGGAAGCAACTTCTTAAATATTTTCAGCAAACTTTCAAATGACTTGTCAGTAGTACCACTCTCTGCCTTCCATTGTAGCAATTCCAAGGTGGTACCAAGCTTTTTATGGCCATCTTCGCAAGTTGGGTACAACAATTTTTTGTGATCCTTTAACATGCTCTCCAACTTCAACCTCTCGTTTTCACTTCCGCTGTTTATTTGTGCATCAAGAATGGCCCGACCAAAATCATCATCGGGCTCATCAACAATGGGCTCTTCTTCAGCTTCGTCTTCCTCCATTGGAGTATCACCATCTTCAGTGAACGTAGGATAGGTGTCATTATCCTCTTCTTCTTCATTTTCTTCCATCATAACCCCCTTTCTCCGTGCTTGGTCCAACAATTATAACCGGACATGAAACCGGACTGCAACAGGTGGAAGTGAATGGTTCTTGACGTAGAGTAATCCCGCGTATTCTTGCACAGACTACATGGACAAGAAATAAAACCACTCGACGGCTTGTTTCTATCAGCCACCTCGAGAAAACTTTGCATGCCATTAATAAAGTCGATACTGCGTCGGTCACTACTGTACATCCATTGCCGGCTCATCTGCATTATATAAATATATCAAAAAACATTACACTACATCATGAATATATAATACTGACCAAATTAATTAATACTTCTTCATCACATTAAATCCAAAGTAGAGTAGTGACCAAATGTAATACATAGTTCTCATAAAACATACAACTATCTCAGAAATTTAAATCCAACAACAAATGCGATCATAATCGCAACTAAAGTAACTATTGAACCAACAGCATAATAATACCAAGCCTCTTGGCTAATGGCATAACTTCTAATTTTTTTAAGCTTCAAGCGCATCGCATCCAACTTGATCTCGTAAGCATCGATGACGTCGGCAAGCTTGAACTGGTGTTCATCGACGATGTTAGCAAGCTTGACCTCCATTTTCCTCTTCTCTTCTAGGCGGAGATCTTCACTTATTTTTAATTTAGCTTTCAACTCATCGTTCTCTTTCACAAAAAAATCGACAATAGGGTCCATTGGAATTTCCGGTTCAACTACCTCCTAGATAAATATATATGTATGTCAAAAGTTGGTCGGCATGATTTTCATAAACACGAAACGCAACAAATATATGGTTATTAACAGCCATACCACATCCGAATAATAGAGGGGACGAGAGCCGCTGTGGCCGGATGTCAAAACCATGGCACTATATATATCAAACAAGAATACAACTAAGAAATTTATACAAATAATAATTATGCTTCTAAATCATAAAACTAAGATTTTGTAAAATAAAAAAGAGACTCACCGAGTTGGTGCCGGTGACGAGACGGCGCGGGCGATCGACGGCGGTTAGGACGTGGACGGGACGACACTAAAACCAACAAATCATAAATTAGTGTAAGCTCAAAATGCATATAAAAATAAACTCTCTAACTTGGGCATTTCATCAAACACCTAGTGAGCACTACAAAAATCAAATGAGCTAAACTAGCAATCAAATGAGCTAAAGTTGCAACGCCGGAGGAAAGGATGATGTTGCTAACCCTTGAATAGATGGGGTGCTTTTAATCCTCACAAATGGTGCAAAAAAATGGGGATTAACTTGAGAGAGTGAGAGGAAATGGAGGAAAAATGAGTGTTGAACTCGAGCTCAAAATGGTGGTGGAGCTCGGGGTGGGAGATGATATATGCAGGGAGGACCCTTTGGTCGCGGGTCGTGTTACGAACCGGGACCAAAGGGTCCCTGCCAGGGGGTCCACGGTGCGCATGTGCCCGCATGCATGTGGCGACCCTTTGGTCGCGGCCCGGGACCAATGTTCCCTTTCGAACCGGGACACGAGGCGAGGGGCGCCGGGAAATATCAACCCGAGACCAATGCCCCATTGGTCCCGGGTTGTACTGTGGCCGGGACAAAAGGGGGTGGATGAAAGCCCTATTTTCTACTAGTGCAAGCATCTTGAACTTCTCCATCATTGTCACTTGTCAGCACCAAAGTAATCGCAGCTAAATATGCCATGGCGTACCTCATGGTGCTATCAAATCGGAGTTTGACAAGTTCACAACCATGGCCAGCGACAACGACCGAATTTTAGGTCGATTGTCGGATGATCTAACCGCCACCATCATGTGTCCCCGGCCTCACCATCCGGCCCTCACCGTCCTCTGTCACCGGCCTCACGATCTGGCATTCTCCTGGTTTTTAAAATGCATTTTAAACAAAATTTGAGATGTCTGAAAGTTTGGACAAAAAATTATGCGTACATGTCGATGTTCTATATGCCCACAAAGTCGATCCCGGAACAACCGTCTTTTTTGTGTTATGTGTAAAAAGACAAAATTCAATGCCACCAAAAACTTTCCGCTAAACATTGTTTTATCTTTTATAGATCACAAAAAATACTCCCTCCGTCCCAAATTATAAGACGCCCTTTAATTACGCTGGTCAACGGTGCACAACTTTGACCATAATTTGTACTTATAATATGACATAAAATTTGCATACAAATATATGAGATGAAGGAGTTTTGTAAGACGAATCCAACAGTACCATTTCTATATTCTCAATCCATATAGTTTGTTATATATTAGTGGTCAAAGTTGAGCATCAAAGACCAGCACGAAAATAGCGCGCCTTATATTTTGACACGGAGGGAGTATCAGTTTTCCGTGAAATTTGGCGTGCACACATAGAATTAATGTCGGTATGAGCCAAATTTTTCTTCATAATGTTTTATGTTTCAACATGTTTTTCTTTTTTGAACGAGAGGAGTACAAACCTGCGTACAATCAGAGGATACAAACAGAAAAAACAAACGCAGATTCATACAGAGAGTGCTCAGCACAAAGCACTACAGCAGCGAAGAACTGCTGAACCACCAGAGCTCCTCTACGCCGACGAACACCGGAGAAGAAGAGACCAAACCTCGAGCCGTCTGGAAGAAGGAGACCTCCAACGTTGAAGAAGACCGCATGATCCACTCGCCGCAAGCGACGAGATCTTGTCGATGAACAAGCACGGCCAAGCCACCCCCACGACCAGCTCCAGCACCACCTGCCACCGGGACGGCCAAGCCGTGCCAGAACCACCACCACCGCGCCAATCTTCCCAGCGCCAGAGTCGAGCACCCAACCTCTCCGCTCCGGAACTCCACCTCCAGGTGACTCCTCCCCTCGCCTCCACGGCCGGCCGGAGAAGCCACGAAGAAACAGAAACCAGAGGAACCACCAAAAGCAAGCGCGCCGCCACCGCAGCTCCACCCCACGCCACCACAGCCGGCCAGGGGAGGCAGAGGCACACGCCAGCAGCAACGACTCCTGTACAAGCCCCATGGCTCCGCAGTGACGCCGGAGAACTCATCACTGCGACGGCGGAGCCAAGGCACAAAAGCCACATCGAGGTCATCACCGCCGCCACAACCACCTCGATTGGCCACCAGGCTCACAGATCTGGCTGTCGCCTGCAAGCAGGCCACCTGCAGCAGACCAGGAGCAAACTTATTCAGCACCGCCGCCATCTCCGTCGAGAGCAGAAAGACGGCAAGCACGAAAACTAAGCAACGTAGCTAACCTAAACTAGCTGCACAAGGGTCCGGCCGGCGATTCGACCCCCTCCTCCCACCGAAGGCCCCGAGGCCGACGGGAAGGAGGAGGGCGGCGGAATCGCCAGCAAGAAACGAGGTCGCCTTCGGGTCACCGCTCTCTACTGTAGCAGGGAGGGGATAAGACCGAAGCAGTGCCTTGTATTGGTTGACAAGAAAATCTGCTCTGTTTCAACATGTTTTTCAGGAGTATATACTATATACTTTCCGCATATGTAAAAGTGAATTTCCCAGTCACATGACCTTAACTACTCGAGAAACATAACACTGGATATTAAATACGGAGTAGCACTACAAGTCTACACGATGAATATGATACATGTAGGAGTACGTACAATAAGTTTTTAAATTTAGTACTGTACGTACGATAAGCTCGAGAGTCGAGAGGACATAGCTTGGTGTAACTGGCAGTTGGCGCTCAGCCTGCTGGACCTCTGGTCCACAGATACATGCAGAAATATATCCAGCCTATTCCGCTCCAACTTGCAAAAGCTACTCGAGAACCAACCCACCCGCGCGCGGTCTTCTCCTACCAACCTAGCTGCTCGAAACAGCAAAGAAACTCGCAGAAATCTGAGATCTCACTTTCCCTCTCTCCAACCCGATCGATCCCGGTTGTTGTTGTAGTTGGGCGCGCAATGGCGACCGACGCGATCCTGGAGACGATCAAGCCGCGGCGGAGCGCGTGGCAGGACGACCTCCCGGTGACGACCGCCGCCGGGAACAAAGGCGGCGGGAAAGTGGACCTGTCCGGGATGCGTCGGCGCGTGTCGTCGTGCTTGTCGCTGCACCTCCAGCCGCTGTCCTCCTCGTCGTCGGCGGTGATCCGGCGCGCGCGGTCGATGCCGTCGATCAAGGCGCTGGCGGCGGCGGGCGCGGTGCGGCGGTGGTGGGAGTGGGGCCTCGGGTGGGTGATGGAGCGGAAGCCCTCCTTCGCGCGGGGCCTCGAGATGAGCGACGACGAGGCCGCGGCGCTGGGTTGCCACTGCCGCGGGACGCTCCGGCACTTCTTCTACAAGGCGCGCTCCGAGGTGCGCCGCCTCCTCGGCCGCGACGGCCTCCCGCTCGGTGACGCCGCCGGGCAGGACTTCAGGTATGACTCCGTCAGCTACGCGCAAAACTTCGACAACGGCGACGTCGACGCCAGGTGCTAGCTAGCTGAACCTGCCTGCACTGCTGCATACGTGGATTCGTGCATCATCATTCAGGTCGACATTTCTCGATCGGTCCATATGATCGATATACGGCATTGTATACTGATTGCATCTGGCTCTCGCGGCAATAAAACGAATCGTTTGTAAGATACGAGTAGTACATAGTACGGTGTGTTTGTATATCTGAATCGATCGCAAATGATCGAGCTGTGATGCGTCTTCAGGGGTCAACGGAATTAAGCTGTAATATAATGTTCCTCCTCTCTTCTTTGTTGCGTTTTTTGCGATTCTTTCTTGGATCCATTCCTCCCTGCAATGCCCTGTAATCGATCATGTCCATTGATTCAAACATTTAGTAGTATGAAAATATCCGAATTTAGTACCGAGGCAGAGTACAAAGCAGAGGGGATCACTTGTCGTTCTATTTTTTCTCGAGAGATTCAGATTCAGATCTTCTTCTGGTTCTGGGTCACTGTCTTTCCAGCTGTGGACGGCGCGACGCGGGAGCTACTGCTCATTGCCCAATGTCGTCTTCGTTCTCCTCTCCCGGTCGGCCCCGGAGCTGTTCCGCTTCGCGCGAGCTGATCCGGGAGGCTGAGACTTGAGAGGGACGTCCTACAGAGGAGAAGATAGTAACTGAGCGCCCAACCGTCGATAGAGGTGCAGGTAGGCGTCGGTCGTGTGTCTTCTTCCTCCTCGCGATCGATGTGGCCTCCTCGCGATCGATGTGGCATGGACGCATGGTAGGGCCAGCGGAATGATGAGGAGCGGTGACTTGTCGAGCTGACGCTGAGCTACTACGCGTCGTGTGCACCGTCGGTGGTCACATGCGGGCGGCGGTTGCGGAGGGATCGTCCGATTCCGGTGCGGAGACACGGGCCGTGTCGGCCGCGATGCATTGGACTCTACTGGTAAACTGGGCCGAGCAAGGGACGAAGCTAGAAATCATGGACGGGCATTGTCCATGGGAGCGCCTACCTAATGACCTAGGTGGACCTCCTCCTCCCCTCCATCTTTGATCTTCTCCGGCTCCGGCCGCTCCCCCGCCACCACCACCGGCCAGACCTACCTGCTCCCCCCCCCCCCCCCCCCCCCCCCCCTCGGCGTCGCTTCCGCTCCCGCCCTGCTCGAGCCGCCACCTCCGCCGGTCCGCCACCCCCCGGCCAGCCATCCCTCTAAACCCCCTGCCCCCGCACCCTAACCCTAACTCCGGTCGCCGAAGCTCGGTCGACGACGAGCTCCCCACCCGCACCTGCACCCACCCACCCGCCGGTCCGCCAGCCGCGTCGTCCCCGTCGTCGGCGAGGGTCGGCGTTCGCTAGTTCGTCTTCCTCCTCGCTCCGGTCGTTGTGGTCTTCTCCCTCGCTCCGTAGTTGGGCCCGGCCCAAGTCGTCACATAGGGTGTGCGGGCGCTAATGCGCTCCGACATGTGCATCAACTAGGGTTTGCCATTGTCCATTGGGGTCGCCCTATACCTCGCCCGTTGCGAGCGGAAGCCACCGACTCGCCGGCAGGATTCTTGCGCATCCGTGTACGACACCTCCACATTATCTTTATTTTTCTTTCCTGTCATTATCTTCATTTTTGGAAATCTGTATTTTTTTTTCAAATTTGCAACATTTTTAAAATGTGAACCATTTTTAAAAAAATAACATTTTCAAAAATATGACATTTTCAAAAATATGATCCGTTTTAACAAATCGGAGCTATTTTTTCAAAAATGAATTTTTTCCAAAAATATGAACCATTTTCAGAAACTAAAATTCCGGAGAACCGAAAATACTAGTCAACCAAAATTCCTGGTAAACCAAAAATAATAGCGAACCAAAAATAATAGTGAACCGAAAATGCTGGTTAACCAAAAATAATAGTAACCCAAAAATACCGGTGAATCAAATCTAATAGTGAACCAAAAATGCCGATGAACTGAAAACAAACTAAAATTCGGATGAATTGAAAATAAAAGTGAACCAAAAATACCGGTGAACGAAAAATAATAGTGAACCGAAAATGCCGGTGAACAAAAAAATAATAGTAAAAAGCAAAGAAGCTAAAATTCGCGTGAACGAAAACATGTGAACGAAAAATAATAGTGAATAAAAAAAAACCTGAACCGAAAAATAATAGTGAACCGAAATGGAACTAAAATTCGGATGAACAAAAAATAATAGTGAACCAATTAATGTTGGTTAACCAAAAATAATAATGAACGGAAAATAATAATGAACTGAACTGAAAGCAATTAAATTCAGGTGAACCGGAAAAATTGATCCACGGATCAAAAAAAAAAATCACGGGTTCGTAAAAAAACTTCAACGGTTATATAAAGTGTTCACGGGTTCCAAGAAAGTAGTCTTGTATTACAAAAAATGAGGAAAAGAAAAAGGAAAAGAAAAATAAAAACGAAAATGAGAAAATAAAAATGTTACAGAAAAAGAAACATAAAAGTAAATAGAGAAAAAAGAAATACTCGCAGTTGGTGATGTACGTGAAAGAAAGAAAAAAAAGAGAAAGAAGAAGAATACGCCCGCACAGACGCACAGTGGGTGTACCTACAAAAAGGGTTCACGTGTTGAACGCTGGACGGTAGCGAAATCCAATTTGCCCATGTTCCCGTCGGTGGAGACGCGCGACGAGCGGAGCTAGCTGGCGCGTACGAGGACGTACCGGGCCTCCTCGCGTACGACGCGCAAAGCGCGTACAAAGCCGCATGCTGCCTCCAGAACGAAGCTCCTGTGGCAGCGTGGATCGTTCCTGTTGCTTTTTTTATTTTTGATTGACCGTTCCTGTTGCTTCTAGACCAAATAAAAAAAAGTACAAACTAGATAAAAAAAAGGTGTACAAGCACAGATTGGATCTGTTCGGTTCAAGCGTTTGGGTCTGGATGTACAGAATCTGCTATATGGATGTACAGAATCTTCTACACATGAATCTAAAAATTTGAGATGTACAACTATACAGATACAGGTTGTACAACTACATAGCACAGGTTGTGCAACTAGACAGATACAGGTTGTACAGACACAGGTTGTACAGCTATACAGACACATGTTTGTACAACTACGGAAACACAGTTTGTACAACTAACAGGTCGTACAACTAAAGAGACACATGTTGTACAACTATACAGACACAGGTTGTACAACTACACAGACACAACTTGTACAGACACAGCTTGTACAATTAGACAGACACAGGTTGTACTACTATATAGACACATGTTGTACAACTATGCAAACACAGTTTGTACAAACACAGGTTGTACAATTACACAGACACGGATTGTACAACTATACATAACCGGTTGTACAAAAAAAAAGTTCGTCGAAACCTATCAACATGGGATCTAGTTTTGAAGATCTCGACGCGAGGAACTCAAAAGTAAAAACGGTTCGTAATTTGGATAACCCGTTCTCAGGATATTTTATTTTTAAAATCCGGATTTGAAAAATAAAAGGGAAAAAGGGCCACTAATGTGCATGCTCTCCTTTTCTCTCTCATACTCCCACTTTCAATCTTATTGTGACACATGGCAAACATGCAGACAACTAAAATTAAAACATGTGAGGAGAAACCGACACTTGTCACAATTAGAAGGATGGTGGAGTTCCTTTGCAAAGGAACCCTTTTTCTAGTGATTTCCACGCACAGTAGGGCGCGATGGTGCTGTAAGTAGAACTAATGGGCAAGCCCAGCAGTTGACCTCGCGTGGGCGAGTCGGTGTATGGGCTCGCAAAAGGCCACGTATAGTGCTGGCGGTCCATTGTCCGCGTCCGGCAGGCACGCGAGTATGGGCTATAGACCCGTCCTACCGTGGCGCACGGCGAATGGGCTATAAGCCTAGTGTGTTGTGAACGAGCATATCGGGCTTATATTCTCTATCCATTTTATATCCATTTTATGACCATTTAATCATCGGCGATACAGCCAGTCTAGGTGCATGGGAAACATTCTAAGGCCCATAAAGATACAAGCCCTACCGCAACTAAGGGTCACTCGAGCATTTCCATGTTTGAGCATGTTGATAATTCTCGCTACTTGCTCGCTCTCTCCACAGATAAGAGTAATAAAAGATATGCCATGGGTATCATCCGGAGTGAAGATTTGGTGTTCCCGAGCTCCAGTGATCTCGCCCATGCCAAAAAATTAAAAAACATATTTAAAAGTTTTTAAAAAATCTGAAAAAAATCATGCATGTTCCTACTGAGATGTCCTACAAACGTGCAGAATCTCAACCCAAAATACTTTACGATTTGAGCTACACAAAAAAGACAAATGTCCAAATCTGAGTATAGTGTACAATATATAGTTTCAAATTTTCTACTTTTGTCATTTTTTTGTAGGACAAAATGTATTGTATTTTCCATTGATATTTTACACGTTTGTAGGACATATCAGTAGGAACATGCATGATTTTTTTTTCAGTTTTTTCTGAAAATTCTAAATATATTTTTTAATTTTGTGAAATGAGCGAGATCACTGGAGCTCGGGAGCATAAACGACTTTCCGTATCATCCGCCCCTTCTTCTCAGCTTGCCCGCTATAGTTCGATAGTTATATATAAGCAAGTGCGAAATTATATCTGGTGGGGAAGGATAAAAGATAACGGATAGTTCCAAAGGCTAATCTTTGGCTGTGGCTGACCCTTTCGGATAAGGAACTCTGGGAATATTTCGAACAGAGCGACGTGGTCAACCAGCAACCACATCGAGTTTTCATGTTATTCCTCATCAACCTCAGACATAACCAGAATCAACTTTATAGACACGAGACATTGTCTTCAAGATGGGTCTACTAAGGCCGTGGCCTACGCTTCAACCTCATGTTAAGAACAACATCTCAATCTATTAATGCACGCTGATTCTTGTCCCCAACAACATCGCTTTCAGATAATCGTGACACTGAGTGGGCTGAAACTTGTTTTCTGGCAGGATCACTTTTAAGTGTACGAGACACTCAGCTCAACACAGGTCTACTAGGCCGAAGCCATCTTCAACCTTGTGTTGAACTGAAGAAATAGGCTTTCGCCCCGCTATATAAATATAGCAACCACCCGATACAAACGTGAGACCACTGCTGGGGCCAACAGCACAAAACAGCCCAAAAGAAAAGAAAGAGAGAGAAAGGAAAGAGAAAACAAAGCCAACATCGGCGGATCAACGAAAAACGAAAGTGACTCGCAACCGCTGCGTCCTCTCCGGCAAAGTCCCACCACGATCCTAGCGCTCTGAATCGCCGCGTACCAAACATCACCTCCAAGAAGGAAAGCGACGACGACGACGCTGCTGTCCGGACAGGTCCTAGGGTTTCCCCGGTACGCTCCGAGGAGTGGGGAAGGAGCACACCCGACGCCCTTCAAGAAGGAAGGGCGACACTCACAAGCGTCACCGCATCGGTGCCAAAACGACGGGGATTTCTCCCGACCCCCAAAAAATCACATCTCGGACAATCTGTAGCGCTCCACCAAAACTTGCCGCCCACCACCAGACGCCACCTCGGTCTTGAAGTCACGAACGCCGTCTCACCATGGCAAACACTGCGAGGCCAGACTGATAAGAGACAGCCGTAAACAATGGGAAGCGGTACCACAACCGCGCGGGAGGGAACAACCTCCACCGCCATAGGCGGTAGCCGACCGGACACAACAACAAGAGCACACTAGGCCATTGGAGCTGGAGGGTGGCAGCAGCACGGCCACCTGGAGGACATCCTCCACCGCCACCTGCGGGTGCCGACCGGACACGGTAGTAAGGACACACCAGGCCGGGCAGGCCCGGCCGGGTCCCATGAGGACCCGTAAAGTCCCCGCCACCACGCTGCTGCACGTAAGCCACGCCGCCGCTACCCTCTCAACCAGCACCATAGGTCGGCCGGACCCAGCCGGGCCCGCGAAGCTCCCGCCGTCGCGCTGCAGCAGGGGCGGTGTCGTCTCCACCAGCCATGTCACGAGCTGCGGCTGATCGTAGTCAAATTGGAGGCAGCTGGGTCACGTCCGGCCCGCCCTGACCCAGATCAGGCCCGAAGGGCCCAGATCTGGGCCGGCTAGGCTCCGGCCGAGCGCTCCCCGGCCAGCCCTGCTACCAACGGTAGCACCACCGCCGTGTCCACCACCTACGCCGCCGCAGGTCACCCCGCCGCCGCACAGACCTCCGCCGCCTGGGAGCACCTCCCGGAGCCACGCCGCCGCGCGCGCGGGCGCCACCGCGAGGGGAACAGCAGGTGGCCGCCGCGCCCGGGCCAAGCCCGACGACGGCGGAGGGGAAGCAGAGAAGGGAGGGCCGAGAAGGGAGACGGCGGCGCGCGGCCCAGTCGCCCGCGCGGGGGCGACCAGGTCGCGAGAACGAAGGGGAGGAGGGAGGGAGGAGGTGGCGCGGCCCGCCGACATCGCGGTCGAGCTAGGGACCTTGTGTTGAACTCGGTGTCTCATGCTAGTAAAGTGAAGATATCCAGAGTCTAACCGAAGACGATGATGTGCATTCTTTGCAACCGTCATCTAGAGCTTCTCTTCATGGCTATGAAGCTCTAGCTCTCTTAGCATTAGCTTATCATCATGATGTAATAATCTTTAAACACACGTGTATTTAGCTGAAACCAACTCCTTCTGTTGTGGATTTGGGAAAACAATATTAGGGTTCCAAATATGATCAATATTAACCCAAACTACCAATAACCTGCCTATATAGCCTCTCTCTCGCACACACTCTCTTTCTCTCTCACTAGCACGCGCACGCTCGCGCGCTTGTCTTTGTCTGCTTGTGCATTTAATTTGGACAACCAGAAGAAGGTAGCAGGAGCTGCACCTGCGTCGGGGTTTGGAATGGAGTTTGCACGAGTCCGGTAGTAAATCTCGCTGGTCACCGCACATCACCTCCGGAATCCCAGTACCTGTTATACCACTCTGGCTAGCTACCATGAATGAAGAAATGGTCCATGATATTCCGCAACTTACACAAGAAGAGAATAAAATTCTTACAGCTGATTTCTTAGTGAAAGAAGTGTATGAAGCAATATCTCAAATGGAACTCAATAAGGCTCCGGGGCCTGATGGTTTTCCTGCTGAGTTTTATAAGACATTTTGGGAGATAATTCGAAATGATCTTATGGCTCTCTTTGTACAATTGAAGCAAGGGAATTTGTCCTTGTTTAAATTAAATTTTGGTGTCATCACGCTTTTACCGAAAAAGAAAATGCGGTTCAGATTCAACAATATAGACCCATATGCTTACTTAATGTCAGCTTCAAGATCTTCACAAAAGTAGGTACTAATCGTATTACCGAAATTGCACAAAAGATAATTAGGCCGACGCAGTGGGCTTTCATGCCAGGGAGACACATTTTAGAAGGTGTTGTCGTTCTACATGAAACCATTCATGAGCTTCATAGGAAGAAAATGGATGGAGTTATCTTTAAAATCGATTTTGAGAAAGCATATGACAAAGTAAAATGGCCTTTCCTCCAACAAGCATTGCGTATGAAAGGTTTTGCACAAGAATGGTGTAATTGGATTATGCAATTTGTTCAGGGAGGAAGTGTCGGGGTTCGGGTGAATGATGACATCGGTCATTATTTCCAAACCAAAAAAGGGTTACGACAGGGGGATCCGTTGTCTCCTATGTTGTTTAATATAGTGGCAGATATGCTCGCCATCTTAATCGCACGGGCGAAGGAAGATGGTCAAATAGATGGACTCATACCTCATTTAGTTGAGGGAGGGTTATCTATTTTACAATACGCGGATGACACTATCTTATTTCTGGACCATAATCTAGAGAAGGCGGTAAATCTAAAACTGATATTGTGCATTTTCGAACAGCTTTCGGGGCTGAAAATAAACTTTCACAAAAGTGAGATCTTTTGTTTTGGGAAGGCGAAAGAGGTAGAAGATCAGTACCGACAAATGTGTCAACTCGGTTGGTACTTGTGAACTCGGTTTTAACAAGGCTTCCGATGTTCATGCTATCCTTTTTAGAATTACCTAAAGGGGTGAGGAAAAGGTTGGACTTCTATCGATCTCGATTTTTCTGGCAAAGTGACGAGAATAAGAGGAAGTATAGATTGACAAAATGGAACATTATTTGTAGACCAAAGGATTAGGGAGGTTTAGGAGTCGAAGTACTTGAATTAAAGAACAAATGTTTGCTTAGCAAGTGGCTATTCAAACTTTTGAATGAGGAGGGTGTGTGGCAGGAGCTGTTACATAACAAGTACCTTCAAAGTAAAACTCTATCTCAAGTAGAGGCTCAACCTACTGACTCCCCCTTCTGGAAGGGATTGATGAGAGTCAAAGATGATTTCTTTAGTAGAGGATCATTTGTTGTCGGCAATGGAGAAACCACAAGGTTTTGGGAGGACACTTGGTTAGGTAATTCTCCATTGATGAACCAATATCCGTTATTGTATAATATTGTGCAACACCAGAATGTTTCGGTTCATGATGTGTTGCATAATGCCCCCCCACTGAATATAGGATTTCGAAGAGCCTTAGTGGGGAACAAGTGGGATATGTGGTCTCATCTGTGCCTTAGATTGATGCAAGTTTCACTGAATAATGTTCCTGACTATTTTAAATGGAATCTGAACCAAAATGGACAATTCACAGTTAAATCAATGTATGAGGACCTCATGAATGGTCATACAACTTATTTACAGAAGTATCTTTGGAAATTAAAGATACCGCAAAAGATTAAAAAATTTATGTGGTTCCTTCATCGAAAAGTCTTGTTAACTAAAGATAATTTGGCTAAGAAGAATTGGAAAGGTAGCTCACATTGTTCTTTTTGTGGGAGTGATGAGAGTATAGATCACCTTTTCATTGCTTGCCCTTTTGCAAAACTTGTATGGCGTGTTGTCTTTTGTACTTATAATATCCCCCCCCCCCCCCCCCCCCCCTACTAATGTCACAAACATGTTTGGGAATTGGTTAAGGGGGATAGACAAAAAGACCAAGGATAGGATTCATATCGGCGTCTCCGCTATTTGTTGGTCTATTTGGAACTGTCGAAATGATATTGTATTTAACAGAAAGGATAATTTTCATGTCTTACAGGTTATCCACAGGGCGGTTCACTGGATACAGTTATGGGCTTTCCTGCTGCCTTCGGACCAGCGGGACCTTATGGTGGCTGGATGCACGCGACTGCTGCGCGTGGCACATGATTTTTTCTCCCGGCATACGTGGCAACATATTAGTCGGCTTTCGTAGTCTTTCTATTTGTGTGTCATTATTTAGTTGAGGCATGTCTCGACTTATACTCTTTTGGGAGATGGTAGCAAAATAAGATACTCATGAACTCTGTAATAATCGGCTGTGTGCATCAATCGATGCAGAGGCTGGGATTAATAAAATTCCCTTTTCTAAAAAAAACTCTGGCTAGCTACCTTAAATTGCCACTATTGCCCTTGCTTGCAGCTTGGTTCTAGCTAGATCAATCAGTGTACATATATAACCTGAATAGACCAATCGGTGTCATGCAGAAAAACAAGACCATTCAGTCGATTCAAATTTTTTTAACAGATCAGTATATATGTAGCTTAGATCTTCTCATCTTCCTTCACATCCAGTAAATTCTATCGTCTTTTAGGTGTAGCTAGGTAGTTCACATAAATCACACTCCTTTGAGCTATAATCATCGACCCAGCAGCATACCAAGATTTTATTTTTGTGCAATACTATGTATTTCAGTCAAGTTATAAACAAAATCAAGATTCCTTCTTCTCTTCCAAGGTTTGGAAGGATAGGAACGCCTCTGCACAACGGTAAGTAGGAGGAGCCATGGCCAAAAAGGTTGGCGACCCCGAGGAAGAAGACGACCTGCAGAGCTAGCTAGCTGTATAGATTAGCTGGCTAGACGTAGCTAGTTGCAGGAAGGGAAAGGTTGGATGAAGCAGAGGAGAAAGGTGATGCGATGGGATGCGTTTCAATTCCTTGGATCCATTCAGGGCTGGCTGGCGCGTCTAGCTACTACTACGCGATTCACTAATCCCCACAACAAATGGGCATGCACGCACGCACGTACGTCCATTAATTTAAGGGCTAGTGAAGCTAGGCGAAAAGGAAACATACTAGTAGGAGTAATAATTTGCTTAGGGTGTCCCAATCATTGCCATGTGTGAGATCACACACTCATCAGCAGCTAGCCACGCCAGCTACTCGACTCGCTACCTAGCTCCAATAAATAAGTGTGATCTTAAGGAACATAAACTCATGAACACAATATGAACAATTTTGATTCAAATTATCATCTCGACGCATTTTTGGTTTCCAATATATGAACATAAAATATCGCAGCGGTTGGAAAAAAATCGTCAATTCAGCTGACCCTAGGTAGCACGTGGCAACATCACCGTTGGCTCACAGGCAAGTGGGTCCTAGACCATATGTCGGTAGTATTGGATTTTATCAGGTTTGGCACATTAGTTCGCCAAACAAATTCTAATAATCTTGAAGGCCCGTGCATTAAGCTTAGTATATGATCTCTATTATATAATATGGCTACAGGTGATGGTTGGTACGTTTTTTCAATTTCCGATTTTACCCTTGCGTACAATCTAATATTACCCACCACTGCCACCGCTAAGTGAAAAAAAAAACGATTTGATTTTACCCCCTGGCTACCCCGCTGGTCCCAAGCCGCAAAAAAAGTGCCGCCGACGCCTGCCTGGCGCCTCCCCGTCGTCGAGCGCAGCACCATCCCGGCTCCATGCGGGCCGCTACCTCCAGCCGTGCGAGCGCCTCCTCTCCTATTCCTCGATGGACCATGGATCCATCCATGTACACTACGGAGAAACGAGGAAGGGATGAGTGGTTGTGCAGACCCGATGTAAACCAGATCCCCAATGCCATCTTATTCTAGCAACGGCAGGCGGATTGGAGGCAACTTGAGCCGGGAGGAGTTGTGCTTGGCGAGTCATGGCCAGGAACGGGCGGACGGCCTCTCCGCGGCTGCCGGGAATTGGTTAAACACGCTGAGAGCCGCCATGTGCAGGCCAGGCTCTCCGTCCGGTTCGCCGACCCGACGTCCTGGCGGAGTCACCAGGTCGCGCACATCCGCTGCTCTGAGATCGAGCAGGTCGAGTATGTCTGCCGCGTACAGCTCCATGGAGGGGTGAAGGGAGAGGATGGGGACCCGGGAACTGCCGCTGCCTTGCCAGCTCCAGCTCCTCCTCGGCAAAGGTACGCGACCGGCCTGACCCAACTCGACGGATCGATTGCTGGTCGATTCGCCGGCCGTCTGACCCTTCGTTCGATTCGCTTGTGCTGCTGCTGTGCAGACGGCGACCGGTGGCTGCCGGAGGCCAGGTTCATCGAGGCCGCGCACAAAGGCGACGTCCGCGAAATCACAAGTAAGGCCCGCCCGCTCCCTCGCTGTGCTATTTATCCTTATAATCTGATTCTGGCCAAGACTTGTCCTCGATAGCTGCCGTCCAGCACACTACATGTTCTTCCTGCTTCAGTATAGTATATGTTGCTGTGCTTGATTGGGCTTCAACCAAGGCTTCTTTCTAAACTAAATTGCAAGTTCGGATAAATATGTCAACTAATGAACGAACCACAATAATTCAAAACTAATTTGGCTTATAAGTATCTAGCAGCCAAATTATACGTTCAACAGGATGTGCGATCTACCTTCTTGCCCAACAAAATCTATCCGTTCTGCCTCTCTGTATCCATTACGACTTGAATCCGCCGGTCGCAGCAGCATCACGTCGTGACAGCGGAGCCGACCACCGGCCGAGAGCCTCATAGACTCTCGTGGGATACAGACCAAGCGGGGCGACCTGAGCTTGCCCCAGTTGAGCGGTTTCAGACAACCAACGGCGAGCATACTCCGGAAATCAGAAACAGCAAAAGGGGATGTTGACGGAGAGAGAGCGGATTTAGGAATTCAGTACTTAGGTCTTAATCCAATGGGGGATACATACATTAATTTATGATAATGAGGATGGATTAAAGGGAAGAATCAATGGATTTGGGCAATAGGTGTAAGTGTTTTAATCAGTTCGTCAGTCTGCTCTGTCTTTCAGCTCCACCGTTCTTCTTGTGCTCCACCAGATTGTCGTTGCTAGCTCCAGCTTGAAGAACAACACAGTTGGGTCTGAGGAGGGTGCCTCAAAGGCGATCATACCTACAACCTACTGGTGTTGGGGATGGTGTTGCGGCGGCTATGGAGACTGCATGGTCAAGGCGTGCAGGCAAGACCGTCTTAATTGTTGTTTTAATGTTTTAGTGGAGGTGAATAGGAATCTAGCGCTGCAGTCCATCGGTGCTTTGCCGGTGTTAAGCTTTTTTTCTTTTATTTTGAGATCCGGTGTTAAGCATCGGCATGGCTATGCATATGCTGAATCATATATTTTGCTATTGTTTTGGCTTTGGTTCCATTATCCAGCTTGGTTGTGCATGATACTGAACATATAGGAGTGATTTTTCTCTGTTTGTGGCAGCAACGAAATAAGTTCAGTTTCATTGCCTAGCTAGACTGATGGTCCATTTGCACCTCTCCTTGTCGTTCACCTGCTTCTTTTTTGGATTTCTACATGATAAAACTTGGATTTTTGTATATTTGTCAACATTTAGCAAGATGACGTTACAATAATGATTTAGTAAAGAATGTGCGGAAATTTCCATGATTACATAAAATGGGTTTAACATGCATGTGATTACATCTGGGTAAAAAATATGTTGATGGGTATTTATCTAAAATATATCAGTCGCAGTGCACGGGAATTTGCATCTGAAGCACATTAACACGATGGGTGCTTATTAGAGCAAAGAGTTGGCATATATACAAGTGTTGGATAGCTTATGCAAAATTAATGATCATATTGGTTTGATTTCATTTAGAGTTGGTTTGCATGTGTTCCCGTTGCAACGCACGGGCATTTTGCTAGTGTGTATAGGAAGTGAGAGTAAGACTAAAATTTAGTACCACATTGTTAGATAATTATCAAGTAAGAAAACCAAAAAATCATATGTTGAAGACTCTTTTCAGGAAAATAGCTGGGAAAAAGTTGGAGCTAGCCCTTCTATTCTCACTAAGTGAATGGGTATAGAAGGAGTTCCCGCACACTCCTATCCGCCGCTCGCCTTGTCATGCCTGACACGTCGCGTGACATCGAATTCGAGTTAGAGCTCGTATTTGGTGGAAGATTAATTTTTGTATGGTGCACCAACTGTGTGTACGTATCAACAGGCATGTGCATGGTTGTCATGTGCACTGCTTTTTCCACCGCGTGTTGCCTGCGTTCTCTGCCTACCCAAGCTATAGAGAAGAGGACGGACATATCGAGAACCAACCCAAACACCACTTGGTTCTTGTGTCTCCATTGTGTAGTTCCTTTCGTTGTGCTGCTTTCAGCCTTCTCCATCCCGGTGATCGCGAGCACGACCATCCGACAGAGCAAGCATCCTGAACCCCGTCACTTGAGATCCTGCACCGAGAGGGGGCCGATAAGATTTTTGGGGAGTGTCTCGGTGCGATTGCTCGCTTCCGTTCGACTACATATATGCGCGGACTGTTTTGCCTGCTTACTCGTCACCGCCATGGCCGACATCGACAACAACGTTGTGGTGAGGTGTCAACACGTATGTGCTATTTGTCTTTTTTTTGCACTAGTATTTGGTCAATATGCAGATCTGCTAGATATGTCTAGTTTATCGTACGTAGTTAGATCTATTAGTATATATGTGAATTGTGATGTTGCTTTTGGTAATTAATCTCATACGAGCTTAATATTCGAACGACTAGTACCCGGGAGTTTGCCACCGTGACCTCCTGAACTGTAGAGCGTATGCACCGGTATGAACGAGTTGCTACATATACTGCATCATCCAGCTAACCCGTGTGAAGATAGATGGTTCCGAAGAAGATATAATCCATGGTGGATCACGGAGCTAGCTAGGGTACCTGAAGAAAGCCACGGGGCATGCAGAAGGATGAGCAGGAGACAGAGCGTGCGGCAGAAATCTGTCGCGCACGGCGCACTGTTGCTGCTGCCGCTGCCGCTGGAGCTCGGCGCCTGGCCGGCCGGGATGGGGAGCGGGTTTGTTGGGTACGTACGTGCAGCTTTCATTACTGCGCCGCGGGGAGCCAAAACTGCCATGGCACGCTGCCATGGCAGCTCGGGAGGGAGGGAGATGGGTTGCAGCTGCCGCGCCGCGGTGCAGGGGATGGCCACGTGCGAGAGCGGCGGAAGTGAGGGCGACGAGACAACTCGGCCCGGGCCGCGCGCTCGTGCACACGCGATCGTCCAATCTCCGCTGCATCATGCCCTTTCTTCTCTAGTCTCTGCCGGCCGTCTGCTGCCCATGCCCCTCCCTTACTCCCATCTTCTCTCTTCTCTCACCCGGCTGGCTTAGCTACCTAGCCACCTATAGCGTGTAGGGCAGTAGCTAGGACGGCAAGCAAAATATTTTACTACTGTGCACCGCATTATACTACCACTCCCACTCCCACTCCCACTCCCACTCGATCGGTCTGTTCGATGATCTTCCCGGCCTGGCCCCGGCCGCCCAAAGCAGGGTCGATCGACTTGGCCTTTCCGCTGCTAGCCTAGCTGTTCCTGACGCCCCAAAGCACCACCCAATATTATACCATCCACCTAGTCCATTCACCTGCGCTCGCACGTACGTACCACCCAATAATCTTCTGATTTCGGATCGGACAACAAGAGAACGAAGCTCTTCCTGAAACGAGAAGCACAATGCAAGCAGGTGAGAAGTTCATTAGCCAGATCAGATCAAAAGCTAGCGAGGTTAGCTTAACTTTTGAAATGCAGTGAGATTGCGAGCGACACGGAACATGCAGATGCAGAATCAGATACAGTGCGATCGAGGAGATCGAGGGAGGGAGGACGAACAATTGAATGCGCGAGGCGAGGCAGGAAGCGAGCGAAGAAATGGATACTGCGAGCTCCTGTCAAGTTCCGCATTCAAAGCATGCAGGTTTTGGAACTGGCAAGCGAGCGCACGTACGTGTCCGGCCGTCGTCCAGGTAGAGGGGCCCTGCCTTCCCCCCTTCGTATGTCAGGAGCAACTGCAAGTGTCTGCTTGCAATTGCATGGTATGCATTCCTTGATGCTGATGAATGTGCATTTTTCAATCCTTGTTATCCATGGTGCAATCTTATTTATTCTAGTGACGATTCTCGATTTAAATATAAAAAGTTGTGTGCATCCTCGCGATGCAGAGCTGGGGCTATGCTCCCATTTCGGAAAAAAAAGTGACGAAACTGCGCAAAATACAAGGCTTGAACAAATAGACCAAGTTCTGAAGTGCCACAAAAACTGTCAAGCTCAACTGCTCAAGAGGTGAGAATGTAATATCTAAGAACCGTAATGTGGCTATCCTTGGAGTACGGGTCCATAGAAATAGCTAGATGGTGATATCTCCTCCTTGTTCTCAATACAATGGTCTCGTTAGCTGCCTTACATGATCGAGATCCATCTGATGTAATTGCTAGTTGTTGTGTTTGCGGGAATATGATGAATTGTAAGGTTATGATCAAATTTTGCATGTTTTATATATGATGATATTGCTTTGTTTACGTTCCTACATGCTCACCGATTTATATTATTGCTTTGACCAAGTTGTTGTTTAAATCTCTAATTGTGAGTATATGTTCGATAGTGGGTTCATGCCTCATTCATCCCTGGTCTCGAGATGACAGAAACGGCTAAGGATAATGATGTGTTGTTGCTACTAAGGGTAAAACAACGGTGTTTATGTCTACTTATTGATTATTAATATTGTTTACATCATGTATTGAGTTTAATGCTTAATCTGTTGTTCACAACTTAATTCTTAGAGAGGGAAGCGTAGAAGCAATCTCGAAGTGGAGTATTGGGTATAAATGTGGTGTCGGTGAGTGGTCCATATATGTTTGACGTGATGTCTACATAAATATTTGCCTTGACTATTCTTCATAATCGCATGATCATAATTATGTCAATTGCCCAGATGTAATTTGTTTACAATGATTATTATTTAAGGAGAGACACCACTAGTGAAACTATTGCCCCCGTCCATTCTTTAACATTGTCTAAAACCTTTTTTACTTGCTTTACACCATTGCTAGCTCATTGGTATATTTTTACTTTTGTGTTTATTACTATTATCTTCCACATTATACGTTTAATAATTTGTTTTTAGCGAGACGGGACGCTTGAAAACCTTTCTGGAACGTTGGGGACAAAGAGCTTTGTGTTTTGTGTGTAGCTTCCTCTTCAAACTTTGCTAAGATTTGCACTCCTGCTGGTTCGATAAACCTTGGTTCTTCACTGAGGAAAATTTGCTACTGCACTACATCTTACTTTACACTTGAGGTTCCCTATAGTCATCAAGGGGAGTTACTCGCAGCCACCTTGTCTCTTACTATTCTTGCTTCGTAAATTTTTATCTTGTTTATTTTGCTTGCTCGTTTTGCTTTAAAAATCAAAAACACAAAAAATTAAAATTTCAGCACCTAGTCACTACAAGAAATATTCCAACTTGTGACCTTGTGATAGTGACCCTAAAAAAATTGGTCATAAATGTATGACCATTTTGACACAATTGGTCGCAAGATGTTTGGGAGGGTCCAAACCCGAAAACATAACACCCATTTTGATCTGAAAGGTCAAGAATGGAGGCGACGAAATCCCACGACGCTCAGACCTCCTCGCCGCCGCCCCTGCTCTCCTGGCGGCCTCGTGTTCAACGGCTTCTCCTCCACCACCCCTCCCTTGGCATCTCCCGCAACCGCTACGCTGTCACCAGGTAGAGCAGGGTGACTGCCATGCGGAGTCGAAGCCACGGAGCTCCGGCTAGGGTTCGGGTGGGACGTGGCGGAGGATCTGCACGACGGTGTTCCAGAACGACTCTTGTAATCTCGATGCAGCCATGTAGGTGGCGGTTGAGCCCTTCGTTCAAGGCAAGTCATTGTTATTCTATGACAAATCCATCATGTGTCTTCCTCTGCTCTAGCCTCTGTAGGTGCGTGCACGTGAAACTCTCATCTGTTATGTTCTACTTATCTTCTAGGTCACTCCATTTGGTAGTAGGGACAAGTCGAATTGTTGAAGTGATACCTAGTACACACTTGTGATCTACATTTAGCTACAAATAAACATACTTTGTTGCATCTGGTTAGATCCTCATTAAAGTTTGGGTTGTGATATGCACTTCGTGTGCTGGTATTGGATGATGCTTCTTTAGTTAATAGTAGTATTGATTATTAAAGGATGCACAAATTCTCATAGTTGAACCCGCACGGTGTTGAGCTGAATCCCCTAACGAAACTCTGTATGAAATGTGTGATTAGATATTCTTTAATTGTGATTGAGATTGTCATTGCACTTGCTGGTTTTTTTAGATATACCATATTTGTTGTTGTTACTTTTATAAATGACATGACTTCATGTAGCATTGCTTGTAGCAATACTAGATTCAACAAAATCAGAGGATTGGCTTCTTCTTTTGATATCCTATTGATGCATTCTTCCAGTGATACTTCGTAATGGATTAATTTTATTCTCATATTCTAGTGTCTATTTTCCTACTTGTTTCTCTTTGACATGTTGTTTCCTCCTTTTCGATATTCAGGTTGTTTGCACCAGTCATGGGTGATGGCAACGCTTTTCTCCCTCTCAAAGGATGGCATCGAGAAGCAGTTTGCGACTCACCATGTCGGTATGGCTACAAACTCACATAGTCACATCTAATTTTTACTAGCTGATGATGAACCATTTACATATCCTGATTTAGAGCGCTTCGTCCGAACAGTGTAGTGTTGTCACTATTGTTCTTCTAGTTGCATTCCTTAGACGGTGAGGTTGGTGTTTCAATCTTCAGAGTTTGAAAGTTTAATTTGTTCTGTCTAAACAAAAGTTTGAATGGTGTCTTAATATCTCAACCTTGTCTGACTGGCCCTTCTGAACCCAATGGTCACCAATAATTTTTGCTCCACATATGGCATCCTTATATTTAAACTTCTGTTTGATATAAATTTTGCTATCAGTTCTCAGTTTCGGTGCCTCTGGTTGATGCAGGTATACATGAGTGTTGTTGAGGACATGGTCTCCTTTTTGGCATGCCCATATGCGGTTGTGCTCGCCTACATATATGGTTACTGCCGAGCTGCAGTTTAGGTGGATGATCCAGCTCTACCTTGCGATTTCTTTCATTGAAGCCTACACTTGGTGTATGCTACTTGTGACTAGTTATTAGATGTATATGTTGTTCGATTTGCTCCATCATCTTTCCTGTTGTGCTTCTACATATATATGTTGGTTGTAATCTGCTTGAACACTGCAAGTACTTGATATTCCATTATGTTCATGAAGGTGAATGGAACTTCCAATGCCCAAGAGTATGTTGGTAGAACTCTGTTCATGACTTCTTACCATGTTGAAGACCATGTTCCAGGGTATCCAAGAGTAGCTAGCTTTTATACTAGCTGAGCGTTTTATTTGTAGAGCGCAATATTTGTCATAGTGTGGAAAATTGTATGGTTATCCGGATGAAGCTTAAAATTCCTAGGTATGCAAGATTCGATAGTTATACTGGTTGTGTTGTGAATGAGTGTTTGGACTTTCTATGTACTATATCTGTTCCGACTAGAATATTGTAATAAACTAATTTTGGTATTTTTTGAAGATTTTCATATGTTTTCTCTCTCCTTTATGTTTGATATATATTGCTTATTAGAACATGACAATTGGGACCCAGTACCCAGGAATATCTAACAATTGGGACCCATATGAAAACTGGAAAGGAAATGACAGTGGGACTGGATAGTCCAGTGCTCACGTGGAGCACACATGGATCCCTTGTGGAGTACGCATGCACAGGACTACCTAATACATCCATTTCCACGAAAAGCAGCGAGGGACAAAGATGAAACCGACCTATGGTGAAACTTTAGCCAAACCGACTCCATATTCCGTGAAACTTGAACCACATGGCCCCAATTGCAAGCAGCATAGTCATAACATGCGGTTATCCTGGTGTCAACACCACAGTTCTGCAACAAATCGACTAGAAACACTATAACTACATGATCAATTCATAGCACCAGAATTTACACACACACACACACACACACACTTGTTCTTCACAGAACATTACACCGATCACATCCACAACCACACCTGAGGGATTTCTTTCTTAGAACCCCTAGGTACTAGGTCAAGCTACAAGGAGGAGCAGGCTAGCCACAAGACGCAGGTTGTTCAGAATCCAGAAGAACAAGCTACACTTGACCAGCAGGTTGAAACTAGATAATGAGAGCATGTGTTCTTGTCCTAGTAGGTGCTATACTTGGTTAGCACCCGATAGGGCATATAACTATGCATTCCGGGGAGAGTGGCGGTGAGGATGACATCGGTTCCTGATAGTGTTCAACACTGTTGTGGATTATCATGTGCATCAGGGATAGGGACACAGTAGTATCTGTTCTTATCATATTTTACTTAGCAAAAGGTACCAGAAATGCTGGAAATAGCTAGAGCTTGATAAATTCTTTGCACTCAGCACATGAAAGTATACAAAGGGATAACCAGAGCAACTCCCGAGAGCCTCACAGGCATTTGAGCACCCTAGTGCATACTAGAATGCATACAAGTAAATAATTAACAAGCCAAGCATGCAAAGCACACAATTTATTTCACAGCTTAGCTAAGAGTCATCATGCAATGCTCTTACATTTTTTTAAAGAAAGCAAAAGAAATCATTCCTGCACAGTAGGTGAAGGAAATTATCTCAGAAACATCCAACACGGCCGTGAAGGTCATGGATGAGTAGTTCTGCACCATTCACCTAGACGACACAACTGTTAAACTGAAGCTAAGCTTCAGTAGACAGTGCACATAAACGAAAAGGCAGTGCAGTTAAAGGAAAATGCCATCCACATTTTGTTGGCACCAAATCCGTATTTCCAAGCCAATTAGCTCAGTGAAGTAAACCTTGCACAAGAGGAAAATTCCAGTGTTGATGCTACTGCTAACCCTAGCTATATAGTGGCTAGTTGATCTCGAATTCCAGCAAGGCAGAGAGATAGGAGAGAAGAAACTAGTACCTCTCGTCCCTGATCATAGTTCCGAGACGGTAGGGCAGTGCCTCTGCTACCTCTGGAGGGGATCGAGGGGAGTAGACGAACACCACACCACCAACGCCATGGCGGCACATGAGGAAGAGGACGTCTACGGCACCAGCCACGGAGGTCACCGCGGAGCACCAACGCACCAGCAGAGCACCCAGAGCTCGGGTGAAGCACTGGAGTGGGGAGTAGGGTTCCGCTCCACCAAGGGAGGAGAAGAAATCCAGATCGACATGGATAGGGAGGTAGATCTCGATGAGGCGCATCGATTGCGTCCAACGATGGCGACCGAGGTGACTGGAGCCAGCCGGAGGAGCAAGGCGACGGCGGCGGCGATTCTTATCGTGAGAGCGAGCACGAGAGCAAGGCAACGAGGTGTGAGAGAGAGAGAGAGAGAAAAAGAGAGAGAGAGGAGACAGATAGAGAGCGAGGGGCTAGTCGGTTTGACCGATCAAGCCATGTCTTAGACCCGAGCGAGTGGGTTTGACTCAACCCACTACGATCAGGGGCATTTTGGTAATTTTACCAACTAAAATTATTCAAACTTAAATGAATTTTCACAGAGAATCAAAGCTAATAGAAAAATGAACTAAAATATGCAACATACTCTACAATTTATGAGGAATTTTTCTGTAAGTTTTATTTGAAGTTTTGAGAAACATTTTGTGGATGAAAAATTCAAGGATCCTTAAGTGCAAATGACATGAAATTATTTTTCAATATTATAAAGAAAATAATATGACGAAATTATGTCTTTAAGTTCAAATATATTGAACTATTTAAATTCAAACACTTTGGATTGATTCCTTATGAAAATTGTTGTCAAACACTTTAAATTAATTAAAAGACTCAATACCTAAAAGGTATTACAAATCAAAACTTGGGGTTAATAAGCCAAAAGCATCTCATCATATGAATAATAGCATCATTTGGCTCTTTGAACTTTTTCTTATAAAGACGATAATGCTAATTTCCAGAACCCAAAGTTCACGAGTCACACGAAGCTTTAGACTGCACTACTTGTCAGTCTCAAGGCAAGTTCATTCTTGCATGTCCGTTCAAGTATTTTTTTTCCAAGTAGTTGAAAAGCTTATATGCTATTACTTGCATAAAAAGAAAATGTTTTCTTGAATGAATGGGATTGCTCAGGGTTGGCGGTGGAACCTTGATTTGATGTTGTGGTGGAGGTTCCATCGTACTGGGGAGCAATTTATTTAGGATTGAGAACAAATGTTCCACGGCTTTTTCAGCGCCATAATTACGTGTCAATCAAGGGTTCTAGAATGGGCTGGAGAAGGCATAAGTATCTTCTTCCTTTCGCATATCCTCGGATATCCTGTCGGGTTGATCATCGAAGTTGACAATGTATATTTGGTGACAACGTGCGTCTTAGCGCCTTATACTATCCCACACTAGGTGGTGACGTCAGTGTTGTCTCGGGTGGGGTTAGCAGATGAGGATCAGGTCCCTCGTTGTGACAAGGATCTCGTGTTGCTTATGACTTCGGTGGATGTGCCGAGTTGTGGAGAAGAACTCGGAATGTCTTGAGAACCCTATACCGGACCAATCACACCAAGGAAGTGTGAAGAGAGCTGCATGGATAGGCCTACTCTTGGGAAAATTGATGCAACTCCGCATAGTGTAAAAACAATTATAGCAGTTATACCCGTGTTCCTGGAAGGAACTACGATCACGGCGAGAAAGGGGTCTTAATTGACTCTCATACCCGTGAGGGCGGAGGAACATAGTTTGAAAATTTAAAACAAACTTTTTAAGAATGTTTTCTTGCGTCTACGGCTATGACTTTTGTCACGACGGTTGACAGTGCATTTAAAACCAAAAATCTTTCCTATATAATCTGAACTTGTTGAGTAACGCTTGTTACTCAACCTTTCCCCGTTGACCCCCTGCTTAGACTGTGATATGTTGGAGGCCGGAGGCGGAGAGCAAATCTACGAGGACACTGAGGTCTTCTTCGAAGTACCAGAGTTGACCGGAGGAGTGGAGGGTGCTGACTATATCATCGCCTACGGAGCAGCACCAGATGGAGAAGAAGCAAAGGAGTGATACTAAGAGTCTAGTTCTAGACGAGTTCCTAGTTGAGCAGCCTTGGGCTATAGGTTTTCCAACTATAAGTGTTCTACATTTAGATTTACTAGTTGCACGTCAACTCTCCCGAGTTGACCGCATTTCGTTTGATCTCCCTCAGCTGAGTAAGGAGGAAGTTGAGTCTTATATCCATTTTTGACTTGTGATGTTTAGCAGTGTGCAATAAAGTGTAAGAGTTGGACCCGCAATGTTTCTGTTGTACTACTCTGAGGGATGTAATATTTGTGGAAAATGACTTCCATGGGTGTTATCATGTTATGTCAACGACTTGTACACTACAACATGTAGTCGTGTACTAGGTCACCGCATTTTTGTCATAAACGTCTATGACGATTGCACAAAAAAGGTCACGTAATTTAATTGCTGACCCTCAACTTTTGACCAACTGTTTTTGGTCACCAAAAGGTCACAAATGATAATTTGTGACCATTAAGTGACCAATTTGGAGGGTCACAAGATAGCATATTTCTTTTAGTGAGTCTTTTCCCTGTTTTGCTTAGTTGTTTTTATCTTGTCACCATGCTTCCTCCTGAGTACCCCCTAAAAGAAATTTGTGTGGGAAGTGGTACCATTATTGTAAGAAGTAATATTGACCTCTTGTCAAACTAGCCCATAATTATGAAATTTTTGTATCATCTTTAGTCTGAATGATTGAAACTAGATTTGTAAACCTTAATCCTGTCATACAACAAATGTTTCTTAAACTTGATAGCATGGAGAGAGGAGAAGAGAGAGATTTTGTGCTAAAAACTTTACTTATGGAATATGATGATGTAGGTAAAAAAGCTAGGAAACTTTTTGCTTGCTATAAAATGCTTGGTTGTTGTCTTAATTTCTTGCATACTTTAAGAAACCTATGATCCTAAGATGATGAAATATGCTGGTTAAACTGAAGTTGAGGAATATCACATCTCTATACCATTTAGATTACTAGGAATATTTGATGCTCTTTGAAAGAAACTTTGCATGGATTTATCCTAAAAATCTTTTTGATGAAAACAGTAAACCTGCGAGAAAGGAAAAACGGGATTCTTCCCCCTGCATAGGAAGGATTCATTGTCTCTATGAGAGACCCTCCAAGATTAATATGGATCAACTTGACAGTGAGAATGATCTTGATGTTGTTGAAGGTGACAAAACTTGATGTTGTTCAAGGCATCGAAGAAAAGCGCCTATGGTATGCAACCCATTTTATTTTTGCTTTCAGTTTTCTTTTGTTGCTTAAAGCAGGACAAAAATATTAGAGCAAGACATGACATAACAATTCTAACATGCACTCGACGGAGGACATAGCATGCACTCACGACAGAGCATAAAACACAGTAAGATAGGACATAACATGCACTTAGGGCAGGACATCAGAAACACAACAAGACATAATATATAACATAACATGCACTCGGGTCAGGACATAACATGTACTCAGGTCAGAACATAATAAATAGAGCAAGGCAATACATAACATGCACTCGAGGAATGATATAGCATGCACTCGGCGCAGTGCAACCGAACATAGTGCAAGAAAATCTATAGTGCACTACAAAAATCTGAAAACAGTGCAACATATGTTCTCTAGGCATTGAAAAAACAAAATCAATCGAAAGTTGTAAAGATCTCGATGTGACTAGCACAACCATGAAAACGGCTCGTGATTTGGAAGCTCCATTCGCAAGATGTTTCATTTTTTGCATGAAATGGAAAAGGCCATTGTGCTTTCTCCACGGGGAAAAGGCCATTGTGAGACCTCCCCACGGCGCGCCACTTGTAGAGTGGGGAGAGGATGAAAACCACCCTCCTAGGGGGGGCGCACTTTTCCTAAGAAATCTGATACAGAGAAGAAAAGAAGAGAAAATTATATTAAAAAGGCTTTGTCACGGGCCATCATGTGGGCACTCGGCAAATAGGTTTTACTAGGCAAGAAAAGGAGGCGGCATCAAAAATGATTTTTTTCACGTTTTCTTTTGCGCACTGTTGCTCCGGAATAACACTTGACAAAGTATTTTCCTAGGCGGCAACCAAAATGATTTTCCGGCACTTCTTTGCCGAGTGTCCCGTGAGGTGACGGTTGACAAACGATGATTGCCAAGTGCCCGTTAGGCGCACTCGGACAACAATGGGCCGCCATCATGGAGCCGTCCAACGCGCAGACAAGGGACACTTTGCACATACTTTGTCGAGTCCTAGTAGTATTTGTTTGCAAAGAGTCGTTTTCATCCTCTTCCGACTGTGCGCCCTATGCCAAATATTTGGCATACATACAAAAAATGTCCGTGTCTTTAGTGTTTTACGCGCAGCAAATAGAGTATATGCCGGGTGTCCGTGTCTTTAGGACTTAACTTCATTTCGTACGTTTGAAATGTACTAGGCAACTTAGCGCGGCAACGCCGCGCGTGTGTGGGTAAAATTCAAATTTGAGAATTTGGGCATTTAATTTTTTTGAATATTTGGAAGTTAACGGATTTGAAAGAAAGTTTACGTCTGAAAGATTGTCTAGATTTTTAAAATTGGTCAGATTGAAAAGTTATTTGGATTTGAATTATTTTCATGTATGTAAAATGGCTAGGTTTTATAGGTATTTTAAATTTTAAAATGTGCAATTTTGTATGTCACGGGTGTGTTGCTATAATTCAAATTTGAGAGTGTATATATTAAAATATCGTTAAGGTTTGAAAATGATTGAAATTCAAAAGTTTACGGCTAAAAGATTTTCTAGATCTTTAAAATTGGTCAGATTGAAAAGTTATTTGGATTTGAATTATTTTTCACGTATATAAAATGGATAGGTTTTATGGGTATTTAAAATTTAGAAATATGCAAATTTGTATGTCGCGGATGTGTTGCTATAATTCAAATTTGAGAGTGTATGTATTAAAATATCGTTTAGGTTTGAAAATTATTGAAATTGGGAAAAAAGGATATGGCTTAATTTTGTTTCCAGATTTTTAAAATTGTTCAGTTTGGGAAGTTATTTAGATTTGTTTTTTTACTTTGTAAAATGGTGACGTTTGAAAGTCGTATACAATTTGAAAATATTTAAATTCGATTTCATATCATATGCCATAAGAGGTGATTTTTTTTTTTAGTGGTGATGTTTCGATATATTTTTTCATTTTTCCCGGTGGATAGTTTTAAAGTTAGTGAATTGCTAACAATATTTATTTTCTGGTAATATGTATAAATTAGTAGGGTCCACATTTAAGCATTTTTTTCATTTTTTTGAATTTATTTGCGAAAAGGGGGAAAAACTGACAGCCTGGGCCCACGCTGACGTCGCGCTGACGTCAGCAGGGCCCTGGGCTGCCACTGCCGTGGCGGCGACCACGGCGGCGACGTCGAACGGCGGCGCGTCAGGACGCGCGCCTCAGCGCGCTGGACGCGCACGAACGCGGGGGGCTCGGGAGGGGCGGCGCCGCCCCTTTTAGGTCGCCGGAGCGGCGCCGGCAGGCTCGAAACGCGGCGGCGGCCGGCGAGCGCGGCGGCGGCGTTTCCCGCGCGGCCGCGGCGCCCCGGGACGCGATCCGCGGTGAGGAGGTGGAGGGCGCGCCGGCGGACCGTCCCGTGGCCTCCGATGCGAGCGGGGAGCGGCGTGGCGGCGGCGATGCGCGACGGCGCCGACGGCGACCCGCGGCGTCGCGGGAGAGAGAGAGGAGAGGGAGGGGTCCGTGATGTTTTTGCACGGAAGCCCCTGAGCTCTTGGCAATTTACGTTTAGGTCCTTTGCGGGGGTGTTCCGCAAAAGCGTGAGCAACGTGTCACCGCGCTATTGGAAGAAACTCGCCTAGCAGTGCGAGCGCGCGCGCATCTGGACCGTCCGAGGCGCGATCGGACGGCGAGCGGAAAAAGGGCGACGTGGACATGCGAACTGAGGCTGAATCTGACCTACTTTATATATAGAGGCATGTTCAGGTGCATGCTTCTATTGGTATAGGACTGACCATGCACGTACGTACCATGTTAGCTGTGGTCGGCACGCCTCTAGATCCTGCTCACACGACTCCACGAGATATGTAGGACGATTTTGTGTGCACACATCGTTGCCGTCAAATCTGTCATGTTACGAACAAGACAAGTGTTGAAGTACTAGTTATTTTCGAAAGAGAAAGAAGATAATTGTAAACTGCAACCCCGGTACCCAAAGGAGTATATTTCATTTGAGAAACCCGGACGTGTACTATCTAAAGAAGACATCCTTGGGTAGAGACCAACGATTCTCACAGCCTCAGCAATTCTCCACCGTTCTATAGAAACTTGATGCGATCTCAGCCGTCCGATCGTGTGGTGATTTTTTTTTACGGTTCCTGGTCCCACCGGTCATAGACTTGATGGCTGGAAAATTCGATGCACACAATTTCTTCGCAGCGACTGGCCACCGCGAGCCATCCGATCAGAGAGTGAAAACCCGCGTCGATCTAAGCCGTCCATTTTCTATGGGCAAAATAGTCATTTTGCCCTGCGGTATATAAGCTGCGTCCGCCGCGGTGGAAACCTAGCCGCCGGCCCCCGATCTCTCGCGCGCCTCTCCTCGCCCAATGCCCTCGCAGAGCTCCTCTCCAATCCCCTTCCTCCTTCCGCCGCCGTGGCCTCGAGCCTCTCCAATCCCTCGCGCGCCTCTCCTCTCTGCAGCCGCCGTGGCCTCGAGCCGCGCCAAGAGGAGGCAGATGGGGAGGTCGCGGTGGTGCAGGAGGAGCCACACCGCGTCGTTGCCTCGAGCCACGCCTCACGGTGGTGCAGGAGTATCCACCCCGTCACCATCGTCCTCAACGTGAGCCCTCTCTCTCTCTCTCTCTCTCTCTCTCTCTCTCTCTCTCTCTCTCAGTTTTCCTCTTCTCCCTATAGTGCCTTTGAAGGGGAATAGGAGGAGGTGGCTGGGAGATGGGCCGCCGTCCCCGTCCGCGCCTTCACCCTGCTCCTTTGCGTCATGTTCCAGCCCGAGCTCGAGGAATCATGGGCGAGCAGACCCGTCTTCTGCACGTTTGTATCTGGGGATGGCTGGGAAATCGACCATGGCTTGCAACACTGCTTCAGGTTCGTACCCGCCCCCTGCTTGATTTCTCTGTTAGATATGAGGCACCCAGTATCTTCCCCTTTATGCAGCTCAGATCTGACATTTTGGTATGCAATTTTTGCTCTATTTCTTCAGGGATTATGCTGCAGCAAGAAATCTACATCACCCCAACCATGGAATCGGGTAATATATCTTTAACCTTTTCTTTAACAGAATCTTTGACCTTCACAAGCGAGGCCGTCAAGATGCAGCTTAATTTCCCCTGTCTATTTGACATGTTCTGTTTATTTCTTGTCATGTGAATCTAATAGAATTGAATCCCTGTCAGAGAGATGACAGCTTGATGTGTATGTGTTTTTTTACAGTGGATGATATTAATTTTCAGGCCTACACAATATGGTGAAGACCAGGTAAACATTATTCTTCCTCTTCCTTTTTATCAGTCTGGTGTACATACTTGAACTGAGACAACCATGTAGCTTGATTTGTGTAAGTAGGCCTGATGTGTTTTTGATGAAGAGCGTGAGAAATTTATCACTTGAAAAGTTGAACTGAGACAACCAAACTGCAACCCTAAATTTTATTTATGTTGTGTCCATCTGAGTCCTATTTGATATTGCCCAGGTCAGAAAGTATTGTGGCGTGGTGGTGGTCTGATATCAAAACCAAAGTGGCGTGCATACTGAAATATGTATTGAGAAGGTTATTCCTCCCTGTACATGTATGCTTATTTGCAAATCTTTTGAGCACTGTGCTTATTTGTAGTTTTGATTTTGTGGCAGCAAGTAAATCTTGCATATCAATTATTCTGTGATGCAAATATTACTGAATCCGTCTTGTGGTTATTGCATATCTGCTGGAAATACATTTTTGTCATATCATCAGTAATGCAAACAAGAAGACACTAAAGAAAAAAAAGGTGTTCTCATGTCATTCATTTGTAGACGTATGAAAAATAACTGAGCTTTAGTTAGTCATATCGAGTCTCATATATTTTTGCATTTGTTTACCAAAAATCTCAGAAGCACATATGGTATGTTATTAGTTACAATATAAACACATCTGTTTTTAAACTGTAGTAAAATATTTGCACTTATTATATTTATTGTTTCATCGGAAAACAAATAACCAAGCCTTATTGTTTCATAGAAGCAACATATACTGAAGTTAGCCAACCTAAAACCTAATTATTGACTCCAAAATGCAGAATTATCTCATTTAATGTTCTCTTTTCTGCTTTGAGTCGTTATGGTATATGCCTATATGGCCGCAAGATCGTTGAGTACATAGACGTCTTAGTTATGGGCGTGTTATAATTGTTGTCGTTCCCAGTACCATTGGGAAGAAATGGTTATGTCTGCCATAAAAGTATGGCTCAGTAAAACAACATCTAAATTTAGAAGGTTGTTCCATTGGGACCGTTGCGTCGCCATAGTTACATCAATAGGCTGTGTGGTCCACTCAGCTATGTATTCCTTCTCAGTTTGTGTAGCTTTTGAATCATATGTATCCATGTCATATTTTTTCGACTCGCTTTGTTATCAGTTTGATTTTGTTTAATCTTTTTGTACATATCCAGGATTTATATCTGATGAGAAATCTAATGATGTTTATGTGGATATTCTACAAAGGCTCGGATTCTCAGTTTATCTATGCTTATGGTGGAGATATGCCGAAATGTAACCTTCCATTGATGTATTTGCATGTTTCTTAAAGGTTTGTATTCATCCTCTTGCAAATGACAACTCACACTTTTCCAATGTGTAAATTTGGTGCTCTTTTAGTTCTTATGTAGAGAGTACTACTGAGCTGTTTGGTTGCTTCTACATGATAAATGATGCCGGATCAGTGATGTACTTGCGGTACAGTTTGCGCTTTTTCTCTGTATTGGGAATATAGTGGTTTGAATCTCTTTTACCTTCGCTTGGTGTCTAGGTTGTTTTCAGTGGTAGGTCAGAGACACATGCAAATTCTCTGAAACTTTGTGTTGAACTAACTAGATTTATTCAGAATTTGATTTGTCTCTCTTATGATGTTTGATGCCTGCCAAGTTTTTTGTTGCTATGAGTTTTATTTTGCCATTTTTTTTACTGTGATATGTCCTCCACACCTAGAGTCGCAGATCAACCTTTCTGCATTTGACCCTCTCGCATGTAAACCCCCACTTCTCTTTGTTTCCTTGGATGGTCTGCCGCTGCAGTTCCTGCAGACTTGAGGCACCCAGATTAACTTCTTTTTATTTTATTTGTTTTGCAACTGTCACAACATCTTGGGCTGTACCGGCAAATATAGTGGTTTGCCAGAATTAATCCCCAAATATTCTCATTTTTTGTTACCGGCCGAGTTTTGATATTCACCTCAGAGTGAACATTGTACATCAAGCTATGATAATTTTCATAGGTCAAGCATATGCATTTATATTGTTAAAGGTCGTTTTACATTTATGTTTTGGAAGTAACACCAATTGTATGAACGTGTTCTTATTTATTCATGTTCTTTTATGCCACCCTTTTTTCTGCAATTAAGTACATAATAAGTATGCCTTATGTCAGTTTGTTTTACTGCAGGATTTAGTCAGTTTAAGATGGAGATTTTGGGGAATATCAAGAACTTGGTGATAAACTATAAAATCATAGTAATTCGAAGTTTTTTAGTCCTAACGTAGTGCTACGAGTCCATTCTGCTAGAAAATAAAAAAGGAGAAGGAACAATTTTGGCCGCTGAATGTTGTTAGTGAATATATCCACAAGAGAAGAATGAAAGGAATGTTGTCCTGTAGCTATTTATGCATTGGAAAAACTGTGAATCTACTTGACCTCTCTGTTTTGTAAAATCTCCTGCTCTTGTTTTCTAATATTTAACACAGATTACGTGATTCCTACTCTTTTGGGTACATGTAAATTAAGACCAACTGGTCGGTTATTTGGCTCCTCTTAGTGAACTATGTACCATTTCTAGCTTAATTATATGTTAATGTTATGTAATCCATCTATGTTCAAGTTTTGCATGGCGCTTATTTAAATGGATATCCGGTTTGCTGCCAATATTGGAAAAAATTAACAGGCTTTACAACAAAGTATAACTTGCAGTTGCAAGTGGAAAGGCGTTTTCTTTGTCATGTTGGCATCTTCGGCTTTGTCCTTACAATGTATATTCAGGTTTGTCCAAAAGGAGACATGTATAGTTTGGTGGTTTAGAAGATCTTTGCTACGTACAGTTTGGTGCTTCTCAAGCTGCCATGGCTGCTCCTCTGCACAGTTTGGTTTAATGGAGTTCTTATTACTCTATTAAAGAAGCATGTTGGGTTTCAGTGAACACGCAGGTAACAAACACTCCTCTCCCCTGCTGATTTGCCTCCTCTTCTGTTTCTTGCACTCCCTCTTTTGATTTAATCCTGACAACTTCTCATCTTTGCTGGTGCAGATGAATTTTTATATGTGCCTACAAGCTGTCCGATAGAAATCTAGTTTTGGCCCCTATGTGCCACTTGAATGACTTCAGTCCAGGGCTACACCTCGATTGCTTGGCATGAATCTAAGTCACGCCAGCTTCATTTAGTACTTGAGAAATTTATGTTTATGATTTTGTTACATTCTCTATCCAATGTCAATGTAGGCATCTAAGTTTTTTATTATGTTGTTTTGTGATGAGCTGATGGACTGTATAGAGCACCCCATTTTTGTCCACCTCATAATTAATGATTAAACAAACGGTCTTTGTTATAGGGTTATACCAGTGCATAATCCAGTAGCAAACTTTGCATGTTGTGTTTCTTATTTATTGGAAATCTTACTAAAGAGATCATGCAATGAGTGGTCTATTTTAACTCCTCTTGCTTGGTCTCATATTTTTTGACAATCTGCTGCCCATATTTAGCAGGGAGGTGGAAACATTGACGATGATCTCACCGGGCTGCTAGATTGGGCCTGAACCCAAGGTTTATATCAAAAATGCTAAGGTACCCATCTCCCTTCTATACCACTACCTACATTAACTACAATATATCACTGCTAATGCCAGTTGGTCTATCTTTTACTTAATATTGCTCTAGGTTTTTAGCAGAGTTAAAGAGATCATTTTAGCAGAGTTTTTTACTCTAGGCTAACGACCATGTCAAGTTATATTGCTTATGTTCCTAATAAATACAATATGCTATCACCTTATTTTTAACTCCAACAAAAGCTCTGGATACAGAATATCCATATAGTATTTTGTTGTATTTTTGTACTATTTGTTATCGATGAGGAATTCATTTAGGAAATGATATTTCTATGGCTCTGACAGAGTGTCTAATTTAGGTCTTCATGAGATTTTCAATGGACTGGGGAAGACGAGGATGCGGCCAGAAGCGCAACAGCAAGGCCTCCTCCGCCTCTTCTCTTCTCACTGTCGAAGAATGCCACACATAAGGTAAGCCTCAATTTTCTTGCCGACGCAGTGTAGGTAGATTATAAAGGGAGACCAAGGAGGATATGGTTGCTCAAAAACTTGGTTAGAAATGGCGGTGTCTTCTATATTTCAACACGAACACATTGTAAGGTCTACCATCTAAAATAAATTTCATATTTTGATCAACCTATTATATAGGCTACATTGGTGAAATGTTTGTGCCCTTTACCTGGTCGCCTTGCTCCGCCTAACACTGCCTTCCATGTGCTATGTTTGGCCTGGTTCATTATGGTCAAGGAGGACGCTAGACAGCGGCACGACTCCTCGCTATCCTATGCCTCCTCTCGCTTGGTCACCGGATTTGTAAATAAGGTATGTCATGTTGCTTCTTTCTGTCGATTCATGCAAAGTTAAGTTCATGCAAAGTTATATTGTTGTATAATTTTCTGATCCTTTTGTAACAACTCAATCCAAACAACTATCATATGTTTGTTAACTATATGTCTGTAAAGTGTATTCTCTTATAGTATAGTAACTATAGGGCTCTCCTATTTTCTTGATTTCCATCCAATTATTTTTGTACTCTTTTTAGTTCTGTAGATTGAGATATCACCAAACCTGAGCTTTCGAGCACGTTGCTGCATTAACGTGTTGCTGCTAGCAGGGCTGAACCGTGCTCAGTGATAAATTTGTTCCCCCGTCCAGGTCTCCGTTGCCGAATGTCTCAATATTAATGCGGTTGAGACCAACTACCTCTGCCTTTTAGAATCATTGTTGGTTACTCAAAATTCATTAGGTGTTTGTGATTGTGTTTCCAAACTGATCGAAACTTATGTATTTGGTACTACTTCTATGTGATCAAAACTTATGTATTGAATGCGGTGTGAATTTCTATATATTACTTTCCCTGTGTGCTTCAGCATTGGTTTGATCTTCATGTTTCTCTGATTATTGATTTCACACAATACGAAAAATATGCTTTCAAATCTATAGACTTGCGGTCAAATAAGTATGGATATAAATATTCTTTTAATAATCTGTATAAATTGTGGGAACCACGGGCAATTTTTTTAAAGAATCAACAAGTGCCGCGCGCGAGCCGCCCCAAATTAATACGGACCTGAGCGTACACAAATGTCTTACCTACCTACGCGTGTGTATGTCAGTTCCTATAGGATGTGTGATCATGTGTACATAATGTAGGTTTACCTATGTCATATGTACTGCGTTTGCAATGGATGATGCACGTCTTTCTACGTAGTCTACCTAGTTGTCTCTTTCCATGCAACAAGTGGAACTACTTCGCAAGAAGTTCAGGGTCCTCTTAAGCTCCATCAAGTTTCCTCTTTTGGGCCCATTCCAGGTGCATCTTGCCCTTCACCATCCATTAAACTTACCCTTCCTGCAGCTATTGCCATGCATTTCCTCCCTCTTCTACACCTAGCTCTCCTATGATCCTACTACTATCTAGCTACACTGTGGGATAAAGGTTAGAGAGAGAGAGTAGGGGCCTTGGGCTAAGCACCAACACTGTAGTCTTTCTACGTTTCCGTGCTCAACTATATAGACCCCCCATTGGCCTTTACCCCCCACTCACACCACGCATCCATAGCCAAGAACAACATTTCACACAACCTGTCCACTGTGCAGCAGCTCGTAGGGTTCTTGAGCAAGAACCGTAGCTTACTCCTCTTCCTCGCGGTGAAAAGATCGATCTTTCAGGGGCGCGCATGCACCAGCACCACCCGGCGGCAGCCATGAGTGACGCGCTGTGGGAGCTGATCGGGGAGGAGATGGCGGCGGCAGAGGCGGCCGCCGGGGAGCACGGCCTTCCCCCGGGCTTCCGTTTCCACCCCACCGACGAGGAGCTCGTCACCTTCTACCTCGCCGCCAAGGTGTTCAACGGCGCGTGCTGCGGCGGCGTGGAAATCGCGGAGGTGGACCTGAACCGGTGCGAGCCGTGGGATCTCCCGGAGGCGGCGAGGATGGGGGAGCGGGAGTGGTACTTCTTCAGCCTCCGCGACCGCAAGTATCCCACGGGCCTCCGCACCAACCGCGCCACGGGCGCCGGCTACTGGAAGGCCACGGGGAAGGACCGGGAGGTGTTCAACGCCGCCACCGGCGCCCTCATCGGCATGAAGAAGACGCTCGTGTTCTACAGAGGACGCGCGCCGCGCGGGGAGAAGACCAAGTGGGTCCTCCACGAGTACCGCCTCGACGGCGACTTCGGCGCCGCCCGCCGCTCCTGCAAGGTACTAATATATTCTTGATTGCATTGGCTTATTAATCCTTCCTCCCTCCGTCGATGGACATTTAGTTTGCTATGGCCTTTAGATGATTTTTAGATTCTAGTAGTAGCTAGTCACTGTTTGTGCTGCGCGTTGAAATATAAACAGTTGAGAGTTCAAGAACAAGTTACATGGTCGTTCGTTGCATAAGTAGATCTGGTATGATGCATTAAATGCGGCATCCGTGTGTGCTTGCATGCATACCTAAGTGTGACATATGCATGCAGATTGATGTGGAATATATACTACTCATATGCGGAAATTTTAATTGATGCTACTCGGCAGTGAATGTTAGCTGCGCTATATATCATAAGCATGACGATGATGTGGTCTGCTCAAAAATCCAGTTGAAGATTTACACTGACAAAGTCTATATCTGAGCTTCAGCTAGTGAATGATACACAACTCTGTACATGTACATGTTTGTACCCTTCTCAGAGCTCTTGTACTTTGCATGCATGGCTCGCGGATCTCCGGTTGTCCTCGCGCAGATCGGCAAATCTTATAAAAAAAATAGTTTCCTCCATGAAGCATAAATATATGCTCTCTTCTTGCGGAAGTACTCGAATAAATATCTAGATTCTGGCCGGACAGCATTTCGGTCGTAGCTAGATCACAATCATGCAAAAAAGAATATTATACTGTTAAGTTTATCTGCATTTTTGCTATGGTTTGTTCATACATATATTTTGAACTTATATTATCATGATATATACTTTGCAGGAGGAATGGGTGGTGTGCAGGATCTTCCATAAGGCAGTAGACCAATACAGCAAGATGATAGAGATGAGGAACCCCTACTGCTACCTCCCCATGAACCACCACCACCCAAGCTTCTTCCAGGACGCACCTCCTGTCCCCTTCCCAAACCCTAGCCAGCTCATTCCCTTCCACCATGACCTCCCAAACCTGCAGTCCTCTCCATTAATGCAGAGCCAGGCCAAGAACACAACCAGCAACAATGGCGGCTTCCCAGCAGCAGCTTGCATCCAAGAGCAGCAGCCAAACAGCACAGGATATTTCCCGGCGTTCCCGTCCTTCACCTCCATCGTCAATGGCAAGGCAGGCCCACCGGCGCAACCCGGGGTCAACGGCGGTCCACAGGAGCCACCGCCGACCTGGCTGGACGCTTGCCTGCAGAACAGCGCCTTCATGTACGAGATGGGCCCACCTGCATCCACCAGGGGCGCATGATCCGGATAGGCTACCCATTTCGATCATTCGGCTAATAATATGTTGCAGCTTTTGATTAATTCAGTAGTAGTTTGCAAGTGTGATCGATATTTAGACAAGCACTTGTAGCTTTTTTCCCCTTCTTTAAACCTTGATTCAGTTCCCGTGTAGTAGTAGTTGCGATGATCGTCTGTATTGTTTGCTTGCTTGTGTTGTATTCTTATGTATGCATTGGATTATTGGAGTTGTATTAGCGGACTAGTACTGTGCTACTAATCTCTTGATCCATGCAGTGTCCACATGCAATATGGCTCCATGTACTATTAATATAATCATGGTGGTGTCTCTTAACTTTAAGAAGAAGAAAAGTACTTGTTCAACATGGGCGCATTTTTATTTTTTTTGAGATAAGGATGTGAATCTATTGTAGAAATACATAAGAAGTACAAAGCACCTCAAAAATCATAATAAAATTATACCGATATCGTTTGGACCACCTAACGACCACTAGAGCGAGCCGCCGATTAGTCCTTCCCGGCCGGAGATAGCCTAACATTGTTGATGATAATAGGGAAGTCTTCGTGCACATGCCCCGAAGGACCTGCAACCCAGAGTCAAAGTCGTCACCCTTAAACCCTTTGAATTGATCTGAATTTTCTGACACCAAACCCATAACATATGTGGACTGAATGAGTTGATCTACCAAATACCAATCCATGTGAGCAGCAACTGTACGATTTCACGCCATTCTCAACACCACCGGCGAGATTGCCCCCCGATGAGGTGGACGAGGAGACGGGTACAGTGGCGGAGCTGCTGTACAACTATTGGGTACATATGAACTAAATGAAATTTCTAAAGCATTCATTAGTCTGGTCTATGATACTGCCTATTAGTGAAAGTTTGAACTCTAAACAACTAAACCCAATGGCCAAATACTCTAGCTTCGCCACTGGACGGGTATACCTTATTCTTGCCCCGCGCAGTGTGATCGATATTTAGACAAGCACGTCGTTGTCAGTTGACCAATCTCTAATTTAAGAGATCTTAGTACAATTTCGAGCGCAAGTCCGAGGTCCCCACACTCCCGCAGCCTAAACAACAAACAAATAAAGCGGGGACCATCTAATCATGGTCGAAGACGGCGGAGGAGCAAGTGGCGGAGGCGGCGGCTAGGGTGGAACCCTAGATCGCCCCCTTCTTCTTAATAAGGAGGAAAATGTTTCACGCGGGTGTCTAAAAATGTATTACAGTTGAGCTAGCTGAACCCACACTGATGTGCTGTTGCATTCAGCCCAGACATATGTTCCAGGGGTTGTTCAACATGGATGCTAGTATTAAATTGGTGGATTCGATCACTTGTAGAGTAGAGGCTAGAGCTAATCCTAATCCTTTGCAAAATAAACAGGAAAAAAGTTGTAACTTTCATTAATTGCTTCTCCTGCGTCTGATGTTCCTTTTTGGAAGCTGAAAAGCATTATAAATAGATGGATCGATGCACTCGATCGTCTATTCGTGTACATAAAGAGTTGAAAGGAACTGTGTTTGCGGTGCACTCTTGTTGCAGGTATGGACGTAGTGGATTTGCTTAGAGCATCTCTAGCAGAACCCGCAAAACCAGAAACCGCAAAGCATTTTGCGGGTCGTGTTTTTCGCGTTTTTGCTCGGTATTTCGTGCAGCGAAGAACAGAACCCGCAAACGCAACCTGCATTTTTTCGATTTGGAAATTTGAGAATTCGCGGGAACGAACTAGTTCATATTCGACAGCAGCAGCAGTTGATTCTTACACAAAATGCGGCCTAGTTCGCCGCCGATCAAACCTAGCCTACCGGCCCGAGCGTGACCCCGAAATGCTCGGGGTCGTAGTCCTCCGGCGGCGGAGCACCTGGGGCCGCGGAGGAGCTGCTGGCGCTCGCGGAGGAGCTGCCCTCGCCGTGGCGGAGGCGCAGCTGCTGGCGGCGGCGGATCTCAATCTCGCGCTCGCGTCGGAGCCGGTCGAACTCCGGCAACTTGCGGACGTTTCACCCGGCCGGAATCGGCTCCCCGAGCTTGTACTTGCGGGAGCCGCGCTTCCGGGCGCCGTCGCTGCGGGCGACCTGCGCCCGCTTTTCGGAGGAGAAGTCTCCGCCGAACTCGGAGTCGTCGCCGGGGAGGGGCGGAGTAGCCTCCCTCTTCGGCGCCATGGCGGCTCGGGGACGCCGGATCTGCGGGAGGGGCGGGTGGATTGCTCGTCGGAGACGGCGGAGGGGCGGGTGGATTTCTCGATGCGTGCGAGGAGGAGTGGGGATTTCGACCCACATCAGCGGTCGCAATCCGGCTAAATACGGGCTCGCCGCTTCGTTTCTCGGGCCCCCGCAAAACGTTTGCGGGCTGGGCTAAATATGCGGGCTCTGGTCTGGCCCAAAACGAGCACCAAACCCGTAAACTCACCGGAATTTTGCGGGTCTGTCCCTTTTGCGGGTTCTGCTAGAGATGCTCTTACTGACATGAGATCTAATGGGGTGTCTCACGCACGCGTTGCATTCATACACATCTCTTCTCTCTCCGTCCGTGCAACGGGTGAACCAATTACAATTCAAGATACTAGTACAGTTTAAGACGAACAAAAGAAGAAAAGGCCGTATCGGGGGACGGATGGATGTGATTTAGGTCAGAGACGCATGCAGGCGCACGCAGAGACGCTAGCGCCGGGGCCGGCCTGGGCAGTGCATGGACCTTACGATTTGACGGGCTCGCAGAGGAGAAGTAAAGATGCGTGGAAGGCCAATAGCAGGGGGATTTGGCGAAATCCCGTCGCGTTTGCTTGCTTCTCTCCTGCGTTTCCTGCTGTGCATCATGACGTGGGTGGTGTTCCTGAGAGGATGGAGATGGGATGGCTCGACGTGATCGCAGCCGGGCCTTGGTCGGCCTTCGCGGAAGCACCTCCTCCCTCTCCTCTGGCCGCTGCAATACGCCGCTCGCATGGCGTCGTCGCGCCTTCGCCACCAAAGTCAAGCTGCCACACTGTCCAACTGCTAGCTGCCGCTGCGAGCAGTGCATTCTTCTTAACTAATTAATTAATTCAGTCTGTAAAAAGAAACAAGTAACTAGGTGTAGTACGTGATTGACAACGTAAAAAATAAGAGTAGTACGTAATTGATACTACTCCCTCCGTTTTTTAATATAAGATGTTTTAGGTTTTGTCCACATTCACATGCAAACAAATGTATGTAGACACATTTTAGTTTATATGTTCACTCATTTTAGTGTGCATATAGACAACATGTGTACCACCTAAAACATCTTATATTAAAAAACGAAGGAAGTAGTAGGTAGTACGAATTCGGTCTCCGCCGGCTCGCCGGCCACCGGCGCCGCGCCGTCCATTGCCGGAAGAAAGGCAGCAGTGATCAATGTGAAGTAGTATGCATGCAGTGCGTGTTACAACGGTTAAAGCTTAAAGCCATGCGACCAGATCGACTTGTGAACAATTACTATGAATTTTATTTTCGACCTTTTTCTATTTTGCTGTAGTTTATAGGTGCGCACAGTGCTGGCCGGTAGCGGGGAGGCCGGCAATGGGGAAGAACATTGAATGCAGAGATCGACACTAGCTAGCTTGGCTTGGCACTCTTGTCAAATTTCTGTCGTCGACCTCCATCCGGACAAACGATCTCTAGTTAGGGAAATAGGACGAACTGTCCATCATCGGCTCCGGCCGGCCGGCCGTCGATCCGTCCACCGACATGTCGCGCTTGCTGCTGTTTCGCCCATCTCTAGCTTAGCAACTCTGTGCAGTGCAGGGGGGACGATTGATCGACTCGGCTTTGGGATGCAGTGGCATCCACTGTTCAACACTCAACTGTAACTGTAGCAAGTTGGTTACGGGCAAAAGGCAGCAACAGAGATTGATCACTGTGTTATGACATCAAGATATCCATACAAAAGGGTCGAGGCTGGAAATGCGAGGCTCCGGTTGACGAAAACAAGAGCAACCATAATCGGTCAACTAAGCTCTTCACTTATTTATCTTTTCTAGTAACATATGGAACGTATTTATCTTCGAAAAAATGCAGCACGCGTTTCATTTGGTCAAGCGGCTGTTGTCAAGTGCAACACTCAGATATGCGAGGCTTGCATCTTCTTTATTTCGAGCATGTCTAGCAGATTTCTTAAAATCTCAAAAGAGTGTTTCAGGTAAAGTGTAAAACCCTTCCCGGTATGACCTTCGCTCTGCCATAACAGATCTCCCCTGAAATTGTACCTTATAATTCAAAAGATTGTTTACCGCTGCTTTTGATCAGCTAGCTATATGCACACTTCAGAAATTCAAACATAGATTAAAACATATAAATTTAACACGTATATATTCAGCATTACAAATTTAAACTAGATTAAACGTTATTCAATACAAACTAAACAATAGATAAAATAAACATTAGATAGTGCCACCCAAAGGCGGCGGATCAACGGCGTTTACTCGATGTCATCATCGCCGAAGGTTTTGAGGTCAATCTAGTCCATGTGCGTCTCATATGTGGCACTCTCATACCGCTCTACTGCCTCGGTCTCAATGGAGCAACGACGGGCGATCTCCTCCTCCGCCTGTTCCCTAGGAAGCCGCTTTACTGTGCGCTTGGCTTCGCGCTCGGAGCGGCGAATGGCCTCCGCAAGCTGCACTACCTCATCCTTCGTCGAAATCTCGTCGAACACCACAAAATGGACGTCGGTGGGCGCAGTCAGCAGCGGCACGAGAGGAAAGTCGTCTGATGAATCATTAGAGTTGGTGCTTCACTCTGGAAGCTGCAACAGGAGCTCGAGCGAGCTCCCGGAACCGAGGCGCAACTGGGGTAGCGGCGGCGCATGACGAGATGGCTCTGAGCCAAGAAAGGTTTCAAATTTCAGTTTCAGAAAAATTTCGGTCACCACTAAATCACCGAAATCCAGTGAATTTCAGTGATTTCGTTTTGGCCAAATAACCAAAAAAATATCTTAAAAAACTTATTTAAATATTCAAAAATATTAAAAAAAATTGAATTCCTTTGTACTATTGGAATTGCTGAAATAGTTTGACCGAAATGTAATTATTTTGGTGTCTGCCGAAATCTTGATGAAAACTCACTAAATTTTAGAACCATACTGGCGAGTAGGAGGCAAAGCGCCTCTACACGGGGAGGAGCGGGCGTGGCCTCACATATGCATGTGGAACTTGTGTGCCGGTGAGAAAACAACTCGCGCGAGCCCTCGATCCGTCACTGGAGCTCGTCCTCGGCCATATGTAGGCGGTGTGTGCGGCGACGTGGGAAGAGTGCGACAATGTGAGGATGTACGTGAAAATTGGGGTGAATAGTTGTCCAGCCATGGCGGTCCAGGATCCAGTGCGGAAGAGATGGACAGTGGCCAGAGCGGGGGGGGGGGGGGGGGGAAGGCGGTGGTGCGGTCGGCGATGGGGTACAAGAGGAAAGAGAGAGGACACAATTGTGTTTGAGGGAAACAGCAGGACAATCCCGTGGATATACAAATCTGAGCGGTAGGTTTAGGATTTCCTGTATTAAAATTGCGGTTTGGGCCGTTTTACGGGATCTGATCGGGGCACGGGGCACGTTTTGTTTCCAGAAACCCCAAAATAGCCGGTTTCTTGCTGTTTCGGCTTTCTTAGTTGCTCGGCTCTTATTTTAAAAAACCTGCAACAATGAATTTATAGTTAAAATAATAAGAGGAGCGTGATGCGTCCTCCAGAGGATCGGAAGGCCCGATCCTCCGCCTTTCGAGCCGTACGATGCAACCTTCCAAGGCTCCTCACACTTCTAGAGCCAGACGTTGTGAGTATCTCTGTCATGAGGCCGCTAGCGAGGAAGCACATTGCAGCAAAGGGACTATCACGGAAGAATATGTCATTCACAACAACACCGCTTGCTCCTTTGTAGCATCATTGCAGCACCATCCTTAGCTCGTTGCAGCACATGCGGATACCCCTGGTAGCAGACTTGCTTGCCCCTGTAGCACCATAGTCGACCACTTGTAGCACCACTGGAGGAGGCGTGTGTTCCTGAGAGGGAAGGAGAGATGTGTGAGGAGCTGCGATGGGGAGGAAGGGGAAAGAAAAAACGAGAGGATGAGAATCAGTGGGAGGAGATAAGGATATGAGGTGGGGTGACCTGTGATCCTCTCGTTCGGGACACGCGTAGCATGAGAAGGAGGATGTGTCCTCCAGGGGAAACAAGACTTTTCAATAATAAGAACTCAAATTGTAGCCATGTGAGGTAGGCACTCTTCTTGACTTGTGTATCATTTCTCACTGTTCTCGACATAATTATTTGGAAGGTGGCGATGTGGTAGGCGTCCAATGACGTTCTTCCTTATTAAGGCATAACCGTGTAAGAATGATGAGCTTTGTGGATATCTTCTTTTCAAAGTCTTTTTATGTGCTGTGGAAGAATGTCGGTCTCGTAAAGTTGGTTATTGTGTTGAATCCCCTTTACTAAAATCATACTTAGGTGAGATCAGAATGTTTTGTCCATCAATTTTTGAAAAACAAAGTAAACATACATATGTATGCACATGTCAATTCCATCACCATTCCCGGAATAATCGTAACGATGCATTTCCGTGGGCAGAAATTTCATGATCTATACGGTGATTCGAGCACCGCTTCATATCTCGGTCAAAACTCAGGTTATGTACTTTACCGGTACAACTAAGCAACAAAAAATCTACTTCGTTACCTTGTTGAAGGCGTCATCTTATCGCCAATGTGCTGGCCTTCATTGGTTGGTCTCGGCAAACCAGAATGAAAGTCTATGTCTTTGTTGTTTCAGCCGGACGTGGCGCAAATGATGGCAGGGTACATTCCTGTCGAAGGATAGTTTTCACGATCCCACGTCAATCTCACTTTCGAGAATCAAAGAGTTTATTTGTTCGACAGACGTGCAGGTTAACAGGTTTGAATTGTAGATGATGTAGATAAAGATTTCTCAAACTTTATATTCATGGAGTGGCTACTAGATCGGTACAAAGGTTGATCTCGGCGAGTTATAGATGTGCTCGGCCGAGGGTTTTGATGTATCTACGGCTTAAGAGTAGGGTTACAAGGCGATGTCGATGACGAGTTTCGGCGTGACTTGAGCGTAGATGTCTTGATGGGTTCCTCGGTATATAAATATCCCTTGGTAGATGTCTGAGCATTGTACGCCTAGGGTTTCTTTATGCCTTGCACGTGGAGTCTTGATCTCGTAGCTTTCCTTCAATGTAGTCCGTAGCGAGTTAATCTTTTGAAAACCTTGGCGCAGCACTACAAGTCAAGGTCGGTAATGTGTTCTTTCCAAGGAGGGATATACGCCCAGCAGTTTTTATAAGCTTTATTTTGCTGGTTTTCCCAAGCACATTCCTTCCACATGGATCTGGAAATCCAAGTGTATGTCCAAGCATAAATTCTTTGCTTGGCTAGTTCTTCATGATCGGATAAATACAAAGGATATGCTTGTCAGACGAAACTGGAAGGTTACCAATAACAACAATTGTGTGCTATGTGCTCAGCATCAGTATGAAGATTGGTTGCATCTGTTTTTTCAGTGTCAATTTAGCTCCAGAATTTGGAACTACCTACTGATTCAATGGAAGGATGACACTGTTATGAATAACCTGCTGGCGCAAAGAAGGTGTTTCAGGGTCCTTGCTTTACAGAGATTGTGATGTTAGCGTGTTGGAATATTTGGAAGCAAAGAAATGACCTCATCTTCAAGGAGACGTTGCCTTCCTTCAGAGGATGGAGAGTTGGTTTTGTACATGATATCACCATGCTGTTGCATAGGGTGAAACGTTCTATATATCCTCTTCTGTCATCATGGATTGACAATCTCCCTTAATTCTTGTAAATATTTGTAATTATCTGTAACTTTTGTAACGTTGCGGTGAGGTAATAAAAGGCTGTGGGTGGCTCCCCTATAGTATAAGGTTTCAAAAAAAAGTCAAGGTCGGTGGAGGAGGTTCTAGAAGTGGGCCACGAACCGGGGGAGTCTTTGCACGGTGGGCTATTAATGGTGCGCGTCCATATGATTATTGCCTGAACCCACTTATCTCTGACAATTCCCTTCTTAAGGCGTTGTTGCGGACGAAATCAACTTAGTCGTAGGTGTTAAACCCATATCTTGTATAATGGTTTCAAGATAGTTGTCTATGTTATATATTCTCAGCTTGTTAATGCTTTTGGCCTTATTGCCTTGCATCAACTTCAATAAAGTTGGCTGTGTTCATCAATTTGATGCAGAGACGGGATGGGTGGGTGGGTGTGTGTGCGGGGGGGGGGTGGGTGGTCTTCAACATGCTTTAGAGAGAGAAAACTTGAACAAAAACAATGGCACACAACTCTACCCAACAACACACAAAGCATGTGCATGTCAAGTTGTCAACTTCCATCTGCCCACATCCCTACAATCTTTAGGTTCTCAATTTGATTTTAAGAGATTTCCTAGTTTGTCAGAGATTAGTCGGTGATTATTTTCTTTCTGTGAGCTTGACTGCTCTTTTGTTTGATTTTTCAGTTGATTTCATGTTTCCCTATGGTTTCTCGACTTCTCAGCAAAGATCAACCATTTCTTTTTTTATCTACAGTTGAAATTGGACTGTGCTAACTAGGGCACGTGCACCAGATTAGACTTCCGTGGGCACGGACGAAAAATATGCTAATTAAGCCATGCATGCAGCCACCATGTGGACTTCTTTTTCATTTTCAAAATTTAAAATGTTTTATCTCTTAAACCGTAATTCCAAATCCACATCCGTTTTCACGGTTGGCTTTGTTGCGACGAGATTTTGAAAACTAAATCCCATCTTAATATGTTTTGACAACTTTTTTCCCCACCCTAGTTCCAGATTATGGTCCCTTGGTCACCAGGTATTGTCAAGTTTGTTACCAGGTTAAAATCAAATGGTTGCTTGACTTTTTTAACGCGCTACTCACCAATGTAATCCTTCTGTGACGATAATCCCATATTTACGTGTCTAGATTGGATGAAATACTCACTTTCTGAACATGTAGATCATGGTTACGACAAAAAAAAATGTAAAAATGACCTGATAACTATGTATTATTTGGGTGGTAACTGTTAACCAGCAATATGGTAACTACGGTATTATAACCTGGCAACTGACGATGAAAAAAAAAGTTTGTCAAAACATATTAAGATAGGATCTTGTTTTGAAGTACTCGTCGAAATGTACTGTAAAGACGGATCTTCAATTCGATTTATGGTTTAAAAGATAATGAGTTTTGAATTTCTGAACTATAAAAAGGTTCCATGCATGCATGTGGATATACGAGAGAAGAATGTTAATTAAAAGAGCAGGATGAAGAGAGTTCGTGGGGCACGTTTCTAAGTAGATAAACCGTTTAATTTTTGATAATCAGTTGTTTACTAAAACAACAACAAATGTGTTTGTAGTGTGCAACTATATTTTTGTGTTCTTTTGCTTGTACTCTTAGGGTCTTTGACTTTTTTGGTGTGCTGCACTTTAAATATATAAAATGTGCAACCTGTGTTCTCAAATGTGAAAACTTAATTTATACTAATATGTTTATTATTTTTTGGGTTTAAAACCTTTATTTTGCTAGTTGCATTTTCAATATATGCTAGTAGCACACTTAAAAATGTACCGCTAGTATTTTTATAGTCTCCAAATAATTGCGTTGTCATACTTAATATTTTTTCACATTTCTTTTTGCATTTTATTTTTCCACCTTTTTACTTTGGTTTACTGAAACTTTATGTGTTCCAATGTGCTAATGATCTTTTGTGAATTATATTTGTTTTCTTGCCCCCACCAGGCGGCTAAGGGGGCTGGCTGCATCTTGGGGGACACGATTATCTTGTGGCTCCTCTCGGCCTTTCTTTTTGGCTTAGTTGTATTCCACGCAATACCTCTTATCTTTATTGCATCAAATAAAAGTATAGTTGAGTTGTTTGTGAAAAAATTCCGGTCACTTTTTTTTGTCTATTACTAGTGTATGAAAGAATTCCGGTCCACTTGTGCGTACCCTTATTTTAGAGTATTCTATTCGTAAGGGGGCGGTGTTGTATATGCTCTGATTTTTAAAATTTATTCTCAACGTTTTTGAAATGTCAAAAAATCTAGTGCGTCCAACACGACATTTTATGTGCACACAAAGTCATTTCACATAAAAAAGACATTTTTTATGTCGTTGGTAAAAATATATATAATTTAGTGCTAAAAAGGGTATTTCACAGGACATTATTATTTCTTTTTTACACAGGCCATACAAAATATCGATTTTTCATGAAACTTGGTGTGCGCATAAACTGTTGAGATGTACGCACCAAATTTTTGTTCGTAATTTTTTTACATTTTAAAATGCTTGGCTCCCATGTGGCAAAGTGGATTTCTCATTCATAAAAGACTTTCTTAATTTTTATTTAGATTACTTAAGCGTGGTTTTTTTTACTTGATCACCGGCGAGACATGGCCACGCCGGTAACCTCACGCTAGTGCTATTTGAGATCACCGGCGAGTGCGAGGCCACGCCGGTAATTCTATCGTATCACTGGCGAGGGCAGGCACACCGGTTATCCCTCTTTCCTCTGGTATCTGGTATTGGTGATTACACCCGTGGTGTGGTATGCCACGCCAGTAATTCTTTTATTTATTTTTAACTAAATTTATAAATAATTTACGTAATTGTTGTATATTTGATATTTTGTATTTAGAGACCATATTCGAGAATTCGTTTGTAGAGACTAGATTCGAGAATACACGCACAGAAATATGAATACATATTTAACTGTAAAGTTCAAAGTTGATCACAATTAATATAGAGGTAGTTAAATAGGAAAGTCCGAGCCGCTAGCTAGTTATTACAACGATAAGTTTTGAATATGTTTTTACAGACACAAAATAACACAGTTCTGCCATGGAATGTAAAGTTCACGGAAGGTACATAAAGGATAAGCCGCTATTACAACGACAAGTTTTGGAAACACTCTACTGGCTGATGGTGCTGAAGTCGCGAAGGCCATCAATTGTGAATATATCCCGTGCCACCCTGTGCCTTTAGCCGGTTGATGATGTCGTCTTTGTCTAGTGGTTGGCAATAGAACCGGGCGTTGATGGAGTTGACATCTTTGTTGAGGACTACTGCAAGCTCGTTCCGAATACGCGCCGAGCTATCTCTCATATCTCCATCCTTGACATTCTTCAAGCATTCAGCCTACATGAGGATGGTCTTGTCTCCGCCCATCATATGCTTCGCACGTACGAACGACCACATTTGATGGAGGACGAAGTAGCCCCCCATGTTGATATCCTCTGCTTGCTGCGCGCACCTGAAATTGTTCTTGCGTTTAAAGCAAATCATTCCATACTTGTCTCTCTTCATGTGACTTGGTTCGATGATGCCATCGTTGACGCTGTATTCAAAGAGACTCTGATCCAGAGTTGTCTTGATATTATCGTAATTTATCTTCTTGTGGAGGGTTGAATCCAAAAAAAGAGAAGTACAACGCTTTGGCTGGAGAACGATGAGCACCATGTGATCGCTGTGCAAAACATGTCACCAAATATCAATCAAATTTAGTTTGATGAGAAATGGAAATCTAAAAATCAAAGCAAAGTAATGTAGGTGAGTGACTTACTACGGACAGTAGGGCACGAGAAGGTTTGTCTTGTCCTGATTCGCAGCATGAACTTTGTCAGATATTTCTTCATTCTATTACAGCCGGCTTTGGTCTTGAAGGTGTTCTGGTATAGTATCTCGGGGTCCGTGATTGCGTGGATCACACGTTCGCTGGGAGACCCCAAGAGGAAGGTATGAAGCAGTATAGCATCAGTTTCCCTCAGTATGAAACCAAGGTTTAATCGAACCAGTAGGAGAAAGAAATCACTTCTGAAGGTTGTTGGTGGCGGAATATGGCACGGCGCAATACCAGGGAATCCGGCGCTAACGTGGAATCTGCACACAACACAATCAAACTACTTTGCCCCAACGAAATAGTGAGGTTGTCAATCTCACCGGCTTGCTGAAAACAAAGGATTAAACGTATGGTGCGGAAAACAGTAGTAAATTGCAGAGAATAAAAAGGAACAGTGTTTGCAATTGGTTGTATTATCAGTGTAAAAGAATGGACTAGGGTCCACAGTTCACTAGTGGTGTCTCTCCATATCAGATAACTAACATGCTGGGTGAACAAATTACAGCTGGGCAATTGACAAAATATTGAGCGCATAACAATGCATATATATGACATGATGATTAATATGATATTCATGTGGGCATTACGACAAAATACATGGACCGTTATCCAACAAAATCTATGACTAATAATCCACCGCCAGGTTGTCATACCGAGTTCCCCGTTGGTATTAAGTTGCAAGCAACGGATAATTGCATTAACTAATGTGTGTAAAGTAAACAAACGCATTAGACCTAACGGCGTACCCTTAAGCTAAGCATCGGTTATTTTATCCCTAGTGGCAACAGCACATCCACAATCTTAGAAGTTATTGTCACTCTCCCAGATTACCGGAGGCATGAACCCACTATCTAGCATAAATACTCACTCTTGGAGTTACAAGCATCTACTTGGCCAAAGCATCTACTAGTAACGGAAAGCATGCAAGATCATAAATAACATATAAGAGAGATTGATAATCAACTTGACATAGTATTCAATATTCATCGGATCCCAGCAAACACAACATGTAGCATTACAATAAGATGATCTTGATCATGATAGGCAGCTCACAAGATCTAAACATGATAGCATAAAGTGGAGAGACAACCATCTAGCTACTGCCATGGACCCGTAGTCCAAGGATTAACTACTCACGCATCACTCCGGAGGCAGGCATGGTGATGTAGAGCCCTCCGGTGATGATTTCCCTCTTCGGCAGGGTGCCGGGAAGAGCTTCTGAACCCTCCCGAGCTAGGGTTGACAGCGGCGACGTCTCTGGAACTTTTCGTGGATAATGGCTCGGGCATCTAGGGTTTTCGCGTCGGGAGGAATAAATAGGCGAAAGGGCGGCGGCTGCGGAGCCACGAGGGCCCCACACCACCCCACGGCGCGACAGGGGGGCCGCGCGGCCCCATGGTGTGGGCGCCACGTGGCTCCCCTCCGTGTCTCCTCGGGACTCCGTCTTCGTGTTGGAAAAATAGGAGGTTCTGTCCAAGTTTCGTCCAATTCCGAGAATATTTCCAGACTAGCTTTTCTGGAATACAAAAACAGCAGAAAATAGGAACTGGCACTGTGGCATCTTGTTAATAGGTTAGTCCCAGAAAATGCATAAAAATGCTATGAAGTGTATATAAAACATGTAACAATTGGTATAATATCAACATGGAACATCAGAAATTATAGATACGTTTGAGACGTATCAGTCCGCAATCGCGACGTCCATGATATTGTCGACTGAGATAGCGGACGTTAGGTGGAGCGCCCATAGGCGGAGCAAGGATATGGCGCAGGTGGAGCATGTTGAAGACTTCTTCGTAGGTCACAAAGAACACTTCCGAGGGGAATTCATGACCCCAGTCAACATATTCGTCAGTCACCCTCACTGCAAAGACCGGGAACGCGATTTTCTCCTTTAAGGGAAGAAGCCACTTCTCGTGTTTGAGGATTTGTTGGTGCAGATAAATGATTTCATGGGGCGCGGCCGCGAGCTGATCCTGCGGTAGCATAGGCTCACCCATGTAATATACCTTCAATGTTGTTCCACCAGATCTCGCAGTAGTCCGAGCGGGGCCCGGTTGTGTATTCGCGTGATGTTTCTTTTTAGAAGGGTGAAGTCGCCTTTTCTTTGCTCCTGGGGCTGGCTGGCAAGGTGGTATAGGTCTACCACGTCCAAAGCCTTCCTTCACTGCCTTCCGCATTGTGGTTGGACTAAAGATTGTCCCTTTTTGTGTGCCATGTTGGGTCTCCTCGATGTCTGGTGGCGTGTTGAAAAGAAGACTCTTATTGGCACGCGTGCATTCCTGTTGAGGGCTAAGGAGTCCCATCATGTCATTATCATGCTGCTTTTCCGTGTCATCGATGTGCTTTTGCGACATCATGTCAGCCTCGCCATGATCATTCAGAAAAGCTGCGCACGGGTCGTACTCCTTCTCCTGCAATACTTCTTTGCTAGTCTGCACGTTATTGTTAGGACCCAAAGGAGATGGACCTGATGTGCTGTCCGTTCGTGATGCTCATCTTCATCCTCCGCCGTGTCTTCGTGACGCGCATCTTTGGGAGGCACGTTTAAAAGAGAATATGTGCTCTTTATCATGTTTTGGTGATGTTGACAATACAACATGTGCTCCTAATTCATTGTTTGAGTGTGAACAGGGTACTTCTCAATCATCTCCGTTAAGTTCGCATCGAGAAAAGGAGAAGAAGGAGCATTTTCTGTCTAGGAGCGGTAGTACCGCCCCTCCGGGCGGTAGTACCGCTGTCTCCTGGCAGGGAAGGCGTGGCGGCAGTACCGCTCCCGGTACCGCCATTTCCGTGCTTTGGACCGCATGTGCGGTACCGGAGCAGTACCGCCGCCCACTACCGCTGGAACCTGCTTCGGAAGCCCTTTGTGCGGCAGTGGCCACGGTACTACCGGCGGTAGTATCGCTGGCGCAAGACGAGGCGCGTCTGTGCTGCCGAGGCGATGGTAGTGCCACCCGCACTACCGCCCAAAGTGGCGTCTGCCCCGTTTGTGCGGCAGTGGCAGCGGTACTACAGGCGGTAGTACGAGCGACGCGGGTTGGAGGCGCCCCTGAAGAAGGTGACCGCCGCTGCAGAGGGCGCCACCGGCAGTACCGCCCGACACACCGGTACTACCGCTGGCTCGAGATGAAGGCTCCCAACGTGCAGAATCTTCGGGGGGTATTTATACCCCTCCACCTACCTTGGGGCAAGAAGCTCGCCCAAAATTAAAGTCCCCCATTGTTGCAAGCTCAAGAATCACTAGATCTCCCAATCCCCCCACCCAAACTCATTGATCTTTAGAGGATTGAAGGAGAAGGCCAAGATCTACATCTTCACCAAGCATATTTGCATTTCCCCCTCATTCACTTGAGGGACCATTTGCTAGGGTTTCCATTGGGAAAACTAGCCCCTTGTTGTACTCACTTGTTGTTGATTGCTACAGGTTGTTGACTTGGGAGCCGCCAATCCAATTGTGGGTTGAGCCCTGAGATTGTTGTAAAGGCTCCTGATTCCGCCTTGAAGGATTCCGATAGTGGAAGGTGAACCAAGCCATTGGGCGAGGTTCATCGGAGAATAGGGTGAGTCCATTTGTGGCGTTTGAGCTTTGAAAGCTCACACCCCTCCAACGAGACGTACTCCCTTAAAAAGGAGGAACTTGGTAATACACCCGTGTCTCCGCGTGCTTCCCTTTCGGTTAGTTCTTACCTTAGCCTTTACTGTATCTTGTGCCTTGTGTAGTGTTAACTTGTCATATAGGTAATTTCACCTTAGTTGCATATCTAGAGAATTTACCTTTGTGTCAAGCCTAATTTGAAAAGGAACTAAAAATTAAGAAGCACCTATTCACTCCCCCCTCTAGGTGACCATACCGATCCTTTCAACGTTTTCATGACCAATCGCCTCAGAGTCGGACCCGTCCTCATCTTCCGTGTGGTGCTCACTTTCATGCGACACATATGCGGGTTCTATAAATTCCACAGGCATGTGGATCCGTCCCGATGAAGTGAAACCGTAGTGGTTTCCAGACATCTTCAATTGGATGATAAATCTGTATTGCACATAAATCTCTTAAATTGTTAAGTTGTGCTAAAAAATTCGGCATGACCTTTGCTAAAATTGGACATATTGAATGCCAGAAATTCAACGGCGGAGGGTGAAGGCGCGGCGTTTCGTCAAAACATTGGCCCTCATATACCTGCATAGGAAACAACAATAGACGCGAAAATGTTCACGAACAACACATTCCATAGACCTCAACCACGTATTAATCCGTTTAAAAAAATTCATCTTCCCACATTCCATATATATACCCAAATTCATATCCCCAACCTGCGGTAACCACATATATCTCCAAATAAAATCCTAGTTCATGCTTCAAAACATGTAAAATTGGTCTCGAAATTCCAACAAACACCTCGTGAGCGACACCGGGATGGAGGGGAAAGGGGTGCCATACCTGCGCCGACGGCGGCGAAACCGACACCCAGCGTCAGTGTTGAGGCGTGGTGCGTAGACGAGGCCGGGACAGCTCGCGCCAACGACGGCAGCTCCAGCGGTGCTTGGGGGGAGAGGCGCGGTCGAGGGAGAAGGCGGACGGTGGAGGCGCGGCATCAGATGGACGCGCGGCCGGCGTCCAGCGCGTGTTCAGGGGGATGAGGCGTTCCGGCGGCGGCGTCAAATGGCGGCGCGGGCGCGAGACAGAGGAGAGAGGCGCGGGCGTGAAAATGAAAGCGGGTGGGGAAATTTCACCAAGGTTTTTCCTATACAACTATTTGAATGGAATCACCGGCGAGTACTGGTCGCCCACGAAGGTGATTAGAATGTTTTTTTCTATACATATATGCTCATATTTTATAATTTCATCTCCTTTTTCAGTTACGCCCCTAAATTCAACTACGTACGCCCCTAAATTTTATTTATTATAACATTAGGTAATTCATCATTTTATTGACACATATTTCTTCTTCGATCTCAGAAATAAATCTCAAAGTCACATATCACTTCTTGTTGCCTTTTTGGGACGCCAATTTATTGATGAACTTTAAATAGAAATGCAATACCAAGTATTGGGATTTATTGTTTTAAAGTAATTACTGGCGTGGCAGACCAGTGCAAGCCGGTAACGTTAAAGTAATCACCGGCGTGGGAAGCTATCACACTCCAGTCATTCTATCGGGGCCACCATGTCAATTCAGGACAAAGTAATCACCGGCGTGTCTGATGGAACCCACGCCAGTAATTACCACCTTAATGACTGGCGTGGATATGTAGTCCCACGCCAGTGACATTTTCCTCCGTGTTTGGATTTTTGGGCCACAAATCACCGACGTGGCTCTAAGATGTCCACGCCGGTGATTCCACCGTAACACCGGCGTGGAAAAATTCCCACGTCGGTGATTAGCTGCGGAATTTGGTCCCAGCAGATCACCGGCGTGGGTTTTGGGTGGCTCGCCGGTGACAAGCCGGCTATTAGGTGTTTCCTTGTAGTGATAGTTCTTTGTAGTGATAGTTCTTTCTTGTTAGACTAGTATGCAGATCGAACGATTTTTTTTACAGAGTGCAACCTTATAAAAAAATCCAACTATGCAGACCTCCAAACCTAAAAAAACAGAAAATACTAAAGATACAACAAATGGGCATTGATTTATTTCAAATAATGTAGTAAGATTAATCTAAGTATGGCATGATATCCGATTGTTGCATCTTTAGTATTTTCGTTTGTTTTTCTGAATCATGCGATTCAAAGAGGCTCTATAACAACTAGTAATCAAGCACGTGCAACGCACGTCATGACAAATATACACCAAAGTCACATTGATTACTTTACCTAAGTAATTTATAGGTATGTATGTGCACGCATTTTACAACAAAGCTATCAAAACTATAGTGGATATTTTCAGAATTAGAGCAAATCAAGGAAAAATGAAAAATTAAAGCTGGCTATTTTTTGATTTTTGGACCGTGAAGCAAAGCAAAAAAGAAGTCCGACATTCCAAAAGTGTTTGAAGATTAAAGTACTATCCACTACCAGCATGGGTATAATTCTCTTACAAAGCAGCTTACATGCTCAGATTATTTTTGGCAACAGATTTCTGTTGAAAACTGCATCAAAGAGATGTATACATCTTGATTTTTCTTTCATTTCGGCAACAGCTAGATATGATTAGGTACATGGATAAATGTCAACTACAAAAATACATATGGTGACAACCAACCGAATATATTAGAAACCGGATTAGCTACAAGAACTGGCAAGTGTCAACCCAGAATTCAACAATCCCAGGGACAAGTACTAAAGCAGAGTCGAACCATGTACTGTTTGCTAGATTTCATTTCATGAAGCGAGCAAAACACAGTAATCATGTGCCAATCTAATTTTTTTTGTCATAGTGGACATCTCGAGCATCATTTTTCTACAGATTTCTAACAATGCAATACACATAATATGTAGCATAATAAACTGTAATGGTTAGAATCCAACGGAGGAATGAGCTAGCAGCTGGAGCCTGGATGAACAGATTGAGTCTGGACTCAAGACACACACATCCAACAGGGACGTTATAGGACAGAACCGAAGAGAACCAGGGCGCACCTAGCAAGGGGCTAGCTCATGGACAACTCTAAACCGCAGGCCAGGACTCAATACAACCAGACGTACACATCAATCAAGAAGGAGAACAAAGGAGGCTGGGCTGAGGGCTCGCCGAGGCGCACAGGTAAACGACGGAAACAGACTTGACGACCAAAAGGCCATGAAGCCGGAAGCTTTGCGGCGACGGCTTGGAGGCAAAGTTGTGGCGACGCGTGATGGCGGAGGGTAGAGTGAGGAGCGAGAAGACGGAGATTGCGCGGATGGAGCTTTTAATCCTTTCCTTTCTTTGCTCTATCGGAGAAGCTAAGGGCATGTACAATGAGGTGATGTCAGATTTCTCTTAACGCTGACACGTAGGATATTTGTTTAGTTGGCGGAGAGAGAATGAATAAAGAGGAGGTTGCCTTCACTTAGCTAAGAGGTGATCTCTTACGAAATAAGGAAAGGCTAATTTCACCATTGTACCATTTGTCTTCACTTAGAAATACAATTTCTTACTAAAATATAATTAATTCTCATTAATTGCTAGGGATGACAATAAGAGATAATGCATTGTACAACTTATAATTTTGTCTTCTCTAAATGGGCGAAGTATCCAGTGAAAACCATGATTGGGTGAAAACCTGAAAACTACTGTACTAGACCATCGGATGGTTAATGGACGGAATAGATTCAAAGTGGAACTCCGATCAACAACTTAACACCCTTTTGCACTTAACCCCCTCTATTACGCACAATCATGAGGCCCATAACTCCACGACCTGTCCACGACTCCTTCTCGTCATCTCGTGCAACATGCTGCCGCCGGCCGTGATCCCTGGCCCTCCGCCGAACGCAATGGAGATTCTCCGTTCAGACCCGTCGCCACCGGCTCTCATGCACGAGGTCCTTGCCGCGCCATCCCCTGTCATGGACCTTCCTCTCACTTCAGACCATTTGTCGCCACCGGCCGTCGTACTCGACGCTCTTGCCGCTACATCCCTCCAGCGCCCCTGCCTCTACGTAACCTTGCACTGGTGATCACAAAATGCCTTCCATGATGATTGATTTTTTCAATCCATTGATTCAATCTGTTAGGAGATATCGAGTGTGTGTTAGTCTCTGTCAGTTTTGTGTAATGTCCATGTATGAAGATTCAGTCAAGTTAATTGTATGAAGATTCATTCGCAAAAAAAATTGATACGGTTTGAAAACTTCTTGTTAATTGCTAGTACTGCCGTTCAAATGATGAAATTACGTGTCAGCACAGAGTATTACAAGGCTTCCTTTACCTCTCTGTTTTGCTCCATGTATCATCTCACTTTGACCAAACTCAAGCATTCAAGAGCTACTAGGTATCTTGGCGCGGCATACGCCGCGGACGTGTGGTAAAATTCAAATTTGAAAATGTACACATTTTAATTTGTTTGCGTTATAAAACTGTTTAGTTTTTAAAAAAAAAAATTGTTTAAATTGGGAAGTTATTAAGATTTGAACTTTTTCCACGTTTGTAAAATGATTAGATTTGGAAGTTTTTTTTAATATTTCGAAATACTTGTAATTGATTTTTTTTTTGAGTTGACATGGTTTTTTATGGGTGTAGTTCAAATTTGGAAATATACGTATCTAACAATTATTTAAATTTGGAAATTGTTGTAATTCAAAAAAAAAAGTATATGTTCTTGGAATGTTAAGATTTCAAAATTTTATTTAATTTGGGAAGTTATTAAGATTTATTTTTTTTCTTTACGTTTTTAAAATGGTATAAATCTTGAAAGAATATTAAAATGGTGGGAATTGTAAAATGGTGGAGGATTCAAATTTGAAATTTGGGTTAGAATGCTCTAATATGGTTGTAATTCAAATTTGGGAATGTCCACATTCAAAAATTATTCAAAATTGAAAATTGGCGGGAGTGCAAAAAATTTGTATTTGAAAAATTTATAGATTTCGGAAAATTGTTGGGAAAGGTATTAAGATTTGAATTGTTTTTACGTTTATGAAATGGTGAGACTTGTAAGAATTTTAAATTTTTTAAAGATTAAAATTTGAATTTTGTGTTGAAACGTCCCACTGTGGGGCTTTTCTGCAAAAAGTGGCGAGCGGGGCTTTTTTTTCCAAAAAGTTTTATTCCGGAGGGCCAATTTATATTTTTGGCTGGGAGGCCGATTTATAATTTTTAGGAAAACGCAAGTCCTTTTCTGCGAAAAAGTGGCGAGTGGGCAAAAAGTGGCAAGCGGGGTCTTTTTGCAGAAAGTTTTATTCCGAGGGTCGATCTGTGTAGGGTGATATATATATACTTATGAAATGAAAATTCAAAAAAAATTAAAAGATTAAAATTTGAATTTTGTGTTGAAACGTCCCACTGTGGGGCTTTTCTGCAAAAAGTGGCGAGCGGAGCTTTTTTTCCAAAATGTTTTATTCCGGAGGGCCAATTTATATTTTTGGCTGGGAGGCCGATTTATAATTTCTAGGAAAACGTAAGTTCTTTTATGCGAAAAAGTGGCGAGTGGGCAAAAAGTGGCAAGCGGGGTCTTTTTTGCAGAAAGTATTATTCCGAGGGTCGATTTGTGTAGGGTGATATACATCTACTTGTGAAATGAAAATTCAAACAGATGACCGAGTGCGGCGAATTTGACAAAATTTGTCAAATGTTTGTGCGAATCTGGATCCGAAATTAAGGAGCTAGACTCGATCAAACTTAAAACCGATCACAGGAATGAAACTTACTCGTCGACGCGCATATATTTCATGTATATAATTTTCGGAGAACACGAAGTTTTTTTTAAAAAAAAATTCTGCAAAAAAAAAAAGATGCTACTGTAGATACTGTACACGCTCCAGTGCTGCGGCTCTTCACGCTATTATATATAGTAGTGATTGTCATGTGCTCAGCTCAACGGCATACTGCATACATACCAGTAATACAAATTCCCACGCTGCCGTATACATGAGCTATGGTCAGGTGCTCAACTCAGTTCAGCTCAGCCGGCAAGATACTGCAGCATGCATGCCTGTATTCATCCAAATTACAACAGAGAATTTTCACACAGCCAATACAATAAACTAGGTAAGATGGCGCGGCGGCACGCCGCACCCGTGTGGTTTTATTGATGTAGTTCATTTTAATTTTCTGTATTTTTGTAAGTGTGAATTCGATATAAAAAGAGGTAGGATTTATTTTTTTTAAACATATATGTTCAACTTATTTTCCCCGTGGACAATGAATTAGTTATGAATTTATTGGAAATTAATCTAAAATTATGCGGTATCACTATTATTTTTTCGTTGGTGAATTAGTTTTATGTAATTTGGGTAAGTATGGAAAATAGTCATATGTATTTGAATATTCTATAGCTGGTAGAAGTGTGGAATATTTTTATATACGTTTGAATTCTCCAAAAAGAAAATACATTGTGAATTAGGGGAAAGTTTTGGCATTGTAAGTATGGTTAAGAGTTGTTTAATTCTGTTATGTCAAATAACCATGGTTAATTTTTCTGAGCATTCGTGAATTCGATATAAATAAGTAGGATTTATTTTTTAAAAACATTTTGGTATGTTCAATATATTTTTCCCATGGACAATGAATTAGTTATGATTTTTTTGAAAATTAATGTAAAATTCAGCGGTATTACTATTATTTTTCGTTGGTGAATTAGTTCATATGGGAAATAAAGTGAGAAAATAATATTGCAGTGCAATATGAAATATATATGCTGTTAAAAATAATGTCAATAAAATTAGTTTTTGGAAAAGTTATGTGGTGGTGATGTTACTGAAATTAGTTTGTAATATCTGGAGGACGCAAGGACCTTTGCGTAAAAGAAATACACGTTTTTATTCTGGGAGGCCGATTTATAATTTTTGGAAAACGCGTGGGCTTTTCTGCAAAAAGTGGCGAGCGGGGTTTTTTTTTCAAAAAGTTTTATTCCGGAATGCCGATTTATATTTTTTGGCCGGGAGGCCGATTTACAATTTTAGGAAGACACGAGGGCTTTTTTGCAAAAAGTGGCAAGCGGAGATTTTTTTGCAGAAAGACTTATTCCGAGGGCTGATTTATAATTTTTTGAAAAACGCGTGGGCTTTACTGGAAAAAAACACGTGGGGACTTTTATGCAAAAAATTGTTTGGAAGGTGATCCCTACTATATATAATAGCTTGAAGAGAATCCGCACTGTAGCGTGCTACTGTAGCACGCTATAGTAATCGTTTTTTTTTCCTTTCAAAACCGCCAGAAAAAATGTACACGAAAATTTTGCGCGTTGACGAGTATGTTCCATTCCCGTGAACGGTTTCGAGTTTGGTCGACTCTAGCTCCTTAATTTCAGATCCAGATTCGCACAAACATTTGGCGAGTTTTGTCAAATTCGTCGCGCTCGGTCACCCGTTTGAATTTTCGTTTCACGAGTAGATGTACCCTTCCAAACAATTTTTTGCATAAAAGTCCCCCGTGTTTTTTTTCAGTAAAGCCCATACATCTTCTCGTGAAACGAAAATTCAGACGGGTGACCGAGCGCGACGAATTTGACAAAACTCGCCAAATGTTTGTGCGAATCTGGATCTGAAATTAAGAAGCTAGAGTTGACCAAACTCGGAACCGTTCACGGGAATGGAACATACTCGTCGACGAGCAAAATTTTCGTGTACATTTTTTCTGGCGGTTTTGAAAAAAAAAAAGATTACTATAGCGTGCAACAGTAGCACTGTAGCTACTATACTACTGCAGCGCAGAAAGTCTTATTCCGAGGGCTGATTTATAATTTTTGGAAAACGCGTAGGCTTTACTGAAAAAAAAACGCGTGGGGGACTTTTATGCAAAAAGTTGTTTGGAAGGGTGATATCCATCTACTCGTGAAACGAAAATTCAAACGGGTGACCGAGCGCGACGAATTTGACAAAACTCGCCAAATGTTTGTGCGAATCTGGATCTGAAATTAAGGAGCCAGAGTCGACCAAACTCGAAACCGTTCACGGGAATGGAACATACTCGTCGACGCGCAAAATTTTCGTGTACATTTTTTCTGGCGGTTTTGAAAGGAAAAAAAAAAAAGATTACTATAGCGTGCTACAGTAGCACGCTACAGTGCGGATTCTAAGTCTCGGAGATAACATTTTCACAGAACCGTGATAGATTATAGATTCAAAGACTCAGGCCAGATTGTAGTTTTCACCGAATTGGAACAGACACCAGAGACTACAACACAGGTTGTCTGCACTACATTCAGTATAGCAGCAAACTGCGACACCTTAGAAGTTCAGAAATAAGATGGCGCTACAGCCTACAGCCTACAAAACCAAAGCTTGAATGTCGCCCTACAAGCTGGCACGCACGCGTCGTCGCGTTGGCCAGAGCCGCAGCCGCCGAGTCGATGTCGCATTGGCCAGCGCCGGCCGCCGGGTGGATGTCGCGTGGGCAGCGTCGCGGAAGCGAATCCGTCGTTACGTCGGATCAGCGGCACGGCCGAAGCCGTGTGGGGGAAAGCTTCTGTCCGGCGAGTACGGCGGCTTCTGGGACAAGCCACCGTCGCGTTGCAACCGTCACGTGGGGGAACCGTCGATTCCCCGTCGAATGGGGGCAGCATCACGGCGCCAAATCGCCATCGCGTGGGTCAAGGCAAAAGATCCTCCTTCCCGCTTCTTCCGAGTTGCCCCGGAGCTCGCCGGCACGACGACATCTCCATGCGGATTTACCAAGGCGGCGGCGCTGGGCTGGGTAGAAGATAACTAGCCCAAAATCTGATCGTGCCTAATAGAGGGGTTAAATGAAAAGGGTGTTAAATTTCTGATCTGGAGTCCACTTTGGATCTGTTCCGTAGATTAACCATCCGGTGGTCTAGCAGTCTAGCACTGTAGTTTTCAGGTTTTCACCTAACTAGTAGCCGTGCACGTGGCACGCACGTATTCAAAATATAAATGGCATTTATAGTTTTGAGCTTTTTTGTTATCAGAGCAGTAATTTCGAACGTGTGACGATGATAACATGGAATGCATACACGTTGCATCATTTAAAATCCACAAAGCACAAATAATAGTTTTAATTTGCAGAAATATTACAAATCAACACCAAATCAGAGCAATAATTAAAAACCAAATCCTAGATAACATAATATCATCCACTATCTTATTTGTGCAAAGAGATGGATCATCATGAAAACCAAATCCTAAACAACATCAAACTGTTAAAGGAACCTATTGAAAGTACAAGATAAGAAGAGAATGATCGAAGACATTATTAAATCCCACTTGTCGTTTAATAGGTTGCTTTTTTAGAAAATCTTTATTTATTAAGCCATTTATATAGTTCAATACGTCCCATGACGTAGGATCCATACACACGACATATGTTTAAATCCGAAGGAACCATATTGCTTTTGCCATCTTTGAACTCATGATTTCTGCCGCCCTCATCATTCATTTCCGAGTCGATTAAAATATTGCTTTTTGTCCTAAACTATGTCATATGAACCTAACAAAGTTAGTTTTCAAAAATAAATATGACATAGAATAAGTAGCATGATCAAGAGCGAAATAATTCTTCAACAATGCTGGACAAAATGCCTCTCGCCAAGTACTCCATAGAGTTTAACATCCACAAACCACACGATGACCTTCGTCGCAAAAAACGAAAAAATCATAGGATGACCTTCCTCGCAAAACAGAAAAAAAATCACACAATGACCTACGTCATTGCAAAAATATAATGATGCATTTTCAATATAATCGATTAAAAATTAACAAAGCATATTACTCTCTAGAAGATATAAAAATTAAAAGGCAAACATGATTTTTAATATCTTAATATAATCCTAACGTTAACTGGATCAAAAGAAATCCCTAACAATATGTATTCCGAATTAAAATAAGAGATATTTTTTATTTGGCCTATTTCTATAAGCTTCGAATTGATAATCTTGCCCACCACAAAGTGTAAATTGGATAAATAACACACTCAGAGGTATGTGGAGAAGAAAATAAAGGAGAGTTACTGTACAAGGTAGTAGGTGACCATGGAGCATGGACGCATGGACACACCGCTCTGTTCTCGAAAAGAAGAAAGAAAAAAGTAAATTGGACACATCAGTCAGTCCTCCTCACCATCCTACTCTATCTCAAGCGTTCTCTCCTCAAGCCACGGTCCGCTCCACTGCCTCTCCGCCGCCGGCGCCAAGGGCCGCCCCCTCCCCTGCGTCCCCGCGGCTGGCGCGAGGACCTCTCCATACCCTGCATCCCCACCCACTCCCCGCTACCGCGAGCTTGCGACGGCCAGCACCTCCCCTGCCTCCCCGCTGCCTCGCCCTTTCTTCCCACCGGCGGCACACACCTGTTCCCTCCTTCGCTATATTCGTAGGGTTCCAGTCACCGAAGATCACGATGAGGCAGTGGAGATCCTTTGGAGAGAAAGTGAGCCAAGCTCGGCATGCTCGTAGCAGGCCAGACGACCCCAAGCTAGAAGCTGGCGGAGGTCTGCATTGGATTCGCCGTGGCGGCCAACGCGCGCATTTTGAGGGCTCCACGGCGCCGGCCTCCTCCTCCCGGGGGACAAGCGCCGGTGAATCGTAGGAAGCGCAGAGGGATGCCGGTGAGGATGCCCTGCTCCATACCTACCGCTTCCGCGCCTCTTCAACGGTAACGCATCTTCACAAGGTTCGTCAGTTCTCAGTTCCCTCTCATTTCTGTAGATTGTGAATACCGTTCCATCTCCAGTTGCCTCTTCAGCTCTTTAGGGTCCACATCTATGATTCATTATAGTTTGAATTTAGCATCATCTAAAATTAATATAGAAGTGTGCAGATCATCAATCACTTATACCTTGGGATATGGCCAGGGGTGTAAGTGGTACATTTTACTCGTCATTAAGCATTGTTGTTGAAGCCAATTTCTTTTCGTTGGCTTGACGGTGTTTTTTAGAATAGCATCTTTATTTCGTGCATAATATTCTATGTCCCTTCAATTATTCAGGGTCTGTATAGATACATTTGAAAAGTTAGCATATCAGCAATAGCAGTGTTCATCTTCCTAAAAACAGTAGGGAGTGTTTTCTGATAGTTACCCAAGGAGTGGGTGTTACTTATATCTTGAAATGGAGTGCGCGCACCCGCGCCATTGGGAGATGACATGTTGTCGCCTTCCAGTGAATATTCATGCCGGAGTTTTCTAAAAAAATATTGATACAGTGGAGTATAAACATGAACAACACAGTCAAATTAAAGGTGTATTAAACCATAATAAATTGTAGTGCATGTGGTAATTATAGTACATGTTGTATTCTCTCGCACTAAACTTTTTAGAGGAAAAATACAAACTTGATTCATGTGAAGAGCTAACAACTTATATGTGCTCAAGATTTCCCCCGGTTAATTCCATGTCGTTGTGCATCAGGTATGCGTGGTGAAGATTATCCGGTCAATAAATCTGCTACTCTCTAGCACTAAACTTTAGAGAAAAATACCTACCTTGATTCATGTGGGGAGCTGACAACTTTACTGTGTTCAAGCTTTTCCCCGGTTAATTCCATGTCGTTGTGCATCAGGTATGTGTGGTGAAGATTATCCGGTCGATAGGTTTGCTAGTCCACTACCCTGAATTTATCAACCCTATGTTATATGCTAAAAAAAAAAAAAAAGAGGACGTACCCAGTGCTGAGAGCTCCCGCACTGTGCGGGGTCTGGGGAAGGTGTCAGTGGCAAGCCTTACCCTCACCTAGTGCAATGTGAGGAGACCGCGACTCGAACCTGGTACCTCTCGGTCACAGGCGGTGAGGCTCTACCGCTGCACCAGGTCCTGCTAGGTCGCCGCAAATTTGTGTATCTCCATGCTATGTCGTGCTGCTAATGGCTGGGTGGATATATAGTTGCTGATGCTTACAATTGAACCGGAGCAAAGAAAATGGTGATGCGGATGACTATTATTCCGAAACAGTAAGTGTTTTCTGCTACGCTGGTGGTAACTTGTGCGAAATAATCTGAAAATATATGGTGTGCTGGCAATTTTCTTCAAATTTGTTTAGAACAATCCGTGTGGGTATTTTTTTACAGATTTGCAACTACCAGCCTGATGACAGTTGTTTTATAGTTCAAATTTCAGAGAGATTTTTGCATAGAAAAATATTTGTATCCTGCAAGCAATAAAGTAACCTGAATCCAATCTTTCTTTTTTGGAAGATCGTCAGTAGGAGGAAGAGTACCTGGAGCTGACGGCCGCCCACCTGACGGCGTGTGCAGGGCGGCGAGGGCGCCGTCGAGAACACCTCGTGCTGCCTGGTGGCGATGACGAAGTCCAAGACACCTCATGCTGCGTGGTGGCGAGGGCACCGTCGAAGTTGCTGGTGGGCTGCGAGGGCGCCGTCGAGAAAGGCACCGATGGGCACCGTGGAGCAAGACGCCGGTGGTGCCGGGCGGCGAGCGCGCCGTCGAATCAGGTGCCGTTGTCAGGTCCCAGTGGAGATTGACCTAACGGCCGTGCGGCGAGGGAGCCTGGTGGGCTGGTGGCGACGGACAGGGAGTCGTGGGGGTTGAGGGATCGATCAGTTTCTATTTCTGCGTCGCTTACTCGCTTCCGTGATTGCGGGGGGGTTGCGATCCAGGGTTGTACTTTCAAATTTTCCTCTGCGATGGAGGTGAAGTAAATTCAGTCATTGCAAATCGCTAAGTGCACACAGGAGGCCTGCTTGGTGGGGCTGAGCCAACGGTGGCTAACGTGTTTGGTGGGGGTAAGGCAATGTTGGTATTGGTCCGGTGTTGTATTGTTGGGGTGCATCTAGCCAAAGTCCAGTTTGCTTGTTTAATAGTAGTGGAGATCATGGTTTTCACTGGATACTTCGTCCTCTAAATGACGTGGATGGCTAAAAGAAGGTGCGGCTTCTCTACCATTGTACATGCTCTAAACAACGGTTATAGTTTTTGCCACAAATTGGGACGAAGATTGCGGGACATGATGCACTTCGGAAGCATCCGACGTCCGACAGTGTTTTACCGCTAAAGACGGGATTGATATGCACCGTTGAATATGTTAGTAGACGGTCAAGATTTGCTGGATGCCCCCTCTCTCTCCCTTTTTATATTATTAGTGGTGATGAGAGCGTCCCTGTACGCTCGAAGAAGCATGGCTAAAATGTTTTTTTAACTCAAACATGGCTGGACTTTGGTGCAAAGGAAAGCCAACAAGTTTGTGAAAACGTAACAATATTACACGCTACGCCATCCATGCCTAAGAGCACTCCGAGGCAAAAATCTCGCCGCCCATACATAAATACACAGGTCAACGATGAGATTCTGTCAATCGACCGACTTCCAAATCAGACAGGTGTCAAGCATTAATGTCCCCCATTTGCTTCCATTCATTTGCATCCTTTCCATCGAACAAAAGGTGGTCTAATAAACCTCGGACATTATATTGCAGGGCGTAAACATTGACTGGTTGACTGTTCTTGGTGCCTGCCTACAACATAAGCACATTTTTTTCATCGATTTGTAAGTATTTGCGTTGTCGTTGTGATTCTTTCTGCAGAATGAGTTTGTTTGTTTGTGTTCTCCCTGGATTTAACATGGAGAGTATGCACAGTAAGGATGAAATTAATCCCGTTTCTGATGGCGCTATCTGCGGCGGCGACGTTTGTATTCTTCATCGGCGTTTCTTTTCCTGTTGCCATCACACCAAAGGTAGAGAAAGAAAAGCTTTTTGGTATTGGCTTCTCTCATCATAAGCCGATGAGCTCTGAGCTATTTAAGAATTATACCATGCAGCTTCAGTGTGACAGCAGCATACTTGGTAGACTATGGGGCCCCTCCAGAAACACCACCACTTCAAATGCCACTCCAGGGGTACATTACATGCAGTTCTGAACTTTCTGAATGATTCAGTTTCGGTCCCAGCTAAATGGTCTCTTGATCAATGCATGCTTGAAAGTGACAAACTCCATGTTTTCACATTCTAAAGGCTGTAAGAAGCCCTCGAGGTTCAGAGAAGCTACCACCAGGGATTGTGGTATCAGAGTCTGATCTACACCTGCGCCGGCTCTGGGGGGTCCCAGAAGAGGTCTTGATTTCTCTGACCCTGAACTTGTCACCTTGCACCTTACTTTAATCTGAATAAACACCAAAGGATTTTGTTGCATCTTCCATTGGTTCCATAAAAAACTTGTTCCCGTGTGCACGCATAGGACACGGCGACTCGTAAGTACCTCCTGACGCTGGCGGTAGGGTACACCGAGAAAGCCAATGTCAATGAAACTGTCCACAAGGTAAGAACCAATATGTTGTTTCTGAACTTTGATCATATTGTCCGACCAGGTACTATACTTCAATGTCAGATGTAAACTCTTGATGATCATATCATATTTACAAATTGCAGTTCTCCGACAACTTCGATGTCGTGCTGTTCCACTACGACGGTCATACGACGGAATGGGACGAGTTCGAGTGGTCAAAGCAGGCAACTCACATTAGCGCCAGGAAGCAAACCAAATGGTGAGCTGAGCACAGTAGCAGAATCTATCTCCAAGATTTCAGCCCCTCCAAAATATGCATTGACCATCTTTGGATTTTGATCAAGGTGGTTTGCCAAGAGGTTCCTGCACCCAAGCATCGTGGCGCCATACGACTATGTCTTCCTGTGGGATGAGGACCTCGGCGTCGAGAATTTCACCGCGGAACCGTATGATCCACCAATGCCTATTTCGTGCTTGCTCTGAACTCTGAACCTCTTAATCTGAACATGGACAGGTTGTGATTGCAGGTACATGGACATTGTGAAGAAGCATGGGCTGGGAATCTCGCAGCCGGGGCTGGACGTGACCAAGGGGAAGAAGCTTTACGATATCTCTGTTAAGAGAAACGCCAGCGAGATGCACAAGTAAGCACGTGCAGGATCCATGATAATGCAGTTATAGATACATTTCTTATTAGAAAGAAAACGGAAGAATAAGAAGACTGTATGTTTGATAAAAAAAAGACTGTATGTAAATATGTGTAGCGATAGATAGATCTATTAAGCATATGTAAGCTACGACAAATCATTAATTAACAAGAGAAAATGGTATTGTTGTGGCATGAACAGGACAGACGCAGGGGGGCAGCAATGCCCCGACGTGCACCGACCGCCATGCAGCGGGTAACTGAATTCTTCGGTCACCTCAAGGTCATTTTTTTTTCGCAGTTATCTGAATGATCTGATAGAATTGAGATGCAGGTTCGTGGAGGTGATGGCACCGGTTTTCTCCAGGGATGCTTGGAGATGTGTGTGGCATATGATCCAGGTTGGTATTTGTCAGAGTCAAACCATTTATATGTGGTTTATTTGACACAAAGTTGATATAATTGAACTCATACTCGAAAGCAGTTGAGTGTGGTTTTGTAACTACTTGCAAATATTGTAAAAATAACTTACCTGCAAGATTGAATTTGAGCAGTCAAATCAAGTACATTGTTTCAAGTTAAGTTTCAATTTGATTAGTCAAAACAAAATAAACTTATATCTCTAGTCAAAATATATACTGTTGTATTTCTGGACCGAGGGTGTAGTTCTTTTTTCTTTGGAGATTGAGGGTGTAGTTAATGGTGCTAGTACTTACATGACATTTGTCTGAACTGAAAAGAAGAAACGGATTTAATTGCAGAATGACCTGGTCCATGGATGGGGCCTAGACTTCAACTTCTGGAGGTGTGTCGATGTAAGCACAGTCTAACATACAAAAAGAACTATTTACATTTTGTGGAGCAATGCTTGTGCATGGTTAAAAACTTTTCCTTTTTCTCTCTGTTTTGAATCGGCAGGATCCTGAAGAGCAGATTGGCGTCGTAGATGCTCAATTTGTGGTCCATCATGGAGTTCCGACGCTCAGAAGACAGGTAACTAATCATCAAGTGCTCTACATGAATGTCATGCGATCATTTAAACAACAATTTATGTAGCTCAGTAGTCGGGTTCTTTCTATCATGGTATCAGACCATAGAAACATAAAATCATATTATCACAGTATTCGTTTTACACATGCAACATAAAAAATGATAGAAATGGTATGTTCTAAGTATATACATTTGATGAAAGAAGTTATGTGCGATGGAAATATTTTCTCCCAGTGATGAAAATACTTTTGTTCACTGAATGCAGACAAGTTCTAAGAAATGCTATGGTTGTACAAGGGATGTAATGTATTTCCCTTTTATATATGATCCTTGTGACCTAGAAATCTCTGTTTTTTTCCTGTATGTGTTTCTCTCTTCAGGGCAATGGAGAAAAGCAAGGAAGCAGTTCTAAGGTATGCAGATATCTATCTTTTCTCCATACCAAATCATTAACAATCAATAATACTTAACTGATATAACATATTATATGAGAAGAGTGATTCTGTTGGGCTTAATGAGAATGTTTCTTGTGGCTGCTGCGCGGCCGGTAGGTGTCAGCCCGGCAATACAAGGAGATGCAAGCCTTTTACTTCCGAATCTCCAACGCTGACAAGGAACTTGCCAACTCTACCACCACATAATCATCCCCAAGCCTAAGCTAGTTTACTTAATTAATTACATGAGGATACTACATAAACAAATATGGTTGACTAGAGAAATAAAAGGTTTTGGATTTTTCGCGAAAAGATTGAGAAAGGATGAGATGCTTTACAGCTTTAGGTGTTAGTGTATATTCATTATTTGTTTACTTTACTGATTAATTTTTCAGTATTACACATTTTCCTTCAATTTTGATGTGAAGCGCTGATTTAAAACACTCTGCATTGGATTGGTTTGAGTGATTGTTTTAATTGTTTGGTTAATATATATTATTAAATGTTGTTTATATAAAACAGATAGATTCTACTGAGGGGGTTGCTCAACCAATTGATCAACTTCATTTATATAATCATTGACCTCTCAAAAACAGTCTTAACTAGTTGGAGCTCATCTAATCCACTACAGGGTATAATATGCCTTAATGATGATCTAGCTTCAGATAAAAAGGGTAAACCGGGAAGTAAGTAACTTCACAAGTACAGTGAATTAGATCTTTACCTCTGTGTCCCCGCATAATGTACAGAACGGACAATTCAAGCACTTGGTCTAGACAAGAATGTCCATGTTTCTTATGGAGTCGCATTTCCAGAACGTGTCTTTCCCAATATCCTCCTCTCTCACCACAAGAGACCAGCAGAATTCAGGAGCACAACATGCGCACTTCAGTGCCACTTGAGCCTATATTTTTCTTCAATCCCGTCTGCCACATCAACATCCTAGTTTGCTCGACTGCATGCCACCTACCAACCTCTGCATATATGTTGGACATGACCACATATGCTGCACTTAACTGGGGGTTAAGTTCAGCAAGCTCCCTTCCTATCCTCTCAGCTACATCAGCCCTACCATGTATCTTGCAACCATTCATCATACTTCCCCACATTACAACACTCGGCTGAATAGGCATCAATTGCATCATGCCCTCAACCTCTCCTAAGTGGCCTGCACGACTCAAGAGATCAACCATACAAGCATAATGTTTGATTGTGGGTCTGATGCCGTAAAGATTCAACATGGAGTCAAAGTACTTTCTACCCTCATCCACCATCCCTGCATGGTTGCAAGCAGTAAGCACTCCTACAAATGTGACATGGTCTGGAATAACACCACCATGCTCCATCTGTTTGAAGAGCTGCACTGCATCTCTGCCATGACCATGCTTTGCCAAGCCGGTGATTATGCCTGTCCATGCCATCAAATCCTTTCTTTTGAGGCAACGAAATAACTGTAGTGCATTCTGCGCATTTCCTGTTTTGGAATACATATCCATGAGAGATGTGCAAACTGCAACATGTCGAGAACAATTAGTCTTCTCTATGTATGCGTGAACCCCTCGGCATAAGCCCGTGTTTCCCTTGGAAGTACAAGCACGCAGTATGCTCAGCCATGCCACCTTATCAGGATTCATCCCGACAGAATGCATACCTGCAAACACTTGTAGAACCTTATCCGTTCTTCCATGACGACTGCAGACCTCAACCATTGCATTCCAGGACACCTCGTTTCTTCGAGGCATTGCATCGAACACCTCGAATGCGACATGTAGACCACCACACCTTGCATACATATGGAGTACCGCCGTTGCAAGAGCAACGTCGAGCAATACGGGCTCGATGCCCCAGCGCCGGAGCGTCTCGTGCACCCATCGCCCGCTATCCATGTCACCACACTGCGCGCACGACGCCATCACCTGCGCGACAGTGACACTGTTAATTACGCCCCGTCCGCTCGCCACGGCCTCCCTGAACAGCGCGACCGCTTCCCGCGCCTCCCCAGCCGCGGCGTGTCCGGCTATCATCGCCGTCCAGGTGACGACATTGCGGTGGGGCGCGGCGTCGAACACCGCTCGCGCGGAGCCGGCATCGGCGGAGGCCGCGTAAGAGTGGACGAGGGAGGAGGCGACGTAGACGTCGGCGCCGTGGCCGGACTTGGCAAGCTGCGCGTGGAGGCACCAAAGGGCGGCGCCGGCTCGCGGTGGCGAAGCGCGGGGTGCCTGGGCGAGCGCCTTGAGGGCGAAGGGGAAGGTGCAGTGGTCCGGCGCGACGCCCGCGCGCAACATGGCGCGGAAGGCGAGCAGGAGGCTGCGCTGGTCGGCTGCGCGGCGCAGGAGGGGTTGCAGAGGTAGGAGGGGGTGGTGGTGGGCCTGGTGGCGCGAGTCGCCATGGGCAACCTGCTCCGGTTTGCACGAACGAACGTCAAAGTTCCATGAAAGATTTGGAATGCCAAAGTATGATTCCATATAAATTATGGTACTCCCTCTGTTCACTCTAAGACATTCTAGATATTTTCATATAGACCAGGTACAGATTAAAATGACCGAACCTACAAGCTAAATATGTCTAGACAAATTGGGGAGAATTTCAAAATTTTGAAACTGTATTGTTCACCACCCGGATCCACCTATTTGTCTTTTTTTGCAGCTCAAAATATAACAAATTTGGAGTTGCAAATTTGCACGATTGTAGATATGGATAATATATATATATATATATATAATATATATATATATATATATATATATATACCCCTGCTATTCTAGACTCCCTTCTAGAATAAGTATTCTAGACAACTTTCTGAACTGCGGTTTTAACAATAGGTGAACTTCGGGACACGATTTATCGGAATGAGGCATGTGATATACCGTTGGATAGCTATTAAAATTGCGCACCTTGTTTGTGTTGATGGGTTTTCCAAATTCGGTACGGTTTTAAAACAATATTGAATATACTAAACAGTGTTTTCGCGGATTTTTCTGTTTCTGTACAGTATTTTGGTCGTCATTTTTTAACCGCTACTCGGAATGATGTAAATGATACGGCGTTGGAAAGCTACGGATATTGCGCATCTTTTCTGTCTCTGCCACTTTTTTGAAATTTCTTACGGTTTAGGAACAGAATTGAAAATACTTTCCGGATTTTAAATCCAGCGGACAGTTTTTTGGCAATTACTTTCAAACCGCTTATCGAAACGTAACAAATAATATTGCGTTGGAAAGATCTTGACTAGGCGCAACTTTTTCATGTAGAAACTTTTTCCTAATTCTGTCACAGTTTTTGATTAATTTTGAAAATACGAAAACAGAATAACGAGACGAGATGAGAACGATTCAAATTTGGCACGTGTGTGGTGCTTGGGTGTGGTGTGGCGGCATGGCAGAATCAAATTAGACTCGTATCATAGCCAATTGCATGTAGGGGCGGCCGATTTGGTGACCCGAATCTCGGATGAACGATTTCTATGTGCGAATTTTCCGTCCTTAAAAAAGAGTATAATGAACTTCCTCCTACATGGTAATGAACTTCTGTGTATGTCTTGGTGAACTTCCGATCACGAATTTTGCACTCCTTTTTCGCATAATAACTAAACAGTGTTTTCGCGGATTTTCTGTTTCTGTACAGTATTTTGGTCGCCATTTTTAAACCGCTAATCGGAATGATGCAAATGATACGGCGTTGGAAAGCTACGGATATTGCGCATCTTTTCTATCTCTGCCACTTTTTTGAAATTCCTTACGGTTTAGGAACAGAATTGAAAATACTTTCCGGATTTTAAATCCAGCGGACAGTTTTTTGGCAGTTACTTTCAAACCGCTTATCGAAATGTAACAAATAATATTGCGTTGGAAAGATCTTGACTTGGCGCAACTTTTTCATGTAGAAATTTTTCCCTAATTCGTTACAGTTTTTGATTAATTTTGAAAATACGAAAACAGAATAACGAGACACTCCTGGAATATGTGTAGTGAACCTCTGTTTTATGCCTAAGTGAACTTCCGGTAACACTGCTCGTAATTTTTTATATATTTTTCTAAAAAGTGAATGTCTACCGTGTGAACTTCCAATTAAATACGAGGTGAACTTCTCATATCGCCGTATAATATGGAATGAAATTTTGCAGTGTTAACTTCCGGTTTAATATGAGGTGAATTTCAGTGATTTGATACAGTGAAACTCCGTTTTTGTTATTTTTTTTCTAAAAAGCAAACTCTGTGGTGAGAACTCCCGTTAAATACGATGTGAACTTCACATATCGTCGTATAATATGAAATGAATTTTTTGCAATGCTAACTTCCGTTTAAAAAATGCAAACTTTATTGTCTCCAAAAAATGTGAATTGTTTCCTTCTTATTTATGAAGCGAATCTTTTTTATACGGTGAACTTCGAAAATTGATTAAATGAACTTTCGTTTTAAAAATATGTGAACTTTTGTTTTACAAAAATAAAGCTAAATAAATGAACCTTTTTCCTTCTTATTTATGAAGCGGATCTTTTTTATACGGTGAACTTCGAAAATTGACTAAATGAACTTTCGTTTTAAAATATGTGAACTTTCGTTTTACAAAAATAAAGCTAAATAAATGAACTTTTTTCCTTCTTATTTATGAAGCGAATCTTTTTTATACGGTGAACTTTGAAAATTGATTAAATGAACTTTCGTTTTAAAAATATGTGAACTTTCGTTTTACAAAAATAGAGCTAAATAAATGAAAATGTGAACCTCGAACTTGTACAATTCTGAACTTCGCAATTTAAAAAGTTAACTTCGTAATTTTTCTAATCGTCATAGAAAATTGATATTGTCTTTCTATAATAATACAGGTTGTATTTTTGTCCGTATAAAATATTCAGAAAGTAGTACCCCAATTTAGCAAACATTGATTTTTCTCCACCACTCATTCTCGTGTAATCCTCTCCTAGCGCATCTTATCCAGTAGTACGAGACAACAACAGGTAGCAACAGGTGATGCCTGACGAGGTTCAGAGGAGAACCAAAGCAGTCCGATGCCGGCACAAAGGGCAGAAGTTACAGTGAACTAAAGCGCAGACGAGCTTCTTCTCCATCGCCCTCCCTTGCCTCCATCAGTCGAAATTATTCAGATAGCAAAAGAAAATCCAGGTGAACTCCCGACGGACACACGGTGGACTCCACGGGCTGCACTCTGTGTACTCCCGATGGATGGCACGTCGGGCACGGGCTGGCGAAGGTGAGGCAAACAAGACGACAGCGGGAGATGGCCGGGCGACGGGAGCAGGTAGCCTGCGGTGACGGCTTGGGGATCCCGGCGGCCGCGGAGGGCTGCGTCAGCCGCGTATATGAGCAGCGGAGGAAACCTGCGGTGCGTGCGCTGGAAGCCGGCGGCGGGCGAGGGCCTGGACTTCCAGAGCGGCACCCTGTTCATTTCCGAAGCAGCTGGCGACCTCGATCGAGGCAGCACGCGGGAGAGGCGGGACGCCACCGGACGCGCGTACGGGCCGACGCCTGGCTGTGCGTGTGGGAGCACGGGCTCCTGGCTATCGCGAGCGGTGGAAGCCGGCGGCGGGCGAGGGCGGTGGAGGCCGTCTACATCGACCCCGCGGCGGAGGAAGACGGGAGAGGAGCATGGAGGACGCCGGCGGTTGACCTCGCGGCTGTTGCGCTCGCCGGCGGAGGAGTAGGATGGGGATCGATGGGAAAATCGAATGGGGAGGAACGGATGGAGGCGGACCGACGCAGATGGAGGCGGGGCGGCGCACGGCTGGAGGGTGGCCGGCGGCACGCGGGCAGCCATGGTGGCGCGGGAGGTCGGGGGAGAGGATGCTGTGCCCCGTCGACGACGCGCAGGAGCTCGAGGGTGGGGGCGGCCCGCCGGCGCGCGCAGAGGTGGGGGAGGACGGCTCGGTGCACATCCGCCAAAAATCAGGGGGTCGAGGATGGAGGCGCGGCGCGCGCGGCCGGCCTGGTTGGCGGCGGCGGTGGTGAGGGGCGCGGGTGGGTACTGGTTCCGGTGGGGCAGGAGCACGCGGGGAGTGGGAGGTTAGGGACGACTGGGTCGTGCGGGTTGGGTAGTTTTTTTTCTTTGTACGGTCGCGTTTTTGGTGGGTCGGATCGGGTTAAGATGGTCTTTTGATAGAAAGTTGTCTAGAATAGGTATTCTAGAAACACTTAAGAGGTTGTCTAGAATAGTCCTGTCCTATATATATATATATATCCAGGAATTTTTCTCGATTTTGAGACATAAAAATGTCGATTTCGAATTTTTAAAAAACGGACACAATGTGGCCCGGGATCTAAAATAGGTTTTCACATAAAAGGAACATATCCGAATGTGAATGTGCCAAAAAGAGGTCCCTATATAAAGTGTAACACCTACGTGTGTATAAAGTATAATGTCGTACGCATTGCATAGCGACTAAGCATGTCTAGTACTCCCTCCGTTCCAATTTAATTGACTTGCTATCCACCACATGTAGATGTAAGTCAATTAAATTGGAACGGAGGGAGTAATACTTAGTTACTTGGTGAAACACTCTAATTCATATTAATTGTCGCGAATTGTACGAATCTAGAACTAATATGGATCGAAGCGAGTATGTATTTCCATTATGATGTACTATGTGACAAAGTTATGCACAAGGAGTGGTGGAAAGACATCTCCCTACTTGTGAGATGGTCATGAGTTGGAATTCTAGCAAAAGCACTAATAATTTTTAAAAATAATTTCTCGGCCGAAAAAAGAATGAGAAAAACAGGAGCTGGGTTCGAACCTAGAGACCGTGAACGTGAGGAGTAGGTGGCCGTATCATCTACGCTGCTTCATCTGCTTGTTTGAGCATCTCCGTCGACGCTTCAAATAGAACTATTGAGTGCCCTGACGCAAAAACATCGCAACCCTGATAGTGTCAGACGGGCCCAATATTGTGTTTGTCAACCCCGGCGAACGAAGCAACAACACTACCTAATGTGGTTGGTCAGGATCATACCGCCGTACAGGCCGGCTGTACCCCATTCAACCTAACCATTAGAGTGTTTGGCGGTTGCAAAAGGTTCAATTTTGTTTCTCTAGCCCCAAATGAAGCCCCTGGAGAATTTTTCGAGCCTTGCCCGAAAACACTTTTGTGACAAAACGACATATGTTGTCATTGCTATGATGACCGACTTTGCCAAAGTGACCCGGCCCACTCGGGCGAGGTTTTTGCCCCTCTGTCTAGTAAGTTTGGCCCCAATTTCATCAATGAGTGGCTAAAAATCAACTTTGCGAAGCCGGTGGATGTGAAGTGGTAGGCGGAGACTATTTCCGGGGAAGGTCACGACTCATGTAGAGAAACTGGCAAGCTCAATGTTGGAGCCCTTATCATGGGTCTTTGACATGTTGGTGACCATCTCATTTACTTTTCCAGAAAGATCAATAATCACTGAGATGGTTGCAAGCCCATCTTTGTGCGGGTTCAAGAAAATGCAAGCGTCATGAGCATATAGAGAAATTCTGGCCCTAACTCTAAGGGTGTGTCTGGTAGGTTGGGCCAGCCCAGAAAATCCTACCTCACCCAACTTTTGGGTGTTTGGTAGGCTGGGTCAGCTCTCTCAGACCTGCCCACCCGATGCGAAAAAAGGCCCTCAGCCCTGCCCACATGCGAAGCTCGAATCGAGCTTCTCCGCTCGACCGGGGCGAGCTCATCCGGAAAAGATGTCGCCCGCACCCTCGAAAAATCTCCGCGCGTCCCACGAATGGGTCCGAAATCTCCTCACCCCCGCACCCCCTCACCAAACCCTCGCTCATTCTCTCCTCGCTCGTTCTCCTCACCCCGCCGCCAGCTCCCGTACGAAGCTCTCCCCCACCACCGCCTCCCCGCAGGAAACTCTCTCCCGCCGCCGCCTCCCCACAAGCTCCCCCCCCCCCCCCCGCCGCCGCCTCCCCCACGAAGCTGTCCCCCGCCGCCGCCTCCCCCACGAAATCCTCTCCGCCCTCCACGAATCCCTCCGCCGCCACCACTGCTGCACACGCCGGTGAGCTCGAGGGCAGCCGCCATGGAGCTCGACACCTCTTGATCTGCATCGAGAGCTTCTGTAGCAGTATCGGAGCAGCAGATCGACGACCCCTGCGGCAGATCGACGGGCCGTCTGCACCTCGTCTCCCACCTCGGACCAGCACCACTCCACCTCGAATCCCAGCTCGTACCAGCTCCACTCCGGCCGTCTACACCTCGTCTCCCACCTCGGACCAGCAGCACTCCACCTCGAATCCCAGCAAGTACCAGCTCCACTCCGGCCATCTGCACCTCGTCTCCCACCTCGGACCAGCAGCACTCCACCTCGAATTCCAGCAAGTACCAGCTCCACTCCGGCCGTCTGCACCTCCTCCACACCTCGGACAGACCGAGAGGTAGTCCATCTCCCAGCCTTGTGGTTATTGTGTTGCCATATGTCTTGTTATATTGTGTTGTATTGTGCTTGTATTGCGCTTGTTAAATACATGTGAAAGACTTGTTAAATACATGTGAAAGACTTGTTAAATCCTGAATATTGTGTTGTATTGTGCTTGTTAAATACATGTGCTGAATTATGTTGTTTTGGTTGCTGTAATATATTGTTTATGTGCTGAAACATATTATTTATGTGCTAAAAATATGATGTCCTTTCATTATTCATTTTACATCTAGATGCTGTTCAAAGTGGAGAGAAGAGTTTACTGAGTCAAATTTTGAAACAGGCTACCAAACAACATCTCAGCTCAGCTTATCTCGACTGATACAGGCTACCAAACAGCCTCTCAGCTCAGCATGGCCCAACTCGCCCAGGCTACCAAACACACTGCAAAATCTCAGCTGAGCCTGTATAAGATCAGCTTGTAAGAGGAGAGATTGACTCGGTGGAGTGGCACAGGCTACCAAACACACCCTAAATCGACGTTCCCCTCGTTGAGAGTTTAAATATCAAGAATCATCTGCATCATATCGATGCCCGTAATGAAAAGCATAGTGAAAAGAATTTGTTCTTGTCTAATAGTGCAACTAAGCATCATTTTGGACTTCTTTAATACAGGAAAGAATTAAGATTTTTTTAACAAGACTCCGTACTCAAGGAAATTTTTAAAAAGGAAGAATCTCATAAATATTTTATAATTCTTCCCTTTTTCACTAGTTAAAAATTATAATACTTTCCCGTACAAAAGAAGTCTTAATACAAATGATGCGTATTTGTACTATTAGACAAAAAAAAAAATCCAAGATTTCTAAGCCAATGAAATTCATCAAGTGAAACGTAGTGCAAATGAGCCACAAGTGACTACATTTCTAAAGATCAAACCATCCTTTTAGAAAGAAAAAATATGTAGACTGCAATCTCCATAAAAGTTTATGTGTATAAAAGAGAACTTCGATCGTAACTTCGCTCCTTTTCACTATTTTTAGTTTTTTTTATTAAGCAGCGAATCTCGAGCAGCAGAACTGCAGAAGTCTAGCAGTGGAGAAAATTGAAGAGGAACAGAATCTCACTTCTCAGTTCTCACCCCACCACCCACTCCCAATCCATCCACTCCACCGCCCGCTCCCCACCTATCTCGCCGGCAGCGCCGTCCCAACATGGGGTGATCTCCGCCGCAACATCGCTCCCCCCACGACCGACCAAAACCGCGATTTACCACCGAACACCATGAAGGCGTCGGTCAAGTTCCGCGACGACGACCGGCCGCTGATGCGGGCCAAGGTTCCGATCGGCGTGCTTGGCCTGCCGTTCCAGTCCGGCCTCTCCGCCGGCGGCGACCCTCGGGAGCTCCGCTTCGACCTCTCCACCGCCTTCGCATCCGGACCCGCTCTCCGCCTCTCCTACCGCCCCAACGATCCCGGCCTCCCCTTCGCCCTCTCCATCCGCGCCGGCGTCGGCGCCCTCGGCTCCCCCGTCCGCGCCCCCTTCTCCCTCGCCGCCGAGTTCAATCTCCTCTCTGCCAACTCCGGCTCTCCCGCCTTCTTCCTCCTCCTCAAGCCCCGCCTCGGCGACTTCTCGCTTTCCCACACCCTCCGGTCGTCCCCGCCTCCTCTCCCCCGTACAGTCGGGGAGGTCTCTGACAGCGAAGGGCAGGACCAGCTGAACTACAAGGCCTTCTCGTTGAGCGGGAATGGCCTCGCGGCGGACGTAGCCGCGGCGGGGAGGAGCGGCGCCGGCGGGCTCGGCGCGCTGCTTTCCGGGATGCGGCTGACCACGAGGAGCGTGCTCCCGCTCTGGGGCAGGGCGAGCATGCGATTCAATTGGGGGATCCGCGCGCCACCGGGGCTGCAGGCGGGGCTCGCCGACGACCGCAAGGACACCCGGGTGCCCGTCTGCAAGATGCCGCTGCTGGTCATCAACAAGATCTCCATCGAGCAGTCGCCACGCGCCGACCGGGACAAGAAGAATGTCGGCAAGGCAGATGCATCGCTGCCTGTAGTCGCCGCCACGGACGCGTCGGATAAAGAAGACGCCGGCCGAGAGGGGTTCTCGCTGATGAGGCGGCAGCTGGAGGCGATGAACGCGGAAAGCGGGATGCTCCGCCGCGCCGTGGAGGACCTGCGTGCCGAGGTCGGGCGCGGCAGGGCCGTGTCCGTGGCTGCGGGAGGGGGGCCGCCGCCACAGCCACTTCACGGTCTCTCGGTGAAGCCAGATCGTCGGGGCGGTGGGAAGGAGCCGGCGCCGGAGAACGCAGCGATGCCCGCGCCGGATGAGGTGGGCGAGGAGTTGAAGAGGGCATTGGAGGCGCGCCGGCGATGAAAGCTGATTTTAGATTTTTTGGATTATGATAACTGGAGTAAAATTATGGGGCAGGAAATAAAACTCTGAAGCTATGGTAGTAGTAGTCTGATTATGCTATCTAGGAGATGTTCATCGGATTAGGAGACAATTTGTAGTTTGTAAAATTCGGAGTATATTTGTATTAAACCAGTATGCAAAATGTTGGATGGCTGCTGGGTTATGCAGGCCGCGCGATCTTGGGGGCCTCGGAATTGTCGACCTCGACAAGTTTTGGCACCGCGCTTCGCCTCAAGTGGCTCTGGTTTGAGCGTGTCAGGCCGGATAAACCCTGGGTTGGCATGCCTACGCCCTGCTCGATGGCCGATCGCCGGCTGTTTGCGGCGGCTACCACGGTGCAAGTTGGGAACGGCCGCGTCGCGCGCTTCTGGTTTGATAGCTGGCTCGAGGGCGGTGGGGCGCCCTTCGTCATTTTCCCGGGCCTCTTTGCGGTGTCTCGACGGAAGAACCGTCTGCTGTCTGATGCCGTCCACGAGCAGCGATGGGTCAAGGACCTGCAGGGGCGCGTCTCGTCGGAGCTGCTACCTGACTTTGTTCGGCTTTGGGTGGCAGCCGCGGGCCTGAACCTTACGGATTCTGTGCCGGACTCCTTCTCCTGGCGCTGCTCTGAGACCGGCACCTACTCCACGGCGTCGGCGTACAGGCTGCAGTTCATTGGCTCTACGGACTCCCCTCTCACTGTTTCGATCTGGCAGTCTTGGGCGCCAGCCAAGTGCCGGCTGCTGGCCTGGCTTTTCGTACAGAACAGGGTGCTCACGGCTGATCGCCTCATGGCCAGGCAGTGGCCCAACTCGTACTTCTGTCCACTCTGCCGACGGAACCTCGAGACAGCTGAACACCTTCTGGTGGAGTGCCCCTGGTCGCGTTCTCTCTGGTGCCGACTGGCTGCCAAGCTAGGCATTCGATCCCTCAGCCCCACGTCCTGGCAGTCGAGCCCCTTGCCGTCCCTGACGTGCTGGCTCGCCTCGCTTGCATCCGGTTCTGGTGACCAGCTCAAGATGTGCAAGTCCATCGCCCTTCTCATCATCTGGGCCATTTGGCGGGAGCGGAACGAGCGAATCTTCCGCGAGCATGATCGTCCGGTCGCGGCCGTTGCTGACGATGTGTCTGACGAAATCTCTAGTTGGGCGATGGCGGGATGCCGTCATCTTAGATGCCGCGAGTAGTCCGTTTACTAGCTTCGCGCGGTGGGCGCTGGCCCTAACCTCGCTTGTTTCTTTACTTCCCCCTTGTTTCTGTAACGCTGAGTTCCTTGTAACTTATTCCTCTATCAATGAAATCGCAGCTCTCCTGCGGCTTTCTTAATTGTTTGCGCGTGAGTTAGCATGCCCTTTGATCGTGACAGAACAGTCTGCAAAACTAAAGTTTGAATCGCTAGTTCATCGGTTGCTTGTAAGCTGTAGATCCACAGTTCAATACACGAAAGTAATCAAATTCAATCCATACTCCACCTCTTTCTTTGTCATATGCCAGTTCATGTATCTATTTATTTTGGCTAAATTAACAATACCATATATCCTGAACCGAACCTATTTAACCATTGTGTTCATCTTCACGAGATCTTTCAACAAGATCAATGTGAATATGTTTATAATTTGAAATTCCATATCTAAAACTCAAACGAAGTATTGATGAATCTTTCCTAAACATGTTATTAAATTCATGTAGATTTTATAGGTCCAATACATTTTTTATAACAGAAGTAAAAGCTTTGTTGTTTCAACCCTAAACCCTAAACCCTAACTCCGCCTATGTTGTTTCAACATAACCGGTCCCAAGCCCGGATAAAGGAGGAGGGTTGTGATAGGCTTGGCGAGCCAACGGAAAAAAACCCAGACACTCTTATGGAGATGAAACCCAAAAGAACCTCGTTGGGGCGTAACCTTCTTAGCGACGCGCCATATCGGAACCCGGGTGTGGTGTCAAATGGGCAAGGGCCGGGCCGCCACTCCCTTGGTGGCGCACCGTATCTTGATCTGGATACGGTGATAAGTGAGCAAGGATCGGGTCGTCGCATCCTTAGTGACGCGCTACATCGACGCTCGGGTGTAGTGAAAAATGAGTAAGGGTCTTCGCATTTGACTCGACGAGTGCGGAGGGTAAGGAAGTTAGCCGAGCCTAGGAGGATCCGCTTAGGTAGCTGGAACGTAGGGTCCCTGACGGGTAAGTTACAGGAGTTAGTTGATACGGCGATGAGGAGGCGTGTTGATGTCCTATGCGTCCAAGAGACCAAATGGAAGGGACAGAAGGCGAAGGAGGTGGAGGATACCGGCTTCAAGCTGTGGTATACGGGGGCAACCTCGAACAAAAATGGAGTAGGCATCTTGATCAACAAGAGCCTCAAGGATGGAGTAGTGGACGTCAAGAGGCAAGGAGACCGACTTATCCTAGTCAAGCTGGTTGTTGGGGACTTAGTTCTCAATGTGATCAGCGCGTATGCCCCGCAAGTAGGCCACAATGAGAGCACCAAGAGGGAGTTCTGGGAAGGCCTGGAGGACTTGGTTAGGGGCGTACCTACTGGAGAGAAGCTCTTCATAGGAGGAGACCTCAATGGCCACGTGGGTACATCTAACACAGGTTTTGAAGGGGTGCATGGGGGCTTTGGCTATGGCATCAGGAACCAAGAAGGGGAGGATGTCTTAAGCTTCGCTTTAGCCTATGATACGTCTCAAACGTATCTATAATTTTTGATGTTCCATGCTTGTTTTGTATCAAATGTCACATGTTTCTTCTAAAGTTTATATCATTTTATGACATTTATTGGACTAACCTATTAACTGAGTGCCCAGTGCCAGTTTCTGTCTGTTTTGTCTGTTTATTGCAGAAAAGGCCCAAAAATGGAAGTGCTCGGAATTGGATGAAAATTTACGTGATTTATTTCCAGCACAAATAAGCCACGGAGCCAGAAGACCAGCTGCAGATGGGCCCCACAGCCGGAACGTGACCTCACGGCGCGGCCAGGTACTACCCCGCGCCGTGGGCCCGCTTGCCCCACCAGAGCACCGCCTTACGCCGCATCTTCGCCTATAAAATCACTCGTGACCTAAAAACGCAAAAAGACCGAAGACTTTTCCCAGATTCAACTCCGAGCTCCGCCGCCACCAAAAACCCTAATTCGGGGGACTGAAGTTCTGTTCCGGGACCCTTCCGGGACGGGGAAGTGCCCCCGGAGCCATCTTCATCACCATTGTTGCTTCCCATGATGAGGAGGGAGAAGTTCTTCATCGAGGCTAAGGGCCCTACCGGTAGCTATGTGGTTTATCTCTCTCTCCCATGGTGTGATCTTTATGTGATCATGAGCATTGTAATCTAGTTGAATTCATAGATGTTTCCCCTTCATTATGTTATGGATATGCTACTCAATTGGTTTTATCATTATAATTTTCGGAGTCATTGTTGAGAACACAAAGCCTTGGTGACAGTGCGGGTGGCGTGTGTGACTCTACCATGATAATAGATTAGAGGATATTTACCATGAGTTGTTCTTTGTGTTGGATGTCATTGTGAAATCATGGTGTTTGTTTACTCAGACTTTAAGGTGTGCTTTTGTAGCCCTACGTAGTAGTAATGATGTTCGTTATCCAGCAGAAGAATAGTTCGAGTAGCACCTAAGTTGCATATTGAAGAGGAAGTATTTATATGTGTTCAGTTATATTATTATTGTTGAGAGTGACCACTAGTGAAAGTATGATCCCTAGGCCTTGTTTTCAAGCATCGAAACACCGTTTATTTCCAGTTCTGCTGCATGTTCGCTCGCTGCCATTTTTATCACAGACTACATATACCACTTGTTAATATCCATATCACCTGCATTTTACTATCTCTTCGCCGAACTAGTGCATATATATCTGACAAGTGTATTAGGTGTGTTGGGGACACAAGAGACTTCTTGTATCTTAATTGCAGGGTTGCTTGAGAGGGATATCTTTGACCTCTACCTCCCTGAGTTCGATAAACCTTGGGTTACTCACTTAAGGGAAATTTGCTGCTGTTCTACAAACCTCTGCACTTGGAGGCCCAACACTGTCTACAAGAATAGAAGTTATAGTAGACATCAAGCTCTTTTCTGGCGCCGTTGCCGGGGAGGTAAGGTAAACGGTACTCACATCCTCTGGCTACTAAGCTATTTTCTAGCACTGTTGCCGGCGTGTGAGTGCTTGAAGGTATTTCCTTTAGATTCTGCAGTTATATCTTTTTGTTTCTTGTTTTTATTTCACTAGTTAGGCTTAATGGAAAAGAACAAAAAAATAGAGATCTCTATGAAATTTATCTTGAGTTAGGACATGAAGTGTTTGAAGAGAAAATTAAAAAACCTATGGAACTTTTTTGCATAATAGTGGTAGCAATGTTATTAGCATGAATTCTTTGAACACCATTATTGCTAATTCTATGGAAAAGGTTAAGCTTGGGGAAGCTGGTTCTGATGAATATGATATTTTTAGTCCCCCAAGCTTTGAGGAATTTTTTTGCTTTGATGATACTTTGCCTCCAATTTATGATGATTATAATGATAGTGGTATTTTGCTGCCACCTACTATAGAGGATAAAGTTTATTATGATTATACTATGTCTGTAATTTATGATGATTACAATGATGGTGTGATAGTTTCACTCCCACTATTACTAATGAAATTGATTATGCTTATGTGGAGAGTAATGATACTTTTATGCATGTGGATCATGATAAGAATGCTTTATGTGATAGATATATTGTTGAGTTTGTTCATGATGCTACTGGAAGTTATTATGAGAGAGGAAAACATAGTTCTATATTTCTCAATAATATCAAGTTTCCTCTCTTTTTGTTGAAAGTTTTGAAGTTGTACTTGTTTTCTCTTTCTATGCTAGCAGCTTCATACTTCAATAATTTGTTTTCCTACAAGATTCCTTTGCATAGGAAGTGGGTTAGACTTAAATGTGCTTTATATTTTCTTCTTGATGCACTCTTATATGTTCAACTCTTATTCTTATGAGAGCATCATTAAAATTGTCATGCCTAGCTAAAAGGCTTTAAAGAAAAACGCTTGTGGGAGACAACCCATGTTATTTTTGCTTTCTGTTTTCTTTTGATTTTTGTTGAGTCAAGGATGTTGCTACCTCTGTAACACCTCCTTTGTATCTTTTTGTTTTCATTTTTGTGACAAGAAAAGCCTCTAATGGCAAGAAAGTGTTAAAACTAAGTTTTCTGCCAGAAACAGATTTCTGCGCTTCACTGTACGAAATTCCACAAAATCACGGTACGTGATATTTATCTGTACTTTTTTGTGCAGAAGTCTCAGGTTTATATCAATCTTTCGTTAGTCTATCATTTTCTATTTGAGTTACGTAAGTACCTCGAAAAAATTCATCTTTATGGGTTGTTCTATTTTTGACAGATTCTGTCTTTATTTTGCATTGCTTCTTATACGAATTTTCTTTGTGATTTCTTTTTGTGGAAAGGTGCTACAAAGACCTGGTATACAGTAGCTAATGTTAGAATGAGTTCTTGCAATGTGTCATTGCAGAAACAAAGTGGATTAAATGTTTTGAGTACTAACCCTCTAATGAAGTTTATGAAAGTTTTGTATGAAGGAAGTTTTCAAGTATTAGGAGAGAAGAATGATAAAAGAAGATCAAGAAGAGAGAAGAGCTTAAGCTTGGAGAGGCTCCCCTGGACCTCCCCAACATATTTCAAGAAGACTCAAGCGTCTAAGCTTGGGGATGCCTTCTTCATCGACAAATTATCAGGTCATCTCTAGTGAGACTATATTTTTATTTCTTCACATATTATGCGCTATTCTTGGAGCGTCTTGTGTGTTTTATTTTCAGTTTTGTTTTTATTTTGTTCTCTGGTCACTACAATGCTTGATCACAACATTCTTGTTTGGGAGAGAGACACGCTTCACTTTTTCATAGAATACTCTTGTTCTTCACTTATACTTGTTGAGTATTCTGTTTTTTACTCTGTTTAGCTTCTAGCTCTTGGTTTTCATGTATCTCTTGTTCAGAGCTATTAGTTTTTTATAGAAAGTACTCTCTTGCTCACTTATATTTGTTTGGAGAGTTGCTTGGTTAATGTGTTGGTTCAGAAAATGCTATGCATGTGGTAATGGTATAAAGAAAAATGCTTACATAGTCTTGTAGATCATTCGTCTTGAGTAACTTGATACTTGTCAATTGTTTTGAGTTATCAAGTAAGTAATGTTTAAACTTTGTATCATGTAAGTAAGGCTCATTAGTGAAGAACTACCGTAAAGCTTGTAGTTATTCGATATGTCATATTTGCTAGTTTCAAAATCTAGATATTTTCTGGTTAAAAGGATGTTTTGGTTAACAAGGAAGACAGTGTGGAGTCTTATAATTCTTCTTATATGTTCATCATATGGTTCTTTTTGTACCGGTTGGCGTTATGTGTTTGCTTAAATAACCTTGCTAGCCCAAACTCTGTACTAAGCGGAAATGCTGCTCGTGCATCCAAAACCTTGAGCCAAAATCCATGTCATCTGTGTCTACCATACCTACCTATATGTGGTATTTTCCGACCACTCCAAGTAAATTTGTCATGTGCTACCTTTAAACTATTCAAAATTGTTACTACTCCTTTTTGTGTCCTTGTTTAACAGCTCATGAGGAAGTGGTAGATGGTCTTTATTACACTTGTCAAACAGACTTTACGCCAGACTAGCAGCTTACATCTGCTTATCTATAATTTTGTAAAAAGAGCTGGCAAAGGGGTGCCCAGTCCCACAAAAGATAACTTACAACTTTAACCGCCAATTCTCTTCACACTTTGTTCCTGAGCAATCAGTCAAACATCTGCATGTGTAAACCAAAGAGAAAGAGGATGATCTCCTTGCTGCAGAAATAACGTTCCTCATGGGAGCCGCTCTTGTAAAGTCTGGTTGGCATGGGTAATACTGTATTGTCTACTACCTTTCGTTGACCATTAGCACACACCTCTCAAAATATATTTTTACTCTCTATATGATTTCAAAAACTAAAAAGCTCTAGCACATGATATAATCCCTGCTTCCCTCTGCGAAGGGCCTTTCTTTTACTTTTATGTTGAGTCAGTTTTCCTACTCCTTTCTATCCTCCACAGGCAAACACTAATGTCAACTTTGGTACAAGAATTGTTATATGTTAGCATATTAGACTTATTATACTACTTTGTGTTGACAATATCCATGAGATAAATATGTTGAAAGTTGAAGCAAATGCTGAAACTTAAATCTTCCCTTTGTGTTGGTCAAACACTTTTGACTGAAAAATGTTGCTTGGTGAGCTAACTCTTATACAAATTCTTATAGCTCCATGTCTCCAAAGTACTATCCATGAAAAGTTTTTACGTGTATGATGCATTTTGTTTGCTCTTTGTTTACTTTATAGCAACTATAGATAATTGTCTTGGATCACTTCATTCAGTTCATGTGCTTTACATTACTATTTGATCAAGATTATGTTGGTAGCATGTCACTTCAAAAATTATCTTTTGTTATCGTTTACCCACTCGAGGACGAGTAGGAACTAAGCTTGGGGATGCTTGATACGTCTCAAACGTATCTATAATTTTTGAAGTTCCATGCTTGTTTTGTATCAAATGTCACATGTTTCTTCTAAAGTTTATATCATTTTATGACATTTATTGGACTAACCTATTAACCTAGTGCCCAGTGTCAGTTTCTGTCTGTTTTGCTGTTTATTGCAGAAAAGGCCAAAAATGGAAGTGCTCGGAATTGGATGAAAATTTACGTGATTTATTTCCAGCACAAATAAGCCACGGAACCAGAAGACCAGCTGCAGATGGGCCCCACAGCCGGCACGTGACCTCATGGCGCGGCCAGGTACTACCCCGTGCCGTGGGCCCGCTTGCCCCACCAGAGCACCGCCTTACGCCGCCTCTTCGCCTATAAAATCACTCGTGACCTAAAAATGCAAAAAGACCGAAGACTTTTCCCATATTCGACTTCGAGCTCCGCCGCCACCAAAAACCCTAATTCGGGGGACAAAAGTCTCTGTTCCGGGACCCTGCCGGGACGGGAAGTGCCCCCGGAGCCATCTTCATCGCCATTGCTGCTTCCCATGATGAGTAGGGAGTAGTTCTTCATCGAGGATGAGGGCCCTACCGGTAGCTATGTGGTTTATCTCTCTCTCCCATGGTGTGATCTTTATGTGATCATGAGCATTGTAATCTAGTTGAATTCATAGATGTTTCCCCTTCATTATGTTATGGATATGCTACTCAATTGGTTTTATCATTATAATTTCCGGAGTCATTGTTGAGAACACAAATCCTTGGTGATAGTGCGGGTGGCGTGTGTGACTCTACCAGGATAATAGATTAGAGGGATATTTACCATGAGTTGTTCTTTGTGTTGGATGTCATTGTAAAATCATGGTGTTTGTTTACTCAGACTTTAAGGTGTGCTTTTGTAGCCCTACGTAGTAGTAATGATGTTCGTTATCCAGCAGAAGAATAGTTCCGAGTAGCACCTAAGTTGCATATTGAAGAGGAATTATTTATATGTGTTCAGTTATATTATTATTGTTGAGAGTGACCACTAGTGAAAGTATGATCCCTATGCCTTGTTTTCAAGCATCGAAACACCGTTTATTTCCAGTTCTGCTGCATGTTCGCTCGCTGCCATTTTATCACAGACTACATATACCACTTGTTAATATCCATATCACCTGTATTTTACTATCTCTTCGCCGAACTAGTGCACATATACATCTGACAAGTGTATTAGGTGTGTTGGGGACACAAGAGACTTCTTGTATCTTAATTGCAGGGTTGCTTGAGAGGGGTATCTTTGACCTCTACCTTCCTGAGTTCGATAAACCTTGGGTTACTTAAGGGAAAATTTGCTGCTGTTCTATAAACCTCTGCACTTGGAGGACCAACACTGTCTACAAGAATAGAAGCTATAGTAGACATCAGCCTACGACATGGTCATAGCTAACACCCTCTTTAGAAAGAGAGAATAACACCTAGTGACTTTCAGTAGTGGTCAACACTCTAGCCAGATTGATTTTGTCCTCTCTAGAAGAGAAGACAGACACGCTTGCCTCGATTTTAAGGCAATACCTGGAGAGAGTGTTGTCCCTCAACATAAGCTGGTGGTGGCTGATTTCCGCTTTCAGATTCGTGTCCAGCGGGATAAGCGTGCCAAAGTTGATAGAACAAAGTAGTGGAAACTAAAGGGGAGGCAGCTCAAGCTTTTAAGGAGAGGGTTATAAAGGAGGGCCCTTGGGAGGAAGGAGGCGATGCAAACAGTATGTGGATGAGGATGGCGACTTGCATTCAGAAGATGGCTTCAGAGGAGTTTGGAGTGACTAGGGGAAGTAGAAGCGATACTAAGGATACCTGGTGGTGGAACACTGAGGTCCAGAAGGCTATCAAGGAGAAGAAGGAATGTTTCAGACGCTTATATCTGGACAGGAGCGCAGCCAACATTGAGAAGTACAAGGAGGCAAAGAAGGCCACAAAGCGAGCGGTGAGCGAGGCGAGGTGTCGGGCGTATGAGGACCTCTACCAGCGTCTAAGCAAGAAGGAAGGCAAAAGGGACATCTATAAGATGGCCAAGATCCGGGAGAGGAAGATGAGGGATGTCAACCAAGTCAAATGCATAAAGGATGGAGCAGATCAACTCCTCGTGAAGGATGAAGATATCAAGCATAGATGGCGAGAGTACTTCGACAACCTGTTCAATGGAGAGGATGGGAGCTCTACCATTGAGCTAGACGACTCCTCAGATGATACCAACAGACGCTTTGTGTGGCGTATCCAGGAGGCTGAGGTTAAGGAGGCTTTGAAGAGGATGAAAGGAGGCAAGGCAATGGGCCCTGATGGTATCCCATTGAGGTGTGGAGAGGCCTTGGAGACGTAGCAATAGTATGGCTGATACGTCTCAAACGTATCTATAATTTCTGATGTTCCATGTTGATGTTATACCAATTGTTACATGTTTTTATATACACTTCATAACATTTTTATTCATTTTCTGGGATTAACCTATTAACAAGATGCCGCAGTGCAAGTTCCTGTTTTCTGCTGTTTTTGTATTCCAGAAAAGTTGTTCTGGAAATATTCTCGGAATTGGACAAAACTTGGACAGAACCTTCTATTTTCCCGACACGTACACGGAGTCCAAAGGAGAGACGGAGGCGACCGAGGCAGCCACGCCAGGGGCCGGCGCGGCCCCACCTCCTGCCGCCGGGGGGTGGCGTGACCCCCTCGGGTGCCTCCAGACGCCGCCCTTTTGCCTATATAATGCCTTCGTTCAGAAAACCCTAAATACCCGAGCCTCCATCCACGAAAAGTTCCGTAGCCGCCGCCGTCGTCAACCCTAGTTCGGGAGGGTTCTGAAGCTCTTCCCGGCACCCTGCCGGAGAGGGGAATCATCACCGGAGGGCTCTACATCACCATGCCTGCCTCCGGAGTGATGCGTGAGTAGTTCATCCTTGGACTACGGGTCCATAGCAGTAGCTAGATGGTTGTCTCTCCTCCCTGTGCTATCATGTTTAGATCTTGTGAGCTGCCTATCATGATCAAGATCATCTTATTGTAATGCTACATGTTGTGTTTGCTGGGATCCGATGAATATTGATACTATGATCAAGTTGATTATCAATCTATCTTATATGTTATTTATGATCTTGCATGCTTTCCGTTACTAGTAGATGCTTTGGCCAAGTAGATACTTGTAACTCCAAGTGGGAGTATTTATACTAGATAGTGGGTTCTTGCCTCCGGTAATCTGGGCGAGTGACAGCAACGTCTAAGGTTGTGGATGTGTTGTTGCCACTAGGGGTAAAACAACAATGCTTTGTCTAAGGATAATTGTATTGTTTACATTATGCACATTACTGTAGCGTACCTGCACTTAGAAATTGGCAAGGTACCTGTGTATAGTGCAAACCCCTAGATCGATTCATTTGCACACACAGTTTAAGATGAAATATCACAACATTGTATCAATTATTACACGAAGATCCAGTACTTAGGAAATATCCTTTACAAATTGCATAGCACGAAGCTAGCTTTGAAAGAGTAAAGCAGCGGAAAATTATTCTTCATGGAGTCTCCATCATCATCATGTGCCACAGGCGAAAACATGTTGGTTGCAGACTCGAAACCCTTGACGACACTCACTCGTCGTCAGAACAATCTGCAACAAATAAAAATTTGCAACAGAGTGGGTCAGATACCATTAAAAATGGATCTGGCAAGTGACACTATGTGGACACTTAATGGAATAACTCTATAGCCTATATGCATATTTGGCTGGTGGAGTTCAAGGCTGTTTTGCATAAAAGCCAATTTTGCCTAACACTTTGTAAAACATTTTCTTCAAATGTTTGAGACAATATGGCATGAAATCCATAGTCTCGTCTACCCTTGTTCACCCATCAAAATTTTACTTAATGAAATTGAGATGTTGGGAGCCTCCGTTGCCATCCTTGATCAGCTGCTTGAATTGTCCGTAACCGGGGACACGGCTAAGTACTTAGTTTTTAACTCTGCAGAGGTTGTGCACTTTCACCATTAGACCCAACAAACCCAAACTATCCTCAAGCACTCAAGTTGTGTTAAGGAAAAGGAGAGAGTTGAGACGAGACTTTTCAGAAGCATATTCCCCATCCCATACCGGCTTGACCCGTTCCACCTACATCCTCTACATCTGCTTGTCAAGCCAGGAGGAGTCCACGCAACTTAATCCATCTAGCCAGAGCCCATATGACTAATGGCTGCACGGTAGCAACTTCACTTAGAGAAAACATTGGTCCCTTTATTCCTGGGTGGCAACCACAAGTGACCATCCCTTAGAGGTCACCCCTAAGAGATGACACTCAACCTTTCCATCATCTTTTCAAAACCAAGTCCACCCAGGTGATAAATTACTTAGTAGAATTAAACTTTAAAGAAAACACATTTGCATAGCATCAAATAATCTACTAAGTTATCACAGGGGTTCTAGACACAACTAGTGTAAAGGTATGGTGGGTTTAGCATCTAGCAATAATACTATCCAACACATGGATATAAAGAAATACACTAAATAATGCATATAAAAATACTTAGGAAATTTCATGAGGGGTGTGCCACTTGCCTTGGCAAACAGGAGTGTAGTAGTAGCAGTTGCAACCACTTTCGTCTCTCTCCGGAATTTCTAACAAGTCAAATAAATCACAAATAAACACACAATCATAAATGCAACACTTAGAAAAATATGATATGCATGAGATGCAGGATGACACAATAATTATGGTATGAAAGACATGCAAACAAAATAAGGAAAAGACATAAATAACAATATCCCATTTAGCTAAGGCAAGGTCCAGGTTGAGCCTAAAGTAAACTTGATAAAACAACTTGAAAAGTTGTAAGGTTATTCTAAGTTTTCACAACTTTGGTCTTCAAATAATCTTCAACTCCTTTGTAGCTTCATTGATCTTCAATGGTCTTCAATTAGCACTCTAGGAACTTAGTCTTAAACACAAAGGACTTGGTCTATGTCCAAAGTGAAAGACAAATTATGAAGGAGGAAAAAAGATAGAAAGAAAGATGTAGTAGTTGGTCTTCCAAGAATCATCTTCAGGCTTCCTTGTCGCTTGCTCCTTGGTGTGTTGACTTCATTGAAATTTGTAGACTTGATGGTTCTGCAGACTTGATGGTGTTGGCAGCATCCAGGTTGGTCTTGAATATAACTTAGTCACCATGAAGTCTAAGAGAAGAAGGAAGAAAAGAGATAAAGGAAAGAATGACTTAAAAAATGTAGGTGATTGGTCTTCATGAACTTCTTCTTGATTTTCTTCTAAGTACTTTTACTTCTTGGAGATGCTTCCGGAGTCTTGTTTTCTTGGCTAAGTCCTTCATTGGTCTTCTAACTTCATGTTGAATCCTCCAAGGATAACAATGCAATCTTCATTGGCCCTTCATTGTTTCCACTAATTTCTAACTTAGTGGTTTTTGACTAGGAGGGTCAAAAGGGCTAACATGCATCCTCAAATTTTCTAAGGAGGAATGTCATGTAAGAAGTGCAAAAATATTTCTAAGGACTAGATATGCATGCAATGCCATGAAAATTACTCTAAGGAATGCAAGGCAAGTATGATGTTCCAAAAATAACTAAGGACCAAAGAGGTCAACAATAAGTCAAAATAATTTCTAAGTAAGAGTTCAAAAAATAAGGTGTTGGTATTTTTCTAAGGAAAAATACTTTTAAAGCAATAGTTGATAAAATTTCTAAGGACAAACACTTGTCAAAAATAACACTTAGGAAAATATTCTAAAACAACTAAGTTTTCAAGATGCTAAATTTTTCTAAGGAAAAGATTTAACACTTTTAAGATGTTGAAATTTAACACTTTTAAGAACGGACTTTGACTTGGAAATCCAAACAAGTCGCAGCAGCAAATTGCGAACTAGTAGATCAAACAAGACCGGTGTCTTGGCATGGCGCCTCCGGCAGCAATACTTCCGACAGTAGATCAAACAGGACCGGTGTGATGGCGAGATCGCCTCCGGCAACAAAACTTCACCAGCGGAACAAACTCAGCAGATAAATCTTAGAACGAACTCGCCGTGAGAAACCCGACGAATCTGATACCAAGATGATAAGGATCAACGTGATCCAAAGGGTTTTTAGGCCCGATCTTTCACGGCGAACCAAGAACAGCAACGTTGGATAGATCGGAATCAATCCCACGCACGCAGCAAACAACAGATCGAAAACGATCAGCAATCAAAACCAGCAACTCCTCGATAACGGCGACCCATCCTGGGTAAACCCTTACGATATAACTCAATCTTACATAATTTCAACTCCCCTTTTACAAATACTGACCTGGGCTATTTATACTAGCATAGCCGACCTGACGTACAAGCAAACCGATGAAAATAACAAACGTACTAGATTTAATCTAACAAGAAAATGGAAATAAAAAGACACTTTCCTAACGTGTTGCACTTGGACTCCTGATTGGTACGCCTCCTTAATGGACAAAGGTGGGCCCCATCCAACATTGCTCAAGGAAAATAATTCTTGTAACTTCTTGGCTGGTACGAGTCGGTACAAATATTTCTCTTTGCATGGAAGGAATAGGAATAGAAATATTTTATGAAGCACTTTCCTTGCAAACCACCAATCAGCAACACTCTCTCTCCAGTTAAAATCCCAATGAGACTCATCCATACGAGCAGCCTTTTTGCGAAACACAGTACAACGCAGACGCTCACATACACGCGCATACACTCACCCCTATGAACGCACACACGCACACCCTACCCCTATGAGCACCTCCGAGAGACTGAGCCGGCGGTTGAGTCTTGAGATTGACGAAGTCACCACGGGCGCCTCGCTGTCGACGGGAACGTCGCCTCCCACTGAAGAATATTTCGCCTAAATGAGAAACACCAGCGTCAAACCTGGGGTTTGAACTCTGGTGGGCTGGGGGTACGACCACCCTCCTAACCATCTTGCCACAGGCAAGTTCTCCCATACGAGCAGCCTTGGGGCTTGGATGTGGATGGTTCGATGGCTGATATGTACCGGTGCATCACATACAGCCGCAAATATATGAGGCGCCATATCATCGGTTAGGTTTTGAGTCACCCATATAATGGGTTCGGCAGCCGCCATGTATCCCTGGACAAGATTTTCGAGATTAAGAGTATTGAGAGGTTCGTCCCAAGATGGGTCGCCTTTGCGAGTATCTACTGGTTTTTGATTGCTGATCATTTCGATCTGTGGTTTGCGCATCGCGTGGGATTGATTCCATTGATCCAACGTTGCTGTTCTTGGTTCGCCGTGAAAGATCGGGCCTAAAAACCCTTTGGATCACGTTGATCGGATTCAGCTTGCTTGTTCGGTCCTTTTCCTTGCGTGAGAACATAGAAAGGAATACGTGATCAGATTGGAGTCCTTTACGTGAGATTTTCCTGACTTGTTTATTGGGGAAAGACTACCAGATTCGTTTTGGTTATTGCTGCCATCGAGGAGAGCTTCTGCTTTCAATCCATACACAAGAACTGATCGCAAGACTGCTGCCGCGATTTGTTTTTGCTACTGCGGGCTGTCAGCTGCTCTCGCCGATTGCTGTTTCTGTCCACGGCGCCACGATTTTTGTCCGCCATGACGAACTCCGCTCTTGGCGAAAATTCCGAGGCCACTGCGGAACCACCGGTGGAGCTTGTGCCACCCACCTTTGCTGAAGATTTACCTTCTAATGTCCGGGCTGGTTTTGACAGTACGTGTGACTATATTCGCCAGAGTCATGCTGCGTTGACGGCGCAAATTACACGGTTGGCTACCCGGATTGATGCCTTAGGCGATGCCCCTGCCCATGCACCCCTGCAGCCTCCTCCTGCTGCACAGCCCGGCGACTTGCTGCAACGCCGCCCTGCTGAAAATCAAGATCGTCGACTAGTGGCACCCAATAATGATGAACTCGCGGATGACGCTACTTATGCACCACTACAACGTGTGTTTGATGCTCGTCCTGCAGGTGTTCGTCAAGTGCAGCCACAAGCACGTGATCGTGTTGGTCATGCTCTCCGTGTTCCTGTTGATGATGGTGGTTTGGGACGAATCAAATTGTCCATCCCCTCGTTCTCCGGTGACCGCGGACCTGAAGATTATTTGGAGTGGGAGATGCGTATGGATCAGATTTTTGCCTCCCACCATTATGCTGAGGAGAAGAGGCTCCAACTTGCTGCAGTTGAATTCACCGGTTATGTGCTAATTTGGTGGAGTCAAATTCTGCGTATGCGTACAAGGCCAACGACGTGGACAGGTATGAAAGAGATCATGCGACGTCGTTTTGTTCCTGAGCACTATAAGAGAGATATGCACAATAAATTGCAGCGGCTCACTCAAGGTACTAAATCAGTGGATGAATATTACAAGGAGATGGAGTTGCTCATGATACGCACAGGAACACATGAGGACCCGGAGGCCACTATGTCTCGGTTCTTTTATGGGCTGAATATTGAGGTGCAAGATCGTGTGGAGATGGTTCTCTATTATGATATTCAGGACCTTGTGCACCAAGCTGAGCGTGCGGAGCAACAACTCAAACGACGCCAAGCTACAGCCCCTGCTCCTACATGGCGTCGTTCCAGTAGCGAGGCTGCTGGTTATAGTGCGAAGCCGGCACCAACTACACGCTCCAATAATATTTCTCTTGAGGCGCCCAAATCTGGTATGTCTAAGGCCGCGTCTTCTCAGTCTACCGCTCATATTGAGTGTTTTACTTGTGGAGGCCGAGGACACATGAGGCGTGAATGCCCTAATGCTAAGAGGGTGATACTCACACAAGATGGCTATATTTCTGCTAGCGATGAGGAGACGGTTGATGAGCCTTCTAGTGAGAAATCTGATGACAACAAGGTAATTGATGTGTATCCTGAGGATGCTGCTCCTAATTGCAAGAGTTTGATGGTGCAGCGTGTGCCAGAAGACCGCATAGAGGGACAAGGGCAGCGCTGGAATATTTTTCAGACCCAATGCACTGTCAAGGATACTAGTTGCAAGCTGATTGTGGATGGTGGCAGCTACACCAATATAGTCAGCAAGAGCTTGGTTGATTCGTTGTCTTTACCTACATGGAAGCATCCGCAGCCACATTGTGTTGAGTGGTTGTATAATTCAGGCAAGCTGAAGGTCACACATAAGGCGCGTCTGAAATTTTCCGTAGGTGATTATGAGGACACAGTGGTCTGCGATGTGTTGCCTATGGATGCATGTCACATGCTTTTAGGCCGACCGTGGCAGTTTGATCGACATTCTGTTCATAATGGGCGTACCAATGTTTATTCCTTGTGGCATAAAGGGAAGCGTCATGTGCTGTAGCCTATGTGTGACGAGGATATCAAAGTGAATGTCGTCGCTGTGAAGAAGAAGGTTCCAGGTGTCAAGCTGAAACCGAGGACGGTTTCCTCTCAAGTTGGGGGGGATGATGAGGGGAGAATACCTATTTCTACCATTGCACCACCACCTCCATTTATTCTCACCATTGGAACTTTCAGTTTTGTCGTCCCTCCAGAAGATGAGGTGAAGCCCACGTTCAGGACTCCGCCAAGCTAGAGGTATGTCGTGGAGGTTGAGGTGTTCCACGTAGTATGCTATTTTATTTTCGTGTGTTTTATTTTTAGCTGGTTCGAACCATGTTTGGACTCAGCCGGTTTGAGTTTGTGTTAGGTTCGGCTTGGGCCTGTCCAACCGAGTTAGGTTTTGAGTCACCCATATAATGGGTTCGGCAGCCGCCATGTATCCCTGGACAAGATTTTCGAGATTAAGAGTATTGAGAGGTTCGTCCCAAGATGGGTCGCCTTTGCGAGTATCTACTGGTTTTTGATTGCTGATCGTTTCGATCTGTGGTTTGCGCATCGCGTGGGATTGATTCCATTGATCCAACGTTGTTGTTCTTGGTTCGCCGTGAAAGATTGGGCCTAAAACCCTTTTGGATCACGTTGATCCGTATCACTTCTGGTCTGGGCACTCAGTAGAGTAATGTCCTTGCTTCTTACAGGTGTAGCAAGTGATATGACTGATGTTTTTCTTGTGATCTCCATTGCTTCCCTTGAATTTACCCTTGGGCTCATGATGTTTGAGGTGACTCCCTTTATTATGGTGATTCCCCCTGTTTGTGACTATGGTTCACCTCAGGAGTATGGTGTCTCTTGAATGAAGGCTCAGAATGATGTTTGTTAATACTCAACTTTCCCTTCATATTTCCAGTCTTCCTGATATTATCCTCCAGTATGATTGCTTGGTCCAATAAGGCCTGATACTCCCAAGCATGTGTGACTGTGTAAGGGACTTTCATCTCATCGCATAGTCTCTTGAGAAAATTTTCCTCCCTTTTTTCCTCGGTATATATGCCTTCAGGGGCATAACGTGACAGTGCATAGAAATCATCTCTATACTCCTTGAGTGTCCTGTCCCCTTGCCTCAGGTTTAGGAACTCTTCTTGCTTCAGGTTCAAAATGTCAGAGGAAATGTGAGCATTACAAAATCCTTCCTTGAACTCTTTCCAGGTTAAAGTATCAAATGGGTGAGTGCTATGATAAGTTCTCCACCATTGAGCAGCAGGCCCTTCCAAGAGATAAGATGCAAAACTTACTTTCTCTGTGCCGGTGCACTCATAAGTTACCAGATCTTTGTCTACTAATCCTAGCCAGTCGATTGCCACAATTGGCTCATTTGTAGGGCGGAATGTGTTAGGTTTAAGACTTAGAAATTTGACAAGTCTATCCTCCCTGGTTAGGGGTGGTGGTGGTTCACTTTGATTTGCCTTGATCTGAGCCATCATGGTCATCAGTTGGGTTTGTGCTGCCATCATCTGTTGCAACATTGCTCCAATGTTGTTGTTGTTGTTGTTGATCTCAGGTGCACGACGGGGAGGCATCTGTGGTTTTAGCATAGATGAGTAAAAGATAGACAGATCTGGGAGAAATATTCCTACCCATACAAGCAATTTGACACAATCAACCACACATGATAAAAACTCACAAACTTTTGGGAAAACCAAACTAGTCGTTTTTGGATCGAAGTATGCCTAGGATATGGGGAAACAATATGATAGTACTGCCATACCACAATTTGATAGGTCAATACATCAACATGGTTTATTTATTCTAATACATAAGGGGGTCTAGTCTATCTCCTTCTTGAGTGCATCGAGCTCCTCCTCTATTTCCTTGAGTTCATCAGGATATTTCTGAGTGTGGTGGAGTCTAAATCAAAGTCTTCTTCCAAGGTTTTCGATGGCCTCCCATGCTCCACTTCTTGCGGAATCAAAGAATGATGTTCGAATTATTGGGTTTGTGAACATGCAGCAACCTTCGGTCTTGTGGTCATCGTCTTTGTTCTTGTATAGATGGAGTTGCACCCACCAGTACTCTTGAGCTTCACCCATGAAAGGAAAACCTTTGTAGACTGCTGCTCCTTCAAGTCCCATGCTCAACATGAGGTCCTTCAAAGCTTTTGGAAACTCAGTCTCACATTCCAAGGTCATGGTCATTGCTGGACCTTTCTTGAGTGATTCCAGGAGGCGGGACATCTATAAATAAGAGAAGGCATTTAGAACACGAATAGTTAAGAAGTTACAAGAATGATATCAAAAAGTTTTAGACAAAGAGCAAATAAATTTTGTCCTATGGGCTTTCTTATTTCTAACCAGACTTAGGGTTTCGAACCTACAGGCAACATAGTGCTCTGATACCATCTGTAGCGTACCTGCACTTAGAAATTGGCAAGGTACCTGTGTATAGTGCAAACCCCTGGATCGATTCATTTGCACACACAGTCTAAGATGAAATATCACAACATTGTATCAATTATTACACGAAGATCCAGTACTTAGGAAATATCCTTTACAAATTGCATAGCACGAAGCTAGTTTTGAAAGAGTAAATCAGCGGAAAATTATTCTTCATGGAGTCTCCATCATCATCATGTGCCACAGACGAAAACATGTTGGTTGCAGACTCGAAACCCTTAACGAAAGTCACTCGTCGTCAGAACAATCTGCAACAAATAAAAATTTGCAACAGAGTGGGTCAGATACCATTAAAAATGGATCTAGCAAGTGACACTATGTGGACACTTAATGGAATAACTCTATAGCCTATATGCATATTTGGCTGGTGGAGTTCAAGGCTGTTTTGCATAAAAGCCAATTTTGCCTAACACTTTGTAAAACATTTTCTTCAAATGTTTGAGACAATATGGCATGAAATCCATAGTCTCGTCTACCCTTGTTCACCCATCAAAATTTTACTTAATGAAATTGAGATGTTGGGAGCCTCCGTTGCCATCCTTGATCAGCTGCTTGAATTGTCCGTAACCGGGGACACGGCTAAGTACTTAGTTTTTAACTCTGCAGAGGTTGTGCACTTTCACCATTAGACCCAACAAACCCAAACTATCCTCAAGCACTCAAGTTGTGTTAAGGAAAAGGAGAGAGTTGAGACGAGACTTTTCAGAAGCATATTCCCCATCCCATACCGGCTTGACCCGTTCCACCTACATCCTCTACATCTACTTGTCAAGCCGGGAGGAGTCCACGCAACTTAATCCATCTAGCCAGAGCCCATATGACTAATGGTTGCACGGTAGCAACTTCACTTAGAGAAAACATTGGTCCCTTTATTCCTGGGTGGCAACCACAAGTGACCATCCCTTAGAGGTCACCCCTAAGAGATGACACTCAACCTTTCCATCATCTTTTCAAAACCAAGTCCACCCAGGTGATAAATTACTTAGTAGAATTAAACTTTAAAGAAAACACATTTGCATAGCATCAAATAATCTACTAAGTTATCACAGGGGTTCTAGACACAACTAGTGTAAAGGTATGGTGGGTTTAGCATCTAGCAATAATACTATCCAACACATGCATATAAAGAAATACACTAAATAATGCATATAAAAATACTTAGGAAATTTCATGAGGGGTGTGCCACTTGCCTTGACAAACAGGAGTGTAGTAGTAGCAGTTGCAACCACTTTCGTCTCTCTCCGGAATTTCTAACAAGTCAAATAAATCACAAATAAACACACAATCATAAATGCAACACTTAGAAAAATATGATATGCATGAGATGCAGGATGACACAATAATTATGGTATGAAAGACATGCAAACAAAATAAGGGAAAGACATAAATAACAATATCCCATTTAGCTAAGGCAAGGTCCAGGTTGAGCCTAAAGTAAACTTGATAAAACAACTTGAAAAGTTGTAAGGTTATTCTAAGTTTTCACAACTTTGGTCTTCAAATAATCTTCAACTCCTTTGTAGCTTCATTGATCTTCAATGGTCTTCAATTAGCACTCTAGGAACTTAGTCTTAAACACAAAGGACTTGGTCTATGTCCAAAGTGAAAGACAAATTATGAAGGAGGAAAAAAGATAGAAAGAAAGATGTAGTAGTTGGTCTTCCAAGAATCATCTCCAGGCTTCCTTGTCGCTTGCTCCTTGGTGTGTTGACTTCATTGAAATTTGTAGACTTGATGGTTCTGCAGACTTGATGGTGTTGGCAGCATCCAGGTTGGTCTTGAATATAACTTAGTCACCATGAAGTCTAAGAGAAGAAGGAAGAAAAGAGATAAAGGAAAGAATGACTTAAAAAATGTAGGTGATTGGTCTTCATGAACTTCTTCTTGATTTTCTTCTAAGTACTTTTACTTCTTGGAGATGCTTCCGGAGTCTTGTTTTCTTGGCTAAGTCCTTCATTGGTCTTCTAACTTCATGTTGAATCCTCCAAGGATAACAATGCAATCTTCATTGGCCCTTCATTGTTTCCACTAATTTCTAACTTAGTGGTTTTTGACTAGGAGGGTCAAAAGGGCTAACATGCATCCTCAAATTTTCTAAGGAGGAATGTCATGTAAGAAGTGCAAAAATATTTCTAAGGACTAGATATGCATGCAATGCCATGAAAATTACTCTAAGGAATGCAAGGCAAGTATGATGTTCCAAAAATAACTAAGGACCAAAGAGGTCAACAATAAGTCAAAATAATTTCTAAGTAAGAGTTCAAAAAATAAGGTGTTGGTATTTTTCTAAGGAAAAATACTTTTAAAGCAATAGTTGATAAAATTTCTAAGGACAAACACTTGTCAAAAATAACACTTAGGAAAATATTCTAAAACAACTAAGTTTTCAAGATGCTAAATTTTTCTAAGGAAAAGATTTAACACTTTTAAGATGTTGAAATTTTCTAAGGAAATAGTGTTGTCAAAATAATTATCAAATATTTTCTAAGGAAGAAAAATACTTTGTTTGGAGAGGCAAAATATTTCTAAGTACTTTTTGTAACTAAAGTGATCAAAATATGACTAAGTCATTTTATTAGCCGAATAGGTGAAGAAAAATAATTTTAATCAATTTTAATTATTAAAATAACACCTAAAAAGCAATTAATCAATATTAATTACAAAAATCATAGAAAATACTTTTACAAAATTGGTAGAATATTCCTACGGCCAAGTATTAATTAAACAAAGTTAAAGCAATTGGATTTGCCCAAAAATAGTTTTTAAAACTCAAGTTAAGTCAAATTTACTTAAACAAACAAATTTAAAATTTGAACCAATTTGAATTTGTCAAAACATAAATTTAACTATGCCAAAAGTTTCTACGTGTCATAAGCTTTCCAAAAATATTTTATTTGTAAAATTTGGCCAAACCAATAAAAAGTAGTGATAGATCTAAGATCTAGGGTTTTTCTGCAAATCTGCCGGCCTTCGGTTGACTGTTGACTCTGACCGCTGACGTGGCGATGACGAAGCGCTGACTGGGCGCTGACTTTACGGTTGACTACGAATTTTGACCAAAATAAAGTTACTCGGATGGAAAAACAATCTTAACGAAAGTTGTAGAGAATTACGTGCTCTTTCTAACTATCACAATTATAACATATGTGGATAAATAGATTGGTCACAAAACGCAAATTACATTTCTGATCCGAAACTTCAAACTCGAATATCTCCTAGCTCGCTTGACCAAAAGAGGTGAGGTTTGGGGGCAAAAGAAAGGTCTTGATCAGGGGAACAACTTTCGTAACTACGGCCCGAAGATTTGAGATTGTTTTCTCCTCCGAAAATCGTCAAAGGCAATCTGATTTGTACAGAGAATTCCGTACGTCAAAACCAAAAGAGTGCAATAGCAAAGTTGTAGGTAAGGGTTAGATCGGACTTCTCACCAAAGGAATTTCGATTAGAAGAACCGAGCGCGAAGAGATCTAAGAAATACGACTTCAGATCTGAATATTGCGAGTCGAAATTCTCTCTCCACGGTTGATGAAAAGAGTTGAGGCTTCCCGGGATGGAAAGGTATTGAGGAGATCTTCAATAATGCTTCAGGTTCCGTCGCGATTCGAGATCGTTTTGGTTGGTAGATCAACGAAATATGATTTCGCTGATTAGGATTTCGGTGGAACAAAAAGGGGGAAAGAGATGCCAGCGGCTACAGGGCTTTATATAGGCCAAGGGTCGGTGGAATAGCTTGGGCTCGAAGTTATGAACGCGTAGGATCAAGCGGATCCGAATTTGGAGTTATATTTGTTAAGATATTCGTTTTTGAGTGGAAAGGATTTGAAAACGGATATTTTCGTGGAAATTTTCCATCGGGTTCGAACTTGGTCTGGCCCGGGCTGGCTCGGTACGTTAATGGGCCTGCCGGCTTGGCCCGTTTCGTTTTTTTTTTTCCTTTTTTTTGTTTCTTATTTCTATCATAACTTTTGATTTAAAAGTCCAAATGAACTCAAACCAATTTCTATAGTTTTGTAAAATAAAAAAAACTTTTCATTAAAACTTTCGAAAACAATTTTCCAAACTTTTCAAAATTTGAAATTCAAATATTGCATAAAGGTTTAATTAGACCTTTATGTTAAATTTTATAAATAGGATTTTATAAAAAAAAATCTTTTGAACTTAGATTTAAAATACATAACAAAATATGGGAAATAAGATCCCATATCACTCAATAAGATAATTTTGCACCAAATCATTTTGTTTATAAAGAGTTTGATAAAACAAATCAATTCAAAACTCATTTCAAAATCCAAATAAATATTTTCTTTCAAAAACAAAACTATAAAACTTGGAAATAAAGAATAGGTAAGTAATAGAATATTTCCCAAAACATACTAACAATTCACAACCAAAAATTTAACACAAAGGAGTATTCCACAATACTTCAAAATAATATATTGGACATAGATAGTCCTAATATATTTTCTTAATTACGTTTTCAAGTGGAATTATAATTCCCACTTTTGAAATATCCAAATGCATACAATGCTATATGATGATGAATGCATGCATGATTTTTCTTTTCAAAGCAAAATACATAATAGTTTTCAAAAGTTTTAAATTTTTCTGATTTTTTCACCTTTTTGAAAATCTTGGGATGTTACAATTACTTAATGCAATAATCTGTTGCTTGCAACTTAATACCAACGGGGAACACGGATGTCAACCTGAAGGTGGATTATTAGTCATAGATGCTGTTGGATAACGGTCTATGTATCTTGTTGTAATGCCCAATTGAATATCATAGTAGTCATCTTCTCATATATATGCATTGTCATGCGCTCTCTATTCATCAATTGCCCAGCTGTAATTTGTTTACCCAGCATGTTAGTTATCTTTTATGGAGAGACACCACTAGTGAACTGTGGACCCCGGTCCATTCTTTTACACTGATAATACAACCAACTGCAATCATTGTTCCTTTTCATTCTCTGCAATTAAACACTATTTTCCACACCATACGTTTAATCCTTTGTTTACAGCAAGCCGGTGAGATTGACAACCTCACTGTTTCGTTGGGGCAAAGTAGTTTGATTGCGTTGTGTGCAGGTTCCACGTTGGTGATTGAGTAAACGGCGCCACCAACAACCTTCAGAGGTGCCTTTTACTCCTACTGGATCTGACAAACTTGGTATCTTATTGAAGGAAAACTTGCTGCTGTACTGCTTCATACCTTCCTCTTGGGGTCTCCCAACGAACGTGTGCTTTCACGTCATCAAGCAACTTTTTCTGGCGCCGTTTCGGGAGTAAGAGGATTTCTGCAAGGGGAGTCTCACGCTTCCAATCTCTTTACTTTGCTATTGTCTTGCTTAGTTTACTTTTTATTTTGTCTTGTTTGCTTTATTTATCAAAAACACAAAAAATTAGTTACTTGCATCTAGTTTATTTTCAGCCCTGTTATCATGTCTAGCCCTGTTCCTATCGTCATGTCACCTGAGAAAGAGATTTTCACTTTCAAGCAAGGGAGTGAGGAGAGTTTTAAAGATGCTTGGTCTAGAATTTTTGAGTCCTATGCTAAGACTGAACCTAAAATGACTTTAAGCCTGCCCCTTAGTAGCTTTTATTTCGGTCTTATTCTTTGCTACAGATATGCTTTAGATGTTGTGGTAGGAGGAGATTTCCTTCGTTATGATGGGGATCAAGCTTTTAATGCTATAAAAAAAATGATTACAATTTCTAGCCCTCCAATCAGTAAAATTGATTCGGTTCTCATGAGCATAAATGCTAGACTAAATACTCTTGAAACAAACATATCTGGTCTAAAAGAAGGGTATAATCAGATTCGTGAACACTATGATAATGTGCCAGTAAATTTTAAACCATCGGATGGATTCCCTCAGTAAAAGTTGTTATCAATGGTGAAACCTTCCATGCTCGTTGTGATATCATGTCTGAATTCTGTTTAATGCCCAGGGATATTTATGATTCCTTAAATCTTTGGGAGCTTTCCAAATGTGAAGATTGTATAACTTTGGCTGATAATACTATTAAATTACCAAGAGGAGTAGCCGAAGGAGTATTTACAAAACTCCTGGGGATAACAATATTTGTTGATTATCTTGTCATTGAATGTGCAGGAGCAGGACAAATTACGCTTGGAAGATCTCTGTTGAAACGCTTTGGAGCAACAATAGACGTGGGCCAAGGCATTATGAATTTCGTCTCTTCACCTAGTTGTCACCAAGTATTTCCTAAAAATAAGAGTTAGGGTAAGAGAGCTAAGCGTAAGATTGTGGATGCTTCTACAATTGGTAATACTTGATTCTTGCTTTCTGTGCCTAGCTTAAAGGCGATAAAGAAAAGCGCTTATGGGAAACAACCCATTGTTTTATTTTTGCAATTTTTCTTTTCTTTTTGAGTCAAGGAGCTGTTTACTTCTGTAACAACCCTTTTGTATCTTTACTTTTTCGAATTGTTGTGCCAAGTAGAGCCTCTAATAGAAAGATGATGCTAGATTTTGATTTCTGCGCAGAAACAGATTTTTGCTGTTCACCGTTTCGTTCTTATAAAATTGCCAGAAAATTGAAAAAATCTGCAAATTTTTGTGCGTGATCCTCAGATATGTACGCATCGTTCGTTAGATTTGAGTTTTTCGATCTGAGCAGCGTAAGTGCCTCGAAAAAATTCGTCTTTACGGACTGTTCTGTTTTAGACAGATTCTGTCTTTTATTTTGCATTCTCTCTTTCACTAGTGTTGAGTGGAATTCTTTTTTGGGTGGAAGAGCTTCACATAACATCAGTGGCAGTATCTAATGTTTAAAAAGTAATGGTCATGTTTGTGTCCTTATAGAACATGTGAGTTTTTGATTGTGCACTAACCCTCTAATGAGAATTACTCTGAGTTTGGTGTGGCGGAAGTTTTCAAGGGTCAAGAGAGGAGGATGATATAATGTGATCAAGAAGAGTGAAGAGCTTAAGCTTGGGGATGCTCCCATGGACCACCCCAGCATATTTCAAGGAGACTCAAGCGTCTAAGCTTGGGGATGCCCAAGGCATCCCCTTCTTCATCAACAATTTATCAGGTCATCTCTAGTGAAACTATATTTTAATTCTTTCACATCATGTGTGCTTTACTTGGAGCGTCTGTGTGCTTTTATTTTCGCATTGTTATTTTATTTTCTGAGATCAACTTGTTGGATCCTAGCAATCTTGTTTGGGAGAGAGACACGCTCCGCTTTTTCATTTGAATACTCCTATTCTTCACTTATACTTGTTGAGTATTCTTGTCTAGCACTGCTATGCTTTTAGCTCCTGTTTTTCATGCATCTCTTGTTCATAGTTGTTAGTTCTTTTAGATAAAGTACTCTCTTGCTTCACTTATAATTGTTTTGAGAGTTTGTGTTGAAATAAATTGATTGGTGTTTGGTTGGAACAGAAAATGCTGCATGTGATAGATGGTATAATGGAAAAGACTTACATATTCTTGTAGATCACTGTCTTGGATAATTTGATACTTTTCAATTGTTTTGAGTTATCAAGTAACTCCGCCTATGTTGTCTCAACATAGCCGGTCCCAAGCCCGGATAAAGGAGGAGGGTTGTGATAGGCTTGGCAAGCCAACGGAAAAAACCCAGCCACTCTTATGGAGATGAAACCCAAAAGAACTTCGTTGGGGCGTAACCCTCTTAGCGACGCGCCATATCGGAACCCGGGTGTGGTGTCAAATGGGCAAGGGCCGGGCCGCCACCCCCTTGGTGGCGCGCCGTATCTTGATCTGGATACGGTGATAAGTGAGCAAGGATCGGGTCGTCGCATCCTTAGTGGCGCGCTGCATCGACGCCCGGGTATAGTGAAAAATGAGCAAGGGTCTTCGCATTTGACTCGACGAGTGCGGAGGGTAAGGAAGTTAGCCGAGCCTAGGAGGATCCGCTTAGGTAGCTGGAACGTAGGGTCCCTGACGGGTAAGTTGCGGGAGTTAGTTGATACGGCGATAAGGAGGCGTGTTGATGTCCTATGTGTCCAAGAGACCAAATGGAAGGGACAGAAGGCGAAGGAGGTGGAGGATACCGGCTTTAAGCTGTGGTACACGGGGACAACCTCAAACAAAAATGGGGTAGGCATCTTGATCAACAAGAGCCTCAAGGATGGAGTAGTGGACGTCAAGAGGCAAGGAGACCGGATTATCCTAGTCAAGCTGGTTGTTGGGGACTTGGTTCTCAATGTTATCAGCGCGTATGCCCCGCAAGTAGGCCACAACGAGAGCACCAAGAGAGAGTTTTGGGAAGGTCTCGAGGACTTGGTTAGGAGAGTACCTACTGGTGAGAAGCTCTTCATAGGAGGAGACCTCAATGGCCATGTGGGTACATCTAACACGGGTTTTGAAGGGGTGCATGGGGGCTTTGGCTATGGCATCAGGAACCAAGAAGGGGAGGATGTCTTAAGCTTCGCCCTAGCCTACGACATGGTCGTAGCTAACACCCTCTTTAGAAAGAGAGAATCCCACCTAGTGACTTTCAGTAGTGGCCAACACTCTAGCCAGATCGATTTTGTCCTCTCTCGAAGAGAAGATAGACGCGCTTGCCTTGATTGTAAGGCGATACCTGGAGAGAGTGTTGTCCATCAACATAAGCTGGTGGTGGCTGACTTCCGTTTTTGGATTCGTGTCCAGCGGGATAAGCGCCCAAAAGTTGCTAGAACAAAGTGGTGGAAGTTAAAGGGAGAGGCAGCTCAAGCTTTTAAGGAGAGGGTTTTTAAGGAGGGCCCTTGGGAGGAAGAAGGCGATGCAAACAGTATGTGGATGAGGATGGCGACTTGCATTCGGAAGATTGCATCAGAGGAGTTTGGGGTGACCAGGGGAAGTAGAAGGGATGCTAAGGATACCTGGTGGTGGAACGTTGCGGTCCAGAAGGCTATTAAGGAGAAGAAGGACTGTTTCAGACGCCTATACCTGGACAGGAGCGCAACCAACATGGAGATATACAAGGGGGCAAAGAAGGCCGCAAAGCGAGCGGTGAGCGAGGCAAGGGGTCGGGCGTATGAGGACCTCTACCAGCGTCTAAACACGAAGGAAGGCGAAAGAGACATCTATAAGATGGCGAAGACGAGAGAAAGGAAGACGAGGGATGTCAACCAAGTCAAATGCATAAAGGACGGAGCGGATCAACTCCTCGTGAAGGACGAAGAGATCAAGCGTAGATGGCGAGAGTACTTCGACGACCTGTTCAATGGAGAGAATGAGAGCTCTACCATTGAACTAGACGATTCCTCCGATGATACCAGCCGACGCTTTGTGCGGCGTATCCAGGAGGCTGAGGTTAGGGAGACTTTGAAGAGGATGAAAGGAGGCAAGGCAATGGGCCCTGATGGTATCCCCATCGAGGTGTGGAGAGGCCTTGGAGACATAGCGATAGTATGGCTAACTAAACTTTTCAACCTCATTTTTCGGTCAAACAAGATGCCCGAAGAATGGAGGCGGAGTATATTAGTGCCAATCTTCAAGAACAAGGGGGATGTTCAAAGTTGCACTAATTACCGTGGAATCAAGTTGATGAGCCATACAATGAAGCTATGGGAGAGAGTCATTGAGCACCGTTTAAGAAGATTGACAAGCGTGACCAACAATCAATTTGGTTTCATGCCTGGGAGGTCTACCATGGAAGCCATCTTCTTGGTACGACAACTTATGGAGAGATACAGGGAGAAGAAGAAGGATCTTCATATGGTGTTCATTGACTTGGAGAAGGCGTATGATAAGATACCACGGAATGTCATGTGGTGGGCCTTGGAGAAACACAAAGTCTCAACAAAGTACATTACCCTCATTAAGGATATGTATGATAATGTTGTGACAAGTGTTCGAACAAGTGATGGCGACACCGATGACTTTCCAATTAAAATAGGACTGCACCAGGGGTCAGCTTTGAGCCCTTATCTCTTTACTTTGGTGATGGATGAGGTCACAGGGGATATACAAGGAGATATCCCATGGTGTATGCTCTTTGCGGATGATGTGGTGCTAATTGACGATAGTCGGGCGGGGGTTAATAGAAAGTTAGAGCTGTGGAGGCGGACTCTAGAATCGAAAGGTTTTAGGCTTAGTAGAACCAAAACTGAGTACATGAGGTGCAGTTTCAGTACTACTAGGCACGAGGAGGAAGAGGTTAGGCTTGATGGACAGGTGGTACCTGAGAAAGACACCTTCCGATATTTGGGGTCTATGCTCCAGAAGGATGGTGATATCGATGAAGATGTGAGTCATCGAATCAAAGCTGGTTGGATGAAGTGGCGCCAAGCTTCTGGCGTCCTCTGTGATAGGAAAGTGCCACAAAAGCTAAAAGGCAAGTTCTATAGGACGGTGATTCGACCTGCGATGTTGTATGGCGCAGAATGTTGGCCGACCAAGAGACGACATATCCAACAGTTAGGTGTAGCGGAGATGCGCATGTTGAGATGGATATGTGGCCACACAAGAAAGGACCGGGTTAGAAATGATGATATACGTGAGAGAGTTGGGGTAGCACCAATTGAAGAGAAGGTTGTCCAACACCGTCTAAGATGGTTTGGTCATATAGAACGTAGGCCTCCGGAAGCGTCATTGCATACCGGACGGATAAAGCGGGATGAGAATGTTAAGAGGGGTCGTGGTAGGCCAAACTTGACATGGGAGGAGTCTGTTAAGAGAGATCTGAAGGATTGGAATATCACCAAACAACTAGCCATGGATAGGGCTGCGTGGAAGTTAGCTATCCATGTGCCAGAACCATGACCTGGTTCGAGATCTTATGGGTTTCAACTCTAGCCTACCCCAACTTGTTTGGGAAAAAAGGCTTTGTTGTTGTTGTTGTTGTTGTTGTTGTTGTTGTTGAGTTATCAAGTAGTTCATGTTTAAGCTTTTGTATCATGTGGTTAAAGCCTATTAGTGAAGAACTACCGTAAAACTTGTTGAAATTTGGTTTGTATAATTGGTATCTCAAAGGTCTAGATATTTTCTAGTAAAAGGGTTTGGTTAACAAGGAAGACAGTGTAGAGTCTTATAATGCTTGCAATATGTTTTCATATGAGTCTTGTTGTACCGGTTGATATCCCGTGTTTGCTTCAAATAACCTTGCTAGACTAAACTCTGTACTGAGAGGGAATGCTTCTCGTGCATCCAAAACCTTGAGCCAAAATTCATGCCATTTGTGTCCATCATAACTAGCTATATGTGGTATTTCCTTGCCACTCCAAGTAAATTTTTCATGTGCTACCTTTAAATTATTCAAAACTTTTATTACTCCTTTTTGTGTCAATGTTTACCAAGCTCATGAGGACGGGGTGGATGTCTTTATGTCACCTGTCAAACAGACTTTACCACCGGACTAGTGGCATATACATCCGCTTATCCATTAATTTTGCAAAAAGAGCTGGCAAATGGGGTGCCCAGTCCCAATTAATTACAACTTTAACCGCTTAATTCTCTTCACATTTTTGCCCTGATTTATCAGTCAAGCAATGACAAACAGTGAAATATCTGCATGTGTAAACAAAAGAGAAAGAGGGATGATCTGCCTTGCTGGTAGAAATAACGTCCTTCATGGGAGCCGCTCTTAAAAGTCTGTTTGGCAGGGGTCTGATGCATGTAAAATGCATACATGAACTTTGCATTATATTACTTATATTTCAATCATATTTGCATCATATAAGGGTTATATCATTGTTTTATATTGATTTTGGGAATATTTCACAATTTCCCCATTTTTCTGGAATTAACCCTGCACTGTCAGAAACCCTAATTTTCAATGTTTTTACCTTTCAGGGACCCAAACGACGTCCAAATGACCTAATATTTTGCGGAGATCATTTTTTGGAAGGAATGAAGCGTAGGAGCGAAGGAAGCGAACAAACGGAGACCCGAGGGCCAAAAGAGGTGGGCCCACATGGCCAGATTCCTTGGCCGCGTGGGACCCCCCATCCTGGGCCTCGTGGCTCCGATGCCGTCCGTTTTCGTCTCCGTGGCTTCGTCTTGACCTAAAACCGACTATAAAAATAGTCCCCCGAGGAGTTTCGCTATGAGGCGGTGGAGAAACACAAAACCACGAAACAGAGAGTTAGAAGGCTGTCGCCGGAGAAGATTGGAGGGGGGAAACGCCGCCGGATCACCTCCGGAAGGCTCCTCCATCCCCCTCCGGAGTCTCCATCAACACCACCATCAAGACCAGCACCATCTCCATCACCATCTTCGTGATCCACTTCACCCCCTCATAGTTTGAGATTGTTCGAACCCTAGCTATTGTCTAAGTACTATTCTACATGTTTGTGAATTGCTACTTGTCATTGTTTTGTGGGGAGATTATATTTTCAGATTGTGTTGTATCACTTATACCATTGAATCATATCATGTCTTCGCGTTGTGAGTAGTTCTCTCATGTTCCTGGGGGCATAGGATGGATTGGCAATGATTTCCACTTAACATGTATTGAGTATTTGGTCAAGTTTTTATCTTTTATGGTTATCTTATTGTACAACGTATGGGTGCACACATATGTTGAGTAATGCATGAAGGTGATCACACTAATGTGATGGAATGGGTAGGACCTGGGAGGACACGTAAACCTGCGGTCTAATACATGAAGTACCATTAGGAGGGGATTTATATCGGGGACCTTAGAGTTTAAGGCTATGGTGGGACTCTATGTCTTAATAACTCTTGTGCAGTCATTTACTTGGCCATAAGAACCATCATAAGGGGTTTAGTTTATTTATTTAGCTACACCTAATTATGGCTCCGTCCAAAGAAGATTAAAACTTGACAAAATGTTTACCTTGTTGTTCTAGAAATATCTATGCCATGAAATCCATGTAGCCCTTGGGAACGTTTTCCACGCATAAGAAACACCACTTAAGCTTGTCCTCTTGCTGCATAGAGGATTGGGCTTTCTCTCTTTGAGAGCTTTCACTCATCATATTTTATTTTCAGCTTTTTACTTTATTGCAAACTCTACACCAAAAACCCAAAAACACTTGCATCATTTAATCATTTTAGTTTGTCTAGTGCATAGATAATAAGAGAAGTGACACTCTTATTTGAGAGGATAAATACTTATACCTTCTACTCCTCGTGGGATCGATACTAATACTTACACATTGAAGATTTCAACGATCCCCTATACTTGTGGGTATCAAGACATTTTCTGGCGCCGTTGCCGGGGAGTGTAGCGCTTAAGTTTTTATTCTTGTTTGCACTAGATATTTATTTTCAGTTTTGCATATACTCTAGTTTACTTTCAGTTTTGCATTTAGTTTAGTTTTGCTTTCAGTTTTAAATATCAAAACAAAAAAATTAGAAAATGGAAAACTATTATGAAAACGCCATGATAGCTGCTGAATTTAGAAAATCAAATGAAGGGAAAAGATTAGGAGGCTACATAGAGCTTCTAAATAAAATTGCTAGTGGGCTGCTTAATTATCATGAGGAAGAAATTTGTTGCTCTAAATACTTTAGACACTTTGAATTCCAATGCCCTTCCAATAAAGAACATGTTATTGCAACTTATCATACATGGAATTATGCTCACTTAGGGATGGAAGAAGTAGAGCAATTTGTTATTTTTATGGCAGCCTATGAATTATACACCTTCATTGATGAACATGAAACCTGCCCTATAGCTTCTCAATTTAAAGTTTTGATTGCCACTATCCTTGATCTCTGCATAGTTGAATTTAATGAAAATATCTATGTTGTTGACACAAGGAAGAGAGCTGCCCAAGAAAGCTCTAATATTTTGCAGGAAGAAGATGACAAAAGCCTAAGCTTGGGGATGCCCGTGCAACCCCAAGAAGATGATGAAAATGATGAACAACTAGAGAATGAAGAGAGGGAACTTCCACCTTCACCACCTATGGATGAGGGTAACACTAATTTTTTTGTTGATGATAAACTTTGTTCTTATGATTCTGATAATGAGGAGGAATATCAACCTATGCCTAATGATAACATTATTGATAATAATTTTTGATGATGAGGAGTATGGTTTAGACATGTTTTATGATAGTACTCTAGATGATGGACCTATGCTTGATAATCCTCCATGTTTAGCTGTTATTACTTTATGTGAGGATAAAAATGATATACTTGCTGCTTGTGAAACACTCTCACTTATGAGAGTCCTACTTTATTTTTGAATTCTCCTATTCACACCATGGAGGAGAAGCTTTTATATGTTGAAAAGTACTTATGTGGGCTGAAATTATCTTGCACTAATAACCATTCCACCCACAACCATCATGTTTATGATGTTTCTTGCAATTATTTTGAGAGAGGAAAACACTAATATCTTACATGATAGTTTTAATAATCCTTATATGTTCCTAAGTTTGCAAAGTTGCACCAATCTAATAGTTGTTTTATCAAATTTGGTTCCACTACTTGTAACTATTATGAGAGAGGAAGAAAGACTTATATTTATGTTTCTATGTTATTTAAAATGCAACCTACTGATCATTACATGCATTGGTTACCACAAAATTGCTGCTATTTATTCATATATAAAATGCCAATGCATAGAAAAGGAGTTAGACTTAAAAGTTAATGGTTTAATGTTTTGTGTGTGCTCTTTATGCTTTTATTTCCTATTCGGTTTGAGCACACCTTTATATCTTGAAACATGCAAAATAACTTTACCTACTGTTTTCTAATTGCTAGTTTAAGATTTTCACTTTATATAAAATTTGGGAAAGTAAATGAGAAGGATGAGTAATGGAGAAGTTGGGGTCGACCTTGAACATGTGTTGTTCATGCCAATGGAACCATTGCAAAGTCTCTATCATTAAAACTTTTCCCAAAGCTAAAACCAAATAAAAAGAGTGTTTATGTTGTATATATTTGCTTCTTCTTTTGCCCTTTTGCTAAATCAAAAACAACAAAAATATTTTCTTTCTTCTTTATTTGTTTCTCTTGATTCTTTCTTAGTTCTTTTTGTTTCTTTTTTATTTCTTTTATCTTCAGTTTAAGTTTTGGTTTTTGAGTCAAGGTGCTTGTTTACTACTGTAACATCACCTTTGTATCTTATTTTTCATCTTTATGGCAAGAATAACCTCTTTTGAGAGGTAGGATCAAACAATAGTGATTTGCTGTCCAGAAAACAGATTCCTAAGCTTCACTGCGAAAAATGTTAAAATCACAGAAGAGGAATTTTGACCTGAATTTTACGACAGCAATATTCAGTTATTATTACACATTTCATTAGTTCAAAGTTTTCTGATTTGAGCAACGTAAGTGCCTCTGAAAATTCACTCTTTACGGGCTGTCCAGTTTTTGACAGATTCTGTCTTTATTTTGCATTACTCTCATTACTTGTGTTTTGTGTGGTTCTATTGATCAAAGAGCAATACACAACCATAGTAACAGTAGCTAATGTTTAGAATCAACTCATGATATGTCTTTGCTGTACCTATGTGGATTTAATTTATGGAGACACTAACCCCTCTAATCAAGTTTTATGATGAGTTTTGTGTAAAGAGAATTTTCAAGTGGAAGAGTTGAGGGTGATGAACAATGATCAAGAGGGACAAACACTCAAGCTTGGGGATGTTACCCCTAGGCTCACCTACATATATCAAATAAGTACAAGAATTCAAGCTTGGGGATGCCAAGCCACCTCACTCCAACCATCTTGATACCAAGTAAGTAAGCCTAGCTATATGGCTATAAAGAAAGCGCTTTACGGGAGGCAACCCGGTTGTTTTTACTTTTGATTTTCTTTGTGTCCTCTTGCTGTAACAAGAGACTTAGTTTTTAGTTTAGTTTCTGGAATTTTCAATAAAGTGCCAAGTTTTACCTATTTTGGATTGAAAAAGTTGCTCATTATATTCGGAGATTTTATTCCAGCACGAATCTGTGCACGGTATGATTTTTAATTCCTATTCTGTAACTCCGATTAAGCTCAAATTTGAACTGTAGTTGCAACTTTTCATCCTCTGTATGCATGAATTTTTGCTGATTTTTTGGACATGTCTAAGTAGGGTAAATAAATACGTTTTGCTGCTGCTGTTTTTCTGGACAGATTCTGTCCTATTTTGTTTGATGCATTCTTTGAACTTTTAAGTTTAATCTTCTTGATTGACTTGAGTTTATGAGGAAGCATACAACATTATACACTTTCTGGACACTTAATATGAATTTATGTTCATGAATTTCTTGCAGCAAGCATTCTATCTTTTGTACCTACTAATGTCCCACAGAAAAGAGATGGGAGAAAATTTTGTGTTGAAGTTTTTTCACAGGGATTAGAGGAGATGCACCAAGAGCTATCTAAGGATGGTGAAGACCATAAGCTTGGGGATGTCAAGGCACCCCACTGGACCAAACACTCTCGGTTTGCACACGTCTATTTTCTGTTTTTCTATCAACGCATTACTATCGCATAAACTTGGAGCGTCCTTTTATTGTTCTTTTTATTTTTGTTTTGCTTTTCGTAAGACCATCACTATCATTTATTTTATGAGAGTACTGGAATTTTGGGTTGAATTAAGTTGGATGCTATTAAAAATATTGGGATAGGGATGTTTGAGTTGATTCAAAAAGATACATATAGTTGCATGATTCATGTGCTTTTAATGAGTATTAATTTGCAAGTGTTTTATCAAGAGCTATCTTTTATTCATGTTTTGATGCTGAATGTTACTTTACTTTGTTTAACATGGATTGTTAGTTCTATGGACACTTATGCATGCATTTAGACGGTCAACTTTCTCCCTCTTGCTAGCCCAAAATTCCAACAAGTAAAAACTTGTTTTCCAACACCTTCAACCAAAGTTTTTCCAGTGAGTCCACCATATCTACCTATTAGCTTTATGCTATTCCGAGTATGTTTATCATGTTATTTTGTATTATCTATACTTCTGAATTAAAATGCTTATGTTATTGATTGTTATGGGAAAAGTTGGTTAAAGAGCTCTCACGAACTTGATGCACACCTTACTTTTATTGCACTTAATAAACATGACCCATTGTGATTAAAATTATGAAGTTGTGAGCTTGACAAGAGTCTTGGTTGGGAGTTAGCTCATATGTGCTGTCACATGGCAAGCTTTCAACGTGCTCTTTATATTTTGTTGATATCATGTACTTTTGTTTATGGATGCTTATCATGGTGCCAAATAAATGTGGAAACTTAGTAAGTTTAATGAGTTTGTATAAATGGCTAGAGAGACGCCTGGGCCGCTAATCTAAGCCATGCATCATTCATGGTGGAAATTTACTTACATGCTATGGTGAACCTTCAGTGATGCACCCCACAATAAAAAGCTATACCAATAGTAAATAAAAAGGGTGTGGAGATTGTTCATTTTGTTTGTTTGTCTTGTCATTTTGACATGGGCTTGTTCCATGTCCTGGGACAAGAGGTACCCCAGTTGACGCTCTTGATGACGCTATTATATTACTTACAATGACCTTAACTTGAACTTGCTTTTGTGTCCCAAGTTGAGTAACACCGTGGTGTAGGTACTCGTATTCACGGGGCATGAGACATTCAACCCATACTTTGTCAAGCATACTACTCATATTTGCTTTCACTTTAAACTTTAACCATTCAAGATGCTATGATAGGGGTAATGAGAGCTTGACACCAATGAATACCACATTGCAAACATTAACTTAAGTAGAAGCATTTGGAAGTTAGATGAAACTTATTCATGTTTTACCTCTACTCATTTATCTATCTTTCCAAAGTGTCCACCTTTTATATTCAGATTTCATAAGAATACTCTATGACCATTATAGGATGTTTTTACTTTTCATTATGCATACATTTGGTCCATAGTACTTTCTTCTATGTTACACTTTGTGAATTATCATTGAACATCCTTTCATTGAATATTTGATATCACTTTATAATCTATCTTGTATATTGCTACTCCTTTGAAGAATGAATCATTTGACTATGTAGCAATAGTAATCATCTTTGATATCCATTGATAGTATTAAAATGCAAAGTCCATGTTAGTTTTATCACCTTCATACTCGAGGACGAGTATAGGTTAAGCTTGGGGATGTTGATGCATGTAAAATGCATACATGAACTTTGCATTATATTACTTATATTTCAATCATATTTGCATCATATAAGGGTTATATCATTGTTTTATATTGATTTTGGGAATATTTCACAATTTCCCCATTTTTCTGGAATTAACCCTGCACTGTCAGAAACCCTATTTTTCAATGTTTTTACCTTTCAGGGACCCAAACGACGTCCAAATGACCTAATATTTTGCAGGGATCATTTTTGGAAGGAATGAAGCGTAGGAGCGAAGGAAGCGAACAAACGGAGACCCGAGGGCCAAAAGAGGTGGGCCCACGCGGCCAGATTCCTTGGCCGCGTGGGACCCCCATCCTAGGCCTCGTGGCTCCGATGCCGTCCGTTTCGTCTCCGTGGCTTCGTCTTGACCTAAAACCGACTATAAAAATAGTCCCCCGAGGAGTTTCGCTATGAGGCGGTGGAGAAACACAAAACCACGAAACAGAGAGTTAGAAGGCTGTCGCCGGAGAAGATTGGAGGGGGGAAACGCCGCCGGATCACCTCCGGAAGGCTCCTCCATCCCCCCTCCGGAGTCTCCATCAACACCACCATCAAGACCAGCACCATCTCCATCACCATCTTCGTGATCCACTTCATCCCCCTCATAGTTTGAGATTGTTCGAACCCTAGCTATTGTCTAAGTACTATTCTACATGTTTGTGAATTGCTACTTGTCATTGTTTTGTGGGGAGATTATATTTTCAGATTGTGTTGTATCACTTATACCATTGAATCATATCATGTCTTCGCGTTGTGAGTAGTTCTCTCATGTTCCTGGGGGCATAGGATGGATTGGCAATGATTTCCACTTAACATGTATTGAGTATTTGGTCAAGTTTTTATCTTTTATGGTTATCTTATTGTACAACGTATGGGTGCACACATATGTTGAGTAATGCATGAAGGTGATCACACTAATGTGATGGAATGGGTAGGACCTGGGAGGACACGTAAACCTGCGGTCTAATACATGAAGTACCATTAGGAGGGGATTTATACGGGGAACTTAGAGTTTAAGGCTATGGTGGGACTCTATGTCTTAATAACTCTTGTGCAGTCATTTACTTGGCCATACGAACCATCATAAGGGGTTTAGTTTATTTATTTAGCTACACCTAATTATGGCTCCGTCCAAAGAAGATTAAAACTTGACAAAATGTTTACCTTGTTGTTCTAGAAATATCTATGCCATGAAATCCATGTAGCCCTTGGGAACGTTTTCCACGCATAAGAAACACCCACTTAAGCTTGTCCTCTTGCTGCATAGAGGATTGGGCTTTCTCTCTTTGAGAGCTTTCACTCATCATATTTTATTTTCAGCTTTTTACTTTATTGCAAACTCTACATCAAAAACCCAAAAACACTTGCATCATTTAATCATTTTAGTTTGTCTAGTGCATAGATAATAAGAGAAGTGACACTCTTATTTGAGAGGATAAATACTTATACCTTCTACTCCTCGTGGGATCGATACTAATACTTACACATTGAAGATTTCAATGATCCCCTATACTTGTGGGTATCAGGGTCATATTGTACTTTTCCATTTTCTGATTCGTTGACAATTAACATACACCTCTCAAAACTTATATTTTTATTCTCTATATGATTTCAATAACTTAAAAAGTTCTAGCACATGATTTAATCCCTGCTTCCCTCTGCGAAGGGCCTTTCTTTTACTTTTATGTTGAGTCAGTTTTCCTACTTCTTTCTATCTCAGAAGCAAACACTAGTGTCAACATTGGTGCAACAATTTTTTATATGCTAGTATATTGTACTTATTATATTGCTTTGTGTTGACAAATATCCGTGGGATATATATGTTGAAAGTTGAAAGCAATTGCTGAAACTTAAATCTTCCTTTGTGTTGGTTAAATACCTTTTACTTAGAATCTATTGCTTTATGAGTTAACTCTTATGCAAAACTTTTTGATGCTTGTCTCGAAAGTACTATTCATGAAAAGTTTTTGCTTATATGATTCAGTTGTTTGCTCATTATCTTTTTGTTAGCAAACTATAGACCATTGACCTGGATAACTTCATTCATAACATGTGCTTTACAATACTATTTGATCAAGATTATGATGTAGCATGTCACCTCAAAAATTATTTTGTTTTTATCGTTTTACCTACTCGAGGACGAGTAGAACTAAGCTTGGGGATGCTTGATACGTCTCAAACGTATCTATAATTTCAGATGTTCCATGTTGATATTATACCAATTGTTTCATGTTTTTATATACACTTCATAGCATTTTTATGCATTTTCTGGGACTAACCTATTAACAAGATGCCACAGTGCCAGTTCCTGTTTTCTGCTGTTTTTGTATTCCAGAAAAGTTGTTCTGGAAATATTCTCGGAATTGGATGAAACTTGGACAGAACCTTCTATTTTCCCGACACGTACACGGAGACCAAAGGAGAGACGGTGGCCACCGAGGAGGCAGCCACGCTAGGGGCCGGTGCGGCCCCACCTCCTGCCGCGCCGGGGGGTGGCGTGACCCCCTCGGGTGCCTCCAGACGCCGCCCTTTCGCCTATATAATGCCTTCGTCCAGAAAACCGTAAATACCCGAGCCTCCATCCACGAAAAGTTCTGTAGCCGCCGCCGTTGTCAACCCTAGTTCGGGAGGGTTCTGAAGCTCTTCCCGGCACCCTGCCGGAGAGGGGAATCATCACCGGAGGGCTCTACATCACCATGCCTGCCTCCGGAGTGATGCGTGAGTAGTTCATCCTTGGACTACGGGTCCATAGCAGTAGCTAGATGGTTGTCTCTCCTCCTTGTGCTATCATGTTTAGATCTTTTGAGCTGCCTACCATGATCAAGATCATCTTATTGGAATGCTACATGTTGTGTTTGCTGGGATCCGATGAATATTGATACTATGATCAAGTTGATTATCAATCTATCTTATATGTTATTTAGGATCTTGCATGCTTTCCGTTACTAGTAGATGCTTTGGCCAAGTAGATACTTGTAACTCCAAGAGGGAGTATTTATGCTAGATAGTGGGTTCATGCCTCCGGTAATCTGGGCGAGTGACAGCAACGTCTAAGTTGTGGATGTGTTGTTGCCACTAGGGGTAAAACAGCAATGCTTTGTCTAAGGATAATTGTATTATTTACATTATGCACATTACTTAATGCAATAATCTGTTGCTTGCAACTTAATACCAACGGGGAACACGGATGTCAACCTGAAGGTGGATTATTAGTCATAGATGCTGTTGGATAACGGTCTATGTATCTTGTTGTAATGCCCAATTGAATATCATAGTAGTCATCTTGTCATATATATGTATTGTCATGCGCTCTCTATTCATCAATTGCCCAGCTGTAATTTGTTTACCCAGCATGTTAGTTATCTTTTATGGAGAGACACCACTAGTGAACTGTGGACCCCGGTCCATTCTTTTACACTGATAATACAACCAACTGCAATCATTGTTCCTTTTCATTCTCTGTAATTAAACACTATTTTCCACACCATACGTTTAATCCTTTGTTTACAGCAAGCCGGTGAGATTGACAACCTCACTGTTTCGTTGGGGCAAAGTAGTTTGATTGTGTTGTGTGCAGGTTCCACGTTGGTGATCGAGTAAACGACGCCACCAACAACCTTCAGAGGTGCCTTTTACTCCTACTGGATCTAACAACCTTGGTATCTTATTGAGGGAAAACTTGCTGTTGCACTGCTTCATACCTTCCTCTTGGGGTCTCCCAACGAACGTGTGCTTTCACGTCATCAATGGCTAACTAAGCTTTTCAACCTCATTTTTCGGTCAAACAAGATGCCCGAAGAATGGAGGCGGAGTACATTAGTGCCAATCTTCAAAAACAACGGGGATGTCCAAAGTTGCACTAATTACCGTGGAATCAAGCTGATGAGCCATACAATGAAGCTATGGGAGAGAGTCATTGAGCACCGCTTAAGAAGATTGACAAGCGTGACTAAAAATCAATTTGGTTTCATGCCTGGGAGGTCTACCATGGAAACCATCTTCTTGGTACGACAACTTATGTAGAGATACAGGGAGCAAAAGAAGGACCTTCATATGGTGTTCATTGACTTGGAGAAGGCGTATGATAAGATACCACTGAATGTCATGTGGTGGGACTTGGAGAAACACAAAGTTCCAACAAAATACATTACCCTCATTAAGGATATGGATGATAATGTTGTGACAAGTGTTCGAACAAGTGATGGCGACACGGATGACTTTCCAATTAAAATAGGACTGCATCAGGGGTCAGCTTTGAGCCCTTATCTTTTTACTTTGGTGATGGATGAGGTCACAAGGGATATACAAGGAGATATCCCATGGTGTATGCTCTTTGCGGATGATATGGTGCTAGTCGACGATAGCCGGGCGGGGGTTAATAGAAAGTTAGAGCTGTGGAGGCGGACTCTAGAGTCAAAAGGTTTTAGGCTTAATAGAACTAAAACTGAGTACATGAGGTGCAGTTTCAGTACTACACTAGGCACGAGGAGGGAGAGGTTAGCCTTCATGGACAGGTGGTACCTGAGAAAGACACCTTCCGATATTTGGAGTCTATGCTCTAGAAGGATGGTGATATCGATGAAGATGTGAGTCATCGAATCAAAGCTGCTTGGATGAAGTGGCGCCAAGCTTCTGGCGTCCTTTGTGACAGGAGAGTGCCACAAAAGCTAAAAGGCAAGTTCTATAGGACAGCGATTCGATATGCGATGTTGTATGGCGCAGAATGTTGGCCAACCAACAGTCGACATATCCAACAGTTAGGTGTAGTAGAGATGCGCATGTTGAGATGGATATGTGGCCACACAAGAATGGACCGGGTCCGGAATGATGATATATGGGAGAGAGTTGGGGTAGCTCCGATTGAAGAGAATCTTGTCCAACATCGCCTAAGATGGTTTGGGCATATACAACGCAGACCTCCGGAAGCGGCCGTGCATAGGGGACGGATAAAGCGTGATGAGAATGTTAAGAGAGGTCGTGGTAGAGCAAACTTGACATGGGAGGAGTCTGTTAAGAGAGATCTAAAGGATTGGAATATCACCCAAGAACTAGCCATGGACAGGGGTGCGTGGAAGCTAGCTATCCATGTGCCAGAACCATGACTTAGTTTCGAGATCTTGTGGGTTTCACCTCTAGCCTACCCAAACTTGCTTGGGAAGGAAAGGCTTTGTTGTTGTTGTTGTTGTTGAGAAGTAAAAGCTTTGCATGTTCTATTGACTAAGAAGAAGACTGCCCATGTGATTCAGAACAAGTCACGCAAAAAACGAATCTACACCAATGTTCATCAAGCCCGACGGAAGAGAAGCGACACAAAAAACACACGTTGACTCTCCATAGCGACACTCCTCAAGAGGGAAGCGACGTAGATGCCACCGACACCCACTCCGAAAAACTCGAGCTTGGGTTTCATCCGGGTAGCCCAAGTCCTTGTCGTTAAGAGCGGAAGGGGGCTCCCAAACAATGTTTCTAATGAGGAGAGCGACATTGAAGACATTGATAGTAACCCACACCTTATCTCTCGTAGAAAAGGCCTTGCATATTGGGGCATCCAAGATGTCCAAACCAGAGATGATCTCAATCCGCCGTGAACCTCCGTCGTTGACAACCAAACAAGACAAGTGGTGTCTCTGAATAGCACCTCATCCCGATAAGAAACACCACCGCGCCAGCTTGAAACATGCCAGGCCACTACAATGAGTAACACCATAGTCACCCTGGATGCGCAGCTATCGCCTCAACTTTCATCTTGCATAGAGCAGCACAATGGTGCCGATCACGTATGCCAAATTGCCAACGTCGCAAGCAAAAGACGTAGCTTCGTACCTCACTTAAGAGCTGTGCGCGTAGGAAGCAGACCCACCCGAGGTTAATACGGCCCACTGACTCCAGTAGTACCACACCGAGCGTCAACCACGACGCACATCACATAGCAGCCAAGACTTCAGTGCCATATGCCCCCCCCCCCCCCCCACCGCCACCCGCCACATGTTCTTTGCCCGATGGTTTGCACCGCTGGCGTTGAAGGGCGATGGTAGAGTAAGTGTCATTGAAGGGGGATGACAGTTCATGTATTTTTTATTTTGTCCAAATCAACAAAATATCATATATCCAGAACCGTATGTTCGGTTCGGAATCTATTTAACCATTGTATTCATCTTCACGAGATATTTCAACAACATCAATGTGAATATGTTTATAATTTGAAATTCCATATCTGAAACTCAAACAAAGTATTGATGAATTTTCCTAAGCATGTTATTAAATTCATGTAGGTTTCATTTGAATTTCAAAAAGTTCAATGTGGTTCCACGATGCATGCCATATAGGTCTTCACTGAGAAGAAGATTGCCCATGTGATTCACGAAAAGAGGCAAAAACCGAATCTACCCCGACGGAAGCGACACGCAAAAAGCATACGTTGACTCTCCCGCGACGACACCCATCAAGCGAGAAGCAACGTAGATGCCATCGGCACCCGCTCCGGAAAACTCGAGCTTGGGTTCCATCCAGGTAGCCTAAGTCCTTGTCATTCAGAGCGGTAGGTGGCTCCCAAACAATGTTTCCAAGAAGGAGAGCGACATCAAAGAAAAGGCCCATACCTTATCTCTCGTAGAAAAGGCCTTGCGGATTGGATCATCCAAGATGGCCAACAAGAGATAATCTCAATCCGCTGTGAACCTCCGTCATCGACAACCAAACAAGACAAGTGGTTTACCTAGATAGCAGCTCATCCCGATAAGAAACACCACCGTGCCAGCTTGAAAGATGTCAGGCCACTGCAACGACTAACAACATAGTCACCCCTGGATCCGCGGCTATCGCCAAACTTTCATCTTGTATAGAGTAGCACAATGGTACCGATCACGTATGCCAACGTCGCAAGCAAAACCGGTAGCGTCGTACCTCACTTAAAAGTTGTGCGCATAGGAAGCAGACCCACCCGAGCCCAATACGGCCCACCACTCCAGTGGTACCACACCTCGCCAGATGAAGCGGCAACCACGACGCACATCACATAGCAGCCTATGACTCCAGCGCCATATGCGGCCACCGGGCTTGTGGGCACATATCGCCACCCGTGTGAAGTTCGCTCCCACCATCATAGGCTGACTCGAAGTAGGAAAAAAGACCCCCCTCCACCCGCAACATGTGCTTTGGCCGATGGTCTGCGCCACTTGCGTTGAAGGGGGATGGCAGAGTAAGTGGCATCGACGACTGCTTTGGAGCCGCCCCCATCGCCCAAGGGTTGGCGACGCAAGGGGCAAGCACATTTTTAACTCCAAGTTTGGCCCCATTTGAAATATGTACTTCGAGGAAAATATGTACTTCCATTAACTGATAATGAGATTGCCGAGTTAAATAAAAAATTAGGTAAAAATTAAGTTTCGTCCCATAGCGTTTCATGTTTTAGTAGGGTTGTTGATACATGTTTTGGCTTGTACTTTTTTGTTTTCGGTCTTTACATATTGGTTCGAGTTTAAGTTCGTAGTTTTTATCGATTCTCATCTCGAGCTTATCGAAAACTAATCGAAACATCAGCAATTGAGGGTTTTCGATAAATCTATGGGTGACTGAACATTTCGGATCCGATGATCCATATAGGTTGTTTCAGCGTGTTGCTTTTTTTCTTAACTGAACTGCTCCGCTGATCTTTAGACACCTAGGGCGTGTTTGGTGTCCTGCCCCGTGGATGCAAAAATGAGTGTTTGGTGGGCTGCCCCGGTTCCGCATTGTTGGCCCGCTGATACCCGATGACGTAGTTACCTGCGTCAAAAGAATATGGGTTAGGTTGAGACTCCAAGTGCAGAGTGTGTAGTAAGTGGAAGACGTGTTTTCCCCACGAGGGGTGACTCGAGGGTTTAATATCGAACTCTCGGGGAATCAGTAGTGAAGATTTATCTTTCCTATCCTTCTTTTGGTTACCTACAAAACAAAGTAAATGTTTTGGTCTTCAACCTCACCTAGTGGTTGTCAAGCACAAGGTGTGAGAATGATATCAAGATAATATGCAATGCAAACAAGAAATAAATATGCAATGGTGGTAAATAAATATGCAAGGATGGTGGTAGCAATGATAAATGATATTTTTGGGTTTTATATGATGAATGCAAGATGTAAAAGTGTTTCTGTATTTTCGGATTTTTAAATGGCAGAAAATGGAAAAGTGGTAAAAGTGGTTGGAAAGGTGTTTCTTATGATTAAAAATGGACCGGGGTTCATGGTTTCACAAATGCACTCTCTCTTTAATAAAGTGGTAGACAATGGAACACTAGAGTTGACATATGAGATTGCAACACAACAGTTTAATGACAAGTTATAATTATATGGGCATCACGTCCTAACATAGAGACCTTTTGGTTATTAGTCTCTCTTATACTCCACCAAGATGCGAACTAAATCATAACACCTCAGTAATTAAGATAACTCAGAGTATAGCAATAAGTATCATGACATGAAGTTAAAATAAGAACATGCTAGATCTAGTCATGGAGTAGTGGCAATGGACACACCCACATCTCCGCTAGCATGGTATTTCTTTTTATCCCTAGTGAGGCAACAAAGTAAGGTAGAGATACTCAAGTGGATCGCAGAACTTTCTCTCACGTTCACTGCACTAGCCACCCCCCGTTACTCCAACTAATGCACACGTTCCCCCTCACATGCTCTCATAAACATGCTTGATCATGACAAGTAAATAAGAACGGGGTACATAATATGCATCTAGTTTCATAACTGAAACAAAACCATTGCAATCTCAAACATATATTAACTCATAAAAAGATCCAACACAACATACGGTACTAATTAGTGAAGCTCAAGAGAGAGATACATAAGTTACTTCCACAAACCCATAGTCCAGGGTGGACTACTCCCTCTTCATCATGGAGACGGTGGAGAAGTCGTTGGAGAAGATGGAGACCACGCCGGCAGCGCCCCGCCGGAGTTTTCCCCCTCCAATCTGCAACTCCAGGTCTCTGTTTCGGTGTTTCTTTGTTTCTGCGGCGCTCCTTCCAGAGAACGTCGGGGGATTATTTTTATAGGCGGTTTTAGGTCAAAACGGAGTCGGTGGAGGAAAGATCGACGGCAACGGAGCTCCGAGGCCAAAAGGGGGGTCCCACGCGGCCAGGTACATGGGCCGTGTGGGCCCACTCATCTGGCCCTCGGGCCTCCGCTTGTTTGCTTCCTTCGCTCCCACGCTTTGTTCCTTCCAAAAACTGATGCTCGTAAATTTCCAGGTCATTTGGACGTCGTTTGGGTCCCTGAAACATTAAAATATAGAAATAGGGTTTTCTGCCTGCGCAGGGTTAATTCCATAAAAATAGGAAACATACAAATATTCCCAAAATCATTATAAAACAGTGATATAACCCTTATATGATGCAAATATGACTGGAATATAAGTAAAATAATGCAAAGTTCATGTATGCATTTTACATGCATCAACATCCCCAAGCTTAACCTATACTCGTCCTCGAGTATGAAGGTGATAAAACTAACATGGACTTTGCAATTTAATACTATCAATGGATATCAAAGATGATTACTATTGCTACATAGAGTCAAATGATTCATTCTTAAAAGGAGTAGCAATATGCAAGATAGTTTATGAAGTGATATCAAGTATTCAATGCAAGGATGTTCAATGATAATTCACAAAGTGTAACATAAGAGAAGTACTATGGACCACATGTATGCATAATGATAAGTAAGAACATCCTACAATGGTCATAGAGTATTGATGAAAATCTGAATATAAAAGGTGGACACTTTGGAAAGATATATATATATATAGTAGAGGTAAAGCATGAATAAATTTCATCTAACTTCTGAACTTCTCTACTTAAGTCAATGATTGTAATATGGTAATCCTTGGTGTCAAGCTCTCATTCCCCTATCATAGCATCTTGAATGATTAAGTTTAAAGTGAAAGCAAATACGAGTAGTGTGCTTGACAAAGTACAGGTTGAAAGTCTCATGCCCCTTGAATACAAGTACCTACTCCATGTGTTACTCAACTTGGAAAACAAAGCAAGTTCAAGTTAAATATCATTGTAAGTAATAATAGTATCATTAAGAGCGTCAACTGGGGTACCTCTTGTCCCAGGATATGGAACAAGCCCATATCAAAATGACAAGACAAACAAACACAATGAACAATCTCAACACCCTTTTTATTTACCATTAGATAGCTTTTTATTGTAAGGTGTATCACAGAAGGTTCACCATAGCATGTAAGTAAATTTCCACCATGAATGATGCATGGCTTAGATTAGCGGCCCAGGCGTCTCTCTAACCATTTATACAAACTCATTTAAACTCACTTCATTTCCACATTTATTTCACCCATGGTAAGCATCCATAAACAAAAGTACATGATATCAACTAAATGAGATGATGTGCAATGTTGAAAGCTTGCCATGTGACAGCACATATGAGCTAACTCTCAACCAAAGACATTTGTCAAGTCCACAACATCATAATTTTAATCACAATGGGTCATATTTTATTTATGCAATGAAAGTAAAGTGTGCATCAAGTTCGAGAGAGCTATATAACCAACTTTTCCCACAACAATTAACAACATAAGCATTTTCATTCAGAGGTATAGATAACACAAATATCATGATAAACATACTCGGAATAGCATAAAGCTAATAGGTAGATATGGTGGACTCACTGGAAAAACTTTGGTTGAAGGTGTTGGAAACAAGTTTTTGCTTGTTGGAATTTTTGGGCTAGCAAGAGGGAGAAAGTTGACCATCTAAATGCATGCATGAGTGTCCATAGAACTAACTAATCCATGTTAAAACAAGGTAAATAACATTTAGCATCAAAACATGAATAAAAGATAGCTCTTGATAAAATATTTGCAAATTATTACTCATTAACAAGCTCATGAATCATGCAATTATATGTATCTTTTAAAATTAACTCAACATCCCTTTTCCCAATCTTATAATAGCATCCAACATAATTCAACCCAAATTTCCAGTAGCTCTCTCATATATAAATGATAGTGTGGTGGTCTCACAAAATAAAAATCTAACCTAAACAAACAAAAAGACGCTCCAAGTTTATGCGATAAAGTGTTTCGATCGAAAAACAGAAGTTAGACGTGTGCAAACCGAGAGTGTGTAGGTCCAGTGGGGTTGTCTTCACATCCCCAAGCTTATGGTCTTCACCATCCTTGGATAGCTCTTGGTGCATCTCCTCTAATCCCTGTGAAAAAACTTCAAAACACCGTTCCCATTTCTTTTTCTGTGGGGTGCATTAGTAGTGATAAACAAATAGATTTCTTGCTGCATATAATCCTTGAACAAAAATTCATATGAATGTCCAGAAATGTATAATGTTGTATGCCTACTCATAAACTCAATTGGATCAAAAAGATTCAAGTTAAAAGTTCTAAGCATGCATCAAACAAAATGGGACAGAATCTGTCCAGAAAAACAGCAGCAGCTAAACGTATTTTTCTACCCTACTTAACTTTGTCGGAAAATTCCGAAAAATTCATGCATACAGAGGATGAAAAGTTGCTACTACAGTTTAAATATGAGCTCATTCGGAGTTACAGAATAAGAATTAAAAATCATACCGTGCACAGATTCGTGCAGGAATAAATCTCCGAACGCTATAAGCAACTTTTCAACCAAAATGAGTAAAACTTGGCACTTTATTAAAAATTCCAGAAACTAAACTAAACACTAAGTCTCTTGTTACAGCAAGAGGACACAAAGAAAATCACAAATAAAAACAACCGGGTTGCCTCCCGTAAAGCGCTTTCTTTATAGCCATATAGCTAGGCTTCTTACTTGATGTTTATTGTGGACGAAGCTCATGAGGGAGCTTGAACGATGTGCCCTCTTCCTTGGGAAGTGTTCCATGCACTTCTTGTGTGGAAACTGAAACTTCACATTCCCTTCTTTTGAATCAATGATAGCACCTGTAGTACGAAGAAAAGGTCTTCCAAGAATAATTGGACTAGAGGTTTTATTCCCCATATCCATGATTAGAAAATCAACAGGCACAAATGTCATATGTAACTCTACCATAACATCACTTACTTTTCCTAAAGCATGTTTAATGGAATCATCAGCAAGTGCAAGTTCAATAGAGCATTTTTCAAGATTTTTCAATTCAAGTACTTCATATAGTTCTTTAGATAAAACAGAGACACTAGATCCTAGATCAAGTATAGCATGGTGTGTCTCTTTTCCAATGGTTACTAGGACTTTGGGAATCCATACATCCCCAAGCTTAGGTGGTATCATAGCCTCTTGGTTGTACCTAGCAATCTTTTCTTTAACACATGATTAGCAATATAAGAACCAAAACCAGCTTGGTTAACATTAATAGAAGGATCACTTGCAAATTTTTGTAAGATAGATATTAATTCATGCAAGCTACAATTCTCTAAGTCAAGCAATGGATCCTTTACTTCACTAAGCATTTTAACTTCTTCAACTTTCTTTTCCCTATTATATAGGTTAAATATTTCATAACGGTCATCAAACACATCTTCAGGTACTTGGGCTTTTTCTAAACTTTCTTTAATTCTTACTTCCAAAAGCAAGCCATCAAGTAAATAGTGAGTGTCAGTAGCAGCAGTATTCATAAAAGAATCCTCACATTCATTATCCAAAAAGACTTTAGAGGTTTCAGACAATCCTCTATAAAACACATGCATGAGCATCCAATCCCTAAGACCATGTTCCATTCCAAAAGCTATACCTCTAAATCTTTCCCATGTTTTCACTAGAGGTTCATCCTCTTCTTGTTTAAAGGTGATAATTATTTGTCTAAGATTACAAACCTTTTCAATGGAACAAAATCTTTCAATGAATGCAGCTTTTAAATTAAACCAAGTGCTAAAATTTCCAGGTGGCCATCTCAATATCCAATCTAAGGCTTTTCCACCTAGGGAGTAAGGAAAAAGCTTAATTTTAATATTAGCATGGCTCAAATTTAACATTTTGCACCTTTCATTAAACTTCTTAAGATGAGGTATGGGATCTTCTTTTGGTTTCCCATAAAAACGGTATTCATAAATTGCTTTCATGATATTAGGATCTACCTCACATTTCTCAACAGGGATATTCATATCTTGAGGAAAGTTCTTAACACTAAATGGCCAGAAGGTTCTCTTTTCCATTATGCAAGTTTTTATGTGTTTTTTAATTTTTTATGCAAAACTGAAAATAAATATGCAAGACAATGACAAAACAAGATAAATTGCTTTGAAGGTAAAGATGGATAAGATGATGCTCACGTAGGTGCAACCTCCCCAAGCTTAGGTGTTAGCACAAGTTGGTGATGAAGTTGACTTGGTGAGATATCCTTGGATAAATCCGGCACCAGAAAACAGAGCTAGTGCAGGGGACCCTTGGATAAACCTTTCAGCAATGATTCCCCGGCAACGGCGCCAGAAAATAGTCTTGATGGCGTGTAGTTGACGGGAAAAATATTCTGCAGGAAGCTTCGTATCTTCCCCGGCAACGACGCCAGAAAACAGTCTTGATGGCGTGTAGTTGACGGAAAAAATATTCTGCAGGAAGCTTCGTATCTTCCCCTGCTACGGCGCCAGAAAGCACTCTTGATGGCCCTTCACGTAGTTACCTGCGTGAAAAGTAAATGGGTTAGGTTGAGACTCCAAGTGCAGAGTGTGTAGTAAGTGGAAGACGTGTTTTCCTCACGAGGGTGACTCGAGGGTTTAATATCGAACTCTCGGAGAATCAGTAGTGAAGATTTATCTTTCCTATCCTTCTTTTGGTTACCTACAAAACAAAGTAAATGTTTTGGTCCTCAACCTCACCTAGTGGTTGTCAAGCACAAGGTGTGAGAATGATATCAAGATAATATGCAATGCAAACAAGAAATAATATGCAATGGTGGTAAATAAATATGCAAGGATGGTGGTAGCAATGATAAATGATATTTTTTTGGGTTTTATATTATGAATGCAAGATGTAAAAGTATTTTTGTATTTTCGGATTTTTAAATGGCAGAAAATGAAAAAGTGGTAAAAGTTGTTGGAAAGGTGTTTCTTATGATTAAAAATGGACCGGGGTTCATGGTTTCACAAATGCACTCTCTCTTTAATAAAGTGGTAGACAATGGAACACTACAGTTGACATATGAGATTGCAACACAACAGTTTAATGACAAGTTATAATTATATGGGCATCACGTCCTAACATAGAGACCTTTTGGTTATTAGTCTCTCTTATACTCCACCAAGATGCGAACTAAATCATAACACCTCAGTAATTAAGATAACTCAGAGTATAGCAATAAGTATCATGACATGAAGTTAAAATAAGAACATGCTAGATCTAGTCATGGAGTAGTGGCAATGGTCACACCCACATCTCCGGTAGCATGGTATTTCTTTTTATCCCTAGTGAGGCAACAAAGTAAGGTAAAACAGCCAAGTGGATCGCAGAACTTTCTCTCACGTTCACTGCACTAGCCACCCCCCATTACTCCAACTAATGCACACGTTCCCCCTCACACGCTCTCATAAACATGCTTGCTCATGACAAGTAAATAAGAACGGGGTACATAATATGCATCTAGTTTCATAACTGAAACAAAACCATTGCAATCTCAAACATATATTAACTCATAAAAAGATCCACCACAAAGGTATTACATAGATGACCGTAATCATGTTCAACAGCTTATACGGTACTAATTAGTGAAGATCGAGAGAGAGAGATACATAAGTTACTTCCACAAACCCATAGTCCAGAGGTGGACTACTCCCTCTTCATCATGGAGACGGTGGAGAAGTCGTTGGAGAAGATGGAGACCACGCGGCAGCGCCCCGCAGGAGTTTTCCCCCTCCAATCTGCAGCTCCAGGTCTCTGTTTCGGTGTTTCTGTGTTTCTGCGGCGCTCCTTCCAGAGAACGTCGGGGGACTATTTTTATAGGCGTTTTTAGGTCAAAACGGAGTCGGTGGAGGAAAGATCGACGGCAGCGGAGCTCCGAGGCCCAAAAGGAGGGGCCCCACGCGGCCAGGTACAGGGGCCGCGTGGGCCCACCTAGTTTGGCCCTCGGGCCTCCTCTTGTTTGCTTCCTTCGCTCCCACGCTTTGTTTCTTCCAAAAAATGATGCTCGTAAATTTCCAGGTCATTTGGACGTCGTTTGGGTCCCTGAAACATAAAATATAGAAATAGGGTTTTCTGCCTGCGCAGGGTTAATTCCATAAAAAATAGGAAACATATCAAATATTCCCAAAATCATTATAAAACAGTGATATAACCCTTATATGATGCAAATATGACTGGAATATAAGTAAAAATAATGCAAAGTTCATGTATGCATTTTACATGCATCAGTTGCCTCCCGTAAAGCGCTTTCTTTATAGCCATATAGCTAGACTTCTTACTTGATGTTTATTGAGGACGAAGCTCATGAGGGAGCTTGAACTTTGGTGTGTCCCTCTTCCTTGGGAAGTGTTCCATGCACTTCTTGTGTGGAAACTGAAACTTCACATTCCCTTCTTTTGAATCAATGATAGCACCTGTAGTACGAAGAAAAGGTCTTCCAAGAATAATTGGACTAGAGGTTTTATTCCCCATATCCATGATTAGAAAATCAACAGGTACAAATGTCATATGTAACTCTACCATAACATCACTTACTTTCCCTAAAGCATGTTTAATGGAATCATCAGCAAGTGCAAGTTCAATAGAGCATTTTTCAAGATTTTTCAATTCAATTACTTCATATAGTTCTTTAGATAAAACGGAGACACTAGATCCTAGATCAAGTATAGCATGGTGTGTCTCTTTTCCAATGGTTACTAGGACTTTGGGAATCCATATATCCCCAAGCTTAGGTGGTATCATAGCCTCTTGGTTGTACCTAGCAATCTTTTCTTTCAAGACATGATTAGCAATATAAGAACCAAAACCAGCTTGGTTAACATTGATAGAAGGATCACTTGCAATTTTTTGTAAGATAGATATTAATTCATGCAAGCTACAATTCTCTAAGTCAAGCAATGGTTCCTTGACTTCACTAAGCATTTTAACTTCTTCAACTTTCTTTTCCTTTTTAACCCAAACTTGTTGCTTAACAGGAACTTCTTTCACATGTTTAAATGATGAGTCTTTTCTTATTGAATCACTAACACAAACCAGCTTTTCCTGAATTCTATTGAGGTAAACATCTTTTTCAAGAAATTCCTTCTCACATAATCTTAGTTTATGCATGACATTAACTAATTCATTGTTTATCTTGGAATACTGTTTTCAGAATAAGATACTAGTTGTTCAAAATCCTCTTTACTTGGTAGCTTCTCTAACTTAGTTTCAAATTTATTTTTGGATAATGCAAGTGCTACCGCGGTGTCCTCCAACTTTTTCTTGCTACCCACAAAGCTACCAAAGATTCTTCTAAGTGTCATGGCTGCACAAGGTGGTGTTGACAACACAAAACTTCCCCCCGTAGCCCCATCTAAAGCATTTTGGTACCAAGGGTCTATTCCATAATAGAAGTAAAGGTTTACCTTTTCATCTTCACAAGGTGTAGGATCTTCATAGTGCATCCTATTAATTCTTACCCAAGCATCTTTTAATGTTTCTCCATGATATTGTTTAAAATTAGAAACCGAATTCAATGGAGGACTCACTCCTTGTTTGTTTCCCAGGACCATGATTGCCAGTTTTTATGTGTTTTTTTAATTTTTTATGCAAAAATGAAAATAAATATGCAAACCGATCTTAAAAATGCAAGACAATTACAAAACAAGATAAATTGCTTTGAAGGTAAATATGGATAAGATGATGCTCACGTAGGTGCAACCTCCCCAAGCTTAGGTGTTAGCACAAGTTGGTGATGAAGTTGACTTGGTGAGATATCCTTGGATAAACCTTTCAGCAATGATTCCCCGGCAACGGCGCCAGAAAACAGTCTTGATACCCGATGACGTAGTTACCGGCGTCAAAAGAATATGGGTTAGGTTGAGACTCCAAGTGCAGAGTGTGTAGTAAGTGGAAGACGTGTTTTCCCCACGAGGGGTGACTCGAGGGTTTAATATCGAACTCTCGGGGAATCAGTAGTGAAGATTTATCTTTCCTATCCTTCTTTTGGTTACCTACAAAACAAAGTAAATGTTTTGGTCCTCAACCTCACCTAGTGGTTGTCAAGCACAAGGTATGAGAATGATATCAAGAAAATATGCAATGCAAACAAGAAATAAATATGCAATGGTGGTAAATAAATATGCAAGGATGGTGGTAGCAATGATAAATGATATTTTTGGGTTTTATATGACGAATGCAAGATGTAAAAGTGTTTTTGTATTTTCGGATTTTTAAATGGCAGAAAATGGAAAAGTGGTAAAAGTGGTTGGAAAGGTGTTTCTTATGATTAAAAATGGACCGGGGTTCATGGTTTCACAAATGCACTCTCTCTTTAATAAAGTGGTAGACAATGGAACACTAGAGTTTACATATGAGATTGCAACACAACAGTTTAATGACAAGTTATAATTATATGGGCATCACGTCCTAACATAGAGACCTTTTGGTTATTAGTCTCTCTTATACTCCACCAAGATGCGAACTAAATCATAACACCCCAGTAACTAAGATAACTCAGAGTATAGCAATAAGTATCATGACATGAAGTTAAAATAAGAACATGCTAGATCTAGTCATGGAGTAGTGGCAATGGTCACACCCACATCTCCGGTAGCATGGTATTTCTTTTTATCCCTAGTGAGGCAACAAAGTAAGGTAGAGATACCCAAGTGGATCGCAGAACTTTCTCTCACGTTCACTGCACTAGCCACCCCCCGTTACTCCAACTAATGCACACGTTCCCCCTCACACGCTCTCATAAACATGCTTGATCATGACAAGTAAATAAGAATGGGGTACATAATATGCATCTAGTTTCATAACTGAAACAAAACCATTGCAATCTCAAACATATATTAACTCGTAAAAAGATCCACCACAAAGGTATTACATAGATGACCGTAATCATGTTCAGCAGCTCATACGGTACTAATTAGTGAAGCTCAAGAGAGAGAGAGATACATAAGTTACTTACAAAAACCCATAGTCCAGGGGTGGACTACTCCCTCTTCATCATGGAGACGGTGGAGAAGTCGTTGGAGAAGATGGAGACCACGCCGGCAGCGCCCCGCCGGAGTTTTCCCCCTCCAATCTGCAACTCCAGGTCTCTGTTTCGGTGTTTCTATGTTTCTGCGGCGCTCCTTCCAGAGAACGTCGGGGGACTATTTTTATAGGCGGTTTTAGGTCAAAACGGAGTCGATGGAGGAAAGATCGACGGCAACGGAGCTCCGAGGGCCAAAAGGGGGGTCCCACGCGGCCAGGTACATGGGCCGCATGGGCCCACTCATCTGGGCCCTCGGGCCTCCGCTTGTTTGCTTCCTTCGCTCCCACGCTTTGTTCCTTCCAAAAACTGATGCTCGTAAATTTCCAGGTCATTTGGACGTCGTTTGGGTCCCTGAAACATTAAAATATAGAAATAGGGTTTTCTGCCTGCGTAGGGTTAATTCCATAAAAAATAGGAAACATACCAAATATTCCCAAAATCATTATAAAACAGTGATATAACCCTTATATGATGCAAATATGACTGGAATATAAGTAAAATAATGCAAAGTTCATGTATGCATTTTACATGCATCACCCGCACGAACCTCAAAGCAGCCCTCAGCTAGGCCCACTAGGAACGGCCGATTCGGCCGTTTCCCCTCAGCCACCCTATTCTCGTTCGCCTTGGTTCAGGGGAGGGGAACACGGAGCCGAGCTCGTGCGAGCTAGGAGATGGCGCGAGTTCGCGCGCGCAGGCGAAAATTTGGCGGGAGTTTTTCCGTCACCGCCCCCATTTTCGGCCCTCTATTTCACCCCCTCCGGCGGACCGCCTAAACTCGCGCCACCATTTCTCCCCATCGTTTTGAGCTCGCCAAACCTAGATCCACATCTCCGGCCAGCGGTGCTCGGGGAGGAGAGCTGCTCCACCGGTCCACACTGCTCGGCGGTGACATCTCCTCATCTTCTCGCCGAGGTTCGGCGGCGAGATGGCAACCTCCTTGTCCTCCAATCGCGTTGGTTCCTTGGTAAGTATGATCCAACCCTTCGTACTGTGTAGATCTAGTGATGTTTAGGTAGATCTAGTGATGTTTAGGTAGATCTTTGTAGATCTGTGTAGATCCTTGTAGATCTTTGTAGATCCTTGTACATCTAGCAAGGTCAGACTGAAAGTGGTGTATGAATGTGTTCGTCTGTGTGAGCATATGATGCATGTAAAATGCATACATGAACTTTGCATTATTTTTACTTATAATCCAGTCATATTTGCATCATATAAGGGTTATATCACTGTTTTATAATGATTTTGGGAATATTTGACATGTTTCCTATTTTTATGGAATTAACCCTGCGTAGGCAGAAAACCCTTTTTTTATTTTAATGTTTCAGGGACCCAAACGACGTCCAAATGACCTGGAAATTTACGAGCATCATTTTTTGGAAGGAACAAAGCGTGGGAGCGAAGGAAGCAAACAAGAGGAGGCCCGAGGGCCAAAATAGGTGGGCCCACACGGCCCCTGTACCTGGCCGCGTGGGGCCCCTCCTTTTGGGCCTCGGAGCTCCGCTGCCGTCGATCTTTCCTCCACCGACTCCGTTTTGACCTAAAAACGCCTATAAAAATAGTCCCCCGATGTTCTCTGGAAGGAGCGCCGCAGAAACACAGAAACACCGAAACAGAGACCTGGAGCTGCAGATTGGAGGGGGAAAACTCCGGCGGGGCGCTGCCGGCGTGGTCTCCATCTTCTCCAACGACTTCTCCACCGTCTCCATGATGAAGAGGGAGTAGTCCACCTCTGGACTATGGGTTTGTGGAAGTAACTTATGTATCTCTCTCTCTCGAGCTTCACTAATTAGTACCGTATGAGCTGCTGAACATGATTACGGTCATCTATGTAATACCTTTGTGGTGGATCTTTTTATGAGTTAATATATGTTTGAGATTGCAATGGTTTTGTTTCAGTTATGAAAGTAGATGCATATTATGTACCCCGTTCTTATTTACTTGTATGATCAAGCATGTTTATGAGAGCGTGAGGGGGAACGTGTGCATTAGTTGGAGTAACGGGGGGTGGCTAGTGCAGTGAACGTGAGAGAAAGTTCTGCGATCCACTTGGGTATCTTACCTTACTTTGTTGCCTCACTAGGGATAAAAAGAAATACCATGCTACCGGAGATGTGGGTGTGACCATTGCCACTCCTCCATGACTAGATCTAGCATGTTCTTATTTTAACTTCATGTCATGATACTTATTGCTATACTCTGAGTTATCTTAATTACTGAGGTGTTATGATTTAGTTCGCATCTTGGTGGAGTATAAGAGAGACTAATAACCAAAAGGTCTCTATGTTAGGACGTGATGCCCATATAATTATAACTTGTCATTAAACTGTTGTGTTGCAATCTCATATGTCAACTCTAGTGTTCCATTGTCTACCACTTTATTAAAGAGAGAGTGCATTTGTGAAACCATGAACCCCGGTCCATTTTTAATCATAAGAAACACCTTTCCAACCACTTTACCACTTTTCCATTTTCTGCCATTTAAAAATCCGAAAATACAAAAACACTTTTACATCTTGCATTCATCATATAAAACCCAAAAATATCATTTATCATTGCTACCACCATCCTTGCATATTTATTTACCACCATTGCATATTTATTTCTTGTTTGCATTGCATATTATCTTGATATCATTCTCACACCTTGTGCTTGACAACCACTAGGTGAGGTTGAGGACCAAAACATTTACTTTGTTTTGTAGGTAACCAAAAGAAGGATAGGAAAGATAAATCTTCACTACTGATTCCCCGAGAGTTCGATATTAAACCCTCGAGTCACCCCTCGTGGGGAAAACACGTCTTCCACTTACTACACACTCTGCACTTGGAGTCTCAACCTAACCCATTTACTTTTCACGCAGGTAACTACGTGAAGGGCCATCAAGAGTGCTTTCTGGCGCCGTTGCAGGGGAAGATACGAAGCTTCCTGCAGAATATTTTTCCCGTCAACTACACGCCATCAAGACTGTTTTCTGGCGCCGTTGCCGGGGAATCATTGCTGAAAGGTTTATCCAAGGGTCCCTGCACTAGCTCTGTTTTCTGGTGCCGGTTTATCCAAGGATATCTCACCAAGTCAACTTCATCACCAACTTGTGCTAACACCTAAGCTTGGGGAGGTTGCACCTACGTGAGCATCATCTTATCCATCTTTACCTTCAAAGCAATTTATCTTGTTTTGTCATTGTCTTGCATATTTATTTTCAGTTTTGCATAAAAAATTAAAAAACACATAAAAACTTGCTAAAATGGGAGAAAGAACTAAGTTGTGTGATTACACAAACACTCCAAATGATCAATTTATTGCTAGGCCCATTGCCACACCTAAGATAAATGCTGAGAGTTATGAAGTAAGTCCTAGTTTGTTGAACTTGATAACTAGGGAACAATTTGGCGGTAGTGCTATGGAGGATGCCTCTATGCATCTTCATGATTTTGTTGAAATATGTGACATGCAGAAATTTAAAAATGTGGAAAGTGATATTCTAAAACTGAAGTTATTTCCTTTCTCACTTAGAGGAAAAGCTAAAGAGTGGCTGCATTCATTACCTATTGATAGCATTAAAACTTGGGATGATTTAAAAGAAGCTTTCATTAAGAAATACTATCCCCTGTTAAAATTTTGCAAAATAGAAACAACATTCTTTCTTTTAGGCAAAATGAAAATGAACATGTTGCTATGGCTTGGGATAGGATTAAACTTATGCTTAGAACTTGTCCATCACATGGGGTCAACGAATGGACCATATTACACTCTTTTTACAATGGTCTAAATTACATGTCTAGAAATATTCTTGATTCTGCTGCTGGAGGTGCTTTTATGGGAAAAACTATAGTAGAAGCTAAGAACATATTGGAAAGTATTTTGCAAAACTATAGTCAATGGCATACTGATAGAGCACCTAATCCTTCTAAGAAAGTGAACTCCATAGAAGAAACAAATGATTTGTCATCTAAAATGGATACTATTCTTGCTTTCATTAATAAACAAAATATTGAAAATGTGCCTTTGCAAGAACTAGTTGGTAATAATCCTGAAAATATTGATGTCAACTTCATTAGGAACTATGGTAATAATGGGTATGGTAACAACAATTATAACTCTTATAATAAACCCCCATATGTGCCAAACAAATATACTACTAGTGGTAATGTTTCTAGTGATTTGGAAAACACCATTAGATCATTTATATCTACTCAAAAGGAGCTTAATAAGGAATTTATATCTAAGTTTGAAAAACAAGACTCTTTGTTTGAAAGGGTAGATCAGCTCACTAAGGAAGTTTCCTCATTAAAGAACACCATTATAGCTCAAAAACATGAGGAAACAATTAAATATTGTCAAGAGGTTATAAATAAATCTTGGGAACATATTCATGAGCAAGAGAGAATTGCTAAGGAAACTATTATGGTGTGAAAGAGAAGAAAGTTGAGAAGTTAAAATGCTTAGTGAAGTCAAGGAACCATTGCTTGACTTAGAGAATTGTAGCTTGCATGAATTAATATCTATCTTACAAAAATTTGCAAGTGATCCTTCCATCAACTTAACCAAGCTGGTTTTGGTTCTTATATTGCTAATCATGTGTTAAAAGAAAAGATTGCTAGGTACAACCAAGAGGCTATGATACCACCTAAGCTTGGGGATTATGGATTCCCAAAGTCCTAGTAACCATTGGAAAAGAGACACACCATGCTATACTTGATCTAGGATCTAGTGTCTCTGTTTTATCTAAAGAACTATATGAAGTACTTGAATTGAAAAATCTTGAAAAATGCTCTATTGAACTTGCACTTGCTGATGATTCCATTAAACATGCTTTAGGAAAAGTAAGTGATGTTATGGTAGAGTTACATATGACATTTGTGCCTGTTGATTTTCTAATCATGGATATGGGGAATAAAACCTCTAGTCCAATTATTCTTGGAAGACCTTTTCTTCGTACTACAGGTGCTATCATTGATTCAAAAGAAGGGAATGTGAAGTTTCAGTTTCCACACAAGAAGTGCATGGAACACTTCCCAAGGAAGAGGGACACCAAGTTCAAGCTCCCTCATGAGCTTCGTCCACAATAAACATCAAGTAAGAAGCCTAGCTATATGGCTATAAAGAAAGCGCTTTACGGGAGGCAACCCGGTTGTTTTTATTTGTGATTTTCTTTGTGTCCTCTTGCTGTAACAAGAGACTTAGTGTTTAGTTTAGTTTCTGGAATTTTTAATAAAGTGCCAAGTTTTACTCATTTTGGTTGAAAAGTTGCTTATAGCGTTCGGAGATTTTATTCCTGCACGAATCTGTGCACGGTATGATTTTTAATTCTTATTCTGTAACTCCGAATGAGCTCATATTTAAACTGTAGTGCAACTTTTCATCCTCTGTATGCATGAATTTTTCGGAATTTTCGACAAAGTTAAGTAGGGTAGAAAAATACGTTTAGCTGCTGCTGTTTTTCTGGACAGATTCTGTCCCATTTTGTTTGATGCATGCTTAGAACTTTTAACTTGAATCTTTTTGATCCAATTGAGTTTATGAGTAGGCATACAACATTATACACTTTCTGGACATTCATATGAATTTTTGTCTAAGGATTATATGCAGCAAGAAATCTATTTGTTTATCACTACTAATGCCCCACAGAAAAAGAAATGGGAGAAACGGTGTTTTGAAGTTTTTTCACAGGGATTAGAGGAGATGCACCAAGAGCTATCCAAGGATGGTGAAGACCATAAGCTTGGGGATGTGAAGACAACCCCACTGGACCTACACACTCTCGGTTTGCACACGTCTAACTTCTGTTTTTCGATCGAAACACTTTATCGCATAAACTTGGAGCGTCTTTTTGTTTGTTTAGGTTTGATTTTTATTTTGTGAGACCACCACACTATCATTTATATATGAGAGAGCTACTGGAAATTTGGGTTGAATTATGTTGGATGCTATTATAAGATTGGGAAAAGGGATGTTGAGTTAATTTTAAAAGATACATATAATTGCATGATTCATGAGCTTGTTAATGAGTAATAATTTGCAAATATTTTATCAAGAGCTATCTTTTATTCATGTTTTGATGCTAAATGTTATTTACCTTGTTTTAACATGGATTAGTTAGTTCTATGGACACTCATGCATGCATTTAGATGGTCAACTTTCTCCCTCTTGCTAGCCCAAAAATTCCAACAAGCAAAAACTTGTTTCCAACACCTTCAACCAAAGTTTTTCCAGTGAGTCCACCATATCTACCTATTAGCTTTATGCTATTCCGAGTATGTTTATCATGATATTTGTGTTATCTATACCTCTGAATGAAAATGCTTATGTTGTTAATTGTTGTGGGAAAAGTTGGTTATATAGCTCTCTCGAACTTGATGCACACTTTACTTTCATTGCATAAATAAAATATGACCCATTGTGATTAAAATTATGATGTTGTGGCTTGACAAATGTCTTTGGTTGAGAGTTAGCTCATATGTGCTGTCACATGGCAAGCTTTCAACATTGCACTTCATCTCATTTAGTTGATATCATGTACTTTTGTTTATGGATGCTTACCATGGGTGAAATAAATGTGGAAATGAAAGTGAGTTTGTATAAATGGTTAGAGAGACGCCTGGGCCGCTAATCTAAGCCATGCATCATTCATGGTGGAAATTTACTTACATGCTATGGTGAACCTTCTGTGATACACCTTACAATAAAAAGCTATCAATGGTAAATAAAAAGGGTGTTGAGATTGTTCATTTGTTTGTTTGTCTTGTCATTTTGATATGGGCTTGTTCCATATCCTGGGACAAGAGGTACCCCAGTTGACGCTCTTAATGATACTATTATTACTTACAATGATATTTAACTTGAACTTGCTTTGTTTTCCAAGTTGAGTAACACATGGAGTAGGTACTTGTATTCAAGGGGCATGAGACTTTCAACCTGTACTTTGTCAAGCACACTACTCGTATTGCTTTCACTTTAAACTTAATCATTCAAGATGCTATGATAGGGGAATGAGAGCTTGACACCAAGGATTACCATATTACAATCATTGACTTAAGTAGAGAAGTTCAGAAGTTAGATGAAATTTATTCATGCTTTACCTCTACTCATATATATATCTTTCCAAAGTGTCCACCTTTTATATTCAGATTTTCATCAATACTCTATGACCATTGTAGGATGTTCTTACTTATTATTATGCATACATGTGGTCCATAGTACTTTTCTCTTATGTTACACTTTGTGAATTATCATTGAACATCCTTGCATTGAATACTTGATATCACTTCATAAACTATCTTGCATATTGCTACTCCTTTTAAGAATGAATCATTTGACTCTATGTAGCAATAGTAATCATCTTTGATATCCATTGATAGTATTAAATTGCAAAGTCCATGTTAGTTTTATCACCTTCATACTCGAGGACGAGTATAGGTTAAGCTTGGGGATGTTGATGCATGTAAAATGCATACATGAACTTTGCATTATTTTACTTATATTCCAGTCATATTTGCATCATATAAGGGTTATATCACTGTTTTATAATGATTTTGGGAATATTTGATATGTTTCCTATTTTTATGGAATTAACCCTGCGCAGGCAGAAAACCCTATTTCTTATTTTAATGTTTCAGGGACCCAAACGACGTCCAAATGACCTGGAAATTTACGAGCATCATTTTTGGAAGGAACAAAGCGTGGGAGCGAAGGAAGCAAACAAGCGGAGGCCCGAGGGCCAAAGGTGGGCCCACGCGGCCCGTACCTGGCCGCGTGGGACCCCCCTTTGGGCCTCGGAGCTCCGTTGCCGTCGATCTTTCCTCCACCGACTCCGTTTTGACCTAAAAACGCCTATAAAAATAGTCCCCCGACGTTCTCTGGAAGGAGCGCCGCAGAAACACAGAAACACCGAAACAGAGACCTGGAGCTGCAGATTGGAGGGGGAAAACTCCGGCGGGGCGCTGCCGGCGTGGTCTCCATCTTCTCCAACGACTTCTCCACCGTCTCCATGATGAAGAGGGAGTAGTCCACCTCTGGACTATGGGTTTGTGGAAGTAACTTATGTATCTCTCTCTCGAGCTTCACTAATTAGTACCGTATGAGCTGCTGAACATGATTACGGTCATCTATGTAATACCTTTGTGGTGGATCTTTTTATGAGTTAATATATGTTTGAGATTGCAATGGTTTTGTTTCAGTTATGAAAGTAGATGCATATTATGTACCCCGTTCTTATTTACTTGTCATGATCAAGCATGTTTATGAGAGCGTGTGAGGGGGAACGTGTGCATTAGTTGGAGTAACGGGGGGTGGCTAGTGCAGTGAACGTGAGAGAAAGTTCTGCGATCCACTTGGGTATTTACCTTACTTTGTTGCCTCACTAGGGATAAAAAGAAATACCATGCTACCGGAGATGTGGGTGTGACCATTGCCACTACTCCATGACTAGATCTAGCATGTTCTTATTTTAACTTCATGTCATGATACTTATTGCTATACTCTGAGTTATCTTAATTACTGAGGTGTTATGATTTAGTTCGCATCTTGGTGGAGTATAAGAGAGACTAATAACCAAAAGGTCTCTATGTTAGGACGTGATGCCCATATAATTATAACTTGTCATTAAACTGTTGTGTTGCAATCTCATATGTCAACTCTAGTGTTCCATTGTCTACCACTTTATTAAAGAGAGAGTGCATTTGTGAAACCATGAACCCCGGTCCATTTTTAATCATAAGAAACACCTTTCCAACCACTTTTACCACTTTTCCATTTTCTGCCATTTAAAAATCCGAAAATACAAAAACACTTTTACATCTTGCATTCATCATATAAAACCCAAAAATATCATTTATCATTGCTACCACCATCCTTGCATATTTATTTACCACCATTGCATATTTATTTCTTGTTTGCATTGCATATTATCTTGATATCATTCTCACACCTTGTGCTTGACAACCACTAGGTGAGGTTGAGGACCAAAACATTTACTTTGTTTTGTAGGTAACCAAAAGAAGGATAGGAAAGATAAATCTTCACTACTGATTCCCCGAGAGTTCGATATTAAACCCTCGAGTCACCCTCGTGGGGAAAACACGTCTTCCACTTACTACACACTCTGCACTTGGAGTCTCAACCTAACCCATTTACTTTTCACGCAGGTAACTACGTGAAGGGCCATCAAGAGTGCTTTCTGGCGCCGTAGCAGGGGAAGATACGAATCTTCCTGCAGAATATTTTTCCCGTCAACTACACGCCATCAGCATATCGTCCATACCTCGTGTATCAGGGAGATCGTGGTTCGATGGTTGGTACTACAGTGCGTAGTTCTCATCCTTGTACCATTGTCTCTCGTATACATGAACAAGGGAGTATGAATGTGTTCTTGTGTCTCTGTTTTAACTTGTGATGGCTGTCACTTGTTTTAGCTCTGTGCTACCTCTGTTCTTCTGATGGTTGTAACTTGTGTAGGACACCACCACCGAGGTCTTGCCCACCTCCCCGGAGCTCTCTGCTACCTCTGTGCTCTCAGCGACGCATATTCGAGCCGTTCAGCCAGTTGACACCTTTGGACAGAAAGGGGGAAAGTCCCTATGTCCTGGCCGCCGGCTTTATCCACCTTATCCTCACAAGGATGGCTGAACAAGTCCACGATAGGCTTGACATCAACAAAGGCATCAGGGACAAGGCCTTGGAGAAGATCTGCAAGAACATTCTCCAGTTCTGCGGCACCAAAGTCAGCACTACTCAGTTGTATAACCATCTGAGGAAGTGGAGAAGCAAGTGGAACAGGTTCCGCACTCTAGCACAGTTTGATGGGGTGGAATGGTGCAAGGACAGCTGTAGTTTCATCATGGAGGACGATGCGTTCGTCCGACATGTTGGGGTAAGCGGTTTCCATCTCAGTTAATCTGTATGTTGGGGTATCCTCATCGACTAACATTACTCTACTTTCAGCTTTACCCCCGAGATGAACCATACCTGAACAAGCCAATCCAGAACTATGAGCAGATGCAGATGATCTACAGGATGATTCGCATGAAGAACCCAGTCGGGGTTGAGTCCATGTAGCTCTCCTTGAGCCACCTGATGGACAATCAAGACGAATGTGCGACTACATCGCCATGACCCCTCTCTAGAGGAAGCACTGGTTCAATGCCTTCCGAAGGAAGCACTACCTCTAAGTAGGTGAGGTTGATGATGGTTCTAACCTCTTAATCGTCATGCTCTAGGTTATGTAGTAGCACGATGAACTTCTGGTATATTTTGGGAGGCAGTACATACTAAACCCCTCAGCTGATGAACTACTAGTGCATCACCAGCGCATAACGTGCTGAATTTGAGATGCACCTGACTTTTGTGACCGATGTAAGCAAAAATCTGTGATGAACTTGTGGTGCATCACCATCACATAATGTGCTAAATTTGTGATGTTAGTTAGCACTCATCTATATGTTCCTCTCTGTTTTATACTGTGATGGTAAGCTCACCACTCCAAGCGGTGGTGAGAGTATATGTTAGCTTGGATGTAACCAAACACCAGGTTTTTGTATGGGTTTTATATTGCAGCCACCAAACACAGGGTCTTCAAAAATTGGCTGAAGAGGAACGGGTCTGGCCGCCTCTTTGTGGGCAACCAAATGGGCTGCAAAACATGGTTTTCTACTCGTTTTCCCAGGACCAGGCCCAGCTGGGCCACGGATGCAAGATGGCCAAAATGGCTGCAGGAAACCAAACACGTCCCTACCCTATTTACCGTGCGGAGCCAGCCCAATGCTCACCATCACACCACGAGTCCACGACCCATTCCGCCTGTCCCACGGCCGAAATCAGGACAAAAGCTCACAAGTTACAAGATGACAAATGATCTGCTCTACATGTATGTTTTTTTACATGTGTTTACCTTTTTTATGGCAGATTTTTACATACACTAAAAAATACTGTAACTTATTAAGCACATCACTGTTCCACACAACTCACAATCAACCAGACTCCGTAAGACTTTTAGAGTTAAAGCTAACCATAGTTGTTAAGCAATTGAGGTCCCTGCTTAACGGGGGGCAACTTGTATGAGATCTGGGCTTCATGTGCGATCAAAGGATCGAGTATCCTGGACCATTGGATGTGAAACATGTGGTACAGATCCGATTCGTGGAGGTGGTGGAACAGTTTTGCAAATAAGACCCCCTCCGTCCGGAAAAGGGTGTCGGTGTCGTGACATGACATTTTTTGAAAACCCCCACGGATTTTTCTCGTCCATCACAAATCCCGTCGTCCTCCTCCTCGCGTCCCCTCCTCCTCGCTCGCACCCCGCGTCGCCGTCCTCCGTCTGTCTCGCCGCCGTCTCCCCACGCCACGCCTCGCTGCATCCCGCCCCCGCCCCTTCTCCTCCTCCGTCCTCGTCCCCCTCCCCCTCTCCTTCTACTCGCGACGCGTCCCCGTCGTTTCCATCTCACTGGTCGCTTCCACCGTTCCACGCACTGCCTCGGCTGGATTCGTGGAAAAGGTTGATTTTTTCAACCTTTTTCCCGGATCCGGTGGCGGCGATGCTAGTTCAGGCGGCAGAGACACTAGATCATGCGACAGCGATGCGGTGGCGATCCCGTGGCGACGATGCGATCCGGAACCCTAGCGGCAGGATGCGGCGCTCAACGATGCAAGGTAAAGAATCCGTCTTTACTCACGGTGATCCCTTCTCTTCCAACCTGAGAAATTTAACTGTCTTCTCTAGGAGTACTCTGCTGTTGGATTGGTTCATGTCAGTACAACTGGATGTCTGAAGTCTAGAATGAATCATTTATTTGTATCCATGACTTGCATATGACTGTAACTTGACTGAAAATGTCGTAGTCAGGGTTCAATAAGTCCTTGTTGCAAACATACAGAAATATGTTCTCTCATCTCTCGTTTAGGAGTATGTCTTAAGATAGAATTTTCTTAGGGCCTTACATATTGTTGGAAGCATACATAAATAGGTCTCTCTCTTTAGAGAAATCTAGTACAGAAAAAAAAATTGACCACAAGATGCTAATCATCTTACTGACATTAAACTAAAAGAACATATACGAGTTCGCTAGTTCTTGCTGATAAGAGTATATATAGATGAGGGTGAAGCTATAGAACAACCTCTTTAAATTCAGTACTACCCCAATTTCAGAAGATGGAGTAATATGCATTGGCATATTCAAATAAACTAAGATGGAATACATGTATTTCGTGGGTGTTGCATTTCAAGATTTCATTCCACTAAAAGACAATATCAGGTTCTGGAACCTGAATTATAGGTTCACTTGTACGAAAATGCTGCGCCAAGCTGCATGAAAGGCACAAGCTTCCATACTTCCAGAAATTTGACATTTGCCATTTGCGCAAGCTGCATAGTAGTCAGGGTCTGTTTTAACTATGTAGGCTGTGATATTTCTAACCAAAATCAAACAGTATTGAGCTAGCAAGTTTCAGGACGTGTACTATCTCCTGTTTGAGTAAGAAACAACAAGATTTTAACCTGCATGTCATTTGCAAATCACAAATTTGGAGTACTTTCTTTCTCCTGTAGGAACATGTCATTTGCAAATTACAGGAATAAGAAGATTTTAACCTGTACTCCAAATCAAAAAATGTTGGAGCCAATATTTTCAAAAAGAAATGATGCAGCATGATTACAATTTACAACTCTCTTGCTGCTCTACTAATTTCTCTCATGTGATGACATGCAGCATGTACTAGCAAGAAGGAATCAACTGGTTAGCATTCCTGAGACGGTTCAGCATCTTTCTTAAGAGAGGAACACAAGCCTGGGAGCAGCAGCATGAGCAGGGGAGCCTGGTGCTGGGCGGAGGTGCTGGTGCCGGCTGGGAGCAGCAGCACGAGCAGTTATGTGCCCTATATTCCTGAACAAGTAGGTTCCTAGTCCTCTATAATTAGGATGACTCGATGCATCAAATTTTGTGCACAAAGAAGTGGTTCTCAAGATCGGATGGAATTTGTTCTAGTTTGCAGTACACTTTTATATTTAAAAGACGAGGGTTGTTTGAAATATTGTTCACTATTCCTCTCTTGTCACCAAAGATGTAGATACACAAGGACATTGAGGAATGCAAGAAGGAACACTGAGTGGATGGAATATGGCCATTAAGCTGAACATAATGGTACAGCGAGATGTCATTATTTCAGTTCTATGAGTTATGTTTTTGCACTAATTTTGATACATCACTTTTTCCTGTTTCAGTTCCAGCCCGATGATGTATTGATGACAACTAACAAGAAGATTGGTGAATACTACCACCTTTGATGTAGTCTGAACTCCTGGACCAAAAAGCTGGAGAAGGAGCCATTTTCAGTTTTTGATTTTATCGCTGGCACAATTCGCAACTCGTGCCTCGATTGTATTATGACATTTTTGTTATCCAGATGTATGACTTTCTGAATGATATAATTGCTATGGTGAAATTTAGCTATATATGAGAACAATAATAGGTTCTTGTACACAAACCGAGTTATGTACTCATGTCACTGATTGAGCTTGCAACATCTGAGAAGTAATCTTCAGTTTACTTATATGAGCTGGACCATTTGACAGAACTGAGTCGTGTATTCCAAACAGAGACTTGTATTCCACAAATAGAGTTATGTACTCATGTCACTGATTGAGCTTACGACGACTGAGAAGTAATGTTCAGTTTACTTGTATGAGCTGGACCACTTGACAGAACTTAGACGTACACAAACAGAGTTATGTATCCCACAATTTTCAGATAGTAAACCTTGAATGGCACTAAGATGTATCATAGCTTGCCTGATTCTAGTTTGAATGCAAAAAAATGAATGTACGAGTAATTTCCAACAGGAACTGACCGTTTCATCTCCGGAACTAAAGAATGAACATCCAAGAAATCGGTGCCCGAGAAGAGGACCAAAATAACTCAATAAATACAGTAGCAGTTCACTTCTATTTATACCAGCTAATAAATCAATAGAGAATTGCATAACTAAATCTGGAACACATGCACAAATAGGAGAATGCACAGGCGAAACTAAAAAATCACGTAGAATGCTAAATTGGTTACTATGTCCACTGAACCAGTTTTTCCAGCTCATTACATAGTACAGAGCTCCAATAACACGAGATGCTAAGCAACACCATCGAACAGTAGCTCATATACAATATTTAAGGACCTCCAGAAGACAAACAAACTCATTTTTTCTTCGGACACTTGCGGCTGTCATGTAACACAAGTTCCTTGCATGTGCCGCAAATGCGTGGCACCCGCATAGAAACGCCTAATTTCTTCTTCGGATCTGCCTTCTTTTCCTTGTCTCTATGGCCTTTAATCCTCAGCATGTGCCCCTCGCGTTGACACTGGTTGGCGTTAGAATATCAACCTGAGTAGGAAAGGAGCTACCAACAAAGGATTCTTGCTCTTCTTGTGAACTATGTGTTATAGCAAGTCCAGACTGGGAAACAACTGACTCGAGTTCACGCAGACCTGAATTGAGCAAGTCTAGTGCTCCATTAGAGTTTTTCGCATGTCGGATGATATCTTCCAACTTATTTCGTGCATCTGAGATCTTTCTTCTTGTATCCATGTCAACACGCTCATTGGGATTAACTTCAAGTGGATTTCCTTCCACGTCATAGAGAATATCCCTACGAAAAATATAATTAATAATGGGAACAATCCTAATCTGTTCAAAATTGCTATAAACTATGGAAACACAATTACCTTTTGCACATCTTCTCCCATCTTTTCAGCACATAAAAGTTTGGAAGTTCATTTATTTTTGCTCCCCTCAAGACACGTATGATATGGCGGCACACGATGCCCTTGGACTCAAAAAGCATACATGAACATTTGGCTATCATGGCTGCTGTTTGTAAACAAACTTCCCTTACCTTGTTTTTCCGATGACTTTGATCACTGACATATACGATTTTGAGCCCCTCCACATCTTTGTGTCCTGGACATCGCAATGCTCTCTAGCAGCAAGTACCTCAGATTGAAACAAGTCAAAAACCTCATGAGTGAATATCAGGCTACCTTGTCTTTTCTATTTCCCAACATGACAGCAATCTGGGTGTTGTGTGTAAGCTCGTGTGGTCAGCAACCAACTCTTGTCTCTGACATTTCAGGGCTGTGTCAAACCTAAGCCAAAACTCGACAAAGGCGAGCTGGCGGCGAATGAAATTCTTGAAAAATGAGTTTTCACTCTCTGACCTCGAGGTTGTTCTGAGAATACCAGCTAGGGGAATGCCCATGAAGTATGCCGGCACCCATGACTCACGGATATGGTAACATTTGCAAACCATGCATTTTCTTGCAGGCGAAACTCTAACATTACAGACTTCCAATTTTCCTCAAATTCTGCAGGTGTTTCAGAATTCCACACACAAGTATTCAACCTCCTATAGAAGAATTCGTCGGTTCTCAATTCAAGTGAGACCTTGTCAGGAACCTTCCGCAAAATGTGCCACATGCACAAACGATGTACTGTACCAGGGAGAACTGCCTCGATGGCATTTTTCATGCTACCACTCTCATCTGTTATGATAACTCCAGGAGCAACCCCACCCATGGATTTAAGAAATGCTTCAAACAACCATATGTAGTCTTCTATCGTCTCATTCAGCAAAAATCCTCCACCTAAAAAGACACTTTGCATATGATGGTTGATACCAGTGAATGGCGCAAAAGATATAGTTGTATTGGTTAGTGCTGTATGTGGAATCAAAGGACAACACGTCATGGAAATGACTGTAATTTTTCCTGCTAGTTGCATCTGCCCAAAACAAACGCAATAATAAGCCAGCTTCATCGACATCATACTCAAAGAAAAAGGCAGCGTTGAGTTGCTTCAATCTAGCGAACTGGTCAACTAGCATTTGAGCATCACAATTCTTGATTTTATTTTTGAACTCAGAATAGTAATTCTGCAAGTCTTTCTTCGTGCATCCCACTTTCTGAAAGCTCCCTACTCCAACATGAAGTAACCTATATGCTTGGGCTATTCCGATGCTAGCTTTGTGGCAATCAAATAGTGCTGACTTCACTTTCTCACTTACTTTTCTGTTTGATCTAATTAGGCGTTGATTTCTTGGAGAAACTAGTTCATGATTGTGGTGCTCAACCATTGAAGCAATGTTATATTTTCCTTCACTATCCCGATTGACATAAATATGAGCATCACATCCACACCGTGTTACTTTGACCTTTCGTCTTTTATTTGAATCATTCTTGTCCAAGTGGTTAACTAAATGAGTACCTTTCATGGACCTGTACCCCTCCCTTGCGCACAAGAAACGCTTCCAGTGAATTACATTGTTCACCACCCTTTGCGGCCCTAGACGGACACCAAATCCCACTTGATGAGCGTAATTCTTGTAAAATGCCTCTACAGAAGCAATGTCCTCAAATCTCATTCCTACTGTTGGTTTGAATGCATCATCACACACTGGTTTAACAATGAACCCTGAAAAAATAGACATGTAAAGCCCACTGTATCTGACATGCCAAATGACTGAAGATTCAAAACTGGCATTTTCAGGTAAGATAACATGTTTCTTCAATTTGAGAAAATGTACTTATGTGATATCATGCGCTCATGCCAAAGGTAAACATAGAAATCAGGTGAACATTACAAATTGTTCATTTGAATTCAGCTAAAAGAAAAAATATACAATCGACTGTACACTTACATCTTGAGAAAAGCATTGTCTCTTCTTGGGTGTAGAGAACTCACTTAGAGGAAGCATCCTGGAATTAATGTCCGAAAAAGAGTCGACATCACATAAATCTGTCATTCCCAAACTATTGACCGATTCTGCAAAAATAAATAAAAGAACACGCTGAAGCACACATGCTTGGCATGAAGAACAAAAATACATTAAAACTATAGATGCCAATAATTTACCTGAGATGGTTGGTAAGGTACGCGGATTGGGCAGGCATGCAAGGGCCGACGACTGTGATGTCGCACTGGTCAACTCCATTTAGAAGAACAGTACTGTAGTCAATCTCACGATCAGTAACAGGACATTAAAATCTAATGACCTTCTACTGGATCTAGTCTAAAGGAAATGCAGCTCCTAGTAGAGAAGGTTACTGAACCAGTGGACTGCTTCCATTTCATGTTACAGAGCACCCAAAAAATCAAAATTGGTTAATTTCTCCATAGTGTAGCTAGTAACAGGCTTCAAAATTAGATACGGAACTCAATAGATTCCAGTAAAATAACAGGGACATGCGGATGTATTAGCGCATGACATTTACAAACATAAACTTTGGCAACTAACCGTGGCTTGAATACTCTGTGGGCGATCTGTCGGCGCCGTCCCAAATTTTCTTGACGAGCTGTAGCCACGTCACTACGACTCCATTGTCGCCACAACAGAGAAGGGGAGAGGGAAGGTTCTTCGTCTTCTCCCTCGATGCACGCCGACACAAGATGGGGATGGGCTGGTACAGGAACTGGAGCCGCCGTCGTCGCTGCCGGCTTCGTTGATTTGGGAACTAGGTTCAAAGAATGGGAACAGAGGGTACAGAACTAGAATACTGAGGAAAACGAGGTCTTATTTGCAAAACTGTTCCACCACCTCTACGAATCGGATCTGAACCACACAGAGATGAGGTAGATAGACCAGGGACGGGGAGGTAGAGGCGGGCGGGACGAGGCCAAAACAGACCAACCAAACCCTAGCTCCGTCCATGGAGGCGGCGCTATGACCCTCCGACGTGGCCACCGTCTGGACGTGGCACCGATTGGCCGGGGACGCGGAGGATGGCGGCCAGATCGGACGATCCCGATGTCTCGCCGGAGTCCTCGTTGCCGGCGGCGGCGGCGGCCGGCGGCGAGATCTGGGGGACTCTCGAGGAGCTGCTGCTCGCGTGCGCCGTGCGCCGCCACGGCACGGCGAGCTGGGATTCCGTGGCGGTGGAGGTGCAGTCCCGCAGCAGCCCCTCCGCCGCCGCGCGGCTCTCGCCCAACAGCTGCCGCCTCCGCTACCGCCTCCTTCACCGTCGGTTCGCCGACTACGACGGCGAACCCGACGCCGCCGCCGACGCGTGGGTGGAGGAGCTCCGGAAGCTGCGAGTCGCGGAGCTCCGGCGCGAGGTCGAGCAATACGATCTTCGATCGGGTAAAAAACAACAGCCCGAAAAATATACAAAAAGATGGAAACTTCATTCAAAACGCTTTAGTTCATCCTGTTCGTTCAGTGCGGCCTCTCGCGGGCCGTACGATGCTGATCGGTCCGTGGATGTTATCGCGAAAAGAAAATGCTTATTTTTTTATTTTTGTTGGCACGGTCAGGTCGTTGAAATCAAAGGTGAAACGGCTCAAGGAGGAGCGGGAGAGGAGCCTCTCCGGCGAGGCCACGCCGGCGGCGTCCAAGGAGGAACGGGAGGCGGGGAACGAGGAGGCGGCGGGGAGAACAGGGTCTCTGGCGAGGCGGCGTCCGACCCGTCATGCAAGGAGTCCAACTCGTCAGATCTGAAGCCACCGCCAGGGCAAGACTCCGGCGGTGCCGCCGACGACGGCAAGCGGAGGTGAAAGAGGAGCCCGCCGCGAGCGTGGTGGCCGTGAAGAAGGAAACCTCGGGCGAGTCGGTGGCGGGGTCGAAGGAGGCCGACGCGGAGAAGGATAACATCGACGTGCAGAGCTCGGCCAGCCCGTTGCGTCGGCGGCGTCGTCGACCGCGGAAAGTCTGCGGCGACTTGTTGGCCTCCACGTCGGCGCCCCTGGCCCTCCCGGCGGCAGAGACGGAGCCGCTCTGCGCCTTCCTCGAGTCGGTACGGACCAGCAAGTCCGGCTCGGTGTTCGAGCGGCGGCTCGAGAGCCAGGTAAATTTCTTGTCCGTTTGCCTTTGTTTTGAGGAAAGAAATCCGTCATTTTTCATTTCCCACCCTATCACACTCGGTAAAAAAAATGAAAATGCTATATTTTCCGTCTTGTTCACCCAAATAATTGAGTCGTCATGTTCATTAACAAATACTTCCACGTGAGACCCGTTGATTTTTCTTTTCGATGAAAACAACCCCATGGGTGTGAGAATCTTTGATCGGGCGTATGTAATCATGAAACAATTTATTTGATTAGGCAACAAATAACAATGCAACTACACGATTGCTTTACTTCCAAATTCGAACACTCCTCTTGGCGAGGCAAAGAAGTACTTGGAATCTTGCTGTTCGCACGCACGGCCTCGTCTCGATCGGTACGTCCTGGCACGAACGCGATCGATCTGGAACGTCCAATACGCGATGAGTTGGCGATAAGGGGTGGGTTGTGGTGGGCCCTGACCCAAACACCGATGTCCTCTTTTGTTGGTGTTTGCGTGTGGGTCCAGTTTGTCGGCCACTTGGAAGTAGCTGCCGCCGGCCCCTGCCACACAGAATACAATCTAACTTTCTCCTCCAAATGGACTTGCTATTTTTTCCCTACAGAAAAAAGGCAGCAAAATCGTGGTCTCACATGCGCTCTGTGTAGATTTTCGTATTCTATTTTTTAAAATCCTTTTCGTATTCTATTTGAAAGTAATCGTTGGTGGCTTTCTTACTCACCGACTGACCCGAACTATTTTTTTCAGGAGAGTGGCGAGTACAGGGGAACCATCAGGCGCCACGTGGACCTGGAGATGATCAGATCCAGGCTGGAATCTGCGGGGCCGCTGGTGGGCCAGGCAACACGCGCTACGCATCGGCCTCCGAGTTCTACCGCGACCTGCTGCTGCTCTGTGCCAACGCGCTCGTCTTCTTCCCGCGCGGCTCCAGGGAGCACGCCGCCGCGGCCAGGACCCGCGCGCTCGTCTCCAAGCGCATCTCGGCGAGTCTCCATCGGGGCGGCATCGGGGCTTCGGGGAAAGATGCTGCCGTTCCCGTCGTGGGCGGCGGCCCCACGGCAGACGGCGCGAAGAAGCCCAAGGATGACGCTGAGATCGCTGGTTCGCTCCTCGAGAAGGCAGCGCCGATTATTGTTTGTCGGAAGCGGAGCTCCATCGCGAAGGCTGCGGCCGCTGCTGCTGGCAAGGACGAGAAAGTGGAGAAGGGAGACACGGACGAGGAGGAGGGCGACCAGGGCAAGAAAAGAAGGGAGACGCCAAGGACAAAGCCAGGGGGCTGAGGACAAACAAGAGCCGAGGCCCTGTCAAGAACTCAGCTCCAAATCAAAAGACAGGGAAGGCTTCAGAGAGCGCAGTGGCTGCTTCCGAAGGGATGAAGAAGTCCGACAAGAAGGGCGGCAGCGGTGGCAAGGCGCCGGCAGCGGCAGGCGGCGTCATCAAGAAACGAAACGCGGTGGACTTTCTGAAGCGGATCAAGCAGAACTCATCGCCTTCAACAGAGAGGGTGTCACTGCTGGAGACGCTGAAGCTCTCTGCGGCGACAGAGCAGAAGAAGGCTGGCAAGGGCGATGGCCGGAAGGAGCCCGGCAGCTCCTCTGGCTCGAAGAAGGCTGCTGCTGCTGCCGCCGATACAGGGTCGGGAGGAAGGAGAGGCCGGCCGCCGAAACGGGCCACCGCGTCTCCGACACCTCCGCCGGCCAAGAGGGCCAAGGATGACCGGCCGACGAGGAAGCGTGGGAAGAAGTGATCGAGTGGGAGGCGTCAGGAAAAGACTGGCAGTGTGTACATTTTGTAGGGCGGTAGGAACTTCTGGAACGTTTGATTCCAGTGTTGTAGGAGAGGATCGATGGATGGGATCTTGTTTTTCTTTTGGACGGGGGTGAACGAAACTGACTTGCGCGGGTCTCTCAGTCTCGTGGGACTAGGGTGAGGGCAGGAAGGCGTTCCCTTGCAAAACTGTTGTGGTGTATGTTTTGGACTAGACATTGAAACTTTTATACTAGGAAGAACAAACAATTAAAGGATTGAAAGAGGAATCACTTGTATTCATGTCATGTGACCGAAAATGGCTTGCAATCAGGCGACCGACTCCTCTGCCTTTCCCTCGTACGCCTTGCCTGCTTTCCCTCCCGTGCGCCAGCCCCTGACTGGCGCCAACCATGGACATGGTGAAGCTTCAAATTCAGAGGTCTAGATCTGTGTTGAGCCCAGGAAACAGTGAGAATGTGGCTGGGTCTCCTTCTTGTGCGCCATAAGGATCGGCGAGCCGGATTCGAGGCCGGCGACACCTCCGCGATATCGATGCCCCCATGGGTATGGTATATGTTAAGGTTTTCACATTTCTTTTAAACATTTGGGGGTACGATGTATATGTAGAGCGCTTACAACTTGACCCCCAAATCATATAATTGATTTTTTGATGGTTATACCGAAAAAACCGCTGGGTATTCCTCACCGCACCAATGTCAAAGTGCTTGTCCCAAAGAACAATGTGTTCCTTGAGATCAGCCTCCAGACTTCAGTAAAACCCTCGTCGTCCATGTCAAGAATCTCCTCATCATAGTTTGTTACATATTCTTGAGAGACAAAATCTTTATTTGCAACATTTATGAATTGCAAAAGGTATCATCATCGACATCGCAATGCACACAAAATCAAATATAAGCTACATGTATCTCCTATTGATTGCATTCAACATCACAAGAAAACAATTAAAAAACTGGGTAAAAGGGAAAATATTACCCTTCTGATATATCGTCAAACGTGTTGGTGACGGGTGTCAACGAATCGACCAATGGTCAAGGCACCTTGCCTTTCTTTTCCAGATTAAGATGGAACATGAAGACCTTCTCTGTCTCGGTCGGGTTGTTGAAACTTTGTGGAAGCTGAGCTTTATCGCCTTCTTTCTATGTAGCTTTAATGTTTCTTTTTTAGTTGCAAAGTCGGTTGTAATCACCTTAATCTCAAATGCTCTTACTCCTCTTGATAAAATGAAAACAACATTGTTGTCGTTTAAAAACATAAGTGCAGAACCTTTCCCAATTGATACAAGATAAGGACCGATAAAAATATGTTTTTTTCTTGCAAAATTAAGTGTTGTATATACTACACCATTACAGTGAAAACATGTAAGGTGTGTTTGGGAAAAAAGTTGTTTAGTATTTTATAATATTGTGGTTTCCGAAAATACAATGGTTTTTGAACACTTTGAGGTTTTATACATTTCAGTGTTGACGAAAGTCACTAGTTTTTAAGTATATAAAAATGATGTTCGTACCTCTTTTTTAAAAATGAAAATATTTGTTGTCTAGGCATGAAAATATAGTAGTTTTTGAATGCTTCTATTTTAGAAACATTTTGCTGCCAAACAGAGCCATCACATGAGGAGGCAGCCTAATATTTTACCGGAGCCTATTCTTTCAAAATAAAATGCAATGTACTCCCGTACTATATTTTAAAAAAATGGTTCAGTATATACTGCACTACTGCAGCGGAAAAATGTAGGATTTTTTTTTTGCCATACTAGATTTTGCCTATTTTACTTTTGTCATTCTAAATTTTGACATTTTGCTTTTAACCTTTTGATGGGTAAAAACGAAAGCAAAACAACAACACTAGGGGCAAAGGCAAAACAAAATTGATTTTCATTTTGCTTTTGCCCCGGGGCGTCTCCAATGTGAAAATAGCGCTCGGTCTTAGAGGAAAAGGCAGCCTAATACCCAGTCTCAAACATTGTGTGGGTGGATCATAAGCTAAAAATTCTTAAGGTCGTCCCTACCGCTATGGCTCGGCCACATGCAATAGAAAAATGATTTCCCCAACTCTTCTCCGACGCAGCGCATGTATGGTTCGATACCTCACGCGAAAGGAATAAAAATAGAAGGTGGGTTCCAGCTTATTTCCATTGACGGTCGAGTAAACATTGGAAGTGTTTCAATTAACTATAACACATGTTGTGGGGCCTAGCTTGTGGTCTCTTTAACCTTAAACATTAAACATTGGAGACACCCCCACAGAGTGCAAACCTGATGTAATAATACCAGGAACTTGGAGGGCAAAAACAAAATGTCATAATTTGGAGTGACAAAAGTAAAATGTGCAAAAACTAGTGTGCTAAAAACAAAAATTTCCCAAAAATGTAGTATTGTTGTTGACCCGTCACATGCTGATGCACCATAATTTTTAGGTAACCTGAAATAATAAAAACATAACCATTTAGCTGAATACTTGCAAAATAAAATATATTAGTGTAAACGACAATTCAACTGTATTAAATAATAAAATGATTAAAATGCGGTGAGCGTGGATCGAACACGCGACCTTCAGATCTTCAGTCTGACGCTCTCCCAACTGAGCTATCCCGCAAGTTGTCTAAATTTTGGGTAAATTTATATGATACCTTTAGAATAGTCTTTTCATTCTGCTGGCAGCGCCTACAACGATTATGCCATGTTGGCCAAGCATATTGCCCGAGGTAAATTTGGTCGATGCACAATGTTTTGTACCTTAGTTTGGCTCTTACTTTCTTGGCTGGTTGTTATTTTTTTAACACTCTTCATATTTTCTTTGCACCTCTTGCCGAAATTTTGCGCGACAAAGGATCAAGAAATTTTGACAAATTTTTGCAAGCAATGACTAAAACATTGGCACGTCATATTATGGAATCATCAAACATACCTTAGAGAACAGTTCAAACAAAAAAACCTTAGGAGAAAAAACAAAGCAACCACTCTTTATTCAGATAAAAGGTCCACAAAGTGCCCGACTTTAAAATTAATAAAGCCATCAACGACAGTTTACGAGACACTGAAAGCACAACTTAGATGCACCAAACAACAAGCAAATAAAGAATACAAAAAAAGATCCCAGTTTAATCTTCGAGGCCAACGTCCGTCGACAAGGTATGCACAAAGGAGATGAACGTCGTGAAGCCATGCACAATCATGCCATTCGCCTCCCCCTGCTTGTCGTCACCCTTCGTCGACCCCCTGCTTGTCGTCACAATCATGCCATTCGCATCCCCCTTCGAAGAAGACCCCGGTCTAATCGCCCTGACTCTCGAAGAGCGCCGTACCATTGAAAGGCAGAGCAGCTCACCCTAGAGCACCAAGCACACACGGGCCGGTTTGCAAATGAAGAGAACCCGACAGTGACAACTCTGCACGCGAGCATCTCACAAACGGCACCGTCGGCACCGATGACTCGGCAAGACACAAGCTTCTGGACCAGATCACGAAAGGAATACACGGTAAGAAGCTGGCAAGAGCCGCCATGGAAGGTTAGAGCTTAGCCAGGCTGATGTCTCCAAACACATCCGCCAGGATGTTGTTGCCGTGCAAGGGAACCCTTTCCTTTCTCCTCCAAGCTCAAGGGCGCCGACCTACGGACGCACTGACCACTTGCGGAAAATGAGACAACAAGCAAAAGTGAACTTCGATTGAACCAGATACCACATCGCCGCAAGGAACACGTCGTCACAAGCAACCTGACGAGGTGTTAACTCGGCAAATCCCATGGTAGCACACCTAGGGTTGAGAATACGAACGAGATTGGTAGCACTGGCGATTATCTACGGCTGACAAGCAAGGATTTACCCAGGTTCAGGGCCCTCGTGTGGAGGTAACACCCCTACGTCCTGCTTGTCTGATTATTGATGAGGTGAACACAGGTGTTACAAGGGTCTCGGCGAGATGTCGATCTCGCCAAGGGTTCTGAGGCTAGAGTTGCGCGTATGCTATCGTGTCCTTGATCGGGGACCCTCCCAGCCTTTATATAGGAGGCTGGGTCTCGGGTAACCGACTAGGATTACAGATATGGCAAGTCTAAACCGAGTTAATCTATGCCTAACTTGGAGAGCAATCCTTCCTTGCGGGTCCCTTCATGGGCCTTGGTCTTGTTATCTTGATGGGCCTCCATATACGTGCACCAGGTACCTTCACAGTGGGTCACCCGAAGGGTAGGCCCACGTCAGTAGCCCCCGAGTGCCTGGCTGACTCGAAGATTCGGGCAGGGACTCCTCCGTAAATGCACGTCTTATCTTGCTTGAGTATTTACTCAGTCGACAAATATTTCGACTGACCACTGGCTGCTGTGATAGGAATGTGTTGGAGCCAACTTTTAAGTCGACTAATGTTCTGGACAGCTTTACTGCCTTTATGACATGTGTTGGGGATAATGACATAGTAGGCCTGGTACACTCGACGGATCGGGACCAGTTAACTGCTCTTGGGCAAAACCTTACTAGCCTACATCAAATTCGAGTCCCCAGACTCGAACCCGGAATCGACTGGTCAGGATCGACTCAGGCCGCGGAGGTCTTACGGAGTCGACCTGCAGTATAACTGTTGAGGGTACCTAGCGCGTCCGCCAGGATTTTCTTCGTGCCGTCAGACACGGAAAATTTCAGAGCTAACGCAGTATGTGCGCGCCCCGGCCCATTCGACGGATCGAAGGGTCTTACCTATGCACCATGTATGCAGCTTCCAAGGATCGAAGATACATCTTGGGGAGATTGTGATCTGATTTGCATTATGCGTCCAGCTAAGTAGCTGAGTCGAACACTATTCGACTGATCATGATATCTTTTGTCTGACTATCGGGTGCGCGTCAGCGCTCCCGATGGGAGTAGCCCCCGAGATTATGCTTAATTGTTTGCAGTTGAGGATAATCTCATTCTCAAGAAATTTGTAACACTCGACTAAATGTCGAGTCGCTCCCGATGGGAGTGCAGATCGGTATAACCCGAATAATGTTTTGCTTATTTTCCACTCTCCCCATGACATCAGGGATGACGTTGGTTGGCGACTGCGCCATCTGACAAACAATGTCACGCGCTGCGTGACAGATGGGACGTGACATGTGGGCCCCCAACTGACAGTGTTGACCAAACGGCGACGCCTGTTTTGATGGGACTTGACCGCCCTGGCGCGATTTTCACGGCGTGCGTGATGATGGTTCCTCGTTTCTCGCGCGTAGTGGGCGGAGTGGCCCGTGACGGTTGCTCTCTTATGCTGCCACGTGTACGGCCAGATACGCCATTGCACGCGAGGCCCGTTTTGCACGGTTGTGATTTGAGGGCCCATAGTGGTAAATAGCGCGGCGGTGAGAGAGATTTACTCACTTGCCATTTGCTTCCGCCGCCGCTTCCTTTCCATCGTCTTCCTCCTCGCGCCTTTGCCATTGTTTTGCCTCGCCCCATCTCCACAGCTTTTTGCGCACTCTTCGCCATGGCCAAGGGAGACAAGCGCAAAAAGGCCGCCGCCGATGCGGCTACTGCTGCCAAGGCCGCTCCGGCCACCGCATCCGCGAGCACCGCGGCTCCCCTGAGGAGGAAGACCGGCGACTGGGCGCGGTCTGACCTCTCGGTGTCCAAGGTGGATGGATACCGGCGTGACGGGCTGCTGCCCCCGGCGGATGTGCTGCCCACGCGCATCCCTGGCGACGAGGTAACCCCAGCGCCCAAGGAGCATGAGCGCGTCTGCTTCCACGACTTCGTGGTCAGGGGCCTCTCCTTCCCCATTCATGATTTTCTGCGTGCACTGATGTACGCATACAAGGTACAACTGCATGATTTCTCGCCCAACGCGATCATGCATGTTGCTGTTTTTATCGTTTTGTGTGAGTGCTTTCTGGGTGTTCACCCGCATTGGGGTCTTTGGAAGAAGATCTTCAATGTGAGGAGGAATGCGGGTGCCGCTGGTGTGTACGCCGTTGGCGGACTCATCATCCAAGCCCGCAAAGAAGTCGAGTATTTCGACATCCGCCTAGTCGACTCCGCGCAGAACTGGCGCAAGAAGTGGTTCTACTTCACCTCTCAGCAAGAGGGGCTGCCGGATTTTGTTGAGCACACGCCGTTGGTGAAGACCCGAGCGTGGTTGCACCAAACTTCTGCGGCGGAGGAGGCGGAGGCCAAACCTTTGATGGAGAAGATCGAGAAGCTGATGAAGACCACAGGCCGCGTAGTCAGCGGCCTGCACTTGATCTCGACCTTCATCAAGAGGGATGTGCAGCCGCTGCGGGCGCGGGTGCACCCATGTGGGAATTCCAAGGCGTGCATGACCCGACACGCCTGACCACAGAGCCTCTGCCTTCGAAGAAAGCGGTGGAGGACCGGGTTCGTGCCATCACCAAGCTGACGAAGAACGACCCGTGTCCCCTCGACTGTCCGGTGGATCCCTATGACAGCGAGCACCCACTTCCTGAGGTATGCATTTTGCTTTGCTGAATTTGCTTCGTCTGTATTCATGCTGAGTCACTCGAAAAATAAGTTTGTGTGATATGTATGTAGGGCCACCCTTCCTTTGTCAGCCTACCTCCACTGCCCGAGGGTGGAGAAAATGCTGAGGTAGAAGTGCTGGATGCGGAGCTAGAGGAGGAGATATCTCTGGCTTCCGCTCACACACCCGAAGAAGGCGAGGGCTCGGAGCAAGAAGAAGAAGGCCAGGAGCTAGCTCGCAAGAAGCGTCGCTTGAAGAAGGTTGCTTCGACTGCCAGCACCCTGGAATCGGAGCAACCGACTGAGCTAGACGATGATGACTCGAGCTCATCATCGCCTATTGCAAGGGATCCTGTTGCAGTGGCGCCCCTTCGCATGGCGCCTCCGGCCAGCGCTCCTGGGTTCACCAGATTTGTCGACGTCCATAGCCTTGTGGATGACGACGACGATGATGACAGGTATGCTTTTGCTCACCACTCCCTTTTTTCTTGCATCGTTCTTTCTTACAATTGCTGATTTTGGTTTCGTGTGACGCTATGTTCCAGCCCTATGAGGGATGATGGCCCACGGGACGTCACTCCTCCAGTTGCACCGGAAGTGAGCCTGGCGACTGAAGAAGTGGCGCGGGTCGAGCCGCACCCGACAGCTGAGGCGAGTGCACCCCCGAATCCTCCGGAGTTCACGCCGTCCACCTCGGGCACAGCTTCGCCTCTGCCTCGTGACCACGTAAGAATATGTTTTTTGCTTGAATTTCTATCGGGTGCGCGTCAGCGCTCCCGATGGGAGTAGCCCCCGAGGCTATAGGCAACTAGCATAGTTGGCTATAGGCTCAAAGAAACATCTTCCCATTTTTGCTGTTGTGCTAAGTTTTTTGCTGGGCAGCCCTTCATCCTCCGTATGATGGAAGACGCCGCCACATACGTGCGAATGGAAGAGGAGCGCGACCAACTTCGCTTGAAGATGGAAGAGGCGGCCCGTAAGTGTTTTCTACTTGGTTTTGATCTCTCTTTTTTGCATGTGAGAAAAACTGATGTTTTTTGCAGGTGAGCGCAAGGCCGCACTCGACCGCGTTCGGGAACTCGAGGAGGAGCTCAAGTCCCAACGCGAAGACGCAGAGCGGAAGGCACGACAGGCGAAGGAGTCTGAAGGCCTTCAGGCGGCGCGGCTGCGCGCATTGCGGACGTGGTTGAGGGTGGGATTTTTTTTTGCGTGCGACTGCGTAAGTCAATTTTGCTTAATTTTTGCTAACCCAATGGTCCTATGCTTATTAGGTGCTCTTGACATGAAGCCCGCACCCGAAGGCGCGGCGGACGAATCACTCGAAAGTGCCGTCGCGCTTTTGATTTGCTGTGCGCCCAAGTCAAGGATCGCCTGAGCCAGTCGAAGGGCGCCCTCGCTGCTGTCTATCGGAGCATCTTCCCCCAAGGAGATGTTCCTTCGTCGACTGAGGAGCTAACCCAGCTTTTTGGCCCAGGATCTTCGACCTTGGCGGACTTCGTGCGCGCCCAAACGGTATGTGGCTCGGAGTCCGCATTTATGCTGATGCAGCTGCACGGGGTTGTCGCTGATTTCGAAAAGATCGTCTGGCTTTCCCAAGAGGGCCGAAATGCCGGCGACTCCCCTGGAAGCCATCAAAGAGCGATCAGCCCAGCTGGGGAAGGACATGATCGCCATGATGGAGAAACGAGCGGCCAACGCTGCCGAGCGTGCAGCTCGCAATGCTAGGGCTAGGTCCGAGTCAGTATCTTAGGGTGTAGCTTCGAGTGCTACTTTGGTTATGCTTGTAATGAACTCGTGCTTGATGATGAATATGAAGTTATCTTTTGCGATCTTTTAATTTTTCGACTGATCTCGTGGGATTCAAGCCCCCGAGTATGTTTTGCGACTCCTTATGTAGGGAAGGCCTCTCATGCTTTTTGCCTCGTTGTTTCTGACAGCGTGGGACGGCTGCCGTGCCTGAGGCTTCTCCGTCCACGACTGCTCCCTCTCACCTCCCAAACGCAGCAAGAATGACCAAAAGATCATCGACTGGATGACCAATCGAATCGCAAAGCTGGACGCGGACTTGGCGGCTGTGCGAGGCGAGCTGGAGGCGCTGAAGTCGAAGCCGTCACCGTCCTCTGAGCGGGAGGCTTTTTTGCTTGCTGAATTAGAGACTGTGAATCATCAGTGGAGTGTAAGTTCGCCCTGTATATTTTTCGAGTTTGCATTGTGTTGCCTTGCAATTAACTTGAGATTTGCTTTTTGCAGGCGCTTGCTTCGACCAGCCCAAAGAGGAGGTTCGCGTGCGCGATCGGCTGGATGGCTATGCTAGCAGCGACCAGTACTCCACCCACCCCTTCTGGTCAGACAGGGCTAGGGGTCAAGTACTGGCAACACTCCTTGACCGTTCTTGGCACACCGCCATTGCGCTGGAGACCTGCAGGCTAGCCTTGGCTCGAGTGCATCGCTCGTTGTTCCCTTTAAACGAGCAGCCAGGGAGTCTAGCCGAATTGCTGAGAAGGTTCCGTAATGGCAAGGCGATCAAGAAGTTTGTTCGAGAGCAGCTTATTGGCGGAGCCAACGTTGCGCTCGGGTGGATCCGGTCGCACTACCCAAGATTTGACTTCCAGAAGATTGCTGCGGGGCCTCCCCCTGTGCCTGGTGGTGGCCCCGTGCCTATGCAGGAGCACTATAGGGAGACTCGTGCAGATGCCCTTGTTATAGTGCATAAGTTTTGAAGGAAGAAAAGAATTGGGTAGAGCCGAAGGAGGAACCAGCCGAATAGACTAGCTCTTTTTGTAATGTGGAACTTGTATAGTTTATGTAAAGTTTTGTTGTTTGTACAGAGGGCGAGCCCCCGAGCATTTGAGTGAACGAAATTTGTTTTGCTGCGTAATTTGAGCAACTCAGCCCCCGAGCCGTCGAGTGCGCTGAGGTATTTTGTTTTGCAAGATTAGCATACGACCCAGCCCCCGAGCCTTCGAGTGCTGGTAGCTGAGTGCTGTAATTTTAGCGACCTAGCCCCCGAGTCTTCGAGCGTAGCTAAGATGTACTGCGTTTTATCATATGATGCAGCCCCCGAGTGTTCGGGTGTGACTAAGTATTTGCGAATGTGCTTATGCAAAGAAATAAATGAGAGGAACATTGATTTTATTCCACTTTTTGTAAGCTGCAGGCCGCCTCATTAAAAACCTTCCAGCCCCCTTAGGTACCCTGGTAAGGAAAAGAGCGCGTCTGAAACCTGCAGCTATCCGACATATGGCCTATTACATTTGATGACTGAACAGTCTAAGCATAGAAACGGCGCAGCTGCGCAACGTTCCAAGGGTTGTGAGAGGGTTCTCCCGTCTTCGCGTGCTTCAGTCGATAAGCTCCACCGTCGATGACCTCCGTGACGATGAAGGGCCCTCCCATGGAGAGGCGAGCTTGTGCACCTTCTTCTGCTTCAGGCGAAGGACCAGATCACCCACCGTGAAGGATCGAGTGCGCAGTCGGCGGCTATGATAGTTACGGAGGCTCTGCTGGTAAACAGCTGTACGGGCAAGGGCGATGTCGCGGGCCTCGTCCAATGTGTCGACGCCGTCTTCGAGTGCTTCTTCCGCGTCGTCCTCGTCGTATGCGGTGACTCTTGGTGCGTCGAATCGAATGTCAAACGGCAAGACTGCCTCTGCTCCGTACACCATGAAGAAGGGCGTGTACTGTGTCGACCTATTTGGAGTTGTGCGGAGGCTCCATAGGACAGATGGCAGCTCTTCAACCCATGCACCTGCTGCTCGTTTGAGTGGGACCAAGAGTCGCTTCTTGAGTCCGCTGCATACGAGTCCGTTTGCCTTTTCCACCTGACCGTTCGACTGCGGGTGCGCCACCGATGCGTAGTTGAGCTTGATCCCTTGGTCCTTGCAGAAGTCCTTGAACTCTTCTGCCGTGAAGTTGGTGCCGTTGTCCGTGATGATGCTATGAGGGACGCCAAAGCGGTATATGATGGACTTGATAAAATTGACCGCGGTGGAGGCAGTCGAACTTGTGATGGGGACCGCTTCGATCCACTTGGTGAATTTGTCGACTGCTACCAGGAGGTGAGTGTGTCCGCCCCGAGAGGATTTCTTGAGTGGCCCGACCATGTCGAGTCCCCATTGGGCGAAAGGCCACGCCAACGGGATTGTCTTCAGCTCTGACGCAGGTGCGTGCGGCTTAGTCGCAAATTTCTGACAGCCGACGCACTTTCTGACGATGTCCTCCGCGTCCCTGAGCGCAGTGGGCCAGTAGAACCCCGCTCGAAAGGCTTTTGCTACGAGAGCTCGACTGCTCGCATGATGTCCGCAGGTCCCTGCGTGTATGTCTCGAAGGATGGCCTCACCATCTTCGTGTGCTATGCACCTCTGAAGTATCCCAGAGTGCTGCGCTTGTATAGTTCACCGTTGATGATGGTGTATGCTTTTGCGCGTCTGGCCACCCCCGCGCTTCTGCTACGTCTTCTGGAAGCTCGCCGTTCTTCAGGTATGCCAGGAACCGATGCGTCCATGTTGGCTCAACCAGGAAAACTTCGACTGGTGGATCATTGACGCTGGGTGCAGCGCTCTGGGCTGCAGTTTGCGCGGTCGGAGTTTTCGACTCTGCTTTTTGCTTTGTTTTGATGGAGCGATGCTCGATTTTCTCGAGGAAGACACCGGGTGGTACTTGTGCCTTTGTGGAGCCGATGTTGGCGAGTTTGTCTGCTTCTTCATTGCTTTCGCGCCCAATATGGCGCAGCTCGCACCCGTCAAAGCTGCCTTCCATGATGTTGTACAGGTCGCGATAGGCGATCATGTTATCTGCTGTAGCATCACAGGCCTTCATAGTTTGCTGCACCACCAGGTTCGAGTCGCCATAGATCATGAGTCGAGTGCAGCCACATGCTTTTGCCATCCGCATGCCATGCAGGAGTCCCTCGTATTCTGCTTCGTTGTTTGAGGGTGTGGGGAAGTCCATCTGTAGGACGTAGCGGAGCTTGTCGCCTTTTGGTGATATCAGAATGACGCCTGCGCCTGCGCCTTCATGCTTCTTCGACCCATCGAAATACATTGTCCAAGAATTGGACAAGTCCGGAACGTCGGGTAGCTGGGCTTCAATCCACTCGGTGGTGAAATCAGGAAGGACTTGTGCCTTGATTGCCTTCGGGTGCTCGTAACGGATGTCTCGAGGCCCCAACTCGATGACCCACTTGGCGACCCGCCCGGTTGCATCGGGGTTTGTGAGGATGTCTCGCAGCCCTGCCGAGCTAACAACAATGATCGGGTGCTCAGCAAAGTAGTGTGCCACCTTTCGTGAAGACATGAATACAGCGTAGGCTAGCTTTTGATAATGCGGGTACCGCTGTTTTGATACTGAGAGGACCTCGCTAAGATAGTAGACGGGTCTCTGTACGCCATGCGGGTGTCCCTCTTCCATGCGCTCAACCACCAGGACAGTGCTGACCACCCGATTAGTCGCAGAGACGTATAGAAACAACGGCTCGCGCTCATTGGGTGCCACCAAGATTGGAGGGTTTGTCAGTACTCGCTTGAGATCTTCAAAGGCTGCTTGTGCTTCGGGTGTCCACTCGAATTTGTCTGTTTTCTTCATCAGCTGATAGAACGGGAGCGCCTTTTCGCCCAGTTTGCTGATGAAGCGGCTAAGTGCTGCGACCCGACCGGCCAGTTTTTGGATCTCCCGAAGTTTTGTTGGTGGTGGCATGGTGAGGATGGCCTGCAGCTTTTCCGGGTCCGCCTCGATGCCTCTGGCGGAAACAAGGTAACCCAAAAGTTGTCCGGCTGGCACGCCAAAGACACACTTCTTGGGATTGAGCTTGATCTTGTAATGCTTCAGGTTGGCGAAGGTTTCGCGCAGGTCGTCGAGGAGTGTCGACTCCTTTTTTGTTTTGATGACAATGTCGTCGACGTAGACTTGGACGTTGCGTCCAATTTGCTTTTTGAGGCAGTTTTGCATCATGCGCTGGTACGTAGCACCCGCGTTCTTGAGCCCGAAGGGCATAGTTGTGTAGCAGTAGACGCCGTAAGGGGTGATGAAGGCAGTCTTGTCTTCATCCTCTTCTCTCATCCGAATCTGGTTATAGCCCGAATAGGCATCCAGGAAGGATAGGCGCTCGCATCCCGCCGTTGAGTCGACGATCTGGTCGATACGTGGCAAGGGGAAGTGGTCCTTGGGACAGCATTTGTTGAGGGAGGTGAAGTCGACACACATGCGAAGGACAGTCGAATTCTTCTTTGGCACCAGGACAGGGTTGGCAACCCAGTCAGATTTTTTGATCTCCCGAATAAATTTTGCGTCGAGTAATCTGTCGACTTCTTCTCCAATAGCTACGCGTTTCGGCTCGGAGAACCGTCGCATTGTTTGCTTTACAGGTTTTGCATCTGGAAAGAGTTGAAGAGAGTGCTCGGCGAATTCCCTGGGAATACCTGGCATGTCAGCTGGACACCAGGCGAAAATTTCCCAGTTCTCACGGAGGAATTCGACGAGCGCGCCTTCCTATGCGGGTGATAAGCTGGACGACACGTTGACCGTCTTGGCCGGGTCCGTCGGGTGGACCTGATGCGACGTTGTGTCGTTTTTTGCGTTGAAAGCGGCGTCGGGTGCCTGCTTTTTTGTTTGAGGGAACACTGTGCGATCATTGGTGAGGGAGATCTCCTTGAGCTGTTCCTGCATCCCGAATGTCTCGGATATTTTGCTGAATTCTCTGTCGCAGCTATCAGATCGCTGGAAGTTGCCCTTGACGGTGATAACTCCTTTGGGTCCTGGCATTTTGATCATCAGGTACGCGTAGTGCGGGACCGCCATGAACCGAGCGAACGTCGGGCGCCCCAGGATCGCGTGATATTGCGATTTCCAGTCGACGACCTCAAAGTCGACCTTCTCCGATCGAAAGTTGCCTGGCTCACCAAAAACAACTGGGAGCTGTAGTGTCCCGAGTGGCAGGACTGCTTTGCCTGGGACTATGCCATGAAAGGATGTGTCTGACTCAGGTAGATTTTCGACTGAGATTCATCTTGCGAAGCGTGTCGGCGAATATTATGTTGATTCCGCTTCCTCCGTCCATGAAGACCTTGGACATGGCGTAGCCACCGATTTGAGCGTCGAGTACCAGGGGCGCGTGCCCTGGCCGCACCACGGCTGGGGGATGATCTGCACGTGAGAACGTTATGCTTGTTTCTGACCCCTTCAGATATTCAGGTACTGCTGGGGGTGCCATGACCGCCATATTGACTTGTCGAGTGATCAATTTCTGCTCCCTGTTGGTTGGGCGTCCCTTCTGGATCATGTTCATCTGTCCACGAGCTTCAGGGTACCGTTCTGCCGGTTCTGGTGGGGCTTCTAGGCGAGCTTGATTTTGCATTGCGCCTGCCACATGCGCGTTTTGACCTGCGGGTGGAGCAGGAGGAGGAGGCGGTGCAGGGGCTCTGTTGCCACCGCACCTTGAGCTGCTTGCAGGCGTTTTATGTACGCATCTGTCATCCTGGTGAATTTTCTGCAATCTTCACCAGGTGGCTTGAGTGTAGCTTGCCGTCTTGGCCTTTGAACATGTGGAATCTGCACTCTTCATCTAGCTCCTGATCACCCAAACCTTCGGGTGATGGTGATCGGCGTTTGCGCCACTCCTGTTTGCGATATCCATCTCTGCGTGTTCCGTAGTCGCGGCGGTCGTCCTGGCGACTCCTGCCACGATCATCTTGACGACTCGCACTGCGACTGCTGTCATTGCGGTTGTCGTATCCAGCCGCCACCAATTCGACTCCGTCTTGGTCGTCGTAGCGGTGGGATTTGCGTTTGCGCCTGCCGCGGCCGTCTCTTCTGTCCCAGCTTCCGTGGTTGTTGTTGCCACGTGGTGACTCCTGATGCTCTCGCACCGATCTTCTCCATCTGCCCACTCGTTAGCTACTTTCATGAGTTGTGCTATAGATGTTGGCTTTTGGCGGCACAGCGCTTCCCGAAAGTCGTGCCTGGCAGCTCCTGCGATAAAAGCGTCGATTGCCCTGTCTTCCGACACCACTCCTACAGAGTTGCGCATCGTGGTCCACTTTCTGATGTACTCGCGCAGCGGTTCGTCTGAACGCTGCCTGCAAGCTTGCAGTTCTGCGAATGTCGCGGGTCGATCGCATGTTGCGAGGAAGTTTTTGATGAAGTCCTCCTGGAAACGTTCCCAGGAGTCGTATGAGTTTTCGGGTAAGCTCTTCAGCCAATCCCGCGCGGTCCCAGACAGCATGAGCTGGATATACTGCATCGCAGTTGTGGTTGAGCCTCGTTGACAGGAGACCGCTGTTCTGTAGTCCTCTAGCCAGGACGAGGGTTCCTGCCTGCCATCGAACTTGGGTGTTTCAGACGTGAGTCTGAATCTTTTGGGCATCTTCGCCTGGCGGATGCGTCGAGTGAAGCATAGCGCCCCACAAGGCTCCCACTCGTCGCCCGAGTCTGAATCGCTGCTCCGAGATCGCGTGGACCTTCTGCTTCTGCCTCTGCTGACCCGATGCTGTGTCATGACATCGCGGCGATCACCACTCGCCTCGCGATGCTGAGTTTCGCGTCGACCGCGTCCTGACCGGTCTCGGTCGTCTTGGTTTGCGACTGTACGGTCGCGGTTCTCCCTTGTCTGTACTTCGCGTCGCGGGGTGGCCTCACGACGGGTTCTGCTTCCTCCAGGGTGCTCCTCGACTGTGGCTAGGGCTCCGCCTGCCATGTGGAGCGATTTGATTTGCTGGCGATGCAGTGCCGCGTTCGGGTCACTGTCTGGAGGTTGTGTCGCTTTCAGGTACGTGGCCACTGACATGAGGGCTCCCTGAGCCGTTTTGGGGATGGGGATTCCATCTTCGTCGTGCGTCATGAACGACACATCTAGATCGCGGGTCAGCCGCCCGCGCTTGCTGTCAGGTGCGCCAGCCTAGATCGCGAACGTTGTTGTGTTCCTCCAGAAGAATAGAGTGACGACAGCTGGGCGCGTCGTGCACTCGACGCGCTTGCAGCCTTTTTGCGCTCGTCGAGGGTTGCTTTGAGGTTTTTCAACCTTAAGGTCTCCTGCCAGAAGATGTATTTGTGCGCCGCGAGTTCTTCGGGTGTCGAATCCTCGGGCATCATGGTGCAATCATGTATTGCTTTGATTGCTTTGATCGCCTGCTCCTTTGTGATGACGATCGTGCTGCCGTCTGGCATGGTTGCAGTCATCGGGTAGGTTCTGACGTCAGGACGCTTGCTCCACTCGCCGACGATTCGGGTGCTCCGTCCTCTCGGTTCTCGATCTGCACCATGCAGATCTGGTTTGGAGCGTTACGCGAAATTTTGCCTTTTTCACCGTTGCTGCGATTGTTGAGGAAGGCAGCAGCGGTGTTGAAGTAGAAGTCGATCATGGCCTGACGTCCGCAGCCGTCGTCGCTGTGGATGGACTCGACATCCATTGCGTCGTCTGACGCAGCTTCTTTTGCTGATGATGGTGCGTAGTCCTCAGTCGAAGGAGACGCGGGTGCCGATGGAGACACAGCGGGTAGTTCGTCCATCAGAGATGCCATCTCTGAGGGTGTTGGTGAAGGCACCGGAGTCGATGCAGGCGTGGCCATCAATGACATCATCTCCGAGAGCGTCGGCGATCTTGGCGGAGTTGATGCAGACGAGGCCACCGATTTTGCGGGTGATGACGGAGCCACAGGCGCAGATCCAGTCGATGGGGATGCGGGTGTTGAAGATCGATTCGAGTCCGCCGTGACAAACGCCCCTGTCTGATTAGCAGTAATGTTTGAAGGACAAACGGGTACGTTCTCACCTGATTGCAGATCCGAGTTTGCAGGTTGTGATCCCGGCGAGTGCGGGTTGTAGTCGAAGGAGCCGAAGGGGATCGGTCCCGTGATGGTGATCGGCGAGCTGCCGTTTGCGGATGCAGATTGAGCCGGCGAAACCGTGAACCCAGTGCCACTCGATCCCACAGACGGCGCCAATTGACGAGGTGTTAACTCGGCAAATCCCATGGTAGCACACCTAGGGTTGAGAATAGGAACGAGATTGGTAGCACTGGCGATTATCTACGGCTGACAAGCAAGGATTTACCCAGGTTCAGGGCCCTCGTGTGGAGGTAACACCCCTACGTCCTGCTTGTCTGATTATTGATGAGGTGAACACAGGTGTTACAAGGGTCTCGGCGAGATGTCGATCTCACCAAGGGTTCTGAGGCTAGAGTTGCGTATGCTATCGTGTCCTTGATCGGGGACCCTCCCAGCCTTTATATAGGAGGCTGGGTCTCGGGTAACCGACTAGGATTACAGATATGGCAAGTCTAAACCGACTTAATCTATGCCTAACTTGGAGAGCAATCCTTCCTTGCGGGTCCCTTCATGGGCCTTGGTCTTGTTATCTTGATGGGCCTCCATATATGTGCACTAGGTACCTTCACAGTGGGTCACCCGAAGGGTAGGTCCATGTCACAACCCATGCACCATGTTGGATGTATGCCTAAGAGAGTATACATATGTTTCATAATTAATGTATTCTGTGTTTTTATGCTATAACTGCTATGGACTATGAATGTGAGATTCAGAGTAAGACCCATACGCACGTGCAGAAACATATACACATCTTCATACCCTTTGTCTTGTCTCTTAGACGAACTCATTAATATTAGATGGTCATGTTCTCCTGGTCATGGATAATTGATTGTCAATATTAATGAGGGCACATTGTTGTTTCAATAGTGTGGCTAGGTAGACCCAAGTAGTTGATATACTATGAGATCTTGTTTCGGTTTTACCACATATAGTATCATCACAGAAAGGTTAGCTTGTTTTATTACTTTGACCATGAGAATGTACGGTTATGTATTCCGGAAAGATTGATTTGGTATAGTCAAGCATCACGCCGTAACTGGATGATCAAAACGGCCATCACTGGGTACTCTTAAAGGCATGCATCAAACCTTAATAGTTCAAGATTGGGAATTACTCCTCTTGATAATAGAGAGATACATCTAGGGGCCACTCGGTGTGATAGTATCCATAATAACTCTGCGCAGACAAAGGCATGATACACGTGATGGGGATACTAAAACGTGGGAACGAGGACATCATGCCAGTAAACATGGATAATCTGACATAGTGATAAAGAGTTTAATCACAGTCATGTCATATGTCTCGCCTCGGGTATTGATTGGTATCGTGAAGTGATAGGAACATACTTGATAACCAACAGGTTCAACATACTGTCTTCGTATAACAGTGGGAGTCCATATGGGCTTCCACGGCTCCGCTATTGATTATTGATTAGAAAGGAGTTTCTAATTATGACTACTTGTTATCGAACTTGTAGGGGTCACACACTTAAGCTGTCAATAGTTATTTGTGTACATTGGAAGGTTCGGAGTAGAGAACGAGTATCACTCGGATGGTTCCGACGTGATAGAATTATATTCGGAGATATGATCGGATTTATCCGGAGTTGCGAAAGTGTTTCGAACAGCCGGAAAAGAGTGTCGGAGTTTTTTGGAGAGTCCAAAAAATGTGCCATGGGGATCATGGACTGCCCCCATTGGGTTGGACCAACATGGGGCAGCCACATGGACTCCATGGGGCCCACCAAGGTGGCAGGCAAAGTGGGGGACCAGGAGAGGCGGCGGCCTAGGGCTTGCCATAGGGCCGGCCGGCCCACCTGGGCTCGCACCAGGATGTGGCGCGTGGGGGACGGCGACGGTTAGGGTTTCCAACCCTAGCTCGGCCAGCCAGCCCACCTAGGGGGTGGTAGCGACGGTGGGGAGGGAGCCCCTCCTCCAAGTCTCCCTCCGCCTCCCTCCTATAAAAGGAGAGGACCGCTCTCCCCTCTCGACACACAATTGGTCTTGGGGTTTTAGAGGCGTCGTCTCCCTAGATCAATCTCTCTCCATCTCTACCATTTGTTGGGTCCTTCTCCACCTCTTGTACACTAGCAGTCCATAGTTCTGGACAACGAAACTCTGCTGGACTTTGACAGACAGACGCGTGCGAGCTCTCAGAGGTTATACGTTTGACCCTTGCTTGGTTGAATCCAGAAGGTTGGATACCGGGATTCGGCAACATTCTTACCGCTAGGTTTACCCGTGAGAATCTTCATCATAATTCATCGACATCGCCATCAACACTCGTTCCGCATCTTCATGTTGGTAACGATCTAGATCTAACTTAGCTTGTACCTTTATAGATAGATCTTGTTTGTCGAGTAAGACAATTTTTTAAATGCTGCACGTAACCCTACACACCACACACAGAGCAACTACCTCTGCATAGCCCAAGACGACGCCTCTAAGGAGGACGCGACGCTAGAGCACCGCCAGCGCCTGATCAGTAAGGATATAGGGTTTTCACTAGGGCACGAGAGGAAGGAGGGGGATGGGCTGTACCTCGTCGTCGCCTTCAAGAAGGAGAGCGGCGTGATGATGTTGGGAATTGCCAAGTGGAATGGATGGTGTAGAACAGTAACACGAATTTCTCTTAATTGAGAACCAAGGTTATCGTGAGGCGGAACACCATATATATGCTATCACTCTCATTCCCGCCGATATTGTTTTGTATGAACTAAACCCAAGCAAACCGGCGACATTTCTCTGTTGAGTGAAGTAACGAGAGTTTTGCTCGCAAGATTCAACAATGCGAACAAATAGAGATCTAGGCATTCGATAACGCATATGGAAAAGGTGAGCCGGATAGGTTGGTACCTCGGCGAAGTAATCCTTCATGAGCAACGAATTACCGAGAGCTCGGTTCCGCGGAACGCAAAGATGGCCAACCTTTGATCCTCGCATTTTCCTCTTGTTTCCGTTCTCTAACTCTTCGATGAGATGCAATAAAACGAGATGCTCTACATCGTCGTCGAAGAGCATCTCCTCAATGTCGGAATCATCCGAGTCCGACGACAATGAACTCCGATCTATCTAACCAAATCAATATTTATCAAATTTGACTACAAATCGACCGTTTCCTTAACCTAAAACAACATGAATCAATCAAGAATCGTACCTTCTTCCCCAAGGACGAACCCAAATCGGATCTCCGCCCGAGTTCCCCATTGATGACCGTCTCCAGCGCGCAAAAACTGCCGAAGGATCAGGGAAACAAGAAAATGACCTACGAAAACAGAACCGAATATCCTGCTCCCGAAAATATGTTCCGGACCGGGTACGGTACAAATGTTGTTTTGCCCGGACAAAAAAAAAGCAGCTATTTTCCGTGCCCGGCTATCCGGGATATGCTAGACTGTAAAGTCTAAACTCCCCAGTTCGTGGCACCAAACCAACTTCACTAATGCCGTCATCGCGGCTGGAGACGGCGGGGGGAGCGCCGTGGAGCAGGCTGGAGGGGCAGGTGGTGCTGGTGACTGGCGCCTCCTCCGGCATCGGCCGCGAATTCTGCCTTGACCTAGCGCGCGCCGGCTGTCGGGTGGTCGCCGCCGCGCGCCGCACCGACCGCCTCCTCTCGCTCTGTGACGAAATCAACGTGTCTGCATCGGCGGCTGCCGGAGTACCCCGGGCGGTGGCTGTCGAGCTCGATGTCGCCGCCGGAGGGTCCGTCGTGGACGCCGCGGTGCAGAGGGCCTGGGACGCCTTCGGCCGCATCGACGTCTTGGTCAACAACGCTGGCCTCCGAGGTAACCAATTTGCTCTGCGGGATGTGATTATATCTCCAGATGCTGTCAAGTTAAACTCAGATGTGAAACCTTTTTGGGCCAATGAAAATTAGGAGCATGCTCGTTGTAGAACCGCTAACATTCACTACTGAACTAAGAGTGGTGTCCTTGCATACTTCAGGAGGTGTTCACTCGGCACTGGATTGGCCTGAGGACGAGTGGGATAAGCTCATCAAGACAAACCTTACCGGATTGTGGCTCGTCGCCAAGCATGTATGCAGACGCATGCGTGATGCCAAGATAAAGGGTTCAGTAATTAACATTTCGTCTGTTGCTGGTCTTAACCGTGGCCATCTGCCGGCTCCATTGGATACACATCTTCTAAGTCGGCCGTGCATTCTGTCACAAAGGTACTATCCTTATTCTCGTCAAAAGCTTGTGTCATTATTGTGTTTGTAACAAGCTATATTTAATATGTTGGTGCAGCTAATGGCTTTGGAATTAGGAGCGTATGGAATTAGAGTGAACTCAATTGCGCCTGGAATCTTCCAGTCAGAGATAACTGCCCTCTATTGCAAAAGAAATGGTTGACCACCGTCGTGTCAAAGATTGTTCCACTTAAGAAAAATGGCACTACTGATCCAGCATTGACATCGCTGGTTCGTTTTCTGATTCATCCAACGTTGTCGTATGTAACTGGCAACATCTTCATTGTAGATTCAGGTGTTACCTTACCTGGTGTTCCAATATTCTCTTCTCTGTAATTGATTACTAGAGCCAATGTTTATATTGGTGGAACGAGCAATAAATCCTAGGGGCATGACCTTCTGTACAGTTGACATCGAATAAGAGTTTCCACATGTTCTTTTTTATGTTAGTATTTTAAGCATGCAGTACTCTCACATAACATGTTATTCTCTGAAGATCGCTTCTCTTTCGTTCTGTCATGTCAAGCACACTATACTTATGAAACACTTCCAAATATAATAAAATCTACATGTATGGTGTCATACTCTCATGGCATTGTTCGCTGTAAAGCACCTTCCTTGGAAGGTCACTTCCTTTATTTCTAAATGCTAATGTTCTATGGGCAAATGATCATGATAGCATGAGAGTCGTAATGTCAGATATGTATTATTTGCCGAGTTAGTTTTCCAAAAGAACATGATTCACGAAGAATAGGGAATTCTGGTAAACATTCTAAACGAATAAAACACAAATGACCCTAAGATATAACTCATTATCAAATACAGGGCAGTTATTGCAGGAATGCTTTGCGTGCTAGAGAAATATGGATTAGATTACACAAACCACTTTCACGATACTCCAATGAAGAAAAATTTGTTTCTTGGCAGTTTTAGCAGTCACTATTATAATAAACACGATCATGGAAAGAAAATTTCTCTAGAACGCTTGTGAAATAAATAACGAGCTTACAAAACTTTGGTACAGTTAAAAGCACCAGGATAGATTTAAAGAAAATATCGAACAAATTCGCTAATGTTACATGCTGAAACATCCAGATTCCCTGCATATGCATTCACTAAATAAAGGTAGCAATTCAGCCTGCAAGTTGCCGTCCTCAAATCTCATAATGCATTCCAACCTGTAAGGTTTTGCCAGGAGCTATCTTTAGACTGGACATGTTGGACCTGAAGTTCTTTTGTAGGAGCCTGTAAAGCCAATTAATGACGAAGCGCTTGAACCAGTTTCCTCCGGTTCCCATCATTAGAATAGTCCTTCCAAACACAAAGCTTGTTCCATTTGTGAAAGCCGAATCCAGCAGTAAGGTCTCATCATCATTCTCACCTATTTCCTTGAGAGAGGCAATAACTGATACAACAAAATCGTCATCATGGATGTTGTGGTTGTCCATATAGCCATATTGGAGTATGCACCTGTAAACACCGATATGATCTAGTTTTTCTACGAGGAAGCGCTCTTCAGGAAGGACGAATGTGACTGGAAGAATCCTCACGGTGACAAACACCATCACTTCACGGATGGAACCTGTATGCCGGACATAGTGGCGCACAATTGGTGGAATTCCATTCATCAAGTCCGTGCAAAAGATGCATATCCCAGGTACCCGGCTGCTCACCGTTACCATTTTAATGAATTCCTGCCGATCCACCAAGTTGGCAGCTTCATATTCATTCTTCTTGCGTCTCCCATAAGTCCAAGAAATTGTAATTAGAAGGAAAAATGCCGTAATTACAAATGGAACCCAGCCGCCTTGTAAAATCTTATTTAGAAATGAGGTCATGTAAATGCCTTCGATGAAAAAGAACCCAACAAAAAACAGACCAGCTACTACGATGTGACGTTCCCAGACTATAACCATGTTAACTGAGCTCAGCGCTGTTGTAAATATCATAACCCATATCACTACCGTGCCTGCAAGCAAAAGGAAAGAACTTATAATCAGATGACAACTAATGCATTTATTACTGCTATTGCATCCATCCAAATTGATAAGTGTTTGCTTTCTTGTTTCTAGCAGAATAACTATGGTAGGCTACTCTCTTTTTATGAAATACCCCGATTGTGCTTTAAGAGCAAAAGTACCAAACAAGCAATCAGGTATTTCGTATGGTAACATTGTTTTATGTTAGATGACTTAAATGCAATTTAGGGATAACTCTTTCTTTCACTTGAATAGAACTCACATGATCAGGAAAAGTGGCAATTAGTAATAACATGAGCATCTATAGATCACAATTAGAAATAACATGAGCATATACTAGGGTGCTCACCAAAGGCTTGCCCGATCTGTGGCCCCCCTTCAAAGCCAATAGTAATGAAGATGCACAAGAGCATCAAGAAGTAGTTGACCTCTGGAGAGTATACTTGGCCTTCATATTTTTCTGAGGTATGCTTCATGGTAACCCTTGGAAAACAACCTAATGCAATTGATTGTCGAATGATGGAGAAACTGGCTGATATTAATGCCTGGCTGGCAACAATAGCAGATAAAGTAGCTATGATAAACATGGGCCAGAATAAGGGCTCTGGAGTGCTACTCCAGAACGTTGTGCTGAGCTTAGAAGGGTTCTTGATCAAAAATGCTGCCTGGCCAGCATATGCAAGGATCATTGATGGATAAACTATTGCTGAAAATGCCAGCTGCAGGGGGGAGGAAGGAATGGTTAGTACTTGTGTTTTTCTTATCACGTTAATACTAAATTATCAGTTACCTGAATTGATGACTTGTTGAAATGACCCAAGTCAGCAAACATAGCTTCAGCACCTGATTATGATCACCGATATTTTAGTCATATAAGGAGATTAAGCAACAGTAAACAAAATAACTGGATATATCATTTGAATATGAAGTAACACGAGAAGTCGAATTTTGTTGCATGTTTTTATTCAAATCCAAAACGATTCTAGTTGAAGTAAATGTCTAACCTGTTATGCATAGAGCAACTGCTCCAAGTTGCTCCCAGGCTGCTCTTTTGTTTCTCACGAAGAAAGTCCATATGTATTTTGGATACCAGGCTTTCAGAACTGGTGGATAATACTTGATGATATTGTACAATCCAATGAATGCAACAAATGCAAACCATAAGACCATAATAGGAGAGAAGGCGAAGCTGACTTTGCTTGTCCCATAACTTTCGGAAATGAACAGGAGGATCAAGATAATCACGGTTAGAATGACAACATGATCTGTAACATGCAAACAAATCATTACTGTTTTTCCCTGGCTTACAAAGTAGAATTGCGCTAGCTCCAATAGAATGAAAAAAAAATGTATGTAATACAGTAAAACAGTTCAAATAAATAGCTGTTACCTTGTGTTATGCGATCAGATCTTGATTGGATTCCTTGAACAGCTGACAGAACTGATTTTTTATATAAAAGAAATAGAAACATCAGGACATTAAAGTGAAAATGAAAATTATAGTACTGACTACGAGCACTCTTGAAGTGGCTAATAAGAAAGGAAAAGGTTGGATATGTTATGTACCTGAGATGGCTGGAGTTAGGGCACCATCACCCATCACCATGGAAGTCGCAGCCAAGACCACATAGGTGATGATTGCCTGCGCTAGTGTGCTTCTTTCCAAGAACTCCCGTATCTTAGATGGCAGTTTACTCTTCTTACTGTGGAACTTCAGATTAATGTCAGATGCCAACCGTGTGACTGGCATTGGCATGCTTCCCTTGAAATTCACATGCTGACGCAAGAGCGAGTACAGTGCAAAGGTACCACCTACACGAAGTAAGCGTGAGTGTAAGTATGCTCGAAAATCCAAATGCAACAACTCCAATGTTTTTTGCAAGCAAAATGACATAAAAATTTCGAATGTACTTTCTATTAAAATGACATAAAGTATTTGAGCTTGACCATCTTTGTTGTGAGATTTCTCACAGGTAATGTTACATTTAAAGTTTGATCAGTAGTAAATCACAGGCAATCACTTCAGTTCAACATTAGAATGATCGGTTCAAGCGGGTGTGCGGTCATATACAACATTTTACAGCGCACTTCCAGATCTGAATTTTCATTCATTAACTGCATTCCTGATTTACCATCTATTTCGGTTAGGGTTTTCATGATGTCATCACCACAACTACAAAAAGAGCCAGAGGCACAGATCCGAGTTATATCCACCGTTCATACGCATTGACCTAACGTTCCATGTCGCTCCAATGTTGTATGATGTGCCTACCAAACAAAAGTACCAGGATTTTTTTTTTGCCAATTCATGATCGCCAATCTTGCACCGCTATCCTCGCCCATTGCCCTCACCTGAACGTTGCGCCATCAGCCGTTCTCAACCTCGACGCCGGCATCCAGCCGCCCACCGCCCGTAATCCCCGTCGAAGAGAACCTCGGCCACACATCCGACCTCGCCCCATCGTCGCGCCACCAGAAGTCATCCATAGGACCGCTCGCCATTTTCGCTCCGCTACTGCCACCGGCTGCCCGCTCGTGTAATCCCCATTGAGCAGGAGCAACGTCATGTACCCCCGTCTTTGCACGCTGCTGGATGGCCTCCCCACTGGTCACCTTGCCGTCACTCTGTGCCTCTTCGCTGGATTAGGTGATTACAAGCATCTTGAAGGTATGTGCCCTTAATTCATGAATTGTCTTGTTTTGCAATTGAATTCAGTTGCTTTCTTGCAGTGATCTGACGAAGTATCAATTTTTCGCGTGTACTGTGTTATACATCATAATGACAGTAATGCATAGAAATAGTTCATGCACCTCAGCATACAAATCTCAAATATTTTCAACATAGGTGTGACCGTGTGACTACAAAGCAGATAAGCTTGTTCCTAAAGGAAATCTGACAGCTATAGGAGAATTAATTTTTGTGAGCAAGCTGATTTGTGATTGTTCATTGCAGAGCCACATAATTCTTCAACTCTTACATTGTCTCTCAATGTGTTCATGAATTCCTAACGTCTCTTTCCTTTGCTAATGCAGCGCACCAAGTCGTGAGAGGTGAAGCTGGACATGAAATGGGTCATGTAGTTATTCTTCTCGACTGTCATGTTTGTTGATTTCTCTTTTTTAGGAAGCTTTGAACGTCGTCCATATCAGCAAGGAGGACCAATATAATGTGTTTCAAGTGCTTTTTTCTGTGATATAGCTGGGAGATGTCTCTCTCACAATTATTAATAATGAAAGTCATGTTTAGATCACTGTAGAATAAGGTAAAAATACATGAATGTTTTCAGTCAATAATACTGTTACATGGACCATAACTTCCCCAATATTATGATATTTGGTGATGATCTTTTTAAAATACTGTTGCACATCATCAATTTTTACATACTCATGTTACAATGTACTGTTGCGTATTTTTAGTCAATTTTGTTCACTGTTGTATAACATACTGAATTTTTTAAGAATTCAAAGCAAATTAGAAATTGTATGGATGACTGGTTCTATTTTTTAAAACATATTTCAACTGAGTATACAGTTTGCAGACTTCTTGGCTATAGTATTGAAGTTCTCAACTTAGCTTTGTCATAGTGAGGTATGAGAGTTACTAAGGAAAATATTGTCCAGTAGCTTGCGCTTACACAGGTTAATATGGTCTCTCAACTAAAGGCTAGGCAAAGTAGCTATGTAGTGCTATCTGATTTACATCTCTTACTCACCTACCCTATCTTTGGATATTGCAGGCAAGTGACACAACGGATGCTCTGGCCAAAGCCCTCTATGCCAGTTTGTTTGAGTGGCTTGTAAAACAAATTAATAAGTCCCTTTCATCAGTTGGCAAGAGGCGAACCCTCTAGGCATTGACACATGAAGATGCAAGTGACATGTGTGACATATGCAACACACGAAGCTTTATGTGCATTCTCAAATATATCTGACATGCAATTGGATAACTTGGATCGTTATGCTATATATGCAGCTGTTAAATGCAGAGCTTATTTTCCATATTTATATCACTGTGATTTTGAGGATTATTTTTTATAGTGAGCTGGAGAGGAGGCATTAGTAAGAATTATGACAACATAAAATGTTTTGCTAACAGATTGAAGCAAAGTCAAGCAAGAAATGAAAAACAAGGGGGTTTCCAAAATGCACATATGCAACACACACCCACTCTTCTGTTATTCAATTATTAATTTCTGGTTTATGATCTGATTTATCTCTATCAGCTCACAGTAACAAAGTTTGATTGCACTGAATCTTTACCCTTTTAATCAGTGAGGAATGCTATCGAACAGAAATTCAGCGGTAACACAACTGTGCCATCAAGGCTTGATATGGGTGGCTTTATCTTCGGAATTTGGCAGCATATTTCAACTTATTTTTCATGGGTTTACATGCATATGTAATTGCTCATTTTTACTATCAGAAGGGACATCAGAAAGGGCAGGGTCCAGATACAAAAACTCCTATTATAGCAATAGCAAGTGATGACTGATGAGTACACGCTTTCCGTTCTAATGAAAATACATGATCTGTTTCTTTGCTTAATGCATTCTTGGCTTACAATATTGCAGGTTAGTACAGGACTTGGCCTTTGCAATTGTATAGACAACAAAGTTTCAATATTATCAATTTGATAGCTGGCACTGGTAATTTTCTCTTTTGGTTACATTGTTACCTGAAAGATCAAATCATTAGCCTTACGTGAATGATATATATGTTACACATGTATCGTGCATTTGTCCTGCACCGATCACTGTTTCTTTTTTTAATTAGCTGCAGCCTGCAGAATATTCAAATGTCAACTGAGGATTATATTTGGTTTAATTAATTATAGTGATGAGAAACTAAAGCAGTGTTTTGGGGAGTATAGTGTTCAATTGACAATTTCTTTCTTTATCAATTTCAGACGTTGGCTGTTGGAACTGCTGCTCAAATGCAGCCACTCCATATGGTTATTATAAGATATTTTCATTATAAAAGAGACAATATAGAGGATGACATTCGGATGATCTGCTCAAAATGAAGGAGATATAGTTTCGTGCTACTTACAAATGAATACTGGTAATGATAACATAGGTACGATATGCACACATATAGACATATTTTTTATCGGGATTTTTTGTATTTTTCAGAAGTGTATTACAAAAGTTATTCAAACCTAGAAGTTCGTATTTAAGAAAGATATTTGGTAGTAAAATGAAACGTGCATTACTACTAGTATTACTTTTATGTTCAGAAAGATCACATTTGGATTTAAAAGGGGATCATAGCTGCTGAGATGTGCGTTGATAAAGCTCTGTTTTTACGTTGATAGAGAAAAACAAAATTATGTTTTTGACAATATATTACCAGAATTCGGCCAAAATACTCAGATCCGGTGTGCTCGTCCATGCAGTTAATTTCCATCCATAGTTTTTTACGTGAATTGCCATCCATAGTTAGTTGACAACATACAGTGTTCTACCCGCAAAAACAAAAGACAACATAAAAGTGTTCGTAGACCGAAATATTATCATGAGATGAAGATCGAGGCAGTTAGTTTACCTTCTCCATGGTCGTCTTGCTGGAGCACGATGAAGGTGTACTTGATGAGGCCGATCAAGGTGAGCGTCCAGAGGATGAGGCTGAGGATGCCGAGAAAGTCGTCCTCCCCGGGTTGGGCAGCGTGACGGTGGAGAACACGTACAGCGGCGACGTGCCGAGGTCGCCGTACACGATGCCAAGCGACTGGTAGCTCAGCACCGCGACCTGCAGCAACGTGAAATCCTGCCACGAACCAGGGGTTTAGATCGATCGGTCGCGTAAAGAGATGAGTCTGCTGCGAGGTTTCAGATCGGGAACTGCGTGCGATACGTACCAGGGGCTTGCGGTGCTCCATCTTGTAGGAGTGGCTGAAGGTGCGGCGCGTGCGGCCGCCGTCCCCGGCGCCGGCGTCATCGTCGTTGTTCGTTGGGATCCTCTCGTCGATGGCCGCGACGGCGGCAGCGCTGACCTGGACCACGACGTCGTCGGCCGGCGGCTGGTGCTCCATTGCGCCCGAGCAACGAACTAGATATACGATCGAATGAAAGGAGTTCGTTCTCACTTCTCAGGGTTTAATATAGGCTAGGCTGATCTGGTACTCACGCGGAGCTTTTTTAGGGAAGTTAGTTTAGCTCGTTCGTTAGTTTGTTGAAATGCGCAGGTGTTTCTGCTGAGAAATACGCGGTTGACTGGTTGAGCATGATTGACAAGCCTTCGCAAGGCCTTGCCTTACTTTAGGGCCCAGCCGCCAACGGAGAGGACCGCAAGTGGGCCCTGCTTACTTATCACGCAACAGGAAATCCTATTTGCGTAGATAAGTAAATAAAATATTTTCCCTAAAAAAAGTAAATAAAATATTTTTCAAGCCAGCACTTGAAATTTAGAAGTGAGCTAAAAAAGCTCAGTGCATATCTTGTGTATGACTACAAACCTGGTACGCCCTAACCTCTAACCTATTTTTTTAGTAGTTCAGATAAACGCATGACTCTAGTTCGTAGAACGGGTGTTGTATTCGTTGGTGGCTGTTTCTGTTGTTACAACCGCGATGGGGTCTTTGTTTTTCTTTTCTCTTTTTTTATTTTGTTCTTCGTTGTGTGCATCCCTGATGTCTTTGGACATCTCGTTGGTGCAGAGGCTAGGTGCATTTTGTATCTTTGCGATATTAATATATTCCTTTTATAAAAAAAGGCAAGACGTGTTATGCAAATGACAAAATCTTCCTGACTGCGTATATTTGTAAACATCGTGACTGCATATTGAAAAGCACACCTTAGAGAGTACACCATCAAGTATTCTTGAAGTGTTGGACCAATACAGCATTGTTTAGAAAAAAAAAGTAGCACATTCTACTGAAGACACGGCAAAACATTTATCTTTTTCAAGTCCAATCGGACAATGAAATTGCATACCATTAGGAAGACCTCCCACTTAACAAAGTTTCTTGAGGGCATACATCAAGTTTTACACAACCAGAAAGGAAGAGTATATGTAGTATACATGTGCTTGGTAGCCTACAAAAAATGCTGAGCAAAATGCAAAAACAAAAGGGAAACTAAAAGATGAACTATAACACACAACCAAAACGTTCTGAGACTATTATAGTTAGAATACAAATTCCAATTCATTTCTCCAAGAGGGAAAAAGTATATGCAGAACTGCACAGATGATATATCTCTTTCAGAACAGCATGAAGTTGGAACGGTAAAGCTCTGGGATTCCAGCATTAAGTAATTTCCTTCTGCAATAAAACCAAAAGAGCACAGGAAATACAAAGGCTGGACAGTTGAAATCGATCGGAAATTAGTGAAGATATTATCTAATTACAACCATAATTCTACAACTAAGTGATCAAAGTTTTGGTATACCAGCCATAAAGTGTTTTCCTTATTCGCATGAAAAAACTAAATAGCACAGCAAATGAGGGCAGAACCTGTAAAATGGAAATTTGTCCAGAAATTAGTAAACTCGTCTAATTAGCGCCATGATTTTGTAAGCACGTGATCACTTTCTCATATGCATTGTCAAGACTTAAGACCATCTTTTTTCTGTACATGAGATTAGACTTGGTAGAAAAAACACCCTGCAAAATCAGCATCTACCTGATTGCAGCAGTGAGATACCTTCCAAACCATTCAGTAAAAAAAAAAAGGGCAGCCCCGGTGCAGTAGCTCCCGCTTGCGCAGGGTCCGGGGAAGGGTCCGACCACTTCCAAACCATTCAGTGCTAAATTTAATCTCCCCAAAATAAACCATACAAATGTCTCCATCCGACTTCATCTTTTTCCACGATTGGCTGAACGGATCAAGCTTTTAAGCTTTCCCAGCCAATTGCAGCCGCCACAAAACTACTGAACGGATAGAGTTTCAGCTTCACCGCTGGCCTGTAACATTTTTTATGTACGAATTACAAAAATTTGTAATCATCGAAAAATGTATGATTCCCACATATTAATGACTTAGGGGTCTTACTTTACAAATCACAAACTAATTATCACAAAACATAAATAGGAACATTCAGCGCTACTTCTCTCTACTCTAGCAATATGAATATAAGAATTGCTGTTTGGAGCGCTTACTGTTATTAAGGTCTTGAACCAAAAAAGAGACGGATGCATACCTGATGGTGGTCGCCAGACATGGTCAGATGATCTTATACCAAAAGCACATGGCCAAGGAAAAAGCAAGTAAAAGTAGTCCGACCAAACAGAATTATGATGATCCATACATAATATTAAAAACAGCCTTAATATAATAGACAAGTCTCTGCCAATTATATGCCGGTTTGAATAAAACTGTAAACCATTACTACCAGCTTGAAAGGACATTGGTGGTTTCATAGAAATTTTGCCACTGTCATTACGAAAAAAATGTAATCTGGAAACTGACTGGCAATAAGCCTTATGCCGCTGGTCAACTACACAACAGATGTTAGTATCAAGTTTATACATTTATACAACTGTGTTGAGCTGGTAGCTTAAATAAAATACAGATAACTAAATACCAAAGCTTTCCAAAGAGATACTCCTCGTCCAAGTAGGTCCAAACAGTCTTTCAGTAAAGATCTAAAGTTCATACCTCTAAATACAAAACGATGAGTTTTCGGACATGGCTTTTGTGGAGATGTTCAAGATTTGTATCTTACCCCTGCACACGACTGTTTATTGTATACTGTGGGTGGCCAGCTTAAGAAAAAATGCTTGTGCATTTATATGTATATCTTCCTTTAATACTGAATTGAATATTTCTCTCGTAATTCTTATTGAATACCTGTCGCACAATTCTTCAACCTTTCCCACTGATCCAGACCACCAGGATGAAGATTCACATATTGATTCACAAACCTGATATCTGAACGTGCCATGATGGTGCTCAAGGCAACCATGGACTTGTTTACCTTGTTCTTGCTCGTTGGTTGGATCTTGACACCATTTTCGGTGAGCCACTTGTACATCATGAATCTCAGTTTCATCTTCTCCAAACTGTACCCGAGAATCATTGGAAAAGCAACAAAATATTCAAGAGAGTATCCGAGGTCGTTCAGAAGGTAGCTCATCTTTTTCTTTATCATATCCACTGACATGTTCAGTATATGTGGGGCCACTTTGATCATGCTGCAGGCGTTCTCATAGTCCAATCCAGCATCGACCAAGCAATCTAACCTCTCCTGAAGCTGGTCACCTCGGCCACGAAATTGGTACATTGCCTTCGACATGTCATCAGAGTTCTCAACGAAGCCAATCTTCAGCAAGAATTCAGCCTTCTCTCCAAGATAAAAGCTGTCTCTCTTTGTCACGGCTGCAATTTTTTTGTTTGATACCAAATTACCAAACTGCATAGGGTCATCCTTTATGATATCACATAACCTCTCGGCAGACATGTTCACGATAGACAACACAACAGCAACACTCTGACAAGAACTAGCACCAAGAATTTCAGGGCAAGAGGAGACAACCCGAGTAATGTCGAATGCCCCCATTCCTATGTCAGCCAAAAAATTCACCGATTTCCGCAGATTCTTCGGAAAATCCACGTTTAGAACCCATGGGCATTGCACGAACAACTGCAGCATGCTATCTATCTGAATGCCAAATTTACACAGCAAACTGACAAGAAGATGCAACTTCTTACCAGATTCGCCAAACACAAATCTTGGATGTTCTTTTATCAGCCTTACCAACAGATCCTTGTTGTTGGAGCCCATCATCTCAAGAAGTTCGAGCATTCTAAGAGTTCGGCTCCAGTTGTGCATGCTCTTATCTGACAACCCCCCTCTAAGCAATACCAACATAATACCAAAGGCTTTCAGCTTATCAAAAACCTGGAGAAAATCAAGGTTGGCTTCACCAATCAAGAGCTTGGGGCAACAAACTACAAGTTTGGTGATTGTTGACTTGCTCAATCCAAGCTGCTCATATTGTTGCAATTTCAAGAATAGCACGCCGTGTCCATAACCAAACACCTCATTGGCCTCCTTGTACACCTTACCAATCTTGGTCCGTGGCACGCCATAATCACAAAGTACTTTGTAATTCTCCAGCAACTCGACGGCATCGTTCAGGTATATCAAATCGCTTGGCAAAAACTTCCCCAGCTCTGACGGTCTGAGCCCAATGCTCTCGAAAAACGGCTCAAATTCATTGATGGGGCGGTACTGGAGGACCCTAGAGACTGAGCATCTCACATCGGCGCTGCCGCCGGTGCCCAAGTTGCCCAGGAGCCCGGCAAGGAACACCGGGGAGTTCCTGCTCATGTGCTCAGCGAGCGTGAAATCCACTCCCCTGGTGGAATGGAGATACTCGAATAGCGCGGCCTGCGCACTGGCACGGACAAGACCATGCCGAGGCAGGCGCACAGGCGAAGCTGGGACCTCGGCCGCAGCCGCCGCGCAGGCGTCGCCGGAAGAGAACTGAGCCGGCGGCTGGACATGAGAATTCTTGAATAATTTCACGGCACAAGAGCCACCAAAGATTCCTCTTCTAAAAACTGGAGGCAGTCCACAATAAAACTGAGTAATCAAACAATTGCGCGAATCCTTAGTCAGATTCGACGGGAATCCACAGATTCTTGCAAATGCGAGTTGATTGCTCGATTGGGGGAGCGGTTCCGCGCAAGCTTGCAGCTCTCGGAGCAGTCGGCGGCTAAGCATCTCTATCCTATTCACTTGCTTCTAGCAGTAGAGACATCGAGAAATCGCAAGAGCTGAAGGAAATCGCGAAGCATTACCTCGGGGATTTCTCGCGGATTTGTTTACTGGAAGGGTGGACTGGTCGAGCCATCTCTGTTCTCTGTGTCCAATGTTAAAACCCTAGCAGCGGTTTTTTTGCTCCGGAGGGGTCTGGATTACCATTGAAATCGCAGGTACAAGATAAAAAAAAACCAAAACAAATAAAACCATTACAAATAGGTTTCTAACTTTTACAAAGATGACCCTACAAAGATTGTGGAATAAGTAATTGGTCCTCCGATGCTGCCGAATAAGAAGGAGCTCGAGTGACGGCCACGCAAACGCAACCACTTTGGTGTCGAGAAGACGTGGAGCGCCTCCACGAACTCTACATAGGGCCTCCGATTAGAGGCTTAAAAAGACCACCAAATGGCCATAGAGTCAGTCGGCAAATAGAGACTGCCCGATTTGTACTTCAAATTGCAGTGTCCCAACTCTAGGGCAGCCCAAACGCCAGAGAACAGAACAATGTCTTAGCTCTCTCCCCGAACCCAACAGCCGTGAGATGGAAAAGTTTGTAAGGTTTCGGTTACATGCACGGCCAAGGTACCAACACAGACTTGCCAAGCTCTAAAGTTCAAGTCCAAACTCCAAACACCCCACACCAACCTCCTTACCTGAGCCAGTAGCTGCTCAAGGGAGAAGATTGGAGACCACATTGGACAGATCTAAGGCCAACACGAGCCTATCAATAAGATTTTTTTTGAAATAGCGATAGTCTGAGAGGAGAGGAAGCTATGCATCTATATTTTTCATGTCAATCAAATTGGATTCACTGATAAGATACTTTAACTTGTAACGTGTGAGCGGACCTCAGTCAAATTTGTTAAGACTGTACAGGAAAGTAGATATCCCATAAACGACACTTGTTGGGCGATTGTGGGAAGAAATCGGCCGTCGGACCACCGTCGGATCTCATTTTAAGTGACGAAGATCGATTAGAGTGCATGTATTTTGACTTGTATGCGTATGTTGTATTTCTGTTTTCTCACTATTCGGTGAAAATGTGCAAAAGAAAATGTCGTTGCATTTCAAATACTCATACAATGATTTTTATGCGTGCGACATATAAACCAACATATGCAACGAGGCAAAATTAAACAACATTGTCACTTAGATGTTATCTTTACAATAGACCTATAGGCATGTAGGATCATTGCAATTCAGAACACAATGTTCTAGCCATGCCAGCATAACACAACATGGAAATTTCGAGGGTGAATATTTCGCAACTAGTTGCGCCCACACCCCATTATCGAATATCCTTTTTTTGAGTTTTCAAAAAATGTGAAATAAATCATAAACATTAGTTATGTTATTTCTTGAGCATCCACAAATTTTCATCCCAAAATATGACCATATGTGCCATGTGCAAAAAAGAGAAGACACGAGTGAATAGTATCATGTACTATTAACACATAATTTGTCTTTTTTGTACATGCCACATATTGTCAAATTTTTGGATGAAATTTTGTGGATGCACGATAAACAACATAATGAACGTCCACGATTTATTTCACATTATTTGAAAACTTGAAAGTGCGACATACATGTGCGAGCGCAACTTGTTGCAAGTTGCAAAGTTTAGTTTCCCAGAAATTCCAGAACACTTGTTTCCCAGAAATTTCAAAACACATGTGCACGCAACAAAACATATCCTAGCTACACCAGCATAAACAACATGAAAATACAGAACACCGGAACATATTCAAGCCGAAGCTCGAAGATTTTCATTGGAGGCCAGATTGACCATTCGTGACACCAGAAGGAATGTTGCCAAATATTTAGAATTTCGAGTTGTGGGCCTTACCCTCGCCCGAAGGAGAGGGCCCTTTCCAGAAATTCTCAGTGACCCGTGAGGGTCAAAGAGGGGGTTTGGAAATAGTTTTCAACCAGCAATTGACGCGCCTCGGTATAACCTCACTAGCTGCGTCATTGCCCCAAGCGCAAAGACACCATTTCCCGTACGCATACCTCCCCTTCTTATACGCGCCTCCACCTCTCCTGCCTCGTTTGACCACCGATGTGGGACTAAACAGACGCACGGGAAACGGGTTGTTCAGGCCGCGCAATCCTCATAGACCGCTATTTGGGCCCGTAACCTGCAGGCGGGCAGCGCAGCCCATGGGCCGCGTCTCCAGCATCGCTTCCACGGTGAAATCCCACTCTCGCTACAGCTTCTCGTGTAAGATGACTCGAGTAACACGAGGCGACTCTGACAGCGGTAGAACAAAGTTACGGCGAACGATGGTGTGATAGTGAAGTCAAGCCAGTCGCGCCCTTCCTTTCCGTGTGTCGGAAGCGAACCCACCCTGTTACTTACTGCGAGTGATTGGTGGTCTGGTCGGGGAGGTTGGACAGTCAGCAAGTGGTTTAAAATCCGGTGAGATTTGATTGCCGATTGCCTTTCTGATAACACGGACCTCTCCTCTTGGAGAATGGAGAGTCCAGCTTCCTCATCCATAACAGTGCAGCTAGCCCTGCTAACTAATCCGCTCTTGGCCTGCCGCTGCCGCCGCTTTTTTCAAGGATATACCCCGGCAGGTATATCATATTTCATAGAAGAAGAGGCCAAGACGGCCAGTACAACATCAAGAGGCTCCACGATACAAACACAACGCCACACGGTTTACACGCAACCCACACGAACCAAACGACACGAATTCGCCTTGTACCATCTTCAGCCATGAATGGCGAGGAGGCGATACACCGAGCTTTTAGGCCGCGTCACAACCGAAGAAGGGAACTTCACCAGACCGACTCAAACTCCGGGATAGCACAAGCCAACGCACCGCCCACACATAAGCGCCTAAGAGAGAATCGGCGAGAGGACGATGGGACCAAACCATACCGGAGGAGGTGTCGTGGTGGTATCACGGCAGATGCCATGGGTATGGCTAAGTGTGGGGCCGTAAGGACGCTGGTGGTATCCGGGGAGGGTTTGCGCGCTGTGGAGCGCGCATGGACAGACATCGAACCAAGAACACACAAGAACACACACGCGATTTACCCAGGTTCGGGGCCCTCGTGTGGAGGTAACACCCCTACTCCTGCCTGCCTCTCGATGTATATGGGTGAAGCACAATCACAAGTACAAGAACTGCTCCTTGAGCTGTATTGCTAGGCTATGAACAGTGGTACGAGGTAGAAGATGAAGCTAAACACAAGGGGGCAAATGAGCTCTTTTCTCTTTCGTCCCTCACGCAGGAGGAGGTACAGGGGTACTTATAGCAGTCCAGGAGCCAACGGCTCTCTCCTCCACGCTGGCAGCACGGGCTTCAGCAGAGATCTTTCGGGATTCCTGCAGGAGATCCGCGCCTCCGGGTTCTCGGGTCAGCTCTGTCATGACAGGACCCCTCCTGTCTTGTCCCAGCTTATCCGGGCAGTCCCATCCCGGATGTCGGTCTGTCAGGCTCCGGGTTCCCCAGCCAGGCATGCTCCTCTGCCAGGCCAGAAGACAAAAGCCATTGACTTCTTAACCGAGGTAAGCTTTCTTCTCTTCCTTAACCCGGCAAGGACATGCCGGATTCTTCTCGTCCCTTTCCTGCACATAAGAAAGAACAAGGGCAGATCGACATCGGTATGTCGGTTAAGATGATCCGGCTCACATGACCAGGCCTAAGTGACCCGGTGGCCATGATCCGGTTTGTAGTCACACCATGTCTCGGTCCCTCCGGGTCTTGGTTGACCCGGTTTGACCATGACCCGGTCCACTCTTTATAGCTCTTTATTACCACAACTTACCCTACCCGGGGGTAGCCCCCCGACATTAGTCCCCGAACCTGGCGCGGTCCTACAGCCTCGGATGGAGGGCCACGCCAGGTTTAACAAAACAAACCAATTAACTGCCTTTCCGGCTCAAGTAAGCCTCGGTCTGGCCGAGTCTTACCGAGTCAAACCAATCCAATGTTATCCGAATTTCATCTTTGACTTGATCCAACCGGAACTACGTGACTCTTCTGACTCCACCGAGTTTTAGTCTCGGTTTTCTTATCTCGGTTTGCCTCGATCTGTGCGCACGGCCGACCACGCCTCTGCGCGCGCCGCACACCGCACGCTGCACACGTCACGCGTGTTGTGTTCGTCACATCAGGCACAGCCTTTGACTGTACTTGACCACCTCGTGCGGCGCCTGGGTAACCGCGCCAATGATGGCGGCCCACCACTACGTCCATTAATGGACAGTTACCACATCCAGATCGTGCGCCTTCAGTTTTAGGCGCGATTTGGGGGAACCGCTCCCACCGCTTCAGGAACCGCATACCTCCACGCCTATAAATAGGGGGAGGAAAGTACGAGGAACTCCTTCTCTTCCTCCGCTTCCCTCTCCACCGCGCAGTTTCCGTCGCCGCCGCCGCGAAGAGCACTCCGCCCTGCGACCTTGAAGACTTTCGCCATTGCCGACGACCGGACTCGTCCGCGCCGCCGCCGCCGAACCCCTTCCTGCGGGATCTGCACTCCGGTATGGATCCCAAATCTCATCTTCTTCTTGAACCATTCTAGTGTTCTTCCTCGCATGTTCTTCACGGTTCATCCCTTGGGTGTTCTAGATCTCCAAATGCTAGTCCTGCTAGGTTAGCCTTGTTTGCTCATAGATGACATTGTTCAGATCTGTTTCTAGATCTTTCTCGCACGGATGCGCGGACATGGCTCCTGATAGTTTCCTCCTTTTTTGCCCTAGACTCCTATTTTATTTCCTTTTTCACTCGCTCGGTAGATCTTACTTGCCCATAGATTCATGCAAATTCATGTTTGTAACTTTTACCCAAATCACTTAACTCGACTTTCCGAATCACTTAACACTTATCTTTCCGAATCATCTTTCCGGGTGATTATATCTCGGTTTCCGAATTACATAACTCGGTCTCCATGCTCTACTCCTGAGGCAGTTGCGCGGTCTTCCGAGTCATATGCCTCGGTTTCCGAGTTACTTGCACTGTTTCTCCGGTCACCTGTTCCGACTCTGGATTCATAACTCGAGTTACTTATCTCGGTTGTATTTGTACTTTTTTGCAGGTTTTGCCCTGAGATGTCAGGCCGCAGTACCCCCGACCCGGCCGAGTCATTGGCTGCACGAGGCGGATGGGAGGGATCTGATGTGGTGCAAGCTGATCTCGATTGGCTGCTCAAGACCCGGCGCATACGGCCGAGGCTATATGCCGGCTTCCGGGAGATGAACTCGAACCGGTTCTAGAATCGGGTGAACGAGTGGTGTTCCTTGCGCACTTTCAGCGCGGGTTTGGACTCCCAGCTAGTCCCTTCTACCGGGACTTTCTCAACTACTTCGGTCTACAACCTCACCATCTCCCTGCCAACGCCATCACATCTCTCTCAGCTTTTACCTCTTTCATGGAGGGGTACCTCGGCCTCTGGCCCACTGTTGCCGCCTGGGCCAAGTACTTCCGCCTCCGGAAGCAAACCATTCCGAATAAGGAGGAGGTCGTGAAGGATATGACCGCATGCGGTGCGGCTAGCATCACTCCGAGGAAGCACTCCATCTTTCCTCGGATCACTGGCTTAGAATCCTGCCGGAAGTGGCAAAGGTCCTTTTTCTATGTGAAGAGCCCGGCTGATCGGGATGTTCTCAACCTGCCGGAGTTCAACATTGCCCCCCCACAGCCGAGTTAAATTGGAACTATGACCCGCAGGACAGCATTCCTGAGGTCCAGCTGATCCACCAAACCCTTGAGGGGCTGCTGGAGAAGAAGATGAGCGCAGATGACCTCTTGAGGACTTTCATCATGCGCCGAGTCAATCCCTTCAGTACCGTGTGCATAAGATTTGCCACATGAGTGGTTTGCTGGACCCTATCCGGGTCAGCACCCATGATCTCACCCACCCACAAGTCAGGAGAGGTCAAGGCCATCGCGCAGACCGAGATGGCGGATGATTGGCAATGGGGCGTAGAGCCGTTTGAGCGATCCCGGCTCCCTCCTTCGGTTAGTTTGTTACCTTGGAATTGACATTGCCCCGCCTTCCGGGTCTACTTTTACTCGGTGAGGCACCTTCTGACTAATCCGAATTTGCTTTTCCTGCAGCTGTTTACCCGACAAGCCACCGAAGATGGGGACCTGAAGACCCGGAAATGGACAAAAGATCGCCGTGCGCGACCCGAGGAGACTGAAGATCCGGACAACGAGGATTATATGCCGGTTCCTCGTGCCAAGGCTCCTACCTCGGGTAAGCCATCCGCCCGTGTCTTCGTTCAAGACTTGTCCGACGACGAAGATGATGATTGTCAAATCCTAGACCCCATTGATGCTATTCCTATTTCATGGTCTGCACCTCCTGCTACAGCCACTTCGGGTGCGCAAGGCACATCTCGGAAACGCGCCGGGCGTCCGGGTCAGCGGCTCCTCCGGCTAAGAAAGCCAAGAAGGTTGTTACCAAGCGCAAGCCTAAGGTCCTTCCAACCAGCAAAGGGTAAGATAAACTTCGCATAACCTTTCCGGCTTTCCTTCTTTCTCTCTTTCCTTTAACCGAAGTTAACCTTATCCGAATTAACATTCTACCTCGGTTTATGCAGTGACCCGATCGCCACCAAACAGACCCACAGTTCGATTCGGTCTCCTGTTCCTTCATCGCCACCTCGACGACCCACCGAGATTAGCAGCCCCGGAGGAGCGATCCCTTCCCCGGTGCGCGCTAGCTCAGCCGACATCCGCCGCCGAATCTTGATTCGGATGTGGGAGGGGACCAAGGCCCCGAGCAAACCTCGGCTCCGGGTCAAGACCAATCCCCCTCTCTCCTCTTAAGGATTTGGAGACGAAGCGGGGTAAGACTCCAACTGAGACCTCGTCTAAGTTGGAGCCTCGACCCTCACCTCAGAAGCACACCAAGCAACAGCAACATTGAAACAACAGCAGAAGCAGCAGCAGAAACAGCAGCAGCAACAGCAGAAGAGAGAAGCCGCAGCAGAAGGAGAAGGACCAGCAACAGCAACAGGAAAGACAGCAAAGCTGCAGCAGGAGAACAGCAGAAGCTGCAGCAAGACAAGTCTCGGAAGCAGCAGCAGCCCCCAGTGCCGGTCCATACTCCGGTACCACCGCCTCCAAGTGTACCAACTCAGCAAGCCTCTGGCCAACCTTCAACTGTCCAGGGCAAACAGATTATTGTGACTCCAACAGCAAACCGGGCGTACCAAGACCTTTCCGAGATGATTCTCGCCCCCGGGTCAACAGCCATGTTCTTCCGAGTCTCCGCACTCCGAGTGACAAGAGCCTCGGCTCGGTTGGACAGTACGTGATGGATTGGAACGCCGCGGACCCGAGTGAAGTTTCTTCTACTCCGGCAAATCCACACCCGGTTGGCCCCGGCCTGGTTGCACAATCCCTACACTCCATGCAGGTCTCGGCCCTTCAGGCCAGCGGGTTGTCGAGGTAAATCTCTCGGAACTTAGCACTTGCTCTAAAATGATCAATAGTCACACTATCCACAGTCCCCGAGATTCGGGCTGAGTAACTGATACTCGTCCGAGTAATAGGTAACTCGGCGCGAATCTTCAAAAACTTGATCATTTTAATCTTAACTTGTTAAAACACTGGGATGCCCAGTCCCCGAGTCTCATGTCGAGTTTACCCGGCATGAGTTTACATTAAACTCGGACAACCAGTCCCCGAGTTTCATGTCTAGCTGATTCGGTATGACCTTTTATAATCTCGGGCTTCAGTCCCCGAGATTCTTTTTACCCTTACTAACATCTTTCCTTCTTGCAGGATTGCACCAACACTCGGAGCCGATCTTCAAGAACTAGCCTTGGAGCACCGATCGCTCAAGCTCTCCTTCCAGAACCAGCAGGAGGAAATGAAGAAGAAGGAAACAGCACAAGCGTGCTCTCAAGGAAGAACAGTCCGAGGTGATCGGCTCAAGCGGAGCTTGACCGGGTCGAGAAAGAGAAGAGCTAAAAAAGGAGAGGAACACGCTGAAGGCAGCTCTGGAGAAGCGTGCCGCTAATGACCAGAAGATTCAACGCATATCACTGCATGCGAGGCTAAGGCTACCAAAGCTTCAGAAGAGTCGGATGCCCTCAAGGCAATGCTGCCAAGTGGCTGGCTGAGCTCACCAAACTTAATGCCGAAATGGACAGTAAGTTCTCCGAATCATATCCTTTTTGTTTATATCTTCTCATGAAACTTTGTGTCGGTGTCTCATTTGATTCGGTGTCAGCCTATTTGCTCTCAGAACATTTGAGCACTGCCAAGCTGCAGCAGCCAACACTGTGAAGAAGGCCCGAGCTAGAGGGCCGAGGCACTTGGAGCTCCGCTACCCGAGGCTTGGGACATCGACGACACTTGATCGCACTCCAAGCTCGCATTTCTCCTTTGAAGAGCATCGGCGTCGAGCTTCTTAACGCCAGTATCCGAGCCTACAATGTCTTGTGGCCCGAATCTCCCAGTGTCAAGACCATTGCTGAGTTGTCCACATGCTTGCAGCAAACCGAGTCTCGGTTAAGGGAATGGAGGTCTCTTCTGCTCGTGCCGGGGCCGACGCAGCCTTGCTTTTTCTGATGTCCTGGTATGAGGAAATTAACCTCGACGGCTTGCGCACCCTTCGCGATGGTTCCATGGGCTACTGACCCGGCATTGATCGCGAAGCGTGAGGAAGCTGCTACCTTCATGGCCAGGTTTGCCAATACCGGTCTGTTGAATCCGGTGTGGTTTACTCGGATGATGAGAGGAAGAAGAAGAAGAGTCAACGCTGAAGGTGATCTGAGCAAGAATATGGTGACTCTGATTCCGAGTCTTCAACTCCCGATGACTCGGCTAAGACTGCGAAACCATCTGCTGCCGAGATTTCCAAAGAGCCAGCGGTTGACCCGGCCAAGCAAGTGCTACCGATATCTCCTTGAAGACAATGTCTGATCTTATCGATGCATCGGCAAGCAGCAAGATTACCCCAACTGCCCCGAATCTGCTACTCTCCGACCAAAGTTACTCCTGCAACCGAGGTTCCTCTCCCAACCAAGGTTGCTCCCTCATCCGGGTCTGTCCCTGAAACCGAGGCTGCTCCTTCGACCGAGGTTCCTCCTTCCACCGAGGCTCCTGCGTCATCCGGTCTGCTCCTGCAACCAAAGCTGCTCCTTCCTCCGAAGCCGCTGCTTAACTTACATGAATTCAAACTGTTAAATCCCCGGAATGCCGGGTGCAGATGTAATATACATTTTAAGTTCCTCCGAGACTACTTTTATTTTGCTTAATTCGAACAAGACGAGGTTTATGTTGGATCAATTTAAACCGAGTCCCCGAGTTTATTTTCTTGTTCACTATACTTGTCAATCTTTGCTCTTGTCTACCATTTAGGCGTTCGACAGTCGAGTCACAAGATAGGAATTATAGCATACAATACTTCATAACATTCGAGTTGGGGTTTAAAGTCATCCGACATAAACAAATATGAAAAACAGGGTTAGTAAACAAGCTATGCCGAATCATTTTTGGCCGAGTCTCCGAGTTCATTTTCATGTTCACTACGAACCATCACCTCAGCTCTTGACTGCCTTTTTGGCGTTTGTCAGTCGAGTCACAAGATCACAATAAGATAGCATACAGTACTTTGAACTTTGAGGCAAGGCTTCAAATCATTCGGCATAGGAAAAACATAAATGAAAAAACAACAGATGACACAAGCATATAGACGAGGCAGTCCCCGAGTTTTGATTCGGGGTGCCGACATTTCATTCATATAGAAACCGAGATACATACACTGCACCCTTTATGAGTAAAAGGGCGGAGTAGAGCTATATTCCATGGACGCTTAGTTTCCTCTCCGGATTTGTCCATCCTGTGCTTCATCGGTTCCTGTGCATCTATAAGATAGTATGAATCATTGTGCAGAGCCTTGCTCACAATGAACGGTCCCTCCCATGGAGGTGTCAACTTATGTCGGCCTGCAGTGCGCTGCACCAGCCTCAGTACCAAATCTCCTCTTGGAACACCCGAGGGCTGATCTTCCGGCTATGATAGCGTCGGAGATTTTGCTGGTATATTGCTGACCGAGATAAGGCCAACTCTCGGGCCTCTCAAGTAGGTCACACCATCTTCCCGGGCTTCTTTTGCCTCGGTTTCAGTGTACATTGCCACTCTTGGTGCATCATATTGTATGTCGGTTGGCAGAACAGCTTCTGCTCCATAAACCAGAAAGAATGGTGTGTAGCCAGTCGATCGATTCGGTGTGGTCCTGAGACCCCATAATACTGCTGGGAGCTCATCTATCCAACAACCCGGAGTGCGTAACAATGGTGCAATTAACCGAGCCTTTATGCCATCTAGCACCAAGGCATTTGATCTTTCTACCATCCCATTGGCCTGTGGGTGTGCAACTGCAGCTACATCCAGCTTAATTCTCTTCTCGGCACAAACCGAGCAAATTCTCCCACAGCAAAGTTGGTTCCATTATCTGTGATGATACTGTGTGGATAACCATATCTCAGAATTATGTCCTTCAAGAAAGTCACTGCTGTGTGTCCATCACATTTCCGGATTGGCTTTACCTCTATCCATTTGGTGAATTTGTCCACCATCACCATATATGAGTCATGTTACCTCGGGCTGGCTTGAATTCTCCCACCATGTCAAGGCACCAAACAGCAAAAGGCCAAGTGATTGGAATTGTCTTGAGTGCCGAGGCTGGCATGTGAATCTTTTTTGCAAATCTCTGACATCCTTCACATTTTCTGACTATGTCTTCAGCTTGTTGCAAAGCAGTGGGCCAGTAGAACCCATGCCGAAATACTTTGGCCACCAGGCTCTTGAGCAGGCATGATGTCCACACTCCCCTTGATGAATCTCTAGGAGCATTTCTTCTCCTTCTGCCGGGTCAACACACCTCTGCAGCACTGTGGTTGTGCTTCTCTTGTAAAGCTCCTTATTGATGATGGTGTATGCTTTTGCTCTTCTCAACACTTGCCTAGATTCGGTTCTATCATCCGGCAGGCTCCCATCAACAAGATATGTCATTATAGGCTGTGCCCACTCCGGGACAGGTCTTACAGGAAATACTGGCATATCTATATCCATTGGCTCAGCATCTATTGGCTCGTCCGACATTTCCTCGTCAGTCCCCGGGTTCTGCTTGGCAGTCCCCGAGTTATCCCCGACATAACCGACATCAACATCCATTGGAACTGCATCTGACTTTGGCATTGGCGGGATATAAATTGATTCGGATTCTGGCGATGGCTTAATGGACGGCTTTCTCAAATGCTCCAAGCTATTCCGGGTGGAATTGGATCTCTGGATGAACCGAGTTTGGATAGCACATCGGCAGCTTCATTCTCTGCCCGAGGTATATGTGTGTACTCGCATCCTTCAAAAAATCCGAAATTTTCTGCACATGAATCGATATGATGCCATGTTGGCATCCACTGCATCCCAATTTCCCGAGGTTTGATGTATAACCAGAGCCGAATCACCGAAGCATTCAATTCGGCGAATTCCAACTTCCTTGGCCACATTAAGCCCATGGATGAGTGCCTCATATTCGGCTACATTATTGGATGCTGTGAAATGAATTTGCAGCACATATCTCAGTTGATCCTTCTTCGGTGAGGTAAGAACTACTCCTGCACCCAAACCAATCTTTGTTTTGGATCCATCAAAATGCATTGTCCAGTAATTCGGGTCATGGGCTGGTGGTTCATACTGCATCTCGGCCCAATCCACAAGGAAATCCGGCAATGCCTGAGACTTGATTGCATCTCTTCTTCATACTGTGGAGTGTAAGGGGATAACTCGATTGCCCATTTGGCAACTCGGCCATTTGCATCTTTACATCCAATGATCTCCGAGATAGGAGCCTCACACACCACCCTTATTGGATGCTCTTGAAAGTAGTGCTTCAATTTCTTGGCTGCCATATAGACACCATACACCATCTTCTGGTAATGAGGGTAATTCTGTTTGGACGTCGATATCACCTCACTCAGATAATACACCGGCCTCTGCACAGTTTTGCCATCTTCTTCCCTCTCCACCACTACTACAGCACTCACAACTCGGTTTGTGGCTGCAATATAGAGCAACATCGGCTCTTTGGGCAGTGGGGAAGCAAGTATCGGAGCTGTGACCAACATCTTTTTTAACTCGGCAAAAGCCGCATTTGCCTGTGGAGTCCACACAAAGTTATTGGTTCTTTTCATCAATTGATACAAGGGCAAGGCCTTTTCTCCTAACCGGCTTACAAACCGACTCAGGGATGCTTCATCCGGTATTTTCCGGGTACACCGAATGTACATTTATCCGGGTTAAGTTTCATCCGGTATTTTCTCAAGTTTTCGAATGTTTCTCTTAGATCATCGACCAAAGTCGACTTCTCTTTAGTTTTAATCACTATGTCATCGACATACACCTGCACATTTTTTCCTATTTGATTCTGCAAGCATTTTTGCATACACCTTTGATACGTAGCACCAGCATTTCTCAAACCGAATGTCATGACACGATAGCAATAAGCCCCGTACGGGGTAATAAAGTCAGTTTTTATTTGATCATCCGGGTTCAACGGTATCTGGTGGAAACCAGAGTAAGCATCCACAAAGGATAACAGCTCACACCCGGCTGTGGAATCGATCACTTGATCTATCCGAGGCAGCGGGAATGGATCCTTAGGACATGCTTTGTTCAGATTCGTGTAATCAATACACATACGCCACACTTTTGCTACATTTGGGTCATCTTTCTTCTTCTCTACCAGGACTGGGTTAGACAACCAGTCCGGGTGCAGTACCTCCATGATGAATCCGGCCGCCAGTGTCAGCTCATCTTGTATCACTTGTCTTCTCTCGTCCGAAAGTCGCCGCATCGGCTGCTTCACAGGCTTCATCTCGGGCCTCACAAACAATGAGTGCTCAGCCAATTCCCTCGGAACACCTTCCAGGTCATGATTGACCATGCAAAGATGTCTCGATTCTCACGGAGGAATTGGATGAGCTCGCCTTCCTATTTCTCAGTTAACCCGCCCCTATGATAGCCTTGCGCTCAGGGTGCTCCGGGTCAATAGTGATCTTCTTGGTCTCCTTGGTTGCCTCGAACGCCGCATTTTGCTCCATGTGTGCCATTCCCGGCATGCCGAGTTGCGCAGCTTGAGCCATGGCCACCACCTGCATTATCTTTTTCTTCTCAGCAGCTATGATCAGAGACTCGGCTAAGTTGGAGCCAGCCGAGGCACACTCGATGGAGCTCTTGTAGTTACCCGCAATGGTGATGATACCATTCGGTCCTGGCAGCTTCATCTTCAGGTAAGCCATGTGGGTGGATATCATGAATTTGGCCAGAGTTGGCCTGCCGAGTAGTGCATGGTATGGACTTTAAGGTCTACTATCTCGAACAGGACAGTCTCGGTCCTGGAGTTCTCCTTGGTGCCGAGACATACATCAATCCACATCTTGCCCATAGGTGCACATGAGACACCAGGTACTATACCATGAAAAGTTGTGTCGGTTGGTAACAACATGTTGGCTGTAATACCCAACTTCACCATTGTATCTCGGTACATGATGTTGATACTGCTGCCATTGTCAATCAGAACTTTGCTGAATCTGACATTCTGGTTGGGCCCAATGAATGTTGGGTCCACCACCAGAGCATAGCCTCCTGGGGTTGGCATGATTCGGGGGTGATCTTTTATCCCCCAGGTAATTTCCTGATCCGACCAGTGCATATACTTTGGCACAGCCGGCATAACAGCATTGACTTCCATCTGGCGCCGCGCCCGACTCTTTTTGTCAGTTGCCTCGGTCACAAACCACATAACTATGATGAGCTTCATGATACTCATTCTGGCGGTTAGGACCGGCAGTTGCCTCCGTGGTTCACCTGATTCACATCATTCGGTTCTCTCCTGTTATCATTCGGCCTCTGTTGTTGCTGTTGATTCGGCCGGTTCACCGGAGTGTTGTTTGCCCCGGTTAGCGCAACACGCTGCTGAGGTTTCGGCAGTGGCGGCCTCGGAGGACCAACCCTCTGGTTTCCTCCGGATCCAGCTCCTTCCCTCAAGGTCCTATGGTACCAACTGCATTGCCGAGTCGAGTGATGCTGGCCCACGCTTATCATTGGTGTGGTATCTGCATGGTCCATCCAGCATTGCCTCATAAGTGGCAGGCAATTGTGTATCTTGGCCCCAGGGCTTCTTTCCTCTTGGTTCTGGCCCCAAGATGGGCCATTGATCTTCGGCCTTTGGCTGCTACCAGCATTTGGTTGCTCTTGATCTACCGCAGCAACCATGTTTGACCCGTACCGAAGATCCGGCCGATCTTCCCTTCTCTTATGTCCAAAGTTCTGGCTATCATTAGGCCCGAACTGTCCGGGTCTGCTGTTACCCGGGTTTCGTCGACTCGGCTGCCGTGTTGAGCAGAGGCTGCATTGGATCTCCAAGTGCATAACTGTCTGCAATCCGAATTGTCTCGGCCAAAGTGGCTGGCATCTCCCTTTGTAATCTTTGCCACAACATGGAGCCATGTCGGCATCCCTGGCAAACCACGAAATGGCCTGTGCCTCCACAACTCCTTCGCAGGAATTGCGCACGTGCTCCACCGAGTCAAGTAGTCTCGTCAGTCATTTTGCCTCTGCACACACATAGCCAATTGCTGTGGCCGATTCGGCCTCTTGTACGTGCTAGAGAAGTTACTCACAAAGGCTTCTTCAAAATCCAGCCAGCAGTTGACACTGCCCTCGCTCAAATTGTTCAGCCAAATTTGGGCTGGTCCTTCCAACATCTGAGGTATGTACCTCACCGCCCATCGGCGGTTTCCTCCGGCTACATTTACTGCCGAGAGATAATCCGATAGCCAGTCCTGGCTTGGAGTTACCATCATAGGTCTTCGAACCTCGGGGCAACTGGAAGTGCGGCACTGACGGTTCCCCCATGATTCGGGGCCCGAAGCATTTAGGTCCAGGTGGGCCCTGCTCTTCCAGTATCTCGGACCAATGGAGCCTGTCCAACTTGATGCGTCACCCGGCGCCAACATGCGCGGTCCCAACCTGTCTCCTAGTGCATTGTCATATCTCTGATATCCGGCTCTCTCCAGAGCCGAATTGCCATCATCATAGCGGTTGTTCCTCTGGTCAACACCTTGTGGTTCCTGAACATGCGCAGCCCTCGGGTGTTGTTGAGCATGGTTTTGATTCGGATACCGAGGTGGTTGACCCCGGCCAGCTGGGTTGGGATTCCCCTGACCCGGATTTCCCTGAGCCGGGTTACCCTGCCGGATTACTCCTAGCCCTGCCTGCACCGTTCTGCCCGGCCATCTGCTCTTTAGCATAGTCCGGGTTGTAGGTCTGGATCTGCTTGTTCCTTCCCGAGTTTACACTCGGGTTACGATCTCTACTCGCATGTGGCGAGGAAGCTTGCCCTTTGGACCTCTGACTACCGGCCTTAGCCGAGTGTACAATCTGGGAACCCCCAGCCATGGTGTTGCCTTTCAATATGCCTCATTCTGTCGGTTGGCCATTGCCACCAACTCATTCACTCTTGCTTGTTGCTTCTGGTAAGCTTCGCCGGTTAATCCGGCTAGCTCAGCCCTTGCTGCCTCTGCAGCTCTAAGGGTCTTGGCTGGGGAGCTATAATTCGGCTTCGCTGCCGTTACCCGAGTCGCGCTTGACGCGGATCTACCGTCCCTAGCCATCTCTACATTGAGGCCTTTGCCTCTCTTTCGCACATCAGCCATGCGACGCATCAAAGCCATGAGCCTTGTTATACTCACGCATCGATCTATCAAACTCTTCCCTAGTCTTGGCCATCTCCATGGCCTCAGCATGCAGGTCCTTGCGCTGCTGCTCAGCTCTTCCTCGGTCAAGGCTACACCCGTACCAGGAACTATGGGAAAGCCAGCCTTTCGATCACCTTATCCAGAGGAAGGGGCCTGGACTCGGACGGGCCGCCCTGCTCGTGGGTCACCCTCTCCAGGGGTGGCCTGGCCGTCCTGACCGATTTCTCCGGAGTCTCGGCACATCCTCCAGCCAGCTCCAGCCGCAGTCCCGGTCATCATGACCTCTGCGCAGCTCTCGGGGCGAGTGATCCGCCGACCTCGAGCCGCACAAAGAGCAGGAGGATCTTCTGCCTCCAGCACCGCGTGGGGTACTTGCGACGAGCTCGGTGGCGACGTAGGTGTGGAGGGAGCCGAAGGCGATGAGGCAGCCGTTGACCGGGAGAGGCCTGCCGCCGAAACAACCGGCGTTGTCGCTGACGAAGTGCATGTCGCCGAGCTTGCACACCAACCCGCTGAGCACACGCTCGCCGGAGGTGGTGATGGAACCCGTCCGGATGAAGACTCCAGCCAGCGCCGCTGCTGGCCCCACGGTGGGCGCCAACTGTCGTGGTGGTATCACGGCAGATGCCATGGGTATGGCTAAGTGTGGGGCCGTAAGGACGCTGGAGGTATCCGGGGAGGGTTTGCGCGCTGTGGAGCGCGCACGGACAGACATCGAACCAAGAACACACAAGAACACACACGCGATTTACCCAGGTTCGGGGCCCTCGTGTGGAGGTAACACCCCTACTCCTGCCTGCCTCTCGATGTATATGGGTGAAGCACAATCACAAGTACAAGACTGCTCCTTGAGCTGTATTGCTAGGCTATGAACAGTGGTACGAGGTAGAAGATGAAGCTAAACACAAAGGGGGCAAATGAGCTCTTTTCTTTCGTCCCTCACGCAGGAGGAGGTACAGGGGTACTTATAGCAGTCCAGGAGCCAACGGCTCTCTCCTCCACGCTGGCAGCACGGGCTTCAGCAGAGATCTTCCGGGATTCCTGCAGGAGATCCGCGCCTCCGGGTTTTCGGGTCAGCTCTGTCATGACAGGACCCCTCCTGTCTTGTCCCAGCTTATCCGGGCAGTCCCATCCCGGGATGTCGGTCTGTCAAGCTCCGGGTTCCCCGGCCAGGCATGCTCCTCTGCCAGGCCAGAAGACAAAAGCCATTGACTTCTTAACCGAGGTAAGCTTTCTTCTCTTCCTTAACCCGGCAAGGACATGCCGGATTCTTCTCGTCCCTTTCCTGCACATAAGAAAGAACAAGGGCAGATCGACATCGGTATGTCGGTTAAGATGATCCGGCTCACATGACCCGGCCTAAGTGACCCGTGGCCATGATCCGGTTTGTAGTCACACCATGTCTCGGTCCCTCCGGGTCTTGGTTGACCCGGTTTGACCATGACCCGGTCCACTCTTTATAGCTCTTTATTCCACAACTTACCCTACCCGGGGGTAGCCCCCGACAGGAGGTGACGACCAAGAAGTGCGGCGACAGTGTACATAGCGCCCCGGGAGCCCACGCTCTGAGCGATGGCGGACACCGACTCTAACTAGCGCACTGAGACCTCCACGAACCACCTAGGCAACGCCTCCAAGGAGGGGAACGACACAGACATGCCGCCGCCGCCCAAATCCGAAGACCGGATTTAGGGTTTCCCCCCGGTAGTCAAGGCGGGGAAGCACGAACAACACCATGATGACGCCTCCAAGGAGGTGACGGCGCCCTCGGGCGTCGCCGTCATCAGCTTCACGCAGGGATTTCGCCCCGGCCCTGTTGTCGACCCCAAAGCCATCGAACACGCGCATAAAGGAGCCTTCTTGGCACCGCCATCGATGAGAAGCGAACCAGATTGGCCGTCAGCCGAGCAGGAGGCGCCGACCAGCACCACTGAAAACAGGGGCTGGACGGTGGGGATCCAGCCCGCCGCCGCCTGGCCGGCCACCGGTACCGCCACGGTGCCCAGCAACCGGCACCACCTGGCACCACGCGCTGGCCTGCCGCCGCTTGGTTTGCCACTCGTTTCTGCGTGCACACTCCAAACGACACTAGCTCCCACCTGCTGCCAATATCACAATGCCCACTGCCTAAAGATTCACCGCACCATCTGCTTTCTGTCCTCCTGATTTCTAGTAGTATCTATTCTACCCTATAGATTGTTTCAGAACCACCGCTGGCACCCGGGGACTTGTCGACATAAGCTGATAGCGTGTGAGTTTCAAGCAAGCATGATAGTCAGCTTCATCCATGTTCTTCTTTTTCTCTTTGCTGTTCGTGTGCGTTGATTCATCGGTACAGTATTTAATTGGGATCCTTGCGGTTATAGAGTTTTCGATATTGGAGCTGTGCTTACCTCGAGGCTCTTCTTGTGCAGTTCTTCTTCTTCTTGTTCAGTCCTACCCATTACATACGTTTTTCAGAAAATGATACCCGTTACATACGAAATCTAACCCAGTTTCCAGTGTCTCTTGACTTATTTCTGTGAGCAACTTTGCAGACCGTGACCGACGAAACCAAGCAGCACCCTTTCACAAGTTGATTTTTCTTCACTCTGCTCTGGAATGGGTAGGCCTAGAGGGAAGTTCACGAAATCAGCCGAAGCTGCAATCAAAAGCGACGGCGGCAGTGCCGGCGAGGAGGCCGGTCCGACCGCCCACGATATGAGTGATAGTCCTCAGAAGCCTCGCAAGGACGATGAAGCCGACAAAGTGGATGACAACGCCAACGTCGAGGAGGTCAAACCGATAGTGCCATCCAAGGCCCCAGGAGCACAACAGATAAAGAGGCCGTGGCGGCGACGGCGGCGTAAGCAGGTGGAGCGAAGCTCCGAGTCGGTTGAGGACGACCGCAAGAGTGGTCATGATGTGAGGACGAAGCCTAACGGGTTCCGAAGAAACGGAAGCCGGCGGAAGAACTCAACTCCCCGCCGAGCAGGAGTAGAGTGTGATCAGTGGGTTTAGCAAGCGAAAGCATTTAAACTCGATGTGCTACTAATGCTGGGTCTTTATTTTTCTTTTATCTACTACTAGTAGAGTTACTCTTTATGGTGGCTCAGAACAACGCTATATAGAGCTGACCATGAGAGAATACTGGTTTGTAGATACACGTCGACAGTGGGGATGCTGCTTTTGCACCTTGTTGATTGTCATAGCAAAACTCAGTCTGAATTGGAACTGGTTTTTTGAATTTGAACGGGAACATGTTATCGCGAAAACACATAGAGGCATCCGAAAAAAATACCCTCCACCCAGCGTGCTATCCTAGCACGATTTCAGTGTAGATAACGTTCCTTTGGAACCCTCTGACTACAAGCCTTGTCCCATCGCATAACCCGTTAGTGGTGTCAATGTTGCTTAGCGGTATAACAAACTTGTTTATCTTCAGTTTAAGTGCGTGCAGGGGCAAGCCATTACTATTCAGCGAGTTTTTTTTACCCTTGATTAGTAGGGAAAACTCCCTACTGTTTTCATGTTAATAAATCAGAGTGTTACATAATTGCAAGTGTGGAGGCTAGAAAGCCATCCTGTTAGGATAATCAAACAGTTTGAACTAGGAGATTTTAACGCAGCTTTTGTGAATCAGGAGGCTAAAATCAGCTGAAAATCATGCTTTCCAAGAAGCTCTGTCTGGTGTAATTCTATTAAATACCAGGAGGCTATGTTTATTTCATCGACGTTATCGTTCTTTGTTGAGAGGATTGGACATGTTGTGGTATACGGCAGGAAACACATGGTCAACCTGTTTCTCTATGTCGGCCACCTTGCCCATAGACGACACACAAATATCCTCGGGGAGCCGGATATTGCCTTTCTCGTCAGTTTCTTTGGTGCCATTACCTACCCTCAGAAATAAAATCTTACATATTTTGTATTAAGCAGAACTTCAGATCTATATATATTTTTAAAATTGGCTTTGCAAAAAAATTAGGCGACTTGAAAGAAATTCAGATTTCTTTGTGTGAAAAACTCCTTCCGGGGCGGAGAAAAAGGAAAAAAACACAGTGGGCTGTGCGAGGTCGGGAGATCCACGACAGGAGTTGCCCCATCAACCGTGCATCCGGGCTAGACCCCTTCCACAAACCACTAGCCAGTTACACTTAATTACACCACCATCTTTCTAAAGCAAAGAAAAACACAGACGTGCCTCTACGTGCGCGTTCACACGTTGACAGAGAAGATGTATCTACCACAACCATATTGTAGGAAAACGGATAGGCTACACTAGCGTAAAATAATAATTTCTACTGATCAACCAAGAATAGATCACGGGATTACCACTAAAGCGTTGTGCCATGCCTGATCCAGTCGCTCCCATGAACCGTTCTCACGAACAGCTCCTCTCGACAGCTCGTCCAAGTGCTACAGATGCAACACCTCTATCAGTATCCACACTTGTGGCATGGAGGCACCGCTCGTCGGACTGCTAGGTCCGCGCGGGCAGCAGGGGCGTGGGGAGCACTAGTACAGAACGACACATCGAAACGGACCAAAACCCTCATCAAAAACGGAGAAACGGTATGTGTCCCCGTCCCCGATACTGATGTGAGCGAGCTCAATAGCAACGGATGTGTTTAACCGTTTCCAATGAGGCGGGGTCAACATGGTCATTTACTTTATCTCCGTTTCCAAAGTGAGATAGCATTGGTAACGGAATTTTTTTTCACCGTTTGCATTGAGAAGTTTTCGTATTTCTAAATTAGATTTTTTTTCACAAATCAATTTGATATTTCACAACACATTTGAATATTTTCACATCACAAACATATCAAATATATCCACAACACCAATTTCATTTATAGTATAGAAACAGTTATATACACAATGTTACATGTACACATTTGAATCCCGATGTCACTGTCATATGCTGAAAAAAGTCTAAATTTTTTTATGAGGAGGAAGAAAAGCAGTAATATTTGTTGGTTGCATCGTTGCAGAAAGTTCATGCTATAGAGCACACTGCAAAAATAAATTCTGAAAACAACAAACATAAACAATGAGAGATTGAATTTAGAGATAAATCTAAATGCAATAGAAAAATACTATTCTCTCATACACTACTCATTCTGAGGGATGACAACAATAAATAAATTTATCTATGTAATTGTTACTTCATTCATAGAAGGTCCCGTGAAAGGATCTATTCACGATGATCCCATGGTGAAGCTGCGATTGAAGAGATCCATTGTTTGGATTGTCTATGGGCATGAAAATGTTCTGAGTTAAAAAGAAATATTGTTAGATAATGCGCAAAAGATCCAATGAATGGATCGGTTCACCTTGTCCCTAGTTGCACAGGATTATCCTAAAGAGTGAAGCTATCCATTATTTGGATTGTCTCTGTCTAGTATGTACATAAGTCTAGTTTGTACTACTAGTCTGATTTAAAAATGAATATTATTGCATAAGCCGCAGAAGATCCAGTTAATGGATCGATTCACCTTGTCTTAAAGTTGCAGAGGATGATACTAAAGAGTGAAGCCACCATTATTTGGATTGTCTGGTTTAAAAATAAATATTATTGGATAAAACACAGAAGATCCAGTTAATGGATCGGTTCACCTTGTCTCATGTTCTCACAAGATGATCATAATGAGTCAAATCCATTATTTGGATTATCTGTGGCTAGTCTACATATGCCTAGTTTGTACATACGTAATAGTTTAGTTTACTCATTGTCAACACAAATCTCAGTTGTTACATATGCATATAATATTTATATTATAAAAAAATGATATTCTAACTATTTACAATATCTGTATTATATTTACTCTATTTTAAATTAAAAACATTGAAAAACTGTTATTTTTAATACATAAAATTCTCAATTTTAACAAAAATGAATCCTTATACTGGAACTAACACCTAGCGAAGGTGGAGTTCAGATCTAACCATACACATCAGTCTGTAAAAAAATTACCCTTGAAAAAGAGATACTAGTATACTACAGAGATGGTATGTATTACTTAGAGCCGCCGTAGATCTAGGCTGAGCCAAGCAACAAACACCATCAACTAGCTCGCGCTCGAAGGAGGCGCGAGAAGGAGGAGCCTGGCCTCCAGATCGGAATCTCTTTCCTCCGAGGAGGACTAGATCTAGGCAACGGGGGACTTCCGAACGGGCCGGATGTACTCGCGATGGTTGACGGAGGACGAGATCGAGCCGACGGGGGAGCTCCGACGGCGCCGCATGAACGCGCGAGTGAAGGAGTTTCGGGGGACGGGCTGCGGCTAGAGCCGGGGGTGGCGGCGGCCACGGTATGGGTTGCGGCCGGCAATGACGGTTGGCGGAGGAGGAAGCGATTTCCTGGCTGCCGCCGATGACGGAGGGGTTCGGCATTGGAGACCACATGAGCAAGTGAAGTGCATAGAGAGAGTGTGCGGCTAGGGTTGGGACTTGGGAGAGACTGCGAGTGTGAGATGGGAGTAGGGGTTCTTATAGGCGCGCCACCATGTGGGCTTACTGGGCTTTCATCATGGTAACAGACATTCAACAAGCTCCGTTTATGATGAGCACAATTTTGGCAACGGAGGTAGTTTCAGGACCGTTGGCAATATATTAGCAACGGAGAAATATGCGCAACCGTTGCCGATGTGTTGCGGGTCACGGGAGGATAGCCCTCGCGGGCCGCTTTTTTTCACGCGGAAAGCTCGATTCTCTGTCGCCTAACTCATGCCGTTTCCATAGAGGGGTATCAGATGTGTCGTTCTGTACTAGTGGAGACGTCGGCTGTGGTGCATTGTGGTGCGGAATGAGCAACCCTAAAACGTCCATCCACCTCTCCTTATATAGACCTGCCCTTAATGGACTGCCATAACAGAAGCCCACTATGGAGTACCCAGCCCAATTTGGATCCAATCCGAATTATGCTTCCACTGCCTTAAGTGTGTGGCCTATAAGTTCACGCACGTATAGACATTACATGAGTACACCTACTCGGCCAATAGTTGGTAGCGGCTTCTAGCAAAATGTGCCAACTCCAAACGCGATCGCATCGGACGAACCATCACAATGTTTAGTACTTACCATTCCCTTTGCCTCACGATATTTAGTCAGGCTCCTAGCTGACCACTCTTTTCCGATCCTGTGATTCGGAACCCCTTACTATTTTAACTGTTAACCTTATGTAGCATGGCCATACATTTCTGGATCCGATCACTCGAGGGCCCCAGAGAAATATCACTCTAAAGTAGAGAGGGGAAATCCCATCTTGACTGACCATGACAAGATAAATAGCACGCACCTGGCCGAGTGGGTCGGCCGCGTTGGCGCCTTCGTCATGCCCAAAGAGGTGGCCGCGGGAAGCGGTCGCGTCGCCGCTTTTTGATGACGTTTGCCGCATCGCCAGCGAGTCGGCGAACATCGGCGCCTCGTTCAGATCGATGGTTGGCTCGTCGAGGGAGATGGACTGCCGTGAAATCTGGACTTGTAGTAGGCATCGTCGAAGTAGGCCAGGGCAGACGGCGACCCGCAACAGACGGCGGCGCTGGCTGGGCTGGAGCTACTTTGGCTCATGGCGATCAACATCTTGGCGGTATCTTTTGGCGAGGGCTCATCTCGGCGGTCCTTCGCCTTCAGTCGCCTGATTTGCCGAAGTTGGGAAGCGGCTGTGCGCATCTCAGCCTGGCTCAACGACGCCTTGGTCAGCGGCACCTCCTGTGGCTCCCGCTTCATCGCCTTCTTCTTTGGCTGCGACGCCGGTGGCAGCTTGCGAGCCTTCGGTTTCGAGAGGTCGATGGCCTTAGGCGGCATGGTGGCGGAAGGCGGAAGGCGAGGAGGTCGCGACAGTGGCGCAAGGGTTTTGGAAATGGAGGGAAGATCCAGAATTTTGGCGCCAGGGGCGGCAATGTAGATGAAGGGGAATTGGGTGCGCCGGCGCTGTGCATCTGACGGGCAGGCCACCCATGTCGGAGGGCATATCCGCCCCATGTCCAGCACCCCCGAGAGGGCCTCCAAGTTTGGAGGCCCTCTCGGGGGTGCCTCGTGAGGCCCGACCCTTTGGGGGTGCCGGTGGTGGCCGATTTTGGTGTCCGGACCCCAATGGGCCTTTGGAGGGTCATTTGGAGGCCCCCGGTGGTGATGATCTTAGCTGACGATAATGTTCTGTATTTGTCTCCAAATTGCAGCTTACCAAATATCTACTGTCACTTGTGCTATCAATCAATTGATATTTCGAGATGGTAACCGGTCACGAGGCGAGTTAGCTGAGATGTCCCACTCGACGGTCTTCTGATCCCCCGACAAAACCCTCAGCCCGGGCAGGATGAACAACATCACCAAATCTCTGTGCCGTTTTTAAGGTAGAACCGATCCTAAGATGGCGACTTTAAATTCGAGCCACGTCTCGCTCTTACTGCCCTCTCCGTCTGCCAAATTTAGGTCCCTTCTCAATCCCTTCCTCGTCACCAACATATGTACATTTCCAGTGCCTACATACTGACGTAGTATGCAGGGTACAGGCACAAGACATTCCATGGTATCACAAGCCAAGATTGCCAGTCCGGCCAACCAAATCCGTGCGGTTCTGCCTTGCGGGACTGGCTCAAAGATGACCATGACGACCCGTAGCAATCCGAACCAAGGTTTAATTTCCCGCCAAAATGTCTCCTTGGCGAAACTAATGCCACGTCTGCCCTTTGCGGAGAACTATTTCCAAATTCGATCCCTCGGTTTGGCGCCCATCACAATGGAGCTGAAGTTGTGTAGCTCGGTGCCAACATTCTTTGGCATCTGGAAGCTCAGGAAGCTCGACGGCATGGAGCTTGGCTCCCACCTACCTCGGCTCTAAGGCGCCAAACTTCACAACTTTGACGCCATTTGCATTGGCGCTGACCCGAGGTGGCAGTTTTGGAAATAGTTCCGCGGAGTGGCCAGACTTAATTAGCATTAGTTCCACCCAGAGCCATTTTTTGCAAAATAAATACGAGCCAACACTAGTACAGAACCTCACATAAAAGCCGGCCCCAGAGGGTCACCTCTGCCGGCTATCATGACCGTCTCTAGGCGTGGGTCTCTAATGTACGCTTCATTAGAGCCGGTTCACCTCAACACCTCAGACGGCCAGACAACCGTCTCCAATAACCAAACCATGAGAGACAACCGTGAGTAGCCGACGTCTGTAATGCTTACACATTAGAGCCGGCTACAATTGGTGGCCGTCGTTAGGATGCAGACGGTCCGAGTTTTCTCTTCGGCCGTAACAACTGCTATTTGGGCAATATGCGTGTGCTCCGGGATTATTTTCGGGGGGTTCCAAGTTTTTGGTACTGGTCAACAGTGCTACATAATTCTTTTTTTTCATCATTACATCAACAAAACCTCAATCAGGCAGAGATCACATATAACTAAGTCATGCCAACAACTAGAATATGCATATATATATATATATATATATATATATATATATATTATATATAACATGTCTCCAACCGAAATTTGTGCCAATTACCAAAGTAACCCAAATCAGATAGGTGTTCACCATACCCCCTTAACAAGCTAGAATGATTTCTATATGAGCTGGAACTCAATCATGACCTCCAAGCTGAGGTCATTGATCTTTCTAAGAATGATCAAAACAGGTTGATCAATCACAAAATTCTTGCCTTTCATGAAGTTCTCCCACCCCAGCTTGTCCAGGTCAATACGGTCGTCGGTTCTCTTGTTGTACGTGATGCTGACGGCAGCCCCTGCTGGTCCAAGTCGCAGTCCAGCATTTTCCTCAGCCGGTATGCCAGCCTCTTCTGCTATCACTTTAGGTAGTTTCTGTGCATGAAAGATAACATAACTATGTCATTTTTCGATAAAGACATAGCTATATATATACGGCCGGCAGAGGTGGTTAATGATTCCTGAATATCAACATAGGAAATTAAAGAGGAATGAAAGAGGCTGTCTTGTGGGTACATACCATATCATGTGTGTTCAAATTAGTGCTCGTGAACCGAGTCACAAATAGAACTCCAACATAGGCTCCTACGAGAAGAAGTTCAACGAGGCGTTTCTCCTCATGCTTGTTGAGACAAACTCTTTTGGCAACTATGATTTTGACTTCGTCGTCAATGTGATCTTCAGAACTGTCAGAATCTTCACCGGTACTGTCAGAAATCTTGTCACTATCCTCTTCGTCGTTGCCCCTGTGTATGATGACATGGGATATACTGGGATGAGGTGTCAAGGTAAACACTAGCATGTCTCCCTCGAAGATCTTGTTCTTGGTGATGAATTGTTCCCATTGTTCGTCCTGCAAGCGGGTCTTGCTCCGACCTTTTGCTGCATGAATGTTGTACGTGCTCCCAAGGGCACGAAACAACACACGCTCGCCCACTAACTCGTTGACCGCTAGCTGAGTTGTGCATGGTACAATCTATGTTCAACAAAAACAGAAAGAAACACAGAAATCATATGTTAAAATAAAAACAGACAACACAAATTATATGTGTATTCAGAAGCCTTGTTTTCTTACCACACACTTGCGGTGACACTCTTGCACACGAATACTGAATGAGGAACCTGTATAGTTCCTACGTGTGCAGTTATTCTTGCATATATGGCATGGCATATCCTTTTCATTAAGTTAAGGAGAAGCATAAGTTAGAAAATGTGCATATATAGAATATAGTAGCATGCTTAGTCATTTCTTTGACTTAGTATAGCTAGCATATGCATATATATATATATATATTAATAGATTTTGGTACTCATAGTCACTGCTAGGTTCATTTATTTGCCATTCTAGAAAGATAACTAATGAGAACTAACTATAACTCTAGAATTTAGTAGCTACAAAGTAGGAACTGTGCCTAATATCTGGATGAAGGAGGAGAACCAAATCTTACCTCACGGACCTGGTGGAGAGGGTAATGGGGCGCCATTCTAGGGTAGTCATTGATTAACTATTTATAGATGCATCAATCATAAGTTTAAAAATATCAATTCCAGAGAGATAACTCTAGAATTAAGTAGCTACAAAGTAAAAAATGGATGAAGGAGGAGGACCAAATCTTACCTCACGGACCTGGTGGAGAGGGAAATGGGGAGGGGCTGCCATGCTAGGGACTTGCAGCGGCGACGACGCTACGGACTTGCAGCGGCGGCGAATCTAGGGATTTGCAGCGGCGACGAATCTAGAGATTTGCAGGGCGGCGATGTATGGAAGAAGGCTGCAGATTTGCGGCGGCGGCGAGGCTACGGATTGCAGGGCAGCGATGGAGTGGAGGAGGGCGGCGAGAGGCTACGGATTTGCAGCGGCGGCGAAGGAATGGAGGAAGGCGGTGAGTCTAGGGATTTGTAGGGGGCGGGGATGTAGTGGAGGGGGGCCGCGAAGCTACAGATTCGCAGGGGCGGCGAGGCTATGGATTTTCAGCGGTGGCGAGATGGAGGAAGGTGCGATGCTACGAATTTGTAGGAGGATGGCGACAAGGCTATGGATTTGTATCGGCGGCGAGGGAATGGAGGAAGGCGGCGAGAGGCTAGGGATTTGCAGGGGTGGCGAATGGGGAAAAGTAGGACGGCAAATGGGGAAAAACACTCAAGGGAAAAAATTGGACCCAAAATTTTGCCTTTGCCGCCAAACAATGAGTACTCGGGATGTCCGACTATGTTCACGCCCTCCGGAATTAAATTTGTATAGAAGAAATTCAAAATAATAAAAAATGTTAAAACAAAACATAGCTGAAGGTGTGTATATGTTTGTTAGCGGTAAATAAAACTCCAATGAAAAAATTAAGTGCATATATTGAAGAGAATATATTGTGCAGTACAGACTTTGGTGCTTACATCAAAAGGTTCTGTCTGTTCTTGCGAGGTTGTACTCGTCACGATGCAACTTCAGTGGAATTGTATCGAAATTTCATATATTGCAGAAAATATATCATGCAGTACAAATATTTTGTGATAAGTTTCATTATATAAATGAATATAAAAACTTTTAAGAACTGTTATTAAAGGAATATCATGTTAGTAAAAACTCAGAGAGTGCCCGGACCATCTAGAAAATTAATTGTCTTGAATTGTTAATGAAGTATTTGGTTGTGCTAAATTTGAAAATATAATTTTGATATGTATATATATAGAATCATTGGATTTTGCCAAGAATAGCGAAAATATGTAGCAGTAATTGGTTTGCTAACTTTGAAAAAATGAGGAGCGTACCTAGAGCCTTCGGGTTACTAAATTTTGATGTGACATAGTACGTGTGTTACCAGAGCGGCCGATTAGGAGCAGTTGTGTATCGTGACGCGGTTTGTGGGCCCATCCAGCAGTCGGTAATTACCACTAGTGCAGTAAATGCAGGAGGCAAGGAGGCGGCGTGGCATATCACGGCCGGCGGCGAGGCATGCAGCGGTTCCTTCTTTCCCACTATTTCTTATCAACTTCCATGCCCCATTGCGGTTTCCAGCGCATTCAACCGCATTGTTCTCACTGTTCATCGTCTCCTTCCACTCCCATATCTCTTCTCACTGTTCATCTCCCCTTCCTCTCGATCACCGCCATGGATCACTTCTTCACGCACAAGCGCACATTCTCTATCTACAAGGACCAGAAGATAGATGTGGTATACACCAATGACCCCGCGGAGGTCGAGAGGAACCTCGACATGCACGAGGGTATGCTTGAAGGCAGGGAGGAAAGGTTCATGGGGCTAGACCTGGAGTACACGACCGATGATCCGTACAAAGAATTCCCACGAGAGGTCGCCGTCCTTCAACTCGCCTTGGATAAGCAAGTACTTGTGTTCCAGTGGTCTAGGTATGTAAAAAACCCTGATCTAGTATATCTATTCGATCAACCTCCTCAGTTTCCTCTGTTTTTCTTTTTTTGAGGGCATTCTATACCACTGTTTTGGATTAGACTTGATTAATTTGGTTTGATCGATCAGAGTAGAGAAGAAAAGTATGTTAGATTCCAGTAGAATAACTAGATTTAAATATTAATTACAGTAGATAATTATTTTGATTATGTTTTAAAGTTGAATTTTTAGTTCGTTCGATATTAGTTTCATATAGCTTATGATTGAGATATGAAGATCTGTTGTTACTTACTATTTACTTTCTTCATATATATGAAACTGCAGTAGTAAGCTGGAGGAATGCCCTCCGGAGTTGTCTGATTTCCTTCGTTCGAAGGGAATTTCATTCGCTTCCGTCGACACAAGGGGTGACTGGGCTGCCATGTACACAACCTGGGGATTCGTTATTCCACAAGCGTTCCACGTGGATATTCAAATGCATTTCCGGGTTGACGGTGTCGTGAGGACTGGCATGGCCGTCCTGGCAGGCGCACTCCACTAGTAGGGAGTAGCCTATTAGCAACACTTTGTTTGCGACGTGCGGGTTCCCGTACACGTTGCTACTAAAACTTAGCAACGCGCAGGCATATGACTCGTTGCTACAAGTGCAATACTGACAACGTGCGCGAAGTGCTGAACGTTGCCAGTATTATTTACATGCCCGCGGGGTATCGGCTTAAATAATAGCAACGTTCGGACTATTGGCGCGCTGCCAGTATCTTGGTAGTGGCAACGCGCACCAAGTGCAGACGTTGCCAATATAAGATTACTGGCAACGCGCCAATATGCCGAGCGTTGCCAGTCCGTAGTGGCAATGCGCACCTGTTTGGCACGTTGCTAATCTTTGTTTATTTAGATCTGGATCGACCTCTTCGGCCGCATCCAGGCCATTAGGTTTTCTTCTCCAACTTCATTCGTTCCGACAGCGCGGCGCTGGACGTCGCCTCCACTCGCGCCGCCGATGCGGCTGGCTCGCCGTCCATCCATTCGCTCGCCCGCCGCATCGTCAATCGATCGAGTTCGCCGTCCCCTCCGCTCACGCTAGAGGTCACCGTCGCCTCAGCTCGGCCGGACTCGAGGTCGCCGTCCACGCCGCCGCATCCACGCAGTGCCTCTCGGGCGCTCGAGGTATGATTTCTCCCCCATTATTGTTTCTTTCGCGCGCCGGTGAATGTTTATGTGTATGAAATAAAATTAATTTAGAGTGCATTGTTTGTTATATATGTAGTTTCACGTTGGTTTTGATACCCAAAGACGGTCGCTCTTATTACGTCGATGATTATTCGGACGTGATATATTCTCTATATAAATTAGTAATTTTAGTTCGTGTGTCCAAAAAATCATGCGGATAATTGACATACATTTTTTATTTAGGTTTCCGTAGTTGAGCCGGATGTGCCGACCGATTTGCAATTGGTTGCTAGGCGGTTAGATGTTGTTGAAGAGGAAAATCATGAGTTGAAAGAAAAATTGAAAAAACTTGAAGAAGAGAAAATGTTATTAGAGTTGCATGTTGCCGATATCATTTATGATAACAGGATCAAGATGGATGAAGCCCGGTTGAAGATTAGAAAGATCAGAAGATATGCCATTGATAATGAGGCTTGGTTTCATTATGCAATTGGATCTGTTGTTACCTTAGTTGCGATTTTTATCGCAGTTGTTATTTTATTTAGATTCACTAGATGATTGTATCTTAGCTTAAGATAGATGTTCATCGTGATGTATTAGAGTTGGAAGTTTCATCGTACTCTATGTTGTATTTCGACTAATCGTACACTATGTTGTAGCAAATGTTGCATATGTGTGAGGATTGTGGCTACCCCGATTGTACGTTCAAGAAGTTTCGCGTTGTTCTCCCACAGGAGGTTCACACCAGAATGGTATGTTTTTTCCTTGTTTTTCATTTTGTCGTCTCTTCTTCGATGTGTAAAATTTGTGTAGCGTTAGTTGTGCCAATGATTATACTACTCTTGTGCATTATCATTTCGAGTGTTGGTCTAAATGACCTACTGACATGTATAGCAACATTGGTTATACACTTGGAAGTTCTTGATGTGCACTTTTCATATGAGGCACCTTTTTATATATGCATGTTCTTTGCTAAATGGTCTATTATCTTGTTCCATGTGCCGATGATTTAAACGATGTCATGTTAAAGGAAAGAAGAGTATCTACAATACTTTGTACTATATACAATCTGAGTACTTGTATTAGTACCTGGTCTTGTAGGCACTCTTTTTTCCTTGTTTTGGCAATGATATATGAGGCTAGTATTGTATTACACCGATGACTCTGATTCACAGGATAGCTAGGTTGACTCTGAGCCTGAGCATGACCGAAGTTGTAGAACGAATGTAAAAAAGGGGCCAAAGATCGACGGCGTCGCACCGTCGGTCTATAGTTTCTGTCAAGCTCAGGCTCAGGGCCACGCTACTGTTCTCTGAATCAGAGTCATCGCTGTAAAACATCATTTCATAGGATAGCTAGCTTGACTCTTACATCGTGTGTGCTTGTTCCATTGATTGTGCCAATGATTAGACTACTCTTGTGCATTATCATTTCGAGTGTTGGTCTTAATGACCTACCGACATGTATAACAACATTGGTTATACATTTCTCTTGGTCCTTTAGTTCCGACACTTGGAAGTTCTTGATGTGTACTTTTCATATGAGGCACCTTTTTATGCATGTTCTTTGCTAAATGGTCTATTAATTATCTTGTTCCATGTGCCAATGATTTAAACGATGTCATGTTAAAGGAAAGGAGAGAATCTACAATACCTTGTACTATATACAATTTGAGTATTTGTATTAGTACGTGGTCTTGTGGGAACTCCTTTTTTCTTGGTTTGGCAATGATATGTATGAGGCACCTTTTTATGCACTATATCCTGACAATTTTGTTAATTTCCTTTCATCGTGTGTGCTTGTTACATTGATTGTGCCAATGATTAGACTACTCTTGTGCATTATCATTTCGAGTGTTGGTCTAAATGACCTACTGACATGTATAACAACATTGGTTATACATTTCTCTTGGTCCTTTAGTTCCGACACTTGGAAGTTCATGATGTGCACTCTTTATTTATACGAGGCATCTTTTTTGTCATTGATTAGACTGTTGCATTATTCTATCCTTATAATAACACTAATGTCCACTTGTTGTTTTTCTCAGATCATCCCGTGCAGGGCTAGAGGTGACTTCTTGGAGCATGTTGGCGTTCTGATTTGTGACTACACGACATTTGATGTCAAACTGGTCCAGATGACGGTGCCCACTCGGAGCTTCACCGTTTTGTGCACCAACGAGCTGCGCCGGACATATTTCAATGGCGCTCGTTGGACAGAACTTGTAGCTCGGTACGACATGCAACCTGCTGAGAGGTGCTCTTTCTTTCTCGACAGTGTGCATGGCGAGACCTATTTCATGTACAGAGCCCCAAAAAACTCTTCCAGTTCCGAGTCCAAGGATCATGATCAGCCCGAGGTGATCGAGACCCTAAGTGACTAGCTACTAGATAGTTAGGAATAAGTTATGTGCTATCTATTAGCGATATCGAGTCTTAAACATGTGCTATCTATGTAATTCGAGACTTGAAATAATAAGTTATGTGCTATCTATCTCTTTCGGTTGATTATTGTGTCATATTATATTTTACTGCTCAATATTGATTATTGTGTGTATTACTGCTTAATATTGATTATTGTGTCATGTGCTATTAAGCAATTATCAGTATTTGTGGTTCTGTTATTCGTAATAGAGATAACAACGTGTGTCTAGCATGCTCGTTGCTGGTAAATCAGCAAGTGGCAACGTGTCAACCCCGTGAACGTTGCTACTAATTTTGTACTGGCAACGCTTGATTCCGCACGTTGCCAGTAAAAATAGCAGCAGCGTAGTACTGGCAACGTGACCCTACACGTTGCCAACTAGCAAAAGGGGCACGTTGCCAATTAGCTATTCCCTACTAGTGCTCATCTCTAATTTGTATGTGAAGATGAAGGAGGACTTTCCAGGGAACGACACGACTTCTGGGAGCAGTGCCCACTTGAGGAAGTGAACCTGAGATATGCAGCTGTGAATGGCTATGTCTCCTTCGAGCTGTACCACAAGATCAAGATTATCGAGAGGGACCGAGCTCACCTCGAGCTCGTCCCAATTGCACCACCGCCACCAGCACCACAGCCGCCTGTAGCAACGTACTGTCCCGGTTGCTTACAGCAGAAAGAAAGCTCGAGCGCCGCCAAGCGCTCTAGGAACGACGACGACGCTTGTGGCTCGGGCTGGAAGAAGGACGACGGCGCTGGTGGTGGCTCGGGTGGTTCTGGCTGGCTCGGGTGGCTGGAAGAAGCAGGACGACGGCGCTGTTGGCTTGAGTGGCTGGAAGAAGGACGACGATGGCACAGCTGGCGATTTCGATGGGTCATCATCGAACGTCATCCTCGAACGCCAGTGGCGGTGATCGCGTGTGGCGGCGCCGCTCCCTGCATGCACAGCTCCGGTTTACTGTTATAATTTGGAAGTATTAGCTATAGTTTGGTTTGTTTCGAACAATGTTGTATGTTAAATGTTACTTTTGTGAATTTGTGTTAGCTAGGTTTGCTTGATATATTGTATATTACTTCTGCATATTTAAGTTAGTGCCGGTTAAATGTTTTGGCCGTCTCAAAAGTTTTATAATGAGCGACGCGTATTTTTCTTGCCCGTCTGCAATATTTCAGCGCCGGATACTTTTCCTGACCGTCTCCCATGTGTAGAGTATTGGAGACGGGCTTAATTAAGAACCGTCGCATATAACATTCCATACAAACACGAAATAACAGCCGTTTGAGGTGGTTCTTCCCAGACGGCGGATTTTATTTTAAATCCAACCATCTCTAGTTTCCGTCTAGCACAGTCAAGTTTGTACTAGTGCAAGGAGACAATCTTGGCTGTCGGTCTCCGTCGAGATTAGCTCTCGGCATCTTCTCCGTCTCGACAATAGACTAATTTCTGCCTTCTCTGCTTGTTTAGGTTGGTGCCTCGGGTCTGCACTCAACACTCTAGTTAGATCTCTAAAATTAGAATTTAGTCAACCGACAATGCCGGTGTGGTGGCAAGGCGAGCGATATACAAAACAAGAATAACGTTTCTTCGTCTCCTTTTTCAACTAGTTCATCGTGATCTTGTCGATGACATTGAGAAATGAGAAGGGTGTGGAATCGTATGGTCTCTGCTCTCTTAGCTAGAGTCGCGAATCTTATTTTATCGAAGTGTGTGGGTTGGCGTTAAGAGTTTCAGATCGATTCAATAGTCAATTGCGACGACCACGGCTTTGAAATGTTAGTCCGTAGAGGCACATGCATTAAGACTTTTCGGTTGTCATCAACAAAGTCAGCCCAGCTCTGATAGAGAAGCGTCGCGTGGGCGTCTCGCTATGCCAAGTGGTCATTAGTTGCTCAAGGATCTCAATGTATTGAGAACGAGCTAGTGGCTCGGTGGTAGGTAGTGGCAGTTGCCAACCCACCCACCCGAGTTCGATTCGTGGCGTCTCATCCGGGGGTTTTCCTGAATAAATTTCGCATGTACCTCGCACATGTCTACGTGCCATAGGACGACGTGCCCGCCGTTCCTGGAGTCCAGGCTTCGGCAGTCTCTCAAGACGTGTTAGGTATAGGTTGTAGGTCTAGTTAGGTACATAGCAGGGGTGTGAGTTGTGATGTGCGTGGGTGTGGTGTGTGCGTCTGAACAGATTATACAACTTGTATCCTCAGTCGAGGCTCAAAAAAGGATGTATTTTTACTATGTAGGGGGTGCTTTGTAGTTCTTCGTATAAATCTAGAGTCATAAAGACAAAATATTCACTCCGTGGTCAGTTTCTCTGAGATCTTACCTAAACACGGTTCCATTAAGCCTAGCATACGGTAATTCATTTGGTCCACTTCTGTGGACGTACACACATACAACATGGTCCTTCCTAGTTTCTATGCCTAGCTCCAATCGGGTCTCATACTTATTTCGATGTGCCTACATGGTCCCTTGCACGAAGGCACATAGGTATATCAATATTCAAAACGCTGGAATGCCTGCTGCAGATTGGATGCATGCAGCAGAACATTTACAGCAGTACGAGCTAATAATTAAGCACGTCTACCGTCCACGAGAACTCTGCTGAAGCATGCATGATGCTTGGGCATTGTTTCTTCTCCGGAGGCATTGATATTCGAGAACTTTTGTCGCACTCTAGGTGTTGGCAATCAGGGTGGCTGTTTGTTTGCTTTTCTGAGAGTGTGTATTCTTTTTCTTTTCATTCCTTTTTTTTGTTTGTGCGCATTCTGATGTCTCGACTAGTCTTAGACATTACACTTTTGTAGAAAACGGGTGTAATTGCTCATCATCTTGATTTCAGTATATTTCATAATAAAAAAAGTTTGCTGCTCTAGACGAATGCGGTATTGAGTTTTAGATGTCTCGCTCTATATGTGGATTGTACTGGGAGTGTAGTGTCGTTTTGCTTCTTAGAGCATCTCCACTCGCGGCGCCCAAACGGCCGTCCAAACGCCTTTGGGGCGTGCCGGACACAAAATCGCCCCCACTCGCGGCGCCCAAACGCGAATTCGGTCCGGCACGGCCCAGTTTTGTGTCCGGCACATCCAGCCCACGCCCTCAACTTGGGGAGGCTTGGGGCGGCCCCGGACGGAAGGAAACGCGACGCCACGTCGGCCTCCGACGCGCGGGCCACGCCTGGCAGCGAGGCAAGATCGCAATAAGTGCCGGCTTCCCCCAATTCGTCCGCAGAAATCACATTTCCCCGCCATCTCTCCCGCCAAAAGAAAAGCCCTTGCGCCGCGCCGGCTCCATGGCACCGCCGGCACCCAAGGGGAAGGCAGCGAAGGAGACGAAGGCGGCGGGGAAGACGCTGGGCGTCAAGCGCAAGGCCCCCCCGCCCAGGGAGAAGCCGGAGGAGATGAGGCAGGAGGATTGGGACCTCGACGTACTCCGGTGCCGATTGGACACGCAGAGCCGTGTTAGGCGCCGCGTGAAGGAGAATGAGAGGAAACGGTTCGGCACGGCGGCGCCATTGACGACAAGGTAGATCGCCGCCATGAACAAGACCGTCGCCGCCTTGAAGCATTCGCCTTGGGAGGGAGCCCAGAGAGCAGCGCCACTCTACGATGCAAGGTTGGCGGCTCGCCGTTGAATTCCTCCTTCTTCGCCGACAGCGCCGCCGCCACGCCTCGCACCAGGTTCTCCCCCGAGTACGGCGACTGCCAGCATCACGACGGCTTCGACCCCAACGTCATCTTCCCTTCTTGTGGCCTGGATCTAAACCACCCCGTCGATCTGAATTCGCCGGCGATGCGGAGAGATCCCGCCGTCCAAACGGCCGCCGGTCGGAGCCTTTCATTCGACGCGGACGCCTCCCATGTGATCGACGGAATGACTCCCGATGCCCCGGAGCTCATGCAGGTATGAACCCGCGTTTTGTAGCCATGGCATGTACAATAGACAGTGTGGCTACCGGCCTTGCTCCTTGTGTGTAGGAGACCGCCCATATCATGGACGACATCATCAACGACAACGCCCGGGCGGAGGATGACGACGACGGGTTCGACGAGGATGAGGAGTACTACGAGGACGACGCCGAGAACGACGACGAGGTCGAGGAGGAGGGGGTGGTGACTAACACTGTGGTCGGCGAGCAGGCGGCGAAGAAGAAGAAGGGGAGCCGCGACACAATCTGGACGACCAAGGAAGACGAGTGCATGGTCGAATCATGGAAGGCCATTACTACCGGCGAGATCACCGGCACAAACCAGTCGAACACCGCCTACTGGTCCCGGATCAAGGACGAGTTCGACGAGCGCCGGTTCACCAAGGACTTCTACAAGGTGAGCATGGTGCGCGGCCAAGGCGCCATCGAGCATAGGTGGCGCATCGTCCAACGCCTCGTCAACAAGTTCCACGGCTGCCACGAGAACATCGTCGACCGGAAGGAGAGCGGGAAGGGCCCGGCGGATCAGGTGACCGCCGTCTTGCGATCCCCTTGTTGTTTTGTTGCTTAAGTACAATTGTGATCGTCGTCGGCTTGCTTTGTTGTAGGTCATCGACGCCCTTGTGTTGTACAAATCCATCAACAAGGAGAAAGACTTCAAATTGATGCATTGCTACAAGCTTCTCCAAAGTTGTGAGAAATGGAAGGCACACCGGCGGACTTTGAACAAGAACGGCCGCGCCGAGCTCAACGCCGATCCCCAAAACTCGGAGGAGCGGCCAATCGGGAACAAGAAGGCGAAAGCGGCATTGGCAGCGGCGGCAAAGACGGACAGAGTGCAGTCGTCCATCGACAAGGTCCTCGCCGATGTTTGCTCCAACTCGAGCTTGAGACGCGAGGAGAACAACGCAAGGTGGACGACCTTGATGCAGAAGGCCGACGTCAAGATCAACCTCGAGCAGAAGAAAGCCGCCATCAAGAAGAGGAGTCAGGACTTCATGATCTTGACGGCCGACGTCTCCAACTTGGACCCGCTGGCGAGGGCGGCACACAACATGTATCGCGCCGCGATCCTGCAAGAGCTTGGGCTCGTTCCGCTATGGCTACGTGCCCCAGCCCGGTGACAACATCTAGATCCCGACATGATCGCCGACGACCCCGACATGACTCAGCCCGGCTATGGCTACGTGCCCCAGCCCGGTGACAACATCTAGATCGGCGACGACGACGGCGGTGGCGACAAGCAGACGCCAGGCAAGCCCGGCGTATTTTGGCGGCATATTTTGGCGTAGTGTATTTTGGCGGCACATTCGAATTTGCAAATTTGGGCGCCGCGAGTGGGGAGTGAGGGCGCCCAAATGCGCCAAGTAGTCCGGACGGCGCCCAAACGGCCTGCCCGGAAGGCGTTTGGGCGACCGTTTGGGCGCCGCGAGTGGAGATGCTCTTAATCTCACCAATATGCAACAAATGGATGAACGGTGCCCATAGGGGGAGATCCGTAATTGTAGGAGCTTCGTGTTGTCCCTACTCGCACCATCGTTAAACATGTCACCTCCTGTGTGCGTACCCATTTGGCCATTGCCGGTGTTCGCTACCAGAAAATCCATGTCGTCGAGTGCGGCGGCGAGCTACCACCTGGCCGGGTCAACATGTGGAGTCCTCCCGGTGCGTCCATGGCTACCACCTCACTTGCTACGAAGGTGTTGCTAGGAAACAAGACGACTTAGTTGTGTACATTTATTTCATTTTTACTATGATTTTACCACTAATTTATATTTCATATACCTGTTTGTTGATGATTTTGATTTGGCAGCGAAGTGTTTTTTAAACTAAAGTATTCGAAAACCATATTATTCCTCTGCACAGCGAAATAATACTTCAGTTTTAGAAAGGGAGGTCCATCCCTCTTTTTCATATACTTCAAAAATAGTAAATATTTAAGTATATAAAACTGCAGTTTTAGCTAAACCCAAACAGCTCGAACTTTTTGATACTTAAATATTTCTGCAAACCGAAGTATTCTCGGAGTACTTAAAAAAAATATGGAGCTCCCAAACGAGGTCTAATATTGTTATATGATTTTGTGACCCCATGGATACAGAGGATACAATTGATATTCCCGGTCGGGATGCCTTTTTTCCCGGTGCACCAAAAAGCTTTAGGGTTCGATTTAGACCGGGATTCAACGTTCATGGTGCAAACGACAGAGATTTCGACTTCAGAGTGCAAACGATGGGGATTTCGTGATCCGCACGATCTCTATGAGTTTGAAATGGACGTTTTCCATTGAAATACAAACAATTGCTCTAATTTCCATATATTGCGAAAGTGCACGAGTACTAGCCGACGGCCCCACAAATAAACAACAACATTTGCAAACTGCGCTACTTATGTGGTTCAGACCCAAATGAAGCATGCTTTAAATATGTCTAAATAAGCACGGCTTAGATATAGTACTAGGAAAATTAGCGCGGCGACATGCCGCGCCCGTGTGGTGACAAAATATAAATAAATTGAAGCTAAAAGTATGAAACAACTGTATAAAAGACCTAACTTTCAGATTTATCACGACCGGATAGAAGATATCGTGATCCATTGGACATGAGTGTAAACACAGTTTGGATATTAATGGAAATAAGGTGGTTGTCACAAAAAGCGCTATATGTTCTTAAAAAATTCTTGGATTTGATGCTTCATTTGGGCGCAAATGTCTAGACTAATTGTCACCACAAAGCTCAGTTTTTCTTCTAACATCATTTGCATCGTAGGATTAGGTATTGTATAAAAGGTGAAAACAAAACGGGCAGTACCTAAGCAGAGAATTAAATAGAGTTAAATAAAAGAAAATCAATAAAAACACAAACCAAAATTTGAGAAGGGTGTTTATGACCACAAAATCATTTTTTGTATGTGAACTACTTACAATTTACATAAAGTCACCTATGCTATAGCTGAGTGATATAAATATACGATGTGCAGATATGATATCTGAATTAGTACTTATGATCATACATGTATGTCACTATATGTGACCAAGTTCATGGCTTCTGGAACAAATTCAGTGCACTTGTCAAGAGATTAATAGCGGGAAAAGGAGAGGGGATGCACCGTTGGTTTTAAAAGGTAGAATTTTTTTAGTGTTTATTGTACGGAGTAAGTGTTGGAAGGTTATTTTATTTGGTGAATTTAGGCATCCAAATGGAATTAATGTAGACCGTTAAGAAGTAGTTAAAAAAATATATGGGAAGTAAAAGTTTTTTTTAAGTAGGGGTGATTTCAATATAGAGAAGCGGGGAATTAAGATAACAAGATTTGCAAATAAATGAGTAATAAATTTTGAGTTTGCAAAAATAAATTTATGAGGGAAATAAATTAAGAAGTAAAAAAAATAGAGTAGGGGAAAATGGGAAAATAGGAAGTAAGCGAGCAGTCTTAGAGTAATAAAAATAAATATGTAAGGGAGGTAAAAGTAGGGAAAAAAAGATATAGTAGGGGATAAATAGGGAGTAGAAATAAATAAGTAATTTTGAAGTTGCTATTGTTGTGCATTGTTCGTAAAAAGAAATGTGGAAAAATAAAGAATAGGGGAAAATTAAAATGGGGAGAAATCTATTAGAAGCCAAAAAGAAAAAAAAAATCTATTCATAAGGGACAGGGACTGTTCACGCATGACCGGAAAAATAGATAATGTTCGTGAAAAGAAGTTCGGGAAAAAATAGGTTTAAACTATAAGGGGGACAAATATATTAGGAGGGAAAAAAATCGTTCAATTGTACTGGAGGGCCGATTTGCATTTTGGGAAAAAATGTGGGGACTTTGCCGACTGAACTCGAAACCGATCACGGGAATGAAACCTACTCGTCGGCGCGCATATATTGCATGTACATATTATCGTGAAAAGGCAAAAAAAACTGTAGCTGCTACAGTGTACGACGAAACTGTAGAAGTGCGAAACTGTTCATGAACAGTGTTTGGCGACGTGGACAGCCTGAGCGGAGGCTGAAACAGTGAGGCTTGATTTGTCGCCGCGCCCGTGTGGTGACAAAATATAAATAAATTGAAGCTAAAAGTATGAAACAACTGTATAAAAGACCTAACTTTCAGATTTATCACGACCGGATAGAAGATATCGTGATCCATTGGACATGAGTGTAAACACAGTTTGGATATTAATGGAAATAAGGTGGTTGTCACAAAAAGCGCTATATGTTCTTAAAAATTACTTGGATTTGATGCTTCATTTGGGCGCAAATGTCTAGACTAATTGTCGCCACAAAGCTGAGTTTTTCTTCTAACATCATTTGCATCGTAGGATTAGGTATTGTATAAAAGGTGAAAACAAAACGGGCAGTACCTAAGCAGAGAATTAAATAGAGTTAAATAAAAGAAAATCAATAAAAACACAAACCAAAATTTGAGAAGGGTGTTTATGACCACAAAATCCTTTTTTGTATGTGAACTACTTACAATTTACATAAAGTCACCTATGAGTGATATAAATATATGATGTGCAGATATGATATCTGAATTAGTACTTATGATCATACATGTATGTCACTATATGAGACCAAGTTCATGGCTTCTGGAACAAATTCAGTGCACTTGTCAAGAGATTAATAGCGGGAAAAGGAGAGGGGGATGCACCGTTGGTTTTAAAAGGTAGAAAATATTTAGTGTTTATTGTACGGAGTAAGTGTTGGAAGGTTATTTTATTTGGTGAATTTAGGCATCCAAATGGAATTAATGTAGACCGTTAAGAAGTAGTTAAAAATATATGGGAAGTAAAAGTTTTTTTTTTTAAGTAGGGGTGATTTCAATATAGAGAAGTGGGGAATTAAGATAACAGGATATGCAAATAAATGAGTAATAAATTTTAAGTTTGCAAAAATAAATTTATGAGGAATTAAATTAAGAAGTAAAAAAATAGAGTAGGGAAAATGGGAAAATAGGAAGTAAGCGAGCAGTCTTAGAGTAATAAAAATAAATATGTAAGGGAGGTAAAAGTAGGGGAAAAAAAGATATAGTAGGGGATAAATAGGGAGTAGAAATGAATAAGTAATTTTGAAGTTGCTATTGTTGTGCATTGTTCGTAAAAAGAAATGTGGAAAAATAAAGAATAGGGGAAAATTAAAATGGGGAGAAATCTATTAGAAGCCAAAAAGAAAAAATCTATTCATAAGGGACAGGGACTGTTCACGCATGACCGGAAAAATAGATAATGTTCGTGAAAAGAAGTGCGGGAAAAAATAGGTTTAAACTATAAGGGGGACAAATATATTAGGAGGGAAAAAATCGTTCAATTGTACTGGAGGGCCGATTTGCATTTTGGGAAAAAACGTGGGGACTTTGCTGGGAAATGTTTTATTCCGGGAGACGGACTCACAATTTTTGAAAAACTTTAGGACTTTTCTGCAAAAAAGGCACGTGGGGGACTGTTTTGCAAAAATGTTTTATTCCGGAGCCCGACTTACAATTTTTCAAAAACACGAGGACTTTGCTAAAAAAAGCGGTGCATTTATATGTCCGTCAAAATAAAAAGGTTAGAACATGGAAATTGTTTGGTAGGGTGATATACATCTACTCGTGAGAGGAAAATTAAAACGGATGACTGAGTGCGACGAATTTGACAAAATTCGTCAAATGTTTTTGCGAACCTGGATCCAAAATTGATGAGCTATAGTCGACTGAACTCGAAACCAATCACGGGAATGAAACCTACCCGTCGGCGCGCATATATTGCATGTACATATTATCGTGAAAAGGCAAAAAAAAAAAAAAAAAACTGTAGCTGCTACAGTGTACGACGAACTGTAGAATTGCGGAACTGTTCATGAACAGTGTTTGGCGACGTGGACAGCCTGAGCGGAGGCTGAAACGGTGAGGCTTGATATATAGTATAGATTATAATGTTGAAGTCCTTTTTTGCCTTAAAACATGTTGGAACTTTAACACTACTTTTTTTTAGAAAAAAGACATAAAATGCCCAGCTTTGAATTAACAAATCCCCAGAGTTGTCAACGGCAAATACAACATGCTGATACACAGCTTACAAGCATCAAGCAACACGAGCAAACAAAAGATAAAACAACAAAGAACAGCTCAAGATGCTAATGCTAAAGCCCGAACACGCTAACAAGCAGGAACTTGATAGCACAACCGGACCCAAGCTGCCGGACGGTCGCCATGTAGACGAAGCGGCGGAAAAAGGCATCTACACCACCGCGGCTGAGCAGAACCTCCGAAGCTCGAACGCTCACCAGCCAGGACTGTCGCTGTTGCCGTAGAGGGGAACCCATTCCCCTCTCGCCTAGGCTCGAGGGCGCCGACCCAATGGCGAACAGGGGCAAAAATGCTGAGAGGTACACGAAACCTGGCACCCGCCAATCAACGCGATAGATGTCGTCGCGGAACAAGAAAAGCCACCACGGCTACCACCAAAACCGCAGAGCTCGACCTCCACCCTTACAATCCCCCAGACAGCGCCTACTGGAAGGGGAATGATGAAGCAACGCCGCCGCCGTCCGAAGGGGGATGCGGCTTTCGCCCGAAGAAGGGGAGAGGGTTGGGAGGGGACTGATACATCGACGAATGCCTTCGAGAAGGAGCATGACACATGTTGACGTCGTCGTCGTCGTGTCCCGCTCCGCGGCCAAGGGTTTCCCCCGGTATCCAAGTCCCCAACACCAACCACACTGCACCGCACCAAAATTCAGCGAGGACACCGAAGATCGAGTTGGCAGGAGATGAGCTGGCAGGACACCGAAGATCGAACTTTAACACTACTTAAGCTGACCTGTCTTTCCTAGCTCTTGCTTTCTCTTTGTCCTATGGTCGTTCTTGGTTTTTGCAGGCCTGTTACCACCGGGCAAACAGAGGGGTCTGAGTACTCGAGGAACTGAAAAGAAACAAGTAAAATAATAGAAGCTCAAGACCCAAAATATGACAGTAACTGTATTCCCAATATAAACTCAAAAAGAAAATGGAAGTTCGGTCCAAAAGATTCTCCTCCAATAGGAAACCCGAATCTACCGAGGCAGCAAATGGACCACAAGCTTGGACGAGGTTAAAATAAGTGAGGTGCCATCTTGTCAAACTCAAAAGCACAAAAAGGTTTGTCTAAAAAAAGCACAAAAAGGTAAAAGCCAAATATTAATTGCCGCCTTTCACTCACACTGTGCAAGCCAAAAGGTGTGAGAAGAATAGCGAGCACAACATACGCAATTTGTTGTTTTCTACATGATGCAAATAGATGTGGTGATGAACATAATTTTGCAAAGCTCATATATTATTTGATAATTTATATCTAAAAACTGTTTCATAATTTTTGAAAAAAATGTAGTAGTAGTACAGAAACTCAGCCAAGAGCATTCCCCAAGAATCTGTAACACATATGCTAGTATGAGTTTGCCCATAATTTTCCCCGGGATGAAAAGTACAGGGTCTCTTTGATTAACAGAATTCCAGAAACACTGGAATAGGAAAAACAATACATGATAGTAATGTCATGCCCAGGGAGAACGACAAGATTACCACGAAAGAGTGATTGATAAATTATGTCGTCTAAAATATGTGCAATGGAAACAAATGAAAATTCGCAAGGGTTCTAGCTTTGTGAATCAAACAAACCTGACAGACGAATTTCATTCAAGTCAAAGAAGCCCCTACTGGTATTTCTCCAAGAGAATGTATAGCATCACTTCACACTCCACGAAAATGATTGTACTCTACCACTTTCACCATACAGGAAATGGAAAGGCAGGAGCACGTGAGGTCATGCAAAGGTAAAAAGGCTGGGCAGAAAGTTGACAATCCCTCTGATCCTTTTACCACAAAAGGGCAAAAAAAGAAACATCCCATCCCACTCACTCACTCACTCATTCAGCCAGTCTACTGCTGTAGATTTTAACCCTGAGGTAACTCCTCAGGGAATGGCTAAACTTTCTGCCCCCAAAATAGAGCATCCCCGATGAACAGCGACATTAATACCTACCAATTCTGCCACCCAAAGGTGTGTAGCTACAGGCCCATTGTTAAAGGAGGAGAGAGAGAGAGAGAGAGAGAGAGAGAGAGAGAGCGGGAAGGGCGCTGGCCCCTCAAGGGAAACATCTACTGTGTGGAGTCGCTAGCTGCGGCGGCCTGGCGCTGATGGCGCTCCTGCCATGGCAGCCGTGCTGTTCATTCATGGCACTGCTGCGCTGCGTTGGCGCTCGCAGCAAGCAGATGCTGGGCACTCTCTCATCTCTCCTCTCGGTTCTGCCTGCGTGATTTGATAAGTGGAGGCAGACGAGGCGAGGCAAAGATGGCATGTAACGGCAGGCGGCACAGCCTTTTGCTCATACTACGTACTTGCTCCCCGGCATGCACGGGCAGCACTCCGCACACGCGCAGCCGTTTTATCCAGCAGGGTAAGAGGGGTACTCTCACACGAGTGGACGAGGACTTGAGGAGCAAAGCAAAAGGTGGTGCTGAGTGGTGACTATAGCTACCATGACAACTTGGGAGAGAGACCCACACTAGGCTGTCTCATCTCTCACGCACACAGGGAGAAGAGAGAGGGGGCAAACAAAACGGGTTACTAGGAGGAGAGAGGTTCTCATTTGAAGGGTGAAGGCCTGGTCACTCGTGTTTGTGTTTTCCCACCTCGCTCCCTCTTTCCCCTCTCTCTCCCTCCCTCGAGAGAGGAGAGGAGAGGGGCCCAAGAACCATCCCCGCCATCATCAAATCATCGCCCTTGGACAGCAATGGAGATTGGCAGCGGAGGCTGCGGAGGGGGCGGTGGTGGCGACGACCAGCAGCTCCACGGGCTCCAGTTCGGCAAGAAGATCTACTTCGAGGACGCCTCGGCCCCCGGCGGCAGTGGCACTAGTGTGAATGCGTCGTCGTCCAAGCCGCCCGCCGGAGCCGGGAAGAAGGGGAAGGCCTTGGCCGGCCCGTCGGCTTCCGCGCCGCCCCGGTGCCAGGTGGAGGGGTGCGACGTGGATCTGAGCGGCTTCAAGACCTACTACTGCCGCCACAAGGTGTGCCCCATGCACGCCAAGGCGCCTCACGTCGTCGTCGCCGGCCTCGAGCAGCGCTTCTGCCAACAGTGCAGCAGGTCACCCATCAAATTGCTCCTTCAGTCTCCACCTCCTCTCTCTCTCTCCATTGCTACATTTTGCTCCCACATTATCTTGACCTTGTTCTGTACATGTTTTGTTTCTAGCTAGCTAAGTTATTTTTGTTTTTGGGTTCTTGTGGAAGTTTCTGACCACATTAGATAAGCTGTAATCCAAGTGCTAATACAATCGTTATGACCATCTTAATTACTAGCTTGGTGGGGTCTTCCATTTATGTTGCTAATTTCAGCCTTTTTTTTTCCATTGGTTGTGGTTTGTGGACTTGCCGGGAGCTGGCTACTATTAATATTTCAGTGGTATTCGAGAGTACTCGGTAGCTTGATTGATATGTTTCAGTGATGTGACACCCCTGCCTGCCTGTTGCTTTGCATAAGATTCCTCTAGCTAGCATCTCTACTAGTAGTATAATACGGTATATAAGTTTATAGTAGTCGATTAGTGGTACTCCAACATTATCCATCTGTATAATTAGTTTTAACATGGTCAAGTCAAAGTATGTATCAACCGGCTAGCTTTCGTTGTGGTATTATGTTTCATCACAAATTGGTCGTCTGAAATTCGGTTAGTCTGGGTTACTTGCTCACTCGAGCACTGAAATATATTCAGTTTCAGCCCCTCTCTATAGTTAGTTCACTTCGAATTCTTCATGTAACTCCATGTTAGAATATTTAGTTATTTATTGTTTTACTCCCTTCACGTGGCACCCTCGTTTTTCATGATTTAATTTTGACCACTAGTTTAACCTATAAAACATGTGTAATTTGTTATAAAAACTTTATTAGAATATGAATTCTTTTAGTACGTCAAAGTCAACTTTGTAGATTTTGATCAAATTTATAGAAAAAAATATGAACATCCAAAATATAAATTTTATACTATTAGAATCATCATAAAATATATTTTCATAGTATTATATACATGTGATATTATAGATGAGATATTATAGATGAGATATTTTCTGAGAACCGAGGCATAGCCCGAATGGCTAGGAGGTGTTGATACCTCCCTGCCCGCGAGGTCTCGAGTTCGAGCGCCATCGCCCGCTCCCTCGTGCGTACTCACTGGAATTTCTTCTATCAAAGTTGCTTAGAGGGTTGACTAACCCTCCAAGCCGCATTTTTTTTTGAATATGAATTCTTTTAGTACATCAAAGTCAACTTTGTAGATTTTGATCAAATTTATAGAAAAAAAATGAATATTCAAAATATAAATTTTATACTATTAGAATCATCATAAAATATATTTTCATATTATATACATGTGATATTATAGATGAGATATTTTCCGCATACACTTGATCAAACTTAAAAACTCATAACGTGAGGTACATAAAAACAGAGGGAGTACATGTTTTGTTGATTAAATTGATGGGCAGACTTGGGCCTCGTTAAGCCTGTAACATGTGCACCATTAGGGAAAACCCAGAGGCGGGCGTTCTACTAGCCGTTTCATGTGTGCTATAGTGCTGCTTTGCATTTGATAAAGTTGAAAATGGTTTATTAGTTTGTTGGAAAAATGCACTTCCTATATCAATGTGCGAGTTTGAGACGTTGGATAGCATGGTTATCAATTATTTTATTTTTGACATTGACTAATTAACCCAATTATCTTTTGCTTTTTCATAATAATTTCTAGTTTTAAAGAAAAAACTCCATCTGGATTCGGCCTCTGTGGTTCTTGGCTTGACATTTTGTAATAATTTTTGGTTGTGTCAAGTCTTTCGCCATTTCCTACTTGTCCGTCTATACCACGACTCTTAAAAGGTATACCAACTCTAGAAATTCTTGAATGTGAAAAATAGTATGCTTGAGCTGCGAAACGTCCCTTTAGATCCCGAGTTACATGGACCTCGTTTCTTTTAAACTCAAAAGCCTCATTTTGAAAACTTACAAATTCAGTAAACGATATACGCGTATATATATATGTCTATTTTGTGAGTACAAATTTATGTCCACATATCTTCTCAGATATGATCTACACACACAAAATGTGTGGAGCAAAATCAACCATTTTACATTTTTTAAGCCACAATTTTGTCTTTTTTACGTAGCCCAAACTACAGCACATTATTTTACAAAAAAATACTTATAAGTAGATCATATCTGTATACATCCAAAAAAATCGGATATTTGAAAATCTCCAGGCTTCCTGTAGCCCGGGATCCAAAACGATGGATGACCCGTTGGTGAAGGTGCATTATTGCGTTAAGCTAGACATCTCACATTCGTATGAATGATTACACATGCATGGTTCCTCTCTATCCCTTTCTTTGTTGGGAATAGTTTCTAGTACATGTATGGGTGTGTAATTAGGGAGGCCATTAAGATAATGTTCTTAGTGGAATTTGCAGTACTACAATACCAAGTGAGAGACATTCGTATCATTGTCATGGCCTTTTGAGCAGACCTGCTAATTTCCATTATGCCTGTTTGCTCCTAATATAAACTAATATATATGGAAGCACGTAGTACTTGAGCACCCTGATATATCTTTCTCACTAATTCTTTTACAACAAATTCTACTGAAGCATTTAATGTCGTGAGCACATGTTTCCATGAACTCCCCGTGGCCTACTTGATTTGTATTTCTACTCAACTTGTTTTACATCAACATGAAAACATATTTGTTTGATCAACCACAATGAAAACTAATGAGATTTGGATGCGGTATACGTCTATGATTCACTCATTACACCTCCCTAGTAAATTGAGTTGAGGAGGCTTGCACCACTAATTCTCTGCTCGCATTATCGCAGGTTCCACCAGTTGCCTGAGTTTGATCAAGGAAAACGCAGCTGCCGTAGACGCCTCGCAGGTCACAATGAACGCCGGAGGAAGCCGCCTGCTGGTCCTCTCGCGTCACGCTATGACCGACTCGCTGCATCCTTTGGTGAGCAAAGGCTCCTGTTTTCTCGTAATCCTCTCGATATGTTGATCATTACCAATTACGGAGTACGATTTTATTTGCTAATTTGCTCTTCCAATTCTTGGTGCAGAAGAACCCAGCAGGTTCAGAAGCTTTCTGCTGGATTTCTCGTACCCAAGGGTTCCGAGCAGCGTGCGGGATGCTTGGCCGGCCGTTCGACCAGGCTACCGGATGCCCAGTGAAATCCAGTGGCAAGGGAACCTAGACCCGCGTCCTAACTCAGGTTATGGCCCGCATGCATACGGCAGCCACGGCTTCCCCGGTCCAGAGCTCCCTCCAGGCGGGTGTCTCACCGGGGTCGCCGACTCCAGCTGTGCTCTCTCTCTTCTGTCAACTCAGCCATGGGATACCACCACCCACGGTGCCAGCCACGACCATCGGTCTGCGGCCATGTCCGCACCCGCGGGCTTCGACGGCAACCCTGTGGCAGTGTCACCATCCATCATGGCGAGTAACTACATGCCGCCACCAGGGAGCCCCTGGAGTGGCTCCCGGGGCCATGACGGCGGGCGGAACGTGCTGCATCAGCAGCTGGCACATAACGTCCCGCTCCACGAGGTTCACCCTGAAGGCTCCAGCCAGCATGGCCACTTCTCAGGTGAGCTCGAGCTCGCTCTGCAGGGGAATAGGCCAGCACCTGGACCTCGTGGCGATCATGGCGGTGGTGGCAACACGTTTGATCACCCTGGCAGCTCGTCGAACTGGTCTCTGTAGGGGCCATTTCAACCACGTACCCTTAGTCCGCGCAGAGACATGGAACTGAAGAAGTGTCAAGATGCTGCCTGCTTTCACGAATACCTTCTGGTCATATGGGAAGGGAATTCCAAACTGACAGGCGATTAACTTGTTATTGATGCATGATGTCCATGAACTCCTAATTATTTGCGCCCATGTAAGCCTCCTGAAGGCAGTTTGCTTGTCGAGGACTTTTACTCGGCATATTATTCCATAATTAACCTTGCTACTGTGTAGCACTGCCAGGAATATGTTCTTGTTATGCAAAGTTGAGACCACAGGCACAGCGTGGCCTTGCAGCATGCTCTCAGCACCAGTGGTGTCCTATTGATGGGCTGGCTGAGGCGAACGTGAGATCAATGCAATGCAGCAGCTCCTTTACTCCAAAAGAACAGATCAGTGGTGTGAACTCTGGTATGTTCTAAAAAAAATCAGCGCTTGCTTTCATGTGAGAGAGACTGCCAAGGAGAATGTGTTCCAAGAATCTTGAGTGTCTCTGGTTCCAAACAGAACCAGGGAGCCCACACCAGAAATGAGAACAAATAATTGCCAGAGAAACTCATACTGACTAATCATGTAGCCACATTAGCCTGTTACCAACAAACAATGATCATGGGTGGATCATAAGTTCACATGTAAGATCGACACCATTGTAGGATTAGCATCGCACTGTACAGAGATTCCAGCATTTGGCGTGTAACATTGGGTATGTGCAGCCTTCCAACGATGCCAATTTCAACAGTTCAGATCTCAAAAGAAAAAAAATCTTGAACAGTTCAGTCGACGAGTGGTGAACAAACCCCAATCCTCAGATCTGGACGCCGAAATCCCCTTGTTTCTTCACCTCTAAGCACTCTTATCATTTGTGTGAAGTTCTGGACAAGTCAAATACATAACTTGAGCTCCTTTCGGTTTTGCATGAAGTTCACACTTCACACCATATGCACACTCTTCTTGAAGCTTTGCCGATTTGTCTCTGCAGCTTTAAACTGACGCAGAAAGGTTTATAATGTCGCTCATGTTGAGAAAAATGATATAGAAAATAATCCACATAACAGAATTACAGATATGGCTTCCACCAACTTGCAGAGGCTCAATTTCTATACTTAATGACTAGGACTAAGGTTAATCTTACAGTTTTACACAATCAACTAATCGACATATCCCAAATGTCAAATTTACTCTATGTGCACAATAAGGGCAAGACGAAATGGTAAGTTCGCAATCCAGTAGGTTAGGTATCTAATACGGTATGCTGATGATTGCTGAACATGAATTGAGTGCTGATAAAACCGTCACCTGTAGCAGGAAGGACAATTCTTCGGCACCATTGACAAAGTGAATCAATGATCATCTTCACTAGGCCCAGGGCATTCATTCGCCAGCGCTTCTGCTGATTCATACTGTAAAAATCGAGAAGACACCCAATTTAAAACAACATATGACGGAAATCACGCATGCATTTTCTGCAGGCAGTTCATTTGTGTCCAGATTAAAGCTTACCTTGTATCCACAATAAATGCAATAACTGTGTTCATCACGCAGCTTATGCAGTATGTTTTGCAAAACCTGCAGACAATGACGGCATGTCAATCCCAACCTTTAGCAACAAACGCACAATGATTGTAAGGATAAATATGAGGCTGGCAAATGAACACATGGCAGCCAAATAATGCTAAAAACTCCATAATGCATAATTCAGAGCCGAGCCACTTCGTACTGCATTTGGGACGACACAATGAACATGATAATGGAAAATTGTGACAACCTGCGTGAGCAGCCCAATACTTGACATGCCACTGAATTATGCACTATGACAAATCCATGAAACCTAAAACGCTACGGTATTCTATCTCAACAACCGTTCAATTCTGTTGCAAGTATTACCACATTTCAACAACAATCACAAATCTCTTAAAATCATAATGGAGGGAATTTTTCAGGATTGGCAGTGATTGGCACATTTTTAGACAATTCTGTCAGACCAGTAATACTGAACATTGAACAATTATGTCAGAACAGGGATACTGAAGTTGCAAACCTAAAAGTAATCAAGCAACATAATTGAAGGACAAAAGAATGGTGCACAAGAGCACAAGTGAGAGTATCAGAGTAGTGAGACATGGCTACCTCTTCAGTGATCACCTCTTCCTCTTCTTCTTCCTTCTCCTCGCCATTGGGGGCCGGTGGCGCCACCTCCTTGTTCTCCAGCTGTGCAAGCGCTGCCTCAGCCTTGCGGTAGTTCCAGACCATCCTCCGCCCCTTCCACTGCGTGCTTTTCCTGGCCCTTAGCTCCACCACCATCTCCTCCTCCCTCTTCCTCCCCTTCTCCTCCTCCTCCCGCGTCCTCGGCTCCGACGGCTGCGGCAGAGGGGTCAAAGAGACAGGAGGCTCTGCCCCGAGCCCTGCCCGTGAGCGGCGGATCTCGATTCCTACCGGCTCCGTGCCGCCGCCACGCGCTGCCGGGTCGTACCCCATCTGCTTCAGAAGCTTGAATCCAACGTTACTCTCCGGGATGGCCTCCGCCATCCCGGCCAAGGTGCGTGCGTCCTCCTCCCGCTGACTCCTCTCGCGGTCCTGCCGCCGCCGCTCCTTCCACGGCAGCCCCTTGGCGCGCTTCCCCTGACCTCGCGCCTGCGCAGCCGGAGCGGGGGGCTGCTTCCGGACCCCGAGGCTCCTGGAGGGGCTCGGCGGGAGGAAGTGGGTCAGGTCCCCCATGTAGTCGTCGTCGGCGTCGGCCTCAACGGCCGGGTTCGGCTCCATGGCGTGCGGTGGTCGGAGGTTCGGAGAGAAGCGAGGCGGGCCGGGAATCGGCGTAGCGTTCTGCCGGTGGCGGCGCTTTGTTTGTCAAGTCGGTTTAGAATCCAGGGTGGGCTTTGTGCATGGATAAATTGATGTTATCTTTGAGCCCATCTCCACTAATCTTAAAAGGCACAGAGAGGGGTGATCCAACCCATCCTGGCCACACAACACATAATCACACGGCTCAGCCGTAATTACAGGAACGGAGTACGGAGCACGGAGCGCGGAACAACGATTCAATCGATCTATCTCCTCTCGGCCTACGGTTCTGGACAGAAAAAAAGTAACCTCCATCACCGACGCCCCATTAGCGCTCGCCCGCCGCTTGCCACGCCCTAGGCGCCGCCGGCCACCACGCTCGACGCGCCGCCGCCCCCGCGATCCACGCGCCCGGCGACCACGCTAGACTCGCTTGCCAGCCCACCCGCCGGACCATCTGCCAGACGCGCCGCCTGCCCAGCCTCAATCCCGACGACTGCCGACGCGCCCGCCGGCCGGCGCAGCCACAATGCGATTGCCGCCGCCTGCACGACGAGCCTGAACGACGTCCGGTTCCGCACTGGTATGATCAAACTGCATCACGATTGTGCAGCACGGTTGAAAGTTCTCAGTAATTTCCTCCCTATCACCACGTGTATGATCAAACTGCATCACGATTGAAATTGCTGCATCACGATTGTGCAGCACGGCCGAAAGTTCTGAATAGTTGCCCCTGTCACCAATTGCATGCTCAACTTTATTTCTTTATTTGCATATCATCCTTAATTTGTAGTTTTGTTGTGAATAAATTTTTTACAGGAAGCTGATTTGAACGTGAAAATCCTATTTATACATACAGAGCTATTTTCCAATATAAGTCTGCTGTGCTATTACAATTTGCAGGTATGCACTATTTCTAGGAACGGAAAAAGATGGCAACTCACATATGTCGATATGTATAGCTTTGATGCGTCTTTGCTCTGAAATGATTGAAATACTACTTGAAAAAAATATAAGACAATTTTTTTTCCCATTATAGCTGTTCAAGTTCAGCTGGTGCAGGAAGATGATATAGATCTTTATTATTTGGTCACTGGTGCTTGAATGGATGTAGGAAGCTGATAACTTGTTTCAGCTGCATATTGCTTTGTCTGAAAGCAGCTGGCCATGTATGACTGGTGTCTTACCCATGATGATTGGGATATGATGTACACTTATAAAACGGTTTGTAGGGTTGTACAGTACAGCACATCTTCCATATTATTCAAGAAAAAAACTTCTATAAGGGATTGATAGACTTACAGAAAACTTGTGCCGTCGCCTTGTTGTTGTCTGCATATTTTTCAGATGATGGTTTGTGGTGGACTCTGAACATAAGTGGTTTCAGTTAGATTTCAGCTTCAGCAATTAAAGAACACATTAGTGCTTGCAATGGTAGCTTCAAACGTTTAATCATGATTTATGCATCTTTTTCATCGTCGAGAAAAAGGGGACCCTCATATGTTCAAATATGTTTCCAGTACTGATGTTTGTGCTTTTCCTTGTAGAAGTTTCATAGTACTGTACCGAAACATAGGCCAGAACCTCTTTGAGTTATCAGAAAAGGAGGAGGATCATTTGTTGTTCATCAGAGAGTACCCTGATTTAGTTTTCTTCGTTTTCTAAAAGATCTATTAATTCAATATATTTTCCAGAGCAAATCAACTGTTTTGTTCCAGCTAACACCTTTACTTGACTTATTTCATAGTGACCACCATCACTAACTCTGTATAGTTGCACTGCTGCTTGGTTGTCTCAATAAGGAGATACTATAGCAATGTTACTGTTAGGCTAGAAAGCTAACTTCATGTTTTGCAAAATGTCTGAGCAGTCCCAGTAGTGTTTTAACTTTTAGCTAAGCTTTGTAGAGTCATGTTTAGACCTTGTAATTCAGGCTCAGTCCTAAGGATCGATTTTAGACAAAGTTTTATTGTCTACTTAACCATCTCTTGAGTTGAAAAGCACCATGATCGGTTGTACTGTAGTACTGATGGAATAAGATCCAATACGAATATTTGCTTATTATGTGCAGTAAGATCAACCAGCAGTGGCGCGGAGAATGTATTGAGGAGTGGAGCATAACCTGGGCCTGGTGCCGACGACTCTGTCTTCCCCCATAAGAAAGGAGCTTAATTTTTCAATTTTATCTCAGTTGAGTATCACACTTTATTCTAATTACTGTATCATCACCATTAAAAGTTCTGAATAGTTTTCCTCCCTGTCAGCAATTGCATGCAAAACTTGATCAGTGATTTCCATATCATCCTTAATTTTTAGCTATTCATCATCAATAATTATTATGCGAAGCTGGTTTCAGGAGGCATTTGCGTTCAGAGTCTTCTTGCTGCCACAATCTTCGTCATCACATCAACGACAGGGTCCGACGACACCGCTGGCCGCGCCGCCGGCCAGCCTCCGGAAACACACGGCCGCCCCCGCACTGGTATGATTTGCATCATCACGATTGAAATTACTGTGTCATTCCCACCTCCATCGATTGAAATTACTGTATCGCCACCACTGAAAGTTCTGAATAGTTTCCTCCCTGTCACCAATTGCACGCAAAACTTGATTTCTTGATTTGCATTTCATCCTTAATTTGACTGAATATTTCCCTCCCTGTCACCAATTGCACGCAAACCTTTATTTATTGATTCCATGTCATCCTTAATTTTAAGTTGTTCATCATCAATTATTATACAAAGCTGATTTCAGTGAGGCATTTGCTTTTGTAGTCTTCTTGTCAATAAACTAAATTATTTTTTACTCCTATTGTAATCATTTGCAAATGAGGTTTTAAACCCCGATCATTATCGCTCCAATATAAGTCTGCTGTGCTATTACAATTTGCAGGTACACACTATTCTTCACTAATTGGAAAACACAAGTATGTCATCTTTGAACCATAATCCATTCGAGGACATAACCAAAGGGAAAACACAAGGTAACTACCAACAATTTGCAGTGACGCACTATTCAGATCCTAATTAGGCCATATATGCATCACCACTAATATGACATCGATGCAGATCCTAAAGAGGCTAAGAGGCAGAGGGATAGGGAATATTATGCAAAAAATAAAGATAAGATTTTGATTCGCCAACGCCAATCACGTGAGCTTAAAAAGCAATCATTGGCTACCGTGAATGACGAAAACACTATACGTGCAGGAGGTGATGTTTTCTAAACTCACAACCATTTCGCATGACAGATTTATAAATGAAATACTGATTTTTTGTGATTCCGAAGATAATTAACAATAAACTTACGAAAGCATATGTGCAGATCCTAAAGAGATCAGAAGGCAGAAGGATAGGGAGTATTATGCAAACAATAAAGATGAAATTTTAAAGCGCCAACGCCTATCACGACAGCTTAAGAATCAGTCATCGGCTTCTGTTGACCAAAATATCTTATGTGATACAACACCTACTGGACAAAGCGGAGTCACCCAACTGCAATGCAGAGCACCTGCAGGAGGTCATTTATTTTATATATTTATTTTATACTTGCAACATATATGTTTCTCAATGTCAACCTGAAATACTGATTATTTATAAAAACACGTATTGCATACTTCCATATATAGGTATAATGATGATGTCATCTCCAATGCATTTGTAGGTGTTAATGGTGTGGATGTATCTCAACCATCGGCGCCTTCCCGTCGTACCCCATTGAGCAACGTAACCAACACACATACAAATGGTACACTCGGTAAGAACCTTCAACACTCATACCTCAGTTCTCACTGATTTTTTATTTTTACTTACTACGTACCAAATATCATACCTTCAACAAGCTATATGTTTCCCATTGTCTACTTTAGGTATTGAGGATATTGGATCTGCATATTCTAGCATTACCAGGGATCTTCACACATCACGTGTCAACTCAACTATGCTTGTCGATGATGATAGTGATTGGCTACATAGAAATGATACTTACACGCGTGATATGAGAACCCTCGAAGAACTGCAAAACGTACCTACATGTTTAGGGTTGCATGAGCAAGACAGCTTCATTGCAAACAGCGCACATCAAGAGAAGAAACGGCAACGTGATTCTTCTGAGAAGACAAAGCAACTAAAGAGGGAACGATACTCATTGATGCCAGATGAAAAGAGGGACGTGCGGTTGCACAAGAATCGTGAGTATAAAAAATGCGTACGGCAAAACAGAACAGTATCTGGCCGCAATGATTCTGAATCTGCGGGTGTTGCCACACCTATGATACAATCAGGTATTTTGGGCCCCCCGTATACTATATAATAATGTTTATATCGTTCAGTTCTCGCCATGATATTGTCCTGATACTTATTCTATTTTCTTTTCTTGTGATAAAGACTGTGATCCTACAGGGATTTTTGAGCCAGATGAACATGGAGCTTGGTTACAAGGTAAATTGGACCAATTAGTTTACATTCTCATAAAACCTCCATGTATCAAATGTTACAAGGGAGTCTTCTAATATTTCTCATGTACTCCTGCAGGGATATCCAACATGGAGAACCGTCCTGGCGCATCTTATAATCAAACTCGCCAGGGTATCATATCATCTGCTAGATTGACGCCTCAACAAAAGGCGACTTCTTTACAGATGCTACGCATTGCCCACGAAGAAAAAAATGCTGGAAATCATATCGGTGTTAATTCTGTGGAAGTGTCTCATATATCGCCGACTTCTGTACAAACAAATGGTACAAACAGCCGATTTGATTCAGTTTCTAATAATAGACTATGCTTGCTGCCTTAATTATTTCATGTCTGCCTACATAAAAAATTTGCAGGTGTAAGCAGGGTTAATATGGATCACAAACAGAAGGGTGTTATTTCCGTGGAGGGGTCTCACAGATCGGCAACAAATGTTACAGGAATTTTTGAGCCAACTGAACACTATGCTGCATCGGAAGGTAAAATGGAGTACCTTTTTTTTGGAGCCTAAAGATGCAGTACGTTATTGGCTGTCGTTTCATTTATTTGATACACATTTACCTATACAGATTCCGATACGACATGCATTTTTGAGCTAGATGAACAACACTCGATATTTGATGATGATGATGATGAGTCTAGGATTTACCGTGGCCAAGGTAAATTATTTGGATATAAAATTATTGATATAGATGTATTCTTCTGTTATCAATTTTTGCGCATCTATTTTTGATCTTCATCTATTATATCTTGGCAGGAGATGGGTTCGATTCGTGGAGAGTGACAAGTGGTGTTGCTCCAGAAAGTACACAGAATGTGGATCCTTATGACTACGTGTACCACAATCTACCAACTAAGCATCATGTTTTGAGATCAGTACCAGATTGCAATCACTGTGGGGCAATGAGGTTACAGTATGAGGGTCCGGCGTTCTGTTGCAGAAAAGGAAAGGTCAAGATAGTTACCCCTGAAGTTCCTGCAGAGTTGCGCCGGTTGTTTACAAGTCAGGTTGATGATGATGCAAAATATTTTAGAAAGCACATAAGGTATTTCAACAGCCACTTCTCTTTCACAAGCCTTGCGGTCACCCTCGATCCTAGGGTCAGCAACGCGGCGAGAACCGGTGTATATACCTTCTGTGCACACGGGGCATTGTACTATAAGGCGGATGATCTGGTGCCCGGTGGTCAAGGTCCTAGACATCTGCAGCTCTACATCTATGATACTGATGAAACCTTGGAACATAGAGCAAAGCGGTCTCCGGATCTTGATATAAATCTCATAAGAAGATTCTAGAGATACTTAAGGACAACCCGTATGTGCAAGTTTTTAAGAGCATGGGCTCTGTTTCCAATATAGAAGAATATAAGATTTCATTGAACACGGACATAAGGCTGGACCAACGAAGGTACAATGCTCCCACAGCTTCCCAGGTGGCTGCGATGTGGGTCGAAGGGAGCGATCCACTAAACACTTTTGATAGGCAAGTTGTCTTGCATGGCAAAGGTGATCGTCCCATATACATCAGAGCATACTATGGTTGCTATGATCCTTTGGCATATCCATTATTCTTTCCGGGAGGGGAAACTGGATGGAACCGTTGGATGCCGTATGACGGAGAGGCTCCGGTTGTTGAAGAGAACAACGAGGATGGGACCGAGGGTGAGGACTTCCCAGTTCTAGATCGTACTTCAAATGTACATGATGAATCAAACACGGATGATGCAGCAGGTAATTGTCCTGATGCTTCTAACGTGTTCACGTTTTTATTCATTGATCATTACTGATGAGTTCTTTTTTGAACCGTGTCCTAGATGGTGAAGAGGACCAGGAGGATGGTGACGATGCTGGAAAGTCCAGAAAATTTGTCAGCGCAAGGGAGTACTACTGTTTCAAGCTACAATGCAGGAAACACCTTTTTAACATTATATTATTTGGTGCACGCGCGTTCCAGCAATGGGCTGTTGACATGTATATCAAGATGGAGACCATGAGACTTGATTTCTACTCCAAGCCTAAGAATCAGAAGCTCATTCGTGCCGATCTATACCAGGTATCATAACGTTCTACATTGAATAAAAATGTGTATCGGCTAGCCTTCCAACAAGAAACCTTTTCCGTTTACCAGATACTCAAGTTTTGATTCATCTGTTTGTTAGGGTGTTGTTGACGTCATGGATGCGGGCGAGACAAGTGGTTCTCAGGTTGGCAAGAGAATTGTGCTACCGCGGACTTTTCCCGGTGGTGACCGAGACATGCAGCGAAGATTTCTTGATGCGATGGCGTTAGTCCAGCGGTATGGGAAGCCTGATTATTTCATCACCATGACTTGCAACCCGCACTGGGAGGAGATTACATCCAGGCTTGAACCCGGACAGACACCGCAAGACCGTCCAGACCTTGTGGCGAGAGTATACAGGGCCAAATTGCGTAGTATGAAAGATCTTTTGATCCAGAAGAAGTACTTTGGTGAGGTTGCTTCATATGTCCATGTAACTGAGTTTCAAAAGAGGGGCCTGCCACATGAACACATGCTTCTGATCATGCGCTCGGACAGCAAGCTAACAAACCCAGACGAGTATGACAAGGTGATATCAGCAGAAATCCCTGACATGGATAGGTACCCTGTATTGCATGCTCTGGTGGTGAAGCATATGCTACACGGTCCTTGTGGTGCTCTTCGGAAACACAGTCCTTGCATGATAGATGGTGAATGCCGATTTCGTTATCCTCGACAGTTCTGTGATGCTACGCAGCAAGGAAAGGACTCATATCCTATCTACAGGAGGAGACGAGATGGTCCTGTAGTGAAGGTTAGAGGAGCTGAACTGGATAATAGATGGGTTGTCCCATACAACCCTGGGCTGCTTATGCGGTACAATTGTCACATCAATGTTGAGCTTGCTCTAGCATCAAGGCAGTTAAGTATTTATTCAAGTATATCTATAAAGGACATGATCGAGCGTCATTCTCAGTCGACCCAGCAGCTGATGTAGATGGTGGAGTAATCGATGAGATTAAACAGTACAGAGATGCTAGATTCGTGGGGCCACAAGAGTCTATCTACAGGATTTGCGCTTTTCCAATGTTCGGTATCTCTCCTTCTGTTCTCCAACTTCAGCTCCATTTGGAAAATATGCATACTATTGCATTCAAAGAGGGCGATAGTCTACAGGATGTCGTCAGCAGGCCCTCTTCCTCCAGTACCATGCTCACTGAATATTTCAAGATGAACCAGGTGGACTCTTGCGCGAGGAACTTGTTGTACAAAGAGTTCCCGGAGTTCTATAGGTGGATTAAGGGTACCAAGAAGTGGCAGCGAAGAAAACTAAGGGGGCGGGGGCAAGTTGGAAGAATTGTGTATGCGAATCCTGGTGAAGGTGAGAGGTACTTTTTGAGAGTGCTCATGCATCATGTCAGAGGTGCAACATCATTTGAGGATTTGAAACTGTGCATGGCCAGCGGTACTCTACTTTCAGAGAATCGTGTGAGCACAGAGGTCTGATAGAGACTGACAAGTCCCTTGATGACTGCTTGACCGAGTCCGCTACTTTCCAGATGCCATATGCTCTAAGAAGGCTTTTCGCAACCATTCTGGTGTTTTGCGAGGTGACCAAAATCCGATCATTGTGGGAGAAGCACCTTGAGGCAATGTCCGAGGACTACCGTCGTAGCAACTCCAACCTGGCTGCAGTAGAGCAGATGGTCCTTAGAGACATTAGGGATCTGGTGCATTCCATGGGGAAGGATATAAAAAGTTATGGCCTCCCAGATTTGGATCCTGTTGATGACGAGCTTTCCAATGGTCACTATAGAGAGGTTCAAGAGGAGTTGTCCGTCATTTTCGACAAGGCCGACGTAAATTTGTTTACAACTCTTAACACAGAGCAGCGTGCTGGTTTTGATGAAATCCTCTCTCATGTCGTCAACAACAAGAGCCGGATTTTCTTTGTCGATGGTCCGGGTGGCACGGGAAAGACGTACCTATACAAGGCTCTCCTTGCTAAGGTTCGTTCCTTGGGGAAAATAGCTATTGCAACTGCAACCTCTGGTATAGCAGCTTCGATCATGCCTGGTGGACGCACCGCCCACTCCAGGTTCAAAATTCCAATTAGGCTCACCGACAGCAGCACGTGCAATTTCACCAAGGAGAGTGGTACCGCAAAGCTGCTTTCTAGGGCATCTTTGATAATCTGGGACGAAGTTGCCATGACAAAGCGTCAAACAGTGGAGACACTTGATAGGTCCCTACAGGACATCATGGAATGTGATTTGCCATTTGGTGGGAAGGTCGTGGTGTTTGGAGGAGATTTTAGACAGGTCCTTCCCGTGGTGACCCGTGGGACGAGAGCGCAGATCACTGACGCTACGCTACAGAGATCTTATTTGTGGGAGAAGGTTAGGAAGATACGCCTCAAGCGTAATATGAGGGCACAGACCGACCCGTGGTTCTCCAGTTACCTCCTGAGAATTGGTGAAGGGACAGAAGAGACGATCGGCGCCGATTACGTACGTCTTCCAGATGACATTGTTATTCCTTATGCTCCCACTGAAGAACCAGTCAATAAGCTTATCGAAGACATCTTCCCATTGCTTCATGAGAATGCCACATCCGGGTCATACATGAGCTCACGTGCCATTCTTTCAACCAAGAATGAATATGTGGACGATCTGAATAAAAAGATGATCGATAGGTTTCCTGGCCGAGAAAAGATATATTATAGCTTTGACTCCGTCGAGGATGATGCACATAACAACTACACAATTGACTATCTAAACTCCATCACTCCAAATGGTTTGCCCCCGCATGTCTTGAAACTCAAAGTTAATTGTCCTGTCATTCTTCTCCGAAATCTCGACCCTCACAACGGGTTGTGCAATGGAACAAGATTGATGATTAGAGCATTCCAAGATAATGCAATCGATGCCGAGATTGTTGGTGGACAACATGCTGGATGTAGAGTGTTCATACCGAGGATCCCTTTGTCGCCCTCGGAGGACATTTCACTTCCTTTCAAGTTCAAAGGAAACAGTTCCGATCCGGTTAGTTTTGCCATGACCATCAACAAAGCCAGGGTCAAACGATTCCAAATGTTGGTATTTACCTCCCGAGCCAGTGTTCTCGCACGGCCAACTTTATGTTGCGTTGTCCAGGGGTGTGTCAAGGCAAACCACTCGGATTTTGGCCAAGCCAAATAAAGACATTGATCCAACGGGAAAAAGCACAAAAAACATTGTGTACAGGGATGTCTTGGAGGGATGAATCAGGTTGGTTCCTTCAGGCCCGTCTTGTCTTATTATTTAATGTTCTTGCTGCTCATATCCTATTGATATGCTCCTTTCTCGGTGTTCTAATTTACGTCCGTTCGTATTTTGCAGCAGCTTCAGCAGTTTTGTGACCAGGTTATGAATGAGGAGCTTTCCCACATATATCTTGATGATATGGTATAATTTCTTATAACCTGTAAGAATTTCAGTTCTGTTTGTTTACAGTCTTGCTGTTTTTTCTGTTATATGTTGTTCAATCAATGAAATTATATGGAGAATACAAATGTGAAACATACAGATGTGAATATTTTCCATAACTCTCCTTCTGAACGTGAAAACTGGTCTCTGTTTTTTCTGAAACTGCTCTCTGTTTTCAATTTATTTGGGTAACGAACCGACCTCAGAAACTATTGAAATTTTTACACAAGCAAGTTCTAACAATTATTGACACACCGTAAAATTTTCAGCTTCATTGGAGTTAATTTCAGTTGTTGATAAATTCGCTAACAGTGCAGCTCTTGATCATCTGCTATTAGAGCTTTCATATATTCATTTGTATTTCTCCCTCTATTACAGAATCTTCGAGATCATGCAGACTTGTAATGCTGTAATTCTTGGTCCAGTGACACTTTATGGTTCCTCATGAGGGAGGAAGAGATCACACTTGGCTGGGCAAGCTACATAATTTATTTTTCACCTTTTTTTCTTTATGTTTTCTCATCCTGTTGGTGAAGTAAATATGGTTAAAAGGATTGTATGGATGAATCTTTCTACATGTTCTTTTTTGTTAAAACTGTGGCCATCACTGATAGAAAAACATCACTTGTTTCTATAGTTAATAATTAATTATCCTGCTCCTTTTGTCCCAAACTTGCCATAGATTTTTTTTTCAAATGGAACCTGTCTGTTAGATTACTCTGTTGATAAAAAACTTCAGTTGCTTCCTTCGTGTTGTGAGTGCTGGATCATCGTTGATGATACAGAAAGCAACAAGCTGGTACTAACTGAGACCGGCAAACATGTTGTACGCATGAAAAGAAAATAGATATCTACTATCTACAAGAGGCAGAAGTAGTCTGCCTCTTGGACCAGGGAGCTGTTCCACTGTTTGCATGCTTGATAGATGGCCTAGAACGATGTCCATTTATGATTTAGTGGTTCATGTTGTATGTCGTGCCTTGCTTTGCTCCCGATAATAATTATGCAAGGCGCGAAGTATGGTGGTCATTTTTTTTTTTGTATGTGGTACTCCTGTACAAAGTGGTTCAAACTTCAGGAAGTACAATTGCGTACTCTCTAAAAAAAACTTCAGGAAGTATGTCAAATGATCAGTGATCTTTTGCTTATATATATATATATATGTTCTTCTGTATACATTAAACTCATATCATGTGTCCATTGCACATTTTTGGCTATGTATTCTGCTTTGTTTCTATGGATGCACACGGTTGTTCAAGGTACTATAATCCTATTGACCTCTACTGCCTCTGAATTCGAAGTATTGCAAGTTTATGTCTTTTTATTATTTAATCTGACTAGCTGACCGATTCTTATTGGAGTGAACCTCAATGAAACCGCTGAGTTTACACAAATTGTATGTCTACATTACAAATATCCTATGTTTGAAGTATGTTTCTGCGATGTTTGCATTAATCGCTCATGACCGTGGAGTCAAAAATTTGGTGAGAATGAGTCGGAAAGGGGTGGGAAATAAATTTAAAACGTGCATTGCACGTGCACGATTACTAGTTCCATTGGTAATAACGTTAGCTGCTGACCATGGCCTTGCTTAGAAGATGGGCTAGTTTGAAATTCGAGTAGTGCTTTTCATGTTCATTTTATTCTTTTGAGAAAAAAAATGAATTTTCTTGATTATTTTTCGTACAATCAAAGGTTTGGCAACCGCACCCCTCCGATAAATTGGTATACCCGTTTAATCAAAATTCATGCAAATTTGCCATTTTTGGTGAATGTAATAAAAGAAACCAGCAAAAGTAGTAAGATTTATGACATTTGACGGAGCAAGGCAGGCACTTAAAAAATTTCCTCTCCCCACCGCCCACGCCCAATTTGTTCCACTGAGCGCAGAGCAGCAAATCAGAGAAGAAAGCGACGCCAGGATCTAAGGGCGTGTTTGGTTACCGCGGGACCTCCATGGCTCCATGCCGGCACTAGGGATGCAATTTGAACTTGACTGCCTAGCCCCCAACAAAATGTTAACCCGTCCGGAACCAACAACACCTCGCAGCCTGGCTCCGGAGGAAAGGCCGAATCGGTCGTCGTAAGAGCCACCTCGTCGCGTGCAGGGAGGAAGGACGCGGCACCGATCTCGTGCAAGCTTGGAGATGGGGCCAACTCGTGCGCGTTTACGAAAATAAGGTAGGAGAAATTTTGTCACTATGCACCAATTTTCTCGTCCCTCCTTGACACAGAGTTTCTTCACCATATTCTCCGGTCGGCGACGATCGGCGGTAACAACCCTTTTTCCCTCTCTTCCACAAGATGTCATGTTCCTCCCCCGTTGCTTCCATGGCTATAAATAACATCAACCCATCCTCTGTAGTCTAGATTTGTGATCATGTGGTATGTCTGAGTAGATGTGAAGGTTCCTGCTAGGTTTGTCGAATTGAGTTGTGTGAGGATGTGGTAAATCATATGTCGGCTTGTTAGTATGCCATGTTCTACTTGTTGGCAGTGATAATGTTGATGTTGTTGTGTTTTTCGATACTTATGTGCTAGTATGATAGGGTTTTGATGTCTATTTCATTAATTTCCGTGATTAGTGTTATAATTAAGGTGTTATCTTGGTTAGTGTGTTCACCTGCAGGGGTTTCATTGCTGTGTAGTCCATGTATAAATAACAATTGTACAAAGGAAACTAACATATTAGCATGGAAAATGATGAGATCCTTTACTGTGATGAACCGTTGACATGAGCATACACCTCCCAAAATGATTATCCCCTTAATGGTACTCATACATGAAAATCAAAGATTCCCTTTGTGAAGGGCCTATCAACCACTTTGATTCACTTTCTATCTCTCTAAACCAAACAATAGAACAATTTCAACATGATCATTGCTTATTGTACACTATGCACCCTCTCCACAATCACGCTATTACTAATTTGTTTCACGCATGGATGAAAGCGTAATTTAGTTCATGATTTGTTGATTTTACTTTCATGCAAGAGCATGTTATCTTATATTTTATATAATGAAATTTCATTATTTTGGTATCTAACTCTAGAAGGCAAGATACCCATGTTTTTCGTATTATTAGTTTTCAGAAAGCTTCCCTAGTGGGCAATATTTATGGAAAATGAAGATTAAGATATCAAGATGGAGCCTATAGGGCCACCGAGGCGCATGATAGTACCTCGGCACGCCTAGTGGGTCCCGACGCGCCAAGGTGGGTATATGAGCCCTCACGGTAGTCTGATTGCCAAATTCTTTCGCCTCCCCCTCTATTTTGACCAAAAACCATGTATATAAGGCTTGATTTACAAATTCATGAGGAGGTGGCTACAAATATCGAAACACCAAAGCAAAGAAACAACAAGTCACCACCGGCGAATATTGGAGCGAGAAACGCCAACGTATTCACCTTTGGTTTCCTCTCTAACGTCTACGCCATCGCCTTTATGATCGGAAGGGAGTATTACACCTTCGGACTACGGGTTTGTGGCAGTAACTTGATCCATCTCTTTATGTACTACCATATCACTTGTCGTACATGATTATAGTCATAGTCATATTTGTATTACACCTTGGTGGATATTTTCATATGAGATGAGTGATGAGAGGCAATTTCAGTTCATGCTATGTTGTATATTTATATTACTACTCCATCATTGTATGCTTGTTCTGATCAAAATAGTATGCTAGGCCATGAGAGGGGGAACGTGTGCATTGGTCGGATTAGATGGGTACTAACATTTTGATATCAATAAAAAAGGGAACTATTATGATTTTTACCTTTTCACATCTATCTTGGTAGGGATAAATTTATGCTATATCGTTATGTCTGCTTAGTGACAAAAAAGTTGGCACTCGTTAGTTCAAGTGTATGCAAGAGATCCTCCAACATCATGTCACTATATCTAAAGCAATAATTTATGTTTATAGTTAATTCTGATCATGCGAACAACCCACTTACTATTTCCGGTCCAGTGTATAGGTCATGCGCTTGTATCTAGATTATCAATTTAAAAAATTTAATATATGTTCTATAACACAAAAAATATACCATTAGAAAATATAACATCTAAAGTTTAAAATGATATCTTTTTTGTAATATATAACTCGTATTACCTTAGTTTGATTATCGACCTAAAAACACGCGCATAACCTATACATCGGAGCAGAGCGAGTATTTAGAATGTATTAGATAATTATGCTGCATCGATCAACTCTGTGCTAGGACGTGATGCATATAAACATGCCAAACATAAATAAACAATAATAGTTGCACCAGTTTTCCTATGTTTTGAGTGCTAGTACATTCATGCCACCATAGTTATGAGAAGAGGACAGAGTCAACCCATAAAGACCACTCCACCTATTACTATAAAAACAATTGTTTGTTTTGTTGCATTACATTTTTTTATTTTCAGCTATTAATTATTTTGAAAATCATAAAAATGTATTTACATTAACCTTACTACTGCACTTGTTTTCGTTTGTCATAACTTTTAAGAGACTTTGTTTTCTTCTCGTTCTAATATTCGTGTGACTAACAACCTGAGTTTTGGACGCAAAACAATTCTTTTTTCTTTGTAGATGTTGCTTGAGAGAAAAGAAGAAGTTGCTCGCTCTGTAAACATCAATATAAATCCCAAACTACTCTTGTGGGAAAAAAGAATCACTTTCTGCATCATCACTCTGCTTGGAATCCCAAAGATTTGGTACGCATACAACATTGTTGCCACCAGTGTCATAGTACCCTGGCAGGTAAGTCCCAGTTTTCACATATGGAAACTTATCAAATTCCCTTTGTTAGTCTTTCGGAGTTAGAACAACATTGTCAATAATCAATTGATAGTTAAACTTGGAACTAACTGCTATTCTGCCACTGGCCATGCTTTAGTGCGACAACCATGCCAAATTTCAGTAGAAAACATTAGGCGGTAGGCCTCTAACGCAAAGCGGCAGAAAATGACCACGCATCTCGAATTGCAAGAAAATTCAAAGAAAATGTTCGATTTGTTGATGTCTTACCCTTGCGGGACTAAAAACAACAGTCTCACCGGGTTCTAGAGCTGCATCGCTTGGACACCGTCGCTCTCGTCCCGTGGTTGATGTCGTCGCTCTCCACTCACACGACGTCCATCTCCACAACTTCCACCACTGAAATAGGCTTCCACAATTTGCACATAGTTGGTGGCAGTCTCCCTCAAAAAATAAAAAACCCTTGGCAGCCATCCAATTTTGGTGTGAGCTGGTGGCAGGGTTGCGGGGACATAATTTCCCCAGGTCGTTTGACAGCCATCGTTTCGAGCCGAAATCATGGAATTCATTTGCGATTCCATACCCAGCCTGTTTGGCTGTCATAGAACATGTCATTTCATTTGGAATTCCAACAAATGTTTATTGTATTTTTTCGATGAAGGGCTATTTTATTCAAAGTATCTTAGGGATACAAAGTATGACACCCGGCCTCTGTATAATATGGATGCACACTACCCAAGCAGTCCAAACAGAAAATAAAAAAAGTAGCTTAGGGGAATTACAAGAATCAATCAGAAAGTCCGTAAAATACCTATTGTATGTTATGCCACTTTTTATCTCTAACCCTGTAGTTTTACTTGTCAAATGAAATGCAATGATGGTGTCAAAAGAGCTCTAAATGATATCAATTGAATTGAATAACGGTGGCAAATGACTCGCCGTTCATGTCGAAGAAGATGAGGGCGCTGAAGATCCCTGTACTGCCGGCGTCGTTCTTCATCGACGAAGACGGAGCTGGAGATTGGATCAAGGTATGCCGGCGTCGGCAACCATCGGCGTCCAAGGTGAGCTCGCCGGAGTTGCAATCCAAGTTTCACGGATCAAGATTCAAAATTCGAAACGGACGAGGTCAGGTGGGTTTCGGCCCGGCCAGGCCCGCCCGGCATGAAAGCCCATCAAGAGGGATGGGTCTAGGATCGGAAAAAAGAAAAAAAAATCCCCCAAACCCCATTACGCCTGGAGTTCGTCTCCGACGTTTGTTTGGGTTCTTTTGGTCTCGTTTTTGTCCCTCTGTCTCAGGAGACGGCGGCGCGAACGCGATGACATATCGTGGTGGTGGCGCTGGCGGAGGGAGTGATCATGGCCGCGGTGGTGGTGTACCGCCGGGGCATGGAGGTTTCCAGGGAGTGGGGCGCGCTAGCACCTTCGAGGTGGGCAGCCTGAGCGGCACCGTCGGGAATCAAGCGGCACCGCCGCAGTCTGATCAGCATGGCGGCTTTCGCGACGGTTTCAATGCAGGGGCTGGCTTTGTGGCCTGAGGCCGCCGTGGAGGATACCATGGTGGTGGTGGTCGTGGCCGCCGTCCCGAGGGCGGGGACGTGGTGACCTCGGTTATGGAGGCCGCGGCGGCGGCTTTGGCTACGGCCGTGATGATGGGTACGGATATGGCCGTGATGATGGGTACGGCTACGGCGCGGATGATTTTGGTCAGGGAGGTTATGGATATGGCCGCGGCCGTGTTGATCAGCACCGTGGAGTCCGTGGGCGATATGGAGATGGAGGCTACGGTGGCAGAAGTGGCCGTGGGGCTGGTGCGGTGGTGCCTCCGGTGGTGGCTCCGGTCGTGCCGGTGGGGACTCCAGCAGTGGCTCCGGTAATGCAGGGGGCGGGGCAGGGTGTGCCGCAACAGGCGGCAGTGAACGCAGCTCCACCGACGGTCCCCGTGTTACCTTCGGCTGTGGCGCTGGGGGCTGCTCAGCAGGTGGTGCCGGTGGCAGCTCAGTCTCAAGTGGCTGCCGTCACGGTGACACCGGAGCAGCTGTCCACGGCTTTGGCTACGGCGGCTCCGAAGAAAGGGAAGCGATGTTACCGATGTGGGGTGGCTGGTCATCGATCAGTGGATTGCAAAGTGGACATCTGTGTTATATGTGAAGGACCGGCTCATGGGGATAGGCAATGTCATTTGTTGACAGCACCGAAGCCGCAGATTAGGGTTTATGGGTATGGACATGAAGAGCTCATTTTTTTTGAGTATCCTTGCACTGCTTCTTACAAACCAAAAATGGAGAATGTGAGATTAGCCTCAGTGGTGGTGACAGGTGGTGAGATGACTATTCCCGGCATTGTCACTCAGTTACAGAGGTTGGTCCCAGCTGAACAATTCTTGTGGGATGTGCGTCGGATGGGTCATAACATTTTCCAGGTTCAGTTTCCTACACAGAGTGAGCTCGATAGGCTGAAGGTGTTTGGGGGCATTTTTGGTGCCCAACAGCAGTTGCAAGCTCACTTTTGATAGTTGGGCTCAAAACCCTCAGCCTATTAATACTTTGCCGGAGGTGTGGTTGCGGGTTCACGGGATACCGAGTCCTCATATTGGTGATTTTCTCGCACTTTGGGCAGTCGGTGATATGTATGGGAAGACAATGGAAATTGATATGGTGTACACTAGAGAGCATGGTATGTTGAGGATCATGATTGGGTGCCTTAATTACAAGAAAATTACCACTCATTTCCCGCTTAAAACAGGCTTTTTTGATCTTACTTTCGAGGTGGAGGGATTGGAGTCTCCGGGTATCCAGGATGTGGAGATGGATGGTGGGGATGGGAAAGGAAACGATGATGATGATGAGTTGGATGATTTCCAGGAGAAAGTTGAAAGTTACAACACTGGTCACTTAGGGAACGAGAGCACCGTTGTGGGGGATACTACAGCCACTGGGAAGGAGGGTGGCTCGGTTGCCCAACCACCGAGTAAGACGGTGAAGGTGGGAGTGGTGTTTTCGCCATCCGTGAGACGCTCGTTTGATCTTGCAAGACAGGAGTTCTCTTTATTTCGTCAAAGTATTGCTATGAGTAAGGTCAGCGAGGTCAACAAGGACAACTTGGGGACGGTGGCGGTATGCCTATCTTCAGAGCTGAGGGGCACCGCGAGGGCTGGTGTGCCGGTTGCTGCTGCCCCTCATGCCGACGCAGCTGTTCGGTCAGTTTCGCCGCTGCGGCAGCGAGCGCCGGTTTACGCTGGACCGGTCGTCCAGCGGGAGGGTGCGAACGTCAAGCCGGAAACTGCGATCGTCGGGAAGGAGGGCTCGGCAGCGTTTCGGCAGGTTTCGCTGCCGCGTCAGCGAGCGCTAGTCTCCGCTGGGCCGGTCGTCCAGCGGGAGGCTGAGACCGTCGGGCGGTCGGAAAAGACTTGCGTTTTCGTGCGCAGTTCCGTTTCTCCGGCTTCGTCGACGGCGGTGGTCACCGAGGTGCAGCAGGGGGCTGCGCCTTTGTGGTCTTCTTCTGTTCACTCTCCCGGGTCGGTCGTCCAGCGGGAGGCTGCGATCGTCCAGCGGGAGCCGGCGAGCGTCGAGCGGGCGGACATGACTAGAGCTTTCGTGCGCAGTCCTGTTTCTCAGCCTTCCTCGACGGCGGTGGTCACTGAGGTGCAGCAGGTGGCTGCGCCTTCGTGGTCTTCTTCTGTCCACTCTCCCGGCTCCACAGGAGGTGGGGTGGGATCGAGTTGGGCAGCATCTTCGGCATCTTCGCCGTGCACACCGCGGGGAGGCGTGGTTTATAGGAGTGCTTTCTTAGAGCCTTTGGGGTCGCCGAGGAACATCTCGCCGCTGCCATCCTTTCCAATCTCTATGGGAGATGTGGGGAGGGAGGCGGCTAACAGGAGCGTCATCGACTTCGGCGGTATCCCGGACGGCGCGACGCTGGGTATTCAGTCTAGTGGACGGATTCGAGCCTATCACAACGCCGACGATACCCAGTTGGAGAGGGCTATGGCGTTGGCAGAGCAGCGGGACGACTTCTCAGGTACTAATTTAAATAAAGTTTTTCAATTTTGTCTTTTTCGGATAAGGAGATTGCGGATAGAGCGTCGAGGTTGGGGGTATCGCGGGGTCTTGATGATAAGCAAGTGTTAACATCGGCAAAATTGATTAAGGATTCTGAAGTAGAAAGAGTGGTTACTATTTTGCAAAACAACTTAACTCAAAAAGTGGATGGGCAGCCACATAGTCTAATTTTAAATAGGGCTTCTAGTCTAACGGAGGATTTAGAAGGAGATGATTATGTGAGAGAGTTAGAGGATCAAACGGATGCCTCTATTCTTTCTGAACGTGTTAAAAAGACTAGGAAAAAGAAAGATTACTCTTATGTGACTAAGAAAAGAAGCAATAGAATTAAATTACAAAAGAAAAGTCGAGATGCATAATCTAAGAGGAATTTTCTGGAATAGTGAGGGTTTTCGTGACCCTGGGAAACACCTGTTCGTTCAGGAATCGATTCGGGAAAAAAGATTAGATTTGTCGGAGACAGGAAGGTCTAATTTTGCCACTCCCTTTCTGAGTCACCTTGCGGCAGGACAAGACTTTAGTTGGTTCTGTTTGCCGCCTAGAGGTAGATCAGGAGGTATGCTTATTGGAGTCAATACTGCAACCCTTCATGTCAAAAATGTTGATGTGGGGGATTTCTGTGTCAAGTTATATATTAAATCGAAGAGTGATGGGTTTGAGTGGGTTTTGGTCTCCGTTTATGGGGCAGCCCAGGATGATCATAAACCCATGTTCTTGTCGGAATTAGTTCGATTGTGTGAAAATGAATCATTACCTATGTTGGTAGGTGGGGATTTTAATATAATTCGGAAACCGGAAGAAAAGAACAATGCAAATTATAACTCACGATGGCCAATTATGTTTAATGCTAATATCGAGAGCCTTGAGTTAAAAGAGCTTGAGCTCTCGGGTAGGCAGTATACATGGGCTAGTCGAATGGAAACTCCTACTTTTGAAAAATTAGATCGAGTTCTCGCTACAACAGAGTGGGAGCAAAAGTTTCCGCTGGTCACTGTGCAGGCATTGACTAGGGCGGGATCGGATCATACACCCCTCTTAGTGGAATCAGGGTTCAGGCTCATTTGGGTAACAAAGCACGATTCTCGTTTGAACTTTCCTGGCTTCGGATGGAAGGTTTTTATGAAGTGGTGGCAGCTGAATGGGCTAAGGTGGTTAAAGGAAATACACCTATTGAGGTGTGGCAAAATAAAATTAGACACTTGAGGCGTTTCCTCAAAGGTTGGGCCAAAAATCAAAGTGATAAATATAAGAAAGAAAAAGAAAGATTACTTAAGATTATTGATGAGTTGGATATTAAAGCTGAGACTATGCCGCTTTCCGTAGCGGAGAGAGATTCATTGCGGAACGCCAATGATCGTCTTTGTTGCCTTCGGCGCGATGAAGAAACAAAATGGGCTCAGAGGGCAAAAGTTAAATATATTCAAGAAGGAGGAAATAATACAAAATATTTTCATCTCATTGCTAATGGCAAACATAGAAAGAAAAAGATTTTTCAGTTAGAGCAAGATGAAGGAACAATTGTTGGGGAGGCAAATTTAAAGCATTATATTACCGAATACTATAAAAAAATATTCGGGCCGTCGGTGTCCAATAATATTTCGTTAGATGAACAGAGGGTTCATGATATACCGCAATTAACTCAAGAGGAAAATAACATTCTTACAGCTGATTTCTTAGTGAAAGAAGTGTACGATGCTATTTCTCAGATGGAGCTAAACAAGGCGCCGGGATCCAGATGGGTTCCCCGCCGAATTCTATAAGAATTTCTGGGAGGTCATTCGTGATGATTTAATGGCCCTTTTTGTTGAAACAGGGAAATCTGCCGCTGTTCAAGTTGAATTTCGGGGTTATTACTTTGCTCCCAAAAAAAGAAAATGCGGTTCAGATTCAGCAATATAGGCCAATTTGTTTGCTCAATGTGAGCTTTAATTTTTTTACAAAAGTAGGTACTAATCGTATTACCGAAATTGCTCAAAAAATAATTCGGCCTACGCAATCGACTTTCATGCCGGGGAGACACATTTTAGAGGGTGTGGTCATCCTACATGAAATGATTCATGAACTTCAAAAAAAGAAGATGGATGGTGTTATTTTCAAAATCGACTTTGAAAAGGCATATGATAAAGTTAAGTGGCCATTTCTCCAATAAGCTTTGCGTATGAAAGGATTTGCACAGGAGTGGTGCAATTGGATTACGCAATTTGTGCAAGGTGGGAGTGTGGGCATTCGGGTTAATGATGACTTTGGTCATTATTTTCAAACTAAAAAAGGACTCCGTCAGGGGGATCCTTTATCTCCAATGTTGTTTAATGTAGTGGCGGATATGTTGGCCATTTTGATCGCAAGGGCGAAGGAAGATGGCCAAGTAGACGGTCTTATACCTCACTTAGTGGATGGTGGGCTTTCTATTCTGCAGTACGCCAATGATACTATATTATTCATGGAACATGATTTAGATAAAGCGGTTAATATGAAACTCATCCTCTGTATTTTTGAACAATTGTCTGGTCTCAAAATAAATTTTCACAAAAGTGAAATATTTTGTTTTGGGAAGGCTAAAGATGTAGAAGAACAGTATAAGCATATCTTCGGATGTGAGTCTGGTTCTTTACCTTTCAAATATCTTGGTGTTCCGATTCACTATAGGAAGTCTGGTTCTTTACCTTTCAAATATCTTGGTGTTCCGATTCACTATAGGAAGCTTCGGAATGCTGAGTGGCATCCCATTGAGAGCCGTTTTGAAGGCAAATTGGGATGCTGGAAGGGCAAGTTGTTGTCCTACGGGGACCGGTTGGTACTGGTTAATTCGGTGTTAACTAGTCTACCGATGTTCATGTTATCCTTTCTCGAAATACCAAAAGGGGTACGGAAAAGATTGAATTTTTATAGGTCTCGCTTATTTTGGCAGAGTGGTGAGAATAAACGTAAATATAGATTGACCAAATGGAATATTATCTGCCGACCGAAAGATCAGGGAGGTTTGGGGGTTGAAGTGCTGGAGTTAAAGAATAAATGTTTACTCAGCAAATGGCTGTTTAAACTATCTAATGAAGAAGGGTGTGGCAGGAGCTGTTACACAATAAGTATCTTCACGGTAAGACTTTAGCGCAAGTTGAGGCACAACCTTCAGATTCTCCCTTTTGAAAGGGACTAATGCGTGTCAAAAAAGATTTTTTTGATAGAGTCTCGTTCAAGCTGGGCAATGGGCAATCTGTAAGGTTTTGGGAGGATACGTGGTTAGGTAATTCTCCGTTAAAAGACCAATACCCGATCTTATACAATATTGTGCAGCAACAGAATGTTTCGGTGCATGATGTGATGCATAATGTGCCCCCTCTAAATATCGGGTTTAGGAGGGCGATTGTTGGGAATAAGTGGGAGATGTGGTCTCATCTTTGCCTTAGGCTCATGCATGTTACGCTGTCTGATGATTCGGATTGTTTGCACTGGAAACTGACGCAGAATGATCTTTTTACAGTAAAATCTATGTATGAGGATCTTATGAATGGTCATACTAGATTTTTGCAAAAATATCTGTGGAAAATTAAAATGCCTTTAAAGATCAAAATATTTATGTGGTTCCTTCATCGAAAAGTCTTGCTTACAAAGGATAATCTAGCTAGGAAGAATTGGCATGGCTATTCGCGGTGTTCTTTTTGTGGGTCTCCCGAGACAGTGGAACATTTATTTATATCATGCCCTTTCGGTAAACTTGTGTGGCGTGTGGTGTTTTGTACCTACAATATTCCTCCTCCTACCAATATCAAAAATATGTTTGGGAATTGGTTGAATGGTATGGACAAAAAGACCAAAGATAGGATTCGTATTGGCGTTTCGGCTATTTGTTGGTTTATATGGAATTGCAGGAATAATATTGTGTTTAACACGAAAGAAAATTTTCATGTCTTACAGGTTATTCACTCGGCGGCGCACTGGATCCAGCTATGGGCTTTCCTGCTTCCTTCGGACCAGCGGGACCTTATGGTGGCTAGATGCACTTGACTCCTGCTGGTGGCACAGGAGTTTTTCTCCCGACATACGTGGCAACATATTAGTAGACTTTCGTAGTTGTACTTTTCTTGTCAGTGTCGGTTGAGGTTGGTCTTACTCTTTGTGAGTCTGGAGATGTAAACTTGGATAATTTACGATAAAACTCTGTAATAAGCGGCTATGTGCATCACTCGATGCAGAGGCTGGGATTAATAAAATTCCCTTTTCTAAAAAGAAAATATAATGTATAATGGGCAAACATATACCACATCTATTCACACGAGTCTAATGGATACTACAACTACTCATCATAATTAACGAACACACACGTTTACCAGATATATATCATCTTCTTAATTAGAGTTCGTCTCTGATCAGATGGAGGTGCTGTTGGGGATGCCCTTGCCGGTGACACCGGGCTGTGAGAACGGCTTCATGAGCTGGTAGGGCAAGATGCCGGCGCCGCACCGGTTCTTGAGCTTCCTGTCCTTGTTCCTGCTGTCAATGATCCCCTCCACCTCCTTGAGCTGCTCGTTGAACCTCATGTACGCCGCCTGCACTGCGGAGTCGTCTCCCCACGGCGCGGTCTCCATCCCTCCGAGGTACTCTTCGTCGGGGGAGTGGCTGGACAGCACGTCCAGCACCGCCATGACCAGCGTCGCCTGCACCTGGGAGGGGAAGCACTCCCGCAGCGCCTGGTCAGGGTTGTCCAGGAACTTCTCGAATGCCGCGGCGTCCACGGGCTCCTCCACCGGCATGTTGGTGCGCGCGATGGAAGGGCGGTTCGGAAAGTACCCTCCGAAGTCGTACTGCCCGAAGTTTACGGCCGCGTGGTGCGCCGCCGCGACCCAGATGATGGTGGTGAGCGTCTGTGCGAGGCTCTCTGGCGTGTCCATCTCCGGCCACCACGGCGCGTCCTTCTTGTCGCCGTGGCCCACGGTGCGCACCTCGTTCCAGAACGCCTGCAGCTCCGCATCGCCGGCCACGCTGCCGGCGTCAGGGTAGTACCTGGATACGTACGCCTGCACCCACCCCTTGATGGCGTCCCAGATGAGGAGCCCGTCGTTGGCGAACGGGTAATCCTTGATGGCGAGCTTGAGGCCGTGCTCTGCGGTGGGGTCCTCCTCTGCCATGCCCCTGCGGACGAGGTCGGCGGGGAGGGCCTCCATGTCGAAGCGCCAGAGCTTGTCGTACGCTGCGGAGCTGAGCTCCATGGCGTATTTCTGCGGGGAGAAGGTGAGCTCGATGATGCCGCCACCGTTGATCAGCGCGGAGCGGGCGAGCGCGTTGATCCGCATGGTGTAGCGGAAGTGCGGGTGCAGCAGCTGGTAGATGGGGTGCATCTCGCTGAGCTGCCGGTTGGCGGCGATGATGTAGGGCTCGACGGCGCAGTGCGTGCGCAGCCAGTGGGTGACGAGCTCGTGGTGGCCAGCGTCGTGAGCGCGGACGTGGGCCTTGGCCATCCGCCACAGCCAGGACTTGGTGGTGTCCGTCGACGGGGTGAACACCTGCCTCCACTGCGGCAGCGACGGGGACGCCGGGCGCGTGAGCTCGATGGCGAGCAGGCGCAGCGTGCCGTTGTCGCAGAGGAAGAAGAGCGTCCGGGAGCCGTACATGGTGGTGTGGTCCAGGGCGCGGATCTTGTGCACGTAGGGAAGGAACAGGTCGTGGAAGTCCAGCATGAACATCCTCTTGTTCTTGACCGCCTCGTCCACCGTCATCACGTGGCCCATCTGCGTCTCCAGCAGGTCGGCGGTGATCGCCGACTCCGCCGGCCCGTATACCGCCGGGTCCAGCTTACTCTTCAGAGGAAATTCCGTGACGAGCTCGATGGCGTACGGATTGATACCTGCCAGCATCTCCCTCGCGAACTCCTCGTCCCTTAACCACCCAAACTTGTCCTCTGCATTTTGTAAAAGAACACGCATTTAGAATAGATTCGTGCATGCATGTGCCGATCAGTAGTAGCGCGCGCCATGCCGCCGTATACCACTAGCTGTGGTGACTACGGCCGATACGTACTTTGGACATTGGCGGGGGTGTCGAAGAGGAGGAGTTTGTCGCCAGGGCCGTCGCGGAGGAGCTCGAGGAGGCGCGGCACGGCGCTGCGGAGGAAGCCGAGCTGGTCGGCGCGCGGCAGCTGTACGCCGTCTTCGAACAGCTTGTCGATGACGAAGAAGGAGGGAAAGCCCTGGTTTTTGTCGATGAGCGTGGACTGCACGGCCGGGACGGCGGCGTGGAGCACCGACTGAAGCGTCTTCACGGAGAACTGCACGTTCTTCTCCTCCGAGAAGGCCTCGTCCCTCGGCACGTACACGTCGCCGCTCCTCGTCTCCGACTCCGGATCCTTGATGGACCGGGGACGGCCCGTGCGGTTCCGGCGCGGATAGGGGAACTGCTTGTTGCCGCCGAGGACGGGGCGGGCGCTGCCGGCGCCGGCGTCGGGGTTGCCGAGATCGTTGTACACGTCGTAGTCGTAGATCCGGTCGGTGGCCTGCCTCTTCCCGGTGCCGTCGCCTCGCTTCTTCACGAGGTCGTTCTTCCGGTAGCTCTGGAGCCCGGCAGGGGTCTGGCTCGGGAGGAAAGGCTGCACGCACGATCGAGACGAATTTCAGCATGTATGTTAATTTAGTTTACTCGAGATGCGATTCATGATTATCTTCTCCCACGAGAAAAAAAAGATTAATGATAATTTCTCTTGCACTAGTTGATCCGTGAGTTAACAAATACTAATAGCTGATCAAGCGTACAGATACGCGAAAAAGCAAAAGGGAGTCCGGGCTACATGTGTAGGCTCTTATTTCAATTTTTTGAAAACGACATTTTTAAGTTCCAAAAAATTCTAAAAACATTCTATATGTTGATAATAATGTATTCTACCGACATGCAAATTTTTAGTTCGAAAAACATTGTATTTTAAGCCACACACAAAAAACAAATGTGACAAATTTCGGAGGGTTCAAATTTGGCACTATTCACTACTCAAGATCATATTTTTTTGTCCTTTTTAAACAGCTTGGAATACAATTTATTTCCAGTTAAGACTTTGCAGAGTGATAGGATACATCATTGACTATATATCTAGGATTTTTTTCAGATTTTTTTATAACTTTAAATATCGATTTCAATTTTTTCAAAATAAAAGGCTACATGTAGCCTGAGATACAAAACACGAACAGGTACGCCACTATGACTCTTTAGCATGTCACATGCATGCAGCTGCTGGGTCCGCCACGCGTACAGGTAGAAATTGTACGCGAGATCATGCCGTCATGGACGTCCACTCGCCAGCCCAACTACCAACTCCAATAAAAAGGGGGAATATATGAGATTATGCACGTTTACTAATATGTACAGTACAAGCAAGTACAGTACAGTAGTACGTGGAAGCCCTAGACACCAGTAGCTCCAGACTCCACACCGCGCCCATATTAGCCGTACAGCTAATGCGAAGTAATGAGACTTGACCTCCCTTAATTTCAACCTGCTTGACTTGTGAATACACACTCTCTTAACTACTGTAGAACATTTGATCGCATAGATTAACTAAATCAACTTGGCTTAAACCCGATTGACCCTCGATCAGTCCTGGCCTCAAAACAAAACTTTGCTTGCAAATGATCATTCGATCCAGTCTCGGTCGGAGTATTCAACTCCACAGATCAATATCGATCGACACGCAAACTTAGATCACTTTAATTAGCTATCAATATCGATCGCGTTCGTTAGATCTTCCAAAAGCGACTTGAATTAATTAGAGGTTCCTTAATTACCTTGTTGGCGAAGAAGACGCGCTTCGCGTCGCCGGACTTGGGCTCAAGCCAGGAGTCGCACCGGATGGCGAGCGGCGGCGCCGAGCTCCCGGCCGTGACGACCTTCAAGTCTTCCAGGAACATCTCGGTGCCGTGCTCGTTGGCGACCAGCACGGCCCCGACAGTGCCGAAGCCCGCCGGCACGTTGAAGTCGGCCTCGTAGGTGACGATGTCGAGCTCGTCGTCGGCCACCTTGTGGGCGTAGCTTTTGATCGTCTGTTTCTCCTTCCCCGTCTCTGCATTCACATTTTTAGAGCGTACTAGTCAGGGCAATGACATGAGACACCGATGGATCGGTCAGATTTTCTAGTACTACTTTTCTCTAGAAGGAATTAAACTTCGGATCGAGTTGCTGCATGCTGACTGAGTAAATGATCGAAACGTAATTAGAAATTTAGAACAGCTATTTTTATACCTCAATAAGAATTATGGTACATCTGTCTAATCTCAGTACTATATTACGGTTCTTAGCGTACTTAGAAGTAGTTATTTCTCAGTCCACCCATACTAAATATATCAAGACAGACTTATATTGTGCTGTTGGAAAAAATAACACCTCCCCGACGCAGCTCATGCAAACATCTGTCTATGCTCGATGTTTGACCAACCGAATATATATACAAAGCCATGCAAAAGTATACATGCATGAATGTGAATAGTAGCATATATATGCTTAGTTGCTTACTCGAGTCAAGCTCGGCGCTGACGAGCTGGAGCTCCAGCGATCTGCCGACAAGGTCTTTGATATCATCGAGCGTCCTAGACGGCCTCAAACCATCGAGGAATCCGCCGACGGTGAGCTTGACCCTCGCCACGGCCTTCACGCGCACCGAAGCGCTACCGTTGCTCCCCATGGCAGAACTGCTGCTGCTCGGCGGCACTGGTCCAACCGAGGAAGTCGTCGGTGGCGACGCACAGTGCACGATCTGCCGCCGCGTTCTGCCCGAGGAGAGCGACGACGAGGGGAGGTTGCTGCTGCTGCTGAAGAAGAAGGAGGAGGACGACGGGAGGATGCGACGACGACTTGCGCTGGTGCGGTGGTGGCTCTGGAGGCTGGATGGTTTGAGCTGAGGGAGCTGAGGGAGCGACATGGTTTTATAGCTACGATCTGGTACGATCTCCTGGCGTGTGTAATAAATTCGGAGGAGGATTACGTGCGCGTATGCTTCTACGGCTCTAGTTAGCGTTTGGTGGCTTTGTTAGTTGGCTTAGACATGGGCGCACGGGCTATATAAACAGTGCAGCGTTGAAATCAATGTTTTTTTTTCTTTGAATGGATCACCGATCCCTTCGTTTCCTGGTCAAAAATGGAAGTACGTGGATCGGCGGATGCATGTTACTATCGCGTATGACTAGCTACAAGTCCTACCCTATCTTGTTTGGAATTTGCCACACGCTTTTCCACACCAAGTTGGCTTGTCCGAAAAGTTGCGACCCGATCAGGGTTTAGCTTCACGAAGGAGCTAGGTACTTCTCGCTTGTCCGAGTAGTTGTTTTGGACGTCGACTATTGACAGTCCTCGCTTTAACTTTTACAGGTTCAGTACATTTCATCGATCTTAATTTGGGCAGTGGTTTGAGATTGTAGTTCTTCTTTAGTGCTGGAGTATGTGGTTCACTTTAACTTGTTTCTCAAACCGTATAGTTGATCGATCACCTGATCTTCTCTTTTACCCTTGATGAATCAAACCCAAAGACACTGCATATGGTGCAGGCTGCCAACCGGTGAAGAATCCAACGCTGGTCTGGTACTAGTTGTTTTTGTTTCTCCAACATCGCCTGGACGTAGCGACGTGTGGAATTGTAAATCGCCCCGACCGCGTGCCTACCTACCCATGTACCGCGAGATGCTAGAAATTGACCTTCAATTAGTAGCGAGTATAAAGGTCTTCATGTGGTTTCTAAACTGAAAAGTTCTACTTACTAAAGATAATCTTGAAAAATGCGTTTGACAGGACGTACAAAATGTAAAGCTCTACTTACTAAAGATAATCTTGCAAAAATGAGTTAGACAGGACGTACAAAATGTGTTCTTTTTTTTCAACCGAATCAACTAATCATCTATTTATCCGCTGTCATTTTGCCAAATATGTTTGGAGAGTTATTCATTTTACTTTTAATATATCTCCACCTGCTAATATTACTTATATGTTTGGCAATTGGCTAGATGGGATCGACAGAAAAGTAAAAGTAAAGGATTCGTGTGGGAGTTGTGCACTGGTTTGGGCAATTTGGAATTGGCGAAACGATGTTGTCTTTAACAAATCTTCTGTACCACATTATTTGCAGCTGATCTATCTACAGGGCTACCTACTGGATTTACATGTGTTCCTACCTACTCCTTGCAAAGAAGACGAGAATTTTGGATACTGGATGCTCTCGGTTGATGGCGGTTGTACGTGCTATTTTCAACCAATCTGGATGGCGGCATCCTCTTAGATTGCAGTAGAATACATTATGCATAGAGGCGTTTTGTATTTCTTATTTCCCCTGGTTGTTCATGTTGAGACTTTATGTGATGCATGAGCTTTAAACTGATATTATGAAAACTTTGCAATAAAATAAGAATGTGTGCATCATTTCGATGCAGAGACCGTTCCCATTTCAAAAAAATTAGAGAGTAACAATAATCTTCAGGACTTGCCGAACACAGCAGCAGCCAATTAAAGTCGTCGTTTATTGTTGTACGTCGGTACGTTTTTTCCGATAAAGGGATCTTTATTACTTAAAGAGAGTTTTAAGTATTACACTCGGCCTCTGCATAACTAGGATGCACACAGCCCCAACAAGTTTACAAGTCTCGAAAAAAAAAGGCGAATTACATATCAAATTGAGAAATTGTAGAGACGCCTATGGTGGTGGAGGACCAATCCGGAAATTATGCTGCCACCCATGCTGGGAAAATAATCCCTCGCCGCAGCCTCCAACCATGAGGACGCCTCCAAAAACAGGTCGCGGTGCTCCACACGCTGTAGGACCGACCATGATCGTAGCGTAGTCGTGCACCGGTAGATAACCTGCATAACAGAAGTATTTTTATCATTAAACACCTTGTCATTTCTACATAGCCATAGCGACCAAATAACGCAATCTCTCCCACCATACTAAGAAGTTTAAACCTAGAATCCACCCCGTTTAGCCAATTGCCGAAAATATTCGCAACGCTATGTGGAGGGAACAAGGTAGAACCTATCTGGATGGCTGACCATATAGATCTAGCAAAATCGCACTGGAAGAATAAATGCTTAATAGTCTCGTCATGATGACAAAAGACACACTTTTTACTTCCGTGCCAATTGCGTTTGGCAAGGTTATCTTTTGTAAGAATTACCCCTCGACGAAGATACCATGCAAACACTTTAGTTTTTAGCGGGATCTTTATCTTCTAAATTTTCTTATTATTATCAACTGGGACATCAGGATGGATTAACGCCTTGTACATAGAATCAACCGAGAATTTACCATTCTTGTTGAGGTTCCATTGAAATTTATCCGGGCCTTGTGTCAGCTGGACCGAGTCTAGCCGCAATAGCAGAGCATTCCAAGATGCTTGCCTAGGACCAAATAAACTTCTTCTAAACGAAACATTCGGTGGGGAAGTTCCCATCACCTTAGCGAGCGTATCGCCTTTGTGTCGCACAATATTGTACAAGGCCGGATATTGTTCTCGGAGCGTGGTTTGGCCTAGCCATTTGTCCTCCCAGAACCTAATTTCCAAACCATCCTTAATAGAGAAAGATCCATGTGGGAAGAACAACTTCTTCGTGGCCATGAGACCGGCCCAGAAGTGTGAATCACCAGGTTTCCAAATAACCTGAGATAATGCTTGAGATCCCACATACTTTCTCCTAAGAAGGGTTTGCCAAGCTCCATCTTCAGCAAGAAGCTTGAAGATCCATTTACCAAGCAGGGCTCTATTCTTGACCTCAAGGTCATGAATACCGAGTCCTCCTTGGTCTTTGGGACAGCAAACCACACTCCACTTAGTCAGTCGATATTTTCGTTTCTCACTATCACCTTGCCAAAAGAATCTTGATCGGAAGTAATCCAATCGTTTTAAGACTCTTTTTGGAAGTTGGAAGAAAGAAATCATATAAAGTACCATGTTAGTTAGTACTGAGTTTATGAGAACTAATCTTCCACCCAAGGATAATAGTTTGCCTTTCCAACTATTTAAACGAATTTGAAGTCTCTCCTCTACCAATTCCCATTCAGCATTTGTGAGCCTCCGGTAATGGATCGGAATACCCAAATAGTTAATAGGAAACTGGCCTTGCCCGCAGCCGAATAAATCAGCATACAACGAGGCATTTTCTTGAGCCTCACCGAAGCAAAACAATTCGCTTTTTATGAAAGTTTATTTTTAGACCCAATAATTGCTCGAATGCTGACAGAATTAACTTTAGATTTTGAGCTTTCTCAATGTCATGTTCCATAAATAGAATTGTATCGTCAGCGTATTGAATAATGGATAAGCCACCATCAACTAGATGTAGTACCACACCTTCAATTTGGCCATCAGCCTTTGCACGTTCAATCGTGATTGCCAGCATATCAGCCACTATATTAAACAGTATTGGCGATAGCGGGTCACCTTGTCTCAGCCCCTTTTTGGTCTGAAAGTATTTACCAACGTTATCATTGACTTTAATGGCTACATTTCCTCTCGAAACAAAGCTATATATTAACGCACGCCAGTCATCAGAAAAACCTTTCATTCTGAGGGTCTGCTGAAGGAAAGACCATTTAACTTTATCATAAGCTTTCTCAAAATCTATTTTCAGGATTACCCCATTCAACTTTTTCCTATGTAATTCGTGAACTGTTTCATGTAGGACCGCCACCCCATCTAGGATGTTACGTCCTTGCATAAAAGCAGCTTGAGAAGGTCGAACCACATGGTCTGTCACACTGTTCAACCGAATCGTAGCGACTTTAGTGAATATTTTAAAACTAACATTAAGAAGACATATAGGTCTAAACTGTTGAATCCTTTCTGCCTCATTAATCTTAGGTAATAAAATTATTTCACAAAAATTCAAACGAAACAATTCTAATTGTCCATCATGAAGACAACTGAATAACTGAAAGAGATCAGACTTGATAACATCTCAGAAGTTCTGGTAGAATTCAGCCGGAAAACCATCAGGCCCAGGGGCTTTGTTGTGTTTCATTTGGAAAACCGTCTTTCTCACTTCATCCTCTGTGTAGAGAGCAGTAAGTAGGGTATTTTTCTCATGTGAAACTTGGGGTATATCATCTGTTCTAGACTCGTCCAAGGAGAAGTTTACTTCCTCGGGTGCTCCAAACAGACTTTTGTAATAATTAGTAATGTACGTCGGTACGTTATGTACAACCTTTCTACGTAGAATGAGAAAGGTTCCATGCATGGGTGCGCAGCCAGCAGACATCCGTATATGAGTTGTGTGCATGTGCAAAGCGTGAGATGTTGACACTTACTGCATGCCGATTAATAATAGAATAATAGGCCGATCGATAATATCCATGACGTGGTATAGGCTTAGCCGCTTCATCGCACGGCTGGTGCCCCGGGCCCCCGGCCATGACTTTTTCTGCTATACATTTCTCCAAGAGCATGGTGCCCGGCCGTACCCTCTGCTTTTCCTTTAAATGGCGCAAATCCCAACCCAGAAACACATAGTATTAGTAGGTCGCCAACCGGTGATTAATCCAAGTGTGCTTTGCCGGTGGACTTTTTTTTTTCAAGCCAATCAAATGAAAATTGTGTCATCAGATTTGACGTCCAAAATGGTTCCATACTAACAAATGTTAGTCAAAGTTGCATTTTATCCCGTCCTCACTAACAAAAATGTATTATTCAAAGCTGCATTATATTATAGGGAAGATCGACCTTGTCCGTGCGTTGGTACTACTAGCATGTACAGCACCAAGTACAAGCAGTGGGATTCCAACCTTACGTATACAATTACGCATCTCGGCGCTCCGATCGGGAGGGAGTCGCGCGCGTACCATATACGCTCTCCTACGAAGGTTCCATGCATGCAGTACACGTTTGCTGAGACGGTAAATATTCCGCCGGCTGCGAGCACGACGTTGACGTCAATTTGGAACTCTCGATGGACGAAGACTATCGAGGTGTAAAATACAAGACGTGGACTTGGCTCAGGAGGACTATCTCGTATGCATTGCATCCACGCACGCCAGCTGCGGCGCAGGTTCCCCCGGCCGATCCACCTTCTCGCCGTCGATCCGCCGGATCCCTCGCCCTCCGACGGCCGCCTCGGCGGCGGGAGGGTGGGGGATCCCCGCGTCACGCGTGTACATAAGGTAGGCTCCTTTGGGGCAGCCGGCGGCGCCGTGGAGGCGGTGGTGTCGCTGGCGTGGTTTTTGTTGCAGGCGTGTGCCCTCTCCGGCGGCGGCGCTCGTGGAGCTCCGGGCCGGCGCGTCTGCTTCTCCGGCACCCGCGGATCGGTGGATCCGCGCCGTGCCTTGTTCCCCTGCCAGATCCAGTGGCGGCCTCCGTCCTGGCGGGGGAACTGGTCGGAACTTGGAGCTCGCCGGGATCCTCGACTCCCTCCGACGACGGCTACGACGGCGACTCCGGCAAGGTGGTGTAGATGGGTCAGGGGGGCGCTCGCCCCGGCCGTTCATCGTTTCAAGCTCCGCCGCGGCGCGGCGGACGGGCATGGTGGCGTCTCTCATAGGGCAAACTGTTCCCTGACAGTGGCAAGCTGGAAGGTGGTCGCCTTCGTCTCCGACGCCGGCGTGGTCGGCGATCTCGTTGCTCCTGGTTTCGTTTTTCCCCTATGTATTGTTGCTTGTTGTTCTTCCGTGTACTTCGTATATGGTTCTTGTTGAATATATGTGGTGGAAAATGCAAAAAAAAAAAAAGGTTCCGTTCGCGACGCGGTAAAACGTCGCTCCGGTCTACACGCACAGAGGGCGCGCGCGGTCAACCGGGGACTAGTCATCTACAGTAGCTATGGGGCTAGCTTCTTGGTGAGTACTCCATGGCCCTGTGTGTGGTTACAAAGTCACGTGCTGCTATTTCTCCATTTTTTTATTTTTTTATATCGGGTTCATTTTTCCTTTGTATTGACGCCGACGGCTGCCGAACGGGGCGGGTACGTAGTAACTACGTGGGCGAGGAATTGATGGATATGTATATACTGACTGGACCGGAAATCAGATTCACGTACGTGTCCGATGGCTCGATCGGTGACTTGGCACGATGGAGTGAGATACGACACTAGTGGGTCGCATCTGATCATCGAGTTTCCATTTTTTCAATGTTTTAATTTTCTTTAGCCTGCGCCGTCGCACGATGGAAGAATTACCATCGATGGTTCACTTTTTTCTTTAGCCTGGAGATGGCCACCTAATCAACGAAATAGGTGCTTGTTTCAAAAAAATAAAACGAAATAGGTACAGAGAAAATTGTAATACTGCCGAAACAAAGAACAAGGGAGTGTCATCAATAGCAACAACAGAGCGTCTCCTTTCCCCTCCTCTTCTGCTACAGTAAGGAGATAAGGCGCAAGGGAGGCGACCGGGGTTTCTCCTCTTTCTGCCGGCGAGGCCGCCGGGTTCCTCACCCTTCCCTCGCCGCTCCGGTGACGGGTGGCGGGTGGGGAAACCCTGGCTCTCGTTCGGCTTGTAGATAGGGGTAGAAGTAGGCTCGTGGACGGCGCCGCCGTGGTGGGGGGGCCGGCGTCGTGGCGAATAAGGTGCGCTGCAGCTCGCCCTCCATTTCGGCGTCGTCTTCGACGAGGTCGAACAGCTGCTGGTGCTGTGTGCTCGCAGTTCGTCGGAGCTGCGGAGTTTGGGTGTCTTTGCCATGGCGGGCGAGGCGGATGTGCCGGCCATGGTGTGGACTTTTGTCCTCCGGCCTTGATTCCGTTCTGCCGATGCTCTCTCCGGCGTCGGTGGGAGGCCTGGGAGGGATGTACAGGAGTTGGGTGCTCGAAGGGCGGTCGTCGCGACGGAGGTGATGGCCGGCTTGTGGAGCTTTTGTCCCTCGCCCTCTTCTTCGTCTTGGCGTGGCTCCTCCTGGACGTGCCATGGGGGTGCTGGGGGTGGTGCGGCGGGGTGCTGGTGCTTGCCGCTGGTTCTCTCCGCCGCCTGTACAGGAGGAGATCTTCTGGGATCTCGGAGTTCTTCGCTGGCTATCGAGTCATGCTTTCACATCATTGCGTCGTGCCATTTTCCCTTATAATTCTACCAAGGTTATCGAACCAGTATGAATCAAGAGAGCTTCAGAAGGTGTCAGCAGCACCCAATATGGCACGACGCAATGTCAGGGAATGTGGTGGCTGACGTGGACCTGCATACAATACAATCAAACTACTTTGCCCCAACGAAACAGGAAGATTGTCAGTCTTCCTGGCTTGCTGAAAACAAAGGATTAAACGTATGGTGTGGAGAATAATAATTGCAGTAAATAACAGAGAACAGATGATTGCAGTTGGTGGTTTTATCAGTGTAAAAGAATGGACCGGGGTCCACAGTTCACTAGTGGTGTCTCTCCATAAAAGATAATTAACATGTTGGGTAAACAAATTACAGCTGGGCAATTGACAAATAATGAGGGCATGACAATGCAGTATATGACAAGATAGTTTACTGTGAGATTTATTTGGGCATTACAACATAATACATAGACCGCTATCCAGCTAATCTATGACTAATAATCCACCGCCAGGTTAACATCCGTGTCCCCTGTTGGTATTAAGTTGCAAGCAACGGATAACTGCATTAATCAAAGTATGTAATGTAAACAATGCAAATGACACGTAGACATAGCATCATTGTGTTCTCCCTAGTGGCAACGGCACTTCCACAACCTTAGTCGTTTCTGTCATTCGAGCCCAGATTACTGGAGGCATGAACCCACTATCTAGCATAAATACTCCCTCTTGAGTTACAAGCATCTACTTGGCCAAAACATCTACTAGTAACGGAGAGCATGCAAGATCATAAACAACACATATATAGATTGATAAACAACTTGATCATAGTATCACTATTCATCGGATCCCAGCAAACACAACATGTAGCATTACAATAAGATGATCTTGATCATGATAGGCAGCTCACAAGATCTAAACATGATAGCACAAAGTGGAGAGACAACCATCTAGCTACTGCTATGGACCCGTAGTCCAAGGATGAACTACTCACGCATCACTCCGGAGGCAGGCATGGTGATGTAGAGCCCTCCGGTGATGATCTCCCCTCCGGCAGGGTGCCGGGAAGAGCTTCAGAACCCTCCCGATAGGGTTGACGACGGCGGCGGCGACGGAACTTTTCGTGGAATAATGCTCGGGTCTTTAGGGTTTTCGGGAAGAAGGGAATAAATAGGCGAAAGGGCGGTGCCGGGAGGCACCCGAGGGCCCACACCACCCTAGGGCGCGCCAGGCATGGACGCCGCGCCCAGGGGTGGTGTGGCGGCTCCCTGGCGCCTCTCCGTGCCCCCTTTGGACTCCGTGTACGTGTCGGTGAAAAACTTGTCCCCGTTGATTTTCGTCCAATTCCGAGAATATTTCCCGACTAGCTTTTCTGAAACGGAAAAACAGCAGAAAACAGGAACTGGCACTGTGGCATCTTGTTAATAGGTTAGTCCCAGAAAATGCATAAAAATGCTATGAAGTGTAAAAAAACATGTAACAATAGGTATAAAATCAACATGGAACATCAAAAATTATAGATACGTTTGGGACGTATCAACCTCCCCAAGCTTAGTTCCTACTCGTTCTCGAGTAGGTAAACGACAAAACAATATAATTTTTGTAGTGACATGCTACCAACACAATCTTGATCAAATAGTAATGCAAAGCACATGAGCTGAATAAAGTGATCCAAGACAATTGTCTATAGTTTGCTAAGAAGTAAACAAAGAGTAAACAGGATGAATCATACAAGTAAAAACTTTTCATGAATAGTACTTTGGAGACAGGTAGTTATAAGAATTTGCATAAGAGTTAGCTCACAAAGCAATATTTTCAAATAAAAGTGTTTGACCAACACAAAGGAAGATTTAAGTTTCAGAATTTGCTTCAACTTCAACATATTTATCTCATGGATATTGTCAACACAAAGTAGAATAATAAATCAAACATGCTAAACATATAAAATTCTTGTACCAAGGTTGACACTAGTGTTTGCTTGTGGATAATAGATAGGAGTAGGAAAACTGACTCAAAATAAAAGAAAGGCCCTTCGCAGAGGGAAGCAGGGATTAAATCATGTGCTAGAGCTTTTTAGTTTTGAAATCATATAGAGAGTAAAAAATATTTTGAGAGGTGTATGTTAATGGTCAACGAATGGTAGTAGACAAAACAGTATTACCCATGCCAACCAGACCTTACAAGAGCGGCTCCATGAAGGACGTTATTTCTACCAAGCGGGCAGATCATCCCTCTTTCTCTTTTGTTTACACATGTAGGAAATGTTTGACTGATTGCTCAGGAACAAAATGTGAAGAGAAGTAACGGTTAAAGTTGTAATTAATTGGGACTGGGCACCCCTTTGCCAGCTCTTTTTGCAAAATTATAGATAAGCAGATGTAACTGCTAGTCCAGCGTAAAGTCTGATTGACAAGTGAAATAAAGACCACCTACTACTTCCTCATGAGCTGGTAAACAGTGACACAAAAAGAGTAGTAACAATTTTGAATAATTTAAAGGTAGCACATGACAAATTTACTTGGAGTGGCAGAAAATACCACATATAGGTAGGTATGGTGGACACAGATGGCATGGATTTTGGCTCAAGGATTTGGATGCACAAGCAGCATTCCCGCTTAGTACAGAGTTTAGGCTAGCAAGGTTATTTAAGCAAACACGTAACGTCAACCGGTACAACAAGAACTATATGATGAACATATGAGAAAAATAAAACTCCACACTGTCTTCCTTTTAACCAAAACATCCTTTTAACAGAAAATATCTAGACTTTGGAACTACCAATTATGACAAACCGAATAACTAAAAGCTTTACGGTAGTTCTTCACTAGTGAGCCTTACTTACATGATTCACTAGTTTAAAATTACTTACTTAATAACTCAAAACAATTGACAATATCAAGTTACTCAAAACAGTGATCTACAAGACTATATAAGCATTTTTTTATACCATTGCCACATGCATAGCATTTTCTGTTCCAACCAAACACCAATCAACTTATTTAAACAACTCTCCAAACAAATATAAGTGAAGCAAGAGAGTACTTTCTTCAAAAAACTAATAGCTCTGAATAAGAGATACATGAAAACAAGAGCTAAAAGCATAACAGCGCTAGACAAGAATACTCAACAAGTATAAGTGAAGAATAGGAGTATTCTAATGAAAAATCGGAGCGTGTCTCTCTCCCAAACAAGAGTGCTAGGATCCAACTAGTTATGACCAGAGAAAAAACATAAACAAACTGAAAATAAAAACACACAGACGCTCCAAGAACAGCACATATAATGTGAAGAAATAAAAATATAGTCTCACTAGAGATGACCTGATAATTTGTTGATGAAGAAGGGATGCCTTGGATATCCCCAAGCTTAAATGTTGAGTCTTCTTGAAATATGTTGGGGAGATCCAGGGGAGCCTCCCCAAGCTTAAGTCTTCACTCTTCTTGATCTTATTATATCATCCTCCTTTCTTAATACTTGAAAACTTCCTTCACACCAAACTCAACATAAATCTCATTAGAGGGTTAGTGCATCAAATCATAAGCTCACTTGGTTCTGTAAGGACACAATCATAAACATCATTCTAAACATTAGCTACTGTTACTAGCCTTACGTGAAGCTCTTCCACCTTAAAGAATTTCACTTAACACTTGTAAAAGAGAAGAATGCAAAACAAAGACAGAATCTGTCAAAACCAGAATAGTCCGTAAAGACGAATTTTTTCGAGACACTTACGATACTCAAATCGAAAAACGTTGAACTAACGAAAGATGGGTACATATATCAGGAGTACGCACAAAACTTTGCAGATTTAAATCACGTTCCGTTGATTTTTGGATTTTGTACAGTGAACAACAGAAATCTGTTCCTGCGCAGCAAACCAAATTTTAGCACCATCTTGCTATTAGAGGCTTTCTTGGCACAACAAAACGAAAAATAAAACATACAAAGAATTGTTACAGAAGTAAGCAAGTTCCTTGACTCAACAAAATAAAATAACAGGAAGTAAAAACAATGGGTTGCCTCCCATAAGCACTTCTCTTTAACGCCTTTTAGCTAGGCACAAAGCATGAATCAAGTATTATCAAAAGTATAATTCTTCAAAGAAAGCTCAGAAGTTTTTTCAATAATGCATTGTATACTATCTATGTAGGTTTCAGAATCTCCTTTCTCACTGCTTTTAGGTACACTATTCTCATCAAAAGGATTTTCAGGTACAATCCAATCAAAATTCTTTTCCAAAGCCTCTTGCATGCCTATGAGTTTAAAAGGAATTGGTACTTTCACTTCACCTTCATAATCGGTTTTCTTAGTATAATTTAGCATATCCAATTCCAAGGTTTCAAGAGTATTTATAACATTAATGTAGCAATCAAGCATCTTGTACCTAATAAAAACATTTCTAGCTTCCTTAGCAACATCACCAAATTCCTTAAACAGAGTTTCTAAAACAAAATCTTTCTTTTCACCATTTCCCATATCAGAGAGTTTAAGAAACATATGTTGCATTATGGGATTAAGATTAACAAACCTAGCTTCTAACATGTGCACTAAAAAAGCTACAGCAATTTTATAGTTATAAGCAAGCTCAACCAAAGATCTATCTTCAAAATCATCATAACTCCTTACAAAATTAAGGAACTCTTCAATATTATTTCCCCAATGATAAAGCCACTCCCTACCTTTATTTCTTTCATAGTAAACTCAGGTGAAAGCATGATGAATAAACAAGAACAAACCGAAATAAACTAGATGCAGGAATTTAAATTTTTTGTGTTTTTGATTTTTAAAAGCAAACAAGATAAAATAAAATAAACTAAGCAAGACAAAAACAAAGTAATGAGATTGGAAGTGTGAAACTCCCCTTGTTGTAGCTTATTGATTCCCGGCATCGGCGCCAGAAAATATGCTTGATGACGTGAAAGCACATGTTTGTTGGGAGACCCTAAGAGGAAGGTATGATGTAGTGCAGCAGCAATTTTCCCTTGTAATTCTATCAAGGTTATCGAACCAGTAGGAATCAAGAGAGCTTCAGAAGGTGTCAGCAACACCCAATATGGCACGGCGCAATGTCAGGGAATGTGGTGGCTGACGTGGACCTGCACACAACACAATCAAACTATTTTGCCCCAACGAAACAGGAAGATTGTTAGTCTTCCTGGCTTGCTGAAAACAAAGGATTAAACGTATGGTGTGGAGAATAATAATTACAGTAAGTAACAGAGAACAGATAATTGCAGTTGGTGGTTTTATCAGTGTAAAAAAATGGACCGGGGTCCACAGTTCACTAGTGGTGTCTCTCCATAAAAGATAATTAACATGTTGGGTAAACAAATTACAGCTGGGCAATTGACAAATAATGAGGGCATGACAATGCAGTATATGACAAGAAGTTTACTGTGAGATTTATTTGGGCATTACAACATAATACATAGACCGCTATCCAGCTAATCTATGACTAATAATCCACGGCCAGGTTAACATCCGTGTCCCCTGTTGGTATTAAGTTGCAAGCAACGGATAACTGCATTAAGCAAAGTGTGTAATGTAAACAATGCAAATGACACGTAGACATAGCATCATTTTGTTCTCCCTAGTGGCAACAGAACATCCACAACCTTAGTCATTTATGTCATTCGAGCCCAGATTACTGCAGGCATTAACCCACTATCTAGTATAAATACTTCGTGTTGGAGTTACAAGCATCTACTTGGCCAAAGCATCTACTAGTAACGGAGAGCATGCAAGATCATAAACAACACATATATATAGATTGATAAACAACTTGATCATAGTATCACTATTCATCGGATCCCAGTAAACACAACATGTAGCATTACAATAAGATGATCTTGATCATGATAGGCAGCTCACAAGATCTAAACATGATAGTACAAAGTGGAGAGACAACCATCTAGCTACTGCTATGGACCCTTAGTCCAAGGATGAACTACTCACGCATCACTCCGGAGGCAGGCATGGTGATGTAGAGCCCTCCGATGATGATCTCCCCTCCGGCAGGGTGCCGGGAAGAGCTTCAGCACCCTCCCGAACTAGGGTTGACGACGACGGCGGCGACGGAACTTTTCGTGGAATAATGCTTGGGTCTATAGGGTTTTCGGGATGAAGGGAATAAATAGGCGAAAGGGCGGCGCCGGGAGGCACCCGAGGGGCCCACACCACCCTAGGGCGCGCCAGGCATGGGCGCCGCGCCCAGGGGTGGTGTGGCGGCTCCCTGGCGCCTCTCCGTGCCCCCTTTGGACTCCATGTACGTGTTGGTGAAAAACTTGTCCCAGTTGATTTTCGTCCAATTCCGAGAATATTTCCCGACTAGCTTTTCTGAAACGGAAAAACAGTAGAAAATAGGAACTGGCACTGTGGCATCTTGTTAATAGGTTAGTCCCAGAAAATGCATAAAAATGCTATGAAGTGTAAATAAAACATGTAACAATAGGTATAAAATCAACATGGAACATCAAAAATTATAGATACGTTTGGGACGTATCAAGCATCGTCGTAGCCGGCAGAGCTTTCGCCAATACCCAATCCTTCAACATAGAGCTCGACTGTGAAGACGGCGAGGTCATGTCACTAGCACAGAACGACACATCGGATACCCCTCTATGGAAACGGCACGAGTTAGGCGATGGAAAATTGAGCTTTCCACGTGAAAAAAGCTGCCCACGAGGGTTAGCCTCCCACGATTAGCGACACATCGGCAACGGTTGCACATATTTCTCCGTTGCCAATATATTGCCAATGGTCCTGAAACTACCTCCGTTGCCAAAATTGTGCACATCATAAACGGAGCTTGAAAGATGTCTGTTGCCAAGGTGAAAGCCCAGTAGGCCCACGGGGTGACGCGCCTATAAGATCCCCCACTCCCGTCTCACACACACTCGCAGTCTCTCCCAAGTCCCAACCCTAGCCGCACAATCTCCACACACTTCACTTGCTCCTCTGGTCTCCAATGTCGAACCCCTCCGTCACCGGCGGCAGCCGGGACATTGCATCCTCCGCCACCAACCGTCACGACCGGCCACAACCCATACCGCGGCCACCGCACCTTCCGACGCCACCCACAGCCCATCCCGCCGGGATCCCTTCACTCGCGCGTTGCTGCGGTGCCGTCGGAGTTCCCCGCCGACTCGATGTTGTTCTCGGTCAACGCCCGCGATACATCCAGCGCGCCCGGAGGTTCCTAGTTGCCCCGATCTCGTCTTCCTCAGGGGAAAGGGATCCCGATCTGGAGGCCAGGCTCCTCCTTTCTCGCGCCTCTTTCGGGCGCGAGCAGTCGACGGTGTTTGTTGCTTGGCTGAGCCTAGATCTACGGCGGGCTCTAGGTAATACATACCATATCATGTAGTATCTTATTTTCAATGGTGAAATTTCTTTACAAATTGATGTGTATGGGTTAGATCTGGACTCGACCGTCGCTACGACTTAGATCGGGTACAAAGATTCACTTTTTATTGGAATTGAGAATTTTATGTTTTCAAAATAACAATTTTTCAATGTTTTAATTTAAACAGAATAAATATAATACAAACCTTGTAAATAGTTAGAATATTATTTTCTTTTGATTATAAATAAATATTGTATGCATATGTAACAACTAAGATTTGTGTCAACAATCAGTAAACTAAATGGTTAAGTACGTACATACTAGCGGCAATATATACTAGACACAGACAATTCCAAATAATGGATGGATTGACTCTTTAGGATCATCGTGTGACAGTGGGACAAGGTGAACCAATCCACTAACTGGATCTTCTGCGCATTATGTAACAATATTTATTTTTCAATCATGCTTGTACGTACAGACTCTTCCTATGTACATACTAGTCACAGACAATCCAAATAATGGATAGCTTGACTCTTTGGAATCATCATGTGACAACTAGGACAAGGTGAACCGATCCATTCACTGGATCTTTTGTGAACTATGTAACAATATTTCTTTTTAAATCAGGACATTACCGTGCTAGCCACAGACAATCAAACAATGGATCTCTTTACTCACAGCTTCACCATGGGATCATCTTGTGACAACGTGAACCGATCCTTTCACTGGATCTTCTATGCATCAAGTAACCATTACATAAATAAATTTATTTATTGTTATCATCGCTCAAAGATGAGTACTGTACGAGAGACTACTAATTTTTAATTGCATTAATATCATCTCTAAATTCAATGTCTCACTGTTTTTGTTTCTTATTTTCTCAATTTATTGTTTGCAGTGTGCTCTGTAACAGGAACTTTCTGCAATGACGCAACCAACAAATATTAATGGCTTCTCTTCCTCCTTATGAGAAAAGTTTAGAATTTTCCAACACATGATAGTGGCATCATGACGTAAATGTGTACATGTAACATTGTGTATGTCATAGTTTTTATACTATAAAACAAATTGGTGTTGTGGATATATTGCTTATGTTTGTGCTGTGAAAATATTGGAATGTGCTGTGAAATATCAAATTGATTTGTGAATAATATCTATTTTAGAAATACAAAAAATTCTCATCGCAAACGTTCAAAAACAACATCTGTTACTAATGTTCTTCTCACTTCGGAAACGGAGAAACATAAATGACCATTTTGACCCTAGCTCATTGGAAACAGTTAAATGCATCCGTTGCTATTAAGCTGACACAGACCGTTTCTCCGTTTCCGATGGGCTTTTTGGTCCATTTCCGATGTGTCGTTTTGTATTAGTATGTGGATTCCGAAAACACTGCAAGGGAAGTTAGCCGCATCGAACAGGGCTGGTTGAGGCGGAGGTGGAATCCAGCAAACAAGGTAAGGAGCTTCAAGGTGACGCCTTCACAAAGGAAAATGGCACCCAGAGGTTTCGTCGTCACCTGCAATGGCCACAACCATGCGCAGTTTTCTGGAGCCCGAGCAACCGAACACCAAATGCCACCATGAGGACGCAGAGTTCGGCCACTGCTTCTGACCTACATCTCGGAGAGACATGGTGCACTAGCCCCCGCTAAGAACACCAGCAACAAACGCCAGAACCAAGCACACCATCCATTCCTCCAGATCGGGCGACATGAAGTCGTCCTGGCCATGCCCGGCCTAGACCGAAAATCTGCACCAACAACATCGTATGGCCTCGAGGTACGTTGGCCACCGGAGGAAGGTGCAGCGAGCCCGCATAGCCCGATGGGCGTCCTGCCTTGGATCTGGGAGACCCCCCGCACCCAAGCAAGGACGAGCTCCTCGGGAAGGTACCGCACGCGGTCGAGGAAAAACCGCACCACCACAGATGTGACGCACCGATCGCGGCAAGGAGTACCGGGGATCCCCTACTCCTGCCGGCCAGCAAGGCCGTGCCACCCTCACGACGGTCGTGGCCCGCGCGGCCAAGATTGGGGCTCGCGCAGCGAGATCGGGGCTGCCTCCATCCCAGGATCGCACGCTGTCGCCTTCCTCCCTTCTTCCACAGCCAGCCAGGCTGCTGCCACCTCCGCGTGACGAAGCACGCCGGCGAGGCCTTGGGCCGCCGCCCAGATTCCGCATCCCGGCCGCCATGGCCCCACACCGGGTGACCTCCACCGTCCAGAGCTGCGCCACCCCCACCCCCTTCGGGAATGGGCCCACCGCCACCGCGGCTCAGGCCGGTGGCAGCGGCGGTGGGGGAGATCGAAGCAGGGGCTACTGGTGTGGAGCAACGCGAGAGCGTTTTCTTCTTTCTGTCTGTGCTATTGTCCACAAATATCCGGCTGTTGGACCCTTGCATCAGGATTCTGATAGGAATATTCTCAACCACTAAGGTTTACAGAGTAGAGCTCAGGCTAATAAGGGAAACACGTGTATAAGAAAGTCTGAATTGCAACGAATACACCTGATATGTTTACCGGAGTTCAAATTGTTGGCACAAACTCTACGTATTTGTTTGAAGAGGTTGTGCACGCACACACTCTAGTTTATCATCATCAACTGTTGACCCACAAGTATCACCCGCTCACGAAGTAGACTTTATTCTCCGTTGACCAAGCTTCCCTTGTTTGGCCCGATCACTTGTGGCAGATTTTGATAGGTAATATTCAAACCTTGCCTCGGCCAATCAACACATTGGATGCTCGACGGCGATAGCTCATCAAGTCCACACCTTGGACACTCGACGGTGGAAACCTAATCGTTTAAGAGACGTCGAATCTCCAAGAGTAACAAGGATGATCTTTTCGGATAGATGTGTTCTTAGTAAGTGCTCGATCATACTCACTACGCACTCACTCTCTTGATATATAAGCATAGAATTAAGAGGGAGAGCGAGGGGTAATTGGGAGGAATTGGATATGCAATTCGGCATGTGTCCTCCAATGCGCCAACCTTACCCACTCGGGCTCGAGTTCCACTATCTCAAACTATTCAAGAAGATTGATTCTGGTTTCTAGAAAAGTCGCCTATTCATATGTGAGACGCTGAACTCAATATAGATGCACTAGACGACAGCCTCCTGCTTCAACCTCATGTTCAATTCAGTGTCTCAAACTATCAAAGTGGGCTGATTTTTTATTGCTAGCAAAATCACTTATCTATTACATGAGATGTTGAACTCAACACATTAGTAGACCGCAGCCTCTTACTTCAACCTCGTGTTCAATTAAGCGTATGAAGCTAGCAGGGTAAAGTGATTCTGTTTTATCCCCAGCTTGATGTTGTGCAAGAATACAATAGTGATTTAGAGATTCAATCATGGCCATGAAATTCAAACTCCCAAGCATCAGTTTATTACCCTATGAAACACTAGATTCAAAGGAAGTTCACTTTTATCCTTCAGGATCTACCCCCTCTTGATATTATGGACTTCCCTATAAAACTCAAAGGTATAAGAAGAATAATACAATCTTCAATCTTGATATAGTTTCAATTTTTCATGTGCGCTAGATCAACTCCAAGCTTTAGGATAGATTGTGTGCCTTGAATCTTCAAGTACGCCATATGGTGCTCCTTGTGTTCCAGTTGTTCTTCAACCGGTACTATCTTCAACATTGTTTGTGAAGGTTCCTCACGTGCGCTAAGATCGTTCCTTGTTTCAAGGCAGTGTTCATGTCTTGGTCTTCAGCTTGTTGTTGCACATCAGATATTCCTCAAGGGCATCAGTTGAAATCTTCCATCAAGCAAAATTCTACGCCTTGAGTTCTTCGTGCGGTGATGTCTTCAACATTTTCTTCAAGCACACCTGATATGGTAGTAGTTGGTGTCTATGTATTGAGTTGCTTGTTGGGTCGTCTTCAAGGATTTCAAGCCACCTCAATATAGTTGTCGTTGTAGATGTGCGGAGCTGGTGTTGAAGTTGAAGTGTTCCATTTGTGAAGCAACTCATCTGTTGAGATGTGGTTTGTCCATTCTTCATCTTGGTCAGAAATGTGTGTCTTGATTCTTGTATGTGTCGTCATTCCTTATGGTTGATCAAGGAAGTATGTGAGCCGACATTGTGTCTTGTTCTTCACGGATCCTTTGAGTAGATTACTTCAAATTCTACTTGATCTGTATGGATATGCTTGAATGCAGTGGATAAGGTGTCGGTGATTAAACCAAACCGACTGTTAGGAATAAATTCATGTGTATACTAGATAAGCATATTATCATCTTATTTCCAAAATCCATGTAGGAGGGCATGAGATGCACTTTCACATTTCAACTCCTAATTAGGGTTAGCTAAAACTAGGGAGGTTACACCTACTAAACGAGAAAGATTCTTTACTCACTTGTCTTTAACTTTAGTTCCTAAAATACACGGAACTGAGGGGCAACAGTGCATTGACAACGTGTGTAGCTCTTCTATTGTTACGTCATTGCCCAAACTGTGATAGTTTCATATCATTATACTCGTTGGTTCCAACTGTGCCCCTAGAAGGAGATTGTCGATCCTGCATTTTCATTCTCCGATATCCTCTAAATTATCCTTCTTCAAACTCTTCTAGTCGCGCTTAGGTTGCGGGCTGGGTGGAGTAGCTCCAAACCCTAATGGTGCTTGGACATTTTGTGGTTCAAACCGATTTAACAGCTATTCAGCATAGTTTTGATTAGCTTGCGCTCTCTTAGGTGTGTTATTATACTACTATTTATCTGAAGCCAAACGCTTGTGGTTTTGATCAGCGTGGATCATATATGTGCCATCCACTTACTCTATATCCTTACCATCATCATCACCATGCACCATTAAACGTTTTCTTCTGAAACCCCTTCTTGTATATCTTCCATCCCGAGAGCCATGTCCAACGAAAACCCTAGCTCGTCCACGTAACCTCGGGTCTGCCAATAGCTAACTGAATTTCAACTCTTCGAGGAGATGCAAGCCAGTTCCATGTTCCTTGTGTCATTGCCGCTTCTTCAATTGGTGGTGCTTCGTCCTTGAAGACCACATGAAATCCTCCTCGCACAGACTTCTTGACTCTAGAGCCAGAAGGTTGAGTCGCCATTGAAAACAATCGGAAAATCGCCCTAGGGTTTTGGCCTCCGCCGCGATCAGGACTGGGGAACAACGTGGGCCTATCCAGCGATGAGTCTAAGAAAGTTTCACTTGCATGGACTCGGGTACGTGAAAGCTTTGCCTGGCCCAAAAAAGTTTCGATCATTTTTCTGTTTCCTTTCTTTATTCATTTTTCTTCTACCTTTTATTTTCTTGGTATTCTTTATTTTTAGTTTTAGTTTATTAATATTTGTGCTGGTATGAACATTTTACTTGATATTACTCAAAACTGCATTAACAACATCAAAATATGGGTCTAATTTCTTTTCTTAGCTATAAATGTATTTTGTAGAGGTTTTTCATGGAATTGTTTTTAGCGTACATTTAAAATATGAAAAATAAACTATCTACTCCCACTGTTCCATATTATAATATGTTTTACCTTTTTTGAAATTGGATGTATATAGATGTATTTTAGTTGTGTATCTTCACTAGTTTTGCTACGCATGTAGTCCATACTAGAATACCTAAAAAGGCTTATATTATTGAACAGAGTGAGTACTAAATTGGCCTGGAGTCCCAAACCAATTTGACTCGCTCTTCTATAGATGGCTTCACTCTTGCACGCAGTGGGCGGCTTACAGGAGCTCCCCGACTCTCCCACCACCACACCCAAAAGTGTGGACATGGCCAACGCCCAAAATCGAGAATGTATCCATGCACCCATCTTATTGATGCAACCGGTGTATCCAACAAGGTAAAAGAGAACTGAAAACAGTTGTATAAAAATCTGAAAATAATTTAGCACACATATAGCGTGCCTCATTTGTGTCACAAATATGTAGAACACATCTTGTGAATTTTTTTTTGACAAATTTGGGCCTCCTGATACTAATGGGCTCAATACACAACCCAACTTTGAAGTACTAAGTAACTATTCATAATTTCATATTCTGATTTGCCATTTTTGATTCTTGCACCGTCGGTAGAATTTGAAATTGGAATTTTGTGTCGTGGTAGACATGGTTGTATCTATGTGGTAAATATTTTTCATATGTTTTTTCTTTTTATATATATCTTTTTACTTGAGTGCACAGGTTACACCAGAGATTGCTGAAGCACTCAGGTGCGCTCTAACCCTTGCCCGTGATGAAGGTATGAACAAGATCATCGTAGCCTCGGACTGCCTCTCAGTGGTGCAATGTCTCAACTCTCCAGGCCGGGATCGCTCACTTGTTGGCGTTGTTGTTGAGGACATCAAGACGCTGACGCTGGCTACATCAATGTCTGTGGTTTCTTTTCGCTACTTCAGCACACATTTTAGCTCGTAGAGTTGAAAAGTTTGTAGTTCTATCTTCCACAATTTCGTACCAGAGTATATCCGGTCTGAACTATGTATTGACGTTATGTGATCAATAAAGTGCTGAAGTTCTCAAAAAATAAATAAGATAGGTGCATAGGGTCAAAGAACCGGAGGCTAAAGACGACAATCCGGCTAATGATCGTACCCCGGCTTTACCCAGCATGTCATGTAATCCAGGTGACCCACATCGAGATTCTTTTGAACCAAGACATTCCTTTAGCTAATGATCGTACCCCGGCTTTACCCTCTTCTCTCTCCTGCCCTAAAAGAAAAGGAAACTGCGCAGCGAGCTGCAGCCATGCAGGTTTTTGCCAGCAAGGTTCAGGATGCCATCCAGCATATGCATCAACGTAACTGTCTGTAGTATTTATTTTTTCGAAAGTATCTGTCTGTAGTATTTATCATGTCTGAACTGGGCTACGACGATTTTGTTTAAACAACAAGACATGCATCTTAGCAAACACAAGAAATAAGTAATCTCGATTCTTTTCATCAGATGCGGAATTTCTCCACCTAGCTGTGCACGCCTCTACCAAGTTTTCACAGGCTAATCATATCCAGCACAAGTCAAGAGAACAGCCTAACAAATTACAAACCAGAGACACGACATTGTTCTAGCTGTAGCAGGATTAGCATCGCATCAGCATGTCATGCAACTGCTGTTTGCAGGGTGCAGATGCGCCTCTTCACGGTAGTTAACTACCGAGTGCTGCAAATCAACAGAATAAGCACACGTTACCAAGAGAGCTGAAAGTAACTTCGGCAGTATCAGAACTGACAACAAGACTTGCATAGAGTTTTCAAAGGTAGCTGTTTTTCAAAACAGAAAAAAAAAATCCCCTGAGTGACACTAGGAAAATAGCAGTGGAGACAGCACTTCTTTCATTCTACGGCAGGAGTAACCCTTGCAAGTGAGCTTAACTACTAGTGAATTCACCAGAAAAATCGCAATCTTTCTTTTCATGGCATCCTTTCATAGAGATTACCTAACTTTCTATAAACCAACCGCAACTCTCACATGTATGGATATTGAGATTCTAACTACATATAATTTGTAATAGTATATATTAACAAAAGGTACATCTAAGTAACCACAGAAGTGAGGAAACAAATAGCTAGATAAGATCAGGGATTACCTACGTTATGTTCCCAGGTACTGCATTAAATCATCGTCATCCAGCAATTCATCGAGGTCAGGGATTGGACTATTAATACCAATGAAGTCTAAAGGCAGCCCGTCAAAAGAACTGCCTATAAACTTATCATCAGGGCCAATATAAAAATCATCACTGATCATCTGATTTGTGTCACCAGCAACAGAAGTTGAATTCCCACTACCTGCCATATGATGACTGAAAGAACTGTTCTCAGCCAAAGTTTCTGCTCCCATGCCAGGCACATGATTATCCACAGATATAGGGAGTGACTGTTTTGCAGATGAAGTCTGGTAATCAAGTGAAGAAGAACTAAAACCAACAGACCCAAGATAAAAATTTGGTTGAAAAGAATCTCCAGACCATGGATTTGTGTAACCACTACTTTCACAAGCTAAAGGCTGGTCTCCCATATATATGCTTGAAGGAGTTCCATTTGCAACCTGGTTATAGTTATTAACAACATCAGTAGGAGATATGAAGTTCCTTCGAGCATCTCCTTGATTTTGTAAAGCTCCAATTGTGCTGACATGGTTGAAGCTTGCCAGCTGGTTCGCCACACACTGCACCTCCATCTGATTTGTGTTCACATCTGGAATTGCATTGATCAAAACCTCTGGTGGATTATCGATTCTCTGTGTTCCTTCAACCTCAGCCTCATCAACAGGAGATCGCCCACTACGTCTTTTTCGTTTTCGTGATTCTTTAGTTTCCTTATTACTAGGAGGCGTCTGAGTAGAGTGTTTATCATGACGTTTTATGTTCCCTCTACTTGAGACATTCTCTTCTCTGATCTGTACAGCTAGCTGATGAGCTCCCACATCGTCTTTGGATGTTGTAGATTGAGGAGGCTCCTCTGTGCAGTCCACATCATACTCATCACAGCTGCTATATGGGTTCTCATGTTTGTCCCCTAGATCACAATGTTGAGTAATCTCTGATAGACCACTCTCAATACTGTGAACATACTTCTCCTCTCTTTGCAGAACACCCAGCCAAATCAAGCTCTCTCTTGCGGTCATTTTGTCCTGCAAGCACTTTGATTTCCGTACACGATTTCTGATCTTATGAAAGTTTGGTGCCATGTGTTTGATCACACCCATCAGCACACCAACCTTCCAAACCTTCTTAAGATTATGTGGTTTTTTGTACGGAGGCGTTTTGCCCTTCGGAAGGCCTAAATCACTCCACCACTCCTCATTCCCCGACGGCCACCATGGGGGTGGAATACCCTTATCCAGTGGATACTTGCGTTGCTGAGGGCTGCAATGCTGCATCAACGCTGAAAGCAATGAGCCCAGAGTGGAGTCTTGGAGATCCATCAATCTATGCTGGTTCATGGTTCCAATGCTCTCAGCATTACCCAACACGGAGTTCTCAACCTCATATTTTGCTATTGCCGCTGGCCCATTCTTATCAAACTTCACCTTCTCCTTCCACCAAGCTCTAATATTGTCTGATGCTCCACTGACAGGCTTCCCTTCATTAGGAATGATCCCGTAGACAAACCCCCGTGCATTGCATACTTCCATCAACTTGAGCATGTACTTCAAAATCCCATCATGCGCTCTTGCCATCCTCTTGCGGAGGGCCAGATCGGACATCTTCTTCGGCTTCTCCAGTTCTGCCTGCTGCAAAGCAAGCTTCTGCTGCCTCTCCTGGATCCTCTTGAGCCTGATCTTGTCTTTCCACATTCGCCGTTCCAGCTCCTCAGCGTCAATCTCCTCATCGCTAACATCATTCTCAGTGAGGTTCTGGATGCCATCAACCTCAAAATCTGCCACATCGCCTAGCTCCGACGCAAACATCGCTAGAGTGTCCATGCTTACTAAACGCAATTACATCACCCTTGTGAACTTACAACAGCTCTTTGCTTTGTACCATCAAAAGAGGAATCTCAACAACCTGCCCAGTTTTTACATATGGTCAAAATTTGAAAAATGAGAAAGCTAGTCAAAACGAAAGAAGACAATTGTTAATGATTACGACCACACAGTGTAATGAGCAATACCTTGAAAGAATTATCAAGGTCATCCCAATTCTAATTTTTCAAGATAATTCTAGTCTTCTAACTTCGTCATATATATCGTGCAACAAGAACATCATAGCACATTACAGGATTTCAACAATTTCGAGTAAATTCAGAAGCAACAACCCTTTTTCTAGACATGCATGTCATTGCTAGTACATTACGAACGACGACCGAGATCAGATTACACGCATTAGAATTAAAAAAAACAAAGATCGATATATACCCGTTTTAACCCACCGATCAACACATGGACGCCAATCGCCCAACGACAGTGGAAGACACAGCGATCTGAATCCCACGCGAACCCTAAAAAGACCGCGAGCAGCGAACGGAACAAGACCTATCACGGCGACAGCCAACAGCTACCTATCCCCGACCGCCCACGGCACCGGGGGAGCAATCCCAACCCAAAATCAATTGGAAAACAAGTATAAGAAAAACTCGGCGGCGCCGATCCGTACCTCGTCGAGAAATGGCCGCCGCGGTGGCGGCGAATCAGGCGGGGGAAAGCTCGGGGGATCGGGTTCGGGGAGGGGTCCGATATCACGCCGCTGTGGCCGGCCGCCGCAGTTTTTGTTATTGGAGATGGGAAAAGACAAAACAGAGACGGAAAGCGGCCGCGGGGGAAACAGCGAGGGGGTGCACAAACCGTATGACGCCGGGCGTGACGTCACGGGTGATATAACCCTTTTATTTTAAACCGACAATGGCTTGCTCCTGGGATCGCTATACGAGTTGGTAAATCTGTAGCCAAACCTGTGGCGATTGGCTCTTTGCCTTTGCACGGGAACTGCGTGCATGGGTGTGCGTTGATGGGTACCGCAGAAGATCCTGCCGCGCCGAGTCAGCAACGTCCGCATCGTTCGCGTCGCATCTTTGCTGAATGTGAGCCACTCATGTGTGTTTCTCCAGGTAAAATGCATGATTTGATTTGTCCGACAAGACAAAGTGAGCAAATGTATTGTAAGGTTTGATATAGACACACAGTGAAAAGGATTTTGGAAGAGATTAAGAGAGCTTGGAAAGCCCAGTTTATATATATATATATATATATATATATGTTTTTTTGGGTAAGTTGTTTGACTTATACGAGATTACACCATGAAATACGGATAAATTTCGCTCGAATCTACACATCCACGTCAAAATGCGGAGTTTGTCCGGATTTCTGAAGTCCATGTTTTTGTGCATTCATTTCTTGATAATGTTTTTGTTTTGTTTAAAACTTCACACATTTGATAACTGCAATCGTATTGTTCATGAACTTGAGGTTATTATGTATTTGATGTCATATTTTGTGTGTTTCTTATGTTCTTTGTCGTCACTTTCGACGATAGGTCATGTCTGGATGTGTTACATATTTAAACAAGATTAATGGGTGTGTCGGACCAGCTGGAGAAGCCTCCTAATATCCCATGAATAGACCTCCGTCTAGCTTGCTCAAGCTCTCCATTGCTGGGTCCTTTAAACCTCGAGAAGAATCGGCATGGACTCGCATGGCGCTCTGAGATGAAGCTGGACAGATTATCTTTGCGGGTTGTGGCTCGCTAGAGCACGTAATGGCCCTTTGGATATTGAAATGCAAGCTTGCATCTGTGGTGTTCAATTGGCTTTCATCTGTATTTTTTTGTAGAGTTTGGGCAAACACAAATTATTAGCCTTTTAACTTTATATATGCCCATGACATATGTTTGTGTATCAGAGCAAAATCGTACAATTGGGTGTGACCTTGAGATTTCACAAATCACATGGAATGAGCGATTGTAGATAGAAAACATTTTGGATATGAAGACGTTCTCCAACATATGATTTTTCTATAGTTTATAATCATCATCACGTAATAATAATAAATAATAATAATAATATTCTCGTACTCTCCAAATTATATCTATTATACTAACATATCCACTGCGAATATTTTATTCATTCAAATTTGATAGATTACAATACTAGTCAAAGTAAAACAGAATTTTCCCGGAAGAAAAGGTCAAATAGAACTATTTTCTTAAAAATATATAGTACGTATTATTTTCTGGCTTAAATTTTTTCCCGGTGTAGTATATTTTGTTTCCATATATATATTACTCCACCAAGGTTCATTGAATCTGGTCCCCATTGAACATGCGAAGCAGAGAAGTGTCTAGGTTCGATGTATTTTCTATCACCCGGACCTCATGCACGTTTCTACCCGATATGGCAAGAGTTTGGCCCATAATTCATCAGATTAATCGGTTAGGTTTCAGGCCCGATCAGCACGGAAGTGAAGAATCATGGGCATTTCCTATTTGACGCCCTGCTGCGTCCGTTAGAGCCGTGACGCCCACGCGCAGTACGTGGCGGGCCGGCCCAGAAAGGTTCTTTCCTTTCCTTTTTTATGTGTTTACCGTTTCTGTGTTGTTTCTCTGCTTCCGTTTTTATTTTACTTTATTTTTCGTTTTCCTGTTTCTTTTCTTGTTTTCCTTTTTTTGTTTACTAATCCTTTGTATTTTTATTTTCCTTCATGTTTTTGTGTATATTTTTTGTTTCTGTCTAAAAAATAAATGGAATATATTTTCCATCTAATGAATGAATACATATTTGAATGTATAAATAATTATTTTGAACTATGTTTATTCAATTTAAAACACTGGAAAAATTATTTAAACTTCGTGAAGAATTTTTCGGATATGTAAACAATTATTTCGGACCGTGTCAACAGTTTTTTAACCTATGAACAATGACTGTTGAATTTGTGTGAACATTTCTTAAACCTCGTGATAATTATTTTTTAATAACGTGAACATTTTTCTCACCTAGTGAGTAACTAGTTTTTTCTACGTGAACATTTTATGTACCATGTGAAACAAACATTTTGAAACGAATGGATAGTGTTGTACAAGAATATTTTTATATGCGCGGATTTATTCAAACCTCATGAACATTTTTAACTTTATATTTTTTCTCAAATAAAAAAATAAAAAGAAATGTGAAACGAAGAAAGAAAATAATAGAAAAGAAAATAAATATAAACGTGTTACTGGCCGGCCTAGTCACACACACTAGTGGGCGTTGGGGCAAGGTCAACCCCTAACTCTAGCTAAGCCATTAAAGTTTGACCCACAGTTCTTCTGAAATGTGTGAATTGTTTGGTATTTTTGGCGCAAAAGCCCATATCCAAGCGAAACGTCGAAAGTAAGAAAAATAGCGAATAGGTTTTTGTACCACCTAGTAATTAACAACTACAAGCATTAGAGCGATTCAAAAGCGCGCATCCATCCTCGCCCCTCCATCACCGAACCGGACAGAACTTGTCGTAGTAGAGCTTATTGTCGTAGACAAATGGGAAGTTGTCTTGCTAAACCCCAACGGATCAGCGCACCATAGTAACAAACATCGTCAATGATCAGAATTGCAGATCAAACCTGTAAACCAAACCAATAAATACGCAACTCGAGCAAATCCCAATAGATTTGTGGGACACATAACTCCATGCGTGCTCTGCCGGCACTAAGAGCACCACCGGAAAGGAGATAGAACGTGGGAGGAACTTCTTCTGATTTCAAGATGTCACCGCTACCTCCCATTTCAAAGAAGATACTAAAACTACGAAAACAAAACAGAAGCCCTCCCACTAGCGAGAAGCGATGGTCCTCCGGGCGGTATCGACTTGCCGACAAGTGAAACAAAAAACCTAGATATTTTCTGAATCGCCTTGTCTCTTCCTGGTGGTCGTTCCAATGGATATTTTCTACACGGGTAGCGAGGAGGATGCATGTATGCATAACGATCATGAACTCCCTTGTTCTCCACCGATCATAATAGAATACCTAGATCATGTGGTTTCTCCTCTATATGTATATATGCTTCATCCAGATACGTTTTTTATTTTTCTTACATTCTTTGCATTTTCATTTTATATTTATTATTTCATTCATTTAGTTTCTAATGGTTCTATTTTATATTTTATGAATTCCCTTGGCTGAGCTGGATCGATTCGATTGTCTCCATACTCCGTTGTCAATGAAAGAGCGAGATCGTGATTGTGAAGTCACCGAAAAAAGGAAGCACAAACAAAGTTTGTGAATAAAACGTAGATGTGTTGATATATTCGATTATTGTGTGCTTAGTTTACAATTCGCCATCAACTTTACATTATACATGGTATGGCGTATGTTCTTTATTGGAAATATGCCCTAGAGGTAACAATAAATGTTATTGTTATTTCCACGTTGATGATTATGTTTATTTGCGTGCTATAATTGTTGTTATTATTTAACATGAAATTCAGAGGAAAACTCATTAGCATGCGTGAAAACATAAACAAAGAGACATTCTCTAGCCTCGACTTTAAGACTAACTGATGTGTTGCATGATGATTATGTTTTCCAAATCATGGACATTGTTAAAATAACAAGGGTGACGACAACAATGAGAGCACACCTGACGTGGGCATACCCTTCGGGTCCCCCACCATTGGCATACCCGATGCGGTCCAGCCGAAAACATACCTGGAGGCCCACCTGGCGGCCCAATGAAGCCCAAGAAGCTACAACTTGGAGTACAAGGCAAGCAATCCAAGACGTAGTCTACTAGGACTCTTGTAAACCCTATCTGGCTCCCTTTATAAAGCCAGGTAGAGGTAGAAAGAAAGAGAGGCCATACGGCACAACTACAGCCACACGGGACAACAGATAGGCATAGCCCTAGCGAGATCGTATCTCCGCCACCATCGCCATTACGGCCACCATGTAACATCATCATCATCAATGCCAGATCAGACAAGCAGGATGTAGGTCCTTACCTCACAATGAGGGGCCGAACCTGGGTAAATCCCTGCTTGTCAGCCGACGGAACTACCAGCGCGCCAACTTCTCCCTCTATACGAAACCTGGGTATCTCGACCTTGGGATTTGCCGTGGCCACCCCACGTCAATTGGCGCCGACCGTGGAGAGAACGCGCGCTGGATTTACGGTTTCGGCGGCTCCAATCCTCATCGCCAACGGCGGCTAGATCGCATCTGGCCGGCACATCTACTTTGACATGTTCGACCATCGACAACTGCGGCGGCGTTCAAGGTGCGCGGCCTCCACGATCCAATCTGGCAACGGGGCAACGCGACCCAATCTACGTCAACAACGGCGGCGTGACCAGGCCAGGGGACTCGCGTGCCGAGACATCCTCACCTGCCTAGCGCTCGGGGGCTCGACGTCAATCACCGTCCGCGCGCACGGTTGGTCCGATCTACAAGATCGACGGCTCCATCTTCATCAACAAACATCGACTCACGGCGGATCGCATCTAGCCGGCAGCAGCGCAGCACGGCGCGTGATGCGATCAATCTTCATGACGAGGGCAGCAAGCAGCCTTCGGCGTGATCCAATTGATACCAGCACGGATCAATCTACTCACGTACAAACAAGACAGTCAAGTTTCAACCCAAGGAGATCACCGCATGTCATGGATTATGCGGCCAGAGGTGCTAATCACGTGCATATACTATTCACGTGTTGAGGACGGATCGATCGCGGGGTGCTCGACCCTAGGATTTGTCGTGGCAAACCCCACGTCAACACCTTTGGCAGAACAATGGTGTTGTATAGACCCAGCCAAATAAAATACTAATACGTGATCACATCGTCACAATGTTATAAGTATAATCATAAAAGTGTTAACCTATAGTCACATGCTTAGACCATGATAATATCAAGTATCTTCATATCAGATGTTTTACTTTGGGACTGTCAAACGCTACCGAAGGATCGTGATATCGCGACTAGGACAAAGGATTGTTTACACAATCCCACGACAATCACAATCCGACATATCAGAAGAGTGTTTAGTCGGTGGAGATGCTTTGAGCTCGTTATATTGTTCCTTTTTTTTTTAATAAGGAAGAGGGGTCCCGAACAACCCCGAAGATAAGTATTAGTATTGTGTGGTTACAGATTTTCCATATAGGACCCCGGAAGATTTAAAGTTACAATAAAGTCATGGCTTTGGTAACACAGACTTGTGTTACTACCGGTCGAAAAAGGTGTTACTGAGCCATCTAGTAACACACTTTGAAATGTGTTACGTTAGGCCGTGTTACTAAGGTATGACATAATAATTGTTACTACATGTTAAGATTTGTGTTACAATTTTGTTTTAGTAACATGCATATTATGTGTTACTAAACGCGTTAGTAACAGCTTTTCCTAACTATAGTAACACAACCGGTAAATTTCCTTTTAGAGTCAGTAACACCATTAGTAACATAATGTTCTCAATACTATAACACTATAATTGATGATTGTAAAGTATCCTAGTAACACTATTATATTAGCGCGACATAATTAAATTAATTTCAATTATTAAATAGAAAATTAGGAACCCATTATATCAAATATAAATATATGAATAAAAGAAAAAATCATTGTGTATTTAATTGATTCATTTATTTTTAAATGAATTGATGATAGACAATATGAAAACTACATAGAAGGTGAAGCAAGACACACCAAAAAATTGAGAAGATCAAGATATTATGAATATAGAAGAGTATAGGACACATATACATTACAATATAGAAGTAAATACCAATATTATTGACCAGGGAATGCTTCCATTTTTGCCAAAACATCTTGCAAACGGAGCTTGCTGTCTTTCATTGATGGGAACAACTTTGCTGTATCATGCTATTTGAACAATATTCATGGCAGATACTTCCATATTTGAAAATGAAATATAAATCTCTAATTAAATAATTTGATGTCTGTTCTTTTTCAGTTTTATATGGTTCCTGCACATTTATGTTCAAGTGTACGACGAGGAGTTTATTTAAATTGCTGAACCTAAGGTTTCCAGATTTGCTGACATGGGGGCTTTTCTATCTTTTCACAGTTGAAAGTGTAGTCTTGGCTATGTTTTATATGTGATGGATATTTTGCAATTTGTATTATGTAACTTGTTTGGATGTGTATCAGACATTGTGTGCAAGGGGAATGACATCTTATTGTCATCTGACTTGATTTATCTCGGTTGGTTGTATATATAGCTAGCCATTTTCTGCTTGGTATGTATGTGTGTACAAGAGACCGTGAGGTGCACTTGAACAACAGTCTGCTAATTGCAGCCATGTGAGACTTGCTAGCTTGGTTCTTTCCTTGTCGCTAGTTTACCCGCACGTGCTTGTGATGCTAAATAATACACTTCGCCACATGATTATGGAATGGTAAGATGTACACAAAAATGTATCAAAAGTTCATCATATGGAAGATATCTAGAGACTGAAGCCTAGGAAGAAAGAGACGATTGAATTATAGTGATGCAATCAAGAAAGGCCAAGAAATAATTAACCGCTTTGTTGTTAAGTTAATTAAGCAGAATTGCCTTCTTTTGTTCAAAATATTAATCTTGTCCGTGTTAAAAAATATAAATTCAAGTGGGTAAGGTTTGTGCATTTAAGGAGACAAAGTTTATATTTACACGAGCTGTTTGAGATCAACATTGCATAAGACCAGCCGGTATACTATGCTAATAGTTAAGCAGAAATATGTTTTGTTCTAACTTCTCAACACGAGAAATATGATATCTAAAACATGTTATCTCTCTCTAACTGTATCGTCGGTCACCATGGCATTGTGGCATGTTGAATTAATAAGAGGTTGTGATTCTGAGTTCGAACCCTAGCTAGTTGCCTCTCCTTTCGCAATATTCGCAAGTAAACCAAAAATATTTATTTGACTCATTTATTTTTTTCTTGTCTTTTTCAAGAGCGATTGGCTATATATGGCTTGTAACTCTCTGTAGTAACACATACACGTGTGTGCCCATAAGATGAGGTTTGTAACACTTCATCAAACACATATTTGTGTGTTCCTGTGTCCTGCCCTGTAACACATTTTTCAACCCTATGGCTTATGTGTTACAGCCCAACTCCGTAACACGCATTAGTGTTACTGCCAAATTACTCTGTAACACATTTTATCATGTGTTACATCATAGTGTTACCAAAACTCTGTTCTCCTGTAGTGTGGAATCTAGCACACAAAAGACCCTTAAAAAAGGAACGCAATCCAGTCCTTGACCTCTACCACCACGACTAGAATCCCATCACCAACCACTCTCGCTGTCGCTTGGGACAAAGCCACTTTGAGCACAAAGAGCGACGATTGCCGGTAATGCTCCAAGGAAAGGCCGAGGTTGAACTGATACCGAAAATGGCATATAGAGAGGTCATCTACTAGGCCAAAGATCATGGCAGCAAATAAGCGGCCACCATGTGATTTTCTCTAATCTGCAGCTTCATTGATCCGAGATCTGCTCCAGACTGGCAAGCCACCGCATGCCGCAATTCCTCCTCGCCACCACGGCCGACCAGAAAGAGGAGCGACACTGAAAATTACAGAGATAGAGGAGACCCAATACAACCGCTTTATTAAGCCAGATCTGGCTAGATTTGAGCCGGAACGGTGTCCTCCAAGGGCTATTGCAAGACCGAAGCCACCAAACTTTACCGGCAGCGTTGAAACCCACCTAAACTTTCCGGAAGCCGACATGATGCCAAGTCCAAAGAAAACACAACTACACCTACTAGAGCTACAACTATTATGTACACCACGAACTTCGACGCCGCCTCCTAGCCACCGTATGCCGGCCTCGCCGCCGTCGAGGGAAGTATCGGAGAGGCCCGACACACGATAGACGACTTTGAGGAGTACTGTAGCGATGAGAGAGAGGGCGAGTCTCCATTTTTTCCGTTTCATTGAGCTGTCACCGGAAAATATCTGGCTTTGCCCGCCGTAGTTGCCCTCAAAATAAAAATATCTTACTATGAATAGGATTGGGGGTAAAAGCGTAAATCTTGCTCCACCAGCTCACATCCGTGCCCAAGTATCTGCGTCCAAAATATCTCAACCCTTACTAGGATGGAGGGTACACCGTAAATCCTGCCGATCCACCTCAGACCTGCATCAGCACCTCCGCTTTCCCAAAAAATATCTTCCTTCCCTTTCCACTACCCAGCTGCAGTCAGCACCTCCGCTTTGCGCTTTTCCAAGGCTCGTCGACTCGGGGATGGACACCGGCGAGCCGGCGGCGGCGGGAGGGGAGAAGCGGGCAGCGCTGCTACGGGAGATCACCGAGGAGGGGGGCTTCGCATTCGTGGCCTCCGCGAAGAAGGCGGCCGCGGGGGACCTGCGCGCGGCGGAGGCGGCGCGGGAGATGGCCTGGGAGCAGCTGCACTCTGGGCCGTGGAGCGAGGTGGAGCCCGCGTGGCGGGACGCCTACGCCCTCGCCTGCCTCCACGTGGCCAGCATCCGGGCCGACGACGACCGCCGCGCAGCGCTCCGGGCGCTCGACATGGGCCTCATCATGGGCGGCGACCTGCTCCGCGCGGAGCTCGAGGCAGCCATCGCGCGGGTCCCGGCTGACGGAAATCGCGATAGCAATGGCGATGGCAATGGGGGCACCGGCAGAGACGCGGAGAGGTGGATGGAAGGGCTCTGTAGGAACCGGGACCTCGCCGATGTGAGTATTTCTATTGGCTTGCCGCCTTTCAAAGATTTCATCTCTGGTCGTGTGAGCGTTGTGAGTTTCCTTAGATTGGTGCATGAAAATGCAGTGCCGAAATTAGTGTGAATGATGTGCCAGATTTTGTACCAACATACCGGTGGTATGCTCGTAGGTAAAGTTCAAGTTGAACCCACGTAGGTTCTATCTAACCGTCCGTTGTTGTGTTGAGATCTGTGCATAGAAATCTCTCTTATTTTTTTCTCCCAAATAGCACAACATATAAATTTGATACTGTGCAGGTCAACATGTTGATATTTATGGTGCAAAAAAATCCTATAAAAAGTTGAACATTATAGTCTAATTTGTTGTTGACCTCCAAAATTTCAAACTATGTTGTTTGGGAGAGAAAAACTTCTATGAAGTGAAAACAGTGAGCGAGCGTGGATCTCAATGAAAAGCTGGACGGCCCAGATAGTAGATGCACCTGGATAGGTTTCAATTGCCGGTGAATTGTTCGGCCAAGAGGTTCACGTAATACATTGTATGCAAAATTTCACTGCATCGATGGTTTGGATTACTCCAGTGTGCCACTATAGGGGGACTTCTTTTAGGCTTCTTACCGAGCTTTTGGGTACCAAACCACACAAGGCAAAAAGAAGTCTACAGATTCTCCCCACCGTAAAACTCCCCAAAAGCCAAGTTTAGTGCAGTGGGGAGAAACTGGTGGAGACCAGTTTCCCGAGATTCTCAGCTTGGCTCTCAAATCTATAAGCAAGCTTATGCATAATCATAAGCCCAAAAGAAGTCACGCTATGTCCAGTGCACACTGCAGGCAGTGTTGCGTTTTCTACAAGAAGATTAGTCATTTAGGCAGAAGGTGGGGATATGGCAGATGGACTGGTTTCCAGTTATAAGGTCCTAAGTGACATGATATATTTAAGAGTAGAGAAGTATCGCAAGTTCTGGCACCTATCAGCCACTTAGAAACCATAGTGACCAAATAACTTAAATTCTTGAACGGCTGGATTATTTCAGGTTTAGAGACTTAAGTGGCATGAAGCATGATAGTATGAGTTTTGGGAGTTTGAGTGCAATATATTTTTTGAGGTGAGGGGTATCCGAATAATAGTGATGTATGTCTTCATGTATAGAAATACTAATCACGCCATTGGGTGCCCTTTTAGTAAAATTGTAGCTTGATATATGGTTTCTCCATATCTCAGTCCACTGTGCATGCATGTATGGCGCCGGATTCTTAATGTTTGTAATATCTAGCAGTACATGAATTTGCTCTATTTGTTCGAACTGCACATACATGCATTTGCTCTAAAAGAACACTTTAGACCTCTATAAAAGTTTTTTTTGCAATTGTAGGCTTGAAAGTTCAAAGTGTGGAATCTAGTTGCACATTTCGAAATCTAAAATTCAACTGTTTATTTGCAATTGTTGGTTTGGCAATGCACAACAAGCTCAAAATCAGTAAATACATTTGCACCCATAAATAGACAAAGCTCTAGAACACACTGATCTTGGAGCACGGATTAGCAACTCCAGTAATCTGCAAACACAAAAAATTGGATCCCTGTCAGATGATGAAAAAAGAAAAGAAAAAAGGAATTTCACCAACCAAATACACAAGGAATCTCGAGCCTACTCCCACGGTTAGCCGTTATGGATTGAGAATTATGTCAGCAATCATGTTAATATTAATCATTCAGAAAATGAACTATAAATTAGAAGCATGAATAACTAAGAATTATCTAGTCAAATGAAGTACATTTTGGAGCTGCACAAAAGAAAAAGGCTGTCTAGGGAATCGGTGACTGAGATTCTGTACATGTGTACATTGGTTTTTGTAAGGCCAGGAGTTTGAACAATCAAACAACAGAAAATTTTAGGCTTGTATGAAGCAAAATTGTGGAATTTTAGGATCAAAAGTGTGGAATTACCCTGGTTGCGCAAGGGTTATAGACTACCTTGTGATCGATTTATTTATTGTGATAATTTTCATTAATTTTGTATCACAATGCACTTAATGATAATGTGTTTCAGGTGCTCAAAGTTCTGCCGGTGAAATCACTATCTTGTAAGCAAATCGAGAGGCGGACATGCATTTCTTTGGAGGCATTTATACGTGATTACTTTTTACGTGAGTCCCCTGTTATACTCAGCGGCTGCATTGATCATTGGCCTGCAAGGACAAAGTGGAAGGACATAAAATACCTAGAGAGGATAGCCGGAGATCGCACAATTCCTGTTGAGGTAACTACTCACACAGTTACACTTTATGACTGACCTATCACGTAAAGAAGTCAATTCTGACATTTGTTGATTCAAAATGTATGTATTGTGAAGCTCAGTTTGCCTCTTTCAGATGATATAAAACTAAATGAATAGTGATGCTGTTGATTGCAAAAAAATTGCATGAAGTTTCATTCAAGAAGTACATTAAATGATTAAATCTGATTCTACAGTAATTTGGCTGGTTTCCAGCAAGTGGCTCATATACTCAAATTCCATCTTCAGGACTTCAATCCAGCTTATCCCAGGAAGTATTTATTATTGCATTATCTTTTCTGTTCGACATTTATCATTGTTATTATTTGCCTTACATTCTTGTGTAGTATATGATGTTGGGATGTGCTGCCTAAACTAATTAAACTTTTAGCTTAGATGCCTTGCAAGTTAGAAAACTAGTATTATACTATTATGCCGTCCGAGTTAGAGAACACAGGGCAGAATTTATCTCTTTTGAACAGATTGGTTCACATGATTTTACATGTGGGTATTAGCATCATACCTATGTTCTGTTTGTAAATTGAATTATTTTCTTCAGGTTAATAGTTCTGGTGGTTTGAATCAACTTTTGTAAACTATCCTTCTGCCACTGTTTATTTCTTTATGTCTAGTTTTTTGTTCTTATGGCATATATAAAGCTTATATTTGTAGATTGTTTGCAAATTTGTCTAGTAGTATTATATGTGTACTTATGACATCTTCCTGAAAACTTTATCTTTAATTCCTAATATTCTAATATCTTTGAAACATCTGTGTAAAATCTTCTTTCTGTTCATGCAGTACATATATGCTTCTCTGTTGACTACTGTTCAGTTAACAAGTTATCTGATAAGCAAAATTTCTTTGTGTTGTCCGTAAGAGTAGCTTGGCTCGAATGAGCTAGGTCTTCTTTCTTTTGTCGATTTTGTTAGTATGCGTCTTTCTCCCTGCTGTTATATAAGTTCTCAGCACACTGGTATACCTAATGGTGTCTCAGGTAGGGAAAATTATGTTTGTAATGAGTGGAGACAGGATCTTATCACATTTTCTCAGTTTCTTGAGAGGATGTGGTCACCTGATTCTTCTGCAAACTTGACATATTTAGCTCAGCATCCATTGTTTGACCAGGTAACCTATTCCTGAGAAGCTTGACTTTTTTGCATATGTGGAGTTAACAGTGCAATGTAGTTACTGGATTTTATTTTATGATATTTGGCAGATCAAAGAGCTTCGTGAAGACATAGTCATTCCTGAGTACTGTTATGCTGGTGGCGGGGAACTCCAGTCGCTCAATGCGTGGTTTGGCCCTCATGGGACTGTGACACCGCTGCATCATGACCCACATCACAACCTTTTCGCTCAGGTATCACATGAATATAGTTCTGTGATAGTTTTGAGTACTGTTGATGCATGATAACCAAACATGTCTTACTGCAATTAGAGTTATGCTTTCTATGAATTTGACATTCCCTATATGAAGAATTTATCTCTGAAATATGGGTTTCGACTTGAACAAAGGGACCTATGTAGGACTGCAAACCTAGGTGCGGTCACATAGGATTAGTGGACGAGGCCATGAGGGACGGGTGGATTAGATTAGGTGGGTTTTAAGAATTTTAGAACCTTCAGTTTTTCTACTGTGTGATGGAGGTTGCTTGGAAAATTAATATCAATCACGGAACCCTTGAGTTCCCAAACTGATCTGTTCGTAGAATCCACGGTCTCTGGCTCTCGCATACTTTGCATGCGTGACTGCACATAACACAACGATCTCTGGCTCTTGCATACTTTGCATGCGTTACTGCACATAGATATGAGTTTTCACTACATAACGTTCCCCTTCAGGAAATAGATCGAACTAATTTGTCTTGTTCTTCGCGAGCTCTTCAGCAGGTAGGTTTTCCTCCTACAGAAATGAAGACCCGACAGTCAAATCTGACAGAAACCGGCTATCTCAGTTTAAAGGGCTATTACTAGAAACAGGACACAAATGCAAAATTTAACAAACAGACTTAATTTAGAACAGCGATCAATGAATAAAAACGGCACACGTAATGCTGAGAATGTTATGTCTCACTTCTTTTCACTCATTGATGCTCTAAAGTTCCATATGAAAAAAAAAACGTACTAAATAAAACAAATAGCACAGTTGCTATCGCCAGTTGCAACAAACCACACTTGATATTCTTGGAACCATTTTACTGCTTATTTACATGATGAGAATTCTTACTTTAGTCGACAATACTCTTTCATTGATGGGCAGTAGTTTGCTCCGAAAAGGAGGAAAATGAAAGGGCGGGTATTCATTCAAACCAGTTAGGTGATTCATAATTTTATAATCCACTAAAAATGCATCAGTATTTTTATTGATTATCTTTAATTCTAAGTGGAGTTTTTCGAAACCTAGGATCAGCTGCACTAACAACTAATATACACACATGCGGGCTGCACGTGTACCAATATGCTGCAAAATTGTTGAGTTCATATTTCTTACACTTAAAACACATGTTAATCATAGTTTTTTTAATGAGGGGCTGATTGGTGTGTTATATACTTATATTACTTGCATGCTCAAATCAAGGCATGTGTCTGAGATTATTTAGTGCGGGCTAACTAGGTTCAGCAAACAAACATTACACTAATTTAAATTTGATCCGAGATGCTGCAAGTTGGCTCCCATTTCTAGTGCCTGCCGTCAGTTCCCTTAGCTATTTAAGTTAGCTCCAACTAGTTGTGACTCAGCTAGTAACTGGGGCAGTGGAAGCAGCATATTCCATTTCAGTTCTAAATAAATCTGATATCTCTGACTGTTACTTCTTGGCAGGTCTTGGGCAGGAAGTATATTAGACTCTATCATGCTTCCATCGCTGAGGATTTGTACCCTCACATGGAAACCATGCTAAGCAATACGAGTCAGGTGCGTGGTCTGTGTCAGATAACTCAGTGGTTTTAACAGATGAATTTTTGATATCAATGATGTTCACAGTCTAGAGCAATACATGAGTGAATATAATTGCCAGGCCAAGAAAATAGATTAATGTTCCCTTTACATGCCCTTCATTATTTTCATCCATGCTCAAATTTGTTCCAAATCTTCTGCGAACAACCTAGATACTGAGATTCTGACAAATAGAGCAAGTTTGGTAATTAATGTTGGACTATGCACCAGATTTTCTTCTGGTCCTCGTGTTCAACGATGCTTCGTAACTGTCCAAAAGATCCATATCTCTTTGGCCCTAAAGCTATGTGTTCCATTTTTTTTTTGTGACTAGACTTGATTGAAATATATTGATCTTCATGAGACTATTGTACAAATAATGTCTCTGCAGGTAGATCTTGACAACATTGATGTAAAAGATTTCCCGGGGACAGAAGGTCTTGAATTCATGGACAGCATATTGGAGGAAGGTGACCTGCTTTACATTCCACCAAAATGGTGGCATTACGTGAGATCTCTTTCTATCAGTTTCTCTGTTAGCTTTTGGTGGCACAAGTCAGTTCTTCCTTCACAGGGCTCGTAATATTATTGTGTAGACCATCCATGATGTTTTTATCATCTGATGTTAGGAACTTTTAGAAAAAATAATTGAGCCTGTGTTTCATGATACACTATTTTGTGGGGTATCATTGCTTATTGAGTGTATATCATTATTTTACGACAATGATTTAAACATTTGATGGCTAGCGTATTAAGTTAATGCTAGCAGATACTAGTTTGGCTTTGCTCTTCTCAACATGAAAAATCCTTTATTGGCTTCAATTATGTTTTTTCCTCCTTTTTCGAACATCCAATTTCTTTAGCAAAACAAGATTTGAAGTTTTCATTTTTCTTTTGAAAAAATGCACGGTAAAGAAACTCCAAAGCCCATGTAAGAATACCCTGTCATCTCTAACTTGAAAAAAAATCGAGAAGTTTGTATGTTACTACTTCCTCTGTCCCCAGTTATAAGACAGGCTAATTTAGCCTACCAAAACGTATTATAATCAGGGACGGAGGTAGTATAATGTAACTCATGCTGTGGGACAGCTCCTAAATTAAGACATATATGTTTGAGAGCCACCAAGCAATTTATCAAGGCAGAAAAGTTTCGTTTATTTATTTAGAATATATTTCATGTCTGCTGCTTCATACTCCCTCCGGTCCTAAATATAAAATGTTTTAGGTGTTTCACATGTTGATTAAGTGCGGACCCAAATAAGTGAAAATACACAATAAAACGTGTCTAAACACATGTAGATACATGTGAATCTGGAAAAAGGCTAAAAAATCTTATATTTAGGAACAGAGGGAGTATCTTTCAATGAACTTTGGAGCAGAACGTTACTAGGCATTGGGTTTGACATTTATAATTCAGTAGGATACACTGTTAACTATATTATCAGTATTCGATATGCATTTCTCTGCCTGCTGGGGTGCAGCTTATTACTGGTGAAACCACTATGGTAGCCTGAACTTTACGTAGCCTCGACCTTAGTTGAGAAACTTTTCGTTAGTTTCCACATGTTAGCATTTTATGACTGCTTTTTCATAAAAACCATTTGGTTGATCCCTAGTTATCTAACCCGTAAAAAGCCCATCTAACGCCGGATAAGGAAAAGATGACGGGACCGACCGGTGAAGAGCTAGGAGCACCGACCTGCCCCGTACATCAACAAGATGCTCTGTGTCCTTGGAATGTCGTGAATTAATTACTGGTAGTAGTTAATCAGGATAATGTGTTACTATTTGTAAATGATTGTTCTTGGTTGATAACTCCTGGTATTACTTGCAAGTAAATCTTTAATCTACGTTGACCAGGTTAACCTTTTTGGCAAAGCAAAGAAGAAACTATATATAGGCTTTTAACTATGAGATGGAGGCTCTAATTCCTTAGGGAAGTTTTATACATGTCTAGTATTTTTTTTGCGATGGTATACAACTATACATGTGTCTTCCGTCCTATTCTTTTGGTAGGACAAGTTTTTCATCGCACGCACAAATATTTTCATCACATAAAAATTCGTAACTGTAGTTTGATTTTGAATATTTGGATAGTCTTTTTTTTTCATTTTCTTAGTATAGCAAAAAATCCTATGCATATCATGAACATATAGATTCCTTGTACAGAATCTGGAAGCAAATGCTCCATATGTACTACAATATAAACGTTTTAGTTGGATCCGGCTCCAACACCCATGAGCATCAAATCTAGAAGCAAAATATCCAATATCCAATCTGGAACCAAATATCTTTACCTTCATATGTTCCACAATCAACATTGCTTGTTTGTCAGCTGTATCTTTAGAGTTCAGGCACCAACGAAATGAACTGATTTATGGCTACCTGCCTAGTGCCTACCTGTACGCGTACACCTGCTACTCCGTCCTAGTAGTTTTCTGCAAGATTCAGGTAAAGATGCAGAGTGTTTCCCCCCTCGTGTTGCCCCTCGTGTTCCTATGAATATGTACCACACAATCTTTTTTTTCCTTTTTTTTCCGAGATTACGCATCGCGGGCCTTACTTTTATAGAAGACACCAACCAGTGTTGAAGTTAAGCAGCAGTTTGGTCCCGTTAACGGTGCCTCAGGGCTGAGGGTGGATGGAGGTGGTGGCGGACATGCGGAAGAGACGGTTAAGGCGGGATGGGGGCAGCGAGGCCACATAAGACGATGGTTGGGCTAGTGTGTTTTTGGAAAGGAAATCAACGGGATATGGCGATAGTCGATCTGGGTACAACAGATCATAACGGTTCTACAACTAAATGACAACCACCATTAGTTGATGGAATCGATTGTAGCGAAATTCCGCTGCCCGACCGCAATTAGCTCCCCTCCGAACTTTGATGTACTCCCTCCGATCCATATTGATTATAGCTGAATCGGATAATAATAGTGGATATATGGTTGGCCGGTCCAATCAATTTGTATGACTATACAAACGTATTTACTCGTCTCCAATGTGAACCTGACTTGCATACCTCCCATGTTTGTGTACCATCGATAGTCCAAATTGTTTTGTACTCCCTCCATTTCATATTAGCTCCTCATACTAGTCAAAGTTAATCAATGTAAAATTTGATCGAGTTTACAAGAAAAATATCAATGTCTGTAATACCTTGACCGGCTAAACCCTGACTCTGTTGGCAGGTTTCTTCAGTTTGGCATCGGTTGTTTGGTAAAACGTGGACTATTTAAAACTCAGTGGGCCGCGCACGGTAGGCATAGGTACAACTTCCGGTACTGTATCAGGTGAAGCACGGATTGTATGTAGCCCCCCCCCCCCCCCCCCCCCCCCCCCCCCCCCCCCCCCCCCTCCCCAAAAGGCCACCAGCCGTTGGTAGCAGCGAATCGAACGACGGACGCTAAAAGCCAGGTCGTGAAAACTGCAGACCTAGATCACGGATAGATACGGCGAGAGCAGCAGAGGAGTGGAACCGAGGCAGCGAGCAGCATGCACGACATGCTCTTATTGCGTCCCGTGAAGCAGCAAGTCGTGGCATTTTTTATCAGATTGACCCTTTTCTGAATTAATCTCACAAAATGGATCTAAATTCAAATCAATCCATGATCTGACCCTTTTTCACGGCGCTCGGCCTCGGGGCGCCATGCTATACTGCACGACGCCTCGGCAAAAGGCGTCGTCAACCCTGCCACGTCAGGCTAGACGGGCCCGCACCTCGATGGCACGGCGCCCTGGCTCGGTGCGTCAACCATGCTTGATTGCGTTCGAAACCCCCATTTGATACTTTATTCTTTAATTCGATGACTTTGTTCTATCTACTGGATCATTCCATAGATTCCTTGATCGGGATCTTGGAAAAGAAAAGGTGACTTCCGGATCAGGGATAATAAATAAAATAGGAACCGGATAAAATCGTATATCGAAACGACTTCTGGCATCACCGGAGGGATCGGAACCACATTCGTAGGTCGACAATTTTTGAACGGAAGCCCTTTTTTCGGTAATATCCCTGTTGGATAAATAAACAGAAAGACTTGTCGGAAATCGCCGGTTGGGTTGGACCGACCAAGAAAGCATGGCGCCCTAGCCCAGGGCTCCATGCTATTTTTTCTTTTTGCTTCTTGGGTAATATTCGAAATAGAATAACGAACCTCTATGGATTGACATAGTACACAAAATTTGTTCTACCCTAGTGGTTGGAACGTAGTGTGCTTTGTTTGCTTTACTTAGGTTGTGAGTTCAAGTCCAGATATTGTTTGAATTTTTAATTTTCCAATTTTTTATTTTTATTTCGGATATTACCCAATAAGCAAAAAAAAATAACATGGCGCCCCGGGCTAGGGCGCCGGGGCGCCGTGAAAAAGAGTCAGATCGTGAATTGATTTAAATTTGGCTCCATTTTATGAGATCGCTTCAGCATCTCTCTCTCCATTTAAAAGGGTCATATCGCTTCTGTCCCGTTCGGTCGTATCCTCCTGCTCCAACATCTCTCTCTGCTCATCTTGTTTGGACCTCCCAGTTCCCACCCAGCCCAGCACTGGGCCCCGAATCGGTCGTGATCCACCCACGGGCCCCCGGGAACAGAAGCGGCCACCACACGCCTTCATTTTCACGCTGCCACCCACACCGGTCCCGCTCCGGTGGCCCAGCCCACGGTGGCGACGCCCAGCCAACCGGCTCGTCTCGTTAACGCCGAAAGGCTGCTACTGGCGGGCGCATGCGCAGTCGAGGATAAGTATCGTCGTCTTCTCACGCGGCGTATGCTTTCGCCACTAGCTTTGCTCGTATGCTTATGATGATGACCATGCTAAACTAAACCGTGCTGCCCTTTGGTGCATCTACGGCCTTTGGAAGGGTCCGAGACGATGGCCAGCCCACATGACATGCCACGTGAAGGAAAAGCGGCGCTTTTCTGATTACTGGGAGCACGCATGTAACCAAAGGCTAGAGGCCGCGGGCACTACTCACATGCAGTCGTATTGGAGTGCTTCGTCAGGGACGTATTGGCGCTTCTCGTTGAATGCATGGTGTATGCATGCCCATGTATCACGGAGAGAGGACTCTATGCCGTGGTGTGGAATGTATATTTGTATGTGTCTGTTCGTAGTAATATTGATCCATGCTTGTGACCAACCAAGATTTGCACATCCACATTGACCGAGTACAAATTTCGTCTCGATGGTTTTGGGCCAGGCGTGGAATCAACACGTATCACAACTAAAACCACATTAGGTCCGATGATGATGAGAAAAAAAGATGCAAAGGGACAAGAAATAACCCGTGGAATGCCCAACATTTGGCCGGAGTTGCCCGACCAACGGCTGGGTTCACCCTGGAAAACTCGTGGCGCATATCTCTTGTCCTCCAGCGAGCGGTGGAGGGCGAGATCCTCGACGTCCGGCGCAGGTTTAGAAACCTCCATCGCAAGCGCATCCCAATAGAGGTCAGCTTCGGACCTAGATCCGCTGCCGGAGTTGGCCATGCTGGAGCAAAGGGGAGGCGAGGCGAGAGGACATCAAGGGGAGGGGAATGGAGTGGAGTGACTGAGCACTCGGACAAGAACAAGAACACTCGGACTTTGCATAGGGGGAGTGGGAGGATCCGGTTGGAGATTCTCTATTCCGTTTGGCGTAGAACAAGAACACTCGGACTTTGCACACATCTTTATACCTCCTCATCTTGCTACTATGTTTTTTGGTTTTTAGCTTGTGTCAATAGATCGGGAAGTGAAGAACATACACTATTTGGTTGATTCTGACACACTACTTGATCTATCTTGGCCAAGGCCTTATATGGGGACGTTGGATCCCTTTCATAATTTTTGTCATGGTTTTAGTTCAAATTTGAATTAAAACCATGATAAAAACAATAGAATGAAGTTACTAATTGCGCTTTGCCATGTGGGGTTTATGTACGGAGTCCCTTGAGTACAGGCCGGCTGAGAATACAATATATATAGGGTGGAGAGCAACGCGTTCTACACATTCGAAAATTGATCGGTACGATGTATCACAATAACGAGGGAGGCTTTTTGTCTCCTAGGTGCATATGTACTCTTTATTTAAAATGCAAAATGCATTTCACAATGTTAAAAATCGCAACAACAAAAAAACACGTAGATATTAACATTCTATGTGTTCACAAACATATCGAATATGAATATGTATCTGCCAAATTTTATTTGACAAATTTTCGACATTTCAAAATATATCTTTTATCGGGTGCATATGCACCGGATGCCAAAGTGGATTTCAGCACAATAAGGAACTTTGGTATTTCCGTCAAGTCTTAATGGAAAAGGGTAGCCCGATTATATTAAAAAATGTGCATCACAATCAATGGGTACGTCTCCGGATAAGTGTGGGTTGTAGCGCTTTCAAAGCATCAATTATTTCCCAGCACAACCCAATTTTTGCAGGAACCTGCATGATTGAGTTCCGGCAGGGAGTAGTATGTTTTAGTGTTTATGTATGTAATTTTTGTAGGATTTTCATTACTTGCCAATGTGCTCCATTTTATACCACACATTAAGCATTCATAATCCATTTTTACAGACCATACCACGCGGGAAAGAAAACCTCCTCAAATTGTTTCTTACTGTAGATTGGTATTCTGAGAGGGACACGTCCGTATACGAGTACTGCTGTACTCGGACATACACAAAGAGCCATATGATTCCTGAAGCACACACACGTACCTGAAACCCAGAAAGTGAATCAATCGCATCGCACGCAGCGGCAGTGTGGGCAGTGTCATCATCAATCAGTTCGATCGCTAGCTGCTTGCTTGTGTGGGAGCCATGTGGTCGTGCTTCACCTTTGCCTCGTGCTCCTCGGCCTTTTGCTTGCTGCTGAATAACGACAGCTCCAACTGCAAATGGTCCGTATAAAATTTCAGCAAACCTACACCAGCAGCAGCAGCAGCAGCAGATAGTCAAGCATACATACAGTACCCAGTACAGTATTCTGCATCTCCTGCCGATTCTACACAGAAATGTGATGTCAAATGACCAGCTCTGCTAAACTAGGCTAGTAACAGCAAGAATTCATATATCATTATAAAAACAGTAAGCAAGAATTTATATACCATCTCTCTCATCTGTAAAGCTATTTGTGCTTTCTCCATCTGATGGCAATGCTTGCTACAGTCCAGCCTGCACTCTCCAACATCTCAAAATCCAATGCCATGCTGGTCCTGCATTGGCACCACCACCATTAACTAGTACTAGTGTATACTACCAAGCATGATTACTGCACAGTGCTAAGTACAAAATACATGAGGACATACACAAACAAAACATACAACAACAAGCCATTATTCCTTTCTTCCCTCTCCTGCCTGCACAAAGCCAAAGCCAAGGCCAAAGACGCGACCTTTGACCCACTCCTCCCGCCGTCGCCGTCGCGGTATCCATGGCGGCGGAGACCGCCTCCGCCTCGTCCTCCTCCTCGCACCCGCCCCCTGCTTTCCCGGCCACGCACCAGGAAATCCAGGCGGCCATCGCAAAGGCCACGGAGCTGCGCGCGCTCCACGCAGCGCTCCTCCAGGGCGGCGCCAATGCCGCCGCGTATGCTGGCGCCGGCGGTAGCTGGAGCCCTTCCGTCATCCGTGTACCGCCTGCCGCGTCGCCGGCGTTCCCGAGGGTCGCCGAGGACTACCCCGTCTTCACACCGGTGAGCAAGCTCTTTCCCCTTTTCGCAGCAACAATGTCTGATTTATGTGATGTTTCTTGGTCTAAGGAGCAAGAGTGTCAGTGAACGGTAGGTCGGCACCTCCTTTGTTGCTAGATTTGCAGTGCTAATTTTATCCACGTTTCCGCATCTGTCTGTCATCATGGTAGGTTAATACCTGCAGAATTTGCTTCCTCTCATTGTGAGCATGTTCTTGTGTAGGTTGGTAGACAAGCACCTTTTGAACTTTAACTTCCTTTAGGCTTTAGTGATGGACCTTGGTGAAAATCGAGGCTAAAACTGTGTACCCAAACATGCTGTGTTTTTTTTTTTTTTTTGGACTTTGCTAGCGCCAAGCTCTGGCTTGATTGATATGGTGGATTTCAGGATTTTCTGCTTAAGCATTTTCAGTTACGATGACCAAGTTAGAAATAACCAAGAAAATATGGAGATTATTGAAGGACCCTTCTCAGATATCTCCGGACCATCTCCTCTCTGGTTTAGTTTTGCAACATTCCACGGCAACCTGCATTTGTAGAATGATGACTGAGCTAACTTTTCGGCACTGTTACACTGTAATGCATTTAGTTAAGGAAAACGTACTAACAAGCTGTTAGGTTGTCTATAAATGTTGTTCTGGTACAAATTAAATTAAAATGCGGGTACGGACCACTAGTAACCTGAACAATTGTAACGAACTTTTGATGGGTAAAATCAGTGGCGGAGCTCGAAAAAAAATCATGGGTGGGCCAGGCTGTAAGAAAGCACACAAAAATGAGCTTGATTTTCTTGTCTCTGTTGCCGTTGTTCCAATTCAAGCAAGGGCAATGGATCATCTGCTGGTGCTACCGGATCATTTTCAACTTCACTAATGTCATCTCTTTTTCTTTTCAAAACAAAATCAATTCTTCTCTGAATTGCCTTTCCCATGGCTGCAAAATTGAACAACAAAATCAGTGAACAATCGACTGTGCACTGGCACCATGCCATCAAATTGCTGTCCAAAAATTTGGGGAAAGAAAGGAGAAGTACCTGAGGAGGAAAATTGGTGAATAATGGGGCTCGATTCGGTCGCAGCTTCGCTTGCCGGCTGCTGGACCTCCGGCCGGTGCCCTAGCTCATGCGGCCGTCAGGCCGTGCCCTGCCCGTGAGGCGATGCCTAGTGGCTGCCCCCAGGCTGCGGGCGGCGCTGCTGCTTGCAGCTTGTCCTCCACCGATTCCCCCCTATTCTCCTTCTTTTCTTGTCTAATTCGTGGCGAAATTGCTAGACCTAACCATCTCCCTCCATGGCCATGGTTCTGTGTTGACTTGTGAGCACCGTGAGGTGAAGAGAACTGAGACGAGATGCACAGGTGAGGAAACTGGCATGTGCGCTGATGGGCTGGGCCTCTTTTGCTAAATTCTACTAGTTGATTTTATTTTTGCAAAAAACCTGGGCGGGCCGTGGCCCAGGTCGGCCATCACTGAGCTCTGCCAGTGGGTAAAATAGACAATGCCCTTTATTTAAGCATTACTGCTTTCTTACCAAATTGTGTTTCCTGTTACTGATCTCAGTTTTTCATTCATATTCTTGAATCGTCTTTTCTGAGTTCAGACATTAACACTTGTTGCTTCCTTGATGAAATCTCTCAGGCTTATGGTGAAGAGCCCTTGGGTGGAATGAACTACATTCGCCAAGATAACCGGAGCCTATCTGAGAACTGGAGCGGAATCGGTTTAGACCATGAAGGTCAGGAAGATGAGGTGGCCTTCTCGGATCTCGACAATCACAACACCTTCTCTTCGTCAAACAGCGAGCTACATTTCTCTTCATCAAATGAGCGCATGCGCAACAGAATAACACGCAGAAACCATCATTCATTTCTCCAACCTGCTCTCTCTGCCGACAGTTTCCTCAAGTCGGACGGCAGGAGAACAGATTTGGCAGAACCGAAGGCTATGACGACGTGCAACACCTGCAAGCCTGCAACAATCAGTAGGGGTCCTGAAACTGACGCCAACTCTCTGAAGAACCTCATCAGTGGAGTGCCGCTGTCTAGCTACCACCCCTCAGTCAGTTCACGTACAAAGCAAAAAGGGGCAAACGTCCTATCATGGCTCTTACCCAAGTCGAAGAGGAGGCCGAGATCAGACCTGTCGCCGAGCATCAACGAGGGTGAGAACATGTCGCAGCTTCTGAAGGAGTGGGGTGTGTTTTCTCTGGAATCTCTGAAGAAGGAGCTTGTTGAGGCCAATGAGCATAGGGACGCTGCTCTTCAAGAAGTTGGAGAGATGAGATCATCTTTAGGAGAACTAACTAGCAAGCTGCTGAGCTTGGAAGCATATTCCTCAGAACTGAAAAAGGCTCTGAAGAAAGCAACAAGCACCAAGAACGGGCAAGCTCACTCGAAGAGATTCGCGAGATCAGTGGGTGTCAGTAGAGACGATTCATTGCCCGTCAGTCACGAAGTAATGGTGGAAGGGTTCTTGCAGATAGTGTCGGAGGCCCGTCTTTCCATCAAACAGTTCTGCAAGGTCCTACTCCAGCAAGTCGAAGACGCTGACAATGGGCTATCAGATAAGCTAAACATACTCTTGCAACCATATCAACTCACACTCGCCGACAAGCACTCGAAAGCAATACTGTATCATCTCGAAGCTCTGATGAACCAAGCGATGTATCAAGACTTTGAGAACTGCACATTCCAGAAGAACGGGCCGCCAAGGCATCTCGACCCTAAGCAGGACCTTCAGGAGAACTTTGCTTCGTTTGTGGCCCTGCGCAACCTGAGCTGGAACGAGGTCCTGAAGAAGGGCACCAAGTACTACTGCGAGGACTTCAGCCGTTTCTGCGACCAGAAGATGAGCTGCATCGTGTCCACGCTGAGCTGGTCGTGGCCATGGGCCGAGCAGCTGCTGCAGTGCTTCTTCGTGGCCGCCAAGTGCATCTGGTTGCTCCACCTTCTGGCGTTCTCCTTCAGCCCGCCGCTGACGATACTGAGAGTGGAGGAGGAGCTGGCGTTCGATCCCATGTACATGGAGGAGATCCAGGTTGAAAGAAAAAGGCCGCAGCAAAACCCGTCTCGGGTGAAGGTCATGGCGATGCCAGGGTTCTATGTCCAAGATAGGGTACTTAAATGCAGGGTGATCTGCAGATACAGCTAGACCATGTAGTTTCCTGCTGAGCTGAGACGCCCCTTAATTTTGTTGTGACTGCTTTTTAGTAGTATGATTTAGTAGCATTTTGCTGTTCAGTAGTAGCAGAATGTAGAGGAATGTTTGTTCACCTGTGTGCCAACAGGTCTACTTCTCAGTGTTGAGGAGAAGAATTGGAAAACTTTGTGGGGTATCAAAGCTCCAGGGAAGATGAAACTTGTTTTATGGAGAGCTGCGCATGATTGTCTCCCCCACTGGTTTCCAACTTCAACGGGGACATATTCCCGCACTTGACGGCTGTGTTTTCTGTGGTAGGAATGAAAGGGTGGAACATCTCTTGCTCAATCTGTCTGGACGGCTGTGAAGGGTTTCTTTCCTCTTCATTTGTGCAGGAAGAAGCTTTGTCAATGCTAAACAATGGATGTTCGACTTCTTAGCTCGAGGCTTTTCCGTTCTTGGAACGGTCTTGGCTGTTACTGTTTGGCACATTTGGGAGGCGAGAAATGATGATCGCAACAATGCTGGTGTGGTGCATTGTCGTCCGGTGGCTGAGAAAATCAAGGCCTATGTGGAGATGATAGTGCAGTACCAACCTCAAACTGGATCAGCTATTAGGTGTGAGTCCCTTCATCAGTTCTTCGATGAAGTCCACCGCGGGCTGGTTTAGTTGTTGTTAATGCTGACGTTGCGCTGTTTTTTTAGCTCTCGTCGGATGGGTACCGGCATCGTGATCCGGAACCACAATGGTGACTGCTTGCTGGCCTGCAACAAGCGATTAGATGCTTTCCCGACGCCTGAGCTAGCTGAGGCACTGGCATGTCGCCATGATCTGGCCCTCGCCCGTGATGAAGTTTTCTTGAAGGTAATTCTTTCCTCGGACTTGTCCAGAGATTTCAGTCTGCTGTTAGTAACCCTGGGCATTCACGGTTTACACGGTTTCCTCAAACCAGACCGTTTGCCACTGGTTTAACTGGTTTGGTCCGGTTTGCACCGTTTAGATACGTGATGATTGACGGGCTGGAGCGGCCTGGTTTCGCGGTTTCAACGGGTTGACACCGGCATGGCCGCATGGGTGAACTCCATGCCTCGGGTTGAGCACGATCTGCTCGTTCTGGCACGAAATCGAGCACGGGGAGTTGGGGATTCGAACGGGAACTACACAGGGAATCTACTGGGGCGGCGGAACGGACCAAATGGTCACCGAAACTGCCGGCGGCGACCGAATCGGCGGCAGCGGACGGGGAGCACGGCGACCTGGCGGAACAGAGCACGGGAAGGATGGGGAGAAGGTCCATAAGGACCAGGAGCTCACCAAGATGACGATTCCGTGCTTGGAAGTAGAGGAGGAGGTCGAGGGTGACCGGAGTGAGCTCGGCGAACGGCGGCCGGTGTCGGGGAAGACGACGCGATTCGGCGCGTTCCGGGCGTCCCAGCACCTACAAATCGTTGAGGAGGTAGAGAGGATCGCGGCTGAGATTTCTATTCTCTTCGATTCGTCGGGGAGGACCTGCAACGACGGCGTCGAGCGTCGGCGGCAACGACGGTTTCGAATGCACGCGAGAGAGCGAAACAGAGGGAGACGAGGGGATGAACACGAGTGTGAGGAGGAAGGAAAGTAGAGCACAGCCTCTCCTGGCCCTCGCCCTCGCCGTCGCTGATGCTGACCGCCGGTTAAGATCTTTCTTGGCGTCGCCTCCTCGCCCTCACCCCTCGCCTTCGGCTTCCGTCGCGCCTCCCAGCATTCTGCAAGCCGCCGACGCTAGGGCCGCCGTCAATCTTCGCCGCAGCCTTGCTCCGTGCTCACACATCGGCGCCCTGCCTCAGCCCTCTGCCTCCGCCGTGGCATAGCGGGCTGGGGATTTCCTTTTTTTTTCGTTTAGTCGATGGCGACGAAACTAACGACGATTTCGTGGTTTGCTCGGTTTCAGCCCGTCTCAGCCCTGCGGGGGATTTTAAAAAAAAAAGAGACCAGCCAGGGCTAGCCCTTGGCGGTTTTGTATTAAGCTTTCAGAAGCGCACAAAAGTGCAACGGTGCGTACGCGCCCGCGAGTGAGTACCGGGACTCGAACTCGAGCAGAGGGGGGGGCATCACAGGTATCATCACCCTGGTAGCAGCGGGGATTTTAGATTGCGGTTTCAGTTCGTAAACCGTTTTAACCCGGCATAAACCATCTTTACGGTGCGGTGTGGTGCGGTCTGATGGTTTGCCCGGTTTGGAACCAAACTATGCCCGGGCTTAGCTGTTAGGGACCGTTCCATGGTGGGCACAATTGTTGCTGACATCAAATCCCTAGCAGGAAGTTTCCCAGTATGTTCTTTTGTTCATGCTAAACGTCAGCTGAATGTATCTGCACACATTCTTGCCCGTTCCTGTGGGCATTCTGCTTGTCAGGTCTATCGTGGTGTAATCCCCGGTTGTATCCAGGAAAGTCTCTGTAATGACTCTGCTGTTTAAATAAAGTGCAGACTTTCTCTCCAAGGAAAAAAAAAAAACAGATCTAATTCTACGAAAGGTTCCTCTGAAGTTTCTGATGATCGGCATGGCACATCCTGAGGTCATAAAACTTGTTAAAAACGTCCTAATACTGCATTCTAACTGCTTATGCATGAAACCTAGAAATGATAGAAGCTTGTACGTTGCCACGGACAAAGAAAATCCAGTGCCTATTTGGAACAGAGGATCTGGGTGTCGGTTGATTTGATTAGAGACAGAATAGTGAGATCAAGCGCACCGGAACGGAGCAACGGTGTTACGGTGGTTCCATGTACTGCAGTCGTTGTTGTGCAAAAACAAACTGTGATGACTCACCGAAAGAATGAAACCGGCGTGGCGGCGTCATGTGTCCTTCCTCCTGTGACCTTTCGAGCTTTCTTGGAGTCTGAAGTCCGCCATTGGAGGGTTTGGATCGGGCAGGTCCTGCGCCGGCACCACGCAGCAGCAGCACACGGCCAGAGCCCGAATTCTCCAGCCCCGCACGCCGCCGACGGCGGCGCCCGGCCTACCACCGTGCGCGCTCGGAGCGCTTCGGCCATCCTGCGCGCGGCCCACCGGGTCCCAGTCCACAACCCACACGGCCCAAATCGCAACTCCTCACGCGCGACTGTCAGCCTACAATGCCGACCTCGAAGAGGCTGAGGTCTGCGTCTTAACCAAGAAAAAAAATACCCTCAAAAAAAAAAAAAAAAAACCAAGAAAAAAAATAGCGTGCTATCAAAAATAGCGTGGCTCTCCTCCAGAAGCTATACAAGATATAGCGTGATATAGCGAAGTTACATATAAAATAGCGTGATGAAAAAGTTGTAAGAAATAGCCCAAATATTAAGGATTTCAGCACTAATTTTTTTTTCCAGAAACAATACATGCATAACCAGGTAACCATATTCAAATGTCAAGGCCAAATCCATGGCACGAATACAAATATGAGGCTTAAAACCATGAAAAAGTAATAAACTAAAAGATAAATATTTTAAACTTTAATCAGAATCATTGACATCATCTTCAGAATAACTAGAAGAACCACCAGATTGCCCGCCATCATCATCACCTAACGTTATTTCCAGATTTTTTGTTAGCGTAGCTATAACGTTACCACGTTTAGTGTGGTTTCGAGCGTATAAGACAAAAATAGCGCCGTAGCGTCAACTTTAGGCTAAATATAGCGTAGCCTCTCCAAATACGTTATATCGTGCTATTAACCGGGAAATAGCGTGCTATTTTTTTCGTTGGTCTTAACCTGCGCGCCCACAAATCCCCAGTATCTTGGCGTAGAGGAATGTTGACGTGCTACATGCCAACCGACACATTTTCGAGCCACAAGTGTCCGACCAGAAATTCGTGCGGATAACCAAACCATTCTGACAAGCGGTTTGTCTCTTTTATGAGTGGCATGGCTCGCTCAGAAGTCCTGAGGCAATCCGGCCGGACGGGCAACCGCGCGAGACGGCGCTTCGATCCAGCTCCGGGAAAAAGAGCAAGGGTGTGTTTGGTAGCCCGTATGCTCCATCTCAACCCATACATGCCCAGTCTAGCTATGCTCAGCACGTACAAATTTGTTTCACTGTGGGTGTTTGGTAGGTTGTATAAGCCGAGCTGTGCTGAGTTGAAACCGTGTTTGGTAGCCTGCATGATCTGGGCCATGCTATACTTTTATAAAAAGCGATCAGGTCCCTGGAAAAAGCGGTCAGGTCCCTGGACATAAAACATAAAACGCAATCAGGTCCTGGGCGCCACCGCCGGCGAGAGGAGGCGGCATCGCCGGCGAGAAGAGGGTTCTGTGCGGCGCTGGGGCAGTGCGGCGACGCCAGGCGATGGGTGGCGGCGGCGCGGACGCTAGCATCGCTGCTGGCGACGGGCACGGGAAGTGGAGGACGAGCTCCTCGACGCGTTGGAGGTCGACGAGCTCGACGCGTTGGAGGTCGGCGGCGGTCGGCGAACTGCGGGTGGAGGACGCGAGGACGAGCTCGAAGGCGGCACGGATGGGCTCCCACGCGGTGGCTGAGGGGCGCTGGCGTCGCTGCTGGCCACGGGCAGGAACTCCGTGGAGGGCTCGACGAGGTCGACGCGTGAGGTCGTCTCCGTGGCGGCCGTGGCCGTGGCGGTCGTCTCCCCGCGGCGGCCGTTGGCCGGCGGCGGGCGCGGAAGGAGCTGGTGGTCCTCGCCGGCGGCTAGGAGGAGGAGCGGAGCGGCATCCCCGCCGGCCGGCGCGAGAGGAGGAGCTGCGGGACGAGAGGAGAGGAGGAGCTGCGGGGGGCATGTGAACAGTGCCCGCCCCGGGGTGAGAGGCCGCGTGCGTTCCATGTGCTGCATACAGTGCTTTGCGGGGACGAGCTCAGCCAAGGCGAGGTGAGAAGCTCGATTCGAGCTTCTCTCGTGGGCATGGCTGAGAGCCAAATCTGGGCGAGGTGGGCAGGGCTGAGGACGCACGAGCCGGCTACCAAACAGCGAAAAATGGGGTGGGCGGAGATTTTCTGAGGGAAGCCGGGCTACCAAACACGCCCTAAAAGACGGCCGGAGGCGCAACCAAAACCGGGGCACCGTGCGTTAATGCGGCAGCCGCGACGGCGAGTGCACCGCACGCGGACGCGATGCCGATGGCGATGAACAATGCATTCAAACACCCTTGTTTCCCACTCCAGTCGCTCTCTCCAGCAATGCACGCAGGCAGCCTCCCTGCCGGAGTGTTCGTAGTACGCGCGTGGCTCCTCCTCCTGACAGCGATAACTGTACCACGGACGGACCTACGAACCTATACCTATCTAGAGTCCGGCCACCTTCTGCGGTGTGCAATGCACCCACCACTACTGACTACTGAGCCGTCGTCGCAATGCGAACCAGGAAGTGCTCCCGGCCCGTACGTGGTTTTACGGCAAAAGCTTCAGGATCCAGAAGCTAGTGGACGCCATCATCGATCTCCCTCCCCCGCCCCGCCATGGTGCAACCACCGCACTGTTCCGCGATCTCTTAAGTGGATACAATTTGTAGTATCTGATCAGACACACAACCACGCACACCACACACACCACACGCACATCACTAGCTGTGTACCTAATCTAGACCTACTCCCTCCGTTCCAAATTAGATGACTTCCATTTGTCCACATGCGGATGTATCTAGACATGTTACAAGTATAGATACATCCGTATGTACACAAATTGAAATCATCTAACTTGGAACGGAGGGAGTACAAGCTATACCCAACTTGCCAGCCTGGTATGAGATTTTTTCCCTCATGTGGTTCACAGGCGAGGCCAAAGAGGCATTTATTGACTATGCAGAATACTGTTCCTATTGCACTGTTCCGCGATCCCAGCGCGCATTATTGTCCATCCCTGGCCCTGGGAAATGCCGCGCGCATCACGCTTTCGTACGAGGCGATCGACACGGCAAGGCGGAGTATCTTTCTCTTTCTCCGGACGTACAGTACAGTACGTTGGATGGATAGAAACTTGCGGCATCATCAGGCATGATGCTCGATCGTTCGTAGGATACCTTTGAGTCTGCGGCTGAGAGTTGTATCGCCGGCCGGCCTTGACGTGATGCCACCGCACCAGCCCAGCCCGACGACCTGCGCTTTACTCTATTAAGTGGTTGACTATTGACTTTTCTGATGAAGCCGCTGCGCTGCCTATCTACACTACGAGGCTCGTTCGTCCTCATATAAACACAACTGTGCAGTGTGCTTGACTTTTCAAAACCTACCTAACTCAATAACAACCTAGACGGGGGTGGGTGATTACGGGTTTGACAAGTCAATAGCCACCCAACGATGGCTCCTGATCCGACACGAAGGAAGCAAGCAATCCAATGATCCACGCCAGGGTGGGACGCAAACGCAGGCAACAATCGAGAGGGATGCGAAAGAGCACAGAGATGGAGGCCAGCGCGTGCCCAGTGCAATCTGGCGGAAGGAACATGTCCCGGGAGAAATATGTTGGTGTGGGCACAATCTCAGCTTCACTTTTTATCTTCCACCTTCTCCTCCTTGCCTATCCTATTGGCCTACTCCACCCAGCCACTTTTCCTTTTTACTCCTCTCTGTCTCTGTAGTAGCAGTGCACTCGTTTGCACAGTAGTCCTACAATAAAGGTCAAAGTTACTCTAGAGTCTAGATCCATCTATTGCGGTTGATTATATTTCAACAACTTACAACTTTAACTATATCATATCTGTAAAATTAGTATATGTACATATGGAATAAAAGTATTTCAAAATACAAATACAAAAATACTATTTATAGAAGTTCAATCCAGTATATTTTTCTATACATTATTGGTCAAAGTAATGCTTCAAGTACCGTGTAACATTCCGTGTGGCCATGGTGGGAGGCAGTGCCAGCATGCGTGATGATGGCCTGGCCATCCTGTCTTGTCGATCCCAGGACGCGTGGTACGGCGCGCGGCAGCTGTCGCTGTCTTTGACTTCGGAGGCGCGGTGCAGACTGGGTCTACGTTTCTCTTGTCTTCTAGTCCTTGGATGCCTACAAAAGGGATCCAAGGCGCCAGCGAGGCAGGCGTCCGGCAGCCGGTTCCGAGCGACCAGCTCGGAGGGGGAACCTGGAAGATTCCCTGTGTGCGTAGTTACCCGGGGATAATCTCCCCGACAGTAGCCCCCGAGCTCTTGGAGGTTTAGAAGCCGACACGGCTAGAAGCCTTCAGGAGCTAACGATGCCTGTGATGTCTTCGCCAGTATCGACGAAGTGATGGCGAGGAAGAAAACTCCGGCTGGCGGGAGTCCCGGCTGGCCGGAATTCCGGCTAGCGGGAAATCCGGTTAGCGGGAGCTCCGGCCTGCGGTGACGACGCGCGCCGGGTTCTTCGCTGCTAGCGTCAGGGATGACGTTGGCCACGTTGCGCGCGGCCAGGCGCAGGGCGACTCCTCGATTTCCGGAGCGGGATTTTTTGTGGCAACCGCCCACGCGCGGGATCGTGTGCGGCAACCGTCGGTTGGTGGAGATCGTGGCCTGCCGTTACTGCCCACGCGCGATGATGAGGGGCCGTGATTGCCCGACGCGTGGCAGAGTAGTGCGTCAGTTACCGTCCCCCCCCCCCCTTAAATATTCACCGCCGCGGGAGGGCATGAATTTTTACTGTGCATCGCTTTTCCCCTTCTTCTTCTTCTTCTTCTTCTTCCTTGAGTTCATTGCTTCCCTCGCATCCAACATAGGACCGAGATACTCGAAACCCGCCGACGCCGCCATTGATCCCTCGTCGGCGTTGGTGCTGAAGGGCGACTGGATGGGCTCGACGGTGCCGCGGGGCGAGCTGAAGCGCTACCAGCGCGAAGGCTATCTGCCGTCGAAGGAGCTCGTGGAGTGGTGCATCCCGCCGCCGGACGAGGTCTCGCCGGCCCTGAGAGAGGGCGAGTGCATCGTCTTTATGCAGCACATCGAGCGCGGGTTCGGGCTCCCCATTAGCCCGTTCTTGCGGAGCTTCCTCGACTTCTTCGGAATCCAGATGCATCACCTCGGCGCCAACGCCGCCCTGATGTTGTCCTACTTCATCACGCTCTGCGAGGCGTACCTGGGGGTCCTGCCCAGCGTCGGGTTTTTCAGGACCCTCTTCTACCTCAGGGGGCAGCCGGTGAAGGGCGGCGGGCGCCTCGCTACCTGCGCGGCCGCGATGGTGGCGTGCCGGACGCCGGGGACGCTCCTCAAGCTCTCGATCTCGGATTCCGTGCGGAAGTGGCGGCAGAGCTACTTCTACGTGAAGAACAAGACGAACGTCGACCACATCGGCCTGGGGCCGTTCGTGCCTGGGGGCCGGAGAAGGACAACTGGGGCGCGCCACGGGGCGCCACCGACCCGGAAGGCTCCGAGCTGGTGGGGCGGATGAAGGTCCTGATACGCGACGGGCTCTCATCTCGGACCTGGTGCTCTTCTGGATATCGCATCGGGTGATGCCGCTGCAGGCGCGGCAACACAAGATGTGCTTCCTTGACGGGAGGGCGGACCCGACGCGCATGTCGCGGAACGACCTCCCGTTCGAAGCGCTGGCTGGCTGGCTGATTACCGTCACCAAGCTGACGGTGGAGAAAGGATGGGCCTAGGGCCTTCGGCCGTTCTGCCGCGCGAAATGACCCCCTTCGGTGAGTATTTCTTTATTCTGCCTCGTCGTGTCGATCTTGATGTTCTTGGGTGTCTCTGAATCTTGATGTGCTTTTCGTGTTCGCAGTTGCTCGCGTGCCAGGTTGCCGAGGATGGTCCGAACAGCCCGGAGTTCACCGCCAATCTGGATGACCTCGCTGAGGGGGCGGGGAGAATAAGCCCCAAGACAACGACGAGTACGATGACGAGCGTGATGTAGGCGTCAGGGCGAACCCGGCGGCCGACGTCGAGGAGGAGGAGGAAAGCCAGGCCGAGTCTCGGGGGCGGCCTCCGGTCGGTCGGTTCGCCGAGCCGACATACGTGACTGCCGGAGGACAAGAGTGATGACGGGGAGCGCCCCGTTGCCGAGGACTCCGACTTCGAGGAGATTCCTCCTCCGGTGCTGCGGCGCTCAAACGGGCGAGGATCTCCGGAGCGACGAGCCGAGCGCCGCAGCCGCCTACCGCCAAGAGATCGAAGCCCATCTAATCCAGGCCGCCGCGGCGACCGCACCGCCTGGTGGCTCCCGGGTACGTTTTCTTCGTAGAGGCGCTTGTGAGGAAACCTTCTGCTTGTTCCTTTTCTTTCTTCTTACGGCGACTGAACCCTGCAGGGCCATGGAGTCTGTGATGGATGACAGCACGATGCGGGGCGGGTTCCCGCTGCCCAGCAATGCTGGCGATGGCGAGGTGGAATCGGTCGTGCCTCGAGCCCCGACGCCCCGGCCGGATGACTTCGCTCGGGTGACGCATGAGGCCCAAGGCGAGACGACAGCGCGGTCGGCCCCTCCACCGCTCAGGCGGAGATGCAGATCGTGGTGTTCGACCCGACCACGCAAACGGGCGCGGCTCCCGAGCCGATGGTCACGTGGGTCGAGGCCATGATGACGGAGGCATCGGTTCTGCAACCGGAGCCGGTTCTGCAGCCGGAGCAGGTCCCGCAGCCGGAGCCGGTCCTGCAGCCGGAGCGCCCGCTGGGCATGGAGCCGATCAGCGACCGGGCGCGGGTCGATGCGGCCGCGGCGATGGAGGAGGTGGAGCAGCTGGTGGAGGCCGGCCACCAAACTAACCTCAGGCTAGAGCAGCACTATGAGATGGCGGCGCCAGTCGCGGTCGTCAGTGGGATGGAGAGGAACATCAAGGCCGGGCTGGCCGGGATCGGGATCATCCGGGAGTCGGTCGAGGTGAGCTCTTCGTGGCTGTGGGGGCCTAGAGCCGGTGTCGGGTCTTTGGCGAGTTTTTGACCAGTTCCTTCTTTTTTCCAGAACGCGCTACGGGGGCCGCTGAGGCGGAACCAGCAGCTGGAGGACGAGGTGCGGCTGCTCAAGCAGCAACTCGAAGCCAACAAGAGTAAGCGTCTTGCTTTGCATGTCTTCTCTTTCCTTATCTTGTGTCGGGGCTGAGGCGGGCTTCCTTGCGTAGACTCGACGGCGGAGGCGGTCGCGGCCAAAGTTCGAGAGCACGAGGAGGAGACGAAGGTGCTCCGCGAGCGCGCCTCCCTGGCAGATCAGCTGGCGGCCGAGGCTGAGCGGCGATGGCAAGTCGACATTACCCGCGAGATGGAGTACGACAAGCTCGTTGGGTGGAAGGACTCGCTGGCGGAGCAGCTGGAGACGGCGAAGAAGGAGAAGGGTGAGGTCACCGACATGCTCGCCGAGCGGGTTGAAAGCCCTCGAGCTCTTGAAGCAGAAGGAGGAGAAGCAGCGGCGTGAGCATAAGCAAGGCACCAAGCTTCTCGAGGACCACCAGAGGGAGCGGGAGGAGTAGTTGACCCGGGTCGACGAGGCCATCGTTCGTAAGTTTCTTGCCTCTATCGTTTTCTTCGTGCTTCTTTTCTTGGTCTTGATCATTTTCTTCCGGTCTTCAGGCTTCTACTCTGACATCGGCGAAGCTGCGCCTGAGGGGACTACCGAGGACCGGGTCGCCGCACTTGGTGAGTTGGCGGAGCGGTTCCACAAGATCGGCGTCGATGTCTACAGCACGCTGTGGCCGGAGGGTGGGGCTGACACTGCTGCTGATGTCGCAGCCCAACTCCACGACGTACCCAAGGCCCTGGACACCTTCCAGGACACGGCGGCTCGCGGGGGGGCCGAGATGACGATATCGGTGATGCTCTCCTGGTATAAGCATGTTACGGCGGGGAGGCTTGCTTCCGGCCTCTGGGAGGGTGCCAATCTCCAAGAACTGCGCAATCAACCGGGTGTCGCGCTTGCCGCCAGCCGTATCATGTGGATGGTGGACTTTGGGGACATCGTGCCTCTGGAGCCGGAGGTGGAGAAGGAGATAGCCGCGGAGCAGAGCCTCGGACCGGAGCAGGCGACCTCGGGGGCGACGAGGACCACCGAGTCGGGTCGGGAGCCGACGACGGCCGCGGGGTCGACCCGGAGGCGACGAAGACCGCCGAGCCGGAGGCTTGAACTTGATCCCCGGGATGCCAGGTGTATTTGTTTTTAAAGAACTTCTTTGCTTCTGTTGCCTGTCGCACTTGTTGGGCCTGCTTGTGAACCTTGATGCGGAGCTTCTGACTCCTTTATCTATTTTTCTTTTGTACTTGTGAGTTTTTCCTTTCTCTTGATACCGAACGGGCATCCCCCTAGCCCTCGAGTTTGGGTCGGCGTGCCGTAGGGAGGCCGGGTCGGAACTTCATCTTCTGTGTCTTGGTTCTTTCCGTCCCCAGCCCCCGAGTTTCTTGCCGGCTGGCGGCGAGGGAGCTGGGTCGGGTGCCGGGTACCGGCTGGCCGGGACCGGGCTCCAGTGTTCGTGTGAAACTCACAAGTAGGGGCAAACGTGAGCACTTGCTAGTAAAAAATCATGCGAGTAGAGGAGACACCAGGTTTCATGCGAGTGGAAGAAACGACTCGCCCTTTTCCATGTATGTCGACATTTTTCTTGTGCGGCTAGCCGTCCAGGCGCAGGCTCTTGCCGGTTGGCCGGGTTGCGGTCTGCAGCCGGAACCGAAGAGGTGCCGGAACGCGCACGACACAATACTTAGGTCTAAATAACTGGTTTTGGGTGCTTCGCGGGAGCCGGCGACCGCTCTTTACCCTTATATTTTTTCGCGTGCAAGCGACCTCGGGCTTTTGCTCTTGCCAGCCATACTGCCGGGTTGCGGTTCTGCGGCTGGAACCGAAGAGTGGGCCTCTGGTGCTAGTGCACGTTACTATCGCATCTTTGGGAAAGAATGAGCCGCCGGCGACCGACGAGCCCCCGGGTTATGAGTCCGGGAGGCCGGCCAAGAGAAGGAAGAGGTATGCAAACTGAAAAGGATACAAAAAGGCCAGCCCCCGAGTGTAACTTGGGACTGCCTGCTCTTATTTATGACTTGGATACAGGGGTGCGTACATCTTACACCTAAGTGTAGAAGGGACGGAGGAGGGCGGCGTTCCACGGCCTCTCTGACTCCACGCCCGACGTGTCCTTCTTGTTTTTTCTTGGCTTTCTCGCATCGACGAGGTAGTAGGCGTCGTTATGCAGGACCTCGCTGATGATGAAGGGACCCTCCCATGGCGGGGATAGTTTGTGCATGCCTTTCTTGTCCTGGATCCACCGGAGGACGAGGTCTCCTTCGCGAAATGTGATCGGCTTCACGCGGCGGCTGTGGTATCGGCGCAGACTCTGCTGGTAGATGGCTGATCTCGACAGCACCAGCTCGCGTGCTTCTTCCAGGAGGTCGACTCCGTCCTCTCGCACTTCTTTTGCTTCTGCCTCCGTGTACAGGACCACTCGCGGTGCGTCGTACTCGATGTCGACCGGCAAGTCTGCCTCGGCGCCGTACATGAGGAAGAACGGCGTGTAGCCGGTCGATCGGTTGGTGATACGTCCAGAACGTATCTATAATTTTTGATTGTTTCATGCCATTTTTATGCTTTTAGCACTTGTTTTATATTAAGTTTATTATTTATTTGGACTAACCTACTAATAGTTGCAAAAGTGCACAATGTTCTTGTTTTACTCTTTGATGTGTAGAAATTATCAAGAATACAAGAGGAAACCTTGTTGGAGTCGAATTGGACTTTCCTGAAATCTGTCTGACAACTTTTTACGAAGATTGCCAGTTTGACCCTCGAAGATGACGTTATATGGAGACCTGGCTGTTACGAAAGTTGTCACAATTTTCCATACGAAGATTTTAAGCCCGAGATCAGCCCAATCGGAGTTCGGACGCAGCCTGTAGGCCCGTTTTGGTGGAACCCTAAAAGGGGGTGACGGAAATCCGAGAAGATATATAAAGGGAGGAAACCTAATTCGTGGAGGACTTCTCCACCCACGAATTTCAGCCACCAAAAGCCACGTTTTTGCCTCCCCCATGGATCCCATCTCCATGGGGGAGGGCTCCAAGAAGCCATGAAGGAGGAGGCTAAGGGGCGGCGCTCCCCAAGCTTGCCGGCGACGGGGAAAGGAGTTCCCCGCACCGCCGGCGCCGGCGCCGCCCTGCGCCGCCGCGCTGCCCTCTCCGCCGTCTTCACCGCCATCTCCATCACCATCTCCTCCTTGTATTCAGTGGTTCATCCTCCCACAAACCTCTGTACCGTCCTATGTAAACATGGTGTTTGATGCTATAATATTTATCCTATGATTTACATCATGTTTCCATAGTTTATTTGTCTTTTGATTGCTTAATTGAATGCATGAGGTTCATTAGAGTTGTATGTCTATATGGTGTTGTCCTTTGGTGTCCATTATATTTGTGCGCGCATGGATCAAACACCCTAGGGTTGGTAGTATTTGTAACGAAGCGGGGGAAGTTCTGCCGGAGTGACAGAAACCTGAGAACGCGAACCGATTAGTTGCACGTATGGGAGTAAGAGGACCTTGAACTTAAGGCTATGGTTGGGGAAAGCTTAATGCATTGTTAGTATTTGCGGATGCTTTCTAACAATCCAATCATATAGTACTTGTAATCCCAAGTAGTGGAGTGCATGTATATTTAGCCTCTCCCACATAGAAAACTGCATCGAGGACAATGAACCAAGTACCTTCGCTAATTAATCTTGGACAAAGCCACCACAATTACCACCACTTTTCCACACTCATGGTACTGTTAGTATATGGTTACTTAGTGTACTTTATTGCTGCAGCACTAACTTTTACTTTCTTGTATTTATTAAAGCTATCTCTCATACCCGTATTGTAGTCTAGTATTATTTCCTAGATAAAGTAAACGTTTAGTGTGCGTAGAGTTGTATCAGTGGTTGATAGAAATTGAGAGAATACTTATCCTACCTTTAGCTCCTCGTCGGGTTCGACACTCTTACTTATCGAAAAGGCTACACGCGATCCCCTATACTTGTGGGTTATCATTGGGCGTCGTGCGCAAGCTCCAGATCATGGAGGGCAGTTCGTCGAGCCAGCACCCGGGAGCTTGGTGCAGTGGTTCTTCTAGCCGGGGTCGGATGCCGGACAGGATTAAGCCATTTGTCCTTTCGACCTGTCCATTGGTTTCTGGGTGCGAGACGGTGGCGAGGTCGAGGCGGATGCCTCTGCGGCGCAGTAGCGTGCGAAGACGCCCTTGGCGAAGTTCCTGCCGTTGTCGGTGATGATGCTATGCGGGTACCCGTACCAACTGATGATGTCCTCGAAGAAAGCGATGGTGTTGTAGCCGTCGAGCGTTTTGATGGGCTTTACCTCGATCCACTTGCTGAACTTATCCACCACCACCAGGAGATGTGTTAGCCGGCTCGCGCTGTCTGGAAAGGACCGACCATGTCAAGTCCCCAGACAGCAAACGGCCAGGGGATAGGTATGGTCTTTAGAGCCGACGCCGGCTGATGCTGCTGTGACCGGAAGAGATGGCAGCCCTTGCACCTGCGAACAAGCTCTTCTGCGTCCGCCAGGGCGGTGGGCCAGAAGAAACCATGACGGAGAGCTTTGGCCGCGATGGCCCGCGATGATGCGTGGTGGCCGCACTCGCCTTGGTGGATGTCTTTGAGGAGGTCGCAGCCGTCCTTCCGCTTTATGCAGCGTTGGAACACGCCGAAGACACTGCGCTTGTACAACTCGCCGTTGATGATGGTGTAAGCTTTGCACCGGCGCACGACGTGCCTTGCCAGGACCTCGTCCTCTGGCAACTCGCCTTTGACGATGTAGGTGAGGAAGGGCTGTGCCCAAGATGGCACTTCCTGGACGGCGAAGACGTCGTCCGTCGCCCAGTCCTCATCCCCCGGGTCCGTGGAGCTGGAGGGCGGCGTCGGGTTCCTAGCCCCCGAGTCGACGATCATGTCTCCCGGGTCCACGGAGCCGGGAGCCGCGGTGGAGGTCGGGGGTCCGAGATCTGGTAGGTAGATGGACTTGGAGTCGGGTGACGGCACGAGGGAGGGCTTGCGCAAGTGCTCGAGTGAGATGCCGGGCGGGATGGTCTGTCGGGTGGAGCCTATGCGTGCCAGGGTGTCGGCCGCTTCGTTGTTCGCACATGGGATGTGATGGAACTCACATCCTTCGAAGCAGCCGGAGAGCTGTTGGACGAAGAAGCGGTAGGAGGCCATGTTTGCGTCCTTGGTGTCCCAGTTACCCGACGCCTGCTGCACTACGAGGTCCGAGTCCCCGATGCACATGATCCGGCGGATGTTCATGCCTTTGGCGAGCCGGAGTCCATGAGCGAGCGCCTTGTACTCGGCGACATTGTTGGAGGCGGTGAAGTGGATCTGCAGGACGTACTCCAGCTTGTCGCCTTTCGGAGAGGAGAGGACGATGTCGGCTCCTAGGCCCCCGCGCATCTTGGAGCCGTCGAAGTGCATTAGCCAGTGCGAGGTGTCGGGAGCCAGTGGCAGGTACTGCGTCTCCGCCCAGTCGACAAAGAAATCAGCGAAGAACTGAGTCTTGATGGCCACCCTCGGCTCATAAAGGATGTGGTGAGCCGCCAAGACGACGGCCCACTTGGCGATCTTGCCGGTGGCATCCTTGTTGCCAATGATCTCCGAGAGGGGAGAAGAGCTCACCACCGTGATGGGGTGCTCCTGGAAGTAGTGCTTGAGTTTTCTGGCGGCGAGGTACACGCCGTAAGCCATCTTCTGGCAGTGAGGGTAATTTTGCTTGGATCTCGAAAGCACCTCACTCAGGTAATTTTGCTAGTGATACGTCTCAAACGTATCTGTCGTCGTATCGGCATCTTGGATAGGAGACGGGGTCCTGCTAGCCGAGGGTGAACATAGGGCAAGAAGGTGGAGGTCGTCGAGGTCGGGATTGTACACGGCGGTTTACCCAGCTTCAGGCTCCACGGCGGTGGCGGAGCCCTACGTGCTGCTATAACTCACTATAAGGCAATAGCCGAAGTACAGGTTACAATGAGTTGGTTGTGTATGAAAGTATGCCCTAAAGGCGTCCCGAGGTCCAGCTTATATAGGCGGCTGGACCTAGGGTTACAAGGAGATTACGTATCCGGCAAGCATACAGAGTCCTAAACCTAGCCGGCAAGTCTGCCGCCTTCCGTCTTGGTCTTGGTGGCTTCGTGGGCTTCAGTCTTGGGCCTCCTCCTTGCCGGCATCCGCCTTCCTTGGTCGTCAGCTATCTGGGCCGCCCGGCAGGCAAAGCCTTCACCACCACTGCGGGCCACCCTGGACTAGCCGGATTGATCCATGCTGGTGATACCCCTAGTAGGTATATCCCCAACATTAGCCCCTGGAAGGGTTCGAGTTCTTCAGGCGCCGTCTTCTTTTGTCGGCAACGTCCGTCTTGTCTTGTAAGCGGCTGAAGAGCTTGAAGCATTCCAAAGTTGAAAGTAAGCGGCGATCCGCCTAACGTAGTCGGATGATTTGCCGCCATCATGGGAAAGACGGCCTGACCGCTGTCAGGAATCTTCCCGGCACCAGTCTTGTCATTTGACCAGTCCGTCAAATGTTGACGGATGACGTCATGCAGTCCACGACAGTTTGGACTTGGGCATGTGTCATGATTATTTCTCCACTATGCACAAGAATCGGGGAGAGGGCCGCAGACACCGTTGCCACGACGTGCAAATCGTGGGCACGTGGCGGAAATCATGCGTCCCCCCAATCTCGCGCACGAATCTTGGCGCGTGGAGTTAAATACCCAAAGGGCACGCCGAGGTTGGTCTTCTTCCCCATTCGCACCCACCGCGGCCTCCTCATCTTCCCGAGCTCTCCTCCTCCCCGTACTCAACTCCGGCGAGCACGAGCAGAGCCTCCACGGCAAATGGCGAGCACTCAGCAAGATTCGGCGGCGGCGGCGCTGGCTGCGGCCTCGGCGACCACGGCTGGATCTGGATCTGCGCCAGCGGCGGCGGCGGTTCCCGCGAGCGCGCCGATGACCTCTCCTGTTGCCACCGTGGCGCGGGTGAGGTTTCCTCTTCTTCCCCAACTCCGCGGCGCCTGCAGCATCTGCTCCGACCTTCCCGCTCCCATCTCTAGCGGCGACCAGCACTGAGCTACGGCGGAAGCTGCCGCCGACGACGACGACGCCGAGGATGAAGAGGAGACAGGGACCTTGGCTCCAGGTATGGCTGCCGTCAGTTATGACGTCAGCCTATCTGAAGGAGCTGGAGGAAGGCGGCTACATACCGCCAAAGACGGAATGCTCCTGGAGGGTTCCAGGCGACGAGGCAGTCCCTGACCCGCAAGACGGCGAGCGCGTCATGTTGGCGTCGCACAGCCTCCGCGGTATGTCCTTGCCGCTTTCCGCCTTCTTCTGGCGGTACTTAGTTTTTATGGGCTGCAGCCACACAACATAGCGCCCAACAGTATTCTAGTGCTAGCCGGCTTCCAGGCTTGTGCGAAGGGTACTTAGGCATAGCTGCGTCCATAGAGCTATTCAAGTACTGCTTCCTATGCCGCCGGCAAACCATACCAGGCGGCCATCTGGCAACTTGCGGTAGCGTCACCTTCAACTGCCGCCAACCCGACTGGTACCCAAAGATACCATACATCGAGTCGGTGAAGCACTGGACCAGCACTTTTTCTACTGCAAGGACATCCCGACACCCGGCACACACAGGGGATGCCTGTTTTTGTCAACGGTCCGCCAACCCACAAGGCCTGTTGGACGGCAAAGGTGCCGCTTAGCAGCTTGTCGGCTGAGCTTCGAATTGCCGTCAGGCGGATCGAGTTCTTGACGAAGACGATGATGGCTCCGCAACTTGACGGAGTTGACACCGTCATCTGCTGGGTGTCGAGGAAGATAATGCCACTCCGCCATCGCCCACTGAAGATGTGCGAGTACAAGGCGGATGACGCCGGCAACAGCATCCTTGACCAAGATGCACTAGAGTACCGGCTCAGAGAGCTTGTCAAGCCTCTGTCGGTGAAGGCGGCTGAAGGCGTCGCCATGTTCACCCATGACAACCCAGCCCCAGCGGTAAGCCAAAGCTACTTTGTCATTTCATTGACATCTTTTCCACTGGGTACTGAATTAATGTTCTGTCTTGTTTCCTTTTCAGCTGCAAACCTTGGGGGAGGAAGACTTGGCTCCTAACTGGTACGACACCGGTGCCAGCAAGTCGAAGAAGCGCAAGATGAGCAGCTCCACCAAGGATTTGGAGAAGAGGAAGAAAGCGGCCACCTCCGCTGATGCAGAGGATGAGACCTTGGGGAATGTCCCATTCAAGCGGTAGGCAAACTTTTGCTTTCCCTGACTTAGCCATTTTGATATAAGTTTGTACTGACAAACTTGCACTTTTCTGCTTACAGGGGCAAGCCAGCCATGCCCAAGCTCCGCGCCAACTGAAAATTTCTGCCGCAGGGGCAAGCCACCACGCTCTTCTCCAGCCGCTGCGCCGACAACGCCCACAGTTGGCGTTCCCGTGGTTGTATGCCAGGGAACGTACAGCTGCTGGTACCGCAGAGGCGGCTACGGAGAAGATGGCGGGCAAAAAGTCAGTTGCCGGACCTACTTTTCCAAGACGGCTGAAGCTTCGGCTAATGATGCCGCTCGATTTATTGCCATGAAGCAAGAGATGGACGACAGGATGGCGGCTGACCAAGGCGGATCATCCTCCCATCCTGGCTCTCAATCTGGCAAAGGGTTGCAAGACCCCCGGCAAACGCTAAGGACCATGCGTGAAGGTACCCGTAAATGGTACGCGCACATGGATGATCTCCACGAGACCCTGCATAACCAACTTGAGGTAATGAACCTATAGTCCCAGCCCCCGAGCACTTTGGCGGCTGAAAAAATTTTAGCCGGCAAAGTGGTCTCGTTGACTATATAGTGCTAACCGCAACGTTGTTTTCGTGCATGCAGGCCGTTCTTGCTTCCAACCTTGAGCTGTTCCGTGCTCAAGAGAAGAAAAACAAAGAATGCCAGCAACTGCAGCAGGACGTGGAGATGAAGGACGCCCAGATTGCGAGCTTGGAAGAGGCTCGCAAAAAGGATGAAGGTGACAAAGTTTTCTTTGCCTTCTTTTCGTCCGACTTCTTTTTGCTTTTCCGACAAGTATTTTAGTCGTCTTTCTTTTTATTTGTAGAATTACTAAACACTGCGCAAGATATTCTCAAGAACTCCACTGACATGCAAGCTTTGATGAACGAAGCTGCAGATCTTGCTGGGTTGGTGGCAAAGCTGAAGGCGGATCATGCCAAGGAGCTGGATGAGCGGGAGCTGGCCCATGCCGCCGAGGTTAGCAAGTTGACGGGACAACTTGAAGCCATGAGCAACAACCTCGACCAGGTGAACAAGAATGCCAAAGCGCAGCAGGAACAACTGTCACAGGCAGTCCAGCTGGCTCAGGAAACACTTGAAAACCATCTGGACGAGGTCAACGCCATCCACGAGCATGTCTTGGGTACGTCTCTAACCTTCATCTTTCTTTGATACTTTGCACTCTTGAAATTTGAAGCTGCAGTGTGTAACTTTGTATTTGTGCAGTGCCGGCTAACTTGGGTGATGACATGGCTACGACGCCGCGCCTTGCCCGTATCTTGAAGTTGGCGAAATCGTCAACCAGATTGTCGGGCAGGCAAAGCGTTTGCCGCCAAGTTCTACCCTGGGGAGGACGGCGATCCCGTCAACTTCGATGCCTGCCGGACCTGCTGGAGAAGGCGGCAACCGAACACGACAGCACGCTACGCTCAGCAGCACGAGGCGGCGCCAAGTTGGCATTGGCGATGACGGCGGCGTGGTACCCGGAGGCTGATATTCATCAAGTCACCGAGTACTTCCCCACCGAAGACGAAAACAACCAAGCCATCGTGATGCAGGACGTGCTGCGGTCTGTTCGGGCTATGCGACCCGGGTTGCCAACATGGTTGACATCCGCAAGTTCTACAAGGAACACCCGGATCCGCATGTTGCCATAGCCGATCCCTCCTTGGCGGATCCTGAAGCTGCCGTAGGCGGAGAAGGCGAAGCCGGAGCTGAGCGCAGCCCCCAGGATGGCGGAGCCAGCCCCAAGAATGCCGGCGTCAGCCCCCAGGATCTCTCACACCTCCACCAAGGCGGCAACTCCTTGACTGTCCTCTCCTGTAATGGCAGCACAAAACACTGCGTTAATCTGTTAACGCAAAAAACTTTATATTTTGGGTTTGTAAATGTTTGGGCCAACTTTTATGCTACACTTGGCGGTAGGCTTATTTAAGTGGCCCGCCTTAATATGTATCTCGTTTGCATGTTTAGCTTTTTCATATGTTGGCGGAACCTCATCTTAGTTACTTTAGCTGAGCCAACCAGGTGCAATACCAACTAATTTAGACTCAGAGACCAAAGCCAGCATGTTGGTGCCAACGACATACTACTAGGCGACCCCACACAAACAGACAGATAAGCATATTAGGCGGTGCAAAGATTGTTTGCTTTTTTAGCCGGCAGACGGCAAATGTCAAAAAGTTTGAACCTTAGCACGGAGCAAAAACTTATTTTGTTTGGTAACTTTTATGACAACAGATATATGATTGCGAGAAAAGACAAAAGATGGCATGATCCCAAAACTGAATGAGCAAACCACAGACTTTTATTTCATAATCATATAGTACTTATTACAATGTGGAAATTGCTAAGTGTAAAAAGGACGTAGCTGCTCAATGTTCCAAGGTCGCTTGGTTTCTTCATACTTGTCATCAACCTTCCTTTTGCGCTTGCGACCTCGCTTCTTCTTGTATCCGTCTCGTGTGTCTACCAAGTAATAAGAACCATTGAGCAACACCTTACTGACCACAAAAGGTCCTTCCCAAGGCGGGGATAACTTATGCAAGCCCTTCCTGTCTTGGATTAGGCGGAGGACCAGATCACCAACTCTAAAACTTCGTTGCCGCACTCTTCTGCTGTGATAACGCCTCAAACTTTGCTGATAGATGGCGGATCGTGCAAGAGCAACGTCTCGTTCTTCATCAAGTAGGTCAAGGCCATCCTGTCTTGCATCTTCTGCATCTTCCTGGACGTAGGCTTGAATCTGGGAGAGTCATACATCATGTCGGTCGGCAACACTGCTTCTGCGCCATAGACTAAGAAGAAAGGAGTAAACTTGGTTGATCTGTTTGGAGTTGTGCGTAAACTCCAAAGGACAGATTGCAACTCATCCACCCAAGCCCCAGCCGCTCTGTGCAATGGTACCTCGAGACGTGGTTTGATACCTTGTAGGACTAAACCGTTTGTACGCTCCTGGAAAGCAAGATTCAAAACTGACTTCTCCCTTTTGGTTCATAGGACTAAGGAGAACAAGCATTCCTTTATAAACTCTTTTGCTGCTGATTTATAAGTAGCTAGAGATCCTCCTCGTGTAAATTCATAATCTGTCCATGTAATTACTCCTGGCCCTCCTGAGGGGTGTTTTAATATAGAGGCAGTAGGAGCCTTTCCTACTGTCATAAAAGTTTCAAAAAAAAAAAACCATTTGTACGCTCTACTTGACCGTTTGCCTGCGGATGTGCTACTGAGGCAAGATCTAGGCGGATGCCATGCTTATAACAGTATTCCTCAACTTCGCCTTGCGACAAGTTAGTGCCGTTATCGGTGATAATGCTATGAGGCACCCCGAACCGAGAGATTATTCCCCACAGAAAATTTGCGGCTGTGGCGCCGTCTAGCTTTTTGATAGGCTTAGCTTCAACCCACTTGGTGAACTTGTCTACAGCCACAAGTAAATGTGTGTAGCCACCAGGCGCCGTTTTAAACGGACCAACCATGTCCAAGCCCCAGACTGCGAAAGGCCATGTGATGGGTATTGTTTTAAGCTCTGAGCCGGCATATGTGATTGTCTGGCATAAAGTTGGCAGCCCCTGCATCTTTTGACAATGTCTTCTGCATCTTGCTTGGCTGTCAACCAATAGAAACCTTGTCGGAAGGCTTTTGAAACAAGGGCGCGTGAGGAAGCATGATGTCCACATACGCCGGCATGTATCTCATCCAACAGTTCTCTGCCTTCTTCGGGCGAAATGCAACGTTGGTAAACACCAGTGGTGCTACGCTTGTACAATTCGCCTTTGATTATTGTGAATGCCTTGGCTCTTCTTATATTTGCCTTTTCAAAACCTCATCATCCGGTAACTCCTGATTGATCAGGAAGTCCAAATATGGCGTCGTCCAATCCGGCTTTACCAGTAGACGGCATAGCTAGCATTGTCAACTGGTTCTGCCGATTCTGGGTCAAGGAGGTCTGCTCCTTTATTGACGGCTTGTGTAGGTGTTCCAGGAAAACATCTTTTGGTACCTTTTTGCGTTCAGATCCCATTCTGGCAAGTGTATCTGCCGCCTCATTTTGAGCTCTTGGGATGTGGCGGACCTCGTAGCCTAGAAAACACTTGGCGAATTCGTCAACGGTAGCTCGATATGCCGCCATTGTCTCGCTCTTTGTGTCCCAAGTACCACGTATCTGTTGCGCCACCAAGTCTGAATCTCCGTAGCAGAGGACACGCTGGACGCCAAGTTCCTTGGCAATGTGTAAACCATGAAGGAGAGCTTCGTATTCAGCAACATTATTAGTTGCCTTGAAGTGAATTTGTAACACATAACTAAGCTTGTCTCCTTGAGGGTTTCTTAAAACAATGCCAGCCCCCGAGCCCTGAAGCATTTTTGATCCATCAAAGTGCATGATCCAGTATGCATCTTCAGGGAGAGGTACTTCGTCCATGGCCTCCGTCCAATCTGCTACAAATCTGCTAAGGCTTGAGACTTAATGGCCGTTCTGGGTTTATACGATGTCGAAGGCGGCAAGTTCAATGCCCCATTTGGCAACGCGGCCTGTTGCATCTGTATTATTGATGATATCCCCCAGAGGTGCCTTGCTCACCACCGTTATTGAATGTTCCTGGAAATAGTGCCTTAACTTCCTGGCGGCGTAGAAAACACCGTAGACCAGCTTCTGGTAATGCGGATAACGCTGTTTTGAGGCGGAAAATACTTCACTGATGAAGTAAACCGGACGTTGTTCCGGCAAGTCTGAATTTCCGTCTTGCGTTCCACAACCAGTACCACGCTAACAACCAAGTTAGTTGCCGCGATGTAAAGCAGCATTGGTTCCTGCGAACGAGGAGCTGCCAAATTGGAGCAGACGTTAACGCGTCCTTGAGTTGCTGCAAGGCGGCGTCTGCTTCGTCTGTCCACTCAAAGTTGTCGGATTTCTTCAGAAGCCGGTAGAGAGGCAGTGCCTTCTCACCAAGACGGCTAATGAAACGACTGACGGCAGCCGCCGAGCCGGCAAGTCGCTGCACGTCCTTCAGGTCCTTGGGCCTGGATATGTTGAGGATCGCTTTGATTTTTTCTGGATTCACTTCTATCCTCGTTCGGAAACGATAAAGCCAAGCAATTTGCCGGCAGGAACCCCGAAGACGCATTTTTTCGGGTTGAGCTTCATCCTATATACCCGGAGGCTATCAAAGGTTTCTCTCAAATCGTCAAGCAAATCTGCCTTCTTTCTTGACATGACGGCAATGTCGTCAACATAGACGTGAACATTGCGGCCAATTTGCTCGTGAAGGCATCTTTGCATACACCGCTGATACGTTGCGCCGGCATTTTTTAGACCGAAGGGCATCGTGATGTAGCAGAAGGTCCCGTAGGGCGTAGTGAACGCTGTTTTGATTTGGTCGGATTCTCGCATTTTGATTTGGTGGTACCCGGAGTACGCATCCAAAAAGCACAGCAGCTCGGAGCCGGCTGTGGAGTCTATGACCTGATCTATACGAGGCAAAGCAAAGTGGTCCTTAGGACAGCACTTGTTCAAACCGGTATAATCAATGCACATTCTCATTTCCTTATTAGGTTTTGGAACCATTACAGGATTTGCCAACCAATCAGTGTGTACTACCTCCCTAATGAACTTGGCTTCTTGCAACTTGATGATCTCCTTCCCTATTGCTGTCCGCTTCTTCTCACCGTAGCGCCTTATTCCTTGCTTCACTGGTTTGGCTCCTTCGTAGACGTTAAGAGAGTGCTCGGCAAGTTCCCTCGGGACACCTGGCATGTCGGCTGACGACCATGCAAAGATGTCCTGATTCTCACGGAGGAACCTGACGAGCGCGCTTTCCTATTTGTCGTCCAAGCCAGCCCCTATGGTGACTTGCTTGGAGCTGTCACCTGGGACCAGATCCGCCTTCTTTGTGTCTTCGGACGCCTTGAAAGTGTTCTTTTTCAGCGGTCTTTACATGCTCCGGCAACTGCGACGTATCGAGCTCTTTTTCAACATGGCTAACTCCTCTGCGTGGAGGACTGCCTCAGCGAAGGCGGCGTTGCCACGCTCGCACTCCTTTGCTTTCTTGAAGTTGCCATTGACGGTGATTGTACCATTGGGTCCCGGCATCTTCAGCTTGCTGTAGATGTAACACGGCGAGCCATGAATTTGGCGAAAGCTGGCCGTCCAAAATGGCGTGGTAGGCACTTTGAAGGGGACTACTTCGAACCTGAGATACTCCGAGCGGTAGTTTGTCTCAGGCCCAAAAGTAACCTCCAATTTGATGCTTCCCATTGACTTGGCTTGCTTTCCCGGAACGATGCCATGAAACTTGACTTTGCTGTAGTCAAGCTGGCTTTCCGACAAGTTCATGCGCTTCAGTGTGTCCGCGTAGATGATGTTGAGGCTGCTGCCGCCATCCATCAACACCTTGGTGAGTCTGAAGTTATCGACAATTGGGTCGACGACAAGGGCGTATTTGCCGGGGTGAGGTACGTGATCTGGGTGATCATCTCTATCCCAAGTTATTGGCTCCTCTGACCAGTCTAGATACTGGGGAACATCTGGTACTGTGGCGTTTAGCTCGCGCATCTCCGCCTTTTCTTCTTTGCCGAAGGAGTGCCCAGAAGCACACCAATTGGCCATGTACCTTGGGTATTTCTTTCTTTGCGCACCAGCTTGGGTTCCTCATCCTCGGACATGGAACTGCCCCATCATCATCTTCCTTCTTTGTCTTCTCAGCCTTTTTGCTCTTTTTTGATTTCCAGCCAACCTCGGGGTCCTTCTTGAAGTCCTCCATGAACCGGCATTCCCCTAATGTGTGGTTAACTTTGCCTAAGGACGCGTGGATTGGGCAGGGCAAGGCTTTCGCCTGATCGTATGTCAGGCGTTGCTTGCTGGAGCCGCCATCTTTACCCTTTCCTTTCCACTTGCGGTTGCCGCCTTTGCCTTCGAAGGCGGCGGCGACCTCGTTTGACGGTCCGGCTTTGTCATCCTGGGGAGCCTTGCGTTTGTGACTTGCTCGCCTGCTTGGCGCCATGTCATGTGCGCCATCTCCATCGCGTGCATCATCATCCGCCTGTGCGTACATGGCTGCTACTTCGAGCATGACTCCGAGATCCTTGACTTGCATGCGTACGAGCTTATGTCTGAGACTTGAGCCCTTCAGGAGGCCTGTGGTGAAGGCATGGATTGCTTGATTGTCGTCTACGTTCTCGCAGCTTGCCTTTGTTTGAATCCACCTTGCCAAGAAGCTTGTAGCTGTTTCATCTGGCTTTTGCACGCAACGAACCAAATCTGTGTATGTATTGGGTCGCTTGTACGTGCCTTGGAAGTGCTGTGTGAACACCTTTTCCATGTCATGCCAACTATGAATGCTTTTCTCCGGCAAGTTTTCGATCCAGCTTCGGGCTGTCCCCTCTAGCATGAGGGGAAGGAAGCGTGCGGCGACGAGGCCATTGCCTCCGGCAATTTCAACTGCCAGCGCGTAGTCCGACAACCATGAGTTTGGCTTGTCCGCTCCATTGTACCTTTGATGAGTTTTTGACACTGATGTCATATCTCGGGTACTTGGACGTTGCGGATGGCTGGGCCAAAGCACTCAGGTCCTAGATAGGCATCTGCTTTCCAGCCTTGATGTCATTGAGACGATGTCGTGCGTCTTGCGGACTGAGCTGCTTGCCGGATCTGTCGGCGTTAGGCTCGTCCTGCGCTGCCCGGCTGTGCCTAGGCTCGTTGTTGTGTCCCCGGCTTCCGCCTTCGTGCCTGGGCACTGGTGGTGGGGACTGTGTGCGGTCCCTGCTTCTTCTTGGCGGCGGGGCGTTGTCGCATTGCCGCCACTCCTTGGCGGCTGCTTGCTGCCCCTGCTTCCGCCTTCATCCCGCCTAGGCGGAGGGGGTGAGGCCTTGCGCCTGTTGCCGGTTCTGGATGCCTCGTCACGCTGCCTTTTGGGAGGTGGTGACTTGCGCGGGTCCTTGTCCTTGTCCTTCCCTTTTCCGTGGCTACTGGAGCCGGACGGATCTTCGGGGTTGCCACCGGCCGCAGCTTTGCAAGCGTTGGATTTGGATTCCAACTTTCCTCCCCTTGCGTCCGCCATGTCGGCGCGAGAATCAGCACGGGCCTGCTGCTCTAGAGCTTTGTGAGCAAGGATCGATGCGTAGTAAATCTTCTCGTCCTTGTCATAGTCATCATTGTTGAGGATGTCTAAGGCGGCTGCAGTGTTGAGGACAGGGGTGGCGAGGATGATGTCCCCGTTCTTGTCCTTACGCTGCGGCGCTGTAGCCCACTCGAAACCAAGCTTTTGGGCAGGGGATTTGAAGTTGTCAGGATCCCTGCCTTTTTGCTTTTCTTCTCTGCCACGGTCCTGCCGGCTTGGGCAATGGAGTGGTGGTGAAAAGATTGCGCTTGGGGTCTAACTTGGCGGTTATTTTGGCGTTTTCCACCTTGGCTTCGTCGAGGAGGCTCTGGACCTCTGCTTGCTTGCTTTTGAGGTACTCAGTTTGCTCCACCAAGGTGTTTCGAAGTTTCTCCAAATCAGCCGGGTTGGTTTTGTCGGTCACCGGCGTGTGCAGAACTTCTGCCAGGGCCGCCATGTTCCCTGTCTTGCTGGGCTCGCCCTTCTCTAGAATCCTCTTCTTCGGAGCCCCAGGAGGCTCTGGAAACAGTGGATCGGTTGCCGGGGTCCCCAGGTTGGCGGCGTCAGTTGCCGCCGCCTGCTCTGAGGCTGCACCGGTGACATCCGCCACAAAAACCTACTGCATGTTGACGGAGGAGCCCGTAGCCGCCTCAGAAGGCGGAGGATCAGGTGTAACGAAACACTGCTTGACCCGTTGCTCAAACATGCTGGCAGAATCTTCTTCGGAGTCAGAATCTACGTTGACGTGAACGGTAGATCTGGATCCGGCATCCGACATCGCATCATCCTGGAGGGCAGGAAGAATAGATTCGGGATCTTGACTGTTGGGCTGGGAATCTGATCCCAGTCCCGTCATGCCGACAAAGTGTAGATCTGAATCTGCGGACTCCTCAGGGGAGGCAAACTCAGATCCGTCTTGATTGTAGGGTGGGTGGGATGGCGAATAAATTCGCGGCAACCCATACGCCTCAGAAGTGTAGCCGATGAACACATCGACGCCGCCAAACGGCACAACTCCGCATCCGACAATGTAGTCGTCTGCGGGGATGTAGGACTCGTCGCAGCTGATGTAGTGGTTGTCGCCATAGCGAACAGCGCGGCCGACGGCGATTGTTTCGCCGATGCCGCCTAGGGTTCCCGCCTGGAACGTGACGCGTGACGCCTTAGGCCCCACGGTGGGCGCCAACTGTCGTCGTATCGGCATCTTGGATAGGAGACGGGGTCCTGCTAGCCGAGGGTGAACGTAGGGCAAGAAGGTGGACGTCGTCGAGGTCGGGATTGTACACGACGGTTTACCCAGCTTCAGGCTCCACGGCGGTGGCGGAGCCCTACGTGCTGCTATAACTCACTATAAGGCAATAGCCGAAGTACATATTACAATGAGTTGGTTGTGTATGAAAGTATGCCCTAAAGGCGTCCCGAGGTCCAGCTTATATAGGCGGCTGGACCTAGGGTTACAAGGAGATTACGTATCCGGCAAGCATACAGAGTCCTAAACCTAGCCGGCAAGTCTACCGCCTTCCGTCTTGGTCTTGATGGCTTCGTGGGCTTCAGTCTTGGGCCTCCTCCTTGCCGGCATCCGCCTTCCTTGGTCGTCAGCTATCTGGGCCGCCCGGCAGGCAAAGCCTTCACCACCACTGCGGGCCACCCTGGACTAGCCGGATTGATCCATGCTGGTGATACCCCTAGTAGGTATATCCCCAACAGTATCTATAATTTTTGATGTTCCATGCTGTTATTATACCAATTGCTACATGTTTTATTTACATTTCATAGCATTTTTATGCATTTTCTGGGACTAACCTATTAACAAGATGCCGAAGTGCCAGTTCCTGTTTTCTGCTGTTTTTCTCTTTCAGAAAAGCTAGTCGCAAAATATTCTCGGAATTGGACGAAAATCAACGTGTGCAAATATCTCTTCGGAAGACTCCAAAAGCCAGAAGGGGAGACGGAGTGGGGCCACGAGGCGCGGCATAGGAGGGGGTGGCGCCCACTCCTGGCGTGGCCGCCTCGGTTGTCTCCCGACGCCGCCCTTTCGCCTATATATTCCCGATGTCCCAAAAACCCTAAAAACACCGATCATATACCACGAAAAGTTCCGTCGCCGCCGCCATCGTCAACCCTAGATCGGGAGGGTTCTGAAGCTCTTCCCGGCACCCTACCGGAGGGGAGATCCTCACCAAAGGCTTCTACACCGCCATGCCTGCCTCCGGAGTGATGCGTGAGTAGTTCATCCTTGGACTACGGGTCCATAGCAGTAGCTAGATGGTTGTCTCTCCACCTTGTACATCCATGTTTAGATCTTGTGAGCTGCCTAACATGATCAAGATCATCTTATTGTAATGCTACATGTTGTGTTTGCTGGGATCCGATGAATATTGATACTATGAGCAAGTTGTTTATCAATCTATCTATTTATGTTGTTTATGATCTTGCATGCTCTCCGTTGCTAGTAGATTCTTTGGCCAAGTAGATGCTTGTAACTCCAAGAGGGAGTATTTATGCTAGATAGTGGGTTCATGCCTCCAGTAATCTGGGTTAGATAGTGGATTATTTAGGCATAGATGCGTTGGATAGCAAGTCTATGTACTTTGTTGTAATGCCCAATTAAATCTCATAATAATCATCTTTTCATATATTGCATTGTCATGCGCTCATTATTTGTCAATTGCCCAGCTGTAATTTGTTTACCCAACATGTTAGTTATATTTTATGGAGAGACACCACTAGTGAACTGTGGACCCCGGTCCATTTCCTCATACTGATAAAACCACCAACTGCAATTATTTGTTCTCTGTTACTTTCTGCACTCATTACTGTTTTCCACACAATACGTTTAATCTTTTGTTTTCAGCAAGCCGGAGAGATTGACAACCTCTCTGCTTCGTTGGAGCAAAGTAGTTTGCTTGTGTTGTGTGCAGGTTCCACGTCAGTTGCGCCGCTGACAACCTTCTGAAGAACCTCCGTGTCCTCCTGGTTCGATAAACCTTGGTCATATTTCAAGAGAAAACTGCTGCTGCACTACATCATACCTTCCTCTTGGGGCCTCCCAACGAACGTGTGTTGTCACGGTCAACAAGCAGATCTTCTGGTGTTGTTGCTGGGAAGTAATAAAACACTCTAGCTACCGTTAACACGCCATCAAGACATTTTTCTGGCGCCGTTGCCGGGGAAACTGGAATCTCCAGATAGGGGAGTCTCACACTTCCAATCTCATTACTTTGTTTTTGTCTTGCTTAGTTTATTTTATTTTATCTTGTTTGCTGTTAAAACACAAAAACACAAAAAAAAATCCTGCATTTAGTTTATTTCGGTTTGTTATTTTCTTGTTCTGTTTTAATTTTGCTAAAATGAGTAATCCTGAAAACACTATGTTGTGTGACTTCACTAGCATAAACAACAATGATTTCATATGCACACCTATTGCTCCTCTGCTACCACAGCAGAGTTCTATGAAATTAAACCTGCACTGTTGAATCTTGTTATGAAAGAGCAATTTTCTGGTGTTAGTACTGATGATGCTGCTGCTCACCTTAATAATTTTGTTAAGCTATGTGATATGCAAAAGTATAAAGAGGTAGAGGGTGATATTATTAAACTGAAATTATTTCCTTTCTCCTTGAGAGGAAGAGCTAAAGAATGGTTGCTATCTTTGCCTAGAAATAGTATTGATTCTTGGACTAAGTGTAAAGATGCTTTCATTGGAAAATATTATCCTCCTGCTAAAATCATATCTTTGAGAAGTGGCATTATGAACTTTAAGCAATTTGATAATGAGCATGTTGCCCAAGCTTGGGAAAGAATGATATCATTGGTTAAGAATTGTCCCACTCATGGACTGACTACTTGGATGATTATTCAAACCTTTTATGCAGGATTGAATTTTTCTTCAAGGAATTTATTGGATTCACCTGCTGGAGGGACCTTTATGTCCATCACTTTGGGTGTTGCAACAAAGGTTCTTGATGATATGATGGTAAACTATTCTGAATGGCACACCGAAAGAACTCCAACAGGTAAGAAGGTAAATTCTGTTGAGGAGATCTCCTCTTTGAATGATAAGGTTGATGCCATTATGTCTATACTTTCGAATGGTCATGCTACTATTCATCCAAATAATGTTCCTTTAGCTTCATTGGTTGCACAAGAAGGGAATGTTGATGTGAACTTCATTAAAAATAATAACTTCAACAACAATGCCTACAGGAATAATCTTGGTAATAGCAACTATAGGCCATATCCTTCTAATGGTAGCAATGCTTATGGTAATTCCTACAACAACAATAAGAGTGTGCCCTCTGATCTTAAAGTTATGCTTAAGGATTTTATTAGCACACAAACTACTTTCAATAAAACTGTTGAGGAAAAGCTAGGAAAAATTGATATTCTTGCTGCTAAGGTTGATAGTCTTGCTCATGATGTTGATTTCTTAAAAATAAAGGTGCTGCCTCATGATGTTAAAGAAAGCAAAACTCTCAATGCTATACAAGTTAAAATTGATAACAATATAAGAATGCTAGCTGAGTTGCATGATAGATGGGAAAGAGAGGAAAAAGAAGCTGAAATTGCTAAACAGAATAGTGTGGCTAGAGTTTGCACTATTTTTACTACTAAAAATGTTGATACCTCAAGTGCTAGTAAACCTCCTACTGTTAATGGAAAGATAATTGGTGTTGGAAATGTCTCGACTTCTGCTGCAAAAAGCTTTAAACTGCCTGATAGCACTAAAATTGCTCTTGATAAAAGTGCTGAAATTTTTAGGAGTGTAGGAGATAATGGATCCATTACCTTTGATGATAATAATTTTGATTTTGATGGTTGTAATATAACTGAAGTCATTATGTTCTTGCAAAAGCTAGCTAAGAGTCCTAAGGCTAGTGAAATAAATATGGCTTTTACTAAACATATCATCAATGCTCTCATGCATGCTAGGGAAGAGAAATTAAAACGTGAAGCTTCTATCCCTAGGAAGTTAGATGATGGTTGGGAGCCCATCATTAAAATGAAAGTGAATGATTTTGATTGTAATGCTTTGTGTGATCTTGGTGCTAGTATTTCTTTTATGCCTAAAAAGCTTTATGATATCCTTGATCTTGCACCTTTGAAAAAATGTGATTTGGATGTTCACTTTGCTGATTCTTCTATGAAGAAACCTTTGGGGAGAGTTGATAATGTTCTTATTATGGTTAACAATAACCTTGTCCCTATTGATTTTGTGGTTTTGGATATTGAATGCAATCCTTCTTGTCCTATTGCGTTGGGAAGACCTTTTTTTAGAACTGTTGGTGCTGTTATTGATATGAAAGAGGGGAATATAAAATTTCAATTCCCACTCAGGAAAGGTATGGAACACTTCCCTAGAAGAAGGATGAAACACCCTTTTGATACTATTGTTAGGGCAAGTTATAATGTTGATATTTTTGGTCTTGACAATACTTGATTCATGTTTCATGCCTAGCTAAAAGGCATTAAAGAGAAGCGCTTATGGGAGGCAACCCATTGTTTTTACTTTCTGTTATTTTTGTTTTTGTGTCAAGGAGCTTGCTTACTTCTGCAACAACTCCTTTGTATCTTTTATTTTCTGTTTTATTGTGCCAAGAAAAGTCTCTTATGACAAGATGGTACCTATATATGGATTACTGCATAGGAACAGATTTCTGAAACGTCACCGTTTCTCGCCGTAGAAAATCAGAACAATTTGAAAACATCTGCCGATTTTGGTGCGTGTTCCTGAGATATGTACGCAACTTTAGTACGACTAAAGTTTTTCGATTTGAGCGACATAACTGTCCTGAAAAAAATCATCTTTACGGACTGTTCTGGTTTTGACAGATTCTGTCTTTGTTTTGCATTCTATCTTTTACAAGTGTTGAGTGGTTTCTTTTAAGGTGAAAGAGCATCACTTAAGCCTAGTAACAGTAGCTAATGTTTGAAAATGATTGCTTATGAATTTGTGTCCTTACAGAATCAAGTGAGATTATTTGTTTTGATGCACTAACCCGCTAATGAGAAAAATGTTGAGTTTTGGTGTGAAGGAAGTTTTCAAGTGTTAAGAGAGGAGGATGATATTATAAGATCAAGAAGAGTGAAAAGTTTAAGCTTGGGGAAGCTCCCATGGATCTCCCCAATATATTCAAGAAGACTCAAGCGTTTAAGCTTGGGGATGCCCAAGTGAAAGGACATAGTCCGTTAATCTTGTTTTGACGTTTGATCACAACACTTGGAAGAATTTAACATACCGCTAAGTGTCCACAGGAATTATGAATGTATAAATCAAAAGGATGCTAGTGTATCTCTCTCTATGCAAAAAAGGAAGAAATACATCATGTCAGATTTTAGAAGGTGAAGGGAGATGTGCACTGCAGGGAGGCCGGCCCCCAGGCCGGTCTCCAAGCCGGTTGTCTCGGGAAGCCCCCCCGGCCCTCAGGCCGGCCCTGGCCGGTCGCAAGGCTGGTCACCTCGGGTTGCCAGCCGGCCTCTGGCCGGCCCTGGCCGGTCGCCAGGCCGGTCGCCTCGGGTTGCCAGCCGGCCCTCAGGCCGGCCCAGGCCGACACCCAGACCGGTTTGGTCAGTGGCCCGGCCAGCACCCAGCCAGCCCAGGCCGGCTGCCTCGGCTCCCCTGCCGGCCCTCAGGCTGGCCCAGGCCGGCCCCCAGGCCGGCCCTGCTTCCTGCGCGACGGCTCTTACCCCTTCAACGGCCATATTTTGAAGGGGACTATAAATACCTCTTCACCAACCTTTGGACAAGTAGCTTGACCACATTGAAGAACACCATTAATTGCAAGCTCAAGATTTGATAGATCTCCCAATCCCTCCACCCAAACTCGTTGATACTTGGAGGATTGAAGGAGAAGCCCCGGATCTACATCTTCACCAAGCCGTTCTTCATTTCCCTCTCATTCACTTGAGGGACCCTTTGCTAGGATTTCCGTTGGGAAAACCTAGCCTCTTATTGTACTCACTTGATTGTCTTTGTGACAGATTTGTAGCTGTTCGGGAGCCCCCAATCCTCTTGTGGGTTGTGCCCCGGATCGTTGTTGTAAGGGCTCCAGATTCCGCCTTGAAGGATTCCGATGGTGGAAGGTGAACCAAACCTTTGTGGTGCGGTTCATTGGATAAGAAGGTGCATCCGCCTTTGTGGCGGTTGAGTTTTGACCTTTGTGGTAGCTCACACCTCTCCAACGAGACGTACTCCCCTAAAAAGGAGGAACTCGGGATTACATCCGTGTCTCCGCGTGCTTTCACTTTCGGTTACTTCTATCCTTGTTTATAGTCTTTACTTCGTGTATCTTGTTTAGTTGATCGCTTGTCATATAGGTAAATTCAGCTTAGTTGCATATCTAGAGAATTTACCTTTTGTGTCAAGCCTAATTTGAAAAAGTACTAAAATTGAAGTAGCACCTATTCACCCCCCCCCCTCTAGGTGTCATACGATCCTTTCAATTGGTATCAGAGCCTCGGCTCTCTTGTTGGGCTTAACCGCCTAAGAGAAGTATGACACGAAGTGATGGTGATCCCTTGGATGACCAAGCCACTACGGCATCCATGGCCGATCTCAAATCGATGGAGACATCTTTGATATCGTCCATGGATACCAAATTTGCCGAGATGCGTGAGTTGATCACACAACTCGCAAGTGGCAAGGTTCCCAAGGAAACCACCCCACTAGATGAATCCGCTACCTCCAATGACGGTGAAACCGAGGAGGGAAAAGGGGAAAAGAAAGGGGTTGAAGATAAAGAAACCGCCCCTAAGAAATCCTCCACATCTACCACCACTCCCGAAGGTGGGAAGCCGGAGTACCATGGGGTTCCCTTTGCGTACTCTCCCGACCCACCTATCCATCATACTCGCATAAACCCTTTGGGTCCACCTCCTAAACTTAATGCATTAGCTTTTGCTACTTGGCAACACTTAATGAAATCTCATATCAACAGTTCCTCTATCGAGCTTTGGAGGATCATTCAAGAAGGATACAAGGCCGTGAATCCTAACAACTTGACAAGAAGAGAGGTTGCCGAGAAACAACTCAATGCTTCCGCTCTCCACATGATTGAACTTGCCGTTGGAGAAAGCGGTCTTCATCACATTCAAAAAGCCTCCACCGCCAAAGAAGCTTGGGAGTGCCTTGAAGTGGCATTTCTTGGAAATGAAAGCATGAAGAGGAATAGATTTGATGCTTTGAACAATGAAGTCGAAGGCTTCTACATGCTTGATAGTGAAACTCATGAAGAGATGTATGCAAGACTCAAGGTTCTTCCCAAGCCTTTTTCAATGTTGGGGCAACCTATGTGGATGATGCTTGGATCAAGAGGAAGTATGTGAATGCTCTCATGCCCTTCGAGCCCGTTGACTTGAAGGCCCTTCAAGTAAAATTCAACTACCTTGAGATGACATCCAATGAAGTTATGCAAGAGATACAAGCCTCCAAGATTGCCACCAAGAATGCTCTAGACAACCGTGCTAGGGCTATGGGAATGAAGCAAGGTCCCTCTCTTGCTTTGAAGGCCAAGGTTGTGTGTCTTGATGAACATGATGAAGTTGAAGCATGCCCGAACAACCTTCCTCCCGATGATCTTGAACAAGCCCTCCATGGTCACATAGCTCTTGCAACAAGGTCCTTTTGGCGTGACCCGGCCAAGGCAAAGGCTCAAGTTGACCATGCAAACAATCCAAGCGGGAAGAAGGAGTTTGATAATAGGATAAAGACTTGCTACAATTGTCATAACAAGCATCACTTCATCAAGGATTGTCCTTATGAGAATGGAGAGCAAAACGGTGGAAGGCTTGTCCTCAAGGGCGAATCAAAAATGATACAAAAGAAGCCTTTTGTCAAGAGGAAGCCATTCTTCAAGAAAGCACCAAGAATTGTGTTGTTGACTCAAGAAGAGTATCCTTCCGAGGATTCCGAAGAAGAAGAAGAACCCACTCGTGAGGTGGCCGCTTTGGCCATTGTATCAACTCCACCTCCTTCTCTCTTTGAATCCCCCAATGAGAACCTCTCCATCAACACCGCTCGTTGCCTCATGGCTTCCGTCACCGAGGTATCATCTTCTACTCCCAAGACTATGCATGAAATAGATGATAAAACTAGTCTTGTGATTAAGAAAGAACTTGTTGCTTCCGATACTATTATGGCTAACTTGCAAGGTGAAGCTAAGGCTTATGTTGAGTCTCTCTTGAGACAACTTGATGCGGCCGAAGAAATCCTTGATGACAAGGGAAAAATTGAGAGAGAGGATTCTCTCACCATAGCATCCTTGAATGCTTCCATAGAATCCTTGAATGCTTTTCTTGAAGAAGAAAGTGAATATAGAACCTCTCTTGAGGAAAGAATTGAGTCTCTTGATGATAAAAATGATGAAATAATTGCTAAAATCATTAAGGATAGAGATCATGTCTTTGCTAAATATAAAGTGGTTAAAAAGGAGAAAGCCGAGTTTGTGGTTGCTAATGCTAGACTCCTTGAGGATGTGGAGAAACTTAACAAGGCTCATAAGGCCTTGGAAAGTACCCACTCTCTTCTAGTCAAGTCTCATGAGCAACTTCAAACTCAACTTTCCAAATCTAACTCACCTAGCACCTCTACTCCCTCTTGTGATCATGCAAATGTTATTGAGGAAAATGCTAGGTTGAAGGTTGAGCTTGCCAAGGCCACTAGTGCCAAGACCTCTATTCCTAAAGGTAAAGAAAAGGTGGTTGCTCAAATTTTTGAGCAAAAGCCACACAAAGGGAAGGAGGGCCTCGGTTATGTGGCCAAGGCAAAGAAGAAGAAGAGCAACACCAATGCCAAGCCCGCACAAGCCAAGACTCCCATTGCGGATGGTAATGCCACTAGGGGCAAGACCACTCGTAGTGACTTTGCGGGGCATAACAATCCCAACTACTTTCTTTATGTTGATTACTATGGGGATGTTTATGCAAAATATGTTGGTCCTTATGATGGTTATATTGCTTACTCTATTTGGGTTCCTAAGACCCTTGTTGCTAACAAAAGAGGACCCATTGAGAAATGGGTACCTAAAACCAAGCAATGATTCCTTGTAGGACTATGCTTCCGGTGGGTCTAAATGGGTGGTTGATAGTGGATGCACTAGTCATATGACCGGAAGCAAAGAGATCATGACGGAGTTGGGACCAAATATAAATCAAGCATCCGTCTCCTATGGTGATAAATCAAAAGCGGAGGTAACGGGTCTCGGCAAGGTGGTAGTTGCAAAGGATATCACCCTTGTAAATGTCATGCTTGTCGAGTCCCTCGATTACAATCTTATGTCCGTTCGTGCACTTAATAAGATGAATTTTGATGTCCATTTTACTATTGATATGGTGGTACTCTTGAGGAGCAAGACTCTAAAGGTCATGTTCGTTGGGTATGTTGAAAATGAGTTGTTCGTGGTGGACTTTTCGGGGTCTACCAACACTCAAGCAATATGCCTATTCGGAAAGGCCGACGTGGGATGGTTGTGGCATCGCCGCTTGTCCCATGTCAACATGAGAACTTTGCAAAGTCTTCACAAGGGTGGCCACATTCTTGGACTAAAAGACAATGTTTCTTTTTCTAGAGATCGTCTTTGTAGGGCTTGTGTTGAAGGAAAGATGCATGATTCTCCCCATCCAAGCAAGACCATCATTTCATCAAAGAGGATATTGGAACTTCTTCATGTTGATCTCTTTGGTGCCGTGCCTCAACCAAGTCTTGGTGGGAAGAAATATTGTTTGGTGATTGTTGATGACTATTCAAGATTTACTTGGGTTTATTTCTTCAAGACGAAGGATGAGACCCAACAAGCCGTCATCGACTTTTCCAATATAGTTCAACGCCAATACAATGTCCCTATTTTGGTCATTAGGAGTGATAATGGCTCCGAGTTCAAGAACTACACCTTAAATGAGTTTCTTAGTGAAGAGGGGATTCGTCATCAATATTCCGCTGCATATACCCCTCAACAAAATGGTGTAGCCGAAAGGAAGAACCGGACTCTCATGGATATGGCAAGGTCTATGTTGGCGGAGTTTAAGTCTCCGCTATTTTTATGGGCCGAGGCTATCTCCACGGCGTGTCACTCATCTAACCGGCTATTCTTTCGAGTTGGCAAGAAGTTTACATCTTATGAGATGCTCACCGGCAACAAGCCCAATGTCTCCTACTACCGAGTATTTGGTTGTAAGTGTTTCTATAAGTACAAAAGTGTTCGTTTGTCTAAATTTGAATCTAAAGTTTTAGAGGGTGTTTTTGTTGGGTACGGTGCCGAATCTCACACCTATAGAGTCTATGACAAGACCGTTGGGAAAGTCATAGAATCTTGTGATGTGAGGTTCGATGAGAATGACGGCTCCCAAGTGGCGCAATTTCATGTTTGTGATGTAGATAATGAAGAGCCTCAAGATGCTATAAGAAGAATGGGCATTGGTTTCCATCGTCCCGTTGAGATTCATTACGAGTCTCCTCAAGCAAGTCCAAGCTCCATTCAAGTGGAGGCCTCTTCATCACAAGTAGAAACGGCGCCTATCATGGAAGCAAATGTTGCACCTACCCAAGAACAAGTTCAAGACCCTCCTCATGTTGACCAAGTTGCTATGCAAGAACCAAGTTCTCCTATTGTTGATGCTAGCCAAGGTCATGACCAAGATCAACCCTCTCCTTCATTTGTTGAAGATGTGCTTCAAGATGATCAAGGTCAACATTCCGGTCAAGACGGGGACACAAATGATCAAGATGATCAAGGATACCTCCAAGATGCATTGGAGATATCGAAGCCCGTCGTAAAGCAAGAATTGTAAAAGACTTCACAAGAAAGAGTCACTATCTAGAAAACATCCTTGGTGACCACAAGAAGGGTGTTACCGCAAGAAGGCAATTGGCAAACTTTAGTGAACATCAAGCTCATATTTCCATGGTGGAACCAAAGAAAGTGTTTGAAGCTCTTGAAGATCCGGATTGGTTAGAAGCTATGCATGATGAACTCAATAACTTCAAGCGCAATAAAGTGTGGAATCTAGTTGAGAAGCCAAAAGATTGCCGCAATGTTATAGGCACAAAGTGGATTTTCAAGAATAAGCAAGATGAGCATGGAATGGTTGTGAGGAACAAGGCAAGATTGGTTGCACAAGGGTACTCTCAAGTTGAAGGCATTGATTTTGGAGAGACTTATTGTCGTGGTGGTGTCACGGCAGATGCCATAGGATGGCTTAAGTTGGGGGCTCGCTGGGACGTTGGGGGATCCGGGGAGGGTGTGCGCGCTCAAGAAGCACGCATGAAGAACAACCAAGAACTCACAAGAACAAGCAAGAACAAGCCAAACCAAGAACAACCAAAGCACACCAAGATGTACCCTGCTTCGGGGCCCTCTTGAGGAGGTAACACCCCTACTGCAGCACTAGCCTACTCTCTTATATCTCAAAGGGAACAAGTACAAAGTGCTCCTCGAGCTGTATGAAGCAACAATGGTGAGAGCTCTAAGAGGAAGATGGAACAGGGGGAAATGAGGCCTCTCCTTCGTCGTCCCTCGCACTGGAGGATGTAGTGGTCTACTTATACACTAACCGGTTTACCTTTTTGCCCCTGGCCGGAGATGATAATGGCATTGCCAAGAGGAAAAGGACAAGCCTCTGCCCCCTGTCAATCCAACGGCCGGACTGTCAGGCCTATCTTGCCCCTTCGGGCAATGGCAGCTGTAGCCCACCGGGTCTAGGTCACATCCTCTTTCCCGAATTGGCCGAGTCAGCTCCTAGGTTGCTGCGCTCCCAGGAATCCCGTGGCTTGACCTGGCTGTCAAGTCCTAGCAGGCCTATCTTGCCTCTTCAGGCAATGGCAGGCGTAGCCCACCGGGTCTAGGCCATAGCCCCTTTCCCGAATTGGCCGAGTCAGCTCCTAGGTTGCTGCGCTCCCAGGAATCCCGTGTCTTCTGAGCCTCGGGCAGGAGGCCTGCAGGACCCGTGAACTTTACTGACATTACTCGGCCCCTGTGCATTATCCGACATTGCTGGTAAGCCGGGTTCTTCCAGGCAACCCGGCTAGCTGAGCCGGATCTCTTCCAGGCAACCCGGCTAGTTGAGCCGGATCTCTTCCTAGGCAACCCGGCTAGTCGAGCCGGGTCTCTTCCTCTGATCCGGCTAGACTTTGCCTGATGCCTCTTGGTCTCTTCCTGTCTTTAAACATGATCCGGTCCGAGTGATCCGGTTTGTGAGACCCGGATTGACTTTCCATTCCACCTCTTTGCCCTACCCGGGGGCAACTCCCCGACAGTAGTCCCCGAAGCTGGTGCGGTCCTACAGCCTCGGATGAAGGGCCGTAGCAGGTTAAAAACCAACGCCTTTAACCGAATTCCATATCACCCAATCCTGTCTCAGGATTTCCTGGGACACTTGGCAGGGAATCTCTGCACAAAGCCTCATAATCCGGGTCTCTGATTTGACATGTCACTGACAACATATTATCCGGATCCATCAGGTACTTGAGTGTTTTTGACTAAATGACCACGCCTCCTCGGTTTCTGTGCTGACCGGCACACTTGATCCGCACCACCGCTTCCAATTCTATGATCCACCGTGTGCTTGAAATACACGGCCACAGCTGCGACCGCAAAGTTTTGGTTCACACCTGATCCAGCGACACCCCGGAAACCGTGCGGTAGTGCGCCCGTTACCATCTAGGGGCTATATATAGGGGTGCGGGGTTCCTCTTCTTCTTCCCCGCACCTCCACTTCGAAATCTCCATCCGCACCATTACCGCCGGCGCGACCTGGCCCTTGCGACCTCGCAACGCCGGAGAAAACTCGCCGGAGCCGCGCACCGCGCCGCACACCGCCGTTTCTCCACCGCGCTTCTTCTTCGCCGCACCACAACCGTGAGTTCCTCTTCTTCCGGCCATGGCGACCTCGAGCGAGTTCTTCTTTCGCCGTGAACTTGCACTTGCTCTCCCTAGATTCTCTAGAAACGAGTCCATTGCCGCGCCTTAGTGCATTGCCTAGATCTCCTTTCTAGGTTTTGCGCTAGATTGCCCCAGATCGGCTTGCCACTTCATGAACCGTTCCACCTTATTTTTACTCGGGATTTCATCTCTATTTTACTGCTGCGGTAGATCTTTCGTAACCCTAGATCCTTACAAAAAGGTGTTTTTAGTTACTAGCCGAATCACTTCTCCGCAGTAATCGGGCAACTCTATCCGGGATATCCTTTACCGAATCCCTTAACAGCTGATTCGGCTAGACCATTATCCGACTTGCTCTGGATTTGAGATTCCACATCTTCTAACTCGGCTATCTCCGATTTCTTGCAGGACTGATTCGGATATGCCGAAGTTGCCCCCCGGCAGTTGGGAGGGTTCCGACGTTACAAACGACGACTTGGAATGGCTGCTGAGTACCCGGCGTATAACATCTAAAGTTATATGCCGAAAACCGGGGAAGGAACTCCAACCGGTCACCCAACCGGGTGAACGCGTTGTGTTTCTAGCACATTTCGAACGTGGATTCGGACTTCCAGCGAGTGACTTCTTCCGGAGATTCCTAGATTTCTTCGGCCTGCAGCCTCACCACCTTCCGGCTAACTCCTTTGTCTCCTTGTCGGCTTTTACCTCCTTTATGGAGGGATATCTCGGTCTCTGGCCGACTATCGAAACCTGGGCGAAGTACTTCCACCTCCGGAAACATACGATCCCGGGTAGTGACCCGAAGGTGATGACCGCCTGTGGTGCGTCCAGCATTACCCCGAGGACGGGCTCCATCTTTCCCCGGATTACTGGCCTGGACACTTGCAAGAAATGGCAAAGGTCCTTCTTCTACGTGAAGAGCGTTGAAGGCCATGATGCTCTCAACTTGCCCGAGTTCAGGATCGAGCCCCCCACCGCCGAACTGAACTTCAGATATGATCCGGCTGACGCTCTCGCGGAGCTTCAAATCGTACACCAAACTCTAGAGGATTTTCTGGAGAAGGGCCTGCTCTCGGACGATCTCCTCCGAGCCTTCGTCTCTCGCCGTGTCAGTCCTTTACAACAACGTCAGCACAAGATTTGCCATATGAGCGGTCTGCTAGATCCTACCCGGATCAGCAAACATGACCTCACCAGAGCTTCCGTCAGGAGACGGGTAAACGCTATTGCCTTCACCGAGATGTCGGATAAGTGGAAATGGGGCGTGGAGCCGTTCCACCGAGACGCACTTCCACCTCAGGTTAGTTCATCATCCCCGGATTAACCCATACTCCACCAAAATGCCATTGGACTAATCCGGATCTGCCTTGATTCTACTGCAGCTGTTCGACCGCCAGATCACCGAAGATGGAGATCTTTCCACCAAGGTGTGGGCACGGGACCGCAGCCCGCTGCGCGAAGGCGAAGAGGATGCGGATACGGACGATTATTTGCCGATTCCGCGCGCCAAGCCTATCCGCAAGGGTAAGCAACCGTCTATTTACAACCTTTCCGAGGATGAAGATGATGATTGCTGGATCCTGGATCCTATTGATCCCATTCCGATTTCATGGTCACCACCTTGTGTTCCAGCCAAACCGGATGCTCAAGGGACATCTCGGAAACACCCTGACGCGTCCGGATCAGATGCCCCTCCAGCCAAGAGAATGAAGAAAACTGTCTCCAAACCGAATCGGCTGAAGGCCATGCCTACTACCAAGGGGTAATGCCAATTTTATTTGCTTTCTTCTTTTATTACCCGAGTCATCTTTATCCGAGTTAACTGTTTTATTTTACTCTATGCAGTGACGTCCTTGTCACCGAACAAACCCATTCATCCATCCTTTCTCCCATTCCTCCACTGGATACGGCCATGGAGCACCAGTCTCCTAAAAAGGCTGCCACCTCTCCCGCGCGTGCCACAACTGCCAAAACTCCCCCGCCGGATCTCGTCCCAGAGTCGGTTATTGACCTGGAGAGTGAGGAAATCTCGGGTTCGACCCGAGATTCAACTTGGCCACGTCCTCTGAAGGAGTTGGAGAAGGAGAAAGCAAGACTTCGGCTAAGACATTGACTAAGCCGGATCCTCTCCCTACCGCCAAGGCTCTGAATCAAGAGCAGCAGAAGAAGAAGAAACTGCAGCAGCAGCAACCTCTCGAGAAGCAGCAGAAACAGAAACAGGAAGCATCTAAACCACCCCAGCAAGCGTCACAGAACCAACCTAAGCAGTCAGACCCTGCCAAGACCTCGAGCGCATCACCTCTGCCTAAGCCGACTCCGGTTTCTTTGGCACAACTCCAACAACCTCGGATAAGCAGATGGTCGCTAGCAAACCGGTTTCCGCCGCTCCATCAGTGACTCGGGTGCATGATCAGCTCTCTGAGGCGATTACTCGTGCCCGACTTAGCGGCCAGGTCTTGCCGAATCTCCGCACTCCGGGCGGCGACAAACTCGGCTCCGCAGAGGAATTTGTTAAGGCTTGGAACGCTGCGGACCTTGCCGAAGGCTCTTCTACAACAGCATCGCCACATCCGGCTGGGCCTAGCCGGATGTTTCAATCTCTACACTCTGTGCAGGCCTCGGTCACTGAAGCTAACCGGGTCTTCGAGGTAACAAAGCCGAATCTCGCTTTTAATTCACCATGATCACTCTACACTATCCCCAGTCCCCGAGATTCGGGTCGAATGACTGATACTCCTCGAGTAAGAAAGTCATCCGGCTTGAATCTCTAACATTTGATCATAGACTTTGTGCTAGCCAAACAAAAAATCGTGGGACTTCCAGTCCCCGAGTCTCTTTTCAAATTGATTCGGTCAACTTTCTTTTTTATTAATCTCGGGCCTCCAGTCCCCGAGATTCGTTTTGGCTTCACGCTGTTAGTCTCGGGTGCCAGTCCCCGAGACTCTTTTTACGCCATTAACTCCTCTTCTTTCAGGAAACCACAACTGCTCGCAGCCGGATCTTTAAACAGCTAGTCCTGCAGCACCAGGCCCTCCAAGCTTCCTTTGATGCGCAAAGTGAGGAGATGAAAAAGAAAGATCAGGAGCACAAGCGCGCTTTATCGGAGGAGAAGTCAGAAGTGACTCGGCTCCTGCGGGAGCTTGACCGAGTTGGAAAAGTGAAGGACAAGCTCAAAAAGACCGGGATACGCTGCAGAGGGAGAAAGACTCGATCCAGAAGGAGCGAGATACTTTCAAAGCCGGGATTGAGAAGCGGGCTGAATTGGACAAGAAAATCCAAACGCACGTTGCAGCCGCTGAGGCCGAAGCTCAAGCGGCGAAAGATGATCTGGCTGCTCACCAGGCGATCAGCGCGAAATGGCTTGCTGATCTCGCTATCCTCAATGAAGACATGGATCGTAAGCTTGCCGAATCCCTTCTTTCCCTTCTGCTCTTATCCGCCTCATAATTTTTATTCCTTCTCGTCTAACTCAGTGTTAGCTCATCTATATGTAGGAGAGTTTACCAGCATCCGGTTTCAAGCCGCCAAAGCTGTGAGAGATGCCCGAGCTGAGAGGGCTAAGATTGCTGGGGCTCCTCTGCCAGAGACGTGGGATATTGAAGACCACATTACTGCACTGAAAGCTCGGATTGCTCCTTTAAAGGAGTCCCACACTGCTCTGTTCAATGCTAGTCTCAAAGCCCACCAAGTTTGTTTCCTGAAGTTCGGCAAGCCCAGTCAGCGGACGAGCTAATCAAAGACCTGGATCAGGCAGAGACCCGGCTAAGGCAGTGGAGATCTTCGTCCGCCCGCGCTGGTGCTGACGCAGGTTTGCTATTCATCATGTCTTGGTATGAGCTCATTGATCTTGCCAAAGTGCGCTCCCTTCGCCAGGGTTCTTCATGGGCTTCAGATCCAGACCGGATCAAGATCCGTGAGGAAGCTGCTAACTTTATGGCCGAATTCGCCAACACCAAGCATCTTGATCTGCAAGCTCCGATCTACTCGGATGGGGAAGATCTGAAGAGGAGGAATCAGATGATGCCTCACTTGACGACTACGCCGAGTCTGAGGCCGACTCTGGTGATTCGGCTGACTTCGCCGAACAACCTGCAGCTTGCGACTCGGCCAAGACCTCCAAGATGCCAGCCAGTGATTCGGCTGACACTGCCGAACAAGCTGTAATCCAAACTTCCAAGACGCCATCCACTGATTCGGCTAAGGCCACAGAGCAAATCACCGCCAAGACGTCAGTTGATCCGGATGCTTCCGAATCTGCCAAGCCCTCAAGCTCTCCGTCCAAAGTCATTCCTGCAAGTGAGGACCCTATCTCAACCGAGGTTCCTCCATCATCCGAGTCCATCCCTGCAACCGAGACGCCTGCAGCCTAGGCTTCGTCCTGATTTATCTTAATGAAAAAACGTTAAATCCCCGGTATGCCGGGAGCAGATGTAATATACAATTTTAAGTTCCTTCGAGACTATTTCTATTTTGCTTAACGTGATCCGGACCAGGTTTATGTTGGATCATTTTAAACCGAGTCCCCGAGTGTGTTTTCTTGTTTACTATTTTTACCGGATCTTTGCTCTTGTCTACCTTTTAGGTGTTTGACAGTCGAGTCACAAGATAGGAAACATAGCATACAATACTTGAACATTCGAGTTTTGGTTTAGAATCATCTAACATAAACAAGAAAGAAATAACAGGGGTTAGTAAACGACATGTGCCGAATCGGTTTCGGACCGAGTCCCCGAGTCCATTTTCATGTTTCCCATATTCTCCACCTCTGCTCTTGACTACCATTTTGGTGTTTGTCAGTCGAGTCACGAGATCAACAACACAGCATACATTACTTGAATTTTTGGGACGAAGTTCAAAACAATTCGACACATGAACGGTATGGACAAAACAGTAGTAAAAAACACATGCATAAGAACAAGGCAGTCCCCGAGTCCAGACTCGGATTGCCGAAATTTCATTCATGATAAACTGAGATACATACATTGCACCCTTAAGAGTAAAAGGGTCGAAGCAGAGCTACATTCCAGGGTCGCTTGGTTTCCTCTCCGGGTCTGTCCAGGCCATCCTTCCTTTGTTCCTGTGCATCTACAAGGTAGTACGAGTCATTGTGCATAGCCTTGCTCACAATGAATGGTCCCTCCCATGGAGGTGATAACTTATGTCGACCCTTGCTACGCTGCACCAGCCTTAGTACTAGATCTCCTTCATGAAATACACGAGGGCTGATCTTCCGACTATGATAACGTCGGAGACCCTGCTGATATACTGCTGTCCGAGACAGGGCCAATTCCCTTGCTTCCTCTAGCAGATCCACTGCATCTTCCCGAGCCTCTTTTGCCTCGGTTTCCGTATACATTGTCACCCTTGGTGCATCATATTCTATGTCAGTGGGTAGCACTGCTTCTGCCCCATATACCAGAAAAAATGGCGTATAGCCAGTTGACCTATTCGGCGTGGTCCTTAGACCCCATAGTACTGATGGTATTTCATCTATCCAGCACCCCGGAGTCTTTACCAGGGGTTCTATTAACCGGGCTTTTATCCCAGCTAATACCAACGCATTTGATCTTTCCACCTGTCCATTGGACTCTGGGTGTGCCACTGAGGCTATATCTAACCGGATCCCCTTATTCATGCAGAATCGGGCAAACTCTCCCACAGCAAAGTTCGTGCCATTATCCGAGATGATGCTGTGGGGGTAACCGTATCTCAAAATGATTTCTTTCAGGAAAGTTACAGCCGAATGACCATCCACTTTCCGGATCGGTTTTACCTCTATCCACTTGGTGAACTTATCCACCATCACCAGCATATGTGTCATGTTGCCCCTAGCCGGCTTGAATTCTCCCACCATATCCAAACACCATACAGCAAACGGCCAAGTGATAGGTATTGTTTTGAGCGCCGATGCGGGTAGGTGTGTCTGCTTGGCAAACCTTTGGCATCCTTCACATTTTCGGACTATGTCCTCTGCATCTGCATGAGCAGTGGGCCAGTAAAACCCATGCCGGAATACTTTAGCCACCAGGGCTCTTGTACTGCAATGATGCCCACATTCTCCTTGATGTATCTCCAGGAGCATCTCCTTGCCCTCGGCTGGCTCCACGCAACGTTGTAGCACCTCGGTTGCACTCCTTTTGTATAACTCCTTATTTATGATGGTGTAACCCTTGGACCTCCTCTGCACTCGCCTAGCTTCGGTTTCATCTTGGCAAACTCCCCTCCGACATGAACTTCATGATTTCTTCAGCCCATTCCGGTACTGGATGTAAAGGGAATAAGTGTTCATCTATTTCCACTGGTTCGGCCGCCATTATCTCTTCTATCAGCCTTTGTCCATTCCCTAAGATTCGGTTAGCACCATCTTCCTCTCTTCCCCTTTTTCCTAAGATTAGAGTAGCATTACCCGAGTCTCGGTTCGCAGTCCCCGAGTCTCGCCATGCAGTCCCCGGGTCCTCCCAAATGTACCCGACATCAACATTCATAGGAACAGCTTCAGATTCTTGCTTCGGGATAAAAATCGACTCGGAATCAGGTGAAGGTTTGATTGAAGGGATCCTTAGGTGATTCAAGGATATCCCGGGTGGGATTGCATCCCTAGACGACCCGAGTTTTGACAAGATATCAGCAGCTTCGTTCTCCAGCCGAGGTATGTGCTTGTACTCGCAACCTTCAAAAAACCCTGAAATTTTCTGGACATGAAATCGATATAGTGCCATATTGGCATCCAGGGCATCCCAATTTCCAGAAGACTGCTGCACCACTAAATCTGAATCACCAAAACATTCTATCCGGCGGATGCCGATGTCCTTAGCCACATTAAGCCCATGGATCAGTGCCTCATATTCGGCCACATTGTTTGATGCTGAAAAATGAATCTGCAATACATATCGCAACTGATCTTGCTTTGGTGATGTGAGTACTATCCCAGCACCCAGTCCGATTTTGGTTTTGGAGCCATCAAAGTGCAACTTCCAGTAATTGTAATCCGGCTTGGGTGGTTCATATTGCATCTCTGCCCAGTCACAAAGGAAATCCGGTAAAGCTTGAGACTTGATAGCATCTCTTCTCTCATAATGCGGGGTGTAAGGAGACACTTCTATTGCCCATTTGGCAACTCGGCCAGTCGCATCTTTGCACCCAATGATCTCCGAGATTGGAGCTTCGCATACAACGGTGATCGGATGCTCCTGGAAGTAATGTTTCAACTTCTTGGCCGCCAGGTATACACCATATGTCATTTTTTGGTAGTGAGGATAATTTTGCTTTGAGGTTGAGATCACCTCGCTTAAATAGTACACCGGTCTTTGCACGGATCTACCCTCCTCATCTCGCTCTACCACTATAACCACACTTACGACTCGGTTAGTGGCCGCAATGTAAAGTAACATTGGTTCATTCGGCAAAGGTGACGCCAGAATTGGTGCAGTGGACAACATCTTTTTTAATTCATTGAAAGCCGAATCTGCTTGCGGGGTCCACGTGAACCCGGTGCTCTTTCTCATCAATTGATATAAGGGCAAGGCTTTTTCTCCTAGCCGACTCACAAATCGACTTAGCGAGGCTAGACACCCGGTAAATTTTTGTACATCTTTTAGACATTTAGGCAATTTCATGTTTTCTATGGCCCGGATCTTAGCCGGATTCACTTCGATACCTCGGCTCGATACAAGGAAACCGAGCAACTTTCCAGCTGGGACCCCAAAGGTGCACTTATCCGGATTCAATTTCAACCGGTACTTTCTCAAGTTTACAAATGTTTCCTCGAGATCCTCGAGGAGAGTACGTTTTTCTTTAGTTTTGATGACAATATCATCGACATACACCTGCACATTTTTGCCCATTTGAGATTGTAAGCACTTCTGCATACATCTCTGATAAGTTGCACCGGCATTTCTCAAACCGAAACACATGACACGATAGCAATACGCCCCATACGGGGTAATAAAAGCAGTCTTTATTTGATCTTTGGGGTTCAGTGGTATCTGGTGAAAACCAGAGTACGCATCAATAAAAGACAACAACTCACACCCAGCAGTAGAATCGATCACTTGATCAATCCGAGGTAAAGGAAACGGATCCTTCGGGCACGCCTTGTTCAGGTTGGTGAAGTCGATGCACATACGCCACACCTTGACCACCGCTGGTTCATCCTTCTTCTTCTCTACCAGAACCGGATTGGATATCCAGTCTGGATGCAACACCTCCATAATGAATCCGGCTGCAAGTAGCTTAGCCAGCTCATCAAGCACCACTTTTCTTCGGTCATCTGAAAGACGACGAGTCGGTTGCCTCACCGGCTTCACCTCCGGCCGGACAAATAAAGAGTGCTCTGCCAACTCCCTCGGAACACCAGGCAGGTCCTTAGCCGACCATGCGAAGATATCCCGATTCTCACGGAGGAAGTGACAGAGCGCGCTTTCCTATTTCTCGCCCAACCCGGCACCAATGATGGCCATGCGCTCCGGATTCTCCGGGTCAATGGGGATCTTCTTTGTCTCCTTGGGCACCTCAAATGTTGCACCTGCATCCGGATTGGTCATGGCCAGCACACCGAGCTGAGCTGACTTTGCCATTGCCACTACTTCATGCATCTTGCTCTTCTCCGCCTGGATCACCAACGACTCGGCTAAGGTGGAACCAACCGTGGCACACTGTATGGCCTTCTTGTAATCTCCCACAACGGTGATGATACCATTTGGGCCAGGCATCTTCATCTTGAGGTAGGCAACATGAGTGGATATCATGAACTTGGCTAATGCCGGCCTGCCGAGCAGAGCATGGTATGGGCTCTCCAAGTCTACCACCTCGAATTCGAGACTCTCCAGTCTGTGATTGTCCTTGGTACCAAACAGCACATCCACCCAGATCTTTCCCATTGGGGAACAAGACACCCCGGGTACTATACCATGGAAGGTGCAACTGCTCTGCTGCAGCTGATTCGGCGAATAACCCAACTTGACCATTGTGTCCCGATACATGATGTTTATAGCACTGCCATTGTCAACCAAGACTCGAGTGAATTTCACATTAATCTTTGGTCCAACCAAAGTCGGATCCACCACCAGTGCGTAGTTTCCTGGGCTTGGCATAACCCTGGGATTATCAGCCCTACTCCAAGTGATCTCCTGCTCGGACCAGTTCAGGTATTTTGGTACTGCTGGTGTGACTGCATTCACCTCCTTCGCCCTTCGTAGCTGACTTTTTTGTCAGTTGGCTCGGTCACAAAAACCACATAGCTTTGATGAGCTTCCTTGTAATCATTTCCGGGGTATCCACCTTGCCGACTTGGACCTGCATTGTTGTTGCCTCCCATATTTACCAGGTTAACCGGCTTTGTGGCTGCCGGCCTTGGAGCTCCTTCGTTCACCGGGGTTGCATTGGCTCCGGATAAAGGCGTATTTGGCCTGAAATTCGGTCTAGGAGCACCTCTCTGAGGTGGCCCTCTCTGACCTTCCGCCTGGATGCGATGATGCCAGCTACAATTCCGAGTTGAATGATTGGCCGGCTTGCGTGGGTCTGTTGTGTGATAACGGCAAGGCCCATCTATCATTGCCTCAAAAGTTAAAGGTGGACTCGGTCCATCCCACACTTTCTTTGCCAAGCACCTTGATTCGGCCTCCAAGCTGGACCCTCATTTTTTGGTCTCTGGCTATCAGGATGATCCATATTTACTGCAGCAACCTGGTCTGAGCCGTATCTGTAATCCGGATCTCTCCTTTTATAACCGAACTCATGTCGGTCACTGGGCCTCAATGGTCCTGTTCGGTTGTTGACCGGTTGCCTCCTGCTAGTTCCCACCGCATCCAACGCTGGCTGCGTCGGATCGCCAAGAGCATATGTATCTGCTATCCGGATCATTTCAGCCAGTGTCTTTGGCATATCTCTCTGGAGCTTCTGCCAAAGCGGGGTGCCATGTCGGCAACCCTGCGCAAACCAAGAAATGGCCTGCTCCTCCACAACACCTTCACAAGAATTGCGAATGTTGCTCCACCGAGTCAAAAATTCTCGGTCTGTCTCCCGCTCTTCCTGTCTGCACGCAGACAAGAGCTGAGGTCGGTTTGGCCTCTTGTACGTGCTGGAGAAATTGCTGTAAAAAGCCTGTTCCAATCCATCCAAGAATTGATACTGCCCTCTGGCAAATTATTCAGCCAAATCCGGGCTGGCCCTTCCAACATATGCGGGAGATACCGGACCGCCCATCGGCGATTGCCCCCCGCAATGTGCACCGAGGATACATAGTCTATCAGCCAATCCTGCGGCTTGGTGCTGCCGTTATACGGCTTTGTGATTCGGCCAAGCTGAAACAACGGCACATTCGGCTCGTTCATGATCCTAGGCCCAAAGCAGGAGGACCTGGTGGGCCTTGCTCTTCCAGCCTCTCGGACTGATAAATCCTATCCAACCTGAGACGCTGATCATCCGGAGCCAATGTCCGAGGTCCCAGCCTGGACGCAAGTGCATTATCATACGTTTGGTATCCGGCTCGCGCCATAGCCGAATTACCATCATCATAGTGGTAGCCCGCCTGGCCACCACCTTGTTGCTGCGCTTGCACCATCACTTGCTGCTCCTGCCGGGGTTGATTCTGCCCAGGAGGACGAGGTGGTTGACCTCGGCCAGCCGAATTGCCCCTTCCGGCTCCCGGATTGCCTTGACCGCCATTGTTTCTGCTCTGGCCACCTCTTCCTTGTGCCGCTAGTTGCTTGCCGGCATACTCGGCATCATAGGCCTGCAGCTGCTTGCTCTTGCCCGAATTCACGCTCTGAGCCCGGTCAACTCCGACATGTGGAGATGACGCTTGCCCCTTGGATCTCTGGCTAACAGCCTTAGCCGACACTACCACTCGAGAACCACCAGCGTCCGGATTAGCTTTCCGAAAAGCCTCATTCTGCCGGTTACACACATCAACCAGCTCATTGACTCTTTCTGCCTGCTTGCGCCAAGCATCCCCGGTTAAAGTGGTCAACTCGGCTCGCGCTGCCGCTGCAGCCCTAAGATTCTTGGCCGGGGAGCTATACACCGGCTTGCCTGTACCCGATCTATGACTAGTAGCCTTACTCGAGCTCGATCTTGCGGCTCTAGCTAACTCGTCATTGAGGTCCTTACCCCTGTTGCGCAAGTCAACTCTCTTGCGTGGGTGAGGCGCTACTGGAGTGAAACCATCGGTGATACCATTGGCAGCATTGTACTCTCTCATGTCTCTATCAAATGCTTGCCTAGACTCTACCACCAACCGGGCTTCTCTTTGCAACCTCAGGCGCTCTGCCTCTAACTGAGCTATAGTAAGCTCTACATTTGCCCCGGGCGCCACTGGCCGAGCCAACTTTTCGAGGACATCCTCTAAGGGAGCCTCCATACTTGACATGCCAAGTGGGCCAACCGGATCTGGTTTCTCCTTTGGGAATTTCGCCGTCCGAGTCGGCTTGTCAACCGGATCGGTTGGTGTGATCAGCTCCTCGGGTATGCTGTTGCCGGCATCTCCTTTGCCAGCTCCAGCACTTGCTCCGGTCATCATCACTTCCACGCTACTCCCGGGGCGAGCGCTACGCCGTCCGAGAGCTGCGCGGTGAGAAGGAGGATCCTCGGCCACGAGCACCTGCGCCGGGTACTCGCGGACAAGCTCGGTGGTGACGTAGGTGAGGAAGCTGCCGAACTGGATGAAGTGTCCATCCACAGGGAGTGGTCCTCCCGCGAAGCAGCCGGCGTTGTCGCTGATGAAGGTGAACCCGCCGTAGTTGCAGACGAGCCCTGACCGCACTCGCACGCCGGAGCTGGTGACGGAACCCGTCCGGATGGAAACCCCAACCAACGCCACTGCTTGCCCCACGGTGGGCGCCAACTGTCGTGGTGGTGTCACGGCAGATGCCATAGGATGGCTTAAGTTGGGGGCTCGCTGGGACGTTGGGGGATCCGGGGAGGGTGTGCGCGCTCAAGAAGCACGCATGAAGAACAACCAAGAACTCACAAGAACAAGCAAGAACAAGCCAAACCAAGAACAACCAAAGCACACCAAGATGTACCCTGCTTCGGGGCCCTCTTGAGGAGGTAACACCCCTACTGCAGCACTAGCCTACTCTCTTATATCTCAAAGGGAACAAGTACAAAGTGCTCCTCGAGCTGTATGAAGCAACAATGGTGAGAGCTCTAAGAGGAAGATGGAACAGGGGGAAATGAGGCCTCTCCTTCGTCGTCCCTCGCACTGGAGGATGTAGTGGTCTACTTATACACTAACCGGTTTACCTTTTTGCCCCTGGCCGGAGATGATAATGGCATTGCCAAGAGGAAAAGGACAAGCCTCTGCCCCTGTCAATCCAACGGCCGGACTGTCAGGCCTATCTTGCCCCTTCGGGCAATGGCAGCTGTAGCCCACCGGGTCTAGGTCACATCCTCTTTCCCGAATTGGCCGAGTCAGCTCCTAGGTTGCTGCGCTCCCAGGAATCCCGTGGCTTGACCTGGCTGTCAAGTCCTAGCAGGCCTATCTTGCCTCTTCAGGCAATGGCAGGCGTAGCCCACCGGGTCTAGGCCATAGCCCCTTTCCCGAATTGGCCGAGTCAGCTCCTAGGTTGCTGCGCTCCCAGGAATCCCGTGTCTTCTGAGCCTCGGGCAGGAGGCCTGCAGGACCCGTGAACTTTACTGACATTACTCGGCCCCTGTGCATTATCCGACATTACTGGTAAGCCGGGTTCTTCCAGGCAACCCGGCTAGCTGAGCCGGATCTCTTCCAGGCAACCCGGCTAGTTGAGCCGGATCTCTTCCTAGGCAACCCGGCTAGTCGAGCCGGGTCTCTTCCTCTGATCCGGCTAGACTTTGCCTGATGCCTCTTGGTCTCTTCCTGTCTTTGAACATGATTCGGTCCGAGTGATCCGGTTTGTGAGACCCGGATTGACTTTCCATTCCACCTCTTTGCCCTACCCGGGGGCAACTCCCGACACTTATGCACCCGTGGCTCGCCTTGAGTCCATCCGTATCCTTCTTGCATATGCATCACATCATAACTTTAAATTGCAACAAATGGATGTGAAAAGTGCTTTTCTTAATGGTCCTTTAAAGGAGTTGGTATATGTTAAGCAACCACCGGGTTTCGAGGACTCTAAATTCCTAACCATGTCTACAAGCTTGATAAGGCGCTCTATGGTCTCAAACAAGCACCTCGTGCTTGGTATGAGCACCTAAGAGAGGTATTGCTAGACCGTGGATTTGAATTGGGGCAAATCGATCCCATTCTTTTTACCAAGAGGGTTAAAGGGGAGCTTTTCATATGCCAACTTTATGTTGATGATATTATATTTGGCTCATCTAACAAAGCTTTCAATGATGAATTTTCAAAGCTTATGACCGATAGGTTCGAGATGTCTATGATGGGCGAGTTGAAGTTCTTTCTCGGTTTTGAGATCAAGCAATTGAATGAAGGGACTTTCATCTCTCAAACCAATTATACCCAAGACATGCTCAAGAGGTTCAATATGCACAATGCTAAGGGCAAGCGGTTTCCCATGGACACCAAATGCCATCTTGAACTTAACCCCGACGGTATCGATGTGTGGCAAAAACTTTATCGTTCTATGATTGGTTCTTTGCTTTATCTTTGTGCATCTAGACCTGATATTGTGTTGAGTGTAGGGGTGTGTGCAAGGTATCAAGCCGCTCCTAAAGAAAGCCACATGGTGGCGGTCAATAGAATCTTTTGATATTTGTATGATACCCCAAGGTTTGGTTTGTGGTACCCAAAGGGCACTAATTTCTCTCTTGCCGGGTACACGGATTCGGATTGGGCCGGTTGCAAGGATGATAGGAAATCAACTTCCGGGGCATGCCAATTTCTTGGTAGGTCCTTGGTGAGTTGGTCTTCTAAGAAGCAAAATTGTATATCTCTATCTTCCGCCGAAGCCGAGTATGTGGCGGCCGCTAGTGCTTGCACTCAATTGTTATGGATGAGGCAAACTTTAAAGGAATACGGTGTCAATTGTGACAAAGCGCCTCTTTTATGTGACAATGAAAGTGCTATCAAGATTGGCCACAATCCGGTGCAACACTCAAGAACGAAGCATATTGAGATTCGTCATCATTTTATTCGGGATCATATTGCTCGTGGTGATATTGAGCTTGGCTATATTCCAACCAAAGATCAACTAGCCGACATATTCACGAAGCCACTTGATGAAGCAAGATTCACCTTCTTGAGGCATGAGCTAAATATCGTGGATTCTAGGAGCTTGACTTGACCATCTTGCATACACTCCTATATTTTGCCTATCTATTTGGTTTAGGTGTAGGCATGGACATAGGGGGAGTGCGGTCCTAATCCATTGGACTATCCCTCCCCCCATTATGCCGACATTAAGAAATCATTTGCTTATCCTATTCGTTTCTATGAATTGTGAGCTTCAATGATGAGTAGTGGCCGTGAACCCAAGATATATCTTCGCGGTGTCACACCACACACTCATATATGGTGGCCTAGGCCACCGCCCTCTTCTCCTTGAAGAGTTGGTTCTTCCGTGAGTTGTTGATGCATATTCGTTGTTTAGCATCGTTTGAATCATCCAATGTTGCTTATTTGGAGTTTTTATCTTTTCCATTGGATGTGTGAAGTTTTTCTCCATGTTTCGCATCTCCCCGGATTACTCAAAGGTTGCTCATTGGATTTTCTTGAAGACGGATTTCTAGGCAGTGATATTCTTGAAAATGCAAGGTGTTCGGAAGCTCAAAGCTCGTCAAAGTTCAGAAAGTGGAAGAGGTTCGGAGGCGTTTCTGCGCTCAGGCCGGCCACCAACCCGGCCCAGGCCGGTCTCAGGGCCGGACCCCTCGGGTTGTGGACCGGCCTCCCGCCCGGTTTTGGCCGGCCTCAGGGCTGGTTCTCTCGGGCTGTTGCCCGGCCGTCCGCCCGGCCTAGGCCGGTGCCAGGGCCGGTTCCCACGGGTCCTTGCCCGGCCTCCCGCCCGGCCGAGGCCGGCTCCAGGGCCGGCGCGTCCTCGTTCCTTATATCGCGTGGAGCCTCCTGCCCGAACAGTTTTTCTTCATCTTCCACCTCGTGACTCCCCTCCATGGCCGGCTCCTCCCCCACCTAGAGCTCCTCCACCCTCCCCACTCCATTTGAGCCCCTCCCCACCCCTTCCTCTCCACAGATCTGAAGGGGATTCCCCGATCTTCCACCCCATCCATCTAGTTTCTCCTTTGGTGGCTGTGTTAGGGAGATCTCCTCCGGTGTTGGTGGTTCTTTAAGATCTCTCAAGGTTGAAGATGGACCAATGGGATGATGAGTGGGAAGAGGAGGTTCCTCAATCTAGCAGGGACGGCAAGTCCAGCAAGACCTTTGATGGGCTGGAGGACATTGTTGATGATCTCAATGCGGGCTATTCCTCCATGCCCAAGGCCAAGAAACTCAAGAAAACTGCTAGGGTCAAGGGTTCTACAAGCAAGAAACTCAAGAAATCTGCTCCGCCTCCTGTCAATTCCGCGGAACCGGTACGTGCATCTTGGGCCAAGGTGAAACCTAGTGAATTCAAGAAAGATCGTTTGTCTTTCAACCCTTATATCTTTGGTCAGTCCACATGCCTAGATGATAGTAGATTCTATTGCAAGATGCATCAGCAAATCTTTCATCAATGCATTGAAATAAAAAAGAATGCTCATGTTCCCGTGGATTATTTCAACCTTGCCCAAGCTAGAGATACATGGCCTGATGTGATGGATATGATGGATTTTCATCAAATCTCTAAGCTCATGACTGTTAGCACTCCATATTCTCCTGCTTTGCTTCATCAATTTTATGCTACCGTTGTTTTCACCACTGAGCATGGTAAGAGGTCTTTGACATGGATGAGTGCAGATACTGTGTGTTCAACAACTTTGGCCGAGTTTGGGGCACTGTTTGGCCTTGAGGAATTGCCCGTTGCACCTTGCTATGTTCGTCTCCATCTCTCTAAGCTCATTCCAGCTGAGACGGGGATTCGTCATTGTTATCCTCCTCAGGGCGGCCTTCGTGGGAAGATTCCCCACACAGTTCATATGTATCCTTACTGTAGGGTTGTTCACAAAATCTTGAGAAACTTTCTTGCCATCAAGTTTGGGGAGAAGGGTTTGGTTCGTGACCGGATGGTCAATTGTCTTCATCACATCTATGATCTTTATCTCAGGAGGAAGCAAATTGATGTGCTTGATTATCTTTGGAACGAGATGCAAGTTGTGGTTGTCAAAGGCAAGGTTCCCTGTTATGGTCCGCTTCTGCAGACTCTCTTTAACACCAAGTTGCCTGATGAGGTGGTTAGTCAGTATGAGTTGTTTCATCCTGAAATGGTGGTCTTCGTTCTATGCCCGAGGGTGATCCTGTTTGGCCGCCTCCTAGTGATGCTCCTGAGGGAGATTCTGATGAAGAAGATGATGATGAGGAGAAGAAAGGTGGCTTAGTTCAAGCTCTCAAAAGGATGAACTGCTTCTTTGCGCACAAACGCAAATCCGAGTACAAGGCTTATCACAAGCAGAAGGTCTACAACCGAAATCAACGTGCCATCATGACCCAGCTTAATTGTCGTGGGGTAGATAGCACGGCAGATGCTACCTTGGGGTAGCTTGAGATGATGGGCAAGGCGACTCTGGTATCTGGGAGATTGTTTAGCACTGCAGGGACAAAGGGTTTACCCAGGTTCGGCCTCTCCATTGGAGATAAATACCTACTTCCTGCTATCTTATTATTGATCTCGATCTCGATAACCCGGCTACGACAACAGAGCCAGATCTCGATCTAGGTTTCAAGGTTGGGGTATTTCTCTCGATGGTTCTCTCGCCTAAGCTTGGATCGTAAAGTTCTGTCTAACTAGGGCACAAGGACCAGTTTATATAGATGACCGGGTCTCCTGGCGCTTTACAAGATGAATCCGGGTTCTACCCAGACTCGGAGTCCTACTCTAGCTCTTCTGGCCTTCGTGTCCTCCAAGTCCTGAACCGCCTCTGGTCTTCTAGAATCTTTCCTTCCTGAACCGGGTTACCGCCAAACCTACCGGCCCAGCAACATAACCCGGCCCATGCTGATGGTTAGCTGGCCTGGCCGGGCCTCCTGCCTGGCGGGTCACGCTTCCCTCTTCATGGGCCTACCGGGTTATTATCCCCCCATCAGTAGCCCCCAGATTAACCTGGTTGCCAGGTTGGCATGCTCTGCTTCTATTCTTGAATATTGCTTCTTTGAGCAGAACTGTTATCCTGGCCAGCCGGGTTAATCACCTGAAATATAAAATAACACACAACTGATTAAATACCAGAACACGTCTCTTTTCTCCTTAGCTTGGCCAATCCTTTTTGGCGGCTTAGAACGTAACCCGGCTCAGATATACCGGGTTCACACTTTCCCGGGTTTCACTTTCAACACTTAGCGAAAATTGTCACCCAACTGTAAATCCGTCCTCAATCCATCTCAATCGTGATCTTATCAATTAATATCCCGTAATTATCTCATTCTGTTTGTCGTTGACTTTTGGTCAAAGATCCTTATCCCTTCACTTTTACCACAACACCCCTAGGGTTTTTACTGCGCCTATAAATAGAAGACCAAGCGTTCACCGCGGTCACTTTCCCCATTCACTCGTGTTCATCTCCTTCCTCGCGCCCGCACTGTAGCACCGCAAGTTCAATCTCCAATCGAGCCTCCCAATCTCCGCAAGAAGATCCACAGGTACGATTCTCCCTCTCATCCGTGCTCCGCACTCGATTCCACTCTGAATCTCGCCCAGATTTACTTCGCATTTTCTCTCCGCACATCCGCATCTAGAGCTAGGGTTTCTCATCGCCATTGTTGCAACCAGGGAACCTCGAAGCTCCACAGCCATGGTGAAGGATAAGGTGAAGGCTGGGGGTCCCCGTGGCGCGAAGAAACTCGCGAAGAAACCTCCCAGCTCCCACGCTGGGGGATCTGGCTCCGCCGCCCCCGCTGCTGCTCAGGTCAACTGGACCAAATCTACTGTGACCAATCTGATGCTGCAAGAGTACGTGAACTGCGGCGAGCTTCCTCCCAAAACAGAGATCAGCTGGCGTGCTGCTGGGAAGAAATCCGCCCCAGCCCAAAAGAAGGTGAAGTAGTTGTTTTCCTCGATCATGTACAGCGCGGTCTTCGCCCCCCCGGCTCTCTGTTTTTCCGCCGGGTCTTGAAATACTACGGCCTTAGGCCCCAAGACATTGCACCCAACTCCATGCTAACATCAGCAATTTTGTTGTGTTTGTGAGGACTATCTGCAAATGGCTCCAAGCCTCGAACTTTTTCTTGAATTTTTCTACTGCAACCCATCTCGCAAGGACCAAGTAGTCCCATATGGTGGAGTTGCAATCCAGCGCCGCAGGGAATGCGATTTCCCGGCTCTTCTTTTAGCCAGCCATCCCAAGGGGTGGCAAAACACATATTTTTATTGCAAGGACACCTCACCCGAGTCTGACGACGCCCGTTACCCGGCTTTCCGGAACTCGGGCTTGACATATGAAGCGAAGATGAACAGCTACGCGATGATGCTGAGCGGGTCAAGCTCGAGCCCACACTTCGCCGGGCCAGAGCCTTACTCGCCCATGGCCTCAAAGGCACGGACCTCGTCAAGTGCTGGATTGGCTGGTTTATCCAACCACTCAGCATCAGGACCCGGCTTTTTGCCAATACACTGGTGAAACCACAGATAGCATGCGTTATTCTGAGATGACGCTGACTGATGATCAGATTGTGAAGAATGCCAAGAGATTGCTTGGCGAAAAGAAAGATGCCATTGCACTGGACGGGCTTGCCCCATTTAGTGCTAAGAACAAACCCTCCACGGTAAAAACCAATCCTTGATCATTTATACTAACTTTAACCCGGTAACCTCATCCATAGAATGTTACTTTAACTGCTTTTTCTCAGGACTCCAAGTGGTGGAGCGTGGATTTTACTCCTACATCCTCTCCTGATGGGGAGGACACAGAAAGTGACGAAGATGAAGAAGAAGAAGAAGAAGAAGGTGAGCTAGACTCTGTAGGCCGGCTCTTCCTCCAATTGATTAACAACGAAGTCCCCAACAAGGACACTTCTACTGATAACCCGGCAAATCTTATTCCAGGCCCTACTGACCCGGCTTCTGACATAACGCCGGGTCCCCAAACTGCTGCACCTCCTACGCAAAAGAGGACCCGGGCCACCATTGCTAAGGTACCATATTTTAGCTTCTCAATTTTCATGATGAACTCATCTCAAACCCAAGCATAAACACAGGAAAAGGAAGCTGAGAAGGAGGCTGAGGCGAACAAGAGGCGCCGAACCCGATCTTCTACAAGCCACACTTCCCTGAGCCCAGGTATCCCTCAATGCTCTTTATCAAGCTGGGCCAAATCCATCCAGAAGACGCCCAGCAAACAATACCCTTTAGCTGGCAAGATCCGGGTCGCTAAACCATCTCGTTTGTCAGATTCCTCCTCGGATGGTGTTAGCACACCCGAGGATTTCCATATAAATGCCGGGTTAGAAATATTCTACACACCTTTTCCATACCTCCATATTTTACTGCTCTCTTTTTTGTTTTACTAAATCACTATCTTGTTCCAGTGCCCGAGCTTTTGCGGATGAAGACCCGGAGTCTCCTCCTCCAGCAACAACAGAGCCTTCTCCTATGGAGGCACATACTGAAGAACCGGTGGATAGAGACGAGCCAATGGAGCATGCAACTCCCGTGTCTTCTCCAAAAAATACAGTTGATCCTGTGCCAGAACCCTCCCCAGCTACTCACTCCCGGGTTAGGCTCTGGGACTAAAGAAGATGAAGTACAGGTTACTGGGACCCGGCACGTTCCAGTGCAAGGTGCTCCCGAAACTCTTGCCAAAGTGCCAGCTCCAGATGCTAACCCGGCGTCTCCTGCCAAGGGAAAGAACCCGGCTCCTTCATCTGATTTGCCGGCTCTGGGTGCCATGTCCGTCCCAGCCCTCTGCGATGAGTATTTCTCTCGCCTTGCTCAACACAAGAACCTGGAGACTGAACTGGTCGCCCTGATTCAGAAACGATATCAGGTACACACTTCACTCTTGCCTTTACATTTTCTTGCCTAACTATATCCTGAGTAGCCCCCAAGCTCTAAGTTCATCACTTGTTGATGAGCTTGGTGCTTATAATATGAATTTCTCTGGTAAAAACTTCAATCCTGTAGCCCCCAAGGCCCGGATTGTCTGTTTACAGCAACCTGGGACTAAAAACTTCCATCATTTAAAACTTGCCAACTTTCACATCAAAACTTTGAACACTGTAGCCCCCAAGTGCCGGGTTGTGTGCCTGCAGCAACCTGGGACTTCTTTATTACATTGAAAATTTTAACTTCAAACTGAGTAGCCCCCAAGTGCCGGGTTAGCTGTCCACAGCTACCTGGGACTAACACTTAGAAAATTTCAGACTTTTTGCGCATGTAGCCCCCAAGTTCCGGGTTAACTTGCCTGCGATAACCTGGGACTAACATACTCTTGTGTTTTAACAGGAAGATCACGCCAAAGCCGAGGCAGAAATCACCCGGCTCAAGGGTGTTGCTAAAGATGAATCTGAAACCCGGCTGACCCAGGCTGAACAACTGCAAACCCTGGAGAAAAATATCACAGATCTAACCCAGGAAAACTCTGATCTCAAGAAAGAACTGGAGGAACATGAAGAACACTGGAAGGAGCAACTCTCCAATCTCCAGAAGAAATTGGATGCAGCTACCAAGGAGCTAACCCGGCTGAAGAAGATGATCACTTCTATGGTTGAATCCTTAGTGGGTAAGCAGTACACCTTTGAACTTCAAACTAAACTGATCAAGCAGACCCGGTTTTGAAATCTCACTGTTATGCTTTTCCTTACACAGGCCCTCGTGATGGGAACCTCCGCAAAACTGCTGCAGAAAGATCAAGTGCATGTACACACTGACTCGCCAGCTGTACTTTGGCAGCTGCGAGGTCATCAAAGCCGCAAGGCTCTGGGAGAACCCGCCAAGCACATACACTGAAGTCCTTGGGCATTTGTCAACAATGCCCCAATGGATTGATCTACTGAAGAAATCTGCATGCAGGGCCGGGGTGATGCGAGGTCTTGCTTTGGCAAAGGCCTACCATCCCCAATTAAACCCGGCTCCTCTGAAGGATGGCTTTCCCCAATACACCACAGATGGCAAGGAATTTGACAAGAAGTGCTACTCCCGGGTTGTGAAACAAACCCGGCACGTTGCCACTGTAATTGCCAGTAAAATGAAGCTCACCACGCTGCAGTTCGGATATACCGAAAACGATGAAGAGATCATGGATGAGGAGCCACAGCGTATCGATCTCCTGCAAAGCTACAAGGACTCCATTGATCCATCCAAGACTGCTCCCAGTACCTCTACTGCGCCCAGTTCTGCTACGCCAACTATTCCTCCTCCTTCACGGGCCACAGTTGAAGAAGACGATGAAAACTACTTCCAATCCCTTCAACAGGTCACCCGGCGCAAGACCAAGGCCAAGGAGACCAAGGAGACAGAAGCGAACCCGGCAGCCACCGAGGAAGATGACCCGGCGAAGACCACCGAGGAACAACCATCCAGCTCGCCTCACCGTGACCCGGCTCCTGAAGCCGAGGCCTGAAAACTTATGCAGATGCTTTTATCTCTGCAAGAAAACAATCTTATTCGGCCCATTGGGCACTTATTGTAATAACCTTAGCACTGTTTACACTATGCCTGTGATGGTGTGCCTATGCACCTGATGAAACTTTATGCTACTCTCATGAACTTTTGCTTTGAAATATGCCTCTTCTGTGGTTTCGATGACCCTTTTGATTTCTTTAACTGTGAGCCGGCTTTCGCATGGATACCCTGTCGCAACCTCTCTGAGAAAAACAGGGTCGAACCAAGTCCCATTGGGCATCATGGCTGATTGAATTTCCAGGCGAGCAATCAGGCCATAAAATTGCGAGTCACATCAGCCCAACAGCAAGATAATCAAGAATAAACTAGTGGCATAAAAGCCGGGTCTTGGGATTGCAGCTACAGACCATTGAGGTAAGAGCCCCCAAGACCTGGATCAATGTTTATAAAGTAATGGCTTAACTATGCAACATTACCCCATTGATCCTCATACTGGTGGGACGCACTCTTTGGGCATCCTCAAAGATAAAAGACAACTATTCTCCCATAATCACTTGTTCAACGCTAAAAAACATAAACAACTGAAATTAAAACTACACCTCCATACTTCTGAATCCAAAATACTGAAGCTAAAACCGCGTAGCCGGGTCACAAAGCATCGAGACCCGGATGACCGCAAAAACCGGGTCTTGGGGAAAAAACCCCCTCAAGGACAAGCCCCCAAGACCAAGCTTAACATGGAACTATGCAACAGTACTATCAAACATAAAGTAAAAAAGAAACTGAAAGAACACAAATTTCTGTTCAACCTTCACTTTATTGATAGAAAAGGTTAGGTCAGCAAGCCGCCTCATTAAAAACCTTCCAGCCCCTTAGGTACCCTGGTAAGGAAAAGAGCGCGTCTGAAACCTGCTGCCTGTTACATCGTGTATTACATCTAATATCTCTTTCTCATGCTAAGTATAGTATGGGCGCAGCTGGGCAATGTTCCATGGCCTCTCACGCTCTTCCAATGAAAAGGTAGAGTGCGTTGTGTCATTTACAGACTCGGACTTTTCTCTAGCATCCACCAAATAATATGAACCATTGTTCAATTTCTTGCTTATGATGAATGGCCCTTCCCAAGGAGGAGATAACTTGTGCATCCCTTCCTTGGATTGCGTCCATCGCAACACTAAATCTCCCTCCTGGAAAGTGCGAGTTTTAACCCGGCGACTATGATACCGCCTCAAATCTTGCTGATATACTGCTGATCTCTCCAATGCTTGTTCTCTGTTCTCCTCTAACAGGTCCACAGAATCCTGCCGGGTCTGCTCGTTTTCTGTTTCAACGTAAGCCGCCACACGAGGCGAGTCATGAATTATATCACTTGGCAAAACTGCCTCTGCCCCATACACCATAAAGAAAGGGGTCATCTTGGTGGATCTGTTTGGTGTTGTGTTGATTCCCCAAACTACTGATGGCAACTCCTCAACCCACGCTCCGGCGGCTCTGAGACACGGGACCCGGAGACGTGGTTTCAAACCTCGAAGCAACTCCTGATTTGCTCGTTCTACTTGTCCATTGGCCTGCGGATGAGCAACTGAAGCAACATCTAAACGTATACCCTGGTTTCCACAGAACTTTGCCATCTCACCAAGGGACATGTTAGTGCCATTGTCTGTGATGATACTATGAGGATACCCAAACCTGTGTATGATCTTCTTCAAAAACTTGACTGCTGTAGCTGCTTCACAATTTGTAACAGGCATCACCTCGACCCACTTCGTAAACTTGTCAATGGCAACCAAGAGGTGGGTTTTCTTGCAAGGAGACATGCTAAAAGGACCCACCATATCAAGCCCCCAAACTGCAAAGGGCCAAGTCAAAGGTATTGTTCGCAACTCCTGAGCCGGCACATGAATTTGCCTTGCGTATCTCTGGCAACCATCACATCTGCTTACCAGGCGCTCTGCATCTGCCTGGGCTGTGAGCCAAAAGAAACCGTGTCTGAAAGCTTTTGCTACTAAAGACCTCGTTGAAGCATGATGACCACAATCTCCCTCATGAATCTCTTTCAAAATTTGCCGGCCTTCCTTTCCAGACACACATCTCTGAAATACTCCAGAGACACTTCTCTTATATAACTCGCCATCAATAACCACGTAAGCCTTAGCCCGGCGCACAATTTGCCGGGATATAACTTCCTGCTCTGGCAGCTCTCCACGCAAAAGATACGCCAAGTATGGTTCTGTCCACTCTGGAATTTCATGAGTTACTGCTACCAACTGCGAATCCGGGTCTTCCTGACCCGCCAGTTCTTCCACGCCTGAGCTTGACTGATGGAGTCCATAGCTCGTCCAAGAAAACATTAGGTGGAACCGGCTCTCTGCGTGAGCCGAGTCTTGACAAAGCATCTGCAGCATCATTTTTCCTGCGATCAATATGATCCACCTGATAGCCTGAGAAAAACCCGGCTACCCTGTCCACCTCTCTTCTGTAAGCCGCCATTGTCGCATCTTTTCTATCCCATGTTCCTGAAACTTGCTGTGCCACAAGATCTGAATCCCCATAGCAATTGATATGCTTGATGCTCATCTCCTTTGCCATACGCAAACCATGCAACAAGGCCTCATATTCTGCCACATTGTTAGAACAATCGAAGTGAATCTGCAAAACATAGCTCAATTTATCACCCTTGGGAGAAGTTAACACAACTCCAGCTCCTGAACCTTGTGCTTGCTTAGACCCGTCAAAGTGCATGACCCAAGGCTTGAGACCCGGCGCAAGGGGTGGTGCACTCAACTGTGTCCAATCATTAAGAAAATCAGCCAATGCTTGAGATTTGATAGCTGTGCGAGGCACATAGTCAATGTGGTAAGGCCCCATCTCTATTGCCCACTTGGCAATTCTTCCTGTAGCTTCTGAATTCCTGATAATATCTGCTAAGGGTATTGAACTCACCACTGTGATTGGATGCTCCTGAAAATATGGTTTCAGCTTTCTACTTGCCATGAAAACACCAAACACTAGTTTCTGCCAGTGCGGATAGCGCTGCTTTGCTTCTGATAACACCTCACTAACATAATAGACCGGCCTCTGAACCGGGTTTTCCTTGCCTTCCTCCTTACGCTCGACCACCACCACAGCACTCACAGCCTGAGGCCCGGCAGCGACGTATAACAGCATGGGTTCCTTGGGACCCGGGGCCGCCAGAACTGGCGCTTCTGATAATTGTTTCTTCAGAGCTTCAAATGCCTCGTCTGCTTCCTGATTCCACACAAAGTTGTCTGTTTTCTTCAGTAACTTGTACAAAGGGATTGCTTTTTCTCCGAGCCGGGATATAAACCGGCTTAGCGCAGCCACACAACCTGTCAACTTCTGAACATCTGCCAATTCCTCTGGTTTTTTCAAACTTTGGATGGCTCTGATTTTTTCCGGGTTTGCCTCAATTCCACGCTCTGACACAATGAAACCAAGCAACTTTCCCGCTGGAACTCCAAACACGCACTTTGTAGGGTTAAGCTTCATCTTGTACTTCCTCAAATTTTTGAATGTTTCTGTAAGGTCACTAATAAATGACCCGGCTTTTTCTGACTTGATCACCACATCATCCACATAAGCATGCACATTGCGTCCAATCTGATCATGAAAACAGTTTTGAATACACCTCTGATAAGTTGCCCTGCGTTCTTCAACCCAAAAGTCATGGTCTTGTAACAAAAAGCACCAAAGGGGGTGATGAACGATGTCTTTTCCCAATCCTGCCTATTAAGCTTGATCTGATGATAACCTGAATATGCGTCCAGAAAACACAAGAGCTCGCTGCCTGCACTGCGTCAACAATTTGATCGATGCGCGGCAGCGCAAACGGGTCCTTTGGACAATGCTTGTTGAGACTTGTAAAATCGATGCACATCCTCCACTCATTATTTTTCTTCAGAACCAAAACCGGGTTAGCCAACCACTCTGGGTGGAAAACCTCCATGATAAAGCCGGCTTCCAATAACCGGGCTATCTCCTCTCCTATAGCTTTTCTTCTCTCTGCATTCATTTTTCTCAAACCTTGTTTTACCGGCCTTGCCTTTGGATCAACATGTAAACGGTGCTCAGCGAGTTCAGTCGGAATGCCTGGCATGTCACTAGGTGTCCACGCAAAAACATCCCGATTCTCACGGATGAACTCGATGAGCGCGCTTTCCTATTTATCAGTTAGGCTGGTCCCTATGGCGAACTGCTTGGAGGAATCCCAGGCACAAAATCCACCATCTTGGTATCTTTTGCTGCTTTAAACTTTGCCCTGTCATCTTCTGTTGTTGGTTTTTTGAGTGCCTTGTTGTCCTGCGGGTCAAGATTAGACCTGTAAGCTTTCAACTCCTCACTAGCACAAGTTCGCTCTGCCAGGGCTGCATCTCCCTCGTCACATTCTGCTGCAATTTCTCTGTTACCATGAATGTGATGATCCCCTTGGGACCCGGTATCTTCAGCTGCAAATACACATAACACGGCCTTGCCATGAACTTGGCATAAGCCGGCCTTCCGAACAACGCGTGATAAGGACTTGGAAATTTCACCACCTCAAAAGTGAGCCACTCTGATCTAAAGTTATGGATAGACTCGCCAAAAGCAACCTCTAATGAAATTTTTCCCTCGGTGTAGCTGACTTCCCAGGAACTATACCATGAAACACCGTTGACGTTTTCTGTAACTGTGATTCCTTCAGACCCATACGCACAAATGTCTCCCAATACAAGATATTAATGCTACTACCACCATCCATCAAAACCTTCTTTAGCTCAAAGCCATGAACCTGAGGAGCCACAACTAAAGCAAGCAGACCCGGATGTTCCACCAGACCCGGGTGATCTGCTCTACTCCACGTAATAGCATGCTCTGACCATCTTAAATACCTTGGCACCCCTGCAGCCACTGAGTTAACTGCCCTTTTGACTATCTTTCTCTCTCTCTTGGTCGTGCCACTGGTATATATATGATATTGGCCAAGTTGCCTTGGCTGGTTTGAGAATCCACCCTGGTTACCTGTGTTTTGGCCGGGTCCTGTGTTGCCAGTGGGTACCGCATTTGCTCCAGTTAGAGGCCCCGCAGCCGGGTTAACACTCGGGCCGGGTCCTCCACTTCTGTTTGCTCCTTGCAAAGCTCTCTGAATTTCATTGTTTTTCCACCTGTTCAATCCACACACTGGGCCAATGAATGATTGGCGGGTCTGCCGTTCTTGCTATGACGAGGACACGGCATCCTGAAGGCCTCTTCAGTGCTCATTGGACGTGATCCTTGATAACTATTTCCACCACTGTAATTCCCATTGTTTCCCTGATAACCCCTGTTTTCCTGATAATTTCCATCCATCCTTTGCCTCTGAAACCCGGCATTTGCGTTTGCCACTAGCTCTGAGTTTCCCTCCTGATGCCCACGCTTGTGCTGATTCTGATTGTTGTTGTTATTGTTTCCCGGGCCATTGTTGCTCCTTCCTCCATTATTCGCAGTACCTTTCCCTTTTTCTTCCTCACTATCATCCTGGGTCTTGTCCGTGGCTGCGTGTCTGTTGCACGCATCCATCAACTCTGCCATAGTAACGGGCTTAACCCGGTGTCCCTCTTTCATGCGACCCAGCTTCTGGACCAAGGGAGCGTACTTGCAAGTTTTCTCCATCGATGAAATTGCGTCCTTGGGCTCGATACCTGACGAGGAGTGCAGGATTTCCGTGACCCGGCCCATCCAGTGACGCGCTGACTCGCCTTTCCTCTGTACACAACGATCAAGATCTTCAATGGAAAATAACGCTTGCACGTACCCTGAAAGTGCTTGATAAAAATTGTTTTCAACTCATCCCAAGAATTGATAGACTTCTCTGGCAGATTCTTGAACCACAACTTTGCTGCACCATCGCTCATCATCAAATACATGTACTTTGCACAAACGTTCTCTGTGGCATTGCGTATACACATTGCCATCTCATAGCTGCTCAACCAACTTGCCGGGTCCGTGCTCGGCTCGTAATTGGCAATCTTGCTTGGCTCCTTGAACTTCTCAGGGAAAGGCTCTGCTCTAATGGCATCTGAAAGACACTTTGGCCCCGCTAAGGTGGAAGAACTTGCTAACAAATTATTGTTACCCGGCGAGCTTGCAGACGCTGCGGGCGCGGGACCCGGTCCTCCTTGTGGTACTCCTGCTGCAGGTACTGCCGGGTTTGCATTAGCTGCACTTCTTCCCGCTCGCGATCTATTGACTATCTGCTGAGCCACAGAAATTGCAGGGGCGGGTTGGTGCTGCTGATTGTTCTGGTTCTGCTGGGGCGGGTTTTGCTGCTGTGCCGCGGCAAACCCGGCCAATGGCGGGTTCCCACCGTGGCGACTCTTACTACGATAAGTTGTAGAATGAAGCGCGCTTTTCTCCTTTGAATACTGAACTTGCTGAACAACCGCAGTGCGCAACATGTCAATGGCACGCCGAGCTTCAATCTCTGCTGGCGAGTCTCCCAATGGAATACGGTCAAGTGCTAAAGTTGCAGCGTACACGTTATCTGCTGGATTGGAAAAATGGCCCGCCGGCGTGTGGAACCTTGGTGTCCTAGGCGGCAGACCCGGATTTCCCCTGGCTCCCCCAGCGAGAAGACCCGGCCGCTGCAGCTGTAACTCCAGCCCTTCCTGTTTCTCTTCCTGGTTCTGCGTTTGTTCTAACAACTGGAGCCACCTGAGCCATATCAATTGGTTGATCTTCTGGGGTCCTAAACAATATTGCGGGATTTATGGCGTTTTCTCCTGGAGCCAGCCGGCTCTGGTGCCTCCTCCGGTGTGCCCTGGTCATCTCATTGAGACGATTTTCCTCATCCTCTATTTGCTTTCGCCTAACCTCCATATCTTGCTTCTCTGCCATTGTGTCTCTGCGCACCTGCTCCAGAGCCCGGCGTGCTGTATCCAATTCTATAGCTCTGCTGCCGCGTTTTCTGGAGTAATAATCCTCGTGAGTGCTGATGGATCTAGGACCAGGCCATTGTTAAACAAGGCCTGGGCCCCAGTTGTGTTGTTTCTTTCCTCGCCCTGAGCCCGGTTATTGAGAAAACCGAAGCTGTTCCTGTAACGCGCCGTGTTTTCACTTTCCTCTGACACCGAAGCCGGGTCTCCATCAACTCTTTGACCCGCCAGCTCCAGTACTGGTGGCAATGGTTGCTGCTGTTGACCCGGAGTAAAAGCTGGTGGCACGACAGTTGACGGTGATGCTCCCGCGTTGATCGATGGGGCGGTGTAAACCGCAACCCTCCTAACCGGGCTTGGGATGGACTCTTGCTCCTCTTCGTCCTCTTCTTCTGCTCCATACCCGAACCGGCCTTCAAACAGGGGCAAGATCGATTCTGAACCTGCATGGTCCACCACATCACCCGGGATTTGAGCCGGGTTTCCCGATCGTTCCTCGTGTACGCCCAGGGCAGCTCATCTTCAGCCGTACCAACTGATTCTTCTCCATCAGATTGAACAATTGTGGCAGCTCCTGACACAGATTCATAGTCTCCATCACTAGCAGATCTAGTTGCAATCATACCAACAAAAACGTTAAACTTGCCAATTGGAATAACATCACCTGATTCAAGTAGATCTGATTCCGGCCCCCAGCCAGAATCATCAACGATGGGCTCTCCTTGCGAGTTGAGGGTGATCTCGCCGAAAACAAAGTTCTCCACTCCTTGCATTGCTTCTCCCATGATGGTGACACCTTTGGACGCGTTCCCACAGACGGCGCCAACTGTCGTGGGGTAGATAACACGGCAGATGCTACCTTGGGGTAGCTTGAGATGATGGGCAAGGCGACTCTGGTATCTGGGAGATTGTTTAGCACTGCAGGGACAAAGGGTTTACCCAGGTTCGGCCTCTCCATTGGAGATAAAGACCTACTTCCTGCTATCTTATTATTGATCTCGATCTCGATAACCCGGCTACGACAACAGAGCCGGATCTCGATCTAGGTTACAAGGTTGGGGTATTTCTCTCGATGGTTCTCTCGCCTAAGCTTGGATCGTAAAGTTCTGTCTAACTAGGGCACAGGGACCAGTTTATATAGATGACCGGGTCTCCTGGCGCTTTACAAGATGAATCCGGGTTCTACCCAGACTCGGAGTCCTACTCTAGCTCTTCTGGCCTTCGTGTCCTCCAAGTCCTGAACCGCCTCTGGTCTTCTAGAATCTTTCCTTCCTGAACCGGGTTACCGCCAAACCTACCGGCCCAGCAACATAACCCGGCCCATGCTGATGGTTAGCTGGCCTGGCCGGGCCTCCTGCATGGCGAGTCACGCTTCCCTCTTAATGGGCCTACCGGGTTATTATCCCCCCATCATTAATCTTTCCTATCCAGACAGCTCAGCTGAAGTCTCAGAGAACACCTATATGGCCCAGAACAAGTACACTTATTGGTTTGGTGATGATGCCTCCTCTCTTGCTCCATATTGGCAAGGCGATCCCGGTCAGTCTAGCTCCGGTGCAGCTGCTCATCATGCTGAGGATGACGAGGACTATGATGAGGATGAAGATGAGTGATCATGGACCTTCACTTCACTTTCTCCATTTTTGGTGTCTTGATGCCAAAGGGGGAGAGAGATCTCCGGGGATTTGCATTGCATTGCATCCATTTGCGCTTTTATGTTTCCCGCTTTCCATTTGCATCGAACTTGTTTTAAGTTTTTAAGTGAACTCTATTTGTGGTGTACTATGGAACTTATGTCATGGTTATTGTAAGGATATTATGGACCTCCTTTATGTTATTGTAAGGACTTCCCCGGTTTATCTTCTATTATTTTGGAGTTCGTTACAAGGTGATTGTTATTCCAAGACTATATCTATTTGAAGCCTATGGTGAAAATTTTGCTCTACTATATGATGTCTATGGTGAGAATTATTGCATATCCCTTGCTCACATAATCTATATATTGTGCTTGCTTCATGTTTCTCGGTTGAGCATATATTCTTGTATACCTTGTTGGCGTATAAGTTTAAGGGGGAGCTTTCCTCAAAAAAGGGGGAGATTGAAAGGACATAGTCCGTTAATCTTGTTTTGACGTTTGATCACAACACTTGGAAGTATTTAACATACCGCTAAGTGTCCACAGGAATTATGAATGTCTAAATCAAAAGGATGCTAGTGTATCTCTCTCTATGCAAAACGAAGAAATACATCATGTCGGATTTTAGAAGGTGAAGGGAGAAGCGCACTGCAGGGAGGCCGGCCTGGGGGCTGGCCCAGGCCGGTCTCCAGGCCGGTTGCCTCGGGCAGCCCCCCGACCCTCAGGCCGGCCCTGGCCGGTCGCCAGGCCGGTCGCCTCGGGTTGCCAGCCGGCCTTGGCCGGTCGCCAGGCCGGACGCCTCGGGTTGCCAGCCGGCCCTCAGGCCGGCCCAGGCCGGTTTGGTCAGTGGCCCGGCCAGCACCCAGCCAGCCCAGGCCGGCCCCCAGGCCGGCTGCCTCGGCTCCCCTGCCGGCCCTCAGGCCGGCCCAGGCCGGCCCCCAGGCCGGCCCTGCTTCCTGCGCTACGGCTCTTACCCCTTCAACGGCCATATTTTGAAGGGGACTATAAATACCTCTTCACCAACCTTTGGACAAGTAGCTTGACCACATTGAAGAACACCATTAATTGCAAGCTCAAGATTCGATAGATCTCCCAATCCCTCCACCCAAACTCGTTGATACTTGGAGGATTGAAGGAGAAGCCCGGATCTACATCTTCACCAAGCCGTTCTTCATTTCCCCCTCATTCACTTGAGGGACCCTTTGCTAGGATTTCCGTTGGGAAAACCTAGCCTCTTATTGTACTCACTTGATTGTCTTTGTGACAGATTTGTAGCTGTTCGGGAGCCCCCAATCCTCTTGTGGGTTGTGCCCCGGATCGTTGTTGTAAGGGCTACGGATTCTGCCTTAAAGTATTCCGATAGTGGAAGGTGAACCAAACCTTTGTGGTGCGGTTCATCGGATAAGAAGGTGCATCCGCCTTTGTGGCGGTTGAGTTTTGACCTTTGTGGTAGCTCACACCTCTCCAACGAGACGTACTCCCCTAAAAAAGAGGAACTCGGGATTACATCCGTGTCTCCACGTGCTTTTACTTTCGGTTACTTCTATCCTTGTTTATAGTCTTTACTTCGTGTATCTTGTTTAGTTGATCGCTTGTCATATAGGTAAATTCACCTTAGTTGCATATCTAGAGAATTTACCTTTTGTGTCAAGCCTAATTTGAAAAAGTACTAAAATTGAAATAGCACCTATTCACCCCACTCTAGGTGTCATACGATCCTTTCACCAAGGCATCCCCTTTTTCATCAAAAAACTATCATGTCATCTCTAGTGAGACTATATTTTTATTTCTTCACATTATATGTACTTTTCTTGGAGCGTCGGTGTGCTTTTGTTTTCAGTTTGTTTTTGTTTTGTTTGCTGCTCTATACTTGTTGGATCCTAGCACTCTTGTTTGGGAGAGAGACACGCTCCACTTTTTCATTAGAATACTCTTATTCTTCACTTATATTTGTTGAGTATTCTTGTCTAGCTACTGCTAAAGCTTCTAGCTCTCTGTTTTCATATATCTCTTGTCAGAGCTATTAGTTTCTTTTTTAAAAAGTACTCTCTTGCTTCACTTATATTTGTTTGGAGAGTTGTTCAAATAAGTTGATTGGTGTTTGGTTGGAACAGAAAATGCTATGCATGTGGTAGTGGTATAAAATGCTTACATAAGTTTTGTAGATCACTGTCTTGAGTAATTTGATACTTGTCAATTGTTTTGAGTTACCAAGTAAGTAATGTTTAGACTTGTGCATCATGTAAGTAAAGGCTATTAGTGAAGAACTACTGTAAAGCTTGTTGATATTTGATTTGTATCATTGGTAGTTCCAAAGTCTAGATATTTTCTAGTGAAAGGTTTTGGTAAACAAGGAAGACAATGAGGAGTCTTGTAATTTTTCAAGCATGTTTTTATATGAGTTCTTGCTGTATCGGTTGACAGTCTGTGTTTGCTTAAATAACCTTGCTAGCCTAAACTCTGTACTAAGCGGGAATGCTGCTTGTGCATCCAAAACCCTTGATCCAAAATCCATGCCATCTGTGTCCACCATAACTACCTATTATGTGGTATTTTCCTTGCCATTCCAAGTAAAATTTTCATGTGCTACCTTTAAAATATTCAAAACTGTTACTACTCCTTTTTGTGTCACTGTTTACAAGCTCATGAGGATGTGGTAGATGGTCTTTATTTCACTTGTTGATCAGACTTTACACCTAGACTAGTGGCATATACATCCGCTTATCCAATAATTTTGCAAAAAGAGCTGGCAACGGGGTACCCAGTCCCAATTAATTACAACTTTAACCATTAATTCTCTTCACATCGTTTTGCCCCTGAGAAATCAGTCAAGCAATGTTCATAAGTGTGTAAACAAAAGAGAACGAGGGATGATCTACCCGCTGGTAGAAATAACGTCCTTCATGGGAGCCGCTCTTGTAAGGTCTGGTTAACCTGTGACTTAAAGTATTGTCTATTTACTGATTCGTTGACCACTAACACACATCTCTCAAAATATATTTTTATACTCTCTATATGCTTTCAAAAACTTAAAAAGCTCTAGCACATGATTTAATCCCTGCTTCCCTCTGCGAAGGGTCTTTCTTTTACTTTATTGTTGAGTCAGTTTTCCTACTTCTTTCTATCTCCACAAGCAAACACTAGTGTCAACTTTGATACAACAGTTGTTATATAATGATATGTTTGACTTATTGCATTACTTTGCATTGACAATATCCATGAGATAAATATGTTAAAGTTGAAGCCAGTGCTGAAACTAAATCTTCCTTTGTGTTAGTCAAACACTTTCATTTAGAATCTATTGCTTTGTGAGCTAACTTTTATGCAAACTCTTATAGCTCCATTGTCTCCAAAGTATTATTCATGAAAGTTTGCACTTGTATGATTCATTTTGTTTACTCCCTGTTTACTTGTTAGCAAACTATAGACCATTGACTTGGATCACTTCATTCAGTTCATGTGCTTTGCATTACTATTTGATCAAGATTATGTTGGTAGCATGTCACTTCAAAAATTATGTGGTTTTTATCGTTTACCTACTCGGACGAGCAGGAACTAAGCTTGGGGATGCTTGATACGTCTCAAACGTATCTATAATTTTTGATGTTCTATGCTGTTATTATACAATTGCTACATGTTTATTTACACTTCTTTTGTTTAACCTTATGTTTTATTTACACTTCATAGCATTTTTATGCATTTTCTGGTACTAACCTATTAACAAGATGTCGAAGTGTCAGTTCCTGTTTTCTGCTGTTTTTCTCTTTCAGAAAAGCTAGTCGCAAAATATTCTCGGAATTGGACGAAAATCAACGTGTGCAAATATCTCATCGGAAGACTCCAGAAGCCAGAAGGGGAGACGGAGTGGGGCCACGAGGCAGCCACGCCACCCTAGGGCGCGGCCAGGAGGGGGTGGCGCCCACCCCGGGCGTGGCCGCCTCGGTTGCCTCCCGACGCCGCCCTTTCGCCTATATATTCCCGATGTCCCGAAAACCCTAAAAACACCGATCATATTCCACGAAAAGTTCCGTCGCCGCCGCCGTCGTCAACCCTAGATCGGGAGGGTTCTGAAGCTCTTCCCGGCACCCTGCCGGAGGGGAGATCCTCACCGGAGGCTTCCACACCGCCATGCCTGCCTCCGGAGTGATGCGTGAGTAGTTTATCCTTGGACTACGGGTCCATAGCAGTAGCTAGATGGTTGTCTCTCCACCTTGTACCTCCATGTTTAGATCTTGTGAGCTGCCTAATATGATCAATATCATCTTATTGTAATGCTACATGTTGTGTTTGCTGGGATCCGATGAATATTGATACTATGAGCAAGTTGTTTATCAATCTATCTATTTATGTTGTTTATGATCTTGCATGCTCTCCGTTGCTAGTAGATGCTTTGGCCAAGTAGATGCTTGTAACTCCAAGAGGGAGTATTTATGCTAGATAGTGGGTTCATGCCTCAAGTAATCTGGGCTCGAGATGACAGAAACGACTAATGTTGTGGATGTGCTGTTGCCACTAGGGATAAAACAATGATGCATTGTCTACGTGTCATTTGCATTGTTTGCATTACACACTTTACTTCATGCAATAATCTGTTGTTTGCAACTCAATACCGGAAGGGGTGCGGATGCTAACCGGAAGGTGGATTATTTAGGCATAGATGCGTTGGATAGCAAGTCTATGTACTTTGTTGTAATGCCCAATTAAATCTCATAATAATCATCTTTTCATATATTGCATTGTCATGCGCTCATTATTTGTCAATTGCCCAGCTGTAATTTGTTTACCCAACATGTTAGTTATCTTTTATGGAGAGACACCACTAGTGAACTGTGGACCCCGGTCCATTTCCTCATACTGATAAAACCACCAACTGCAATTATTTGTTCTCTGTTACTTTCTGCACTCATTATTGTTTTCCACACAATACGTTTAATCCTTTGTTTTCAGCAAGCCGGAGAGATTGACAACCTCTCTGCTTCGTTGGGGCAAAATAGTTTGCTTGTGTTGTGTGCAGGTTCCACGTCAGTTGCGCCGCTGACAACCTTCTGAAGAACCTCCGTGTCCTCCTAGTTCGATAAACCTTGGTCACATTTTAAGGGAAAACTGCCGCTGCACTACATCATACCTTCCTCTTGGGGTCTCCCAACGAACGTGTGTTGTCACGGTCAACAAGCAGATCTTCTAGTGCTGTTGCGGGGAAGTAATAAAACACTCTAGCTACCGTTAACACGCCATCACCTAGCTTCTCCGCCGTGTCGCGGTATAGTATGTTGATGCTGCTGCCGCCGTCGATGAGGACGCGGGAGAACGTGACGGCGGTGCTGTCTGTGAGGATGATCGGGTCCAGGAGCAGCGCGTAGCCGCCTGGAAGCGGCATGACAGCCAGATGGTCCTCGCGTCCCCAGGTGATGGGCTTCTCCGACCAGTTCATGTACTGGGGGACGGGAGGGACGGTGGCGTTTACCTCTGTGTGACGCTGTCGCCTGGCACGCTTGTCATCACGCTCGCTGGTGTAGATGACATAGGCAGCATCCTGGTTGGGGAAAGCTCCGCGGTTGTCGGGTTGCCGAGCCGGGGACCGGCGAGGCGGAGTCCGACGTTGTTTGTCGGGTGCCCGGCGGTCGCGGTCGCGGTTGTTATCGCGGTTATTATCGCGGTTACCGTCAGCCGGCGCGCGGGGAGGGGCTGCAGGCAGGCCCTCGCCGCGGGCGATCCGAGCAGTCCAGCTGCACTGCCGGGTGGTATGGTTTGTCGTGCTGCGGTCAATGTTGTGGTACTTGCAGGGCATGTCGAGCATGATGTCGAGGGTGTGCCGGTTCTTCCGCCACGGGCGGCTTTCCCTCGTGCGGTCTCCGTCTGGGCGACGGCGGCCTTCCTCGCCAAGAGCGGCGTACTGAGAGTCGCGGCGGTTTTCCGAGTACAGGCCCTTCCTCTTGTTGCGGTCATCGCGCCGGCCGTCCGCGTATCGCCGGAGGAGTCGGCCTCATCGCGGTCTCGAGGCGGGTCTTTCTTCTTCGCCTCGTCGGCAGCCGACTTGGCGGGGTCGGGTAGCCGACCGGTGCCTTCAAGACGGAGTCGGCTGTGGCGTACTTCTCGGCGATGTCCAGGAGGTAGGCCATGTTATCCGGCTCCGCTCGCAGGAGCTTGTGCTTGAGCATGGTGTCACCACGGCAGCCGTCAGTGAAGTAACGGATGGCCTCGCGCTCGTCGATGCCCTCGCAGGAGTTGCGCAGCTCGGACCAGCGGGTGAGGTAGTCACGGTCAGACTCCTTTTCTTCTTGGGTGCAGAGCTGCAAGTGGCGCGGGCGACCCGGGCGCTTGTAGGTGCTGTTGAAGTTCCCCACGAAGACTTCCTGGAAGTCCAGCCAGGTGTTGATGCTGCCGTCCGGCAGACTGTTCAGCCAGGTGCGAGCTGTGCCCACCAGCATGAGCGGGACGTATCGCACGGCCACCCGCCTGTTGCCGCTGGCTATGCCGACCGAGGTGAGGTAGTCCAGCAGCCAATCTTCCGGCTTGGCGGAGCCGTTGTACTTGGGCGTCTCCCGGGGGAGGTAGAAGCGAGGCAGGAATGGCTCCTTCCGGATGCGGGGGCCGAAGCAGTCGTGGCCGTGGCAGTCCTCTTCTTCGATGGCACGCGAGGCGATCACCTTGTTGATGCGGCCGCGCATGTCGGCATCGGGTTTCGGCCCCAGAGGGCCTAGCCGGCTACCGACGGGCCCCTTGCCGCCAGCCTGAGTCAGCTCAGGGTTGGCCTTCCCTTCCCGGTCTGCGCTCTGCTGCGGTCCCGGTCGTCATCTTGTCGGGTGCCGGCGTGACGAGTGCGATCGCCGGTATCTCGGTCATCCTCTCGCCGACCACCCACGTGATGGGTGCGGTCGTGCTCGTCGGGGCGGTGCTTGTCCTTACCCGAGTTGATGCTTTTCTCAGGTCCACCGGAGGCCCGCTGCTTGTTGCCGGCCATCGAGGAAGCTCCTCTGGACTTGCTGGCCTCCGGGCGGGGGGTCGCGTCAGCGTCCGACGCAGCCTGCATCCGGGTGGCGGCGTCGAGATGCTGCTGGACTCGCAAGCACTGAGCGGCCAGCTCGTCGCCCTGGAGGTCATCGAGCTCGCGCGAGGCTGCATGGCCGCGCGCATGTTTTTGGCGGGGCTGTCGTAGACGGGCATGGAAGCTTGGCCGGATGGGATCCTCGTCCAGCCGGCCGCCGAGCGTACCTCCCTTGCGGCGGATCTCCTCCAACCGGCTGGGGTGGTTGCTGACCGGGGTGATGTTGTGGGCGGAGTCGTACTCGCGCATCCTGGCGGCGAGGCGGCGTTTGGTGCCGACGACCTCGACAGCGCTGTCGACGAGGCGCTGGCGCTGCGCCTCCTGTTCTGCGGCTGCAACAGCCGGTCGACGTTGACGTTGAGAGGCGTGCGGAGCACATCGATGGTCGCCTGGAGCGCGCCGTACTCCGCCGTGGAAGACGTGCTCCCGTGCTCGCGGCGAGTGGTACGCCCGTCCGCGTCGTGGTCGACGCCGGTGGTGAAGACCTCCATGTAGACGCGGGACTCGTCGCTTGAGTCGGAGCGGACGGACAGAGTGTCCGAACATGAGAGTACGGTGTCAGGATACTCACTTGGGACAACGTCGATGTAGACGCGATGGCTGCCGAAGTGGACGATGGGCCTCCGCCTGTGGGAGGGACGTCCGCGAAGCAAGCGGCGTTGTCCATGATGCAGTCGAAGGCGCCGCGCGTCAGGATGAGGCCTGACGCGACGCGCTGGCCGGCAGCGGTGAGGGGTCCCGTGCAGAACGTGACTCCGGTCGCCGCGCTCGGCCCCACGGTGGGCGCGAAATGTCGTGGTATCGTCCACGCATATGTCACGGAGGGTGACTTCTTGCGTGGGAACTCAGGTGGCGTGTGACGGCGTGTGCACGGGATCGGATACGAGCAAGGCTAACACCCAGACATATCCAGGTTCAGGGCCCTCGTGAGGAGGTAAAACCCCTACGTCCTGCCTAGCAGTGGTATACCGTGATCACAAGGTGTTACAATGGTGCTCCTCGAGCTGTATCGAGTCTTCTCTTCCTGCTAGAAGGTGAGGTAAGTCTCTGGGGTGAACTGGGATCCAACCCTTGCTACGTGGGATCCGACTCTCCTTATATAGGCAAGCAGCCGGTTACAGAGGCGGCTACTCGGCATCGGGTACCGGAGACAGGCCGCCGGTGGAGGACGTGGCCATGGTGGGAGCCGTGCCAGCATGCGTGATGAGGCCTGGCCATCATGTCTTGTCGATCCCAGGGCGCGTGACGGCGCGCGGTCGCTGTATTTGACTCGGAGGCACGGTGCAGACTGGGTCTACGCTTCTCTTGTCTCTAGTCCTTAGATGCCTACGAAAGGATCCAAAGCGCCAGCGAGGCGGGCGTCCGGCAGCCGGTTCCGAGCGACCGGCTCGGAGGGGGAACCCGAAAGATTCCCTGTGTGCGTAGTTACCCGGGGAAAATCTCCCCGACACTTCCCGTCCTTCTCAAAACAAACCAAAAAAAAGGAGCTAAACTAGTTGGTAGTATTAGCTAGCGTACGTCGAGAGTTAAATTCTCCTCCCGCTGCTCATTCTGTTTGCAAAACAACCGGGGTACTCTGCAGCGTTTGCAATTTGCAAACCGGCCGGAATGTTGTTTGACTTGCAAGTTGCAGGTTTTTTGCAGCGGTTGAGTCATTTAGCTATGGTTGACAATTGCATGCATTGCATGGTGTACGACGACGCTCTCATTGTGAAGCCTCGCCGGGTTGACTAGTGTGGGTCGGATGTCATATTTTTGGTTGACAAATTAGGTGGTTGACTATTGACTTTTCTGATGAAGCCGCTGCCTATCTACACTACTAGGCTTGTTCGTCTTCATATAAACATAACTGTGCAGTGTGCTTGACTTTCGAAACCTACCTAACTCAATAACAACCTAGACGGGGGTGGGTGATTACGCAGCCTGTAGGGTTTGACAAGTCAATAGCCACCCAACGATGGCTCGTGGTCCGACACGAAGGAAGCAAGCAATCCATTATCCAACATCAAAGCTCGGACGCAAACGCAGGCAACAATCGAAAGGGATGCGAAAGAGCACAGAGATGGAGGCCAGCGCCCAGTGCAATTTGGCGGAAGGAACATGTCCCGGAGAAATATGTTGGTGTGGCCACAATCTCAGCTTCACTTTTTATCTTCCACCTTCTCCTCCTTGCCTATCCTATTGGGGCGCGGATTCGCTGACGTTGGATTCGCTGATTTTGCCTGACTTTGAGTCACTTACATGTGGGGCCCACCATGTGTGGGCCCACGCGTAAGTGACTCAACGTCAGCGGGAGCAAAGTCAGCGAATCTCAACCCATCCTATTGGCCTACTCCACCCAGCCACTTTTCCTTTTTACTCCTCTCTGTCTCTGTAGTAGCAGTGCACTCGTTTGCACACTAGTACTACAATAAAGCTCAAAGTTACTCTAGATCCATCTATTGCGGTTGATTTTCGTTTTCAACAACATACAACTTTAACTACTCCGTATATCATACCTGTAAAATTAGTATATGTGCATATGGAATAAAAGTATTTCAAAATATAAATACTATTATACTATTATACAAGTTCAATCCAATATATGTTTCTATATATTATTGGTCAAAAGTCATGCCTCAAGTGCTGTGTAAAATTCCGTGTGCCTTACATTTGCGGGCAGGGGTAAGTTAAAATATGTCAAACTTAAACACTGTTGATCGGTACTCTTTTTTTGCGAGGTGCTCATACAATGTATGGCACACATTGTTGATTGTGTCCATTGTAGTGTAAATCCGTAAAATACAATGGACCATATAATGTTTTGTTCAAATTGAGACCAAAAGTTGTCACAAGATAAGGAAAACATTGTCAGCACAACATCGTTAGGGCATGACTTCGCCACAAATTATCTTAAGACTTTCACGGCGTTGGCGTGCGTGCCGGTCCTCGCAAGCCTCTTCCTCAGGGGCGCCTGATCTGCATCGGCAGTCACAACGCTTCCCTTGGTGCCGCCGCTAACGCCGATGTGCAGGGCACAAACGCCATCTGGTCAGGGGATGGGGAACTTTGAGTTCCACAATTGGACTGCACATTTCGGGCTTATTTTCACATCATCCCAGGTTCTCGCATGTGTTTATAAGAAAGTAAGCAGACGTAGAGGCAAGTTCTATCCATATTACACACACAATTTGGCTGCAAACTCCTAGGCAGATACAGAAAAGGTATATGTGGTTTATACCGACCTGAAGGCCTTGTATTCCAGAAGAAAATACGATTTACCGATTAAACTATCTCGGAAACGTGTTCCAAATAGTCATATCCTGTGCGGCAGTTATGATAGCAGCTTCTGCCTTATAGAGAGCGCACTTGGAGAAACTACCACCTCATCATCGATATCCCACATTAATTGCAAATTCTAAATATTCAAAATGATTTAGCCGATTAGCGATTTGTTTCCACTGTTGATTGTATCAATGTGGGTTTCAAAATTACAACACATGTTCCAAATTTCGCTGATTTTTTTTGTCGCAATGGTTGCAGTTTTTATAGACCTTGGTTGAAGAATTAATAACGATCAATTGTCTAGATAAATAATGCATAGTTGATAGATACTTACACATGTCTTTAGCCATTGCAGTGCAAAGCTAGAGAGTGTATATTTCCAGTAATCAAGACATGATACTTTTGAACATAAAGTAATATCATGTACAATTACCTAGGAGCTACGTTGTTATAATTTTGGCGCCACCATTGAGTTGTACTGTTCATGTTTAGCTAAATCTATCGTTATACAATAAATCTATATTCCCCGGGTCTTTTATGCATATCTACTACTTGTCGGAGTATTTGGTTGAATCCTTGCAAAAAAAAAGGAGTATTTGGTTGAAATTTTATTAAAAAAAATGTGACATGTTTCTAAGGTTTAGGCTACGATAATCCAAACCCCCAAAGTCGATTCTGCAGTAAAAAAAATACAGACATTTTTTGCGAATAAAAAATACAGACAATTTAACATTGTGTTATTGTAATTAAGGCTCCATAGGTACAATTTAATATCCACCGTTGGTTTGGCGAGCAGGCAGAACATTTGTCTCCGGCACAGCTCTTTACCTGCCTGCCACATCTTTTCCTCAGCAGTCCCTATCTCTACACTGAATTACTCTTTATCCAAAAAAACAAAAAAGAAATCTCTATGCTGAGCAAAGATTTTGTGCCCTTGCGGAGATGGATGCAAGCTGCTTTCACGATAGGCACCCGCATCCATCAACCTTTTTCTCCCCTTTTCGTGCCTTGATAACTAACACTACCAGAAGGATCGAAGAAGCATGGACAAAAGGGCAAAATAAACCACAGCCCCAAATATACTCTATTGAATTGAGCATGGACGAAAATGAGGGAAAAACCACAGCCCCAAATATTTGGGAGGTTGCAGGGCTCCCATTGCGCCCATGATTTTCTGGCTGAGAATTGAGATAGACAAGGGAGTATAATTTGGAGCAGATGAGAATGGTGACCATTATTCGCAATAAAGAATAAGAAGAAAAAGGAACCATATGCTTCTCATCCGTTCATTGGACCTCTTCTTCGTTGTTGTTCCGTGAACTCGCCGGCCAACCTGAACGAGTAATTTAAACACATCCTGGGAAATTTGTCCAGCATATGGCAATTTGTATCGGCTTTAAGTGTTGGATACTTGTCCGGCCCATTCCAGGTGCTGCCACGCATCGGCACCCCCCCCCCCCCCCCCCCCCAAACGGCTAGCTCATTTTACATTTGCCCATTTTTATCAACTATTTGCATTTGCAATAAAAATTCGATCCAAGACCAAATTCGGTTATCAAAATATAGACAAATCAAGTTCGGCCAACAAAGTCTCAGCCAAGAGCAAGGTCGACACACAATTTCATAGCACAATTTCACATTGCCTTGGGAAGATGGCGAGGAACTCCCTTTGCCTAAAGGGAGCGCCGTCGAGCTCCCTTGACTCATTTTTCCTAGTATTTGGGCGACGGAGAGAACGCCTTCCTCAATTCTTTCCTTCGCGCGTGCTCGTCGGCCAGCTCGACTGGTGGACGCCACCGAGCGCGTGATCTCCTCCGTTAGTAAACCCGCCGCAACTCCATTGGCTCCGGGTTCATCGCCTTCGTCTGCACCCCCGGTGCTCTCTTCTTTTTGTTTGGTGGCGGCGCGAGTCAAAACCCCATTCAAGACGGCGAGGAAGGAGGTTTGCGGCAGCGCCGACGAGTAAGGAGAGGTGGGCGGCAGCGGCGACGAGAAAGGAGAATTTGAGGGGTTTGTGGAAAATGAAGTGAACAATTTTGAGAGTTTTGGCATCCGGCGCGTCAATGTTAAGAGGGAGGGGAAGAAATTGGCTCCCGCTGATTTCTATGAGAAGTGGGCCCCGTCGGAGGCGTTGTCCATTAGTGTCCAGCAGCCCGAAGTCCGCCCCTAATTTTGGAGGCCCGCTCGGTGGCTCAGGACAAAAGACAATTGGTGTGGTTGCTTTGGGGTGCCGTGGAGATGCTCTTATCGCCCAACACAAAATTAACTCAGATGATAGAAATATTGCTGCAGGAGCTTGGCGGCGTGGCGCCACAGCAAGAAACAACAAAGGAAAAAAGGCAATGCAACATTTTATTGGTGATGATTGGAGGGTGAGTGATGGTGTTAAAATCAGAGGGACTACAGCCTATGGTTTGTAGCAGAGCCATTGGTAACTTCCTATTGTAAATTCACTGTGGGCATGAACATGGGCATGGTTTGGGGTGTAGTATACAGCAACGTCACAGCAAAACTATACAATTGTTCCTTCCATCTCCCTTCATGCCCTCTCTCGATCCCTTGTCACTTGAATCCTTGATGATGCCACTGCTCCATTGCCCACCCTCCCCTGCTTATAAGGCACACAGGCCTTTCAGCGCATGCCTGCCCAAACCCCAAAAGAAAACGAAACTAGCATGCATTACACCGCCTGTCCCCCAAAATAATCTTGTTCCTAAATTCTCCAAGGTCTTGTACAACGGAGAGTCTAGAGATCGATCCTTCTCATCCAGAGTATTGCTGATGCTTGCTCGCCGAGCAGGTGCAATTGGCGCGGCTTTCGTTGATCGCCTTCAATGGAAAAGATTGTCAAGTCAAAACTCGGTTTGTGGATCATGTAATTCGGATAGGATCATAAGAGCAATAATAGGTTGCCCGTCGCCCTCAGTCACAGGCTAGGGCATCTTGATTTAGACCTTACTGGCCAGGAAAGGTTACCCACTAATTAAACTAGATATTAACGTTTTTCACTTTGCGAGAGAGTTTATCTTAATCGGATAATTCGCATACCTTGACCTGATCCTGGAGCTCCTTGATGTAGTCGACAGCCAGATCCAACATGTCAGATGTGTTGGTTTGCTGCAGAGAAAATGGAGTGGCAGGTTAATTTTTGGGCGTGGTCCTTGCATAGCACATCTGGTAACCATACACTGTTCTATATCTTATTGGTACAGACTACTCCAGAGACTAGGGTGGGGGAGGAGACTGTGTTACTGTGTACCTTGTCCATGTTTGGGACGAGTTCTTGCAGCTTCCTGATTCGCTCGCTGATCTTTGTCCTCCTCACCTGGTCAAATTCAGATCACCCCGTCAACCTCTTGATCTGCCCCATCTAAGAAGAAACTAGTAATTGGGCGGAACAACACTGTCAATCTAGACGAGCAAAGTTGTGCGCAAGAAGAGCGTCGATTTACCCGCTCCGCGATGCTGCGGGGGTGTGTGGCACATCCGCGCTTGGCCCGGATCTTGCAGGGCACGGCGTCCTGGAACTGGAGGAACTTCTCGATGGCGGCCATCCCCGACGAGGTCTTCGGCAGGCTGAACTGGTGCGCCAGGCCGTTCTGCAAAAACCCTCGTCAATTCGATCGAGTTCTTTAGGACAAATGAATGAATGAAATGTTAGAGGTGTAATAAAACCGGCCGACATCGACGCACCTGGGCAGCAGGCTCAGACGACTCGCGCTGGCGCTTCACGCCGGACATGTCTCCGACATGAGCGACGACTCCTCCCAGCCGGAGCCCATCGGGTACCCAGGGATGTAACCCCGGCCGCCTCCGGCACCCTCGGGCTGCTGCCGCCGAGATCCTCGCTGCCCATCTCCGAGATCTGCGACATGAGCGAGCCCTGCCGCGACGAGAAGCTGAGCTGACCTTGAGCCTGCTGCCGCCGCCGACGGAGTCCACGGCCGCTGCGGCGCTGGTGGCGCCGTTCCTGAAGCCGGCGCCCATGCCCGCCCTCGCATGCTCTCGTACCCTGAATCGAGCAGCGCAGGACAGCACGGGATTCAGTTCCCGAAATAGAAAACAAGAACTCGCTGTAATAATTGCAGGCCGCGCAGCGAGTAGGAACTAGGAACTGAAAACAGTGCCAAAAGAAGGCCGAATTAAGGAAGGAAGTAGGACCAACCGTTGTCCAGGTTCAAATGATTGAGGAACCCGGCGGGGGAGCTGCTCTGCCGGAGCAGGCTGCCGCCGGCGGTGGCGGCGGCCGCGGGGGCGTCCATCCCGCCGGAGCTGACGGTGCGGTAGAGCCCCTCGACGGGGGACATCTGCTGCTGCTGCTGATGCTGGGCGTGGAACATCATCTGCTGCTGGGACGCCATGGCGGCGGCAGCGGCTTCGTCCGTGAAGTGGGCGGCTCCGGCGGGGGGCGGCGGCGGCGGCGGCTTGGTGTCCCGGATCTGGTGGTCGGCCAGGAAGCGGGAGAAGACGTTGTCGGCGGCGGCGGCGGAGTCGGGGCTGGCGGCGCGGGGCACGGGCTGGAGGAACTCCTCGCAGACCTCGCCGAGCAGCGTGCTGGGGCCGATCTGTACCTGAGCAGGCCGGAGGAGTTCATCGGCGGCGGCGGCGGGTGGTTCAGATCCTTGGACACCGGCGAGCCGTACATCAGCTTCTTACTCCCCCCACCCCCTCTCTCTCAGACGCCAATTCTCCGAAAGATTAGAAACCAACCCACTAGCTCCGCTCCTCGCCATGACGACCAATTCAGCTTCCTCAGGGGAAGGGAAAGAAAGAAAAAGACGGGAGACTTTCTGGCCGACGAGCCGAAACACTCGATTGCTCTTTTTTCCCAGCTCGATCGATCTCTCTCTCCACCGTCCGAGCTAAGCTAAGCAGCAGCTACGGACGCCAGGCTCTCCTATCCACGCGACTTCTTTACGGCGAGCGAGGGAGAGGGAGAGAGGGGAGGTGGGGAGAAGAAAAAGAAGAGAGATCGCGCAGCAAAACCAAGGAGAGGTGGTGGGGGTGTAGTTTAATCCACGGATTGGATTGGGGGGCCTGTGATTGTGTGTGCGTGGAGCGAATTTTATATGCGTCTGTGTGTGTGTGGGAGTGAGCGCTCTCCATCGGGGCCATGCTCCCAGAGTTGGAGGAAATGACGAGGATGCCCTCCTCGTTCGTGCAAGGCCGGGAATGCCGGCGATGCTTTCGCCTGGAGGTGGCCGCGCCCGCGGTGTGCGTGTTTACCGAAATGCCCCCTCGGTCGACGTGCAGGCTACTCGATATTGCACCAGGTCGCCTGATCTGAAAAGTTCAGTCTGGTTTTGTACAGTAGTAGAATTACCGAAATCAAATCATGAAGCTGAACAAAAGGTGGTATTTGCAGAAAGCAGGTGCTGAGGGCGACGGCTGTGAAGATTGCAGAACTCCTCGGATCGCAACTCGCAAGGCCGGTGCATGCAAGTGGCGCTGAGAAATTCGTCTGTCGCAAAAACTAACCCTAGTTGCATGTATCGAGCGCTACACTACACTAGCAACTAGTGGAGTGTACTCCGCGGTCCTTTTAAATGTGGAGGCTCTATCTAGCACAAGCAAAGCGGCCGGCGGCGACGAAAATGCTAGCTTCCGGTAAAATCTAATCTACTCCACTAGCTTAAGCAATAAAGGCAGGGAGAAACAAAGCGCCACTAGCTTAAGCAAAGCGGCGAGTTGTCTTAAAGAAACGGCTTAACAGGAAAAAGGCGGCAGCACTAGCAAGGGTTTACGGGGGCGGCTGGGCCCATCCATGGCCACGGGCACTGACTACCTGAGCGATGTTTTCGTTCTCCTCACTGGCTGCGGCGGCAGAGCGGGGCAGAGGCGCAGAGGGCAGAGCCATTTTGGGCAGCAAGCAGGGTTTTCACGCTATCGATGCGGTGGGGGCGGCACGTTCGTACGGGCGGGGGGATGGGATTCCGAACGGGCTGCGTGGCTGTGGTTCGCGCGGGCGTCGCTTTCCCTTTCTGCCCGCTCGCGAGCTCCGTGAGGTGTGGGTGTCAGCGAATGGCTGGCTAGGCGGTGTGCCGCTCTCTGCCTCCGTACAGCGTTGATCTTGATTTGACGGGCTGTGATTTCCCTAGCTGCCAAACTTTTAGCGCTTCCATTGGCTATCAGGGCTCGTGATTGGGACCGGATCTGGTTTGCCCGGCACCGCTCACTGTTTGGTGGGGCGCCCATGTCTGAGGATTTTGGGAGGATTTTCTTACATCTTGGATGATATACTTGTGTTTGTTTTGGCAATGGATTCCGTATGATTATGTTTTCTGCGGTTCTTTCGTTCGTTTTGGGGTCAATTTGGCCAGAAACTGGAGTAAGGATTTAGGCGCCTATATTCTTTGGTGAATACTACCAATTATGAAATTAAGTAGTCCGTCCCTGTGGATGACGAAAAGTGAAATCATTTGTGAATATAATAGCAACCATGGGGACGATGTGATTTCGTACTATATCATTGGGCCCTGCTTTCGATCGATACACACCTCAGGAGGCCGATCCACGAACGTGACAAGTGTGGGAGCGATCCTGGAAAGGCGAGGCTAAGACGCCGTATTGCATATGGGTGGGTAGGGGCGCTTATGACCCGACGGACCTTGCTTGTGGCAGCTTTTCCAAAGATCGACTTGCTATCACTTCGCAAGTCGAGAGGTCGAGGTTTTTCCAACACCTTTGTTCCGTCAACAATATGCTCTCACTGTTATCGGCATCCACCATTGTCCACCAACATTGTGTTCTCATTGTTGTCCACATCCTATGATCAACAAATAAGACTATCATGCAACACATGAGATCTTAGAGGCAAGACCATTGTTGTCAGATGTTCTAGGAAAGAAGAAAGAGATTTGAGATCTTTTATTGAATTTGAAAGAAAATCTTTATGGACTTTTGAAAGAGTTTATTTTTCTATGCTTTGCCAAGTGTCCATATACCTATGAGTAAAAAATAGAAATTACATTTCATAAAGCCTGTACAATTTTTTTAGGGCATGATCCACTTCACATATTGTATGAACCAGTTGTTATGACTTAACACACATGAACTGAGACCCTGCGACACTTGCAATAATGGTTATTTCCTTAATTACGTTGTCATGAGTCATCCAAACACTTGTAATAATGATTACTTGCTCAGAACTTGAGTACCTTAAATCCAAATAAAATCGTTTATTAGCACTCTTGTTTTCTCCTTTTTTGTTTCCGCTGTTGTGTGTCTAATGCATACTTGCGCGTTGCGCGATGTAGTGTTGACGTAGAGATGCACACACGTTATCTTCATGGCGAGAGACGCCGGAAGATCAGGATGCGTCCACCATCACCATAACGCACTGGGACGTGTACGTGCCTGCCTTGGCACCGAGCCGAACCGGAATAGGACCAGACAACGCACCTATTCAGAAGCAACTGAAGGGATAAATTACGTGTTCAACTGACATGACGGGAGCATGACGTGGGCCACGACGTCGTCGTTTGGTTGTATACTTGGATTTGCTGACTTTGCTGGGCAATAAGTCAGGTGACCTTGGATCACTGACGTGTAGGGTCCACATGTCGGTGACTCAAAGTCACCACAAAGTCAGCCAGCCCAAGTCAGCGAATCTCATTCGTACTACTTGTACCGTTTGCAGCAACCGCAAAATTAAATCTTATTACTGGCTAATCTCGGCATGAAAGATGAAACCCCAAACCAATAACAGAAATTAGGGATTGTTTTGTAGCTGAAGTAGCTTCAATGATTAGCTAGTGGGATGGCACCCATTTAGACGCTAGTCAATGGATTGCTCAGGGATGCATAACTAATTGCATACAACTACAAGCAGCTATTGTATTAGTAGTACTCCTAATATCTGGTTGTTTTCATATGTTACCGCGAGCACAGCATGCCGATTTGTTAAAGGCACACCGCCGCGTGCAGCAGCTCAGTGTTGACCATCTACACATGATTGTATATTGAGGTTTTCATTGACTTGTAGCAGTGCCTTTCCAGCGCAAAATAAAAGTGCCTTTCGAGTTTGACCATATCCTATCTTACGGAGACGCGCCGTACGTCCAAGTATGCACGTATGCACGTCGCCGTCGCAGGAAACTAGAGATGCACGCAAAGAACGAAAATGAGCTGTTTCTAGCGAGTTAGCGGATTTATGACCCAAGACCCTGCACTCTTAAATTGACTTCCGGAAGATTTATGACAAAGTCCGATGGTCTATATCCATGTTCTTCGGAAGATAGAATTTTTACTTATACGGGGAGATTTTCGAAGAGAATTTTATGCAGAAAAAGTATTACGATGATGACATAGTTTCCTACATTCTCTAAGAAAAAGAGGTTAGATAAGGCGATCCTCTAACTATTTTAAAACTAGAACGACACCCTGTGCGTTGCAGCGGATATATCTAAGAATTTGAATCAAACACATGAAACCTGAAGTTGACTAAAGAAATATGCAATATTTAGTTAATCATGTCAGTTAAGAGGCTAAAAATAAGCGACATGTGTGATCTTATCATTCGAACATCAACAAAATGATGTGGACAATTTGATGGGCTAAAAAAAGATGATGTGGATGCTTGCATGTAGAGATAGAAAATAATTAATCATGTTAGTGGTATGACATGGACAATTAATTGGCTAAAAGAGTAGTGATGTGAATGTTTGCATGTAGAGATAGAAAAATATTAATTGGGTTTTGCTTTATAAAAAGTATAGATTTTGTTGATATACTAGTCATTCTGATCAAGAGAGCAAAAAAGTTGAAAGGATGATTAGTTATTTTTGTCATTTAAAGTATCCATATGATAGAATTCTTTTGGGCCCGACAAATGCAGGTCGGATCGCACGGGCGTGGACACGACATGTGGCGCAACAACGGGACTCTGGAAGTTGCTCCAGCATTGCACGTACGACGTGTTTTTCTTGTTTTTCTTTTTTGTTTTTCTCTCTTCGGTACATTTTTATGCACTGCATAGCGCAGTAAAAAATGTAGTGCAGTTAAAAAGAGGAGTAAGTTACACTGTTTCCGATGGTATTTTGTAGGGTACAGCGTGCTGTGAACTGCACTACATTATGGCGGCATCATTCATAGAGATATTGAAGAGGTACATTCGTTATGCCTAATATTTACCGACATTCATCATAGCGCATGTTGAGTGTAAATATGCATAAGTACTACAGTTGCTGGCATATCCTGCGTATTTGTAAATGTGAAAGGAGAATGCACCAAGCCATATTTTGTAGATTATTTCTAAAAAATCGTCCCATTGCACTTATCGATGCATTAGGTTTAATATTTACGAGTAAGAGTAAATAGTGTGCGGGATCCATGAGACAACAGGTTAGTAGTTTCGTTATATTCATACTAAGAATGCATGTGTGTTATGTTTTGGTCCCGAGCTCCTAGGTCCTTTTCACTAGTAGAAAATGGGTCTTTGGTCCAGAGCCGCCCCAGCCATTAATCCCGGTTCAGAGAAAAACCGGGACCAGTGCCTGGCACTGGTCCCGGTTCGAGCTGCCAGGGCCCCGTGGAGCATTGGTCCCGGTTCGGTTGGGGACATTAGTCCCGGTTCGTGGCACGAACCGGGACCAATGCTCCAGAGCCAGACACGTGGCGTGCCGCGGAGCTTTGGTCCCGGTTCGTGCCGAACCGGGACAATACCCCTCCCCTGCCTATATAACCCACCCCCTCTTCTCTCCTCTGTTTTTTTTCTTGGATTGGTGGGAAGTGGGTGCTAGTTTTTTTTTCCTTTGCCACGCACAAGATGTGTTCGATGAAATGCCCGACCCACACTTAAGTTCACACAAATGATATCCTCGCCGAGGTTAGCAACTTTATCCTTTTCATCTGTAATTGATACAGAAATATTGCATGTGTCGATGTACGGTGGTCATTTCACTATTCAAGATGTTATTGTAATGGTATTTGATAAACTTAATTATATGATGCAGATGGATGCACGGATGCGATGGATGTACGGCGAACGACGCAGTTCCGAGTTTATTGCAGGCCTGCATAAATTTCTCGATGTGGCTGAGGCAAACAAAGTGGATAATTTTATGCCTTGTCCATGTGAGAAGTGTCGGAACGTCAGGGAGTACTCTAACCCGAAAACCATTCAAGACCACGTGCTTCGGAGAGGTTTCATGCCCAGCTATAATTGTTGGACCAAGCACGGAGAAAGAGGGGTTAGGATGGAAGACAATGAAGAAGAGGAGGATGATGACAACTATCCTATGTTCCCTGAGGAATGCGGTGATACTGTAATGGAAGACGTTGAAGAAGAAGGAGGTGAACATCGGGCATCAGATGAGCCCGCTGATGGTCTTGGTGGGGTCATTTCTGATGCAAAGCGAGAATGCGATACAGAAAAGGAGAAGCTAAAGTTGGAGGCCATGCTAGAGGATCACAAAAAGTTGCTGTACCCAAATTGCGAAGATGGCAGCACAAAGCTCGGTACCACACTGGAACTGCTGAAATGGAAGGCAGAGACTGGTTGTTCTGACAAGGGATTTGAGAAGTTACTGAAAATAATGAAGCCGAAGCTTCCAAAGGATAACGAATTGCCCGAGACTACATACGAAGCAAAGAAGGCTATCTGCCCTCTAGGATTAGATGTGCAGAAGATACATGCATGCATTAATGACTGCATCCTGTACCGCGGTGAGGAGTACGAGAATATGGATAAATGCCCGGTATGCAATGCACTGCGGTACAAGATCAGACAAGATGACCCTGGTGATGTTGAGGGCGATGACGAGCCCCCCGGAAGAGGGTTCCTGCTAAGGTGATGTGGTATGCTCCTATAATACCACGGTTGAAACGTCTGTTCAGAAACAAAGAGCATGCCAGGTTGTTGCGATGGCACAAAGAAGAGCGTAAGAAAGACGGGAAGTTGAGACACCCCGCCGATGGGTCCCAGTGGAGAAAAATCGACAGAGAGTTCCCGACATTTTCAGATGACGCAAGGAACTTAAGATTTGGTCTAAGTACAGATGGCTTTAATCCTTTTGGGGAGCAGAGCTCCAGTCATAGCACTTGGCCCGTGACTCTATGTATCTACAACCTTCCTCCTTGGTTGTGCATGAAGCGGAAGTTCATTATGATGCCAGTGCTCATCCAAGGCCCGAAGCAACCCGGCAACGACATTGATGTGTACCTAAGGCCATTAGTTGATGAACTTTTGCAGTTGTGGTCCGAACCAGGTGTACGTGTGTGGGATGAGCACAAACAACAGGAATTTGACCTACGAGCGTTGTTGTTCGTAACCATCAATGATTGGCCTGCTCTTAGTAACATTTCAGGACAGTCAAACAAGGGATACAATGCATGCACGCACTGTTTAGATAAGACTGAAAGTATACATTTGGGAAACAAGAATGTGTACCTGGGGCATCGTCGATTTCTTCCGAACAGTCATGCCGTAAGAAAGAAAGGCAAGCATTTCAACGGTGAGGCAGATCGCCGGAAGAAGCCTAACCTCCCTGATGGTGATGTTATATATGACATGGTCAAGGATTTAGAAGTAATCTTTGGAAAGGGTCCTGGCAGTCTATCTGTTCCGAATGACGCTGACAACCACGTACCCATATGGAAGAAGAAATCTATATTTTGGGAGCTACCCTATTGGAAAGTCCTAGAGGTCCGGTCTTCAATCGACGTGATGCACGTGACGAAGAATCTTTGCGTGAACCTGCTAGGCTTCCTGGGCGTGTATGGGAAGACAAAAGATACACCAGAAGCACGGGAGGACCAGCAACGTATGAAAGACCCATACAACAAGCAGACGGATAAAGGGCGTCAATACTTAAGCAGCTACGCTCTTACCAAAGCAGAGAAGGAAATCTTTTTTGAATGCCTGAGCAGTATCAAGGTCCCGGCTGGCTTCTCGTCAAATATAAAGGGAATAATAAATATGGCAGAGAAAAAATTCCAGAACCTGAAGTCTCATGATTGCCACGTGATTATGACGCAGTTGCTTCCGGTTGCATTGAGGGGGCTTCTACCGGAAAATGTTCGAGTACCCATTGTGAAGCTATGTGCATTCCTCAATGCAATATCTCAGAAGGTCATCGATCCAGTAACTCTACCAAGTTTACAGAAGGCTGTGGTCCAATGTCTTGTCAGCTTCGAGTTGGTGTTCCCCCCATCATTCTTCAATATTATGACGCATCTCCTGGTTCACCTAGTCGACGAGATTGCCATTCTCGGTCCTGTATTTCTACACAATATGTTCCCCTTCGAGAGGTTCATGGGAGTCTTGAAGAAATATGTTCATAACCGTGCTAGGCCAGAAGGAAGCATCTCAAAGGGCTATGGAACAGAGGAGGTCATTGAGTTCTGTGTTGACTTTATTCCTGACCTTAAGCCGATTGGTGTTCCTGAATCGCGGCATGAGGGGAGACTGAGTGGAAAAGGCACGCTAGGAAAGAAAGCACTGATATGTAGGGACGGGCATTCTTTAACTCAAGCACACTACACAGTTCTACAAAGTTCCACCTTCGTGGCTCCGTATATCGAGGAACACAAGAATTATGTACGCTCCAAGAACCCGGGGAGGCTGACTCCTGGATTAAAGAAAAACACATGGAGACTTTCGGCAGTTGGTTGCGATTACAGCTCATGAATGACACCACTGTCGGAGATCAGCTCTACTTGTTGGCCGCGTCACCATCTTCGACTGTATTGAATTTCCAAGGGTACGAGATAAATGGGAATACATTTTACACGATCGCCCAAGATAAAAAGAGCACCAACCAAAACAGTGGTGTCCGCTTTGATGCAACAGACGAGAATGGGCAAAAGGACACATACTATGGTTACATAGAGGAGATATGGGAACTTGACTATGGACCTACTTTTAAGGTCCCTTTGTTTCGGTGCAGTTGGGTCAACATGAATGGAGAAGGGATAAAGGTAGACCAGCTGTACGGAATGACAACAGTGGATCTCAAGAATCTTGGTTGTTACAGGAACGAACCATTCGTCCTAGCCAATGATGTGGCTCAGGTTTTCTATGTGAAGGACATGTCCTCCAGACCGAAAAAAAGAAAAAATAAGCAAACGAATACATCAGACGATGAGCCAAAGCGTCACATAGTTCTTTCAGGGAAAAGAAACATCGTGGGAGTCGAGGACAAGACAGACATGTCAGCAGATTATGATAAGTTTGATGAAATTCCGCCCTTCACAGTGAAAACTGACCCAAGCATCCCGTTAAATAATGAAGATGCTCCATGGTTACGGCCGAAGCGATCATAGGCCAGGGACATACGCGAAGAAGGGTTCATGGCATTTATGTAAATCAATGTAATGTATTAAACCTTTATGTGATGTGTAGTAATGTATTAAACCTTTATGTGGTGAAAACCATAATACATAGCTCGGGTCCATTTTTATTTAACCATAATACATCACGAATAATATCACTAACTTTTGTCGGGTCCTAAGCCACGGGGTGCTGAGCGGCCGGCGCTGCGCACCCAAAGAGCAGGAACCATCACAGGGTCAATACTCACGTGAGAAGGATCCCTATGAAGAACCATCCACCAACCGGGACATCGTCGCCGAGATCTGAAAAAATGAGTGGGGAATTTGATCAAACACCTAGGTAGGGGAGGGAGAGGGCAGCACCTTGGTAAAAACACGCCCAAAACACACGGTTTCCCCGTCATACAGCCCAACGGTGGCTCGTGAGTGACTGCATATCAAATGCACCGTTGGGCTGTATGACGGGAATCCGAATGCTTTGTATACCAAAATGCTTTGTAGATAGAACAAAACATACGGTTTCCCCTGCATCCGTCAGCCCACCGGTGGCTCGTGAGACGGCAAATCGGCCTTCGATCCAAACAGCGGCAAGACGTCTCTGATGATCTGCAACCGTCCTAACAAGTGTTGGAGATGTTGCTAATCATCAGAGATCCTTGCCGCTGCTTGGATCCGACCGAGGGGAGGGTTCACCTTCAGCCTCCGCTCTAGGAACTCCTGCCTCTCAGAAATCTTGCTCTCTGCTACCCGTGTACTGCCAAAATGAACTACAATGAGTAGACACTGAGTGCTGAACATGTCCGGGAGGGGGCTATATATAGGGTACGTGTGCTTCTTTAGTCCCGGTTGGTAACACCAACCGGGTCATGTGGCTCACGAAGTGGTCGTGATACTGCTGATCCAACAGCTCACAATCCCTCAAAAGAAACACACCCCTGATCCAACGTCTCACAAGCGCTTGAAAGAAACACACGATCCGTGTGCTTCTTTAGTCCCGGTTGGTAACACCAACCGGGACTAAAGGCGGGCTTTGCGGTCACGACACGTGTCCTCCCCCAGCGCTGCCTGGGCACGTGTCCTCCCCCAGCGCTGTCCTGGAGGTCTTTATATATTGTCGCCGACGGGGTAAACTCTAATCCACCATTCCTAGCCACGAACGCATCGTCTCCACGAGATGGATCCGCCACGCCCGCCGCAGCGCCTTCTGGACGAGGTCGAGCGTGCTCGGCAGAGCGCGCTTGGGCGCAACCGCGGGAGCCTATCCCGCCGTATGCCCACGAGCCCGGCGTGGAGAGGAATGCCCAGCTACCGGCCTCCTGCTCCACCAGGTGCCGCCGCACCTCCACCTGGCGCCGCTGCACCTCCACCAGGCGCCGCCGCTCCTCCCGCGGAGGAGGAGGAGGACGACGACTTCGACTGGAGCGACGACGGGGAAGAGGGTTGTGGGTTGCAGATACAGGAGGCCATGGAAGCCTCCTTCCAGTCTGTCCGCGGCTACCCTGTCCAGCGAGCGAAGACTGCCTACCAGCTCAAAGCGAAGGAGGCTTTCGAGCTGGATTGGGCGCTGAAAGACTCATCCTCCATGGATCTTGCCCTCCGCCGCAAACGAGCGCGCGAGAACCGAGCGGCCGCCCACGGGGCTGGCTCCTCCCGCCGTTCCCCCTAATCCTACGGCCTTCGAGCCAGCAAGTCCGTTTATGTAGAATAATGTTGGTGATGTTGGATCAGGGGTGTGTTTCTTTCAAGCGCTTGTGAGACGTTGGATCATGTGTAATAATGTATTAAACCTTTTAAGTAATGCATTCTATGGAATGTATTAAACCTTGATGTGGCTCACGAAGTGTGATGACGTGAAACACACGTTCGTTGGGAGACCCCAAGAGGAAGGTATGATGTAGTCAGCAGCAAGTTTTCCCTCAGAAAGAAACCAAGGTTATCGAACCAGTAGGAGCAGCAACTCTTCAGAAGGTTGTCAACGGCGCCAGAAAAATAGCTGTCGCATGGAGTCTGGACTGTTGACGTGGAATCTGCACACAACACAATCAAACTACTTTGCCCCAACGAAACAGTGAGGTTGTCAATCTCACTGGCTTGTTGAAAACAAACGATTAAACGTATGGTGTGGAAAATGAGTATTAAATTGCAGAGAATGAAAAAGGAACAGTTTGCAGTTTGTGGTTGTTTAATCAGTGTAAAAGAATGGACCGGGGTCCATTGTTCACTAGCGGTGTCTCTCCATAAAAGATAACTAACATGTTGGGTAAACAAATTACAGCTGGGCAATTGACGAATAGTGAGCGCATAACAATGCATATACATGACATGTTGACTACTATGATATTTAATTGGGCATTACGACATAATACATAGATCGTTATCCAACAGCATCTATGACTAATAATCCACCGCCGGGTTGTCATCCGAGTCCCCCGTTGGTATTAAGTTGCAAGCAACGAATAATTGCATTAAGTAAAGTGCGTAATGTAAACAAACACATATGTCCGTGGACATAGCATCGTTAAGTTATCCCTAGTGGCAACAGCACATCCACAACCTTAGAACTTTCTGTCACTGTCCCAGGTTAAACGGAGACATGAACCCACTATCTAGCATAAATACTCTCTCTTGGAGTTACAAGCATCTACTTGGCCAAAGCATCTACGAGTAACGGAAAGCATGCAAAATCTTAAATAACATATAAGATAGATTGATAATCAACTTGACATAATATTCAATATTCATCGGATCCCAGCAAACACAACATGTAGCATTACAATAATATGATCTTGATCATGTAGGGCAGCTCACAAGATCTAAACATGATGGCACAAAGTGGAGAGACAACCATCTAGCTACTGCTATGGACCCATAGTCCAAGGATGAACTACTCACGCATCACTCCGGAGGCAGGCATGGCGATGTAGAAGCCTCCGGTGACGATTCCCCTCTCCGGCAGGGTGCCGGAAGAGGTTCTGAACCCTCCCGAGCTAGGGTTGACGACGGCGGCGTCTCTGGAACTTTTCGTGGATATTTGCTCAGGTACTTAGGGTTTTCGCGTCGGGGGGAATAAGTAGGCGAAAGGGCGGCGGCTGCGGACCCCCGAGGGGCCCACACCACCCCAGGGCGCGGCAGAAGGGGGGCCCGCGCCCTGGTGGCGTGTGGCCTCCTGGTGGCCCTCCTCTGCTGCTCCTTCGCTCCGTCAGTGTGTTCTGGAAAAATAGGCACCCCCGTGTAGTTTCGTCCAATTCCGAGAATATTTCCAGACTAGCTTTTCTGGAATACAAAAACAGCAGAAAACAGGAACTGGCACTTCGGCATCTTGTTAATAGGTTAGTCCCCAAAAATGTATAAAATTGATATAAAGTAGATGCAAAACATGTGGCAATTGGTATAAAACAAGCATGGAACATCAAAAATTATAGATACGTTTGAGACGTATCATATAACAAGTCCAATACATTGCATATAACGCATGTTGTAACAAAGTTGACACTAGTGTTTGCTTGTGGAAGACAGAAAGAATAGGAAAACTGACTCAACATAAAAGTAAAAGAAAGGCCCTTCGCAGAGGGAAGCAGGGATTAAATCATGTGCTAGAGCTTTTAGGTTTTTGAAAGCATATAGAGATTGCATAAAATATTTGATACTCCTCCCAACCTTGCTAACACAAGCCATGGCTAACCGAATCCTCGGGTGCCTTCCATCAATCACATACCATGGAGGAGTATCTATTTTTGAGAGGTGTTTGTTAATTGTCAACGAATGGTAGCGGGTGAGAACAGTATTCTACCTGTCGAACGGACTTTTAAGAGCGGCTCCCATGAAGGACGTTATTTCTACCAGCAAGGCAGATCATCCCTCTTTCTCTTTGGTTTACACACATTCAGGTATTTCACTGTTTGTCATTGCTTACTGATGAATCAGGGCAAAAGTGTGAAGAGAATTAATTGGTTAAAGTTGTAATTAATTGGGACTGGGCACCCCGTTGCCAGCTCTTTTTGCAAGTTATTGGATAAGCGGATGTATATGCCACTAGTCCAGGTGTAAAAGTCCACTCGACAAATAGAATAAAGAATAACCACACTAATTCCTCATGAGCTAGTAAACATTGACACAAAAAGGGAATAATAACATTTTGAATAATTTAAAGGTAGCACATGAAAAATTTACTTGGAGTGGCAAGGAAATACCACATATAGGTAGTTATGGTGGACACAAATGGCATGGATTTTGGCTCAAGGATTTGGATGCACGAGAAGCATTCCCTCTCAGTACAGAGTTTAGGCTAGCAAGGTTATGTAAGCAAACAAGAATATCAACCCGTACACCAAGTTTTATATGACAAACATATTGCAAACGTTATAAGACTTCATACCGTCTTCCTTGTTAACCAAACCCTGTTATTAGAAAATATCTAGACCTTAGAGATACCACCGATGCAAACCAAATTTTCAACAAGCTTTACGGTAGTTCTTCACTAATAGGCTTAACTCATGTGATGCACAATTTAATCATGATCTACTTGTTAACTCAAAACAATTGACAAGCATCAAGTTATCCATTTTAGTGATCTACAAGATTAAGCAAGTTTTTCCTTATACCAATTACCACATGCAACATTTTCTGAACCAACCAAACACCAATCAATTTATTTCATCAACTCTCCAAACAAATATAAGTGAAGCAAGAGAGTACTTTCTACAAAAGAAAGCTAATAGCTCTGACAAGAGATACATGAAAACAAGAGCTAAAAGCTGAACAGCGCTAGATATGAATACTCAACAAATATAAGTGAAGAATAGGAGTATTCTCATGAAAAAGCGGAGCGTGTCTCTCTCCCAATCAAGAATGCTAGGGTCCAGTCAAGCTTTATTGAAAATAAAAGTGCAATACTGAAAATAAAAGCACACAGACGCTCCAAGAAAAGCACATATGATGTGAAAGAATTAAAATATAGTTTCACTAGAGATGACCTGATAATTTTGACGATGAAGAAGGGGATGCCTTGGGCATCCCCAAGCTTAGACGCTTGAGTCTTCTTGAAATATGCTGGGGAGATCCATGGGAGCCTCCCCAAGCTTAAGCTCTTCACTCTTCTTGATCCTATTATATCATCCTTCTCTCTTGACCCTTGAAAACTTCCGTCACACCAAACTCAAAGTAGATCTCATTAGAGGGTTAGTGCATAATCAAAAATTCACATGTTCTATAAAGACGCAATATGATTTGTTACTTTAAACATTAGCTACAGCCACTGATGTTATGTGAAGCTCTTCCACCCAAAAAAGAATTTCACTCAACACTAGTAAAAGAGAGAATGCAAAATAAAAAGGCATAATCTGTCTAAAACAGAACAGTCCGCAAAGACGAATTTTTTCGAGGCACTTACGACGCTCAGATCGAGAAACTCTGAACTAATGAAAGTTTCAGACATTCATAAAGATTACGCACAAAAAATTTCAGATTTAATTAACAATCTGGTGATTTTAGGAATTTCGTACAGTGAACAGCAAAAATCTGTTTCTGCGCAGCAATCAAAATTAAGCATCATCTTATTAGAGGCTACTCTTGGCACAACAATGCGAGAAAATAAAGATACAAAGGAGTTGCTACAGAAGTAAACAAACTCCTTGACTCAATAAAAGAAAAATTGCAGAAAAATAAAATGGGTTGCCTCCCATAAGCGCTTTTCTTTAACGCCTTTTAGCTAGGCACAAAGCATGCATCAAGTATTACCAAGTGAAGAAGCATCAACATTGTAATTTGTTCGAACAATAGAATCATAAGGTGGCTTAATCTTCTTCCTAGGAAAGTGTTCCATACCTTTCTTGAGAGGAAATTGATATTTTATATTCCCTTCTTTCATATCAATAATAGCACCTACAGTCCTAAGAAAAGGTCTTCCCAGCACAATAGGGCATGATGGATTGCACTCAATATCCAAGACAATAAAATCAACGGGGACATAATTGTTGTTAACCATGATAAGAACATCATCAATTCTTCCCAAAGGTTTTTTAATAGTAGAATCAACAAGGTGAACATCCAAGTAACAATTTTCCAAAGGTGCTAAATCAAGCATATCATATAATCTTTTAGGCATAACAGAAATACTAGCACCAAGGTCACACAAAGCATTGCAATCAAAGTCATTCAATTTCAATTTAATGATGGGCTCCCAACCATCTTCTAACTTCCTAGGGATAGAAGCTTCATGTTTTAATTTCTCTTCCCTAACTTGCATGAGAGCATTAGTAATATGTTTAGTAAAAGCCATGTTTATAGCACTAGCATTAGGACTTCTAGCTAGCTTTTGCAAGAACTTAATTACTTCAGAAATATTGCAACCATCAAAATCAAAGTCATTATATCAAAAGTAATGGATTATTCTCTTCCTTATTGCTAGAAATTTCAGCATCTTTATCAAGGACAGTTTCAGAGTTATCAGGCAATTTAGGACATTTTGCAATAGAAGTGGAAACATTACCAACACCAACTATCTTGCCATTAATGGTAGGAGGTTTGTTAACACTTGAGTTTGAAGCATTTTCAGAAGTAGTAATAGTATAAACTCTAGCAATATTATTCTTTCTAGCAATTTCATCCTCTCTTTCCCATCTAGCATGCAATTCAGCTAACATCCTCACATTGTTATCAATTTTAACTTGTATAGCATTGGCTACGGCAAAGGTATTACTCTCAATTGTTTCGGGCTTAGCTGCCATCTTATTAATCAAAGAGGATTGTGTTTCAGACATCAATGAAATACAAGTTTCAGCATGAGAAATTTTACCTTGCAAACCAGAAATCTCCCTATTCAAATTCTCAAGTTGATGGCTTATATTTTTTAGCATAGCAGATTGTTCATCCATAGTTCTAGTAAACAGTTGGTTTTGCTCATATTGCTTTTGCATAAAAATTTAGTGGCCTTTTCAATTTCTAGCATCCTTTCCTCACTAGGCATTCTTGTTCTACCATAGGAATCTCCATAACCATTGCCACTATTAGAAGGATAGGGCCTATAATTGCTATTACCAAAATTATTCCTATAAGCATTGTTGTTGAAATTATTATTTTTAATGAAGTTCACATCAACATGCTCTTCTTGAGCAACCAAAGAAGCTAAAGGAACATTATTTGGATCAACATGTGTTTGACCATTTGCAAGCATAGACATAATAGTATCAATTTTGGCACTCAAGGAGGAGGTTTCCTCAACAGAATTTACCTTCTTACCTGTTGGAGCTCTCTCGGTGTGCCACTCAGAATAATTAATCATCATATCATCAAGAAGCTTTGTTGCAGCACCCAAAGTGATGGACATAAAGGTACCTCCAGCGGCCGAATCCAATAAATTCCTCGAAGAAAAATTTAATCCTGCATAGAAGGTTTGGATGATCATCCAAGTAGTCAGTCCATGAGTGGGACAATTTTTAACCAATGATTTCATTCTCTCCCATGCTTGAGCAACATGTTCATTATCAAATTGCTTAAAATTCATTATGCTACTTCTCAAAGAAATAATCTTAGCAGGAGGATAATATTTTCCAATAAAAGCATCTTTGCATTTAGTCCATGAATCAATACTATTTCTAGGCAAAGATAGCAACCATTCTTTAGCACGTCCTCTCAAGGAGAAAGGAAAAAGTTTCAGTTTAATAATATCACCATCTACTTCCTTGAGCTTTTGCATTTCACAAAGTTCAACAAAGTTATTAAGGTGAACAGCAGCATCATCAGTACTAACACCAGAAAATTGCTCTTTCATAACAAGATTTAAAAGTGCAGGTTTAATTTCATAAAATTCTGCTGAAGCAGCAGGTGGAGCAATAGGTGTGCATATGAAATCATTGTTGTTCGTGCTAGTGAAATCACACAACTTAGTGTTCTCAGGAGTACTCATTTTAGCAGAAATAAAAACAGTACAGAAAATAACTTGAAAGTAAACTAGATGCAAGTAACTAATTTTTTTGTGTTTTTGATAATTGAAAGCAAACAAGATAAAATAAAATAAACTAAGCAAGACAAAAACAAAGTAAAGAGATTGGAAGCGTGAAACTCCCCTTGCAGAAGACTGCTGTCTCCCCGGCAACGGCGCCAGAAAAATAGCTTGATGACGTGAAACACACGTTCGTTGGGAGACCCCAAGAGGAAGGTATGATGTAGTCAGCAGCAAGTTTTCCCTCAGAAAGAAACCAAGGTTATCGAACCAGTAGGAGCAGCAACTCTTCAGAAGGTTGTCAACGGCGCCAGAAAAATAGCTGTCGCAGGGAGTCTGGACTGTTGACGTGGAATCTGCACACAACACAATCAAACTACTTTGCCCCAACGAAACAGTGAGGTTGTCAATCTCACTGGCTTGCTGAAAACAAAGGATTAAACGTATGGTGTGGAAAATGAGTATTAAATTGCAGAGAATGAAAAAGGAACAGTTTGCAGTTTGTGGTTGTTTAATCAGTGTAAAAGAATGGACCGGGGTCCACAGTTCACTAGTGGTGTCTCTCCATAAAAGATAACTAACATGTTGGGTGAACAAATTACAGCTGGGCAATTGACGAATAGTGAGCGCATGACAATGCATATACATGACATGTTGACTACTATGATATTTAATTGGGCATTACGACATAATACATAGACCGTTATCCAACAGCATCTATGACTAATAATCCACCGCCGGGTTGTCATCCGAGTCCCCCGTTGGTATTAAGTTGCAAGCAACGGATAATTGCATTAAGTAAAGTGCGTAATGTAAACAAACACATATGCCCGTGGACATAGCATCGTTAGGTTATCCCTAGTGGCAACAGCACATCCACAACCTTAGAACTTTCTGTCACTGTCCCAGGTTAAACGGAGACATGAACCCACTATCTAGCATAAATACTCTCTCTTGGAGTTACAAGCATCTACTTGGCCAAAGCATCTACGAGTAACGGAAAGCATGCAAGATCTTAAATAACATATGATAGATTGATAATCAACTTGACATAATATTCAATATTCATCGGATCCCAGCAAACACAACATGTAGCATTACAATAATATGATCTTGATCATGTAGGGCAGCTCACAAGATCTAAACATGATGGCACAAAGTGGAGAGACAACCATCTAGCTACTGCTATGGACCCGTAGTCCAAGGATGAACTACTCACGCATCACTCCGGAGGCAGGCATGGCGATGTAGAAGCCTCCGGTGACGATTCCCCTCTCCGGCAGGGTGCCGGGAAGAGGTTCTGAACCCTCCCGAGCTAGGGTTGACGACGGCGGCGTCTCTGGACTTTTCGTGGATATTTGCTCAGGTACTTAGGGTTTTCGCGTCGGGGGGAATAAGTAGGCGAAAGGGCGGCGGCTGCGGACCCCCGAGGGGCCCACACCACCCCAGGGCGCGGCAGAGGGGGCCCGCGCCCTGGTGCGTGTGGCCTCCTGGTGGCCCTCCTCTGCTGCTCCTTCGCTCCGTCAGGCGTGTTCTGGAAAAATAGGACCCCGTGTAGTTTCGTCCAATTCCGAGAATATTTCCAGACTAGCTTTTCTGGAATACAAAAACAGCAGAAAACAGGAACTGGCACTTCGGCATCTTGTTAATAGGTTAGTCCCAAAAAATGTATAAAAGTGATATAAAGTAGATGCAAAACATGTAGCAATTGGTATAAAACAAGCATGGAACATCAAAAATTATAGATACGTTTGAGACGTATTAGCATCCCCAAGCTTAGTTCCTACTCGTCCTCGAGTAGGTAAACGATAAAAACAAAATAATTTTTGAGGTGACATGCTACTATCATAATCTTGATCATATAATATTGCAAGGCACATGTAAATGAATGAAGTGATCCAAGTCAATGGTCTATAATTTGCTACCAAATAGATAATGAGTAAACAATGAATCACACAAGCTAAACGTTTTCATGAATAGTACTTTCGAGACAAGCATCAAACAGTTTTGCATAAGTGTTAACTCATAAAGCAATAGTTTCTAACAAAAGGTATATAATCAACACAAAGGAAGAATTTAGTTTCAGCATTTGCTTCAACTTTCAACATATTTATCTCATGGATATTGTCAACACAAAGTAGTATAACAAGTCCAATACATTGCATATAACGCATGTTGTAACTAAGTTGACAGTAGTGTTTGCTTGTGGAAGACAGAAAGAATAGGAAAACTGACTCAACATAAAAGTAAAAGAAAGGCCCTTCGCAGAGGAAAGCAGGGATTAAATCATGTGCTAGAGCTTTTAGGTTTTTGAAAGCATATAGAGATTGCATAAAATATTTGATACTCCTCCCAACCTTGCTAACACAAGCCATGGTCGTGATATAAAGTAGATGCAAAACATGTAGCAATTGGTATAAAACAAGCATGGAACATCAAAAATTATAGATACGTTTGAGACGTATCAAAGTGGTCGTGATACTGCTGATCCAACAGCTCACAGTCCCTCAAAAGAAACACACCCCTGATCCAACGTCTCACAAGCGCTTGAAAGAAACACACGATCCGTGTGCTTCTTCCTTATTGGTGGGATTCTCACTATATATATATGTAGTCATGCATGGCCTCCATTGGCATAGCACATCTAAACTCATATCTGCAACCTCATCACTCTCCCATGGATTCCACCGTACCCACACTAACCTACTCGGAGGCGGAGGCGCTTTGCGCCTCGAACTACCCCTGCCCGCCCGGCTACGACGTCCTCGCCGGCTGGAGGCTGAGCACCGGAGGCGTGCCGGTCCCTCCTGTCCCTCAAGGTTTGGCGCGCCGGGCGGCCATCACGAACCACTACTACCTCGAGCTCACTCCGGAGCAGCGGATGGATCCCCGCTGGCATCCCGACTACCGCCCGACTTGGGACGCCTTGTTCATCAATCGGCGTGAGAGGGCGCTCGCCAGGTACGAGGAGGACGGCCCGCCTCCTTCGAACTTCAACGAGGCCGGCCGTCGGCTGTGGTGGAGCGGCCGGACTCTCCAGAGCGTCATGAACTACATCACGGCCGGCGATAACCCCCGCCTGCGCTACCCTCACTTCCAGTCCAGGCGAGCGCCGCCCGACGACAGCGACGACGACGGCGGCGACTACGACGACTACGAGGACGAGTATTATAGGCCTAGGCAGGAGTATGACTAACCTATGGTTCGTCTATGTACCCAAGATTGTTGTCATTAACTACTTCTGGTCTAGCTAAGACGACGATCGTGTACAATGTATTCTTTATCTCTGCATTTCCAAGTCTATGAAGAAGTTTTTTGTAAACTATGTCAAAACTCAAGTTTATCATTTATCCTACCAACTAGTACACATGAAAGTACTCCATGCCAAAGGATTTCATTTTTTGAGTATTTTTTCACTTTCTTTGTCTTTTTTTAAAAACGGTCAAAATGGCCGCCGTTACTATTCATTGTAAGGGGTCGAATTATTCAAAACTATCGACGGTTCTGTGATATAACCACTACTTGTGCACCTTAAAATCATTTTTGAAAAAATTTCAGAGCAAACTATCACACACTTGTAGTTCAAATTTGAATTACTTTCGAAAAATAGGCATAAAGTCGTTTAAGTAGGCGAAATTAGCTAGAAACCGAGAAAATTACCAATATTTGTGGATTATCCATAAAATATGGTCTACTTTGTGTGATAGTTGGATGGGTGCCATTTTGCACCATATTTGTTGTACTTGCTTCACAAAAAATGTCATTTTTGACAAACGAAAAACCAAAAACGATATTTAGATAAGTAATTTGAAAACATAGAAAATGGTTTTGAATTATTTATTCAAATTTAAACACTTTTCATGTTGAAAGTCTTTTCAGATTCAAAACCATTTGAAATTCATATTCAAACACCTAAATAAGAAAAAAAAGGCGGGAAACAACATTCCAGAACTGAAAAGTTCGAAATAATTTTGAAAAAGGACACTTTGGTCCCGGTTTATACGAAGAACCGGGACCAATGAGTCCATGGACGCGCGAGCGAATCTGGCATTAATTTGCCAGGGCATTGGTCCCGGTTGCTTCCATGAACCGGGACCCGGTTCATGGCAGCAACCGGGACCAATGCCCCCTTGTATAACTGCCTGCGCCCTTTCTTCTTCCCTATTCCACCCAAATCACTCAAATCGACTAAGGACGGAGAGAAGCGCGACGCGGAGCGAAACTACGTCGGCAGGCTGCCCGACTCCGCGCCACGCCCCACGCCGCGCCCCGCCGCCGCCGTCGACGTCCGCGCGCTCCCCGGCCGCGCCCCCACGCGCCGGCCTCCTCCACGCGGCCTCCTCCACGCGCCGGCCTACCTCCACGCGGCCTCCTCCACGCGCGGCCGTGCTCTCCTCCACGCGCCAGCCTCGTCCACGCGCGCCGCGTCTCCACGGCCGCGCCCTCCACGGCCGCGCGCGCCCTCCACTGTGCATTCCGACGCCGCGCCCTCTCCACGGCCGCGCCCCCGCTCGCGCCGCGTCCTCCACGCCGGCCACGGCCTCGACGGCCGCGGAGGTAGCGCATTTTTGTACTTTTTATTTGTTCATCAAAATGTTGGCAAAATGTTGTACAAATTGATATGAATTGGACTGTTTGAACATGTTTGTATTTCGGCGTCAATATTTGATTGAATTTGTGTTAGGAAAATTTGTGGTCCGATACGAGTTTACGATACTAGTTTACGGGTTTACGAGTTTACGAGTTTACGATACTAGTTTACGGGTTTACGAGTTTACGATACTAGTTCATGTGGTCCGATACGAGTTTACGAGTTTACGATACTAGTTTACGAGTTTACGATACTAGTTCCGACCTATACGAGTTTACGAGTTTACGATACTAGTTCATGTGGTCCGATACGAGTTTACGAGTTTACGATACTAGTTTACGGGTTTACGAGTTTACGAGTTTACGATACTAGTTCACGTGGTCCGATACGAGTTTACGATACTAGTTTACGATACTAGTTCCGACCTATACGAGTTTACGAGTTTACGATACTAGTTCACGTGGTCCGATACGAGTTTACGATACTAGTTTACTAGTTTAAGATACTAATTAAGGTGTTAGAAAAATTAGCAAATTTACCTTTGTATTCACATTTGCATTCACATATCCGATTCACATTTTTGTGGGTAGATGTATCTTGACATATGGAACAAGTTACCCAACTAAAGTTTTGTGCATTGTTCTTAATTTGCAGAAACTATGGAACGAGACGAAAATCAGGAAAACATCCTCGAGGATATAATCCGCGGGCCGGAAGATGTTGGCGATGTCACCTCGCAGTTTCTGAACAACTCCGGTGAGGGAGATGAGTCTCTCAACCGAAGAGACGGCTCCGGTGAGGTAGAACCCGACGGCTGGGGTGAGGGAGAAGTCGGCGAGGGAGAAGCCGACGAGGGAGAAGCCGAAGGTTCCGGTGGAATATTAAATGTTGCAAACTCCGGCGAGGTGCATATACATATATTAATGAAGCCGAAGATTGTATTAATTAAGCCTCTGCTGTCTATATACAAATATTAACGCTCTTTCTTCTTTTAGCCCTCCGGATCGAGCAAATCTTCTGTAAGGACAAAACGAGGCCCAGCCAAAAAGTTGGGCGACCAAGAAAGGTACAGGATCGAAAAAGTCGCTGAAGACGGCACACCGACTGCTCCCCCTGATGTTAAAAATAAAATGGTAAAGCAATGCGGAGTTCTTGTTAGGGACTACATCCCGATCACCGTTCGAGAATGGCATCAGCCAAAGGAGGGAGGAGTAAGATATGTCGGCGAGGTGGGCAAAGAAAGACTTTGGAGAAAGCTCATGCTTAATTTCACCCTGCCGGCTCCAGAGGTGGATGCAGATGAGGAGGATCCAAATGAGCCAGAAAAGATTGCCCGGCAAAACATGGAGCAAAAAGTCAAGGACTGGGCTCTAAAAAGATGGCCGAGCTATTCAAGAACTGGAAGAAAAGATTGAACAACGAGTTTGTCGAGAAAAATAAGACTCCGGACTTCGATAAAGGGTATGAGAAGATAAGGGACAACTGGGAAGAATTTGTGGCGTACAAGAAATCGGAGGAAGCTCAGGAAAAGTCTGCAAAAAATAAGGCAAATGCTGCTAAAAAGATCTACCACCATACTATGGGGCCTGGTGGCTACGCCTTTAGCATGCCTAAGTGGGAGAAACTTGAGGCGGACCTGCTGGCTAAAGGGATCACTCCAGAGCCACTCACATGGATCGAACGGGCAAGAAATTGGTTTTACGGGCATGGGGGCACGTTGGACGCAGAAGGGAAGTGCATATATAACAGAACACACAAAGATAAGCCCCTACTACCCATCGAAGGCATTAGAAATGCAGTAAAGGATGTTGCAAGGGACGGTTCATTCCCGATAGAGAGGATGACGAGCTCACACGCGCCCTTGGGAATGAGGAACACGACGGACGAACACGAGGCGTATCAGGCTCCAAGCCCAAGACAATTGCGATTCCCGAGCACAGGAAGAAATTTCCTGATAGAAGCCATCAGAGGAGAAAGGAAAGGGAGGCAATGGAAGCACGCGCTGCTGCAGACCGGCTGCGTAATATAGAAGAAGAATTAAAGCGGCAGAAGGATCAAATTGCCGCACTTAGCCAGCAAGGTACTAGCGGCCAATCTCAGCGGCACATGGTAGAAGCTGCATGCGATGGTACCGGCGGCCCATCGAATCGGAAAAGCAGCGTGGCTTCCACGGAGCTCCAGGATGGTACTGATGATGCAGTGACGGTGGCTCCACTTCGTCGCTACCCAGTGGATGATATCACGGAGAGCACACCTTGTGAGCTGCATGTGAAAGTTTATAACTTAACCATGAAGGTGGCGGTCGGCTATGCCGTACCAATTGGACCTAATCCAACTTACCATTTCTCTCCGGTTCCAAATGGCTACGCTGTTGTCGGGGTGGATGAAGTGATGAAAGATTTTGAGGAGCTGAAGCTGGAACACGCTGCAGGTGAAGATGGGGAGGTGCTTGAACTTGGAGAAGCCAAGAAAGTGACCATTCTATGGCCAAAGGAATTCATCGTGCTTCCGAACTGGCAGCCAAGGCCATCGACTCCTCACCAGTCTCCAGCGCAACAGTCCTCTTCACCGCCTCAGCAGTCTCCAGCGCAACAGTCCTCTTCACCGCCTCACCAGTCTCCAGCGCAGCCGTCTCCGCCGCCGCGTCAGCCGTCTCCGCCCACCGCTGGTACTATGAGGGGTAAGCGATCACCGAAACGTAAAAGGTCGCCCCTCCCAAAAGTACCTCATAAGAATCTTCCCATGAGACCTTATGACTATACGGTGGAGGAAAATGCCGCGATGGCAACTGCCCAACATAAAGAGTGGTTGGCTAGCCTGAAGAAGCCGAAAGCGGCAGAGTTCCCCTCCACCCCAGAAGAAAAAGCCGCCGTCTTCAAAATGCTGAAGACCCTTGAACAACCCCCGCCAAGGCTGACACCAGACTATGACCGCCAGATTCGCAAGTCGGTTCAGGCAAATAAGGAGCGGTCGAAGAGTAGTAGTGCAAGCGGGAAAGGGAAATCAGTTCCCCAGCTAGGAGAACAGAAAAAGCAGTCGTGCCCCCCGCTCAAAGTGTTTTCCAATACCGAGGAGGGGTTGAGCATAGGTGCAGTCCACGTCGATCCTGAGTTTGTTGCAATCTACGGAGAAGCGGCCGCTGCTCAGGGCATGTCTATTCAGGACTACTTAGCACAATTAGAAGTGTTCCAGGAAGTAGCATACACTTACCGGTACGGGCATACTCTCGTCAAACCTGAGCTAGTCAACGGTCTACCAACAAAAATGCGAAGATTGCATAAGTGGTACATGCGAGCCTGTGAGGAACGAGAAAACTGGATCTACGTGGCCTATAGAAACGAGCATTACGGGCATGGAAATGGCGTCGTAATGATTGAATTTTCTGAATTATTTCAGTTATACCAACAAGACGCCATCGACAAAGCTATCCTCAGTGCCTATTGTCTGTAAGTATTATTTCTGTAATTAAGTCTCTAGCTAGCTCAGCTCGTTCATTGCATGTATAATCTTACTCATCACTATATTAATTATGCAGAATGAAGATTCTCCAATGCAAAAGAGGACAAATCTATGACATTGGGTTCATTGACCCATATTACATTCATCAAGTATCTCTCCAACGTCATTACAACGACACAGAGGATAACTTGGTAAGGGCGTTAAGGTTTAACGAAACCAAAAGGGAAATACTATTTCCTTACAACTACGGGTGAGTGTTACTGTCTTGTACACATTCTATTTCGCTTACTCGATGTTAAGTGTATAATTGATGACTTTATGCGTGCGCAGCTTCCACTTTATTCTGCTAATCATTAAACCTGACAAAGGAGTAGTACTTGTCATGGACTCGAAACGTAAACCCCTTGAGGAGTGGGCGGACATGCAGGAATGCCTCCAAGGGTAATTTCAATCATTATGGCACTATATCGGCAACTTTCCGTTCATTCCCTGGTAGCAAGCAATTAATATATAACTCCTTTATTCATTTTCTTTGCCGGACAGGGCTTGGAAACGGTTCACCGCCAAGGCTAGGGGTATTTGGGCAGAGGAGCTTACATTTGAACAAATAAGTGTAAGTTATCATGCTTGATTATTATTCCGCGCATCTCTTTGATTTTAGTTTCAATACCATTATCATGCTTGATTATTATTTTGATTGAACTCTGTTCTCGTAAAGTGCTTGAGGCAGGAACATGTGAATAATTTATGTGGATACTACGTTTGCGAGTTCATTCGCCAGACGACCCAAGAGCGATCCAAGAGCCGGTTCTTAGAACAACTTGAAGTACGTAAACAATATTCACAATTTTAGTTTATTGCCATCAATTGTGTTTAGTTTCATTCATATATATTGACCCCTTCTTTAAATTAGATCGAACGGTTGCGGGATGGTCTTCTACCACAAGATCGTGTACGAGCAATTCAAGAGGAAATTGCGGGATTCTTAGATGCAGAGGTCCTAGATCCGAAGGGAGAATACTATGGGAAGGTTGAAATGCGAGTGTAAAAGAGATGTATATATGCATGAAACTCGTGTGTACATGTAATATGTTCGACCAAGCACGACGAATGAGATGTGTGTAATATATTCATGACGATGATGTGTAATAGTGGTTCCTTCATTGCTGTATGTAGTACCATCGAATTGAGTGCGAGATGGAGAGCCGGCGAGTGAGAGATGAGCCGGCGAGTAGTACCTGCACAGAAATATCGAAGCTTGGCCTCGATATGCCGGCGAGTGAGAGATGGAGAGCACGTCGGCGATGCGAAGAAGGGGGAGACGATGGAGGCACCGGCGAGAGGGAGAGGGGGCACCGGCGAGAGGGAGAGGTGTCCCAAATACACCCTAAACCCTAAATACAAAAAAAAACACTCATTGGTCCCGGTTCGTAATACGAACCGGGACCAATGAGTCTCCCCCCACGCCCAGCCCGAACTGGCCACGTGGACCAGCATTGGTCCCGGTTCGTGGACCAACCGGGACCAGCATTGGTCCCGATTGGCCAGTCCCGGTTCGGCAACCGGGAATGAAAGCCCAGGCGAACCGGGACTACAGATCATTTTTCTACTAGTGTTTATTCATAAATATTCGAGAAAATATCCACATGTACATATCGGTGTGATCTACAAATCCCTAATTTTTGGTCAATAGATGTTTCTACTCGTAGACGTATTTCAGTGTATAGATCCATTCATATTTAGATAAATCTGTGTCAACTAATTTGGAACGGAGAGCGTAGTAAGAAATACATGTACCGTACTGAGACACAAAGAGCACACACTCAGTTTGTAGTATGCGACGTGTGTTTCATTTAACTTACATGCGCACATATAATATCGAGGACTACTGCGCCAAACTTTTGTTCAAATTTATTTAACATTTAAAATGTGTTTTCGGGGACATGAGCATATACTCTTGCATGGTGAATTTCACCCTACGTACATGCGTAGCGTAGCCACCCTCAGCTGACACCTCATACATAGACACACTCACACACAGGTGAAATTTGACAAAATTAACCCTTTGCCGAAACTTCATCCAAAAATAACCCTTTTTTCAAAAAAAATCGAAATCTAACCCTTTTGTGTGGCTCCCGTATCGGGGGCGCCACACATGTACGCTCCGCGCCCCAGCCAGGGGCGCCACACCTGTACGCTCCGCGCCCCAGACAGGGGCGCCACACCATTGCCAGCGTGGCAAGGCGGGCCCCAGGCTCGGTTATGTAGCGCCGGCCGCTGGGGCGCCACACCTTCATGTGTGGCGCCGGTGCCGGGGGCGCCACACATTCTGTAAAAATAAAACCCCCCAGCCCGTGCCCCACCAGCTTTTTCTTTTCCCTCACTCTCTTCTCTCACAAAAGTAAGGAAGAGCAGCACTCCCAACACACCCCAACACACCCCCCCCCTCAAATCCATCCTTTTGGGTGTGATTTTTCCGTGGATTTCGGCTCCCCTACGTGCAAGAAGGTACTCTCCCCCATCCTCCTTGTTTTTGTCCAATAGAATTCTTCCAATTTGGAGACATTGTGTAGATCTTGAAAACCCTAGAATTTGAATATGAGGACAAATTTGTGGTTATTTGTTGATAATATTGGTCAATGTGTGTGGGTATGATGGATATGAAGTGTTGGGGTGTTGATTGTAGGTTAGGGTTAGGGTTTTTGTTAGATGTAGTTAGTGAGCTAGATTTAGTTAAGGTTAGTGCATAATGACTTGACTTAAAATTAAGATAAGTAAATTATTTTGTTTGAAATGCATAGCTTAGTGCAATGTATCAATCATTTGATGCATTCGGTTGTTGTAAATTTTTTTAGATGGAGAAAATGGTTAGTGTTCATCATGTGGACAAGGAGGCCTTTTTGAAAGGCAATGTGGAGCATGACTCGGAGGAGAAAGTGGTGGTGTTTGGCCATAGTCCTAGCTATGCCGAGGTTGTGGAGAGAGTGCGGATTGCATTGAATTGGACAGATCCAAATGATGTTCTTTCTTTGGAGGGAAGGCATAATGTTGGGTTCGGAATGCATATTCGTTGGAAGATTATGCCTCTCAACTCCGAGTTGTGTTGGAGTGCATATAAGGGGACGGTGGCGACATCTCAAGACAAGGCTCTTGAGTTGTTTGCCACCAAGACGTTTGACTTGAACCGGTGTGCCTCCGAACATGATGTTAGGAGGCCGGTTCAAAATGAGCCACCTCATGCGCATGAAGTGTACTATCCAACGTCGAGTCCACCTCCAATGACTCAACATGATTTTAGCCAACCAACAATGACCGAACACGAAAGGAGCCAACCTTCAAGCCCAATTCAAAGTGACCAATATGAAGAATCGGAGGAGGAGAGCGACGCATCGGAGTATGATCTTCATAAAAATGATATTGGTGATGTGGAGACAAATTGTAGGCATGAGGACATGGACCATGACATCCCTTATAACCGATGCTATGCATCGGACTCGGATGACGACGGTCCCAAGAAGATGTTGATGAAGATGGATTCACTGCTAAAGAAGTCGAAATATTCAAGAAGGTAGTGGGCCGGGATCATCGATTACCATTGTTCCGTGATCTTAGTCTCGCCGATAAAGCCGTGGTTGATGGTGGCACGAGTAAAATTCTTGAACCAAGGCCAACTTCGAAGAAGTATCGTAATCCCAAAAACTATGGTATTGCTGAGGGAGTGAAGTTTGAAAGCTTGTTGGAATTGAAGACATGGCTCAAGGAGTATGCGGTTAAGTACTTTAGACCATACAAAGTGGTTCACTCGGATGTCAAGAAGCGTTACACGGTTAAGTGTGATGACGCGCATAATGGGTGTCCGTGGATTGTGCGTGCAAGACCTATCAAGGGAACCTCTCAATGGGTTCTAAAAAAATGTGTGTCAACTCACATGTGTAGTGGCAATGATGATGATGATGACAAGGATGCGAAGGACATTCATCGGCAACTAACCTCCGATTTCATCGGCTATAGACTTTCCAATTCCATAGAGGCATTCCCCACTTTTTCGGTGAGGGCTATCATGGACACGGTGAAAGACATGTTTGGTTACTCGGTGAAGTATGGAAAGGCATGGAGGGCCAAGCAAGCCGCATTCAAGATGTTGTATGGTGACTGGGAGGAAGCATACAACCGACTTCCTAGATTGTTGGGAGCTATGGCTGCTACAAATCCGGACATGGTTACGTGTGTGGAGCCCTTTGGCCAAAAGACTAGGGATTACAACGGTGCAACCGTCCATGTCTTTGGCCGTGCATTTTGGGCTTTCGGGCAATGCATAAGGGCATTCAAGCATTGTAGACCGGTTGTCTCCGTGGATGGCACATTCTTGACAGGCCAGTACAGGGGCACACTTTTAATTGCCGTAGCTCATGATGCTAACGACCGGTTGTTGCCGTTGGCTTTTGCTTTGGTGACGGCGGAGAACCCGGACAACTGGGAGTGGTTCATGGGTCTAGTGAGAACAAAGGTATTTGAGCCTCAAAGAGAGGTATGTGTCATCTCGGACCGCCACCAAGGCATACTCAATGCGGTGGAGATTGATATTCCCGGGCATGCTCCTTTGCACCATCGATGGTGCGTGAGGCATTTTGTGTCCAACTTCTATAGGGCATGCGGAAATAAGGAGCTATCTGATGATCTAAAAGATTGTTGTCTCGCTTTCACCGAGCGGCATTTTGTGAGATTGTACAACAGGTTGCTAACTCTCACATCGCCGGGGGGTCGAGAGTTCCTAGATAGGCATGCGTCTATGAGGCACAAGTGGACTAGAGCATTTGACACCGACGGTAGGAGGTACGGTGACATGACAAGCAACATGGCAGAATGTTTCAACAATGTGCTCAGAGGAGTCCGTGGGTTGCCCGTGACAACAATAGTTCAATACACATTCGACAAGTTGAATGAGTATTTTCAAAAATATAGTGAGGAAACGTTTGAGCAGATGGAAGGGAAGAACAAGCACAAGAAGAAGTACAAGTATCCACCTGAAGCTGACAAATGGATGACATACCAGTTAAGGAAGGCGGAGACCAATACAGCCCAATGTTTTGACAACAACGAGTGGATTTACCAAGTCAATGAGCCAGGAGGCACCACGGTAGGTGGTGTGCAACACGGAGGGCGTGCGTGCAAAGTCTTGCTAAAGCAATGTTTGTGCTCGTGCCAGAGGCCTCAGTTGCTTCATCTCCCTTGCTCGCACTTGCGGACGGCGGCACGCATTAGAAAAGTGGGATACGTTGATCCGGTTAGGTTGTCCGAGTACTCGATCGAGGCTACCAAGGAGACATGGGCGGGCAGATTTGAACCTTACTTTGAGCAATCACAATGGCCAGAATATCATGGCATTCAACTATGGCCCGATCCAATACTGAAGGTGACGAAGGGGAAGACGGAAGACAAAACGTTTTAGAAATGACATGGACGCATGGGGTGCAGGAGGTCTCCGAGAGTGGGGCAACCAACATTTTCAGGAGCCTAGTGTCTCTGCCCGTTGTGGAGAATGCAATGGTGGTGGGCACAATACTAGAGGTTGTAGTCGAAACAAGAGATCGAAAGGTGTCCAACATGGTGGTGGTAGCACAAGCCACCATGATCATTCTCAACATGGCGGTGGCGGTGGTAGCACAAGCCATCATGATCATTCTCAACATGGCGGTGGCGGTGGTAGCACAAGCCACCATGGTCATTCTCAACATGGCGGTGGCGGTGGTAGCACTAGCCACCATGGTGGTAGCCAACATGGTCATTCTCAACATGGCGGTGGCGGTGGTAGCACAAGCCACCATGGTCATTCTCAACATGGCGGTGGCGGTGGTAGCACAAGCCACCATGGTGGTAGCCAACATGGTCATTCTCATCGTGGCAGTCGCGGTGGCGGTAGGCGTACATCAATGTATGACGAGCTAAGAGGGGGTAGGCGTCGTGGCCGTGGAGGTGGTAGACTTAGATGATTGGTATGACTGAAATTTATTTGGTTGTTATTTCTTATTTTCAATTGTTCCATTTTACTGTCAACTAAGTTCAAACTTGCAATTTTGTAGGGATGGTTCTTATTTTCAATTGTTCCATTTTACTGTCAACTAAGTTCAAACTTGCAATTTTGTAGGGATGGACTGTTCCGATCTGAAGGAGAAGCCGGTGGCATGGCAACACAGCATTGACAGTCGAGTCGGGCACGATGCGCCGACTTGTTGGTGTGGTGACGTTTGCAAGATGAAGCAGTCCAGCGATTGGGACGATAGAAGAGGAAGGAGGTTCTGGATGTGCCCGAACTATGCTTGGGAGAAGCCGAAGCCAACAAAAAACAAGTCGAAGCAAACAAAACGCAAGACAAAGCAAACAAATATTATTGAGCGTCCGCGGGTAAATGTCTCCTCCGCCTCTCTTGTAAAGAATTTATCTTTATCTAGTTGCATGTTTTGACTCGCTATTATGTTTGCAGTCACCTCCGCCTATTTGCCAATACTACCGGTGGATAGACTTTGAGCAAAATGGCCTCTACCGGTGGGAGGTAAAAAATATGACTGACAAGGCGTGGGAGCGATTCTGGGAGAAAGATCGTGAAGAGGAGCGGGCCAAGAAGGAGAATGAGCAAGCGAAAATTGAGGCACTAGAGGCTAAGAACGAAATGATGCTCCGCGAGATGGAGAGGTGGGAGAAGACTGAGAAGGCACGTGTTGCAAGGGAGGCGTGGGAGGCGGAACGTGCAAGGGAGGGGCCGTTAGAGGATGGAAGGTACCATGAGGCGTGGGCGGCGTTTGACGGTGAACTTGGAAGGGAGGGGTCGGGAAGCCAAGGTGAAGGTGCTCGCCGTGCACGAGAGGAGGCTCAACCTGAAGGTGCTCGCCGTGCACAAGGGATGTTGGATGCGAGAAGCCGTGCACAAGGGATGTTGGATGCGAGAAGGCGTGAGAGGGAAGCACAAGAGGAGTTGGATGCGAGAAGGCGTGAGAGGGCTCGCCGTGCACGAGAGGAGGCGGGAGGACAAGGTGAAGGTGCTGGCCTTGCACGAGAGGAGGCGGATGCGAGAAGGCGTGAGAGGGATCGCCGTGCACGAGAGGAGGAACGAGCGAACCAGACCCAGCGAGGCGCAAGGGCAAGTATCCACGGCTTACTCAGTAGGGACAATGTAATGTCGTAGACTTTGGGTTTGTGTGAACCTTGTAATGTCGTGGTCTTATTGTGTTTTATGTTCTTGTGATCTTGATGAGTTAGTTGTGAACCTTGTAATTTGATGGATTTCGTTGAACATTGTAATATGGTGAACTCTTAGTGGATTTGATGGATTTCTGAAACTGTAGTTTGAAGTGCAGGAATTTGATGAATTCTGAAACTGTAGTTTGATGGATTTGATGAATATGATGAACTCTTAGTGAATCAAACTGATTTGATGAATTTGCTTGTGCGGCGCCGGAGCCAGGGGCGCCACACCTTTAAGCCCAACTCCTCCCAGCGGGGCGCCACACAAGTGCAGAAAATTGCTGCTCTCTGTCAATTTGCTGCGCCGGAGCGGACGGCGCCACACCACTATGTGCCGCGCCCCAGCCAAGGGCGTTGCACATGTGCAACGCCGGAGCGGCCGGCGCCACACGTTCATTTGCCGCGCCGCCATCTCCGGCGCGGTAGGTTCACACGAATTTCCCCACTCTCTGTTAATTTTCCGCGCCGCCGTCTCCGGTGCCACACACACAGGGACCGCGCCGCCGTCTCCGGCGCCACACTCCTGCGACGCCCCGAGCGCCGGCGCCACACCTTAATACTCCACTCCCCAGTGGCCGGCGCCACACTAGCTCAGTTCAGCAAAATAATTCAGAACACCACATGAGTAAACATGACACAATATCTATCATGAGCATTGATTCATAACAACAAAACAGAACAACAAAATATCAGAATCGACATCAGCAAACACGACAAGTTATAGTTGAACAAGTTCACGATATTGTCCACAATGAAACGACAAGTTCATGATAATGTCCACAACGAAACGACAAGTTCACGACAAGGACCACGGGAAACCAAGTTTACGACAAGTTCACGACAAGGACCACGGGAAACCAAGTTTACGACATAGTACAAACGACGAATAGTCTACTTCCTTTTCCTTAGCCTCCTCAAAGGCTCAGTCGGCGCCGGATCCGCGTTCTTCCTCCTACTCCTCACAGGTAGCTTCTTCATCGGCTGTTCCTCCACCACGTGCTCTTCCGAGTCCTCATCCTCCGACACGTGATCTTCCGAGTCCTCATCCTCCGACCCATGCTCTTCCGCATCATCGGACTCGTCGTCATCCTCATCCTCAGCAGGCCCCTTTTTCTTGTAGATGTAGTCGTCCGGTGAATAACGCTTGGTAGACTTCTTCTTGGATCTTAGGTGGAAGGATCGCTGGTACGCCTGCAGGGTCATGTCATCATTCACATTATCATCTACATCGCCCTAGAAATGAAAGAATGTAAGCGGAATAATTAGTACATGGTTGAGGTTCAAGAAATCATTTTTGGGTGACCGGCATGGCATGTAACATATTCATACCTCAACCTCCTCATCATTGGGCTCATGTGGGTTCGAACTAGAAGCATCACCACGGATAGGGGTTGAAGGGGACCTCGAGCGGGTCGGCATGGCATCATCGCCGCGACAACCAAGCAAATGCGCTAAAGTGCGCAACCGAGTTGCGGAACGCTATGACGGCAAGAAATCAATATCTTAGTACAAATGAACAACAGATTATGCACGAAGCGGAGATGGTCTAACTTACCTTCACAAAGTCCCTAACGGCAGCATCACCCTTCTTGCCACGAGGTAACATGGCTGCCTCCTCGGCTGCTACCGCTTGGCGGTCGATCTCATTGCGCTATGAAAACAAACATGTCAACAACTAAACTCTAATTATGATGAGATGAAATAAGTTGGGCAAAAATTACCATAAAGTTCATCACGGGAGCGAAATCAGTTCGGTTGCCTTCTCTTACGGCCTTGTTGTACCAGAGCTCAATAATAGCATCATCGTCCATGTCCTCCAAGAGCTCCTCATAAGCCGGGGGCATATACGGACACGGGTACGTGCAAGGTACCAACCAAGATATGTGTCGAATGCCTCTTGACGGTACTTGGGGCGATCCCGCATATACACCTTCCGGTCCGTTGCCTCTTTCACCTCGGCATTGAATGTAGTGATGTAATCCTTATGATGCTTATCCCATTTCATGATCTTCCTCTGCCGGCGCCGGTCCAATCTACATGGTCAACAAATGAAACATTAGTAACTAAACTAATACATAAGAAGACTGGGTAAGACAAAATTTGGAGCCTCACTCGTGCAACGAAAACATCGTGTTTATCCACTTTGGCGGTGTAGTTTGAAACAACCCAAATTGGCTCATCACACGATGTGGTAGGTGGAACTCAACGGCATACAAGCATATCAATGGGCACTGCATCATCCAAAGATATTCTTCCTCGAAACACTTCGGGTTTAGGGGGAATTCCGGATTCCAACCAAATCTCTCCCCGACACCATAAATCTGCCATTTCACCTATATCATAGTACTCATTTCAGCATGTGCAGTTGGGATTTAAGATAGATAGTGATTGAACGAAAGCATTCTAATTATTACCTGCTGGGGGGTCAGCGAGTCGAACTCGTTCATGTACCGCAAGTACTCCTTTTGCGGGTCGCCGGTGAACTCCGCAACCCTGTCCCACTTGTACGCCCATGTAGCATCCTGAAGCCTCTTGGGATGGTCATGGTCGTTCCAAGGCTTCCATGGCAAAACCTTCGGTCGTCCAACTGAGAAGTGCTCCCACATCCAAACCGAAAGCAGGAGCACTGGACCACCAATACCGGCCTCCCTGCCGAACCTACGACACGCATCATCCAACTGCACATATAGGTACACATGTTAGAATCTCATATGTTTTGCACTCACACGAAAGAAAACAAGATAACAATATTTACCTGTCGGTACAAGTAAGCAAGCGCAGCCGTACCCCAGCTTTGTTTACTCTCCCAACGAGTTAACGCCTTCAGCCACATCCAAGGAGCGTTCCGCCCACTACTGTCAGCAAACAATGTCCTCGTGATCACGTACCACACATATGCGCGTGCATGATTCTGAATGACCACTTTATCAGCCCCTTCAGGACACTTAGCAAAGTTTTTCCTGATCCAAACAAATGAGGCGCCGGCGGAGAGTCTATCCTTACTAGAGTCTTCCTTCTCTGGAGGAGCCGCACCTATAAGGCTGAACATCTTGTCGCGCCACCCATCAGATTCGGTGCTAAAACACACAGGTTTGCCCGTGATGGGGAGTGCCAGGATCATCGACACGTCCTGAAGAGTCACCGTCATCTCCCCGGTGGGGAGGTGAAAGCTGTGTGTCTCCGGCCTCCAACGGTCAACAAGAGCAGTGATGGCCGAAGGATTGAAATTTGGCGTGGACCGAGACACGAGCTGGATGAATGGAAGGAGTCCAAGCTTCTCGATGTACTCGGTGTACCTCTCGTCGTACGGCATGCCCTTCTCACCAACTTGCAAGGAGGCCTCGTGAGACCGAAGACGAAGGGGGGCAAGTACCTACAAAAATAATTACAAGTTACAACAACAATGTCCATGCCGAATAGAAATATGAACTAACATCTAAAATATGCAAAACATTACAAATTACCTTTCCCTCTGCAATCTTTCTCGCACGGTGCGGCTTATCATATTGTTCATCAAGAAGTTCCATCCTACATATTTTAAAAAACTACCACTAGTAAGAGATAGAAATTTCATTTCAACATCATATATATTTGAAAAAAAATACCACATCCACACATACACACATATAAAAACTATATAGACAGTGGGTAATCACTATTGCATCCACAAATACATCTCACATCCACAAATACACCTCACATACCGAATTAATTAAAAATGTACATCAACACTCTAACCTCGGGTTGCAAAAAAGGGATCCAATAAATATAGCATCCGTCCCTACTAAGCAACACATCAACAAATACACCTCCCTACTAACAAAAATAGCCTCTATCCCTACTAATTTCGAAATCGAATGAACTACCTAGGGTTGCAAAAACGGGTCAAAATTGACAAATCTATTGGATGAAATTGAGGGGAATGGAGGAGGTTACCTTAAGGAAGGATGGGGACACGAAATCCCTTCAGATTGGGCCGGTTTCGGTGCGGATTTCGGGAGGGAGCTGCCGCCGCCGCTTGTTCTTCGTTTTGGTGGAGAAAACAGAGAGAAGAAATGACTTGACTGGTTCGGGCGGGTCGGGGGCGATGTTATGTTTTGAAGTGTGGCGCCCCCGGCACCGGCGCCACACATGAAGGTGTGGCGCCCCAGCGGCCGGCGCTACATAACCGAGCCTGGGGCCCGCCTTGCCACGCTGGCAGTGGTGTGGCGCCCCTGGCTGGGGCGCGGAGCGTACATGTGTGGCGCCCCCGATACAGGAGCCACACAAAAGGGTTAGATTTCGATTTTTTTTGAAAAAAGGGTTATTTTTGGATGAAGTTTCGGCAAAGGGTTAATTTTGTCAAATTTCACCACACACAGGCCAATTTCCCATGTAGACTAGTAGCAGCATTCGTGCGCCCCGCAACCTGGAGCGAGGGTCCTACCTACGCTAAGCAACACAACACAGAGAGAAAGGTCCGTGTTAAGCAACCGGCGCGCAAAGGCGGCGGCGGCAGTGACGACGCTTACCTTTTCGTGAACCCCTGCGGCCGCCGCTGGATCACGGGGACGGCGGCCACGCGCGCGCTCGGTACATTGAGTCGAAGCCACGGCGTCGTTCGCGGCCACCCCTCGTCGCCGTGGCGTGCGGCCGTGCGCCAGTATAATCATTGGCTTCTCTTCCCTTGTAATCCCATGTAAATTCTGATTCATTTGAATCTATTTTGTAGAGGCTGAAAAATCTCAAGACAATTTTGAAATATATTCAGGTGAAGATTAATTCCCCCTGTTGAAAATTCAAAAAAAAAGTATAATCATTGGTCTTTGTATCGGTAACAAACTCACGTGCAAGCGTGCGTCGCCCGGCCGTCGTTGGTAGCCACTTGGTATTCGCCGCACGAGCCATTTTCTGGATGAAACTTGCTTGCAAGGGAACACAGAAGCTAGCTAGCTATAGCTGCAGGCACTGATTGTTTCTGCGTGTCACGTCTGCACCTGCCTCCTCCAGTTCTGAATCAATCGACAGCATTAAGGTAAGGACTAAACTCTAAAATGGTTACAGAAGTCGACTGATTGCTCCAATGATACATCTCCTAGCACCTGAGATGTGCCAGATGTGGAGGACACTGGCTAGACAGGCTATTTCGATCCGGAGAGCGCCTTGTTGCCTGTGTTCTTCGGCCCGGGGACAGGTGCTTCAAGCAGTCAAGGCCACAGCTCACTTTCTCATGATGGCTGCTTAAGCTCGATCGCATGCATGTATGCTGGCCATGTTTCGCGAATCTGTTCTCTATGCATAGTACTCCGTATTTGTTTTCTTGGTTTTAGACTGGAGAGTTTATTTAACGCGAGCTGAGCGTAAAGATGCCATCTAACGAATAGTCTTGCTCCTCCGCTGCGCGGTTATTATTAGTGTGGCTCTGAACTTACTGACAGGTCTGCTGCATTGTCCTTCACTGAGACGACACACTCCTAACCCGAGCCTGGAGCATAGCTTAAAAACCTGGGGAAAAGACATCACACACGCTCACGGTCTAGCGACGAAATGGATGAATAAAAACAAGGGAAGCAGGATGGGAGATGGGGACATGAAGATCCAATCTCTCCTGGTGATGGATCGCCCGTGAAAAATGGCCAAGGACGAGATCGGTAAGCAGAGTGATCACATGGGTCGCACGTGCGGCGTGACAAGAGGAAAAGGAGAGAGTCAGAGAGGACAGACTAATGAACATGAGATGCTTTGCATCTAGGCATACCTGCATCACTGCATGCATTAGTGCGTCCTACACTCCTACTTTACCATCAATCCAAGTCGTTTCGGCAATTAAAAGTGGTTGGAGACTCCTGATCATGCATATATAAGTGGGTCCTAGAGATGCTAAACTCACTGGCTTGCGGGGTCGGCTGAAGAACAGAACGGCCAGAGGTGCCAGGTTAGTACTCATAACCTGAAAATCTTTGCCTCATAACTCATAAGTACTCCACTACTAATGAGCTGATTCCATTACGAGTTGCTCACAGACCGCAAAACAGCTAGATGCCTTAATCTATATATATTGGACATTACAGCAAACTGTCTGTTACCATTACAGGCAGTCATAGTCATCAGTAGGAAGTTCAAACCTGTTTGTCACCTGCAGTAGTCAGTACTACTCAGTTGTAAGAAGTTGCAAAATAGAGGAGGAAAATTAGTTCAAAATGACACTCTGTACACTTCTTTGTCGTTGAAAATATCGCAATTTTGCAGAAATTTATAGCAATATTGCTAGGTCAAACGACGGCCACCGTTGTCAACTCGTTCAGATTTTTTTAGATAAAGGGATTTTATTACTTAAGAGTTTTAAACATTACACCCGGCCTCTGCATAGCTAAGATGCATACAGCCACCAGTTCACCAGTAACCAATTCAGAACAAAAAGTAAAAAGGCGAATTACATATCATAATGAGAAATTGTAGATCCGCCTAAGAAACTGGTAGGTCTATCCGGAGTCTATGTTGCCATCCATGCCGGGAGAATAACTCCCTGGCCGCAGCCTCCAGCCTCGACGCCACCTCAAAAAATAAGTCTCGGTGCTCCACACGCTGCAGGGCCGACCATGCTCGTAGCGTAGCTGTACACCGATAGATAACCTGCATAACAGAAGCATTTTTATCGTTAAAAACCTTGTCATTTCTACATAGCCACAGCGACCAAATAATGGCAATCGCGCCCATCCTACAGAAGAGTTTAAACCTAGGATCACGCCATTTAACCAGTTGCCAAAAATATTTGCAACAGTACGCGGTGGATGTAAGGTAGAACCTATCTGGATGGCTGACCATATAGACCTGGCGAATTCGCACTGGACACGTACGCCCGATGAAACATGTCATCTGTGTGACGGTTGTTCTTTGGCGAAAAACAGCGTGACAGTTGTGTATAGTTACTCTCTCCTAAGCTCTACTGACCTTGGACTTGACGGTGACCCCACGGCTAGTGATGATATAAAAACATCCTAGATCGATGTCTCTTTCACACTAAACTAATACTGTACTTGGTGAAACGATTCGTGATCAGCTACTGTTAATCTTCTCCAATGATCAGGGTGGATCAGGGCACTTCAACTGTAATTTAGTTCGTGCAAAATCAAGTCAGCGGCATTTTCGCCCCAGGCATAAAGATATCGCAACCCACGTGGCTCCACGTGTGTGCGGTGGATGAAATACGTGCACGATCGTGTGAAACGTCCAAAACCTCCCCTGTAACCTCGTTACCTTCACGCCGTACGAAGTCATGTTAATTTCCTACAAAATTTACACTACAAGATTCATAAGATTCTTATGAGATTTTTTCCTATAGAATTTGATCATATGAATCAAACGGCATCCGAAGGAGAAAAGGATTCCGGTCCTAAACAAATCCGTAGGATATGTATGCGTGCATTCATAAAATAAAGACGAGTGTATGTGAACGCATGTGTTTGTTCTGTTTCTCCAAAGTTGCGCATCCTAACACAGGATACGTTGCCAGGATAGATGAAAGTAACCATACATCAATAAAAATAGGCACCGAGTGTCATCAGGACGAAGTCTAGCTTCGACATGAGATGTTTCCCTCACCGTGGTTGGTCAGCAAATCAAGGTCTTGGCCGTCGTATAGCAAGCCGAAGATCTAATACATGCCTAGAGAAACCGACCCATAAGCGGGCCGGCCACGAGTTCCATCAATCCTGCTGTTCATAGAGGCTTCCGAATCGTAAGTTAGAAAAGTGCTACACCCATGCTATTGCAGATCAACTAATTTGTAGGTAAAAATGAATCCCCTCCTCTTCCCCGTCAACGTGTATGTTTTACCTAGCGGTGTCATCCGGCGATGACGAGATGGGGAGAATCATAGGTGATAGTTGTTAGATTCCCTCCAGCCATGAGAGGGTGCACACTTCTGACAATTAGCTATGATGCAGTTGAATATGGGAATATGAAGATGTCCATTCTTTAGAATTGGTATTTGATGTTTCAAAAAAAAAGAATTGGTATTTGACTTGCTAGATGTATACTAGTATATTTTTCGTTGACTGACTGATGTAGACAGGAATTTTATGTTCCCATTTCAAGCGCTCTATGTCGTAACACTTGACTCAAACTACCTAGCTAAGGCTTATCATATCATTTCTAGTTATCAAAATATAAGAATTTTGATGCTCAGCTCATGGAGTCACGGTCTAGAAGTACATATCATGGCCTGGTACATTTTTATCGCTTTCTGAGAATAGGCACCTTGAAATGCCTTGCTAGGATGATAAGGTTCTTTTTCAGACTGTTAGACGCAGCCCCAAGGGAACATAAGTATCGGTAAAAAGAAAGGAATTTTCGTTCTTGGTCCCAAGAACAACTTTGGAAGAACAATTATACGTTGAATAATTAGCCAATGGGGAGCATTTTGTGCTTTCGTACTCGACTTGATTCGTTATTTTTGGAAGCTCTTGTTTTTCTCCTCTGTTGTCGATGTTTGCTCTTTTTACTTATTCTTTTCTTTTCCCTTATGAAAATCGTTTCTCTGTTCCCCTGCAAAGGGATGTGACCGCCCATACTGTTCCTTCTAAGCACTATTACATCCGTTTCACAAAATAAGGCATATATTTTTAGTCAACACTCAAAATAGTCTAACTTTGACCAATCTTATGAACAAAAATATGAACATTTATAAAATTTGATAAATCTAGAATGAAAATATATACTATGGTGAGTCTATTGATATTGATTTGATATTCGAAATGTTCATATTTTCATCAATAAAATCGGTCAAAATTACTGTATTGACTTTTGACTAAAAATATATACATTACTCTATGGAATGGAGGGAGTATTATCTAAGGCAATGCCTTATTTTGGTCCTAGATGCTTATCTTCCTCACTGCTCATAAAGCTCAGCATTGTGTTTATTCGTCTGATGATTCAAGAAAGTCATTCAATCGTGTCTACGTGTCATTTCTACTTGTGTCGTGCAAGAAATTCTATTGCTCTTATCTGTTATCAGAAATCATAAGGGATTTAAGGTAAATCCTTGATACTCCCTCCGATCCGTAAAGATTGTCGTGAGCTGTGTAGAAATTTGTATCAACATAGCATTGTTTCGACGACAATTTTTAGTATTGTTTCCACGACAATTTTATCAGACGGAAGGTAGTATTTTTTTTAGCAAAAAGGAAGTCCTTGATTGGGTTGTGTTCGTATCGCGTTGGATCATATTCAGCGCATGAGGTTAGAAAAGGGCTTCTCAAAGCTATTACCAACTGGAACCCAAGCCGAGTTCCCAGCCTAAGCCACCAAACGTTAGGCCCATGAGAATCAGTACAGTATATAATTTGCGTTAACAGTTTCAGTCGGACCTTATCCCGGCCGAGTGAGCGCTCGGAGCGACAGGCCGCCGCCGCCGCCGTCGCCGTCCACTCCAGGGAAACAAAAATGGAGCTCTGCCTACGGCTGCGTGCTCTCGCCCACTGCCGCGCCACCCTCGCCGGGTTCCCGGCGGCCGCGCAAGGCAGCGGGCGTTGCCAACGGCGCCGCGTTTCTACCTCCTCCACCGTCTGCTCCCGTGCGTAACGAACCCGTCTCCTACCCTTGAGGCCGGCCGCTTTCTAACGCTTCCACGGTTGCTCGTGCGTTTGCAGTCGCAGTTGCTTCCGGCAGCAATGGAGCCGCGGCTGGACCCGTGGGGAGTGGCGTGGAGGTTGCACGCGCCAAGAGGATGCTCCATGTGGTGCTGGTTTCCCCAATGGTAAATTGTTCCGTTTGCCCCTTATTTTCTCCACCGAATGATGCTGTATATGTTGTTGATGATGACTCTGAGCCCAAAATTATAGGCATTGCTAGTTTGCTACTTGACTAGTTCCTGAATTAATTTATGTTTCTGCTACTCGAAATGTTCAATTTATGTTTCTGCTACTCGAAAAGTTCAATATTGACAGACGTGTAGCTTTTTGTTTGTTCCCGTGAATTGGTAAATTGGCTTGTTCTAGTGAATTGGTAATCCATGGCTGCACAAGTGAACTGACGAATAATTTATGGGCTGTCTATGCATAAGTTGCGTGGATTTTCCGAGCATTTGGATCAACATCCAACCATCTTGATCTCCAAGCCACTCCACACATAGAGATAGAGTACAAACATACAATTGCACTAACATTTCACTGAATTTGCACACCTTGAAATAGTGCAATTTTTGGCTTAGCAGTGTGCAATTTTAGGCGACTGAGATCTACTTAAGGCAACTGAGAATTAGCAAAAGTGGTAATTTATAGCTTATATTATGATTTCTTTATGTATTGGTCTCTCTTCTTCTTTGATATTGCCTGCATTTCTCTCTACTCACCATGTTAAGACTGAGTTGATTCTTTAAGATTTTGGCGTAGCTACTTGTCACTAAACTATAAATTTGAATCATAGATCCCAGGAAATACAGGATCAATTGCAAGGACTTGTGCAGCAGCGGCAGTTGGCCTGCATCTTGTCGGGGTAAGGTTAGTGCTAATTGTTTTGTTCTCTAGACAAAAGTTATACTCCCTCCGGTCCATAAAAAGTGTCGGAGCTTTAGTTATAATTTGATCATATTTGAACTAATGCTCTGACACTTTTTATGGATTGGAGGGAGTAGAACATACAGTGTTGCCATTGTCTTGTTCTTTTTATTATTATGTGCAGTTCATATTGTATAATTTGACCTGAATGATTTTTTTGTATTCCAGCCATTAGGTTATAATATAGATGACACAAAATTGAAGCGTGCTGGATTGGATTATTGGCCGTATCCTACAGTTGGACGTATTCCATTTATAGTTACTCTATGATTTGCAACGCAATGAACCCCAGATCTTTTAACTACTGGTCTGGTTGTCTGTCCGACCTGTTTTTTAAGGCAGCAAGTATGAACCTTAACTATTTCTACAAAGTTATGTTGTTGTCAAGGTTCATGACTCCTGGGATGAGTTTCGAGATTATTTCATGCAGCAGGTACTGGAGTTTTATCCTAGTACATCAATATAAGTTCTGAATAAAGGTGAAATTTTAACTAGTGTTTTTCTTTACACCAGGATGGAGAAAAAAGGTTGTTGGCATTTACCAAAAGGGGCACTAAAATCCATTCGGTGAGTACCATACTACCTTATTAAAAAAGACTTACTTGAAGTAAATATTTTAAATTTAGATGTACTTCCATTTTATTACATCATTCAGAACACTAGGTCAATAGTATCTGTTTCAATGATCTTGGATTGTTTCTCATGGATACCAAGGCAGCTATTATAATCCTCGCCATACACATAAACATAAACATGTGTGATTCTCGAAAAAAAAACATAAACATGTGTCAAGTATCAAGCCCAGTTGCTGGTGGATGTTTATGTTGCTATCGTAACCATCTTCATTCTTTCATTATAATAAATGGGTCAGATCTCCTTTTTTAACACTTATACCCTAATAATTAATCATTTGGCATTTGCATTGGTCGTGTTAAAATGTCGATTCTAAATATTCATATTGAATTGAATGTTTGGTTCTATGGTTTGGACTCGCTCGACTAGTCAGGACTAGTCTACTAATCGCTACTTAGGTGACGACTCGGCTTTTCAACTCGACTCGTGGAGGTAGTCGATTGACCGCTCGACTAGTCATCAACTATCTATTATATTATTCGAAATATAGCATAGAATGAACGGTTTACTGTAGAGTCTCTTAACTATACATACACCATATGAAAATGAGCCGCTCGGATTTATCAGAAGGAGAGGTGGAGACAAACAGAAGCAATCCACAAAATCCTTTCCTGATAGATAGTCGATTATCTTTCATCTGCAGTTTTGGCGCAGGTTTACGATTGAATTGACGCATGCATGCACAGAAATTTAGTCACCATAGTCGCCTATGCGTGCAGCTTAGTGGTTCCAATGCACGGGGCCATGAAAAATCTCACGGCTCTGACCATTTGCTGTCACAAATGAGACGAAGAGTGGCGCCTCGGCGAAATAGCGCTGGAGCAGAGACAAAAGCAAGCTTGGTGTCAGCGAGCTGAGCTGAGGAGGCATAAAGCTTGTTGCATTACTTGAGTTAATGGGATTAACAGTTAATACGGATAGCACAGGCCTGTACTTTCATGACCTTGCGTTGTCGCTATGCCTGGATAGGTGAACGTACGACGGGAGCACTGGCGGAGCTACGTTGGGGCCGACCTGGGCCGTGGCCCGCCCAGGATTTTATCAGAAAAATAATCTATGCGGCTATGCCTATTCATCTGATGGCCCAATCCATTAGCACAAGCATACCAAGGGCAGCCAACAAGAAAACAGGCCGGCAGCCTCGCAAGCAGGCAACAAGCGCCCAGAGCTCGTTCGCCAGAGATAAAAAAGGCTAATAAGAAAATTAACCGAGAGGCAGAACCAGCACGCTGTTTTGACCGTTGTTTTTCTCGACGATAGAAAAAAAACTGTCGGTAGCTAGCTTAGCTTTGTTTAATCAATTTAAAAGATCATATATCTTTGCTGGGCTAGCACGTATAATTTTATTTTATTTATCCCAATTCTTAGCTGGATATCTGATAGCATATTTTCACTCAATTTCCCCCTAAATTCATAGTTAGTCAATAAAAAAAATCTTTAGTCTCTTTATTTGGCCCGCCCAAATATTTGTTTGAAGCTCCGCCACTGGACGGGAGTGAGATGAAGTGGCAAAGACGTAAACAAGCAATGTACATTTTTTATTGGAAATTCTTTCATCTACTTTACGGATTACACATATAAGATGGATTTGTAAAGCAAATACAACATTGCCATATCACCATGGTTTACTCACATGACATTATATCAGGATGCATGGTCTATAATCAACACGATGCAAATTCCAAGAGGTAAAAAGAATAGGAAAAGAGCAATTCACTGGTAGAGACATGTCTTATATATAGTATTCAAAAGAAAAGCCACACAATAAGCAATTTTTAGAACTCTATATGAATTACATAAATATCTTAGTTTTTAACAAAAATTATATGAGAGAATTAAATCAACAACTGAAACATGAATTAAAAATTAAAATATAATTAGGAATTGCATTTTATCCGGTACATAGGAAAACTTAAGACGAGCAAACTCATGCATGATATAATTTGGCTAACACACGATATATCATGGCTAATAAACTTAGGGCTCGTTTGGCACCCATCATTTCATTTTATTTGGCAGAAATGAAATGATGTCATTTGGAAAGTGAAATTACAAGGTTAGGGATAGGAATTGGCATAACATACAATAGGTATTTGCTGGAATTCCAAATGAAAGGACATGTCCAATTTCATGACAGTCAAACAGGTTGAGTATGGAATCACAAATGAATTCCATGATTCCAGCTTGAAATGATGGGTGCCAAACGAGCCCTTATAAACATGTAAAAATATGAACATAACAATTTAAAATAAATCTAGTCGTGCAAATGTGTGGGTCACCCCGCTAGTTCTTTAGTCGAAAGACTAGTGAAAAGGTACACTTGTCAGGCTGCAAAACGAGCCGCTTCGCCAGGCCATCACCGTTGCTAGTTCACCATTGTGAAGCTGGAGCTGATCAGGAGTATTACCCATCCAATGATCCTAAGAGGAGGCCGAACCAGCGTGGAAATATGCATTCTGCCAGGTTTGAGAACAAATTGTTGCTCCGATGTACCATAGGATTATTACTAGTGGACTAGTGAAGTACTAGGCGTGATAGTCACGATTATCTTCGAGCTGGTACCCTGGGGACTAGGCTCAACTTGTCAACTCGTAATTCTTTGTTCTGAATTTTCACATATATTAATCTTTACTACATTTATATGTTCTTCCTGTACACCAGCTCAGCGTTTTCTACTTTTCAAATCGCTATTGCATAACCTAGATTTGGAAACCCAAATATGTGTTCGAGCAAAATTGACTTGAATATCCTCATTGCAACATTGATCTATGAATGAATGCGAAGTTCTGTAATGTATATGTGAGTCACGTTCTTTAACTAATTGGTCCCATTTGTTTGCTTATTATCGTTCACACCTTCCGTTCAGGATTTCTCATATAAGCCAGGGGACTGGCTAGTATTCGGCTCTGAAACAAAAGGGCTGCCAGACCACGCCCTGGAAGACTGCTCTGGAGAAGCCCTAGGTGGTGGAACCATCCGAATTCCAATGGTGGAGACCTATGTCCGGTGCCTGAATCTCTCGGTCAGCGTCGGAGTAGCGCTCTACGAAGCAGCCAGGCAGCTGAACTACGAGCAGCTCCAGTACCAGCCTGATCTCCCGGAGGAAGCTCAGGGCCTATTCCCGGCAGAGGATATTTATGGATGAAAATCCTGGGAACATTTATACTGCGGTCAGCGTTGAAACTGTTGCTTTCAGGTTGCATCCACACATCACGAGTTTCTTCTGCTGTACATGTGCCTTGTGAATTTAGGAACATTTGATTTGGAGGTTGTTTCCTTCGAATGCTTGGTCGAAATGTGTAGCGGATTGGATTAGATCAAAGACCAATTCTGCAGTCAGGAGGTCACTAGATGTGGCTAGAAAAAAGATGGTGTCTCTTCTTTACCGAAGGTACTGTGCGCTTGTGCACTTCCCTGGATTTTTTTTATTTTTTTTTGAACGTTATCAGGATCACTGCTAAATTCATTGAACAGATAAAAGGTTGGTCCAGTTTATAAGGGAAACCAGATCCAAAAACCATACACGCGACGCCTTTCGGCTTACAACACACACAACCAAGCGAGCCACAGATCCCTCTGACCGGATCCATCTCCAAGACGAAGCCCCCAAGAGGGATCACGGCGCCAGATAGCGCCACCATCGTCCGATCTAAAAGAGTAGATCAAGGGTTTCCCTCGGAGCACGTCGGGAAAGTAAGGTTGGAGCAGCTACATCGAAGCCTCCAACGAGGTAGCGACGCCTGTAGGCGCCGCCATCGACGACTCTGGCCACAATCGGAGTACGGCTTTCGCCGGCAGCCTCACCTGCGTAGCCCGAACACAAGATCCAAACAGACTAAACACCAAACCAATAACCCTGCCCCCACGGCGAACCTCACATCCCCGGCAAGCTCGACGTGCTTCCATCCTAGCAGCCACGTCCCCCACTGAACGGAGGATGCAACCTCCGCTGCGGCGCAATTCTTCTCCCACCGGAAGGATGCAACCAAATACTAGGCGCCATTCGTCTCCTCGAGGATGCAACGCCTGCGGGCCATTCATCTCCCGTGGAGGATGCAACAACCGCAGCGGCGTCATTCCACTCCCTCCAGGCTCCACCATCTCTCTCGCGCAACGGGCGTCAACACGTCCGCAACAACGTCTTTGCGAGCCGAACCACCAAACAGGAGGATGCAACAGCCGGCTTCTCCAGCAGCATCGGTGCCATTCGTCTCCATCCACCACCACTTCACGTCCGCGTGCACAGCAGCAACAGCGCGATGCTGCACACGCCCAGCAAGTGCGACGCCCCGCGCAACCCCTGCAGCCTCCAATCCCATGCATCCTCGCAGCAGACCCGGGCAGCCGGGCCCGTGCAGCCGCCTACGAGCGCCAGGTAGCACGGCAGCGCCGGGCCACTAAGCTCCACCACCCTTCATGGCTCCCTGTTCCCCTGCTCCGCATCCGCGCCTGGGAACCCAGATCGGGCCCGCGCCGTCGCTACAGGGCCTTGCACGCCACTGACGCACCAACGCCGCGCGACCCGGATGAAGGCGTGTCTCCGCGTGAAGACCCGTCGTCGAGGTGCGCCCTCCATGCCCTCCGTCTTTGACGGCCGGGCGCCGCCACCGCCGCCGGCGTCGGCAGCGGCGACGGCCAGGGGAGCACAGGGAGAGGCGCTGCTGGCTGGGGTTTGGGGAGCGTCCAGAGCCGCCCGCGCGAGCGGCCCGGGAGGAGGTCTACGGGAGGGAGGGGAGGGGAGGGGGAGGTGGTCGGCGGCGGCGGTGCGGTGGACAGACTGGTGCCATGCTCTTTCTTTTTGAACTTGAACTGTTGCAACACTTTGTTTCGTTCTAAAAAGAAAAAGGTGGTGGTCTCTTCTAACCTCTGGTACACTGAGCTGCCTACTTGTACTGAATCATCAATACGTTGGTTGATCTCTATGTACTAGGGAGAAAGGTGGGTGAAGAAATTCAGTGCTATTTAAAACTTGTGTCAGCTCACGGGCCAAATAGTCCCTCACCCTCGTCAGTAGCTACCATGTTCCGGTGAATTATTGGATCATCGGTTGGTCTGCAGGTTATAAATGTCAAATTCATCAGCAGGCTGGAGAATCAGTTATGACTGCGTATCTAGTGCGTTGCCTGCATTTGCAGTTTTGAACATTTCAAGTTTTGAATGTTCTTCATGTGCCTGCACAGTAACAGTTTTTCGTCTGTTCTGCCTCTACATTTTTGTGACTTTTCCGAGTGTGAATGCATCCGAAATTAGCGTTCCAACTTTCTTGTATTCGACTTGCAGTTTCTGTGCCACAGTTAGGTAAATCTGGACACTCCTAATTCGGTCCAAAATCACTCATGGGTGTGTTTACATTGGATCCCCATGATGGCATCCCAGGTTGTTGAAAGGGGATCCTTTTCGCTTCAACATGTTTTATTGTTAACAAGAAACCGTACCAAGCTAGCTACTCTACCCATCATTTCCCCAACCTTCTGCGCACACGGCAGAGCTGCCATTGCGTGTTGCTGCTCGCTGTGAATGCGCAGCACGGCAGGAGACACGGGTAACAAAAGACAATGTACTGACGCAGATGGACGTAGCGCTCCTAGTGTCATCGTCGCATCTTTTCAGAGTCAACTGACCCAAAGCTAAACAGCAAAACATCGCATTCTCCGAGTTCCAAACCCCAACAAAGCCATGGCTTTTCTCGGTTTTCACCGCAAAAAACGCTAGCTTAAAGGCCAGTAGAGTTGCCCAGATCATCAGTCTACATGCACGGCTGCAAAGGTTGCAGCTACAAAAACATGAGGGAAAAAGTCCAAAACAAACCTTGAACTCATAGGCAAAAGCTAAATCAAATCCTGAACTTGCAATCCCTGAAATCGGCACACTGAACTCTGCAATCCCGATCATTTTAAACCCTAGACCCGGTTTACTCGTAAAAAATAAAAAAAAATCGTAAATTCAATAATACACTGCTCTCACTGACAAACAAGGCCCACTTGTCATCCAATTAAAAAGATGTAGAAAGAAAAGAAAAAAAGAAAATGGGTCAACGTCGTGTCCGCGCCTGCGCTGGCCGGAGTGCGTCCGCGCCGTGGCCGCCCATGGCCAGAGCTCGTCTGCGCCCGCGCCTGGTCGAAGCGCGTCTGCGCCATGGCCGCCCCGCCCGTGCCTATAGCTCGCGCCGGCCAAGCGGGGCACGGCGCGGCGGTGCATCGCCGGAGCGAGGCCGCAGAGCAGCGGCCCGATGCGGACGACCAGGAGAGCGAGGAGGCGTGCGTCAGGGGCGAGGCGGGGCACGGCCGTGCGTCGCTGGAGCGGGGACGCAGAGCGGCGGCCCGACGCGAATGACCAGGCACGCGAGGCGGCCGCGTCAGGGGCAAGGAAGCGCGCGGCTCGGCGGTGCATTGCCAGAGCGGGGCGGCAGAGCAGCCGTCGACATTGACAGACAGGCAGGCGAGGCGGTGGGCGTCATTGCTAGTGTCATCGTCGCATCTTTTCATAGTCAACTGACCCAAAGCTAAACAGCAACACATCCCATTCTCCGAGTTCCAAACCCCAACAAAGCCATGGCTTTTCTCAGTTTTGACCACAAAAAACGCTAGCTTAAAGGCCGGTAGAGTTGACCAGATCATCAGTCTACATGCACGGCTGCAAAGGTTGCAGCTACAAAAACATGAGTACCAAACGCAGTTGTTGGTAATGGCGGCGCACATCAGTGAACGGTTCTTGGTTGCTTTCACGATTCCTAACCTAACATTGGCAAATGCATCTTCTGAACTAACGATTTTAAGAGCTACTGATCGTTGATGGAAATGATGGGTCTTGGCTTCTGTTTCCTGGCTTTTGTGGTGCGGTAGTAGATCGATCCATAGCTGTTCGTTGTCGATGAAGATGATGGGTAGCCAGATTAGTTGATCCGGTCGAGGCTCTCGGCGACGGCGCGCATGCGTGGGCGCAGCTCCGGATCGGGCTCGGAGCAGCCGAGCGCGACGTGGAAGACGGCCAGGACCTGCTTCTTGGCGTGCACCTCGCCGAGCAGGGTCGGGTCGACCACCTCCGACAGCGGCCGTTCCTCCTTGAAGGCGCGCCGCACCCACGCCTCCAGCTCCAGGCCGCCCTCGCCCTCCGTCGGCTGCCGCCCGGTCACCGCCTCCAGCAGCACCACCCCGAACGCGAACACGTCCCCTTTCTGCGTAGCCGCGGCTGTGCCCCCCGGCGCGCGCAGCTCCGGTGCCACGTACGCCAGCGCCGACGCCGCGCCGCTGCGGAGCGCGCACGCCGCGGTGCCGAGCTTCTTCGAGTGCGCCGTCTTGTGCGCGCCGGCGACGAGCCGGGCGAGGCCGAAGCCGGAGACGTGCGCGCGGAGCTCGTCGTCGAGCAGGATCTTGGAAGACTTGATGCAGCCGTGCACGTACCGGCGAGGGCTGCACTCGTGCAGGTATGCCAGCCCCCTCGCCGCGCCCTGCACGACGGACAGCCTCACCGACCACGGCAATGGCGTCGGGGAAGCCGTCGGGCCACCTGGAGGGAAAGTATTCAGTGCCATCTCTAGCTACTAGGTCGAATGAAATAACAGTAAGAAAGATCAGATTTTTATTACCGTGGAGGGCGGAGTGGAGTGAGCCATTGCCGAGGTAGTCGTAGATGAGCAGCTTCTCGTCCGGGGCGTAGTAGTAGGCGCGGAGGCGGGCGACGTTGGGATGGCACGCGCGGCCGATGGCGGCGGCCTCCGCCTCGAACGCGCGGCGGCGGCGCCACCCGGACTCGGCGCAGTCGCCGTCGTCGGGCTCGCTGAGACGGCGGACGGCGACGGCGGTGCCGCGGACTGGGACGACCCTGTACACGATGCCGCCGCGGCTCTTCCCCACGACGTAGGCCGACGCACGGAGCAGCTCCTCCAGCTCCATCCCGAAACCGTCGTCCACCGCCACGAACAGCTCCCCCTCCTCCCCGCCGCCGCGCCGCTCTTCAGTGCCGGCGAGCGTCACCGCTGAGCTCTTCATCTCCTTAGTGGTCGACGACTCCTTCTCCTGGTCCCTGCTCGAGGCAGCGCGCCGTCTCCGGCACTGCCACTGCAGCAGTAGCCCGGCCACAATGAGCCCCACCACAATGACGGCAAGAATCGGCACAATCGGCGAAGACCGCCGCTTCGGAGGCCTCCCCACCTGCGCCGCCGCGCCAGGGTTTTGCCCAGGGTTGGCCTCCGGGATTCTTGGCTGGTCACTCGCTCCGGCGCACTCGATCTTGAGCGGAAAGCCGCAGAGCCCCGGGTTGTCGTCGAAGGCGGTGGGGCCCTGGTTGACGAGGGAGCCGACCTGCGGGATCTCGCCAGCGAGGTCGTTCCCCGGAGGTCAAGGCTGACCGCCACCGGAATGCCGCCGAACTCTGGCGGGATCCCACCGGTGAAATGGTTGTAGCTGAGGTTGAGCACGCCGGAGAGGCGCGGAAGGCCCGCGATCGCGGGGGGCAGCGTCCCGTTGAGCTGGTTGGAGGACAAATCGAGGCGAGACAAGGAGGCCAGCCTCCCGATCCCAGCGGGAATCTGGCCCGACAGGAGGTTGTGCGCGAGGTCGAGGGTGGTGAGCTTCTGCAGCGCGGAGACGGCGACCGGGATCTGGCCGGCGAGGCGGTTGGAGGGCAGCGAGAGCGTGACGAGCTCGGAGAGCAGGGAGAGCTCGGAGGGCAGGTAGCCCGCGAGCGAGAGGTTGGCGAGCTCCACGGCGGCGACCCGGCCCCCGCTGCCGTCGGCGCAGGTGACGCCCGACCAGCCGCAGGCGTCGGCGTCCCGCCAGGTGGCGAGCCCGCTGCCGGGGTCGTCCGTCACCGCGAACTTGAGCGCCAGGAGCGCCAGCCCGTCCGTGTTCAGCGCCGCCGCCGACATGGCCAGGGCCGCCAGCATCACCGCCACCGCCGCCACCCGCACAGCCGCCATTGCACTCGTATCTCTCACGCTCTCGGAGTAGCTAGCACTAGACTACAACAAGCCTGGCATTTTCTTGGGAGGTTCTTGCAGCACGGAAGGGGGGAGAAGAGGACAGCCAGAGAGATTGGGGCACGGGAGGGGACTGGGTTTAGGCCGGGGAGTGAGATTTTAGTGGCGAAATGACGGAAATGGGCACCAGGAGGATAAAGTCAAGTACATCGTGTTTTGTTCGTTTCATGCTAAGGATCCTAGGTTATTTGGGTCCTGGGGGAGGGGCATTTCGGGTATGGAGATTCGAACACACGGGGAGCTGCGCTGGAGGGTGAGGGGGTGGACTCGATCGAAGCTATGGGGCGACTTTTGCTAAAGTATAGTGCTAATTAAGCGTGTTTGCATGTGGGAAATCTCAAGAATGATAAGTTTTGAATCCCCAAGGCCAGTGCATGATGATTATCTGCTGTAGCTATGCTATGTCCTCGTTTGAAAACGGGCAGATGGTGCTGGGGTGCGTGGGGACTAGATTTGAATTTGATTAGTAGATGATGATGTGGACTAGGAGTATAGGATAAAAAATTGCAATGTTTTGTACGGCCAGTAGCAGGATTTTCAAACCTGAACTGTGATGAACTGATGATGGTCTTCGAGCTTTAAGTCTGTATTAATTCTGCCATTTATTTCCTGATGACTACCGTTTCTTCAAGTGGCCAAAAAAACCAACCGGTGTGCGGTCATTCCGGATGGATGTTGCAGTGCCGCACCCTGTGAAGCGGCATCGTGAAGTGTGACGTGGCACTGGACTAGCGCCAGAAGAGACGGGGTAGGACCGTAGGAGCAACAGGCAAACGCCCAAAGGTTAAAAAGCTGGTCTCTTCAACAGCTGGTAATTTGTTATTTTTCTCTTGTTTTTTCTTTCGTTGATAGAGTTGCATTGTTTTACTGTGTTTGGATCAAAACTACCGCTAGCTGCCTCACTGATCGCCTCCTGATTTCTGTGTAGGTAGGAAGGTCCACAGCTGCGCAGTGCACAGTGCAACAGCAAAGCGGTTTTTTTACAAATATGACCCTCTGCCCAATGTAATTGTCAAAAATGGGCCCCTCTGAATTTTATTGTCAAAAGTAGCCCTGACGGGATGTGAAAAAGCGACACGTGTACTTCGTGCCAACCAAGCTGGCAGGAAGTCACCTTCCGCCAATCCAGTTGGCGGAAAGTCTCAGGCAACGACACTTGGCGCCAACTGAGTCGGTAGAAACTCAGCCACAGGGCACTTTCCGCCAACTGAGCTGACGGAAGGTGGCTTCCCGCCATCATGGTTGGCACGAAGTACACGTGTCGCTTTTTAACATCCCGCCAGGTCTATTTTTGACAATAAAATCCAGATGGGCCACTTTTGACAATTACGTTGGGCAGGGGGGCCATATTTGTAAAAACATCCAGCAAAGCAGACAACCAGGAAAGGCTGCTGTTAAATAATGCACTGGAATGGCTGCTCTTTGCGATTTGCAGTTTTGCCAACATTCAGTCAGACATGATAATCCTAGTTGAGACGTTGGAGAAGAACACATTCCGTGCTTGGGCTGGCTGTGTTGTTTTATCATTGTTGCGCTAGAAACGCGTCACACGAACACGTCCTCGTGTATCCGCGGCACCGGAGGAGATGCTCCGCAACTCGCACCGCGGGAGGCCGGCTGAAAGCGCGATACGCAAGACAGTTCAGCCGACGCTTTTGATACCAGACGCCCCGGTTCCTCGGGAGGGACCCCGTCGGAGGACCCGGCGATTGGCTGCTCCAGGTCGACCTGATCGCCCCTAGAGCCTCGTGACCTTGCAGCTCGCCGGCATGATGACCGTCTTACGAAGGAGCGAGAAGCATAGGTACAAGGCTAAGGGATAAATTGAACACACGAAGGTGCGATAGATTGATTTGTTCGATTGGTGTTATTCAATCGGCCGTCACCTCGCACATATATATGAGGCGGTTGGACTTCACATACAAACATAGGACTTTCTCTACAAGGAAATTACATCAAAACCGTCCTAAAACCCTAGCCCTAATCCAAGTCGAACTCTTGTCCGTAGCTCCCTATGTGCTGCTCCTTGTCGTGGGCCTAGAAGTTGCACTGTAAGTCGGATGGATATGGCCCAAAGACCAAACTTGTACGTCTCGACGAGGCGAACAACTCTCGTGTTGATCACTTTTCCATCTGAAGCGTTATTGATGAGTCTACGGGTCCATCTTTGTCTTCAGGTTGAAATTTGGCAGGTCACAGGTGAATCCGCCCGGGTCTCGTCGCGTCTCTGTAGGCTGCATACTAACTTCGATGAGGACACCTCCAAAAGTAATTTTGTGTGCCTTGACGACACGCACAACTTCCGTGTTAGTCACTTTACCATCTGAGGTCGTCTTCATGGCGTTATCGTGCACGCATCTGTATGCTGTCCTCCGGGTCACCTTTAAGTCGTTACTTCAACCGGCTATTAAGCCTGATTATGGCACGACTCGGCATGATGGTTTACTGAGTGAAGAGTGAGGGTATGCCGGCTCTCTGATATATGGCAATGTGCCGGCTTATCTTGTCAACTGGATATAGTAGCACACCGAGTTAAGATATGATGACATGCCGGCTTGGCAGTGTGCCGACTTATGTCTGCCAACTGGGACATAGTGGTATGGTGGCATGACGGCTCCTCCTCTTCCTGGGACACGGTGCTGCCGGCTTAAATTATCGACTAGGTCATGGCAGCGGGCATGTCGACTTCTAGGACATGAATTGCCGGCTCATGGGACAATGTCGGCTCCTTGGAGAATGTCGGGTTCTGGACCAAGGCAGCTCTGGCCGGCCCCTGGGAAAAAGTCGGCTGCTGCGATAATGCCGGCTCTAGGGATAACGTCGGCTTCTGGGTGATGGCGGTTCTGGCCGGCTCCTGGGAGAATGCCGGTTTCTGGACGACGCTGGCCCAATAATGACAGCAACTTATTGCCGGGACATGGTGGCCTACAGCCTGGTGGCTTGCCGATTGGGACATAGCTTGTCTTCTTCTTCCTTTTCCATATCTTGGCGTCTCTCCGGGTACATCTAGCCTGGATCAAGAATATCTGGGGTCAATCTGGCTAGGTGCCAAATTTGGGTGCGAACACATGCCCCCTTGTTTTCTGGTAGAGCTTACGTGCCAGAAAATATTTGCCTACGGTTTTGTTGTAAGCACGATGTTAACACTCCATCGGCTGTGTATGCTAAGGGCGATAATATTTTATCGGCCGTATGTTCTGGCTGGTCGCCACTTGGTTAGAATCTCTCATGTATGTATTCCGTGGTGCAGCCCGCCTGATCTTCTGACTGGAATCCTGTAGATAAGAAAAACATATTTTTCTAGCCGGTCATCCGGCTTGCGCTAGATCTTTCGTCAGTGGCCGACTCAATAAACAAGTCGCCCTTATAGGTGTTGGAAAAACTGAGCACTGGCTTCCAGGAATCAAATGAACCATGAAGAACCACTAGCCAGATGTCGGCTTTGCCAACACAATGTATTCTTAGGGCGATATGCAAATATCGGCCATGCGTCCTCATATGAAAGGACTCGGAGAACCCGTCCACCAAAGTGTGAATAGCCGAAATAAATCAGATGTTTCGGCTGGGGATAAATCACAAGGTGCTAACTGTGATGGAATGGTTGAAGAACATGAATGACACACCGTCTGAGGTCTCCTATAGCGAGATGAAGATTGCAGGCTTCGCCTGCCGACTTCTTTCTTGTCCTCCTTTACTCCTGCCGGCTTTGCAACAGAAGCTAGTGCATCCTTCTTGACTTGAGGGCTTCCTTTAGGAACCCACACCATGTTCCTCTTCTCCAACTCGTCGGCTCTAAGCCGCCTCAGCTGCCATTGTGATAAACCGAGTGGGCGTCCCGGCTGTGATTTTATTTTATGCACTGGCAGTTCTTTCTTGGCTTTGAGCACTTCCCGCTTAGCCTGTCCAGACTCGATGACTAGGTCCTCGAAAGTTACTCGCTTCACTTCCTGGCCCTTTGCAACCAACATCGACTCAGCTAGCTTTCGGTTAATTGGAGTCGGGTCTGAAACAGCATCCTTGCGGCCATCTCTTTTTACTTGATAGACCTGCTTAACCACCTCCTTCTTCCTCCATGAGCTCCTGGCCGACTCATGATTGAGTCGGTCTTTAACATGTGGTTGCCGGCTTGACTCTCTCGGAGCTGCATAGACTTAGCGAGGTGATTTAGTGTAAGATTGATGGCGTGCCCATGAGTCATACCTGTCCCGTGATTGATATGAGTAGCAACCGGCATGGAAAGGCATGGATGACTTCGGCATTGGTGGCCCAAAAGGAGGATGCTGAGTCGGCATGTTGGGTTTCTCCTTTCGCCAATCCCGGTCTTCAGATTTATGCCTTGGGAGTGACTTCGATGCCTTTGCTTCAGTTGGCCGATAAGCACTTTTTGCTTCGTTCTGATACTTCTCCAATAATTGAGCGAAGGTGACTTTAGATCTCCTCCTTCTATGCTTATCGCTGCCTCTGTCCCTTCTAACCTCGCAGGCATCGGTCTTTAAATTTTCTTGTTGCCCCCCCCCCCCAGTGTTAGGCGTCCTTGCTGGAGCTTTGATGGAACGTTCATCTTCAGGATTCCCATCTTGGGAAATTTCTTTGCTTGACGAATCGATCCCATCATCTTCAGCATGTACCCATCCGTCTTGCAATGAGCCGGCTTGAGGCATCCGAGTCAACACTTGATCGTCGTCAAGATTAATGTTAGTCGGCTGGCTATCAACTTGTCCTTCAACAAATTCCAATCGTCCTTCAAAGGCCGATTGTGCATCATGAAACACATCGCAGTCTTTGATGTTCTGCTCGAACGAATCAGGCATTCGCTCTTGTCTTGACGGCTCGACATGGTCATCTTCTATGATAATTGGATTAGCCGGCGATGCACCGACAATGCGATTCCCCATGCCCGGACTGATGGTACAATTTCCGTCCCTTAGCCGATATTGGGATACCAGCTTTGGAATTATGAAACCGAGTGGTGCCGACTTAAAGTCATCCAACTCGGTTATGCATCGTCTTTCACCTTCTTTTTCCGATTTTTCTGAATCGGCTATCTTGAAGGACTTTGAACCTGGCTTTTTGTTTCTGCAACCAAAATAGCTACAGAATATATATCTCATTTGAGACCAAATGTTAGCCAGGCATGAAACAAGCAAAGTTGCCCATATGAATATAAAGCTTAGCCGGCATGACGGGAACAACATTGGTTGCGATAAATTGTCACTATTAGCCTCTATGAATGGTACGATATTTTGACCGGCATAATTAGTGACAAGACTATTCCTAGCAGACAAGTTACTCATCCCGATTGGTCTTTCAACATTGATTAAAATCGTGTTGGAAAATGCATCAACAATATGATTATTGAAAGGGCATGGCGCCCCCATGTGTGGTTTTGGTAATTAATGACAATCCCTATGGACTAATGTTTGCATTGAGTTGTACTTGTAGTGTTTGTCCATAGACCATGCTTGAACTCCATATGTTGGATTCAAGGTTGATGCCATGAATATATTGATATAATGAAGTATTTGGCATCAAGATCATCGAGGTGTATGGATATATACTTGATATGATCAAGAAGAAGAGTATGTGATGACCAAGTTGGTATTCGAGGAGTTATCCGATGATTGGTCATATGTGAGTTGAGCATATCGCAAGTATGTCTTGAAGAAAAGGATTATGTGATCATTCATGGTTATCGCTGTTTGGTTATTAAAATTAATAGGCATGCATATCTACTACATGTTTATTTTATGGCATGATTTCCTTCTTTGTACCAATATATAGGTGAAACTCCATGGAATCCTAAATCGGCTAAGATGTGCATGAAATTCAATTTCATATCTATATGCACATATTTATATGGAGTTCCTTCTATGTATTGTAGTTTGACTAACTACTTTGGACCCAATTAGTTTGGGAACAATTTTACTTGAATATGTTTTAGGTACATGGAGATGCATTGGATGCTTGTCTCATTTATAATGAAAGTATCTTCACCACATCCTTATTGGAGCCAAGCTAGGATGATTGATAAACTCTTGTCTACTACATCAACCCCATGCCATCTCGGTAACAAGTATCCACCCTCATGCATACTTTTATAGCATTGAACCTTGTATAGGTTTCATCATGGCATGAAAAGTATTTATTTGCCTTTGTTGTAGCTATTGCAAATTCTATTCGGCTCTTATGACACTTGTTGCTTTCCTCAATGCATCCCAACTATCCCCTTTTCCCTTAGTGATATTTGTGATGCTTGTGTTGAGGTTGAATTTGAAGTTCATTATTATACAATATGAGAATATTGAGCTATGGGCTATGATCCTAAACAAACATCATATGTGTATATTTTATGACTTCCCTTTGGATATCGTGTTTCTTTTCCATAGTAACTAATTTTATGTGTACATGTTTCTTTGTGGATATATATCTCATGATTGTTGTACACTTAGAAACTTATATACATAAGAGAAATTACATCTTTACTCGATATCCTAATTCTTCGGTGTCACCTCTTTTACTCCATTTTTATTTTTGGCGTGACTCCGAAAAGAATTTGATTTATGAGTGCATATCCTATTTTATCACATCTTGGTGCTCTCATCTTGGTGAATATCTTGCTTGTCTTTACAAGCCAATGATCTTCACCATGGGATATGTCACAAGCTTTGTTTTTCACTTGCATCTTATTGAGCTTGTGAATTCATTTGTTTTTGTGTTCTAGAGGATACCGAGGAGTGAGGATTCCATGTTTGTACACCTTGTATTCAAATACAATAATTCTAAATTGTGTAGAAAATATTGGGGAGCTCCTCTATTTTCTTTAAAACACTCTTTTGCTCAAATCATAATATCTTGTGTTTATTTGGTTAGTTGGATCTTTTTGATTGCTTACTTTTTATTTGGAGAATTGTAAAAAGTTTTCCATATCATTTTTTTGCAATCTTTGGACCCTCAATATAGTTTGTGCTCTCTCCAACTATTCATCATTGGATATGTGTATTTGATTTCACTCATATTTTGAGAAATACACACGTTATGGGGGAGCTCATACTATATTGACCTTCTGAGATTTTTCGCCCATTTTGGAAATGGATGCCGATGGGGGAGAAGTTTTATAGGGTTTAAGGGAATTTGGTGTTATGCTTTTGTTTTGGTCATAAGCATTTACCTTTCATGCTCATGCATCCATGCTTGTTGATTTGCATGGTTGCTTAATTCATTATATAAACCCTTATAAAAGAGATAGTCATCAATTACCAAAATGGGGGAGATTGAAAGGGCATGGCGCCCCCATGTGTGGTTTTGGTAATTAATGACAATCCCTATGGACTAATGTTTGCATTGAGTTGTACTTGTAGTGTTTGTCCATAGACCATGCTTGAACTCCATATGTTGGATTCAAGGTTGATGCCATGAGTATATTGATATAATGAAGTATTTGGCATCAAGATCATAGAGTTGAGCATATTGCAAGTATGTCTTGAAGAAAAGAATTATGTGATCATTCATGGTTATCTTCAAGACATCATCTATTGAAAAGAGAAGAAAAGATACAAGGTTGATCAAGTATTGATCAACACACAAAGCTACAAGATGTACCAAGTGGGATCATGTATCTCTTGGTATGGTAAGCAATTGTCCATATAGCTTTATGAACTAACCCATGATATGTGTGTAGCATTTCTATGTGTGGTTAGGTATCTTTCTATGGGTTTGCATCAAATGAAGATTTCATATGGCCCATGATCGATGACGTAAAGTGGTGATCGTCATCAATGTTGAGAAGCGCAAGTTCAAGAGGAGCATCTCGAAGAAATCCTAGGCTTGAAGCTTGCCACCCATTTAGAGATAATGTTCATGTGAAGATATGCCTAAGAGAGGCTCTCCCATAGTGGTGTATGGGGGAGCAATGTTTGGGTCTTCACCAAGCGAAGCGCAATCAAGAAAGGTGGTCCAATTGAAGAGATCAAGATCGACGTCAACTAGCTCAAGTGGAATGCGCAAGGCAAAGGTATGATAGGGTTTCTATTTTACCGATCTCATGGTACTAGTTGGGAGAGACCGGGTTATAGGATAGATACCGTACTATCAAGAGGGGCTCTCGATTGAGCTTTAGCGTATCAGTTGGAGAGAGCTCAAACCTTTGCATACTTGCCTTCATCATCTTTCTTGGTTCTTATTTGGATTTTCTCCTTGTTGGGTTTTGGTGCTTGTTGTGATCTTCATGACAAGCCCAAGTTCTCCGAAAACGGATTTCGTATGGAAAACTTGTTGCGTTTTCTGGTTGGAAATATTATCGGTCCACCTTCGAGATAGGGTCCACACCTTCCCATGTGTGGTATCCCTCTATATTTGTGACCCTTAATATTTCCAACAGAATTGGATTCATCTCGTTTTTGTAGTAAAACTCTTGTCGCTACCTTTCCAACAGAATTGGATTCATCTCGTTTGGAGCTTCCTTGCAAAAGTTATTGCGGTTCTCCTTTCCTGGTTCTGCAGTTTCTTCTTTGGCCGGTAGTACCGACCCTCGCCCGGTACTACCGGGTGACCCCTTGCGGAACTACCGCGGGCAGTACCGGGCCCAGTACCGCATCTCCGGATGGCTCTCTGCCTCTCGAAGTTTTAACCCGGTAGTTCCCCGGTAGTGGCGCGGTACTACCGGGCCAGGTGGTCCGGTACTACCGTTGCGCGCCGAGTCAGGGTGCGCTGACTGGTCTTCGTTCTTCCTCGAGTCAACACGGCTCGGTACTACCGGGATCGGCCCGGTACTACCGCTGCGGCCTTTTTCGTCTGCAACGGGCAGATTTTTGAGAGGACCTTTTTAAGGGGGTTTCTTCCCCAACGGTTCTCTCATCTCTTGAGCTCGCTTTTCCCCTCTCTCTCTCCTCCATTGTTGACCTTTGGAAAAGCTTGCCTTCCTCTCAATCCCTCCCATGATTCTTGCATATCTTTGAGGGAATTTGAGAGGAGATCTAGATCTACATATTCATCCAATCCATTCCTCCTCTAAGTGAGGGGAACCTAGTAGATCGTGATCTTGAAGTTCCATTTGTTGAGTTCTTCCTTGTTCTTCCTCTCTTCTCCCCCACAAGCATTAGTTGCTTTTGGTGGGATTTGGGAGTGAAGGATTTGACCACTTCTAGTGGTCTTGCCTTCTTGCATCGGTTGCATCGGTTTGACTTCTCCACGGTGATACGTGGAAATCGAAGTTGAGAAGCTTGTTACTCTTGGGTACTTGGGGTGCCCTAGAGCTTGTCCTTTTGGGTACTTGGAGTGACCTAGACGGTCCTTGTTGATCTCGGAGTTTTGGTGGCTCGCGGGATAGTTGGGAGCCTCCAATTAAGTTGTGGAGTCGCGCCCCAACCTTGTGATTCTTGTGGCTTTGGGAGCCGCGGGAATTCGGTGAGAGCCTCCAATTAAGTTGTGGAGTGTGCCTCATCCTTGTACGGGTTCGGTGACCACCCTCAAGTGTCCCATAGTGGTTCGTGGCACTCCGCATTGGTGGAGGCACGAAGGAGATTACGGTGTGCCATTTGACGGCTATTCGGGGATCACTTTGTGACTCCGCACCGCTCCAACGGAGACGTAGCTTCCATTGGGAAGTGAAGTTTGGGATAAATCATCGTCTCCAAGTGCCTCGGTATTTCTATACACGAGCCTCTTACTTATGCTATTTACCTTGTGATAGCCATCGAGCTTGAAATAATATATCTTGCTATCACATATTTGCTTATCTTGTTTAGCATAAGTTGTTGGTGCACATAGGTTAACCTAGCTTGTTTAGGTTTCGTGCTTGATAAATTAAACGCTAGTTTTATTGCGCATTTATTCAAGCCTAAACCATAAAGAATTTTAATCGCCTATTCACCCCCCCTCTAGGCGACATTCGTGTCCTTTCAATTATGACCAAATCTAAAGACAAGTAAATTGTCGGCTAGGCATACCTCTTCGAAGACGCTGGGAGAAAGTGATGCTGGCACAACAGGAATAATGCTTTGCTCCGCCTCTCGATAACTATCCAACGCCTCGTCTTCCTCTTCTGGATCTCGTGCCGCGTCACCCGGACGCTTCTCGTCAACCGAACATGGTTCGGTTTCTCTTTCTGGCTCTTGATGTTCATCATTAACCGAACTTTGTTGGGCTATGTCTTCCTGTTCTTGATGCTTATCATCTTTGGCACGGAACTTGCTGGGTAGTATGCAAACTCCCTCGCATCCAGAAAAGTCGAGCACGGCCGGCTCGCCGCGCTCTTCCTCGACGAAGATCTCCTATGTCGGCTTGATGGATCCGACATGAACGCTGATGCATGTAAAATGCATACATGAACTTTGCACTTTATTTACTCATATTCTAATCATATTTGCATCATATAAGGGTTATACCACTGTTATTTAATGATTTTAGGAAATAAAATAATTGTTTCCTATTTTTATGGAATTAACCCTGCGCAGGCAGAAAACCCTATTTCTTTCCTTTTATGTTTCAGGGACCCAAACGTCGTCATAAAATTCTGGAAAAATACAGAGGTCATTATTTTGGAAGGAAGAAGACGTACGAGCGAAGGAATCAAGCAAACGGAGCCCGCAAGGCAAAAAGGGGGTGGCCCACGCGGCCAGGTACTGTGCCCGCATGGGACCCACCCGTTTGGGCCTCGTGGCTCCGCAGCCGTCGATCCTTTCTCCACCGCCTTCGTTTGACCTAAAAACGCCTATAAAAAAGGTCCCATGACGTTTCGCGAAAGGAGCGCCGCAGAAACACAGAAACACCGAAACGGAGATCAGGAGCTGCAGATTGGAGGGGGAAAACTCCGGCGGGGCGCTGCCGGGGTGGTCTCCACCTTCTCCAACGACTTCTCCACCGTCTCCATGATGAAGGGGGAGTAGTCCACCCCCTGGATTTGGGTTTGTGGTGGTAACTTATGTATCTCTCCTCTCTTTGAGCTTCACTAATTAGTACCGTATGAGCTGCTGAACATGATTACGGTCATCTATGTAATTCCCATGGTGGATATTGTGGTGTGAGATAATATTTGTTATGCATTTACTGTTGTGTTGGATCTTTTATGACTTGTCATACTTTGGAGATATTCTATGATGCATGTGATGGTTTGATTTATGCATAATGCCTTGTTTATCTTTATCATGAGGTGATTGACACCACCAAGTGTAGATAGATGAGAGAGATGTGGTCACACACACGAAATATAAATCATTGCACTAGTGTTTAGAATATTATCCATTATGAAGTATGATGTATGTGGGTACTGGGTGGCCAATGTGACAGAAGGCATAGGTATTGAGTGACACAGTACCGTCCAACATCCTTTATCTGGGGGTAAAAAGAGAAGTATGATGTGGGTGTGACAGCAACCACGCTAGCCTTACGAGGGTGACCTAGCAACACAAATGAGTATTTCTTTCAACTATGTGTTTTAGGACATGTAGCCGTTATAAAAGCTACCATTAAAACATGACAATTATGTGTACTTTATCTATAACATGATAATCACCATAGATGAGAGAGAGAGGATTAAGTGAACCCATGAACCCATGTCCATTGTTCCTATAAGAGAAAACCTTTGTCTTGTCCTCTTGCATTGAAGAGGATTGGGACACTTTTACATTCTTGCTTGGTTACATTAAACTTCCATCCATCAAATCAACCACCTTGCTCCTTAAACTTGTTTAGTGCATAATCAACTAAAACTTGTGACACTTTAGTTGTAGGGAATAGATAACTTTTCCTTCTTGCTCCTGCGGATCGATACCTTACTTCCACATTGAGAGGTGCTATAGTGATCCCCTGCTCTTGGGGGTAATCAAGTACTTTTCTGGCGCCGTTGCCGGGGAGCGTAGCGCTTAAGTTTCTATTCTTGTGTGCACTAGACTAAGCTTGGGGAAGTCTCTTTAACTTGTTTTATATCTTGCAATCATCTAAGCTTGGGGAGGTTCCTTTAAACTTGTCTGGTGTAAGTTCTTCATTACTTTTGCTATGGGTTTTCTGTTTGATTATACACCTGAGGAACTTGCAACATTTACACTTGAGGAACTTGAAATATTACAAGAAGCTGATGATTTCTTTTCTCGAGCAGATGCTATTAAACGTAAAAAGTTAACTCTTGCTGCCATGGAAAGAACTAATATTTTGCAGGAAGAAGAGGACAAAAACCTAAGCTTGGGGATGCCCATGCAATCTCAAGAAGATGCTGAAAAAGAACAACTGGAGAATGAAGAGTTGGATCTCCCAACTTCACCATCAACATATGATAGTAACACTCAAACTCAAAAACCTTTTGTTAGTAAACTTATTGATAATAATGAGGAGTGTTGCTTAAATGTGCTATATGATAATGCTTTAGATGATGGTCCTATGCTTATTGATAATCCTCCATGTTTGAAGTTACTATATTATGTGAGGATAAAAATGATATACTTGCTGTTGAGTACTCTTACTCATAGAGTCCTGCTATGTTCTTGAATTCTCCTAACTACACCATAGAGGAGAAATTTGCTTATGTTGAGAAATACTTATGTGGTTTGCAATTATCTTTAGTTCCAAATCTTTGTTGCAACCATGATATTAAACTTGATATTGATCTTAACAACTATTTTGAAAGAGGGAAGCATGCTAATAATTCCAAAATAAATTTAATGATCTCTTTATGTTCCCAAATTATCTAAGTTGGAAGATTCTATTGGTTATGATTAAATACACTTCTACTACTTGCAACTATTATGAAGAGGAGTGATAAGAACCCTCTTTATGCTACTAATAATTATGGGCTGCAAGTAATTTGTTAATATGCATTGGAAAACTTCATTCATTCATATACAAAATGCCAATGCATAGAAGAAAGTTAGACTTCGTTGTTATTACTTTTGTGTTTTTTTTCTCTCAACCAGGTTTCAACTTGACTATTATTTGATTGGTTTGAGAGCAACATGGGACCCTGGTATATGCATGGAACACTTCCCAAGAAGAGGGGAACAACATTCAAGCTCCCTCATGAGCTTCATCTTCTAAACAACAAGTAAGAAGCCTAGCTATATGGCTATAAAGAAAGCGCTTTGCGGGAGGCAACCCGGTTATTTTTGTGTGTGATTTTTCTTTGTGTCCTCTTGCTGTAACAAGAGACTTTGTGTCTAGTTTAGTTTCTGGAGTTTTAATAAAGTGCCAAGTTTTACCCATTTTGGTCTTGAAAAGTTGCTTATAGTTCGGAGATTTTATTCCTGCACGATCAGTGCACGGTATGATTTTTAATTCTTATTCTGTAACTCCGAATGAGCTCATATTTGAACTGTAGTTGCAACTTTTCATCCTCTGTATGCATGAATTTTTCGGAATTTTTCGAGAAAGTTTGGTAGGGTAGAAAAATACGTTTTGCTGCTGCTGTTTTTCTGGACAGATTCTGTCCCATTTTGTTTGATGCATGCTTTGAGCTTTTAAGTTGAATCTTTTTGATCCAATTGAGTTTATGAGTAGGCATACAACATTATACACTTTCTGGACATCTCATATGAATTTTTGTTCAAGGATTATATGCAGCAAGAAACATATTTGTTTATCACTATTAATGCACCCCACAGAAAAGAAATGGGAGAAACGGTGTTTTGAAGTTTTTTCACAGGGATTGGAGGAGATGCACCAAGAGCTATCCAAGGATGGTGAAGACCATAAGCTTGGGGATGTGAAGACAACCCCACTGGACCTACACACTCTCGGTTTGCACACGTCCAACTTCTGTTTTTCGATCGAAACACTTTATCGCATAAACTTGGAGCGTCTTTTTGTTTGTTTTGGTTTGATTCTTTGAGAGACCACCACACTATCATTTATATATGGGAGAGCTACTGGAAATATGGGTTGAAATATGTTGGATGCTTTTATAAGATTGGGAAAAGGGATGTTTGAGTTGATTTTTAATGATACATATAGTTGCATGATTCATGAGCTTGTTTATGAGTAATAGTTTGCAAATCCTTTTTGAAGAGCTATCACTTATTCATGTTTTGGTGCTGATTGTTATTTTACTTGGTTTAACATGGATTAGTTAGTTCTATGGACACTCATGCATGCATCTAGATGGTCAACTTTCTCCCTTTTGCTAGCCCAAACATTCCAACAAGTCAAAACTTGTTTCCAACACCTTCAACCAAAGTTATTCCAGTGAGTCCACCATATCTACCTACTAGCTATATGCTATTCCGAGTATGTTCATCATGATATTTGTGTTATCTATACCTCTGAATGAAAATGATTATGTTATTGATTGCCATGGGAAAAGTTGGTTATATAGCTCTCACGAACTTGATGCACATTTTACTATCATTGCAATAAATAAAACATGACCCATTGTGATTAAGATTATGATGCTAGTGGCTTGATAAATGTTCGAGGTTGGGAGTTAGCCCATATGTGCTGTCACATGCAAAGCTTTCAACATGCTCCTTCATCTCATTTAGTTGATATCATGTACTTTTGTTTATGGATGCCTATCATGGTGAAATGAGGTGGAAATGAAGTAGTTTAAATGAGTTTGTATAAATGGTTAGAGAGACGCCTGGGCCGCTAATCTAAGCCATGCATCATTCATGGTGGAAATTTACTTACATGCTATGGTGAACCGTCTGTGATACACCTTATAATAAATAGCTATTCCAATGGTAAATAAAAAGGGTGTTGAGGTTGTTCATCTTGTTTGTTTGTCTTGTCATTTTGATATGGGCTTGTTCCATATCCTGGGACAAGAGGTACCCCAGTTGACGCTCTTGATGATACTATTATTACTTACAATGATATATAACTTGAACTTGCTTTGTTTCCTAAGTTGAGTAATCATGGTGTAGGTACTTGTATTCAAGGGGCATGAGACACCTAACCTTTACTTTGTCAAGCACACTACTCATATTTGCTCTCACATTAAACTATAATCATTCAAGATGCTATGATAGGGGAATGAGAGCTTGACACCAAGTATTACCACATTGCAATCATTAACTTAAGTAGAGAGTTTGGAGGTTAGATGAAACTTATGCATGCTTTACCTCTACTCACTTATTCATCTTTCCAAAGTGTCCACCAAACATATTCAGATTTTCATCATCACTCTATGGACCACATGTATGCAAAAGTAAGAATGTCCATATTACTTGCTACTATGTTACACTTTGTGAACTATCAATGAACATCCTTGTCTTGAATACTTGATATCACTTCATAAACTATTTTGCATATTGCTACTCCTTTGAAGAATGAATCATTTGACTTATGTAGCAATTGTAATCATCTTTGATATCCATTGTTAGTATTAAATTGCAAAGTCCATGTTAGTTTTATCACCTTCATACTCGAGGTCGAGCATGGGTTAAGCTTGGGGATGTTGATGCATGTAAAATGCATACATGAACTTTGCACTTTATTCACTCATATTCTAATCATATTTGCATCATATAAGGGTTATACCACTGTTATTTAATGATTTTAGGAAATAAAATAATTGTTTCCTATTTTTATGGAATTAACCCTGCGCAGGCAGAAAACCCTATTTCTTTCCTTTTATGTTTCAGGGACCCAAACGTCGTCATAAAATTCTGGAAAAATACAGAGGTCATTATTTTGGAAGGAAGAAGACGTAGGAGCGAAGGAATCAAGCAAACGGAGCCCGCAAGGCAAAAAGGGGGTGGCCCACGCGGCCAGGTACTGTGCCGCGTGGGACCCACCCGTTTGGGCCTCGTGGCTCCGCAGCCGTCGATCTTTCTCCACCGCCTTCGTTTGACCTAAAAACGCCTATAAAAAAGGTCCCATGACGTTTCGCGAAAGGAGCGCCGCACAAACACAGAAACACCGAAACGGAGATCAGGAGCTGCAGATTGGAGGGGGAAAACTCCGGCGGGGCGCTGCCGGGGTGGTCTCCACCTTCTCCAACGACTTCTCCACCGTCTCCATGATGAAGGGGGAGTAGTCCACCCCCTGGATTTGGGTTTGTGGTGGTAACTTATGTATCTCTCCTCTCTTTGAGCTTCACTAATTAGTACCGTATGAGCTGCTGAACATGATTACGGTCATCTATGTAATTCCCATGGTGGATATTGTGGTGTGAGATAATATTTGTTATGCATTTACTGTTGTGTTGGATCTTTTATGACTTGTCATACTTTGGAGATATTCTATGATGCATGTGATGGTTTGATTTATGCATAATGCCTTGTTTATCTTTATCATGAGGTGATTGACACCACCAAGTGTAGATAGATGAGAGAGATGTGGTCACACACACGAAATATAAATCATTGCACTAGTGTTTAGAATATTATCCATTATGAAGTATGATGTATGTGGGTACGGGTGGCCAATGTGACAGAAGGCATAGGTATTGAGTGACACAGTACCGTCCAACATCCTTTATCTGGGGGTAAAAAGAGAGTATGATGTGGGTGTGACAGCAACCACGCTAGCCTTACGAGGGTGACCTAGCAACACAAATGAGTTTCTTTCAACTATGTGTTTTAGGACATGTAGCCGTTATAAAAGCTACCATTAAAACATGACAATTATGTGTACTTTATCTATAACATGATAATCACCATAGATGAGAGAGAGAGGATTAAGTGAACCCATGAACCCATGTCCATTGTTCCTATAAGAGAAAACCTTTGTCTTGTCCTCTTGCATTGAAGAGGATTGGGACACTTTTACATTCTTGTTTGGTTACATTAAACTTCCATCCATCAAATCAACCACCTTGCTCCTTAAACTTGTTTAGTGCATAATCAACTAAAACTTGTGACACTTTAGTTGTAGGGAATAGATAACTTTTCCTTCTTGCTCCTGCGGATCGATACCTTACTTCCACATTGAGAGGTGCTATAGTGATCCCCTGCTCTTGGGGGTAATCAAACGCCCGACTCGTCATTGCCGGAACCGCTAAGTTCGGCTTTTGCAAAGTCGGTCGTGATAGCCGACTCGGTCTTTCTTTGCTGATTGGACTCGCCGCCTCTATTGCATGACCCGACTTCTTTTGCCGGCTTGATCGTATTGGCCGGGTCAACCCTATCTTGTTGGTCGATCTGTAGAGCCTCGTCTTGTTGTATCGGCAGTGCAGAAGGCTCGATATGATTGTTGCATGGAAGAATAGATGCTCGAGTATCTTTCTTAAGAATTGCGTAAAACATCTGCAAGTCTTTTTATCACGCTTCTTTCTGAGAGCTTCAAACTCCTCTTTGCGCTTTCTCCTGATAACTTCATAGCCTTGACGTTGCTCGTCTGATAATTCTTCGAGAGTTGGCATATTGAAGTTACCGGCTTGCCCCCCGACTCATTTGGCCTCTGACTCCTGCTTAAATATAGCCATTACTGTAGCAGAGTCATAAGGTTGCCCACTTTTGCTTAGTCCTGGCGGATTTCATCAATCCTTTTGCAATTGGCTCTAATCATCCGCTTCAGGTTCTCATCTTCTTGTCGGGATTGCCCCCCAGCACTCTTGGTTTCTTTCAGCCATGGGTTGCCGAAATCTTGCAATTGCGCAGGGGAAGTTTCGTACGCCATAGTATTATAATCCGACATGTGTGCTCCTGCGAAATCATCACTATTCGGCCATATCCATGGAGGTGAGCCGAATTGCGAATATCGCTAGATGTATAAGGTGCCGACTGAGAAGTCATATAAGGCGCGATATAGATCGGCTGGGAATAACCGGTCGCATAGCTTGTAGAAGCAAACCGATTCCCCATCCATCGGCCTATTTGGGGATGACCCCACGTATTGCGAGTCGGCAGCCGATGGATAAAACCGTGAGACATACTCTAGCCTATGAAGTGTCCCATGTGGATCAATCGAGTACTCAATCTTATTCATCGGCCTATAATCTGGGGCAGCTGATGCATGAGAACTCGAACAAGCTCGCCGTGAGCAGGTAAGGCGGTGCTCAATCGGCTTCTGCTCATAGCTTTAAAGATAACCAGAGCTAGCCGATAAAGTATGCCCACCTGCATCGAAGCAAGGGCTATTTGCATCCACGTAAGTAGGTTGATGATACATGTTACCGTATTTGTATATTGTCGCCTCTTGATACGCTCCTCGTAGCAAGAACGGGCTGGAGACCGTTCGATGCTTCGTCCCCAGTGGAGTCGCCAAAAAGTGTGTTGCGCTAGAAACACGTCACATGAACACGTCCTCGTGTACCCGCGGCACCGGGGGAGATGTTCCGCAACTCGCACCACGGGAGGCCGGCTGAAAGCGCGATACGCAAGACAGTTCAGCCAGCGCTTTTGATACCAGACGCCCCGATTCCTCGGGAGGGACCCCGTCGGAGGACCCGGCGACGATTGGCTGCTCCAGGTCGACCTGATCGCCCCTAGAGCCTCGTGACCTTGCAGCTCGCCGGCATGATGACCGGCTTACGAAGGAACGAGAAGCATAGGTACAAGGGTAAGGGATAAATTGAACACGCGAAGGTGCGATAGATTGATTTGTTCGATAGGTTTTATTCAATCGGCCGTCACCTCTCACATATATATGAGGCGACTGGACTTCCCGTACAAGCATAAGACTTTCTCTACAAGGAAATTACATCAAAACCGTCCTAAAACCCTAGCCCTAGTCCAAGTCGAACTCCTGTCCGTAGCTCCCTGTGTGCTGCTCCTTGTCGTAGGCCTAGAAGTTGCACCGTAACTCGGATGGATATGGTCCAAAGACCAAACGTGTACGTCTCGACGAGGCGAACAACTCTCGTGTTGATCACTTTTCCATCCGAAGCGTTCTTGATGAGTCTATGGGTACATCTTTGTCTTAAGGTCGAAATTTGGCAGGTCATAGGTCAATCCGCCCGGGTCTCGCCGTGTCTCTGTAGGCTGCATACTAACTTCGATGAGGACACCTTCAAAAGCAATTTTGTGCGCCTTGACGACACGCACAACTTCCGTGTTAGTCACTTTCCCATCTGAGGTCGTCTTCATGGCGTTATCGTGCACGTATCTGTATGCTGTCCTCCGGGTCACCTTTAAGTCGTTACTTCAACCGGCTATTAAGCCTGATTATGGCACGACTCGGCATGATGGTTTACTGAGTGAAGAGTGAGGGTATGCCGGCTCTATGATATATGGCAATGTGCCGGCTTATCTTGTCAACTGGATATAGTAGCACACCGGGTTAAGATATGATGACATGCCGGCTTGGCAGTGTGCCGACTTATGTCTGCCAACTGGGACATAGTGGTATGGCGGCTCCTCCTCTTCCTGGGACACAGTGGTGTCGGCTTTAATTATCGACTGGATCATGGCAGCGGGCATGCCGGCTTCTAGGACATGAATTGCCGGCTCATGGGACAATGCCGGCTCCTTGGAGAATGTCGGGTTCTGGACCAAGGCGGCTCTGGCCAGCCCCTGAGAGAAAGCCGTCTGCTGCGATAATGTCAGCTTCTGAATGATGGCTGTTCTGGCCGGTTCCTGGGAGAATACCAGCTTCTGGACGACGCTGGCCCAATAATGACAGCGACTTATTGTCGGGACATGGTGGCCTACAGCCTGGTGGCTTGCTGATTGGGACATAGCTTGTGTTCTTCTTCCTTTTCCATATCTTGGCGTCTCTCCGGGTACATCTAGCCTGGATCAAGAATATCTGGGGTCAATCTGGCTAGGTGCCAAATTTGGGTGCGAACAATCATGATCTAAATTCATATGAAGGCTATGTAGACTTGCTGTATATTTTTATTTAATTTTATCTTAAATATTTGAACTTCGAGTTCACTTTTTTGTTTGATCTTGTCCATTGGATGAAGAACGAAGGGTTGATAGACGGCACCAGTTACAACGTGACTTGCTGTGAGAAAGTCACTGAATCCAAGTCGGCCCATACGTGGAGGAGGGGGAGGGGTTGGAGCTAGGTATGGCACCCGTAGGGTGTGGGTAAGGGTAGATCCTCCCATACCCTTACCCATTACCCGTCCCCACTAATCTTACCCGCCCCTATACTCATACCTATCAATGGATATAACTTTTTCCCGTACCCTCCACCCGACAGGGTAAATGGGTACGCGTGGGTAAAGATACCGCCTTAGCAACACATCAAACGGAGCAGAAAATATCAACACATCATATTGAGCAGAAATAAGCAACATGTCGAATGACGCAGAAAATGGTTATAAACAACAATATATAAACCATAATTTATAACAACAACACATTGTAAACAACAACATATACTTACTAAGAACAACGTATGGTAAACAACGACAACACATCATAAATTATAAATATCATCACATAATCATCTACATATAGTTATACACTTTAGGTTCACAAACTCACTACAAAGTATTCTCATAAAAACTCACGACAAAGTATAGAGGTAATTTCTAAAATTTCATGCAGACACATGGGTACTCTGGTATGGTTTATACAATCCACGTGCTCACTATACCCGATGGGATGAGATTTCCCCCACTTATATACCCGTGGGTAATTGGTCCCAAACCCTTACCCTAATAGGGTTTTTACCCGCAGGGAGCCGTCCACATGCGTCCGTCATGTCAGACCCGACAGCCCGAATCCTCCCCAAATCACACCAAATTGGATGGAAACCTCGCCGGCTCCCTCCTCCTCCAATTTTTCACGCCCGCGCCGCCCCTTTCTACCTCTGCTGATGTTCCCATCCTATCTCCACCGCTGCCCCAGACACGGTCACCGACCAAGTACGCCACACCCACGGTCTGTTTTGCACCGTCGGACATACACCTCGTTTCTCGAGTGTTCATCAAATTGTCGGAAGTGGTTTGTGATTGTTTTAGCTCATTTTTATTAGGCACAGATTCGTCGGAGGATGAGTATTTTAAATTTGAATTTGAATTCAGCAATGTGAATAATTTGAAGTATTTAATGTAATCTGAATAATTCTATGTTGATTTGAACTATGGTTTTGTTAACTTGAATAATCGTATGATCGACGTTCCATGTCTTGCATGGATTTGAGGCTTGACTATGGGTTTTGTGATTGGAAGGGAAACATTTGAGGGTTCTCCGGACCCTGTCCGCGGACATGTCCACAGACAGACAATGGGCCAAATTTGACAACCCCGGTTGGAGATGCTCTAATGCACTAGAATGGGTGCTCTTACGTTTTGCAAATTTGCCAATCCTGGTTGAGACATTGGAGAAGAACGCATTCCGTGTTTGAGCTGCCTAGACTGGTTGTAAGCCTATAATGAAAAGAACGAAGGCCCTATAGCAAGCATATTAAACGGACTTTTCCGCCAACATGGAAATCATGTTAGGATGAAGATATATCTCAAGCGTTAGAAGAATTTGGCCATGAGAGGCGTTTTTTAAGTATTGCAAAAGAAAGGGGCATGCTGATAGAGCTAGGCGGGGAGGGGACATGATGAGGCACCAAGAGAACATATCTAGTGATACCGGCCTTTAAATGATACCATGCATGATACCAAGCTTAAAATCTAAGTTTACAAGTTTCTAAAAATTGTAAAGCAAATTTTTGAGTTTTACAAGATGTGTGCTTACAACTTCTAGAATTTATAGGACCAAATTCGAAATACACATTGACAAACGAAAAAGACAAAATGCGATGTGAATAGTATCGATTGTATTTGTCTTTTTGTGACACTATTCATGTCGGGTTTGCCTTTTTTTCCGTGTGTATTTTGAATTTGGTTCTGGTAATTCCAGGGATTGTAAACAAAAATCTTGTGAATAATTACAAATTTGTTTTCGAATTTTTGAAACTTGTAGTTTAAATTTTGAGCCATGGTAACATTTAAAGACTGCTATCACTCGATATATTCTAGAGGCACCAAGGCATGAGAGGCTTTGAATCCAACATTACTCTATGTGATGAGAGGAAGTCTCCCCACTTTGTGGAATGTGGTGACGCATGATATTCTTCACCTACTGATGATGATGATGTTGACAAGGAAATGGATGGTTCGAATATATGTTCGGGGGAGTGAGATACCCATGGGTGGTAGCATCGTTCTTTTCCCTTTTGAGTGTCTTGATTCAAAAATGTGAGAGGAGTTTTGTTAGGCTGTATCGGAATTTGCATTTTCCCTATGGGTCAAGGTACAAGCTTTGCTTCTTATTTGCATATTATTGAATTTGTGAATCTATTGGTCATTTGTGGGTGTAAACTTCCTTGCTATCGGGGTGTGGTAAGACATGCTCTGACTGGTATGTTAAATTTGGTTATGACTATGTTATGAGTTATGTTGCTTATATTGTCATATCCTTTTGGTCGAGCCTTTATTTATTTGTGCCCTTATATGTTGCTCAACCATATGATTCTTGCGAGTGCTATGTTTGACTATCCAAGCTCACTTGCACATGCTTAGTCTTCGATAAAATATATGGGCATTGTTGATCCAAATTGGTTGTGTCTAACTTCATACCGTAACAGGATTATCATAAATTTTGGGTATCTCGGAAAAATATGTATTGGACTTAATGATTCAAGACTCTTCTCCTCCGACGATGGAGCGATACTACACGAGATCACTCGATATGACGGTATCCATCATCGTCTGCCGAAAACAGAACATGATGTAAATCATAGGGATACCGGAATACGGAAATGAGAAAAGGAAACAAATCGGTACCGAGGATAACAAGATATCGTGATCAAGAGTTGATTAACATAGATATCGGAATGTCTTGCCCCGGAATTTGTTAAGTATTGTGAATCAATGGGAACCGTTTACAAGAACTAACTGCAGCTTCACTCGGATCCATTTAACGATGGGCGTCCAGGTCCCGCTTATTGACCGGAAGGTGTTTCGGGTCATCTCCACTCGTTATCAAACCTACATAGTCACACGCTTAAGTTACCTTGAGTTAGTTGAGCATGGTGATGGTTGGAAACATGTGAGAGAGTCGCCGGAATTATTTCGAAGTGATCGAATGACTCTCAAAGAGAATACCGAACGAGTTCCGAGGTAGCGGAAGGTCCCGGATAACCTAGATAGGAACCATAATATATTAGAAAGCTCCATAGGAGTCTAGAAGGTTCTTAAATTTCTGGAAGGGTCCATGGGCTGCCTCAGTGGATTAAATCTCGTGAGGGGCAACCACATGGGCCAAAAGGCCCATTACGGGGAGCGCCCCGCCCGTTTACTGGGGGCAAGCCACGTAGGGCGGCTAGGGTTGGCGGGCAGCCCCTCCTCCCTTTGTGTGCGAACCGGGACTGGACCAAAAGTTTATATATGCTACCAAACACCAACAGTTTGCACCTAGTAGGGCTGATTGGAGAGTATGGGACCTACCAACACGCCCTCTTACAATTCACAACGGAGTGTGAACTATTCGAGAGAGAGGTCCTGCATTATATACTTATTTTATCTTGATGCCCGAACACTAACCCTCACAGCAACAAAAATGCCATATTTGGTTGGGCTTATTTCTGCCTTTTAGATTTTGGTTTATAATTCACAAAAGCATTTAAATATGTGTAGGGCTGGAATTAAAACTCGAAACTCGCAAGTTAAACGAGTAGCTCGGAACTCGACTCGGCTCGGCTCGAACTCGTTGTTAAATGAGCCGAGCTGAGTTTTCATTTTAGACGGTAAACAAGTTCGAGTTAAACGAGCCGAGTTCCGAGCTACTCGTTTAGCTCGGTAAAAAAAGTCGTTGCATGTATTCTTGTCTTTGTGAACACCTTTTTCACATTATTATAGTTTAACAACTACATATTACTTGATAGTGTCATATTGTCATTGATGGTCGTGATAATGGCATCATACATGCCCAAATAATTTGAAACAATTATATGGTAAATTAATAGATACTCCATGGTGCCCGGGCACCAAGATGGAATACGAAAAGTTTGGGGTATGTAGACAACCCGTATACCTCGGGTATGCACATTTTGGGTATATGGGAGATACACATACCCTTGGGTATGCATATTCAAGGTATCTACATGGTATATATACCTTGGGTATGTGTGTCTAACAGTGCGCGCGCAAATCAGGTATATATATAAATAACTTAGGTATGTGTACAATATTAGGTATGTATACCCCGTTTACGTGCATACCCAAAGTCATATGTACCTCCTACATATCTTAGGTATACATACCCAAGGTATATGTATTTGTCTACATACCTAAAACTTTTCATATTCCATCCTGGTGCCCATGCTCTCAGGAGCCCCATCCGAGCTTCCCAATTATATAGAAAATATATTATAGTGCATGTTAACAATTTTACCGAGCTAAACGAGTTAAACGAGCAAACTCGCGAGTTTAGCGAGCCGAGCCGAATTTTAATTCTGGACTCGTTTGTTAAACGAGTCAAGCCGAACTTGCTCGAGCTTCAACGAGTCGAGCCAAGCAGCCGGCTCGGCTCGGCTCGAATTCCAGGCCTAGTTGTTGTCTTTGCCTTTTGTTAGACATTATTGCATTATGGTATAATCCAAAAGACAAGATCAAAAGTACATATCTAATACTTTTGTGACTTATAAGTCAAAAGTCAAAATTAAGCCAACCAAATAGGGCCAAAGTAGATTACTGATAACCCACATTGTTCAAAACCTGCACGTAGCTACTGTTTGTCGTTCATCAGAACAAAATCAAGCGCCTATCGGCATTTGATTAGTCGTTTTTTTAGTTATTAAGTTGTATTTCAAATTAGGATTTCCTCCAAGGGGAACCTTATCATCATTCACGGATAGGATTTGAAGTTTTACAGCGTGAGAGCATCTCCAAGCGGGGTTGCCAAACCGCCCCCAAACGTCCGGGAGGACAGCCCGGACATGATTTGGATTAAAAACATGCACCCAACTGTCCTCCCCTCTAAACTCTTCCCATACGTTCGGGCTGTCCGGCACATTCCAAACTCACCCCATATGTAGGGAGGGTTTGGAGTCGACCGGACACGTCCGGGCGCGTCCGCTTTCCTTTGTTTTCCTTTCTTTTATTCTTTATTGACTCTTCTCTCCTCTTCTCTCTCTACCAATCACATGCAAATGACCCCACAATTTGGGGAGGTTTTGGGGGACATGGTTGGAGGAGACCACTTTTAGGGGCGGTTCGGTCACTATCCGCGGACACGTCCGGACGTCAGTGGCGGAGCTCAAAAAGAAATTATGGGCGGGCCAGACTATAAGAAAGCACAAAAATTGCTCTAAACCAATACCACTTCATATTAGTCATTTGTTCATCAGCACATGCATACATCATATATATATATATATATATAGAATTACTACTAAACAAAAGAAGCTATACCAAAAGAAGCTACACAATAGTCAACAGATGTGTACGCAGGGAGATACATACTACAAATCAGCACTTCGATTCTTGATCCTTCTAAAATCTGCAATTACATCATCGTAGCTGTATTTCTCCAGAATTTCACCCTCTATGTTAATTAACATCTGGTTCGTAAGGAATCAACCGTGCTATCAAATTGATAACCAAAAATTTGGGGAAAGAAAGGAGAAGCACTTGAGCAGCGAAATTGGAGAAGAATGGGGCTCGATTTGAGGTCGCAGCTTCGATCGATCCGGCTGCTGGACCTCCGGCCTGTGCCTGTGCGGCCGTGCCCTTCCCGACGCCCGTGAAGCGATGACTAGTGGCCGCCCCCAAGCTGCGGGCAGCGCTGCTGCTTGCCCTCCAACGATTCCCCCTTTTCTCCGTATTTTCTTGTCTAATCCATGCCCAAATCACCTAGACCTAGCCATCTGCCTCCATCTCCATGGCTGTGGTTCTGTCCTGACTAGTGTGTGCAGCGTGAGATGAGAGAGGAGATGCACAGGCCAGGAAAGGGCTGGGCCGCATTTGCTGCAAACTAGTAGTTAATTTTTTTTGGCAAAAAACCTGGGCGGGCCTTAGCCCGGGTGGGCCGTAACGGAGCTCCGCCAGTGCCGGACGTGTCTGCGGATAGTTTGGAGGCCAAATTTGCCCATTGTGGTTCGAGATGATCTGATAGAGCTATATTGTTCGAGTATCTATATTCTTGAAGTTTTTCAGTTCATTTTCCAAAGTTTGTAGGTAAAGTAAAACCGGGATCAACTTAATCCGGTGCTCGAGGTACGCTCTCCTTCAGTTTTTTTTTCCAGAAGATTGTATGTGGAACTCTGAGTGCTCAGGAAATCACACCAGTTATAGGCACCATATTTTCTGCCCCTTGCCAATCCACAATTCACTTGATGTATTCTCATATAGTATGTAGTTTTGCAAGCACTCATTGTTTTTTAAAAAAAAAGGAGGACTAGAAACCTCCAATTCGTACCATGAAATAGGAAGAGGCTAAGGGCAAACCGAACTCACTAGACCTGACTGAAAATGGTACATGATCAAGACCGTCTGGAGGAACACATTGAAGGCAGGAAGTATTATTAATCTCCACCCTTTTAATGCCATAGCTAGAGAGATTACATAAAGTTCCAGCCTTACAAGTACAGGTATATCTACACCCTACGGTGAGGTTTTTGAGAAACAGTCTTAAGGTGAGTGCATGAACAACCAACACCAGGATTCAGTCGTCTCCCCTAATGATGTTACCTTGTTGAATTGCTGGCCATTTCAGAAGAATCTGGGGAAATGGATCGCATCAAATTTTGCTCCTTCTACAGCTTCATCCAGGCAATGGAATGTCTTTCACCTCTTATCATCTTGTATGAGCATGTAGCTTCAGACAAAGTCATCCAGGCTATCCACACCGTCAATGCTTTTGCAACAGTGCCTACCAGCAAAGTTTGGCGTCAAGAATACTTTTTAGGAAAATGGTATCTACATAAGAAGTTATTCATAGCTTGTTATAGATATGTTATACTGCACTAGATTGTCTGAAAGAAGGGGTGGATATTAAACAGTCATGTTTTGGCTGCCTTCGTCCACGGCGCTCGGGCGCAGGAAGACCCGGGAAGAAAAATAATACGACGCCTACTCCCTCTGTCAGGCAAGAATAACTACTCCTGACTCTTGATTTCTTACTTATAAATGCATTATCATGTAAGAAAAGGGTTTTTTCATAGTTAATGCTGCAAAGCTCGAGATGCACACTAAGGTAATCTAAACGGTTGAAAACTCTCTCAGTCCCACTCATCAATATATCAACAATATATCGATATGAAAAGACAGAAATCATAATACTTTGACCATACCTTCTGAATCACAAACTCCAAAATTCTACATTCTTGCCTTTGGACCCGTATTCGCTGGAATCTGCAGGGAATCATAATGGCCAAAACCATGATACAGAAGTTGTACTGGATCTTCTTTACCGTATTCTTGTCCATATTCAGCGATACTTATTAAGCCGCCCGCATCTTCATCACGCATGTACACAGTTATTGGCATCCTGTGTAAACAAAGTAATGGCGTTGTTACTTATTACTTCATGGACAGTACTGCTTAAGTGCATGTTAACTGAACTGAAATCAAATCAAGAAGAAACCTTTTTCTTTGTATTAACAAGAGAACTTCTTAGCTGCCTAATTTTGACTATCACCAGAATTTAATCAACTTTACTGAATGCTGTCTACTTAATCTATTTCGAGAACTCCTAGAAAACCATCTTCGAACACTATGTCACAGAAAAAATGAAGAGACGATTTTTTGTCATTACATGTACTTTTTCATAAGTAATGTACCTTATGAGGATACAGATATTAGGTAACAAAACTAAAGTGAGCCTTCATATTTAATCGCTGGTACCTACCTTTGGTATCTATGAAGAATAATGTGTGAGAGGTCCAATTACTTACTGAAGAACATGTGAAGCCATGAACAGTTCTGGTTCACCACCCCACACATGTGGCTGCCTAATCTGAGAAACGTATGTGTCGAAATCGCCCTCAATAAACCTGTCAATTGTTGTTGCAAGGAAATGCAATAGTTTAAAACAAGTCAAAAATAAATTCACGTCCCAATTTCGTTTTAAAACCAGAAGAACAAACATAACAGTGAGTATGTGTATCGGCTAACCATTCAGTCTCATCCCGCCTAGTGACAAATTCATCCGCAACCTATACAATGATGAATTTATATAGCAGCTTTAGAGTTGAAGGCAACAGAACTAAAAACCAAAGTACCTAGAAACACTCAAACATACCATTGACCTCAATTCGTCAGCTAGCTTTCTCTGAAGATCTTCATTAGGTATATCTCTCCCTGACCGGACACATGCCCCATGAACCACCGAGCGGAATAAGCATCTTCCATCTCCTGGAATGCCTAGCAAATCCAAGTAGAGCAGTCACTAATAGTTACTATTTACCTTAATGCCATGCGGACATATCCGCAAATATAAATATGATAAAGGCCTGTATTTCTTTAGCAAAAGCAATTATTAAGCCTAACACAATTGCATTTCTCACCAGTGACAGAATAATCCGTGTAGACTTTCTTCCCATGAGTAGATGATGTTGATGTTTCTGAACATTTGATATTTCTGTCCACAGGCATCTCAGCTTTTGCGGTCCCAGAAACTGAAAAACCAAAGCAAAGCCCACCCGTTGTAGCTCCCATTTTTTGATTTACACCTCGCCAATTCCAATTCATACCCGAAATTCCTTCGCGTGAAAGCACGTCAAGCTTTACACTTAGACTACCCTCTCTGGTAGCTAAGCCGCAACTCAATCGTCGGCGCACTAAGCTGACAAAGTACTTCAGACGCTGCGGTTCAGAAGATCTTATATTCTTATTAGGAGAAAAATTGACTAATCCCGACGTCATATGAGAACTGCTTGACTGCGGCCGCAAGCAATTCCATAAAACCATGCTCTGTGTGACTCCTCCTTGAAACTGATTGGAATGGGAATACATGCTACTTGAGGCAGATTGCCGCAAACAGATTGCGCGTGAATAGAGCCGCATCCAGTTCAAACTGTATTAGCTGCGGAAATGCAGACAAGTGACATGTATAAACTAATGGAACAGGATACGACTGTTTTAGACTTAAAATTAAACTAATACAATGATACAGAATAAGCAGTTCAATCCTAATACAGTTGACATTAGTAATACGCAACGGTGAACATCAAGAACTAATAATGTATTCAGCCGATACACTATCCACACAACAAGTATTTTAGAGATTACAGCACATATGTACTCCAAACATTTGCCTACTGAAGTTGTAGACTAGAAATGTCTTGATTGCCGACTAAACAACACAACAATACGTGGTATTCTTTGCTTGCTCTAGATAATTCAAATTGATGTCATCTTGACGAAACACGAAAATCTAGATTAGAATTTCCGAACATTTTAACATGGAAAGCAAAGGATTAGCAGTAAGAGTTTTGCCCCAATATTTAGATGTCATCACATTCTCGGATTTTCCTCGCCAACAGATATGCACGCAACAAGAACCGCATCCAAAACGGCAGATGTCATGTGATGTCAATCATAGCAGCAGAGGGCAGACCGCTCCATCGCTCTACTTTTTTTTTTTTAGCGAGTACGCCAAAGGCGTACCATATATTTATAGAAGAGTCCATCGCTCTACTCACAAATGCAGCAAACAAATGTACGAAAACGCAGGTAAGGTAGCATCGCGCCATGCATCAAATCCAAATTCTTACGAAATACAACAAAGAGCAGTGACAACAATTAGACGAGATAAAAGCGTACAGTACCTCCGAAATGAGGGAGTTCCTAGACGAGAGGATTCCCGATTACGCAGGCGAGCGGGAAGGAGCGGAGGGACGGCGATGTCTACAAGATTTGCCTCCCTTTCTTGGGTGGTGGGGAGAAGTGAGAGAGAGGTGGAAGTAGAAGCGCGTAGGCGACTAGGCGGGGCAACGGACCAAAGCGGGGGTTTTCTTCGAGGCGGAACAATGGCGGCAGGAGGAGGAGGAGTAAGAGGGGATGGAGCTGCAGGGAGGAAGCGGACAGCTGGGGTTTCCCAGACTCGGGATGATTCGAGAACCAACCAGGACGACGCAAGGAAGGTATTGATGGGCTTATCGGTGAGAATGGGCCTGTCAGGCTTCAAGGGTTGGTGTTGGGGCTTCGGATGCATGGCCCATGGGCCTTCAAATGGGCAGTTAGCTATCCTACTATGAAAAGTGTAGACACCCTAAAAAAATGCAGTGATTTGCCACAGATCTGCATTACTGGTCCAGCCCTCTTTCTTATAATCATTCAACCTAACCTCCATGCCTTGTTTACTTTTAGGCTATTGAAAGTGTATTTTAGAGGGATTAGGAGATGATTTCGGACCCTGCAAAATTGCGAATAGTCTGTTTACTTGGCGTTGCCCTCGTTATGAAACCGGTCGTTCCACGCGGCCAGTTGTTGACGTCGTTCTCGGGAAGGAGCCGTTGCGCCTTTGTTACCTCGTTCTGTTGCATGGACTGGCGCTAGCGCCATCATAAATGCGACGTGTGGGGAAGGCGTCGCCTGGGAATCTCCCGACGTAGTGGACGCCATAACGTCGAAACGGCCTCATGCACTGCGCCATATATTAATCGTAACTGGCCGGTCAGTGTGTCTATGTCGGGTGGTGTCCGCCTGTTGGAGAGTGTGTCCGGCCGTCAGACACCACCGAGCAAACCCCAATTTTGGAGGGTAGGTCTGGAGTGCCAAACAAAAATTGGGTCAGACCGGACACTTGAGTGGTGCCGGTGTGGCCCTTTTTCATGTGATGCACCCGATGGGCCTTTGGTGCTTTGGGGATGCCGATGCTCTAAGTAACATGTAGATTTTGGATACGACATTAACCCGTAAGAATCTTTGATACCAACAAAGGTACAGTGCAAGTTCCAAACAGGACCCATGTATACGCTTTCATGTGGCTGCATCATCATTACAAAGTTATGCATTTTAAAGCTACCCTCCTCTTTTTGCTAGGTACGTACAGTACTTATCAGCTTTACCAAAGAGCAGTCTTATTGTCTTTCTCAGGTTAACAAATTGCCACTGCAAAAGAAATGTGTTCATGCACTCTCCGTGTCTACCTACAGTAGATGTGGTGCACGAAACAGATGCATGCATCGATCGTGTACCAGGGGTGGTGCATGAAAATGTGAAATACGTAGATGCATGCATCATGTATCGTGCTGGTGAGATACGGATGCATGTACCGTTCGGTACAGTGACGTCGCCGCGTGTTTGCATGGAAGTTTAGTTTAGCCAATCGAGCAAACCCCCAAGTTTGGAGGGTAGGTCGGGAGTGCCGGACAGAAATTGTGTCAGGCCGGACATTTAAGTGGTGTCGGTGTTACCGTTTTTCATGTCCGTCACCCGATGGTCCTTTGGTGCTTTGGGGATGCCGATGCTCTAAGTAACATGTAGATTTTGGATATGTAAAATTTGGGATATGGCATTAACCCGTAAGAATCTTGATTCGAACAAAAAAGGTACAGTGCAAGTTTCAAACAGGACCCATATATACGCTTTCATGTGGCTGCATCATCATTACAAAGTTATGCATTTTAAAGCTATCCACCTCTTTTGCTACTTACCAGCTTTAGCAAAGAGCAGTCTTATTACCTTTCTCAGGTTAACAAATTGCCACTGCAAAAGAAATTTGTTCATGCGCACTCTCCATGTCTACTGTCTACTGTAGCTAGCATCGTGTACCATGCTGGTGAGATACGGATGTAAGATACATTTGCATATGGACAAATAGAAATCATCTAATTTGAAACGGAGACGTCCCCGGATCAGTCGCCGCGTGTTTGCATGGAAGTTTAGTTTGGCCAATCGATTAGATACGACGTACCTTGGGTCCTGGTACTAGTGTAGATTCCTTGTTTAGGTGCTGGCCCTGTTTTAAGCACGGGCCCACAAGCGTCACATGAGCATCGGGACCCACCAGTGCTACCAGTTCTTCTCAGTGTCACCCATGCATGAACGTGGACGTGCAGCGAGCCCATCCACGTGAACGGTCCCGGCCCGCCAAACCAAAATCTCCGATCCATGGAATGCAACATATATCCATCATCATCATCGACCCGTGAACAGCGACGAGGAACGCACATGCCATATCTCCAATCTCGTCGATCATCGCAATGCTAATCTCTCGCTACCCGGCCGTGTCAGGACCCCTTTTATCTTCAGACATTGCTCACCTTCAGAGGGGAAGGGCTAGCTTGCGCGCGCGAGCCGTCGCGCGGTTTCGGACAGGCGCACGTGCGCGCAAGTGGCCTTCCGACAGCGACGCGACGGGAGGAGGAAGACGACCACCGCACGGAGGAGGAAGAGAAGGTCGCAACCGCACGCCCGCGTCGGGGAGGAAGAAGACCGCTGCGCCCCCGCCGCCGACGCCGGCCGAACCGCCTGCCTCCGCCGCCCGCGGCCGACGGCGCTACCGCGGCCGCCTCGCCCTGCTCCAATCTCCACCTCCGCCGGTCCGCCGCCGCCCGCGACCATCCCTCTAACCCCCCCCCCCCCCCCACACACACACACACCGAAGCTCGTCGCCGGCGACCCACCCCGCACCCCCCCAAGTTAAGTTTGGTCTCACCGGCCGCCTTCTCCGCCGCAGCTCCGCGGCTGCGTCGCCGGCGCCGGCTCGGCTTGAGATTTCATCCTCAACGCCGCCTTCTCCGCCGCGCGTCCGCGCCGGCGTCGCCGTCAAGCGTCTCGGCCTGGCCGCATCTCTCCTGTGTTTGCGCGTCGTGCGGGAGGAAGAAGGGAAAAGGAGAGGAAGAAGATGGGGATGGTGGGAGGGACCCACCCACGTGCTGGGTGTCCTGCGCGTCGTGCGTTGCTGCGCGCAACCGCGCGAGCTGTCGCTCGCGCAACAGCTAGACGTTTCGCCTTTAGAGACAACAGAACCAACGGCTCAGATGCGATGATGACGCTTCATCAAGACCCGACGGCTATCAGCTAAAACTTCAGTTAATGTTGTAATTCAGTTTACCACTTCATTAATCATCTTTAGCTGAATCATTACTGTAACCGCTACTAAGCTTGAGCCTACCTTACGATATTAAGGTTAGGTGGAGAGGTTGGGAGGATCAAGCTATGCAAAAACCTAATTTTATCTTCCCAGTTTTCCTTTACTGTTCTTGTCTTCCATTATTTTTCCTACTGTTCTGGGTATCGAGACCCTTTCCTTCTTCTTCGCTATGTACAGGTCGCTGGGGCCCTGGCATCTTGGTATCAGAGCACTGACGACCGCGACGAATCCCACCCTCTCCTCCCTCAATTCTGGCGAAAACCAGGTTCCCGCAACACATTGTTCCGGGGGTAAAATCCCTGTCTCGTCGGTTCTTCGGGCGCCACCATGACCACAGGGCGTCGTCGCTCCAGATCGCGTGACAAGGCGGCGGCGACAGGAGATGAACACGTTCCTCCGGCAGGAACGGCGGCGGAAGTCGCTGACGCAGCTGCTGGTACCGGGGATGCTGAAGCTACAGCGGAGGAGCTGATTCGCGAGAACTTACCTCGTGAGGTCTTGAACCTCACGCGCCGGCTCGATCTTCACCAAGCTAAGTCGCAAGAATCCATGGCGTCCCTCCAGAGCGAGATCGGCAAGATCTCCACCATGCTTGCGGGGCTCGTCACCAACTCCACCCGTCCAGCACCAGATGAGGTCAACGGAGTTCTTGATCAACAATCATCGACCAAAGGTCCTCCCTTTACAACCCCTTTACCTCCTTCCTCTCATGTTTTGACACCAATTCCGGAAGCACCCACTCCATCCACCTCCATCACACCTCCACCACATACCCAGCCACTCCAATTCGGAAATTTGACACCAGATAAACATCCCCACCCGCAGTTTCTATCTCACCACCAACCCCAATTGTGTCAACCATTGCAAATCTGTCGACACAATCACACGCCACCCACTACACAAATCCACAAACCCAACCCCAGTACTACACACCACAAAATTCCCAGCCTTTACCATACACTTCCTATCAGCCCACCCAAATTCCACAACCCCAATATTACCCATACTACCACCCTCCCTATTACTTAGCACAACCGCACAATACCCATATAACCCATATCCACCACCTCAACAATTCCAAGCCTATCAACAACCACCTCCACAACAACAAACCTACCAACAACCACCTCAACAAGTCACACAAGCCAGTACATCCCGTTTTTCACCTCCTCCTCGTCAACAGCATCATGAACACCACAAATCCCATAATTCCATTGAAACACCTGAGAACACCGCATGTGGAGCTGCCGATATTCACTGGGGAGAACCCACGAGCATGGATTCTGGAATGTGATGATATTTTTGCTCTGGTTGGAATACCCTTGGATCAAAAAGTTAGATGGGCACTGGCTCATATCCGAGGACAGGCTAAAACTTGGATCAACGGTGCTGGTCTGAATCTGCAAACAATTGCTTGGTCTGCTTTCTGTCAGGCTATTATTGCAAGATTCCCTGATTTGCATGCCCTGGAACCGATGGACCAACTACAACATCTTAAGCAGATGACAACTGTCAACGCTTATATTGATACATATGAAGCATGGATGACGACAATGAAACGTGAGAAGCCATATTTGCCAGCAGATTTCTTTGTTGACATGTTCATAGCTGGCCTCAAGGACAACATCAAACATACAGTCCAATGCCAGAAACCAACTAGCCTCTTGTCCACATACTGGTACGCTCGACAGTACGAAAAGTCCTATCTGTCCAACAATAGGCGACCTCCAATTCCAGCACAAGGAAATTTTCCAGCTAGGAATATGCCACCCAGAGAAGGCAATGGTCCAGCAAGACCAAGACCACCAAGAAAATGTTGGTATTGCCCAGACAATTGGGTTGTCGGTCATCGATGTCCGGGCATGCAGCGAGCAGTAAATGCCATAGAAATGAAGGAAACTTATGATGATGAACAAGAAATACTGCAACAAGTTCAAGAGGCCATACAAGCGGAACACCAACAAATAGTTCTTCCGGAAGAGGCAGTTCCTGAAGACAAAGCATACCACATTTCCACTTCAGCTTACACAGGTACACCAAGTGGAGAAACCATTTTCCTCTGGCTCACATTCAAGGGATTTGGTGCAGTGGCACTAGCAGACACAGGAAGCACAAATACGTTCATGGATTACAATTTTGCTATACAGCATAATATCACCATGACTCCAACTAAGGCTCGCCGTGTTACAGTTGCTGGTGGTAGCACACTCCAATTGGAAGCAGTGGCTTTTAACTGCACATTCAAGATACAGGGCCATCAGTTCACCTCTGACTTCAGAATTCTAGAACTCAATGGATCTGATATAATCCTGGGAGTTAATTGGTTCAAGAAGTACAACCCAGTCACGTTTGACTTCCAGGAAAGAACCCTGACAATCCAGCACAAGGAAAAAGTCATAACTTTTCGTGATCATCTCCTTCCAGCAGACAACCTCCTCATCTCGAGTGAAGAGTGCCACAAGCTCATTGAACAGGGAGCTGCTGGATATATGCTTCTCAGTCCACAAGGAAGAACAACTACACTGAATACAACGGAGACAGTGCCAATACATGAATCCCTGGAAGTTTTATTGCAAGAATTCCAAGAATTGTTCACTGCTCCAGAAGGACTACCTCCACACAGAGAAGCTGATCACAAGATACCTTTGCTACCAGGAGCAAAACCACCTAATATTCGACCATACCGCATGTCACACAGTCAGAAAACAATCGTGGAGCAACTGGTGACACAGATGCATAAAAATGCTGAAATCCGTCCTAGCTGCAGCCCTTTTTCTTCACCTGCAATTCTGGTTAGGAAGAAAGATAAATCATGGCGCCTCTGTATCGATTATCGAGCTCTGAATGAGATGACAGTCAAAAATAAATTTCCAATTCCCGTAATAGAAGACCTGCTGGATGAACTCTATGGAGCTACAGTTTTCTCCAAGCTTGATTTACATTCCGGATACCATCAAATCCGGATGAATGGAGCTGACATTCCCAAGACAGCCTTCTCGACACACATGGCACATTATGAATATCAAGTCGTGCCTTTTGGCCTAAGTAATGCACCAGCTACGTTCCAACAATTAATGAATTCTGTATTTGCAAAATTCCTGCGGAAATTTGTGCTAGTCTTCTTTGACAACATTCTTGTATACAGCAAATCCATGATAGAGCATAAGCAACATCTGCAACAAGTCCTACAAGTACTTCAAGAACATCAACTCAAAGCAAAAATGAGTAAATGCACCTTTGGACAGCCACAGGTTGAATACCTTGGTCACATTATCTCAGCTCAAGGAGTAGCAACAGATTCGGCCAAGATTAAAGCAATTTTGGATTGGAAGATCCCAGCAAACATTAGGAAACTAAGGGAATTCTGGGGTTTACTGGATACTACCGCAGGTTCATCAAAGACTATGCACTCATATGTCAACCATTGTATATTGCTCTCAAGAAGAACGCATTTCAGTGGGGTCCCAACAAGACAAGGCATTCAATGAGCTGAAACAAGCAATGACAAGCCCTCCTCTTTTAGGGTTGCCGGATTTCTCATCCCCATTCATACTTGAAACAGATGCATGTGCAACTGGTATAGGAGCAGTACTTATGCAACACAAGAAACCTTGCTTACTTTAGCAAATGCCTTGGTCCGAAGAACAACTCTTCTTCAATCTATGAAAAAGAAGCATTGGCAATTTTCCAAGCACTCAAAAAATGGCGCCACTACTTCTTGGGCAACAAGGTTCTTATCAAAACGGACCAGCAGAGCTTAAAGTATTTGGGCAACCAACGTTTGCTTGAGGGGATCCAACACAAGTTAATGATGAAATTGTTGGAATTTGACTATGGCATAGAATACAAGAAGGGAGCTGAAAATGTGGCGGCTGATGCCCTTTCTAGGCAGTACCAGGACAATGAACCAGATGTGTGTGCTGCACTATCACAGGCAATTCCAGCTTGGGTTGAAGATGTGCTGAAATCCTATGAAGGTGATGCGCACTGCACCAAACTCCTGCAAGAACTCGCAATAAGCAAGAACACCAGTACTGCCTACACACTGGTATCAGGCATACTGAGATATAAGAATATGATTTACATCGGTAACAACACGGACATCAAGAGCAAGATCTTTACTGCATTCCACTCTTCCGTATTTGGTGGACACTCGGGCAACAGAGTGACATACCACAGGCTGAAAAAGCTCTTCTACTGGCCAAAGTTTAAATCCTACATTGCTCAGCAAATTGCAGAATGCCCAGTCTGTCAAATTTCAAAAACAGAAAAGGTTCAGTACCCTGGCTTACTCAGTCCTCTGCCAATCCCTAAGATGAAGTGGTCTGAGATCAGTTTAGACTTTATAGAAGGACTTCCGAAATCGAAAGGGAAGGATGTAATCCTTGTTGTGGTTGACCGTCTCACAAAATACGCTCACTTCATCCCTCTTTCACACCCTTACACCACAAAATCAGTTGCAGACCTATTCATCGACAACATTGTCAAACTTCATGGCCCTCCATCAATGATTGTCAGTGACAGGGACAGGATTTTCACTAGCGGCTTGTGGAAGGAAATTTTCAGTGCACTGCAAGTAAAATTGAATTTCACTTCAGCATATCACCCCGAGTCTGATGGGCAAACAGAGCGCGTCAACCAATGCGTTGAGCAGTACCTTCGATGTATGGCATTTCAGGAACCAAAAAAGTGGTGTCAATGGCTACCAGCAGCAGAGCTTTGGTACAATTGTTCTTACCACACATCTATCCAAATGTCACCCTTTGAGGCCCTCTACGAGTATCCACCTCCATTGATACAAGAAATAGCAATACCTTGCGACGCTTCACCTGAAGCTCAAGTGTCCCTGGCTGAAAAAGATCATATGGTCAAAACTCTGCAACAAAACCTTGCACAAGCCCAGCAACGCATGAAAAAGTTTGCTGATGCTCATCGCACAGAAAGGGAATTCGTTGAAGGAGACATGGTGTACCTCAAAATGCAACCGTACCGAGAAACATCATTGGGTTTGAGAAATGCACTAAAGTTGACATCCAAATGGTACGGTCCTTTCCGGGTTCTCAAACGTGTTGGTCGTGTCGCCTACAAGCTGCAACTCCCGGAAGGAACCCTCTTACATGACGTCTTCCATGTAAATCAGCTCAAAAAGCATCTCGGTCCTTCAACTGTTCCTAATGCGAAGCTCCCTCTTCTCACCACAAATGGCAAGGTAAAAACTGCACCTCTGTCGATTCTGCAACGTCGTCAGGTCCCTCGTTCTGCAGGCACTTACAATGTTGCCGTACCACAATGGCTGATTCACTGGGAGAATATGACGCCGGAGGAAGCCACCTGGGAGGATGCATCGTTCATTCAAGCAACTTTCAAAGATTTCAAGCACTGAGGTCTTGAGTTAAGGGGGCGGCAATGTCAGGACCCCCTTTTATCTTCAGACATTGCTCACCTTCAGAGACAACAGAACCAACGGCTCAGATGCGATGATGACGCTTCATCAAGACCCGACGGCTATCAGCTAAAACTTCAGTTAACGTTGTAATTCAGTTTACCACTTCATTAATCATCTTTAGCTGAATCATTACTGTAACCGCTACTAAGCTTGAGCCTACCTTTCGATATAAAGGGTAGGTGGGGAGGTTGGGAGGATCAAGCTATGCAAAAACCTAATTTTATCTTCCCAGTTTTCCTTTACTGTTCTTGTCTTCCCTTATTTTTCCTACTGTTCTGGGTATCGAGACCCTTTCCTTCTTCTTCGCTATGTACAGGTCGCTGGGGCCTGACAGGCCGGTGGCGTCGCTCGATTGCTCTGTTGATGAGAGATCGGCGAAAGAGACGGTGGCTTCCAATCCTGTTGCCGAGAGCTTGCGATGTGGTGCGGTGGCATTGAATAGGTTTCGTCCAGAGCTTGCAATGCGCAGAGATCTGTCAGCCGCAAACGTAGCGCTGTAGTAACACGCTGACACTCCATGGCGCAGACAAGCTTGTGTGGCAAGAGCAGATTAAAGGCTTTTTTAGAGCAGATTAAAGGAGCTGTGAATGCCCTCACCGGCCCTGCACGTGCCCCGCAGAGCTCCACCGTGTCCTGGCCCCTTGTGTTACCGTTTGTACCCTCCTTGTAAGACAGTGCAGTTTTGGCTCCGAATTTATATGGTCCTAACCGATTTGAAAATTCATAAAAAAATTCAAATAGGATAGGAGCATATAATTCAGATGAAAAATTTGCACTCTCTTCACAAAAAAGTAAAACATTTAGGAACTTTTGAAAAAAATGATGATAAACATAGCAAATGTTCTACAAAACGTGTAAGGTTTCGTGTTGAAATGGCGTTTGTGATACTCTGTGCGATAACACACAATCAATGCTCTAATAAAATGTATATTTTAAATACCGTGTTGGCAGCTGATTTATTTTTTCCACATAGACCAGGAAAGATGTCACTTAATCAAGAAACTTGCACTACGATATATGTTTGTCACCATTTTTTGATTTCTTTTGAAATGTTTTATTTTTAAAATTTTCTAAACTGCCAGGAGCATTTGAGATGGTAGCCGTTTTGAATTTCCCGCTCCTTGTAGCTCTTATATTCACAAAGACAACATAGAACCACAGATTTCAAAACCTAAATAAATTCGATCACCATTAGATGTATACTAGGACACTGAACATATCGGTGACACGTAGGGTGACTTGCATACTATGACACTGAATTTACTAACTCCGTTACTCAAATCATCCTGTCTATTTTTACTAAAACATCAAACAATGTTAAATTTTACCAAACTTGTAGAAGACATATTGATAAAATACGTAGAAATAATATGAAAACACATTTTATTATGTATTTGGTGATATTCACTAAATATTATATATGTTAGTATTTTTCTTTAAATTTGGACAATTTTTACAATGTTTAACTTTGGTCAAATATATACACATTCTTTTGATAAAAGAAAACATATAGTTTCTTCGATAGAGCGCACTGGCCGTGACTCTTTTTAGAGAAAAGATATAACTTCTATCAATTACTAAAGTACGATAAAATCATCGTCTACATGTCATTTTTTCTGCATGCGACATTCCTCCAAGATCTGGGTGAACAAATCGAGAAGATGAAACATGCCCAAGTTACTCTAACTTCAAATGTTTTGAACAACCACTTAAGGGTGACATAGTGCACGATATGTCGTGATACACGATGTGTACTCTTCGTTAAATTTTATGTTCTTAAATGCAGAATATTCATCATTCACTATTATGTTACTCTTTCGGGTCCTCATTCCGCCTCAACAGGTATATGCCTCAAACCCCCAAAAGAAGATGGTATAATTAACGCACTTGTCGGCTCTCTGCAAATGTCAACCATAAACGATGAGGCACCTTCATTTTGAAGGTCGATATTCTAGGCAAATCTTGATGGTCGCGACCTTTTTGTTCTCACGTTGATCTCTCCTTCAGAATTTAGAATCGGGTCACCCAACGGTCTTTCAATATTGGCACGCCCTGTCAAGTAACACCTCATATCTGTAAGGGTTTAGAACCGGTATCACACTCATCTCGTGGGTAATCTGGAACGAGTGAAACGAAAGGAATGAATTATTGTCGGTGCCCTAAAAAATTATCAGTTAGCTTGATCGTTTGTTTAGCTTTTACTGTTAGTTTAGATATGTCTATGTTTACTCATCCTATAATAACAATATAAAAGAAACGCTTTTTCCCGTTTTAAAAAAACCCGTTGTAGCCCAACCAGTTGACCATAGGATTATGCTCACACTGTCATAAAAACATGTTGTCACTAGTACCCCTACTCCATCCATCAGTATACATGATGCTAAGATCAACTCGAATTTGATGAAAATGGGTGCGTGTGAACCCTATATAAACATAAAATCGGAAAACTACTAAAAAATACATAGCATAAATCATGCTTGTAGATAATGTATGGAGATATGTGCATGTCAGGTTTAAAACCAAAATACAGAAGTATGTAATTTGTGTGAAAAAAGGCAAAGTATCCAAGGTGTGTACCATGAATAGGATTTTGACCGTACAAAAAATAAAAAAGTTCCATTTTCTCCTTTTTTTATTGTAGGCCACATGCAATTGTATTTTTATTAAAATTTTACACTAGTAATTATCAAGACAATATGTTAGTGCGTGAGTATTTTCAAAAATTTCTGATAAACTGAAATACGATTTGTAAATGATTTGGAATTCAGAGCCATGTGGTAGCGCAACAAACGCGCTTACTCAAGGGCAAAATGGTCATTTGAACACTCTCCAGGTCTCTATTAAAAGCTTAGCTCTGCGAGCTCACTCCACTGATCCACTCAGCAGTGTCCACTCCACTCGACAGAAAGCAATGGCATCTCCTGCTCCATGCCCGGCCAGGCCGCTCCTCGCGCTCGTCATGCTCGCTGTGCTCGTCTCGGCCGCCGCAGCCGCCGCGTCGTGCTCGGAGTCCGACCGGAACGCGCTGCTTTCGATCCGCGCGGCGCTGTCGGAGGCGCACCTGGGCGTGTTCTCGACGTGGAAGGGCGACGATTGCTGCGCCAACTGGTACGGCGTGAGCTGCGACCCCACGAACGGCCGCGTAGCCGACCTGTCCCTCCGCGGCGAGGCGGAGGACGCCGTCATGGCCCCCGACGGCCGCCCTGCCTCCGGCGTCATGTCAGGCTACATCTCCGACCACGTCTGCCATCTCGACGCTCTCTCCTCCCTCATCCTCGCCGACTGGAAGCAGATATCCGGGCCCATCCCGTCCTGCATCGCCACCTCCCTCCCTTCCCTCCGCATCCTCGAGCTCCCGGCCAACCGCCTAACCGGCGAGATCCCGCACTCCATCGGCAGCCTCTCCCGCCTTACCGTGCTGAACCTCGCCGACAACCTCATCTCCGGCGCCATCCCCGACTCCATCAGCTCCCTCGCTTCCCTGAAGCACCTCGACCTCGCCAACAACCAGCTCACGGGCCGGATCCCGGCCAGCATCGGGAACCTGGCCACGCTCAGCCGCGCGCTGCTGAGCCGGAACCGGCTCTCGGGACCCATCCCTCCGTCCGTCGGGTCCCTCGCCCGGCTCGCGGACCTCGACCTCTCCGAGAACCGCCTCAGCGGCGCGATCCCGGACAGCCTCGGGTCGTCGTCGGTGCTCACGACGCTGTACCTCGGCAGCAACCGCATCTCCGGGCGGATCCCGGCGAGGCTGCTGGCGACCAAGGGGCTCGGGATGGTGAACCTGAGCCGGAACGCCGTGGCAGGCCCCATCCCGGACGTGTTCACGGACGGGTCCTACTTGATGGTGCTGGACCTGTCGCGGAACCGGCTGACCGGCGGGGTGCCGCGGTCGCTGGCGTCGGCCAAGTACGTGGGGCACCTTGACCTGAGCCACAACCGGCTGTGCGGCACCATCCCGTCGGGCCCGCCGTTCGACCACCTCGCCGCCGAGTCCTTCGCCAGCAACAGCTGTCTCTGCGGGGGCCCGCTCGGCAAGTGCACGTGAACGTACGTGCCGATTGAGCGATCGGCAGGAGCCATCGCATCCAAAATCGTCGACCCGATTCGACTTCGGATGATTTTTACTACAGTGTGTGCGCGTGTGTGATTTACCAACTGCGTATGCGAGCGTTTGTGCGGTACGGGGTTTAACTCGGGCAAATAGGTTGGGTATATAGAAGAAGTCAAATAGAAGAATATTGTACTGTTGAACGTATGCGAGCAAGAAGCGGCGAGCAAACGGCTTTCCTCCCGTCCACTTCATATTTTTTTCTTTCTTTTGTTTGTGATTTACTTGGCTACTACTCCCTCCACATGTAGACAACATGTTGGATAGTTAAAACTTCTTATATTTATGCACGGAGGGAGTAGTAGATTGTGCTGCTCCTTTCAGTGAAGTCGGATTGTACAAGTCTACAAGCACTTGCATGCCAAAAGAAACGAGAGCTCGTGAGAAGTTAATGATCTATAGCTGCTAGCGCATGTCGACATCATAGAAAACATGACCAATGCACTCCCTCCGTATCAAAATATAAGACTCTCTAGCAAGATTCATGTCTAGATACATATGTAGATACGCAGGCCCGTCGATGGCCATGTTCGAGGCGCTCGACCGAACAGGGCCCCCAAATTCCAGGGGCCCCCGATTTACTAATACCTAGTACATACGTATGAAGTTTTCCAACGATTTTGGTATTTTTCTAGTGCCCAGTTCAACACGCAGCGAGACAACAGCCCACTTTTATATTTCCTTTGCTTTTGCGGCCCAAGCCCAACAAATGCCAGCGCTACTAGGCCAACTAAGCCACGATCAGAGGAACCAACTCTGAATTGCTATCGGTACCTGCTGTAGCGAGACATAATCGATCTTGGCTTCATTCCGCCGTCCGCGATAAAGAGAAACCGTGACGGCCGCCCCAGATTGCCGGATCGCTCAACGAAAATTGACCTGGTTTCGTTGTTCGTCCGTCTGCGAGCGCCTCTGAAATCACAGATCAGCGAACACGTCTGACGGCCTGAAGGTAGGATCGCTGCAACCTGCAAGCCTGCAACCTTGTCTATACGTGTTAAATTGTATGAATTGTTTTATTAATTTGTTAATACTATGAAACAGGACGAATCATGAATAATATCAGAAGAACAAAGTGTCAATCTGGTGCGGAAAAGAAGAGGAAAAGAGAAAGATTGGAAGCAGCAGCTCAATCGCAAAAGGGCGCTCTCGATAAATTTGTTGTGAAGGAATCTCAAATGAATTCAGGAAATCAACCTCCAATTGCTAATACTGATGTTGCTAGTGGTGACGATGTGATAGGTGTGGATACTCACACTGAAGAATTTGATGAAGGTGATGCTAATATGGATGATGAAGGTGATGGTGCTAATGTTAATGATGATGCTAATGTTGATGATGAAGGTAATGATACAACTATTGGTGGTAACAGCAATAGTTCTTTTCAGCCGGATATATTTGACCCAAGAAATTGGGATGGTCTTGATCCTAAAATGATTGATATTTTGTTGCAAAAGGGTCCTAAGAGAGACTTGTCTATTGAGCAAGGTCCTAAAGACACATTAAATAGAATCTTTTCTGCATCGGCATACAATAGAAAGCTCCCAAATAAAGAACCATGTGACAGGGAATGGCTTGTATATAGTAAAGAGCTTGACAAAATATTTTGTTTCTGCTGCAAATTATTAAAGAAGGGGCTTGTGAGAGGAAAGTTAGCAAATGAGGGTTTTAATGACTGGATACATCTTAGCCATAGACTTAAAGAGCATGAAACTAGTAGAGAACATGTCACAAATATGAGTTCATGGTATGACTTGCGTATGAGGTTCCAGAATAATCAAACAATTGATAAAGTTGCTCAGTGGGAACTTGACAAGCAAAGGGAGCATTGGAGAAAAGTTTTGTTTAGGATTCTTTTGATTATACAATTTCTTGGTGAGCACAACATAGCATTTCGTGGCAGCAATAGCAAGTTGTATGATGATAACAATGGCAATTTTTTAGGATTGGTTCAAATGTTGGCTCACTTTGACCGGTTATGAAAGAGCATATTGACCGCATCACCAATGATAAAATTCGTGACCATTATCTTGGTCCTTCCATCCAAAATGAGTTAATAGGTTTGCTAGCTGGTGCAATCAGGTCTGTAATTATTGGAAAGATAAAGGAGGCGAAGTACTTCTCTGTTATACTTGACTGTACTCCAGATGCAAGCCATCAAAAACAAATGTCTTTGATAATAAGGTATGTTGATACATCTTCAGATTCTGCTTGCATTCAAGAATCGCTCTTAGGATTTTTTGGTTGTAATAAAATAAAAGTATTTTTAGTTGCTATGTCATTTAAATTTTCAAACTACAAGGTCCCATTTTCCGTTTCGCACCGGGGCCCCGATTTCTGGAGACGGCCCTGTAGATACGGAGGTTCACATGAATCTTGTAGTAAAACATGTCTAGATACATGTGTGTAGATACATGTATAAAAGGGTATAATCGTCTGTTGCAGAATCACCGGAATGTAATTTTGGCCCCTCTGTCATTACTTCCACTAGTTATCTAGCCCAGTTTCCTGGTCGGTTGTCCTCTTCCTTTAAACAACACCGCAGAGTAATTAGTGCAGCTGCTTTATTCCGTTGCTAAGTGCTGCTCCTGTCGTGTTCCACAAACAATGAAAATACTGCACCTGGACTACAATTAATCCTAGGCGATCGACAGACGGACAGACTACACATGCAGGGCTTTTCTTTCATGAACTTTGACAGCTTATCGTTTCCAACTACTGCACTTTATTAGCAGCTCAAGATCTGAGCAATGTCCGTTCTTGCAAATGCATTGGAAATTTGGACCACATTCACTTCATTTTCTACGCTTTTCTTTGCAGATCAGAAAGCAAAGCATCTTACTAACTTCTTTTTTTCAGAGAAACCATCTTTTTGTTTTTTGAGGTAATTCAGAGAAACCATCTTGAACAACATTATCGCTGCACATTGAGGAGCCCAGCCGGCACAATAAAATCCGAGATCAGGCCATTGCGAACTAAGACCCAGAAGGGCCCTGCTTTTTATTGAAAGCAAGGTAGGACAAAAACACCACTGGAGGAACCAGCGTAGCAAGTTATTACAAACACAACCCAGAATAGGAAGTAGCGATTACAGACATCCACCACCAACTAAAAAAGCAGCTAAAACAAGGAAAAAGAAAGACCAACTGCTCTAAAGGCCACCCGCTACATTGACGCCTAACCAACGCCTCTGCGGGAAGAGAGGATGAAATGCATCGTTTTTGTAGAAGTCTGCAGGCGTTCCAGTATGATGCTCCAATCCTTCTTACGCTTGGCCGACACCAGCGGAGTCCACTGCGATAAGAGAGAAACGGCTTTGTATATGTTAGTTGCAGGGGAACTACAAATCTTGTTGTTGAAAACATAGTCATTCCGAGTTAACCAGATGGTCCACACCATCGAGCCAAACAGAGACCAACCAAGAAAATTATTATTGCCCCCATGCCTCTCCAAACTCAAATCCGAGAAGTCCTCGAAATTAGAAGGGACCTTGTCCCAGTTCAAGGCCATTTTTGCCCACCACCAGCAGAATTGGGATAAAGGACAATTGAAGATCAAATGATTGATAGTTTCCGGTTCACCACAGAGTTTACAGTTAGCATCCCCATGCCACCCTTTCGCTTTAAGATCCACAGTCACCTGAATCCTACCTCTAACACACATCCAGACAAAATTCTTAATTTTCAAAGGCATATTGCTCTTCCACATGTCGAGCATACAGTTGTCTTTCATCCCCGGATCAACTATCATTTCATACATCGTTTTGGAAGTGTATTTGCCCGTGCTCGACAGAGCCCAATACCCAATATCAGGTTGATCCGACAGCACAACCCCTTCGAGCATACTTTGGATTTGTCTCCACTCCTCCATTTCGCTCAGACCAAAAGACCTTCTAAAGTTCAGAGCTAAGCCTCGTGTAGTAATCACATTAGATGCCAGAATATCTGGGTTATCACAACACTTAAAAATGTTAGGAAAACAGATACCCAGCGGTACCTGCCCCTTCCACCTATCTTTCCAGAAGCAAACTTTTTTTCCGTCACCCAAATGATAAGCCATGCCTTTACGAGTCCAGCTTTTTACCGCATGCAATCCTTTCCAGAATTGCGACGCCCCTGCACTTTCAGACTGGAAAAAACTACCCCCATCGAGGTATTTTTCCTAAGAATTTGACAGCTTAAGTCATTGTCCCTCCCGTTCAAGTTTCACAACCTATTTAGCCAAGAATGTTGTATTCCTCGCCCTTGTATCCACAAAACCCAAACCACCCATGTGCTTGGGTCTGCAAAGATTTGCCCAGCGAACCATATGATATTTGCTATGGTTACCATTCCCTTCCCAAAAAAAAACTTAGCTCTAACCATATCAGCTTTATAGTGGATCCCCTCCGGCAACCAGTAAAAGCCTAAAATATGATTAGGGATGTTATCAAGGCAGGAGTCAATCAACACCGATCTCCCCCGACGAGGTAGGCTGCCAAGTGCCCAACCTTTTTTGAATTTTTGTGGGCCAAAACTCGAATTCAGAGGAAAGTAACTTTTTGTGAGAAACCGGGATCCCCAGGTACTTCATAGGAAAATCGCCTATCTCGCAATTGAACAAATTAGCCACTCGCCGCTGCTCTTCCTGGCTAACCCCGAAAACTAAATGTGGCACCAATCCTCTCAAATGACCCGCATCCTTGGCAGCAGAGAACATAGCTCCTAAAGCATCAGCCACCGCATTAAACAACAGTGGCGACAAGGGGTCACCCTGACGCAACCCCTTAAAGGTCCTAAAGTAATCACCATGCTCCCATTTATATTGATGCAAACTTTTCCTGTTTCAACTGCCAGCACAATCCACTGAATCCACTTCTCATCAAAGCCTTTCTTTCTTAAAACATCTCGCAAGAAACTCCAATGAATCTTGTCATACGCTTTCTCGAAGTCTAATTTGAGGACAATACCCCTTGAATTAGACTTCTTTATCTCATGAATCACCTCATGGAAAACTACCACACCTTCCAAAATATCTCTACCAGGGACAAAGGCTGTCTGCGATGGGTGAATGATTTTATCTGCTACTACAGTGAGCCGATTTGTCAAGACTTTCGTAATAATTTTGAAACTCACGTTTAAGAGGCAGATTGGTCGAAATTGCCGAATGACATTCGCACCTTTAATTTTTGGAATAAGAGTGATTACCCCGTAATTCAATCTCCCCAAATCTAACCTTCCCGCAAACATCTCGTCCAGCGTCTCTTTCACAAAGTGTTTCAGTTTGTCCCAAAATTCCTTGTAGAAACCCACAGGAAAACCATCCGGATCCGGAGCAGTATTGGTTTTCATCTCCTTGACTGCCTTAGAGACCTCCTCCATCGAGAAAGGTGCAATAAGCGCTTCATTATCAGTTTCATCTATCTTGCCTATCATTCTCCACACATCCTCAGTAATATGCTGTTTCAACATTTCCTTATCCTCAATCAGGATTCCTTCGTCCTCCAGCGAAAGAATATCTGATTTACGCCTCCTTCCATTCGCAACCGAATGAAAAAAGGCTGTGTTATTGTCTCCTTGGAGCAGCCACCTTTCACCACCCCTCCTTTGCCAGTAAATTTCTTCCTGCGCATAAATCTGAGCCAACTCTGCTTCAACCTCATATCTCTGCTTCCAACCCTCTGTTGTCAGCGACCCCATATCACCTTCTTCATCAAGCTCACTTAGGACTTTTAACAAACTCTCTTTGGCTCTCCGTGTTTCCCCTTTAATATTTGATGTCCAACCTTTCATGAACTTCCTGAGATTCTGTTGTTGAATTTTCCAATAATCCAAAAATTTCTCCCTCTGCCGAACCGACCATTTTTCAAGCACCGCTGCTTTGAAATTTGGAATCAAGAGCCAGGCTGGTTCCATCTTAAAAGGCCTGATTGGCAAAACCCTTCCCAAACCCAAGTTCACAAAGATCGGAGAATGGTCAGAGCCCACTCTTGTTTTAGAAATTGCCGAGGACAAGGGATAAAGGTTTTCCCAAGAATTAGACATAAGAACTCTATCTAAAACCTCCATCGTAGGGCTGCACTGTTTGTTAGTCCACGTATACTTGCCTCCACCCCTATGCATCTCTCGTAAGCAAACCAGGTTAATCATACAGTTAAATTTGAACATCAAAGTTTTGTGTAGAATCCCACTGGACTTTTCCTCATCAAACCGGATCAAGTTAAAATCCCCACCCACAATCACTGGGTGGGGCAGACCCAGTATTTTATCCGTAATTTCTGCAAAAAATAGATCCTTACGATCCATTTTCACAGGACCATAGACATTGATAATTTCCCAACATTGATTAGTCTTCTTGTCTCGCACCAGCGTGCTAACAAAGAAATCTCCCTGATCTTGATGGATAACTTCAAAAATATATGTTCTCACTCCCAGCAGAAGACCACCAGAATGGCCAATCGCTGGCTTAATATTCCAATCATAAGAATAACTACCACCAATCGCATTCAAAACCTTCTTAGACATATTGACTTTAATTGTCTCGTGCATACTAATAAAAAGAACTCTCTCTTTGCAAACAAAATTGAAAATCTGTTGTTGCCTGCCAACAGCTCCCACCCCCCTAGCATTGTAAAAGAGAATCGACATATTACTTTCCTCTTTTCCTACCACGCCCTCGTCCACCCTTCTTTTTACTCCTACCCTTAGAGTGACTCCCCCCACTCCCAGACTTGTTCTTCAAATTACCTCTAGGAGTCTTCACCCCTAGATTAAATTCCAGATCAAGCACAGTTTCCATATCCTTCAGCGGCGAATGAGGAACCTCCAACTCATCATCCACCGAAGTCTCATTATTATCAGGAACAACAACGGACTACTCCTTGTCATTCCTGCTATTTTTCGCCTCAATTTCCCTATCTCCACTCACAGTGGAATGACTTTCCTTCTTATCTGCCTTTTTCTTATTATTAACAGGCTTTTTCCTGCTGTGTATCAGAAGTGGACTTCACCACTCCTGATTCAGCAACCTCTGCCGCCAACTCTTTCTCACGTTGCAATTTATCCCTGGCTGCAGCTAACACTGCCTCGGCTAACTCTTTAGTTTTGAAGATATTTACTTGTTGGTTAATCTCTCTCCCCGAGTCGACCAAAATTACCCCACTATCCTCAGCAATTTTCTCTAAAACATGATTTGGACAAGAATTAAAAACATGAAAGGGGTTGAGCATACCAGCAATATCATTCTTCTTCAGTGCACGTTGCTCCGCTCTAGTTTGGACTGGAAGACCATCCTTGTTTTTCATCAACCTGACACACTGCCTGAGAGTTTGAGCTGGTTCTGTAACCTCAGGTGAAGGTTTCTTCTTGGAGTGGGAAACCAATGTCCATGCAGACTTACCATCCCATTCTTTCTGACCACGAGGCACAGGGACCACCGGAGATGCATCCTCATCTGTGATCACATCTGGAATATCGACCTTCTCATCATCTGGGGTGCAGTTGATATCACTTTTTTTTTGCGATTTAAGTACTTTCTCATTCCATAACAGCAGGCTTACAATCAGAGATTAGGCAATTACAGAGAAAATCCGGTGCACTGACAGACCAGGTGCACCGTTGCCTATTCTCAGCACACTTTTGAGCACAAAGGTGGGCGGCAACATTGCCAGAACGACGAATGAAACAAACTGGAAAACTAGTAAATCCCCTGTTTAATTCTTTGATGTCAGCTAGAATAGGTCCGACCTCCGAGCGCTCAAAAATGTCATCCTTCCAAAGCTTAGTCAGGACCTGGGAATCAGATTCAATAATGATCTTCTGAAAACCATGATTCGAAGCAAGAAGCACACCGTTGCGTGCAGCCATTGCCTCCATAGCGAGGGCCGAAGCAGTATTAGGGTGCCAAGAGGTATCAGCGACCAGGAAATTGCCCAGATGGTCTCAAGCAATGGCTCCAGTGGCACCTTCACAAGCAGAATCCTTGAACGCACCATCCACGTTGATCTTGATCAGACCATCATCAGGGGGACGTCAGTGGACTTGGGGTTTAGGCTTGTTCGCCTTGCCATGCTTGATGCCAGCATTCCAGAGATCAAAGGCAGTGTCAAGTGCCCACTGGACCGCCTTCAATATAGGCAGATTATTGTTTCCATGCCGGCGATCGTTCCTCGCCTTCCAGATTGCCCACATACCACACAGCACCATGCATGAGTCTTTTTCAGGTAAGAAAGAGCCATCAATAAGGTCTGACGCCCAGGACTGAGGATGCAGCTTTGGAAGTTTAATTCCGGTTAGGGATTTTACCTCACTCCAGAACATTAGAGCCCATTCACAGTCCAGGAGAGCATGTCTAGCAGATTCAGAGTCAGCACCACAATCAACACAAAAGGGAATTCTTTCAATGTGTTTTTTGTGTAAAACTTCGCGGCAAGGGATGAAGTTGTGAATCACACGCCACCAGAAGGTTTTAACTTTGGGAGGGGCAGGCAGTCTCCAAAGAGTTTTCCATATAGGATCATCAACACCAGTCGAGCTAGAAAGAGAATCGTCAGGGTGATTAGTGCAGAGGAGACGGTAAGCCGACCGCACCGAGAAGTTTCCATGTTTCTCAGCACCCCAAGCCCAGAGATCTTCAACAGTTTTGCCACAGGGAATGGAGCATATAGCATGAACATCAGCTCCACTAAAATTGGCCTTGACTGCCTCAACATCCCAGGAAGAGCCATCGATAGCAAGGAGCTCGCTAGCAGAAACCACACTTGCATTAGCTGGCCTGAAAAGAGGTTTATAACCCGTGTTGGAGGGGATCCAAGGGTCCTCCCAAACCCGAATATTGTTTCCATTGCCCACCCATTTGATGAGCCCTTTTAGAAGGCCCTCTCTGCCGTGAAGGATAGCTGTCCACGTGTGAGAGGAATTTTTCTTCTTAGTAGCTTTGGTGAAGTCACAGTGGGGGAAATATTTCCCTTTTAGCACTCTGGCGCAGAGAGAATTAGGATTAGTGAGAAGCCTCCAGCCTTGTTTAGCAAGCATAGCTTGGTTAAATTTCTGAAGGTCACGAAAGCCCATACCACCAGCAGATTTCGGAACAGCAATGTCAGCCCATTTCTTCCAGTGCATTTTCCTTTTGATGCCATCACCTCCCCACCAGAAATTGGCCAGGCAGCCAGTTATCTTTTTACAGGTTTTAACCGACAATTGAAAACAACTCATAGGGAAGGTCGGAATAGCTTGGGCAACAGACTGAATGAGAACCCCCTGGTAGCACCACTCAAGTTTTTTGGGCACCACCCATACACCAATTTCTTGACAGAAGTAGGCAAGTGTTCAAAAGCTTCCGAAGTAGATCTTCCCAACGCAGTGGGCAGACCCAAGTATTTTTCCACGAGCGCCTCAGACACAATATACAGACCCAAGTGCATGGCATCTTTCATTTCCTCAGAACAGTTCTTGCTAAAGAAGATGGCCGATTTTGCTTTGTTCACAAGCTGGCCAGAACCCTTTCGGTATTTCTCTAGGATATCATGTAACCTAGTTGCACTTGCAGGAGAAGCTTCCGAAAAAATCATGCTATCATCAGCAAACAGGAGGTGAGAGATCCAGGGAGCGTGAATCCCCACCCTAACACCCCTAGAGAGGTATGTTGGTCCACTGAACTTGAGCAGACCACTCATCCCTTCACCACATAACAAGAACAGATAGGGTGAAATTGGGTCACCTTGTCGAATACCCCTAGTAGGTTTGAAGAACTCAGAGTACTGGCCATTAACTCTGACCGACAGAGAGACTGATTGAACACATACCATGATGCGGTTAACCAGTTTTTCATCCAACCCAAGCTTCAGCATAATGGCCTTCAAGTACACCCATTCCACACGATCATAGGCTTTGGCCATATCAAGCTTGATGGCACAAGCTCCAGACTTTCCTTTCTTTCTTTTTAAGTAATGAACACTTTCATAGGCAGTAAGCACATTGTCGGTAATCAAGCGGCCAGGGACAAAGGCACTCTGCTCTTCGGTGATGATTTCATCCAGAATTGGGCGTAATCTGTTTGCCTGGACTTTAGAGGCAATCTTGTACAGCACATTACAGAGGGCTATTGGGCGAAATTGAGTAAGTTCTTGCGGTTGTTTGACCTTTGGAATTAGCACCAGAACAGTTTGGTTCACTTCCTCAGGCATAGGGCCACCTTCCAAGAACTTCCCGATGGCTTCACAAACTGCCACTTTTAATAAGTCCCAGTGTTTGACATAAAAGCCAACCGTGAAGCCGTCCGGTCCCGGGGATGAGTTGGGCTGCATCATGAACAGAGCTTCTTCAATTTCAGAGAGGGTGTAAGGTTTGCGGAGCTGGTCGTTCATCTGGCTCGTGACCTTGAGGGGAACCAGAGCTAGAATATCCGATGGATCAGTTCCATCCTGGGCAAGGAAGAGATTTTTGTAGAAGTTATTAGCTTCCTGTTCAAGCTCCTTTTGATCAGAGCACATGGAGCCATCCTCTTTCCTAAGGGCACTGATGCGGTTGGATCGAAATCTTTCCTTGGCCTTAGCGTGGAAGAAGGCGGTGTTGCGGTCGCCTTCTTTAAGCCATTTGATTCTAGACCGCTGCTTGGTCATCGTTTCCTCCTAGCCAACAGGTCTGAGATCTTTTTCATAACATTGCATTCCTCCCTAGTTGGGCCCGTCCGAATGGAATTCGAACGAAGGAAATTCAGTCTTCTTCTCAGTTCTTCAAGTTGCTTTTTCACAGAGCCAAACTCATTACTGCTCTAGGAGCAAAGGGTAAATCGGAGGGAGCCAAGAGAGTTTTGGATGCCAGCCAGGTCATGGTTGTCACCACGCCAGCCCCCCCGCACCACTCGGTCATAGTTTTCATGTTGTCTCCACATATTCTCATATTTAAAGGGTTTAACAAAACCCCCAGCTCGGCCCACATCAGAAGAAGCCACCGAGATCAGGAGGGCACAATGATCAGATTCAGTCGTTTGCACATGTCTCACCGAAGTTGCATCATAGGCTTTTAAGAATTCCCCATCCCCTAAGGCACGATCAAGCCGCACCTTGACATTGTTTGAACCACTCTGACGATTGTTCCAAGTGTAAGGAAGGCCAGAATAACCCAGGTCTAAAAACTGGCAGTCATCGACCACTTTCCTAAAACCTTCCATTGTCCATTCCTCCCTGTCCCTGCCACCAAAATGTTCACTAGCACACAAGATCTCGTTGAAATCCCCTGCATAGAGCTAAGGGGTATCAAACTGACATCTTAGGAACCTCAGCCGCTTCCAGTTTTCTTTTCTCAGGTCTCTCTTAGCATCACCATAGAAACCAGTGAACCGCCAAGATTTACTTCCAGTAGCTTCACAAGGCGTCAATGTGCAATTTGAAGAAGGATTTCAAAGCCACGCTGACATCATTGTTCCAGAAGAGCACTAGCCCACCACTTAGGCCGTTGCTGCTCACTCCAAAGCTGTTATCAAAACCAAGCCGCCATTTTAGATTTTGGGCTCTCGTAGCATGCATCTTGGTCTCGAGAGAAAAACCAAGATCGGACGATGGATCTCCACCAAATGGCGGATTTCTTGAACTGTCTCGGACCGCCCGCAGCCCCAACAGTTCAGACAAAGGATACTCATTGCTTGCGGTGGGGCTGCTTGATATTGGCAGCCACCACCTCCAAAGTTGTCGACACCACGGTCTCGGACTTGTGTTTTTTTGCGGCTTCCGCACCTTCATTGCCTCTGAGAAAGAGAGCCGCAGGATTCTCAGGGGTAATTCCATGGGTAACCAGAGCAAGAGGTAATTCATTAGCTCCCCCATCCAGGTCTAGTTCATGCACCTCAAGAATTCCTGCAGTGCCACTTCCAGTAGCAGGCTTCCTTTTCTTCAGAGAGTTGAAGTTCCTGTTGTCTTCACCTGACCCAGGGAAAAGTTGCTTCGTAATTTCAGCAACCTTTGATCCCGGCTGAGACTTAGTGCTCTTAGCTTTATTCACTGGAGATGAGACCTCGTCTTCACCAAGTTTGTCACTGATATCATCCCCTGTCTCCCTTGAAGTTCTACTAGCCACAGAGCCAGGGTAGGTGAAAGTGCATGTGTTGCCCCATGCGTGGTTTTGGTAATTAATGACAATCCTTATGGACTAATGTTTGCATTGATATATCCTTAGATCTTGTCCATAAGAAAAGGTTGGAGTTCATGTGTTGGACTCTAGAAGATTATAAGATGACCAAGATCTTATTAAAAGGTTTATATGATGAATGGTCTTATATAGAGTTGAGCATATTGCAAGTATGTCTTGAAGAATAGAATACCGTGGATATTCGTGCTCATCTTCAAGACATCATCTTTGTGAAGAGAGAAGGAAAGATACAAGTTGATCAAGGCTAAGTGCAAAGAATGGATTCAAGTGATCAACACACAAAGCTACATGTTGTACCATGTGGGATCTTGTGATCCAATGGTATGGTAAGCAATTGTCTATATAGCTTTGTGAACTAACCCATATACATGTGTGTGTGTGGAGTATCTATGTGGGGTTAGGTATCTTCCCATGGACATGCATCAAAAGAAGATTACATATAGCCCATGGCGGATGACGTCAAGCGGTGGTCGTCATCAAGATAATGGCCAAGTGAAGATGTTCCTAAAAGCGGCTCTCCCATATTGTGTATGGGGGAACAATTCACAAGTCTTCATCAAGCGGAGCCCATGGCGGATGACGTCAAGCGGTGGTCGTCATCAAGATAATGGCCAAGTGAAGATGTTCCTAAAAGCGGCTCTCCCATATTGTGTATGGGGGAACAATTCACAAGTCTTCATCAAGCGGAGCGCAATCAAGAAAGGTGATCCAACTTGAGGTGATCAAGATCGTCATCATCTAGCTCAAGTGGATCGCGCAAGGCAAAGGTATGACCTTGATAGGGTTTCTATTTTACCGGTCTCATGGTGTTAGTGAGAGACCGGATTATAGGATAGATGCCACTCTTTCAAGAGGGGCTCTCGAATAAGTAACTTGATCGTATCGTTCGGAGAGAGCTCAAACCTTTGCATACTTGGCATCATCTTTCTTGGTTCTTATTTGGCTTTCCTCCATGTGTGGTTTTAGAGCTTGTCATGATCTTCACGGCAAGCTCAAGTTCATCAAAAACAAATTTCGTATGGAAAACTTATTGCGTTTTTGGTGTTGGAGGTTTTACCGGTCGTTCTATTTTCGAGAGGTTTAACCTTTCCACATTTGGTTTTATGATTCATTGTTGGACTATGATGTTTCTCTTTATAATCTTGAAAAGCTCGTTGTTGTGATTCCAACGAGCCAAAGATCATCAAAAACGGAGTCCGGATGCAAAAGTTATTGTCGTTTTGGTGTTTGGTGTTCTGCTGTTTTACATGGGGCGGTAGTACCGCCGCGGTACCGCCCGAGGTACCGCCGGGGCTAACAGAGGCCCGTTTTCAGCGGTACCGGAAGCGGTGGTACCGCCGGGGCGGTAGTACCGCTACCCGGGGCGGTAGTACCGCTGCCTGGAGCTCGTTTTCAGCCTGTTTGAGTGTTCCAACTTCCGGGGGGCGGTAGTACCGCTGGGGCCAGCGGTAGTACCGCCCCGGCGCGAATCTGCACCAACGGTTGGATTTTGGGTGACCTATTTAAGGGGCCTTCTTCCCCAATGGTTCCCCAACCTTTCTTGCAAGTTTTGCCCTCCATTGTTGACCTCCAAAAGCTTGCTTTCTCTCAATCCCTCCAATGATTCTTGCTCATTCTTGAGGGAAACAAGAGAGGAGATCTAGATCTACATCTCCACCAATCAATCTCTCCTCTAAGTGAGGGGAGCATATTGGATCTAGATCTTGGGATTCATTTGTTGCTTCCTTGCTCTTCCTCTCATCTTCCTCCATAGCATTAGTTGCTTTGGTGGGATTTGAGAGTGAATTGCTTTGAGCACTTTTGTGTTCTTGCCATTGCATTAGGTGCATCGGTTTGAGTTCTCCACGGTGATTCGTGGAGGTGAAGTTTGAGAAGCTCATTACTCTTTGTGGTTCTCGTTGCATCTTGGGTTGTTGTAACCCTAGGTGCCTTTGTGAGTCTCGGAGGAAGTCCGAGGCATTGTTGGGAGGCTCCAACTCATTGTGGAGTTCCCCGACCTTTGTGTATCGGTTTGGTCAACGCCTTCAAGTCGACCTCATAGTGGAACGAGCCAATCCCTCACGGGTGAAGCTCACGGAGAATAGGGTGAGCACATCGTGCTATTGGAGCGCCTAGGTGGCTCCACACCCCTCCAACGTAGACGTACTTCCATTGGGAAGGAACTACGGGAAACATCTCCTCGTGTCCACTTTGCGGTTACTTCTATACCCAAACCTTTACTTATGCATTTACCTTTGTGATAGCCATCGAGCTTGAAGTTATCTATTTGCTATCACTTAGTTGTTAATCTTGCTTAGCATAAGTTGTTGGTGCACATAGGTGAACCTAGCTTGTTTAGGTTTTGTGCTTGATAAATTAAACGCTAGTTTTATTCCGCATTTATTCAAGCCTAAACCGTAATTATTTTAAAACGCCTATTCACCCCCCTCTAGGCGACATCCTCGTTCTTTCAATTGGTATCAGAGCCAGGCTCTTTTATTAGGCTTCACCGCCTTGAGAGTAAAGATGTCGTTTAGAGACTTAGCAAATGATCCCACTTTCATATTCGATGGCACAAATTATGATGTTTGGAAAATTCGCATGCTTAATCTTTTTCGGGTGTATGGCCCAAAAATGGAGAGAATTGTAGATATGGATTTTCCTCCTCCAAAGGATCTCCAAAAGTTATCTTTAGAGGATGAGGAAAACTCTTATCTCAATTCTCTAGTATCTCATGCTATTGTTGGTGTTTTGAGCAATGTAGTTCTTGAGTCAATCATGCCTTTTCGGAATGCTCATGATTTATGGACAAAGCTTCAAGACAAATATGATGTGTCCAATATTATTGAGGATGATTGTTCTCCCTCCACTTCCGGGCGTGATGAGTTCTCAACTTCCTCTACTTCACCAACATGTGGTAAGCCACAACCTAATGAGATGGTGAGTAGTGCTAGACTTTGCAACAATGATAGTAAACTTACTATTGATGATTCTTTGCCTCAACATTGTTGCAATGATCTACCTTTGGACTTAAACACATCTAGCACCGTTCATGCTTTACATGCTTGTGTTGATAGTCCTTGCATATCATGTGGAAATTGTTTGTCTAAATCTCATGATGATATGCTTGCTTTATCTTGTTGCCATACTACAAATGTGTGTGTTTCCTCTATTCCTTTGGTCACTAACATTGTAGAGGAAACCCAACTTCCTATGGAACAAGATGTGTACTTGAGTGGTGCCTCAAGTAATGTTTCATCTTCATCGACCATTTTGCCTTATGGCTAAGGACTCAAAGGTATCTCCTACTTTGAATCCCATTGAATCTGATGATGTGATGTTAATAATGAAGAGAATGATATTGTTGATTCTCTAAATAAGAAAGGTGAAATTGTCTTTCTTGCTTTGAGTAAAAATAAAAATGCTCGCTCTAACTTCATGGAAATCATGGCTAATGCTATTGAGGTCAATAAACTTATTTATGAGCATGAGGACACCATTGTGGAAATGGAAGGTCGTGAGCAAGGCTACACCGATGAGATCGGGGATCTTTCTATTGCTCTTAATGAAGAGCAAGAGCGTAGAAGGATCCTTGAGGAAAAACTTTGTAGTCTTGAGGAATCTTATAGTTTAGACTTTTCTAAATTAAGAGAGATCATGCTCTTGCTCTTTCTAATGTCCTCAAATCTAAAAATGATGATGCTTGTGCTACTAACTCTACTTATTGTGAAGCATCCATATTAAAGGAGAATGTTGAGCTAAGGGCTCAACTTGAGTTGCTAACAAGCAATTATAGGAAATTGGAAGAAAGTCATGAAAAGCTCTCGAGCTCTCATAATGATCTTCTAGTCTCCCATGATCGGCTAAAGTTAGCTCATGAGGCTACTTCAACTAAGGTAACATCTTGTGAGCCTCATGTGGACAATGGCACAACTTCTACTCGAAATGTTATATTGCCTTGTGCTAGTCCTAGTAGTTCATCCACTCATGATATTTCTACATCTTGTGATGAATTACTTTCCATGCCTTGTTGCTCTAACAATGAAGCTTCTACTTCCTCTAGTACTTGTGTTGACTAACCATGTAGAGGAGATAAAAGAGCTCAAGGCCAAGTCACTTCTTTGAAGAAAGACTTGGAAAAGCGTCATGTTGGGAAGTCGGCACTTGACAATATGTTGAGTGTGCAAAAATCTCCCAATGACAAGAGTGGACTTGGATTCAACTCCGATGTTAAGAAGAAGTCCAACATTAAGAAGAAGCACAAGACCATCAAGAAGAAGGGCCTAGAACAAGTAAAAGATTCGGCCAAGATTGTTTGCTTCAAGTGCAAGATTGAAGGGCATCATGTGAGATCTTGCCCAATGAAGAAGAAGCATTTAAGTGAGAAGCAACAAGGGAAGCGGCCTCAAGTTCATACTCAAGTATCCAACGTTGAAGAAAGGCCACTTCCAAGGAGAATCAAGCTAAAGCTTCTCAAGTTGAGAAATCAACTAAGAAGAAAGGTGGAAGTAGATGTTGCTATCTATGTCGCGAGAAGGGACATCTTGCTTCTTCATGCACTAACGGTACCTTATCCAACCCAATCATAATTGATGATGTTTACTCTCTTGAGAAGGATAAGGTTGGCAATGTGTTTGCCAAATTTGTTGGTACTCAAAGTGGTGTCAAGAAAAGAACCATTTGGGTGGCCAAGCCTATTGTGACTAACCTCTTAGGACCCAACTTGGTTGGGGACCAACAAGCTAAAACTTGATCAATAGGTGTTGTGGAGGGCGTTGGAGACTTGGCTACATTATGAAGAATTAAGGGATCTTCATCAATCATATTTCCCAAGCCAAGTCATTTGGATTTTCATGTCTCTATCTTATATCCAACGTGCCTCCTTGCGGTAACGTGTATTTAAATTATATATACATTGAAAGTTGCTTGCCCCTTGCATGTGTTTGGTTTTGTACCTTGCATGTGTTTGACTATGATGTGCCTACCACTTACCTATCTTGAGTAATCTAGTGTGTGTATGTTGGTTTGCACATCATGGTTGTGTGTGTTTGTGTTGAGCCTCTATTGCTTCTTGTTTTATCTTAATTGGCTCTTGTGATAGTTTAATGGACTTTCCCATTTTGGGGAGTGATATGCTTTCGGCACGTCACAATCCTAAAAATGTGTATACATGAGGAATACCACTTAGTGTTGATATATCAATATTATCTAGTCTCTATGTGGTATGTCATGCTCATGAGAAATTCGAATTCTAAATGTCCATTAACTATCTCTATTTGGTTTTTGTTTGCCTCTTGTTGAAAACAAATGGATTATCACATTATGGGGGAGTAATAAGCATTGTGCATATTACGAACCTAGAAAATGTGAACAAGTGAGGTTTTGCCACTTAGAATTGATATTGTAAATTATCTTGTTCCTATGTGGCATGTTTCTCAAACAAGTTCCATATTTGCCTATTCGCTCTTGTTTTGAGAATATGATCTTGAATATCTTTGTCATTTACCACCGAGAATTATCTCCATACATTACTTGTCTTTACAAGTGATAATCTTATTTGTGGTAAAGTATATTGATCATATTTACTTTGGCTTTGCTCTTAATTGCCTTATTTATTGCCAAGGATTAGTTTTGATCAAACTTTCTTTTGTCTTCCTTGACCTTTGGATCCTCTTGCTCTACTCATGTTGTTTTGTGTTTTCCTTAAAATAGAAAAGCCGTGATCCCATTCTTGTGCATTTACATTCAAAGTCACACTTCTAAGATAATGCACTATTCTTGGGGGAGCTATCCTATTTTGAGTAGAACACCATCTTTTAAATTGGTATTGGATCTTATTGCTTTCTTGAACATGACTAGTGTTTGAATAATATATATGGAGTGTGATGATCCCATTTGTGTGCATTTTGCATTCCAATGCAAGATCATAAATAATGCACAAATCTTGGGGGAGCTATCCTATATGCTTTAGAACATTATTTGTCTTCAATTGCTACTTGATCTATTTTAAATTGGTGTTTGAGCCCGATGACATGTCTCGTGGAAAGACAAACCTTTTTGTCTTGGTACTTTGTGCCATCATAGAAAGTGTAGAGGGTTTGGTCTATTTGTTGAATCTTTCTCTCTTTGGGAGTTAGTTATCTCATTCCTTGATATATCTTTCATTTGGTATCTCTTCATTTGGTATCTTTCTCAATCATGTGTTGATTTGGGTTTTGATATAATTTGGACAATTCTCTTGCATGTCACACTTTGGTGTGCCTTCTTGGTATTCTTTGTATTTTGTCCAAATTGTGTCTTCTTTGGTTCTTGAAGGTCTTGACATGCATATTTACTTCATGTATATATTATGGCATGTTTACTTTCTTTGATCCAATATATGGGTAAACTCCACCGAATCCTAAATCGGCTAAGATGTGCATGAAATTCAATTTCATATCCATATGCACATATTCATGTGGAGTTTGTCCAATGTATTGTAGTTTCCTAACTACTTCGGACCCAATATGTTTGGGGACCATTTTGTACTTGAATTGTGTTTTAGGTACTTCGGAGATGCATTGGATGCCTTGTCTCATTCATAAGGAAGGTGCTCTCACCATGTGCTTATTGAAGCCAAGCTATGATGATCGTGATTGCTAAATCTTCTACATCACCAATGCCATCTCGGTAACAAGTATCTACCTCATGCATACATTTCTTGCATTCAACCTTGTGTAGGTTGCATCTTGGCATGATTTCTTTTGTTCCTTGTGATACTTGTTTCCTCTCTCAAAGCATCCCAACTATCACTTTTCCCTTGTGGATATTTGTGATGCCTTTGATGCGTTTGTGTTGGAAGTCTATTTATATCCTTTAAGATAAATTTGAGCTATGTGCTATGCTTTTAAGCAAAGATCTTAATGGTGTATATATGACTTCCTCTTGGGTATCATGTTCTTCTCTTTAGTAACTATTTTGTGTGTACATGTTTCTTTGTGGATGTATATCATATGATTGTTATCTACTTAGAAATCTATACACATGAGAAATGTTACATCGCAAATTGATATCCTATTTCCTTGGTGTCCACCTCTTTTATGTTTTATGGATCTTTTGGTGGCTCCGGAAAATATTTGCCTTATGAGTGCTTGCCTTTTTTATTGGATCTTGTGCACTCATTTTTGTCGGTTGTGTGTGTTGAAATGACATGCTTTGCTCCTTGCTTATCATTCCTTTGAGACTATGGTGATGCTCAATGCTCACCTATGATGTACTCTTATAAAAGGGCTTTGCTATGTCACACACATCATTTGGTTGAGTAAATCTTTTAAATGTTCTCGCATTTGGATTTTTTGTCGGTCTTCTTTTGATGCTCAACCATGTGTTGTTGCAAGTGTTATGCCTTGTTTTATATACATTCTCTCTTGCACATGTTTTGTGTTTCAAAGGATTATGGGGGAGTGAGGATTCCATGTTGTGCACACTATATTGCAATACAAATCCTTATTGTGCACGTACCTTGGGGAGTTCCCTCTTGATTTTAGAACACTTGGTTGATCTTATCATAATTTTTCTTATGTTCAATTGGTTTTTCGGATCCTTTGATTGGATACTTCTTTTGTCGAAGTATCTTCAATTTGATTTCCTTTTGCAATCTTTGGATCCTCAATATAGTTTGATCTCCACCCAACTATTCGTCATTGGATATGTGCATTTGATTTCACTCTTTTTGAGAAATGCACACATTATGGGGGAGCTCTTACTATATTGGCCTTCTAAATTTTTCCTCCCATTTCGGCAATCGATGCCAATGGGGGAGAAGTTTAGAGGGTTTAAGGGAATTTGGTTTTATGCTTTAGTTTGTTCTTAAGCATTTGGCTTTCATGCTCTTGCATCCTTGCTCTTTGTTGTGCATGGTTGCTTAATTCATTATATAAACCCTCGTAAAAGGGATTGTCATCAATTACCAAAATGGGGGAGATTGAAAGTGCATGTGTTGCCCCATGCGTGGTTTTGGTAATTAATGACAATCCTTATGGACTAATGTTTGCATTGATATATCCTTAGATCTTGTCCATAGGAAAAGGTTGGAGTTCATGTGTTGGACTCTAGAAGATTATAAGATGACCAAGATCTTATTAAAGGTTTATATGAAGAATGGTCTTATATAGAGTTGAGCATATTGCAAGTATGTCTTGAAGAATAGAATACCGTGGATATTCATGCTCATCTTCAAGACATCATCTTTGTGAAGAGAAGGAAAGATACAAGTTGATCAAGGCTAAGTGCAAAGATGGATTCAAGTGATCAACACACAAAGCTACATGTTGTACCATGTGGGATCTTGTGATCCAATGGTATGGTAAGCAATTGTCTATATAGCTTTGTGAACTAACCCATATACATGTGTGTGTGGAGTATCTATGTGGGGTTAGGTATCTTCCCATGGCATGCATCAAAAGAAGATTACATATAGCCCATGGCGGATGACGTCAAGCGGTGGTCGTCATCAAGATAATGGCCAAGTGAAGATGTTCCTAAAAGCGGCTCTCCCATATTGTGTATGGGGGAACAATTCACAAGTCTTCATCAAGCGGAGCCCATGGCGGATGACGTCAAGCGGTGGTCGTCATCAAGATAATGGCCAAGTGAAGATGTTCCTAAAAGCGGCTCTCCCATATTGTGTATGGGGGAACAATTCACAAGTCTTCATCAAGCGGAGCGCAATCAAGAAAGGTGATCCAACTTGAGGTGATCAAGATCGTCATCATCTAGCTCAAGTGGATCGCGCAAGGCAAAGGTATGACCTTGATAGGGTTTCTATTTTACCGGTCTCATGGTGTTAGTGAGAGACCGGATTATAGGATAGATGCCACTCTTTCAAGAGGGGCTCTCGAATAAGTAACTTGATCGTATCGTTCGGAGAGAGCTCAAACCTTTGCATACTTGGCATCATCTTTCTTGGTTCTTATTTGGCTTTCCTCCATGTGTGGTTTTAGAGCTTGTCATGATCTTCACGGCAAGCTCAAGTTCATCAAAAACAAATTTCGTATGGAAAACTTATTGCGTTTTTGGTGTTGGAGGTTTTACCGGTCGTTCTATTTTCGAGAGGTTTAACCTTTCCACATATGGTTTTATGATTCATTGTTGTAATATGATGTTTCTCTTTATAATCTTGAAAAGCTCGTTGTTGTGATTCCAACGAGCCAAAGATCATCAAAAACGGAGTCCGGATGCAAAAGTTATTGTCGTTTTGGTGTTTGGTGTTCTGCTGTTTTACATGGGGCGGTAGTACCGCCGCGGTACCGCCCGAGGTACCGCCGGGGCTAACAGAGGCCCGTTTTCAGCGGTACCGGAAGCGGTGGTACCGCCGGGGCGGTAGTACCGCTACCCGGGGCGGTAGTACCGCTGCCTGGAGCTCGTTTTCAGCCTGTTTGAGTGTTCCAACTTCCCGGGGGGCGGTAGTACCGCTGGGGCCAGCGGTAGTACCGCCCCGGCGCGAATCTGCAGCCAACGGTTGGATTTTGGGATGACCTATTTAAGGGGCCTTCTTCCCCAATGGTTCCCCAACCTTTCTTGCAAGTCTTGCCCTCCATTGTTGACCTCCAAAAGCTTGCTTTCTCTCAATCCCTCCAATGATTCTTGCTCATTCTTGAGGGAAACAAGAGAGGAGATCTAGATCTACATCTCCACCAATCAATCTCTCCTCTAAGTGAGGGGAGCATGTTGGATCTAGATCTTGGGATTCATTTGTTGTTTTCCTTGCTCTTCCTCTCATCTTCCTCCATAGCATTAGTTGCTTTGGTGGGATTTGAGAGTGAATTGTTTTGAGCACTTTGTGTGTTCTTGCCATTGCATTAGGTGCATCGGTTTGAGTTCTCCACGGTGATTCGTGGAGGTGAAGTTTGAGAAGCTCATTACTCTTTGTGGTTCTCGTTGCATCTTGGGTTGCTTGTAACCCTAGGTGCCTTTGTGAGTCTCGGAGGAAGTCCGAGGCATTGTTGGGAGGCTCCAACTCATTGTGGAGTTCCCCGACCTTTGTGTATTGGTTTGGTCAACGCCCTCAAGTCGACCTCATAGTGGAACGAGCCAATCCCTCACGGGTGAAGCTCACGGAGAATAGGGTGAGCACATCCGTGCTATTGGAGCGCCTAGGTGGCTCCACACCCCTCCAACGTAGACGTACTTCCATTGGGAAGGAACTACGGGAAACATCTCCTCGTGTCCACTTTGCGGTTACTTCTATACCCAAACCTTTACTTATGCATTTACCTTTGTGATAGCCATCGAGCTTGAAGTTATCTATCTTGCTATCACTTAGTTGTTAATCTTGCTTAGCATAAGTTGTTGGTGCACATAGGTGAACCTAGCTTGTTTAGGTTTTGTGCTTGATAAATTAAACGCTAGTTTTATTCCGCATTTATTCAAGCCTAAACCGTAATTATTTTAAAACGCCTATTCACCCCCCCTCTAGGCGACATCCTCGATCTTTCAGTAGGACTTTTTGCTCCCACCTCCACGGTCCTTGGAGTCGCTGTTCCAGGAAGCTGATGCAGCAGCCTGTCCAAAGGATTGCGGCTTATTTCGCCGGTCTTCAGGAGCCCGAAGTTTACGATCAAAGGGCAGCTTGCCCAAGTCGTCCCGAGCCGCTGGGGTAGCGCACTGAAGGTCGCCATGGCCAATCATATCACAACTGAAGCAGTAAAATGGCAGTTTTTCGTACTGTAGCTCGAACCGACTCACCTCCTGCTGCTTGGTGATGGTGACCCATCTCCTAAGGGGTTTGTCAATGGGAATAGCGACTTTGGCACGGAGATAGCAGCCCGCAGCATCACCATGTTCATCGACATCTAAAGTGCAGTTTTTATCAATCATCTTTGCAATCTTTAGACCCTTCCTATTGTTCATCCATTCAAAGGGCAGATTCAGAATACGAACCCAGATCATCATAGAGTCAAACCTGATATCCGAGGGGCGCAGTTGGGGGTCGAGCTCTTGGAGGAGGACAGCATGTCTGCCCACCATCCACGGAGTCCCCTCGAGCGCCTGTCTATGTCGCACAAGCACGCAAAATCAGCAATGAAAATGTTCTCCGCCACCGGTCGGCACCGGAGTCCTTTCGGGTTGCCCCAAGCTGGCTTCATTGCCCCCCGGATGGATTGGATAGGAGTGGTGAAAGGGGAGAGCACTTTGCCAATCAGCGACCACTTCACCGGAGCCGGCACCGATTCCTCCTCATCCTCACTCATATCAACCACTTCAGTCTCGTCGGCCAGGATGAGCCTGCCCAACATCGAGTCCACCCCTTCATCAGCAGCAGCTGTTTCATTGGGCATTTTGTTCTTTCCCCTTCCTGTTCCGGTCGGAGCAGAGCGAGACGCCATTGGAGTTTGTCTGGACGCCAGAAGGATACGGGGTAAGGAAGGTACTCCACCTGCTGATCTAGATCGGCAGCGGAAAAGGACAACTCATCGGAAGGCAAGGCAGCGACAGACCCAGAACACCGATGAGACCTAGATCTCCAATGGCGGGCCACAGGGAGCGAGAATCAGGAGCTAGGCGGGGGCGGCCAACATAGGGGGGAGGCGCCTGTCACCTGGAGTGGTGTCAGCCGGAGGCTAGTGGGGGATCCCGGCCGGCGAGGTTGGCGGCGGCAGGGGGGAGAGGCGGCGGCTCAGTCGCGGGAGCTCATGACTGTTGCGCCGCTTAGTTGATCGGCCACGTGCTGTCGTTGATATCACTTCTTTCTTCGACCATTAGAAGCAGTTCCTTATTCCTAACCAGGCTAGCCAAAAATCGTGGCCCAATTAACTTCCCAAAGCCCATGTCATGTTTTTCTTCAGATTTCGCCCTCCTCTCCATTCTTCACTCTACCACAGAGTCTTGTCCAGTCTGGAACGCGACGCACCCATCGGAGAGCTTCGATGCGGGCGATCTCAACGGCCACGACTGGCGGCCGCATGCTGCGCGCGCGGCTCCGCGCGGCGTCTCTCGTGCGCGGTGGGGGCGGCGGACGACGCCGGGGCACGAGGAGCGGCCCAAGGGGCACGCCTTCAGCCGGCCGCCGCCGCCGCCCGGGGAGTCGCGGAAGTGGGAGGACTGGGAGCTTCCCTGTTACGTCACGTCCTTCCTCACCGTCGTCATCCTCGGCGTCGGCCTCAGCGCCAAGCCCGACCTCACCATCGAGACCTGGGCGCACCAGAAGGCCCTCGAGCGTCTCCAGCAGCAGGAGCTCGCCGCTGCGGCCGAGGCAGAATAACCCGACGGTCAGGACTCCCCGAATTCTGGACTTCTCTGGCTGGTGTGTGTTGAGTGGACATCTGACTGAAAACTTTGATCCCCGTTCCTGTTTCTCTAGACAATTTATAGCGTGAGTGTTGTTTTTCCCTTCAAGTACTGTTGTTACAGAAACCTAATGCTATTAAAAGTCGAAGTAGATCATGCATTGCTTAACCAAAGGTTCTGCTCAAGCAATACGACATCCAGAAATTCCTCAAGAACAATGTTGCAACCGACGTTGTCGTCCAAAATCAATACCGGGTACAGTACATTACATCATCATATTTAGAGGGTCATAGAAACTTGAAAGTATGATTAATTTACTATTGTTGGTGAAAGTGGTTGGAAACATGCTCACGGCTGTCCCTCATATGTGTTTATGTTGAGATGAACCCATATTCTTCTAAAGCCTGGTTCTTAGGGAGTTAGGGGCATCGCTCCTTCTTGGTTTTACATAATCGAAGAGAAAGACACTGGATACAAACATAACTGTAATGTAACATGGTATTATTACTCCTGGAAAGATCAATTTGTGAATATGATAAAAGGTGAATTAGATGTCAACTCCCTTGCCTAGGATTTGTTATAAGGTTGTAGATATTCCATCAACATGCTTAACTGAGTTGAAGTTTCTCCCCCGAAAAAAAAACTGAGTTGAAGTTTCTGTACGTATGTCGAATTATTGAAACAAGTAGTAGGTAAAAACTGATTCAGGTGTCTGTCGCATCAGCTATAGCTTGTTCATAGTGTTGTTAAGAATCTCGAACTGTGATGAAAACTAGATGGAAATGACTTTGTTGTACGACCCTAAGTCTTAGTGGTATGTTCTAGTAATACAGACTATAGTTTATTTGGCCCGGCATGGTTAGTGCCTATTGGTCCAGCCATTTATTCGGCCCCTTGGATGCTAGCAAGCTAGTCGCGTCTTAGTGTTTACCTGTTTGCCGTTTCGTATCACAACATTCACTCAAGTGTTCTATAGTTCTATCACTAAATAGAATCCCTATGTTTTTGTATCAGCAAGACTAGTATCACCGAAGCTTAATAAATCGAACTCTCTGGTTTGGTTTAGGCTTTTTTTTGTATAGCTTTTCTTCTACAAGTTGCCATGCTGAATTGGTTATGGCTTCTGGCAACAAGGTAATTTGCAGTTTTCGGTGAAAATAACAAATAAATCAGAAAGAAAGTTAGACATTTAAGCCAAAAAATTCTCCTCAGATAGTCAGTTAGTCTTGGCCTAGGGCCTGTCTATGTTGTATATGAAGGGGGAAAAGTGTCACCAAATGCTGAAGGGCACAGGCAGGCAGGCTGAGCCTGTCCATGTTGTACATGCTTTGGCCCAACCATTATAAACCATAGGAATATTTAACCGCAATATCGCTATGTCTAGATATTTTATTTGGCCCAGTTTGGTGCCGGAGGAAGCCATAAATCTGAAAAAGGCCCATGCTAAAATGTTGGGCTAGAATGCCTCTGTGCACCAGGTCAGAGGGTGGATAAACACAGAGTCATGATTGTTTATCCGAGGGAATCATTAGCTATGCTTATACCTACTGAGCTGCTGTTAAACATTTGAACAATGATAAAATATGAGTTAGTGTCTCCTCCTTTTTGAGACCTCACGTGCATATGCTATCCTTAACCAAGCATATGATGTGTTAATACTTGCCTGAAGCTCATTGCCTGCATGTGCGCAGTCCAGTTAGCACTTGATGCATCAACCGTGGATGGCTCAGTGGCTGCCCAATTAGTTGAAGCGCTGTGATTTTTTTTTCCAAATTTTCTAGTTCATGGTCTCCCAGCCAGTTTGTTGCCTCTAGGAGACCATTGCTAGATCTACACAGCTTTCTCTTGCAATTCATCCTTACACAGAGCACCATGTGGTTTGTTAGATCGGAACAGTGCAAGTCTTTTTACCAACTAAAAGATGTGAACAATATCCATGAAAAGAGTATAAAACATTTTTATACTGTTACTGCAGCTTTTGTTGTCCAGGCATGCGTTGCTCTCGCTCATTGTATATGATTATCTTCTGTAGACAGGACAGCAATACTACTCCTACACCTTTGGTAGCATACAGTTTTGTCTCCTAATGTGATTCTGCCTGAATTTCACTGCATGATTATTATATTATTTACGATTTGGCACATAAAGAAAGTTACTGTATAGCTATAGCTACAGCTTTAGATGATGTTGAAATTTCACCAACTGAAGTGCCAAGTAAATTCAAGAAATCCCTTCACCAATTGTCGAAGAGTTTCTTTGAACTGCAGTCTCTTATTAGTTCTGATAAATTTGCTTAAACTTAATTCTAACCGTAACTGGATAATATCTTGTTACGACAGTAAAGCCTCAATATGTATCATGTTCCTGAATTGTTGACTTTTTACTAAGCAAATCAGTGAAGATGATAGATCTAAATCCATTTGTTATGGACCACAAACATGTACATGAGCCAGTGGTCTTTTGCTTATTGTACAAAGCTGGCAAGTTGAAAATTGGTTACTGTAAGGACTATATTTTAATAATTACATTCTGTTAGGTAACAAGCAGCTATATCAAAGGTCACACCAGAAATCATCGTGCATTTAACCGGGTGGGCTGTGTCTAAATATTGTTCAGTACCTTCTGATGCACTGTACTTTCAGTTAATTGGGGAGAGTCGAGTTCTTGGAACTTTAGGTCTACCAAATAAAGAAGACAAGTCCCTCCACATGTTTGTTGTTTCTTAACGTTACAGTCTATAAACCTTGCTCCTTTGGGTAGCTTGCTCAACAATCTGATGTAGATTTGCTCTGCCTGCGTACGTGCTCTTTTAGAATGTTTCAGCTTCCAGCTATGTATGTACTTTTTTCGCTGGCCTGTAGATATCTACCCCGATATGGGTACAGGTTTCCACTTTTGTATAGATCAAAAGCTTTAGAAAGAGCTTCAGTTCTTTACCGGATGCCTCTTGTTTCGTCCAGATAATAAGCCAGATCACCATCAAAAGTTAGACACCGGAAGTAACTTATGTTGCAAGCGTACTATGTTTACCGACAAGTTATGAAGCCATCTTCTTGTTGTGACACTAACATCTTACCTGATGGTAGCTTTGAAAGGACTGTAGCTGATCTTCTCCTGTTCTTGTCCAACAGATGTTGAGATGTAACCGTTCTAATTCGATTTTCCGTGGGAGGAAATTTAGGTGTGCAATGAAAGTCGATGACAGATTTCTGGTTGGAGAGTCACGCCGCCTGCCGCTGTAGTCTCGAAGTAAACATATATTTGGAATCAAAGTATGGATGTAATCATCAGCATAGTGCCTCATGTTGCTGCTCCATCTGGTCTGTGCAACATAATATTTTGTTCCCTTTATTCCATGTTCCCTGCTGCAGCACATCATGATCGCATTCAAACGGCTAGGGCTCTGATCTGTTCATCCCTAATGGAGGTAAACGAAACATTGTTTTCTCATCATCATCCATCCTACTGATGGGTATATGTGCTCGAAACTTGTGTGGTCCCTTGGCCTTTTCAGGCGGTGGTGTGCTAGGCTCACCCTCTGGACGTGCCTCCAACGTGACTCCAGGTCAGTACCTAGTTCACCTACTCCTGTTGTCCTGTGGCTGGCTGGAGATCTATGGTTACGAACTTAAGATGTTTTTGTGCAGATAGTAGTGGAGGGAAGGGAGCAATACAATGGTCGTTATTGGCACGTCCATATGCTGCTCCATTGCTCTTTCGCAGAAGTATTAAGATGTTTAAAATTTTATTATTGTGATCTGGCTTGTTGTGCAGTTGTATATTTCTTCGGCAAGTAGACACGTTGTAACTGTAATGTGTGGAACATCTGATGGATGAGTGGACACTTGTACATACTCTATGTGTATATGAAAATGTCTTCCTATCGCAGCATTTTTTTTTCAGAAATAATAAAACTGTTTTTAATCTGATCGGCCTGCCGTGCAATTGCACATATGTTTTCTATATGATTAAATAGCACTCAAATGATGCAAATGTAGGTTTTCATTAATTTATTCAACAAAACCTTAGGGGGGGGGGGGGGGGGGGGGGGGGGGGGGGGGAATATCGACCAATCCGAAGCCACAATCCTGGCGACATCTATCGCTACACATCTACAAGTTAATGACGAGGGGTCTACACATCTACAAGTTTAATTACGAGGGTGGCCATGATCGGGGCAATTACCCTGACCTTACACTGAAGTCTCAACATCAAAATCCTGAACTCTCACCAAGACGCACAACGTGAGCCGGGAGCACGAACCGGTCTAGCTGACCCCCAACGTTGACGAAGGCTTGTCGTTGACGCCGCCATGATGTCAGACAGCGCCACCGCCCTACGCGCGTCCATCATCCCGCGTAGACCGCCGATGCCCCGCTACACCATGCCACCGAAACTCGACGTCGTTAATACATTAGATGTCACGCCACTCCACCTTGGCCGCACATGGAGACCTGTGCCTAGCCACCAAAGTCATACAGTTGTCCCTCTAGCCGATATGTGACTCCAAAGATGATGCCGGGGGGGGGGGGGGGGGGGGGGGGGGGGGGGGGCGCAGAAACGTTGCCATCATTCGATTTAGGACGCCCGAATCTGAGTTTCCCCCGGAGCATAGAGGGAACGAGAACAACGCCTCCAACAGGTGGTTCCGGCATAGGCCGAAACAAGCTTCCGTTGGCATCCTCACCAGATGGACCACCGGCTCCTCCTCGCCGTCATCACTGGCCAAAAGTCGAGCGGTGCTTCGGGCCAGGTTGGGCCGGGCCTAAAAAAGCCCGCCCTGAAAACTCAGGCCCGAGCTTGGCCTGAGCTCGGCCAAAGTCCTATTTTCCGCAAGCCCGGCTGAACCTGTGATTTTTGGGCCGGGGTATACACACCGTCGACCGTCAAGCCCCACTGACGCATCCGAACTTGTAGGTGTTTTTCTTTCTTTCTGTAAGAACTTTCCTAAACGGTTTCCTAATGTATCAGGGAGAATATCCCTTTTATATAAAAAAAGCATTACCTTAATGGTACAATATAACTTCCTATGCTTTTGCAAAGCCTCTTTGGTCATGATAAGGTGAACTAGTAACATGCTGATTATTTTAGGTGAATTAGTACACGCTAATACGCTATGATAACGACGACTGAAAAGGCCCCCTCACCGACCGTTTGCAGATCCCTCGTTGGAGCCCACGCGGGAGCAAAGAAATTGAGATTATCATTGAGTACGCTGCGGGCGGCGTACATACACTGAGATGTACTTACCACACTCGACATCCCTAATGAGACTTGACGATTCGATTGTTCGATCGTGTAGTGTGGCCGGCGCTTAATTGGAGGTTGGTTTGGGACATGCATTCACCAGCACATGTACGTATAATTAACGGTCGTAGGTACGGTGGGCGACGTTTATGCTTTTATTTCATTCAAATTCAATTGTCATGTGTACGTGCGACGCTGAGTGCTGACTTGCGCCGAATGTCGCGTATTTATACACCTGTCCGGCGGACGGCGGTGGCACATACGGCCAGCAGCAGGTGTCGGCCGACGCGGCCGTGCGCCGAGCGTTACCGGTCACTAGGCCGTGGTGTGGGCCCATGCATGCCACTTTTTTCTTTTCTTTTTTGAACAGGGTTTATCTACGGCCGTGGGCGAAAGCGTAACTGCGTCCAGACCCGTTTGTAGCGCAAGCCAGACTCTCGGATACGCCACGGTGGCCGGAGACACGGTCGGTCGGGCGGTGGCCACCGACAGCTTCTCCCCGTCGCGCCGAGCCGGGCGCCACCGGAGTCCGGTCACCGTCCTTTATAAAATTGGAGATCGGAAAAGTGCTTCCTTTTCACGTCTGCTGCTTGATTTGTTTCTTCTTTGTGAGAATGTGAAGAATATGTTCTTCCTTTGTTTTGGTGGAATAATTAACTTGGTCTGCTCTTTATTTGGGTGCCGGGACATATAATATGCACAGACACTGGAGCACGGACATGGGTAACATGGAACATTTTGGAGAAATGCACTGTTGCTACTGGCCAGATTAGTACATCGTCCATGGCGGGCAAAATCGACACTGTTGACCTCTAGCTCAAACTTTAACACAAAATGAACCTCGGCCGAAACTATTTCACGGCTCTGACCCTTTTGAGTAGCGCCCCACGATCAGGCGCCACACTACACGGGATAGCGCCTCGTGATCAGGCGCCACACATGTTGCCAGCGTGGCGAGCCGGGGCCACGGGGGGCCCAGTCTGGGGGATAGCGCCTCATGATCAGGCGCTATGGTGCGATCAGGTACCGCCTGATCACAAGGCGCTACCCTTCTGGTATTACTCAGCCACGACGCGGCCCGTCCCCAGCCCTAGCTCACTCCTTAACAATCCACCCAAGCAGAAGAACAGAACGGCGGCGGCGGCGGCGGTTCTGTCTCCCCCCTTCTAATCCTCCACCGTGACGATGGCTAACTGGCATGCCTTGTCTGGTTCCAGCGAGGGCGAGTCCCTCCTCTCGGTAAGCCTTTTTGTAGGATTTAATTTCACTCCTCTTTTTTAGGGTTAGGTTTGAATGCAATTCATCCATTTAGGTCTTGTAATCTTGATATCTTATACCTATTAGGAGTTGCCCGACCGTGATTGTGCCCCTGATACTTGCGAGGACCCCACTTTCTTCGGAATAGCGTCGGATGCTCCTTCGTTTTGCCGCGTCCACAAGCTCGCCCCTCGGAAGTGTGTTGCATTCGAAAGCTTCGACACTGGCCGGCGTTTCTACATGTGTTCTGTCGAAGATGTAAGTAGAAGGAGCGTCATAACAGATGTTTCTATTGAAAATGGTTTTGTAAAATCGCTAATTTTGTGGTATGTCATTTCTAGGAGGCAAAGAACTGTGGTTTTGTGTCTTGGGTAGATGCCGAATGGCCAGAAGCTGCGAAGAATGCCCTACGAAGACTGTGGGAGATGTATCATGACAGCAACGGTGCTAGAATTGATGAGACGCTTGCGAATGCAAAGCTACTAAAGGAGGTGGCAGATGAGAAGAACAAGATTGAGAAGAAGTACAACTATATGGTAGACGAAGTGAACAAATTCATCAATGACACAAGAATGGAGGCCATAGAGAAAGAGGAAGGACATGATCATATGAAGCAGCAGATGGCGATAACAATTGAACTCTTGCAGAAACAGGTTCTTGAGCTGAAATTGGTGCAGAGAAGACAAGATGGTGTCATGAAAGAGAAGGAGCAGCAGTGGGAGAAAGAAAAGATGGACCTTAAGGACGAGAAGAAAAAGCTAGAGTACCAGTTGTTTGATCTATGGAAGGCAAATAATGCTAACAAGGACAAGATCAAAAGGATGAAGGAAATATGTGATGAGTAGTTGTGTGGAGATTTAGAATTGTGTGGCTAATTGTAGCATTATGGTACTTTGCTAGATGATGTGGTCATGAAGTTGTTGTCGTTATTTCGAACTAAGAAATTTGAAGAAGTTGTTGTTATTATTAAGTTGTTCTATGAATAGGTAGAATTGTTGTATGTTTTCATTATAAATGTATGTTTTGTTCATTGCTGTATACTCCCCTTGCTCTGTAAATTTTTCAAAATTTGCCTAATTATGGTGGGGTAGCGCCTAGTGTCAAGGCGCTATGCTTCTGTTATTTTCTGGACCAGAAGCTAACAGAGAGCCCAGCGAGGGAAGCTGGAGGGAAAATCCTAAGTCAATGTGTCGCGCCTTACCATGAGGCGCTATAGTAGACTTAGGATTTTCCCTCCAGCTTCCCTCGCTGGGCTCTCTGTTAGCTTCTGGTCCAGAAAATAACAGAAGCATAGCGCCTTACCTGAGGCGCTATGCATCCAAAATGGGGAAAATACAGAAAAGTGCCAGCTTTTTGATGGAATGTACAACAATTCAGCAAATATTAAAAACACGCAACAACTTATAAATACACAGAGTTCACAGCAAGTGCATAATAACAACAAGTTCATACAATTTCAAAGTTCAGCACTACATAGCAAAGTCGAAATGTGAAGAAGGTTCAAAATAAAAGGCACATAGTGGAGTCCCGGCGATCATGTCATAGTTCACAACATGATGAGCACGACATAGCTCTATTGTGTCGAGCTACGTCCATTTCCCTTGTCTTTCCTTTTGGATGTGCACTCCTCTTCCTTCTCGCCCGAGTCATTGACGAGCTTCGTTCATGCTTTGTTGGGTTGGGACGCTGCCATACCTAGAAACATTATAAACTGAAAGTTAGTAAGTCTCCAATATGAATACAATATGCGATAAAAAATTACAATAATGGATAGAAACAATATAAATGCAAGGATAAAATGGAGATACATACGGATACGGCCCAGCTAGATATCCTATCATACTCACGGTCCTACCACCGCCACGGCCTACACCACCACCATGACCTCTATAACCAACATTGCCTCTTGTAAGCCCAAGTTGCCTCCCTCTTTGTTGCCTTGGAGCTTGTTGGCTCACTGTTTGTTGCCTTGTAGCTCGTCGTGTAGGAGCTTGTTGCGTACGAGTGTGTTGCGTAGAAGCTTGTTGGGTAGGAGCTTGTTGCGTAGGAGGTTGTTGGGTAGGAGGTTGTTGCATAGGAGCATGTTGCCTCACACTTTGTTGCGTTGGAGCTTGTTGGCTACCTCTTCTTCGAGGAGTTGGAGCTTGTTGGCTATTGTCACCTTGTTGGCTAGGCCCACCATGTTGGCTTGGACCTTGTTGTTGGCTATTTCTTGCTTGGCTACTACCTTGTTGGCTAGGCCCACCATGTTGGCTTGGACCTTGTTGTTGGCTATTTCTTGCTTGGCTACTACCTTGTTGGCTTGTGCTTGCTTCATTTCCCTTGGCTTTCTTCCTTTGGGGGCATTTCCTTATGTTGTGCCCCTCCACATTGCACTTGCCACAACGAGAGTGCACACGAGGCTCTTGGAATTGGTCATTCCGACATTCCCTCCCACCACAGCCCCAACCATCCATGTCGCCCCTTAGACGTTTTGTTTTGCGTCTTCCCTTTTTGGTCACCTTCCAAGCCGGATCGGGCCATAGTTGAACTCCATGATACTCGACCATTGTGATCGGTTTAGGAATGGGTGAAACCTAGGAGCCCATGTGTTTTTCGTGGTCTCGATAGAGAACTCGGACTCTCTCACGGTGCGCGGGTGATTAACATCCACATGTCTAGTACGAGCCGCCGTTAGCAAGTGCGAGCAAGCAAGATGAAGCAATTGTGGCCTCCCGCATGTGCACTCACAATCCTTGAGTGATATCTTGAATGCCCGGCCACCATGTTGGACACCATCGGCCGTGGTTCCTCCCGGTTCGTTTACTTGGTAGATCAACTCCTCATTATCAAATAGTGTTGCAACTTGGGAGTCCGCCTTCCTTGACTCGAATTCCACGAAATTATCAACCTTTGGTGGGAATTTGTACTTGTGATTGTGCTTGTTGTCCCGCAATCTATTGGTCCGTCAGGAGTGAGTACTTCAGAAATATTCATTCAACTTGGTGAATGTGTATTCAAGTATTGCAGTCACGGGCAATGCACGCACACCCTTGAGCACCTTATTGAAGCATTCTGCCATGTTGCTTGTCATTTGACCATACCTCCGGCCATCTTCATCGTAAGCTCTTGCCCACTTCGATCTAAGTTCAATGTGCCTATGAAGCTACCCCAGTGTCGCGCCTTGACGCGGGGCGCCACACTCTGACTTAGAAAATTTCCCGTGCCTCTGCTCGACTGAGCTCTCTGGAACCTCTCTGGAATCGTTCGGGTCAGAAGGGTAGCGCCTTATGATCAGGCGCTATGGTACTAATAGTGTAAAGCCTTGCCATGAGGCGCCACACTCTGACTTAGAAAATTTCCCGTGCCTCTGCTCGACTGAGCTCTCTGGAACCTCTCTGGAATCGTTTGGGTCAGAAGGGTAAGGCGCTATGGTACTAACAGTGTAAAGCCTTGCCATGAGGCGCTATACTATGCACCGTATGGAAACTACAGAAAAGTTTGAAGCAACTACACAGCAATTCAACAACAATTAACAGCAATTAAATATCAAATCTCATAGAACATACACAACAAGTTCAACACGGTAAATTCACAGCAAGTTCTCCACATTACGACAAGTACGACAAGTTCAACAAGTTCTCCACATTACGACAAGTAAATTCACAGCAAATTCACCGACAAGTTCTCCACATGGCGATACTACAAGTTCAACATTACACTCAGTGCGACAATACGGAAACAAGTACAGTCTCCTACTTCCGGCCACGGGTACGACGACTAGTCGTGGCTCGACCCCTAGTTGGCATTGTCTTTGCCCTCACCTCCGGCTGCGTCTCTTCCTCGTTCTCCTCATCTTCATCGGAGGACGAGACGTGCCTCATCCTCCTAACCGTCAACTTCCGTCGGCGCTTCTCCAGGATTTGCGGCTCCTTCCCTTTGTTCACGAACTCATCCGGCGTGAACCGAACAAATGCCTCCTCCCGTCGGGTTCTCATCAAGTAGGCGGATCGTTGTTTAACCGCCGTGGCCAACAACATGTCATCTGGAACCTAACAACCAAAAGGAAATATGTGTTACGGTCTTTCCACAATAACAAGAATGGAAAAATGGCCAAAAATGAAATTATGGTGGTATCAAACCTCCGAGGTAGTCTCATAATCTCCCTCATCGTCTAGATCAACCTCGGGGTTAGTCGACGAAGCGGACCTAGACGGCGGCGGCGATTTGTACTCGGGGTCACGACAACCTAGGAGGTTTGCCAACCGGCGTAAGCGTCGGGCTGAGTTCTAAAGGACATTAGAGAAAATGTTAAACTTAGCATTTGTAAGATTGTAGGTCATCTAGTAATCTGCAATATGTTGGTTTGTACCTTCAAAAATCCTCGAAGTGCACTCTCGCTTTGTTCTCCTTTCGGGTTTTCTTCCAACACCGTCTCGCTTTCGTCGGCTTGCTTACTTATCTCCGTGCGCTGCGTGTGAAATAAAATCAACTAGTTATGCAAGAAATATGCGAGGAAGAACCGCTAGAAGAAATTATGAAAGAAGACCGTACCACAAAGTTGATCACGCTAGAAAAAGGGATTTGCTTCCCCCTCCTAACCATCCTGTTGTACTGGCTCTCAGCAACTTCGTCAAACACAGGGGGCTCTTCTAATATCTCCTCGTCATAAGCCGGCTTGCATATGTTCACATGAGTATTCTGAAGAAACCATCGCAAGTAGTTGTTTAAGGCAATTGGACAATGGGGCATCTGCAGGCCCCATCCTTCCTCCCTAGTTTTCTCCAGACATTGCTCGAACTCGATGACGTACTTTGAATGGTACTTGTCCCAATCCTTCACATTTTTCTGTCTTCTCCGGTCCATCCTGCATTAGAACAAACTAAGGCACTCTTAGTAACAACTAATAAAATTTTGAGCAAAATCTACTAGTCCATCTATGTTACCTGTGAAGCTGCTTATCCGTGTACCGATACTCAGGTGGATGGGCCTGGAACAACCCGAACTGCCTCATCACGCGTTGTGGCAAGTGGAACTCAACCGCCCAATTGCATATCAACGGGCAGCGCATGAGCCAGACACGCTTGTCCTTCAAGCACTGCGGGTTCAACGTAAATTCATATAATAGAGGAAAATCGTCCCCGCTGCCATAAGGCTCCCATTCCACCTGTAACATGGCACAACATAATCAATTAGGAGGACCATCAAAATCATGAGGCTAGGGTCATGTAAAGACAAGTGCTTACTTGCTCGGCGGTAAGCACATCGAACTCATTGGTGTATTGCTTGTACATGTATTTAATGTCGCTATAATTATCCGATACCACGTCCCACTTGTAAGCCCAAGTGGGGAGCCGAAGAGGGTTCGGGTCAGCTACGTTCCAATCATTGTGGGTCACCTCTTTCGGTCGTCCAACTGGAAAGTGCTCCCAGCTCCATACCGAAAGTAGAAGCGTACAACCATCAATGCCAACTTTTTCAAGTGTCCTACGACAAGCATCATCCAACTGCATCAAAAATGAAAACACGGTCAAGTTATGACATTCTACAAATGGAGATGTAAATACAAACCAAAAAAGACCAATTCATTACCTGCCGGTACAAGTAGGCAAGTGCAGCAGAATCCCAACTCCACTTCGAGTCCCAGACGGTAAACGCCTTCAGCCACATCCACTGAGCCGTCACTCCACCACTGTCAGCAAACAAAGTCCTAGAGATAACGTACCACACGTACACGCGGGCATTCGTCTGGATCACATCATCATTTGCTCCGGCGGGGCAGTGCGCGAAGTGCGAAACTATCCACGGGTAAGTAGCGCCGGCCGGGACTCTATCTTTGCTCTTGTCCTCGATCTCCTCTGGAGCCATACCAATAAGGGCCTCCATTTGCGCGCGCCACCCATCGGAATTTGTGCTCATACAAAGAGGCCTCCCGTCGATAGGAAGTCCAAGAATCATGGATACATCCATGAGAGTGGGGGTCATCTCGCCAGTCATTAGGTGAAATGTGTGTGTCTCCGGCCTCCACCGGTCCACAAGGGCGGTGATTGCGGGCGCGTTAAACCTTGGGGTCGAACGACTCACAAGTTGGATGAAAGGGAGGATGCCTAGCCTCTCGATGTACGGAGTGTACCGGTCATCGTACGGCATGTCACTCGACGAAGCCCCATGAGACCGAATCTTCAAAGGTGCAAGCTCCTGCAAGTAACACATATGAAATAAATTTTTACAACGTATCCAACATAATTGCAACAAAATAAAATCAAACACATAAAGAAACCAAGATTCATTTTATTACCTCCCCCTTTTCCGCCATCCAATAGGCCCGGTGAGCAACATCATACTCAGCATCGAGTAACCACACCATCCTACATATTACAACATATGTGAGCAATTTTACATACATAAAACGATATCACCTAACTATACAAATAATACTACACATATTTCCTCCACACATGTGTTCTACTGCATACTAATAGATCATACAAGCAAAAACCGAAATGAATTTACACTTGTTTCTACTAAAACCGAAATCATGTGTGCTACAGATTCTACATATTAAAACATGTGTGCTACAGATTCTACAAATCAATTTACACTTGTGTCTACTAAAACCGAAATCACCTAATAGAGGAAAAATCGGTTTCTAAGCAAAAATAGCCTACTAAATTTTTACCAACTAATACTATACATAACCTAATGCTAAAGATCATACAAGCATGCCATGGGTCAACAACAAAATCCAAATCAACTAGATATTAGGGTTGAACCGAAACGTGCACATTGAGCCAAATGGGGTGATTTTATTGGACAACAATTGGGGGATCGGAGGAGAATACCTGCGGGAAGTATTTGGGGACGAAATCCCCTTGCTTTTTCCTTTAAATCCGAGCGGATTTGGTGAAAGATTAGAGGGGGGAGAGAGAACCGCCGCCGCCGCCATTGTCTTCTTGCTTCTGTTCAAAAAGGAGTGAGATAGGGCTGGGGACGGGGCCGCGTCGCGGCTGAGTAATACCAGAAGGGTAGCGCCTTGTGATCAGGCGCTACCTGATCGCACCATAGCGCCTGATCATGAGGCGCTATCCCCCCCAGACTGGCCCCCCGTGGCCCCGGCTCGCCACGCTGGCAACATGTGTGGCGCCTGATCACGAGGCGCTATCCCGTGTAGTGTGGCGCCTGACCGTGGGGCGCTACTTAAAAGGGTCAAAGCCGTGAAATAGTTTCAGCCGAGTTTCATTTTGTGCTAAAGTTTGAGTTAGAAGTCAACAGTGTCGATTTTGCCTCCATGGCGAGTCTGGAGAGGAAATGTAACGTGATGCTCTTAGTCTTAGCTTAACTCCGGTGTGTATATTTCAGTTGCAGACTTGCAGTATGCACAGACAATACTTGATGGGCAACGTACTCACAAAGATTGACATTGTGAACGCTTCGTATTCGTATGAATCATACGGTATGAATGTGCACAAATGTGTCATGCTCGGTGAGGCGATGACTATTAAACAAGACAGACTGTCTTCTTTGGGATGGTGTAGATCGTTGTCGGTGAAGTTGGATAGCACGTTGTGGAAGAGAATGTCTTTCGTTCGGCCGGTACATAACTCTGCATATATAAACATACGTCTTGCTTTAAAAAGAGTATATATACTATATATAGTACAGTACCCGCAAAAAAAAAGTCTAGTCTCGCGTAGGCATACATATTTGGTGCAGAATAAATGGCCAAAGGAACATATGTTTTATATTTGTTAAGCAAATGGCTGTTCAAACTTTTAAACGAGGAAGGAGTGTGGCAGGAGCTGCTACAAAACAAATACCTTCATAGTAAAACATTAGCTCAGGTAGAAGCTCAACCCATAGATTCTCCCTTTTGGAAAGGCCTAATGAGGGTCAAAGAGGATTTCTTCATTAGGGGGTCTTTTAAAGTAGGCAATGGGGGAAACAACAAGATTTTGGGAAGATACGTGGTTGGGTGATTCTCCGTTGATGAACCAATATCCATTACTCTACAATATTGTGCAACAACCACATGCTTCGGTTCATGATGTGTTGCACAATGCACCGCCGCTAAATTTAGGATTTAGGAGGGCTCTTGTTGGAAATAAATGGGATATGTGGTCTCATTTATGCCACAGATTAATGGAGGTTACGTTGACGGATATCCCAGATTTGTTTAAGTGGAATTTGACCCAAAATGGTAATTTTACTGTAAAATCTATGTATGAGGATTTAATGAATGGACATACTAGATATTTACAGAAGTATCTTTGGAAGTTAAAAATTCCACAGAAAATTAAGATATTTATGTGGTTCCTTCATAAAAAAGTCTTGCTAACAAAAGATAATCTAGCCAAACGGAATTGGAAGGGTAATTCACACTGTTCCTTTTGTGGGAACAATGAGAATATTGATCACCTTTTTATTTCATGCCCCTTTGCAAAACTCGTTTGGCGCGTAGTTTTTTGTACTTATAATATTCCACCTCCTACTAATGTCACAAATATGTTTGGAAATTGGTTGCGCGGGGTGGATAAAAAGACCAAAATATGATTCGTATAGGCGTTTCCGCTATTTGTTGGTCCATATGGAATTGTAGGAATGATATTGTTTTTAACAAGAAAGATAAATTTCATGTTTTACATGTTATTCGTATGGCGGTATATTGGATCCAGTTATGGGCTTTCCTGCTGCCTTCGGATCAGCGGGACCTTATGGTGACTGGATGTACGAGACTCTTGCGGGTGGCACAGGAGTTTTTCTCCCGGCATACGTGGCAGCATATTAGTCGACTTTTGTAGTTTACTTTACTTGTGTCACTGCCGTCTGAGGTGTCTTTTTGAGTCTTTGTGATTTTGGAAGATGTAACTTTTAAGATACGATATACTCTGTAATAATACAGCTGTGTGCATCGCTCGATGCAGAGGCTGGGATTAATAAAATTCCCTTTTCTAAAAAAAAATCAGTAAATGTGGAGAGAAGGAGAAGCTAAAGTAGCTTATGACCTAGTGTGTGACCCACTTTTTTCCAAATAAACAAGAGCTAACCAGCGGTATTACAATCGTGAGTAATGCAATTAGCTTGTAAGCTAGGGATATAATTTACGCATAGGCATCTTCTTCTAAAAGAACTAGCCTGTTTACAACAAAGGTAAGCCAAATTATTTGCTTCCCTAAGCACCAAAACTAATTTAAAGTTATTGACATCTCTGCTAAGCTTGTACAAAACCACCAGTTTTGGGATCCGATGTTGCAGATAACCCAAAATAATAATCCAGGCTCGCTTACCATAGTTCTAAGCGGGCTAGCCACCATCAATACATGACTGTCGTTTGCTTGAGCATCATCTGAGTGTGCTCTCTCTCTCCCCTCTCTCTCATTGACAACTTTTCAAATTCATTCATACATTGATGAGTTTAATAGAATTCTAAGTACCGAGAGGCAAAGTCGAGAGGGGGGGGGGGGGGGGGTGATTCAAGATCGTCGTCTCGGTCCAGTAAGGACACCGAACTAACTGTAGCAAAGGAGCACGTTAGATGGCAGGGAGCTAGCCAATTATAATTAGGATAAGAGAGCTCTAATCGTTTTTTTGAGGATGTGCAAATAATTTCGAAACTGTTGGGTTTCCTCTAGTCAACGCCCTAAAAGTGGTGGTTTTATTTAATTGTCACTCTCCTCTGGGGGCTCCCGCGCGTGGGCGTCGAATCGGCCTCTTGTTAAGTGCTCTACTATGTTCAATATGGCGCAACACACTCGCGCAGAGCGGCCTCTAATCCTCACGGGCTCGCCGTCGGCGAGGCTGGGTGGGGCGTGGGGTGGGGAGGCGGGGATGTATGCGAGTAAGGGGACGGGTGGTATCGCGGAACCGAAGCGATCGGCGGGTGACATGGGTATACATATCGGGTACCCTATCATGAGGGTACCTGGTGCACGTAACGACTAAAGACCCAATATCGAAGAGCCCACTCGAAGCCCAAGACAAGAGGCCCAAGAAGATGGAGTACCCTCCAAGACTAGACATAGGCATAGTCGGTTTAGGCTTTCCTTATGTGTAAACTAGGTCGGTTACAAACTCCCGAGACCCAGCCTATTTAAAGGCTGGGAGGGGTACCGATCTGGGACCAAGCCATACACGAACCACCAAAGCTCTTGCGAGATCATCAACTCGCCGGAGCTCCCCTGTAATCGCATAATCCACAATCAATACCAGACAAGCAGGAAGTAGGGTCTTTACCTCCACCCGAGGGGCCTGAACCTGGGTAAATCTTTGCCTCTGCTTGTCAGCCGACGAAACTACCAGTACTACCACGTTCTCTCCCCATAATCTCAACCCTAGGTCCTTAACCATGGGATTTGATGAGGGTACACCTCGTCAATTGGCGCCGTCTGTGGGAAAGAATAGTGCTGGACTCGCGGTTTCTTCGGTTCCATCGGAAAACGGCGACTCGCCGATCGGATCTACAAACGGCAACTCGCCGGCTGCATCGACAAACCAGAACTCGCCGACCAGGCGGCACACGGCAACTCGCCGGCTCACTCGACAAACGGCAACACGCCAGCTTCACCCGCAAAAAGCACATCGGATCCTCTGATGGATTTCGAGCCACACTCGCCAGGATTCCAGGAGGCCTTCTCCGATCTCGAGTCAGGTTTGGGTTTAACCGTTGGTTCGTTCAATTTTTTCGTCAACAAGCTTGGTGTGCAGGACTTGACGGATCCACGCCAACTCGCGACTTTCGCACCCGAGGCTCCATCGGTTGCGGCTCCTTCGACTGCGGATCTTTCCACTGCGTCCATACCATCGTCGACCCTCCAAGCTTGTTCGTCTGCAACAACCATGTCCACACGAGAGATGCGCGAGCTCATTGAAGAGCTCCAGGGCGAGGAGGCCGAATCAGCATACCGCACAAACGATCCCGAGCTGGATCTCCCACTCGAGGATAGTTTCGACTGCGGGATCTCCCTCAGCGACTTCGACGACCTCGAAACTCATATCGACAACCACGTCGACTCCGAGATCTGCGCCAACAACAACCTCGACTTCGAGACTCATAACAACCTCGCCGACGCCGAGATGGGCATAGGCGACGAAGACGTCGACTGCGAGATCCGTCCAGACGAACCACTCGATGAACATACAGGCTCAGACATGAGCCTCGATGAAGATGTCGAGTCCATGACGGGACTCGAAAGTACATACATATGCCCTCGGGTCATACCCCAACAGGTCTATGTGGCCATCGCCGCAGAAACATCAGAAACTGCGGCCAGCCGCAGGCCTACAGAATTCCCGTGCACAGTCACTATGCCGGACGGAGCCACAACCTCACAATCACTGCTGAGATGGCAGCAAAAGCAGATAAAGTTATCAAGGAGTGCACAATGATGCCAGCAGACGCAACACAAGAAGAGATGTTGACCTTCCAGTACTTCAACTGGCAGGAGTCACTTCGACTGAAGCAGATAAGAGCCACACTCGAAGAACGCAAAAAGCAAGCTAGCTTGTCGAGTGTGCGCAGAAGACAGCTCTCCCTGAGCTCCACCGGGCGAGCAGACACAGGACGCAGATCAAGGTTGTCACACCTCTCGCCAGGCGAGAAGGCGGCACTCACCCGCAACTTAGGCAACTCCTTCATGACATACGACGAGGAAGGACTGCCGGTGCCCAAAACAGCAGCAGGTGCTCTCTACACCGCTGCAGCATACCTGGAGGCAATCAAGCCCCCAGCGGATGACCCCAACGCAAAACTACACCGCCAACAGATCAAATCACTCGCCTTAGCTGCAAAGGCCATACGCCAAGTTCCAAGAACTCCAGGTGGGAGTCGAGACCGTGCCCTAGTCGACGCGCCTCGGGAAGAGCATAATCACAGTGGTCGTCGCCACCACTCGAAGGAAAGAAGCAGCTCGCGAAAGTAGCGACTCATACTCTGATCGAGAGCCTGAGCCACATGGAGCTCTGTGCTTCACTCGACGCGTCCGCGAGACACGGATGCCCAAAGGATTCAAACTCACATCCGAACAGCCCAAGTACACGGGTCGACAGGAACCTTCCGGGTGGCTGGAAGATTACAGGCTGGCAGTCGCGTGCCAGCGGGCACCAACACTACAGCCATGCAGTACATACGACTCATGCTCGAAGGCACAGCTCGCGACTGGCTCAAGGCCCTACCTCCATCAACATACGACTCGTGGGATCACTTCCGCAGGGATTTCGTCAAAAACTTCGAGCCTCTATGTGAGCGCCGAAAACATTCGAGGAGCTGCGGGCCTGCGTTCAGCGTTCAGACGAAACGTTGAGGTCATACATCAGACGATGGACTGAGATACGTAACTCAGTTGGAGTGGTTTCAGAAGATATGGCCATGGATGCTTTCGTCATGGGCCTCGCCAGGCGAGACTTCAAAGAAGCACTTGGCCGCCAAAAGCCAAAATCTGTAGCCCACCTCTTGCAGATCGCGACTGAGTGGGCAGATGGAGAGGATATGGCACGCACCACACGGGTCCTCACCCCGTGACAAACATGAGAATAGCAGTCGAAGCCATAGAGACTCGTACAGAGACGACCGAAGGCGCAAACGTTCAAAACGTCATTACGACGATGACAGACCCGAATTCATGGCGGCTGGGTTCTCCACACCCCGCAATGATCAGGACAGAAGCGACCGACGGTCGAAGATCGGCGAGACAGTCGAGATGATCGGCGAGACAGTCGAGATGATCGTCGAGACAGCCAACGCAGTGATAGCTACAAGAGGAAGGATTGGCGCAAGTCACGGGCACAATCTGAGCGATCATTCGAAGAAAAGATGGACGCTGATTGCAGATTCCACCTGTACAAGGGGGACGATGGAAAACTGCGATCCAACCACTCGATGAGAAACTGCAGGGAGTTCGACCAAATGGCGACTGATTACGTAAATCGCAGAAAGGCAGCAGCCGCACAAGCACCTGCACCCGTGCCTCAGCCAAACAACGTGCCTGTTCTGATGGCACCACCTCCACCACCACAGCCTGCCCCAGGCGGAAATCTCGCGGGTGCCATACAGCCCGTGCCTCGGGTGGACGAACCACAGTACCCTCCGCCCCAAGGGCAGATGTACATGATACAGAAAGGTCGACCTTCCAACAGGGAGCAAAAACTTCGCACTCGAAGTAAACATGGCGGTCATGTCACCTCCTGCGGTAACAGAATACTTGAAGGGAGCCGAAACACAATAAGCTTCAGCAAAGAGGACCACCCTCCATCGGTTGTTCGACCAGGGCACTCTGCTCTGGTACTCGACGCGCAAATTGGAGGCTACGCCATGTCCAAGGTCTTCATGGATGGTGGGAGCGGCATAAACATCATCTTCGCAGATACGCTCCGCAAAATGAACAGGTCAGTCGAAAACCTGCCAAGATCTTCAAATACCTTCCACGGTATCGTTCCAGGGAAAGCAATAAGCCCAGAGGGCACCATACAACTCGACGTAACGTTCGGGGACAAGCACCACTTCAGGACAGAGTCGATTGAGTTCGAAGTGGTCGACTGGAAGTCACAATACCATGCTATACTTGGACGCCCGACGTTCGCTCGATTCATGGCGGTGCCACATTGCATACCTCCAGCTGAAGATGCCTGGACCAAAAGGAGTAATCACAGTCAAGGGGAACTTCCAAAAGTCTGACTCTTGCGACCGAGAATTCAGCAAAATCTCTGAGATGTTTGGCATGGAAGCAACACTCGCTGATCTAGCGGTCTCCAACGATCGAACACTTATGCCAGAGCACAAAAAGGTGGCAGTCGACAGAGCATTCAGTGCCACCAACGACACAAGATCGCATCAGGTGCACCCGACTGACCCGACCAAGACAGTCAATGTCTCGTCGAGTCTGCCTATCGCATAGGAAAGCGCGCTCGTCGAATTCCTCCGTGAGAACTGGGATATATTTGCATGGTGTCCAGCAGACATGCCAGGTATTCCCAGGGAATTCGCCGAGCACTCTCTCCAGCTACTTCCAGGTGCTAAACCAGTCAAACAAACAATGCGCCGCATATCCGGCCCAAAAAGAACTGCAGTCGAAGCCGAAGTCGACAGGCTACTCGCAGCAGGATTCATCAGAGAGATCAAGAAATCACAATGGGTGGCCAACCCCGTACTCGTAGAGAAGAAGCATACAGACATCCTTCGGATGTGTGTAGATTTTACAGCACTCAATAAGTGCTGTCCAAAGGATCACTTTCCACTACCTCGAATCGACCAGATCGTCGACTCCACCGCCGGGTGCGCTCGCTTGTCCTTCCTGGATGCTTACTCGGGTTACCACCAGATAAGGATGAAGGAAGAGGATGAAGAAAACGGCGTTCATAACCCCACTCGGGGTCTACTGCTACACCACAATGCCTTTCGGGCTCAAAACGCAGGCGCAACCTATCAGCGCATGATGCAAGATTGCCTCAAGAAGCAGATTGGGCGAAACGTCCAGGTCTATGTAGATGACATCGTCATCACCACAAGAGAGGAAAACACACTACTCGATGACTTGCGAGAGATTCGCAAACCTCAAACGCTTCCACATCAAGCTCAACCCGAAGAAGTGCACGTTCGGCGTGCCAGCCGGGCAACTCCTCGGGTATCTAGTCTCAGCTCGAGGAATCGAGGCGGACCCGGAGAAAATACAGGCCATCTTGACGATGCAAAGGCCTTCAAAGCTCCATGACGTGCAAAAGTTGGCGGGTAGAGTAGCAGCACTCAGTCGATTCATCAGCAAGCTAGGCGAAAAAGCACTCCCGTTCTATCGACTGATGAAGAAGGCAGATAAGTTCGAGTGGACGCCAGAAGCCGAAGCAGCCTTCACGGACCTCAAGCGAGTCCTCACAAGCCCTCCAATCCTCGTAGCACCAAGGGAACGCGAGCCACTATACCTATATGTCTCTGCAACTAACAGGGTGGTGAGCACTGTTCTGTGGTCGAACGCAGAGAGGAGGGACACCCAAAGCATACAACGTCCAGTCTATTACTTGAGTGAAGTGCTCTCCACATCAAAGCAGCGGTACCCGCACTATCAGAAGCTGGCATACGCCGTGTTCATGTCCTCAAGGAAGCTGACGCATTACTTCTCCGAGCACCCGATCACTGTAATCAGCACCTCAGGGATCGGGGACATCCTCACAAACCCCAACGCAACTGGGCGAGTAGCAAAATGGCTCATCGAGCTAGCACCGAGACATCAAGTATGATTACCCGAAGGCCATCAAAGCACAAGTCTTACCTGACTTCCACACCGAGTGGATTGAAGCTCAGCTGCCAGGAGCGCCAGATGTGTCCAACTCATGGACTATGTACTTTGACGGCTCGAAGAAAAACGAAGGCGCAGGCGCAGGTGTCATCCTCATATCACCAAAAGGCGACAAGCTTCGCTATATCCTACAAATGGGATTCGAGTTCCCATCAATAACGAAGCAGTACGAGGCCCTGATCCATGGCATGAGGATGGCCAAAGCCCTCGGGTGCACTCGACTGATGATCTACGGTGACTCGAATCTTGTGGTACAACAAACAATGAAGGCCTGCGATGCAATCGCAGATAATATGATGCCTACCGTGACCTGTACAACATCATGGAGGGCAGCTTCGAAGGCTGCGAGTTGCGGCACATAGGGCGTGAAGCAATGAAGAAGCAGATAAGTTAGCCAACATTGGCGCGACCAAAGCACCAGTTCCACCTGGTGTCTTCTTCGAGCGCATCGAGCACAGATCCATCAAGAAAAGCGAGCATCTCCTACATCAGCCGCACCAGCCAAGAGCAAAGCACCTAGCACAGAGGACCCGCCAGTCGAGGTACTCCTCATCGAGCCAATTTGGACTCAACCTTTCCTCGCATACATACTCCGCGGCGAAGTACCTGAAGACATAACAGAGTCAAGGCGCGTCACTCGACGATCTAAAGCATACACTGTCATTAACGGTGAACTGTACAAACGCAGCATATCAGGTATGTTCCAACGTTGCATAGCATTTGAAGATGGCCAAGCCATCCTTCGTGAAATTCATGCAGGTACCTGCGGGCATCATGCCAGCAGTCGATCACTCATAGCCAAAGCCTTTCGCGCAGGCTTCTACTGGCCCACAGCATTCAAAGACGCGGAGGACATAGTCAAAAGGTGCATCGGCTGCCAAAAATTCGCCACAAAGCGCACACACCTGCATCGGGGGCTCGATATGGTTGGGCCACTCAAAAAATCCTCCCATGGAGGGCATACTCACCTTCTGGTGGCGGTCGACAAGTTCACCAAGTGGATTCAAGCAGTACCCATCACAAGTTCGACTGCCACTACAGCAGTCAATTTCATAAAATCCATCATATACCGCTTTGGTGTGCCAAATAGCATCATCACTGACAACGGTACAAACTTCACGACTGAGGAATTCAAATCCTTCTGCAAAGAGCAAGATATCACGCTCAATTATGCATCTGTGGCGCCCCGCAGTCAAACGGCCAAGTCGAAAAGGCCAATGGGCTTGTGACAAGTGGAATCAAGAAGCGCCTCCTGGTGCCACTCAAAAGGCCTGCGGGTGCTTGGGTAGAAGAGCTCCCGTCTGTGCTATGGAGCCTACGCACAACACCCAACGCCTCAACACAATTCACTCCATTTTTTATGGTCTACGGCGCAGAGGCAATCTTGCCATCAGATGTAAGGTTCAACGCACCAAGGGTGAAGCATACAATGAAGAAGATGCAGAAGAAGCACTCGAAGATGCGGTCGACTTGCTCGAAGAAGCACGCAACACAGCGTTAGCACGTACAGCTGTCTACCAGCAAGATCTACGCAACTATCACAGCCGTCGACTGCGTACCAGGTCCTTCGAGGTGGGTGACTTGGTACTTCGACTGAAGCAGAAGAAGGTGCATAAACTTGCTTCTCCATGGGAAGGACTCTTCATCATCACCGAGGTCATAGGTGGTGGAGCATACAGACTGAAGCATGCGAAGACCGGCGAACTTCCCACAATCCTTGGAACGTTGCGCAGCTGCGCCGTTTCTATGCTTAGATTGCTCAGTCGCATAATGTAATAGGCACATATGTCGGATGGCTGGAGGTTTCAGACGCGCTCTTTTCCTTACCAGGGTACCTAAGGGGACTGGAAGGTTTTTAATGAGCGGCCTGCAGCCTAATATTCATAAATGGAATATATCAATGAATTCCTCATACTTTTCCAACTTATTACTCGCATAGCTTATCAGCACAAAACTTAGCCTCACCCGTATGCTCGGGGGCTGAGCTGCCTCATAACATAAAAGCGTTCGCTCCTTCAAACATAATAATTCAGCCACACTCGAATACTCGGGGGCTGGACCGTAACACTAAACACAAAGGACAAAGTTGCTCAACCCAATCAATCACTCGGGGGCTGAGCCTGCATGCATAAGTTGAAGCTTCAACTCTCATAAAATTCATAACCTCACTCGATCACTCGGGGGCTATGTAATTCAGGATCTATACAGTTTTTCATAAACTCCACTCGATACACTCGGGGGCTGCTTACATACAAGTGAACAAATATGTACTAAGTGGCAAATTTACACTCGAGGGCTGTTCCCTATACATAAATACCCTAATCTTCTGGTTCATCCTTTGCTGGAAGAACAGGGCCCATAAGTTGCGCTTGATAGCAATCAACCAATGTCCTCGCGTGATCAAATGTTTCGTCAAGGTTCGACTGGGACAAAGAAGATCCAGGCACGGGTTGCATTGGCACCATCCACAAGCTTCTGGGTGATGAAGCCTCGAATGGAACCTGTTGACCGGAAGAGATCGAGCAACGCGTGGATTCCCTGAGGTTGTGGCCCAGTTGGAAAAACCATCTGGTTGATTCGACTGAAGGCCGACCTGCACAATTCAAGAAGCATAGTGCTCCGCCACACCCGATCTTGCAGAGTCGCAAGTATGCGTGCTCGGTGCTTGTCCAATCGAAAGTGCTGGCGGCCAGTCGTGGGTTCGTCAGTTGCCATGTTCAACTGCTCATCCACGCGAGCCTGCTCCGCCTGGAAATCTTGAACAAAACCTGCAACAACACAAGTTGGGTGAACAAAAAAGATAGGCTGTGAACTCATAAGATCAAGGCAGTCATGCTTACACTCGAGCTGTCTGTTCACGATCTCCATCTCGCCAAGCACATACTCCTCCCGTTGGGTGGGTAAAGCAGGCCTTGCCCTCATCCTTTCCAGCTCGCTTCGGGCACTCGCCAGTTCCTGCTCCTGTTTCGCAAGTCGAGCCTTCATATAACGTATTACCGCGGCATCGTTTGACGCCTGAGCTCGAGATCGAGAAGGGGTATGATGCCGCGACGAACTGGATGAAGTGGCGGCTGGTCGTTTCTGTTCCAAGCATCATAAAAGTTTCATGAGAAACTTCACAAAGCTCAGACGAGCAACAACATACAGCTTTACAAACAGAATCATAACGAGGAGCATAAATTCATACAAAGGTAGCAAAAGCACATGCATACTCGCATGGTCATAAGTTTAATTACAAACATCAAAGGCGTGGCTGCCCTACTTCTCAGACATTGACTCTGACCTAGCCCTACTCGCACGAGCGGCGACCTCTTCTGCCCGGCGCTCCATGGTGGTCATAAAAGTTTCAGCCAACTTTGCGGCTGGCTCGTTCAAATGCTTTAGGGACACCAATTTCCCGCCAGGCTTACGAGGGAAAGCAGACAGAGCGGCTTCGAAGTCACCCTCTATCCCATGACCTAAAAGGAGTTTGAGGGTGGTCTCTGAGCCGCGTACCGTCAAAGCGGGCAAAGTTCGTCATAGTCGAAGTTCCCGGGCCCAGGACGTCTGCGAAGCCATCCACAGTCGAAGGAGGTTGGCTGGAGGGGAACACATCCTTGAACACGGCGCCGAGCGTGCTCGTAGATTTGGCGAGTGCGTCCTTGGCTTGGGTAGAGACGACATCCAGGTCGCCGATTGCGCGGTCAAGGGACAAATCGACACTCGGTTGATCTACAGGTGTCGATGCCCCAACAGCTCCTTCAAAAAAGCAGAAGTAACAAAAAATGTTACATATTTCAGTGGCAAAAGAAGTAGGCAAAAAGTGAAAGGCTCGACTCACCGCCTACGTCTCGGGTGAGGCTCGCCAGGCGCTCAGCATAATTCTTCTCGCGCAAAGCGGCGGAGTCCTTGGCATCATCCAAGGCCTTCTTCGACTCCTCGCGCTCCTTGGCGAGTGTCTCTTCTAACTCTTTAACCCGAGATTCAGCGTTTGCCTTGTCACCTGATATAGATGGGCAGATGTCATTCACAATCGACAAGGCAAAGACTTACAGAAACCCAAGATACTTACGGGTGAGCTGCTCCATAACAGCGCGCAGATTATCCCTCTCCTGTTCAACCTGGACAAATGCTTTACCTGATTCCACCAGGTTGAGGTAGAAGGGCTGCACGCACACGAAACCAACATAAGCTATACACAAATAGGTCCAGAAGGAAGACTCGACAAAAAGACACTTACGTGTTCAATCCAAGGCGCGGGCTTGGCAGCAGAAGTTCCAATTTGCGGAGTCGATGTACTCGCAATATTGGCAGCCTCAATGGAAGTGGTCGTGGCTATTGTTTTCACAACCTCAGCCGCAACAGGAGAGGCTTCAGGCTGATCTGGAGTCGAGGCTCTCACGGTTGGAGGAGTTGGAGGTCGCACAGTCTCGGCACTACAAGTGACCGAAAGGCATACAACATAAGCAAAAGTACATAACTCACAAAAATATTATTAAGTGCAAAAAGGAGCAAACCTGTGCTCTTCTTCATCCTCAGTGTCGAGCTCGTCAAAGTTTGGGCCTCCAAAAGGTAGCTGCCCACTCGACTGAGGAGGAGGAGGAGCCGAGCTCAAAGGACTCACGTCCAAGGGAGCAGCTGTGGTCGTAGGAGAGAGCTGAGTTTCCATCATCCCTCACATCCGATTCCCTCGCGGGTGAGCTCGTGGAAGAAGACAAACTTGGGCTGCCCGACGGCGCTTGCGAAGAGGAACCTCGCTAACATCCTCACTCGCGGCAGGCTCCTTGCCTGTGCTTCCTCTACCCCTTCTCTTCAACCTCTTCTGTGGGTGAAGTGGTAGCCGAAGGTAAAGGCGATTCATCCCCTCCTTCGCTTCTACTGTCACCTCTGTTTCATAAGTTGGCCCATCTTCGGGAAGAGGAGGAAGAGTGGAGGTAGTCGAGTGGCCCTGCATACAAGATATAGCAGTCGAAAGTCAAAAAGATGCACAGAAGGATAACAAAAACAGAAGATCATATACTCGAAAGATTCACTAACCTCTGCAAAGGCTTTTCAGCCCCATAAGGATCGACTGGGCAGTCGACGTTGCAGGGCTCGCTCTGTTTGTACTGGTGATGGACCGCACATGTGTCACCAGTTCACTCCTCGACAGCTCCTCCTTGCTCATTCGAGTGGAGTCGAGGGGACCTTCATACTCCCACATTGGGTGGGCACGAGCGCGGAGTGGCCATACCCGCCTCTTCACAAAGGTGGCAATCAGATGCACACCCGTGATGCTGTTCAGGAGCCCTCCAATTGTCTCCAGCATAGGCGCTGCTTCCGCCACTTCTTCAGTCGAAAGCTCATGGTCCAGGCTTTCGTCCTAGCGGCTATACCAGCAGTCGAAAATGCTGGGGCCACATTTTGGTCCACTTGCACATAGAACCACCTCTTCCTCCACCCCTGCGCCGAGTCGACTGGCTTCAGGGCGAAGTACCGGGTGTCGCTGCGCACTTGGATCTGCAGGCCTCCGACTGGTAGGTTCGGCCACCTCGGTTGTTTGGCCGGACCATGAAGATGGACTTCCATAATGCCCAACTCGGAGCAACACCCAAAAAACACTCGCACAGCGTGATGAAACACGCAATGTGCAGAATACCGTTCGGGGTGAGATCATGGATCTGCACCCCGTAGGCAAAAAGCAAACCTCGCACAAAATCATGGAGGGGGAGCGAGAAACCCCTAGGCAAAAACTCCGCGAAACAGACGCGCTCGTTAGCGCGAGGCTCGGGAAGTACCTCCTTGGGCGAAGGTGCGCGGACGAGGAGTTGGTCGGAAGGTGGCAGCAATCCTTCCTCGCGCAGCTTGTCCAGCTGCGCATCCTTCAGGGTGGATTTCATCCAATCCCCATTGGTCTTCTTGAGGTCGACGGCGGCCGCAGATGTGCTAGCCGCAATCTTCTTCCCCTTCTTCGCCGCCGCATCGGGCGCGGCGGCAGCAGTCGAGGCGGAGCGCTTGTTGCCCGCCGCTTTCTTCATCGTCAACGAGCAGGTGGGAGAGCGCGCAAAGCTTTAGCCAGGAGCAATGGAGGCAGAGCGCGAGGAAGATGATGGACAGGGGCGGCGCGCAGAGCAAATGGCAGGTAAAAAACAAATGCCAGCGCCGTTCCCCTATTTACCACGACAAAGCAATCACAGCCATTCAGATCCAAATCGTGCGTTACGCACGCAATCTGACCGTACACGTGGCAAACGCGGAGGGCAACCGTCGCCGGCCACTCCGCCCACTACGCACGTAAAAAGAGGAGCCATCATCACGCTTGCGGAAAAAGTGGGCCCGTATAGTCAAATCAAGTCCAAACGGCACCGTCTTCGGTCAGCTCTGCACAAATGGGCCCACCTACGTGTCACGTCCCATCAATCGCAGCATAACGCACGCCACGCGTGTCAGAAATCGCAGTCGAAATAAACGTCATCCCTGACGTCATTGAAGCATCTGTTCAGAAAATACGTTCGAGTATGCTAACGCATATTGGTCACTCGATTGCCCTGATTAGTTCGGGTGTGACAAAACTTTCTTAAGGCAAAATTGGTCACTCGACCGTTCCTTCGACTAAGTCATATTACTCCCATCGGGAGCATGTTCAAAAAATTCTTCGACTGAAGATGCTTAGGATAATGATTGAGATTATCCTCCATTTACAAGTAATACAGCATAATCTCGGGGGCTACTCCCATCGGGAGCACTGTCGTGCACCCGATAGAATTATGGCACAAATTTCTTCGATTAACATATGCAGAGTTTTTGAGATTATCCTCCATTGCAAACAATAAAGCACAATCTCGGGGGCTACTCCCATCGGGAGCGCTGTCGCGCACCCGATAGCATAACGGCAAATATCAGTCGACAAAGGGCATGACTCGTCCAACAAAGTTCAGAAATCATACTCGAAACATTCCCGAGTTGCGTCAGTCGCAAATACATCGGATGCTGCATGCATAGTGCAAAGGTAAGACCCGCCGAACTTTCGAGCTGGGCTAAGGACCGTTCCAGCAACGTTAATCCTTACACTTTCCGTGTCAGCAGACATGATGAAAAATCCCGACGGACGCGTTGGGTAAAATTCAAAGTTATACTGCAGATCGACTCAGTAAGACCTCAAGCGGCCTAGTCGAATCTGACCAGTTTGTTCCAGATTCGAGTCTGGGGACTCGAGTTTGATTGAAAGCTAGTAAGGTTTTACCCGAATGAGTAGTTAACCAGTCCCGATCCGTCGAGTGTACTGGGCCTGCTAAGCTATTATCCCTTGATCATCATAAAACACAGTCGATGAGATACTCGACATAGCCAAACGTGTGCTATTCATACAGGAATTCCAAATTATATATACAGAATTCAAAGCATATGACGTGCACTTACGAAAGAGTCCATGCCCGATTCTTCGAGTCAGACAAGTACTCGGGGCTACTGACATGGGTATACATATCGGGTACCCTATCATGAGGGTACCTGGTGCACGTAACGACTAAGGCCCAATATCGAAGAGCCACTCGAAGCCCAAGACAAGAGGCCCAAGAAGATGGTGTACCCTCCAAGACTAGACATAGGCATAGTCGGTTTAGGCTTTCCTTATGTGTAAACTAGGTCGGTTACAAACTCCCGAGACCCAGCCTATTTAAAAGCTGGGAGGGGTACCGATCTGGGACCAAGCCATACACGAACCACCAAAGCTCTTGCGAGATCATCAACTCGCCGGAGCTCCCCTGTAATCGCATAATCCACAATCAATACCAGACAAGCAGGAAGTAGGGTCTTTACCTCCACCCGAGGGGCCTGAACCTGGGTAAATCTTTACCTCTGCTTGTCAGCCGACGAAACTACCAGTACTACCACGTTCTCTCCCCATAATCTCAACCCTAGGTTCTTAACCATGGGATTTGATGAGGGTACACCTCGTCAGCGGGGGACGACTCGCGCGCGCTCAGTCCGTTCAGGCCCCCGCGGGTGCTCCATGCATGTTGATCGTGGCGAGGTGTGCTTCCCAGCGGCTCTCAGACGAGCTCCATGTGCGCGCCAGGTGCCGAGCAACTCCCGGACAGAGGAGGAGAAAAGTGGGTTGGTGACACTGATCAATGGGCCCCACTGGCCAGTCTGACTAAAGAGTCCAACCAGTGTCTCTAGCCATTGAATAGAAAAGAGAGGGTCTTTTTGTAAAAATATCACTTTGGAGACCGGTCAACGTAGTGCCATGTAGTGCCATGTCCATCCGACGTACCAGATTCGTCGTTGACCGACGGACGAAAACGGACTGGTCCGCGACGAATCTGGTCCATCGGGATGGACGAAATCGACGGAACATATTTTCCCCTAGCGCCATATGCCCTTGTAAAAAACCGCTTTGCATGTTAGCAAACACGGCGCTATACAGACTCCGATGAGCGTCGATGACACACGCGTATTCATTGACCATAAATCATGTATTCGGAATACTAGACGAAGGTGGATAATGGCCTCAAGTTCAGTGATGTTCGATGAATTTTACTCAAGTTACAACGACAGTAATACTACCGCACAAAAAATAAAATGAAAGGAGTATAAACCACTTGCCGTTTGCCACCGTCACAACTCACAAGCGGTGAGCGGATTCGGCGTGTATTGAAGCGGAAAAGCAAAACACACTAGACGGCCGATATAAGGAGTCAGCGACACCTCCCCACACGACCCTCTCTCTCTCCAGGACGGACGACCACTTCGCCCACACCGGCCGTGCCAGTTCACCCACGAGCGTGGCGTGCGTCGCCTCTCGCGCCGACGACGGCCGCGCGCGCTGCGGTGCCACACGCGAGCAAAACAGAAGCTGCGGCGAAGTACTCTCCCACATTAGCTACACGCATTGAGTCGCGCGGCTCCCGGCGAAACGCCACTCCGCGGGGTGGTCTCCGCCGCTGCCGCCTGCGGCCGCGCGAGAACTGGTGAGCACCGATTCTCTCCTCCATTCGACCGCCGTGCTCGCCCGAGCCTGGAACCTTGCTCCACGAGGCCTCCGCCGGATCTCCGAGGGGATTCGTGAACCTCGTGGCTCTTGATTTGAACAGCCTTGTGCGCTGGATTCGATTTTATATTAGTTAATTCCTCGCTCTGGATCATTGGATTCTCGGAGTTGGTTCTGCTTGGGGAATTCCATCGCTCGGTTTTGCGGCGGCCATCTCTGATTGACGAGAGCCGCATTGATTCGTTTTCTCGCGATTGGTTCTCCCGACGAGTTGAGCACTTGGGGCGTAGATTCGCGGTGGTAGCCTGTGATCCGCATTCGTGAGTCCCCGTTTGCTGGCTGGTGAATTCTTGCTTGCATCTTCCCCGTTCACATTTCGCTGTGATACGAGCATGTTGGTTGCGGACTTGAATGTTTGGAATTCCGGAGCGGTTGTTTCGTTGTTTGGTTTGGTTGGTGATCATTTACCACCTGCATTTATGGAGGAATATTGTCCAGAGAACTATAGCACCATTTTCTTCATTTAAGATGTTCTTTTCTATGTCAATGATTGGTAAACTGACCATCTGTAGCAATTACCGGAAGCCCTGCGCCTGCCTAGCTAGCTGTTGTTTGTGATGATTGGGAATTTTGGGCAATTGCTATGATTTTCCGATTACTGTCTGTTGGGATCTCGTTTTCTATGCCGTTCCATGAATTGACTTTACTTTGTTATATGGAGATATTTTCTACCGTGGTTCCTAGTAACACGAAGAAGCAATTTTGATTTGGATACGCGTAAATCTGCTGAATGGGTTTATCCTTTATGGACTTGTTTAATCTTGGATCTCCAAAGTGGATTCATGGCCTTAAACTCTCAATCATGGACTTCTTGGTCAACTACATAAGATTGTAACATCGATATATTTAAAAAATACCATCAGTAGTGTCCTTTGGTAGCCTTATTTTGACATCACATCCTAGAGTTCAAGGTACTCAGGGTTAAATCATATGGATATGAGAGTGGTGAAGTGGTTCTTCACTAGTTCATCTCTTAGGATTAGATAGCAAGTCTTGGATGTGTGTTCTTATTCTTTGTATTGCTAACCAGATCAGCACCCAATTGGTGTAGCATTTACTTCAGACCTGTTTCTTTAATTTCTTTATAGTTGAATCATGTTGCCCCAGTTTTCAGTTTTCAGTTTTCACTCTTAATTGGAGATGCTTTTCTAGCAAAAGTGGCTATGTAACCATTTGTACTTATTATTTCTCCAGGTATCGGATTAATAAATTAGAGGTATTCTGAAATGGGTGCCAAAGAGAACGGGGAAGTGAGAGATGGTAAGAGAGTTGGATCATATTATGAGCCAGCCAGAGCTTCTGTTTCATCACAAGGTGATGGTAACGAAGATAGTAGAGTGAAGAGAGTTTCAGTGGGTCCAAAGAAGCTCTTGAGAAAAGATACCAAAGAAAATAGCCCCCGTATGGCCAAAAGCAGCACCAGTCGTCCAGTTCAAAACAAGCTGCAACAGAAAGCATCAAACAACACTCAGTTTAGATCTCCGAAACCAAGGAATACACCTAATACTGCTAAGACGCTTGATGTTAAAAGACCAGATACCGTAAAAATCCCTTCTCGTCCTCCATCAGAACTGTCTGAGGAAACAGATGATATAGTTAGCGAGGCTGGAACCACTGATGATAGATGCAACGAAGAGGCCAAAGAGATTGATGTGTTAGATGAAGCTCCACACTGCGATCAGAGTACTGGTACTGATGATGAAATTGCTGATATTGAAGAGAAGATAGTTGATGATGAAAAAACAGTTCTACATCAAAGGAATGAGGAACTACAGTCAAAACTTGAGAAGTTGGAGCAGGAACTTCGTGAAGTTGCTGCACTCGAAGTTTCTTTGTACTCTGTATTGCCTGAGCATGGAAGTTCGGCACATAAGTTGCATACCCCAGCTCGGCGTCTTTCTAGGCTTTACATTCAAGCATCCAAGGTTTGGTCCCCAGATAAGAGAGCTTCAGTAGCAAAAAACACTGTTTCTGGTCTTGTTTTTGTTGCGAAGTCATGTAGTAATGATGCTTCAAGGTAAGATATGGATAATACTATACTTGATGTTAGTTTTCACTTGAGCACATGAGATCTGGCATCAGAATAAAAAATTCGGTTAACAATCCACACTTGATGCAGGTTGACATTCTGGCTGTCCAATACAGTTGTCCTCAGGGAGATAATTTCAAAATCTCTTGGCATCTCACACCAATTGACTCCAACCATGACGACTAACAGCGTAAATGGTGGTGCACAGTGGTTTGATGGGAAATCCACACCTATGCTATGGAAAAACAACTCAAATGGGAAGCAAACCAAACATTCTGTAATACAGATGCCTGATGATTGGCAGGAAACAAGTACACTTTTGGCTGCATTAGAGAGGATTGAATCTTGGATATTTTCTCGGATTGTCGAGACAGTTTGGTGGCAGGTAATATTTTGTTCAGATCATATGATCTTGTCGACACTTAACTGAGAGCATCCTTTTCTCCATACTGGGCTTGCAGTCCTAGCCCAGTGCTTAAAAAACAAGTACTCTGCACTGAATCTCTTGCAGCGCTACTGTTCTCCAAATATGTCTCGTTTCTCCACATTGTGCATTTACTAAAGAATGTTTCTTTCCAGGCATTAACTCCTCACATGCAAACCCCAGCAGGAGGTTCATCAACCGCAAAGGCTGGGAAAGTGCTAGGCCCTTCTTTGGGTGATCAGGAGCAAGGCACCTTTTCTGTTAACTTGTGGAAGGCTGCATTGCACGATGCATTCAACAGAATATGCCCCCTTCGTGCTGGTGGGCATGAGTGTGGCTGTTTGCCAGTATTGGCAAAACTGGTATTCATCGAAACCCTTAGTTTCAACTTTCAAAAGAATAGACATCTTTCGTTATTGCTAATATATTTTTGTATTTGACGTGTTCTCATCAGGTGATGGAGCAATGTGTAGCCCGTTTAGATGTTGCAATGTTCAATGCCATCCTTCGTGAATCAGCTAGTGAGATGCCAACTGATCCTATATCTGACCCAATCGTTGACCCAAAAGTGCTGCCAATTCCAGCTGGTGAGCTAAGCTTTGGTTCAGGCGCGCAGCTGAAAAACTCTGTATGTACCTAATTCACATTTCATGTTTCAAGTACATTCTCAAATAATGTTTGCAAACATTTTTTTGTTAAGTTTTTTGTTAGGATGATTATTGTGTAGGAGAATAAATTATTGTGCACTAGCTATATTATGAGTGCGTTACAGAGATGTTTTTGCACCTCAGACAATCAATTTATATGAAATAAATGCCTATGCAGATCGGAAATTGGTCGAGATGGTTGACAGATAACTTGGGCATTGACGCTGATGACTGTGAGAACGAGGGTCTTGACACAGAATTTGGTAGCAATGAAGGAAGAGGTGCAGCTGACGCGAAATCATTTCAACTCCTTAATGAACTGAGTGATCTCCTGATGCTCCCGAAGGACATGCTTCTTGAAAAGTCTATCAGGAAAGAGGTCAGTGTTCACGCATGGCCCCTGAAAAATAATTGTATTGTTTCTAGTTGGGTTGAGCTGTGGTTAAGCTTTTGATCTCTCTATCAGATCTGCCCTTCGGTCGGCCTTCCATTAGTGACAAGAATCTTGTGCAATTTCACCCCCGACGAGTTCTGCCCCGATGCTGTTCCTAGCGTAGTCTTAGAGGAGCTGAATTCTGAGGTACTGGTTCAGTGTCGTGAAAATGTTCTAGGATTATTATATCTTGTGCTAAAAATATCGAGCACTCTGTGCTTCAGACATCAGAGTGGTTAACACTAGACTTGATATTATGATGCAGAGCTTGCTGGAGCGTAGTACTGGCAAAGACGTGATCAGCGCGTTCCCGTGCATAGCTGCTGCTATTGCATACCGGGCCCCTTCCCAACTGGATGTAGAAGAGAAAGTGTCGGTGATCGGAGGCAGCGCAAAGCTAGACAGGAAAGCTTCGATGGTGCAGAGGAGAGGGTACACCAGCGACGATGATCTGGATGACCTGGACTCCCCCCTCGCATCCCTGGTCGACAAGAGCGCTCCACCTTCGCCGTCTAACGGTGTCGCACATTTCAGTGCTCAGCGAGAAGCTTCTATGGAGAACGCGAGGTACAACCTCCTGAGAGAGGTGTGGTCAGAAGAGCGACAGTAATTCGGCGAACCTGTAAAGTCTGAAAACATCTCTCTTCTATAGCTTGCATAAAAAGGGTTGGGGAACCAACCCTAGTGAGGTGAAAACCCGGAAACAAGCTGCTTTGCAGCCCTTATATGATATATCCTGTACATCTCTATATATGCTGTTTTTTTTTTGTAGTATAGGAGGACATAAATGAACTAGTCCTGTGATGCCCCCTTGGTGCTAGTCTACGGTGTTTTGGCTGATGCATTATTTTGTCAGCACTTGTATACTGTTTATTCCTACCGACGAATCTGATGACCCACTTGGGCATTTTCTTGTGAGCTGTTTCCACTAGTCTAAACATATCAATGGATGCGATGCCGATGCGACGGACCAGCGAGCACCAGTCGCCGTCACCGGACGATTCGGACGGCCGCCGACGATGGGGACTCGCCACCCGCAGATGCAGCTTAAATTGCACCATATCTCGCAACTGTATATGCGAATGCAGGAATAGTTTCACTGCCTGTGGTGCGACTGCATCCTGATGAGAGGCTGTATTTGGTGCCATGGCTGTTAGGGGTGGGCATAAAAACCGAACACCGAAAACCGAAACCGAAAAGACCGAGACCAAAACCGAAATGACCGAGACCGAAAAAACCGTTAGAAATTTGGGTAGCAAATTAGAAAAGACCGAAATTAGATCAGAAATTCGGGTATCACTTATAGATAACCCGAATAAACCGAAAGACCGATTTTATTTTATTTTGAGTGAATTACGTACGGAAGCAGCCGAATTTGTGTGTCAGCTCAGCTTATGTGTACATCTAGTCTATATGCCCAACTACTAAACCAACCATACCATCTAGTTTCTAGGCTCAACAACTGGGTATCTCAGCCCAGCGTACTGTAGAATCTCCCGTGCATGAGAGACCAGTCGATCGCTTCCCACTTTCCCAGTCCTGGGCGCCGATTCCCCTTCTCGCGTCCTATATTTTGGTCTATTTGGTCATGACCGAAGACCGAACCGAATAGACCGAAGACCGAAGAACAGAAAACCGAAAAGACCGAATTTATTACGGGTATCATTTCTGGATGACCGAAATTGTTAAAGACCGGAAAGACCAAACCGAACTAACCGAAAAGACCGAACGCCCACCCCTAATGGCTGTGCAGTGCAGTTACCTTGTCGACTTCTGCTGCTTTCACTGTCTATGGTGCGACTGCAACCTGACGTGAGGTGAGAGTATTTGGCACGAGTGTAGTGCAAGTGTGCAACCTGCTGGGTCTGTTCGTTTATCAGACCTAAAATCGCCGCGTCAGGGTTCCACTCAGCCGACGATCTAGCGAGAACAAAATAGCACTGGCAGCGGTAGGTATCATGCTCGACCCATTTCAGAATATCGGCTCCGCACCCTATTCTCTTAAGAGCATAGAGGATGTATTTAAAGCAAGCTAAAAAATACTCGAAATAGCGGAGGCCTCCTCCAGATGTTATACACCCTATAGTGTGCTATATTCGAAATAGCGTTCTGAAAAAACAACAGATATAGCCAAAAAATAAAGATTTATATAAGAATAAAGGATTTAGTCTAAAAATGGCAAAACAATATATTCATAACCATATATAAAATAGTTATCCAACTGTTTACAAGCCTACCACCAACATCCTAAGGGGCAACAACATAGTATAAATTACTCCTCCGTATCAAAATATAAGACGTTTGTGCATGTTTGGGCCCAAATGCACCTATACATACCGAGGGAGTATGTATTTAGAAAATTAACATTAGTGATGTCAATTTTTGATTCAGAAGTTGAAGCGACAAAATTGTAGTTTATCACCACTAGAAACAGGCAGCAACTTTTTCTTCTTATAAGGTGAAAAATTCCGTGGCGAAAAAAATAGCGTGCTATAACGCTATGACGTTTTAGCGCGATATAGCGTGCTATTACACTAATAGCACCATAGCGAGCAAAACTAGTAAAATTTAGCGTGCACTTTCTGAATATGGTATAACGCGCTATTACTTTTCCCATGATTTAAAGAGGTTGAAAGTACTAGCGTAGAGAGTAGAAAAGCAGCTGGATGTAAATTGTACTCCATTTGGGATTTTCCTAACGACACATTTACAGCGCAATCAAGTACCAGCGAAACTCAATCCGAGTGATTTGAAAATGGTTTGAGACATCGAACTAAATTGAAAGAACACCAATCGAATAAAGGCATCAATCCGTGTGATTTGAAAATGGTTGAGACATCGAACTAAATGGAAAGAACACCAATAGAACAAATCCCTATCTAGTACCTTGTGCCAAGATAGGTGCCTATCATTTTGTAATCCAAGCATGTTTCTAGCTGCCCGCAGATGTCATCCTGACTACGGCATGAACCACATCTGAAAGACACAAATGAGGCACACGCTCAACAGCTCACCATTGCCAAAAATGAACACAACATGATCGGCAAACCAATCCTCAAACTTCAGATTAACGGAAATTGATAATTTGCAATGTTCCATACTCCAAAACTTTTGCAGGATACAAAACGGATGTTGTTGCGATGCAAAATAACTCATTCTAACGATGTCGGCAAAGAGAGAGTTCAATCGGTTTCATCGACGACCTTGGTTCCCAGCCCCTTCAAACCCTCAGCAGGCACCTCGGCAACAGTGACAAGAGAGTAGAGCTCCTCCTTGGCGTCCTCCTCGTCGTTCCTCTTGCGGGCAATCCTCACACGAACCTCCTGGGCACGCTTCTGATCCCGCTGCTCCAGATGTGCTTGTTGAGCTTCACGTCGATCCTGACGTCTGAGGTGCCCATAGCCTTCTGCGCAAACTTCCTGAGCTCTTTGATGGCATTGGGTGCCTTCTTCTTGAATGTACTGTTAAACATTCGAGAATACTTAAGCATATCTATAACTACAGCAAAGGATGGTAATTAATAAGAACATGCTGTATTAGTGTCTTGTACATGTAAGTGAACAGTTATGAGAACATGCACCATGTTATGCTGGGGAAGAACAGGAGGCTGAACTACATAATGTTACTTTTATCTCATACAGATAGATAATTTTAAGGGAAATCCCTACCGATTGGAAGGAATTGAAGTTGAAATTTCTCATCTACTCGAAGGGATTGAATCGGATCAAAGTGTATCAAAAGAGGAAAGTCAGGGCAGGCAGAGACAATGCCTAGTACATTTGGATCAGAAACTAATTTCCCGACCTAGCCTTAATTTAAGGTTTATCACAAACTTAACTACTGAGAACTGAACTTAAGCGTCACACGCCAATGTTCCAAACCATTTCACACACTGTCAGAAATGTTTACCTAATGAGCAAGTGTCGAGCTTATGGGGTAGGGCAGGGCAAAAGGCCCTTTCCCTAGTTGTGAGCATTGCTAAATGTCGGAAAGCTATCAAGTGATGGCAATTGGATCACAACTAACTGCAATACTAATTCCAAATGTAATGTGAAGGTACAGCCTCTAGTAGTACATAAGATCTAAGCTCATGTCTCAACGAGAAGAGAAAGCAATACCTAATTCAGTTTGAAATGGAGTATGATGGTACATCCCTGCTATAATCTATCAGCTCAAGTCTAAACTAGATCAGGGAAGCATCACAATGGACAGCCTCAGCAGCACGGAATTGTTCAATCATCCATGCAAAATAACATGTGCGAGACCAACAACCACGATCTATCACCGTAAATAGATATACTACCGACGGTCATCGCATGAATACAGCAGAACGGCGTGCGTGATCAATCGCGTCGGATCTTGCAGCGGGAACAGAACGCGTAGCAGTGAACAGTGGTAAAAGTCAGGGAGGGGAGGGGCGAGAGGTAGCATACCAGCCATGGAGGCGCTTGTGGAGGTTGACGGTGTACTCCCTGGTGACCACCTCCTCCTTCCTCGGCGCTCCGCCCTTCTTGTCCGCCATACCTCTCCTCCTGCTCTGCTGCTGCTTCTTCCCTCCGAGACGAGATTGCTTCGGTTCCGGCGGCGCGAGAGGAAAACCCTACAAGCGACGGGGGATCGGCTTTATATGCTGGTGTTCGGAAGATCACACGTGCCGCTCATGAGTTGGGCCGAAATTTTGGCCATGGACCTGCAAGGTTTACCGGCCGCTCAGAAGGATGCATTTTATGATGGGCCTCAATTCTTGCGGAAAGCTAACGCCGATGCTCTCTCTCAAAAACAAAAAAAAGCTAACGCCGATGCTAGATGGAAAAAGTCACACATTGGACACATTTCACCCTGAATTTTAAAACCAGATGATTTCAATCACACCCTAAGGTGGTTTTGCACACTTCGGGCTGTTTTGTGCGATGACGTGGCGATGGCATGGCGATGACGTGGCGTTGACTGTCAGTTGAAGAGATAACAGCGCATGTGGGCCCTACCTGCCATTTTCTCTGCTCTGGTGCAGCGGCGCACTCTGGCCAGCTCCTGTCGGCCCGCTGCCGGACTCCGCCGATTCCCCTTCCCTTTCCCGATCAGTTGTCGCTGACCCTGATTGACCTGGTGGCAGAAAAGAAAAGGGATGGTCCCGGAGAGCGAGTTGCCGCTAAGGTCGAGCGTCTGCAGGAACGCGCACCCGCCCGAGCGCCGACGGCCGGCACCGGCGAATCATGAGTTACAGATGCTGATCAATTAGAATTCGTGCAACCTCTCGATCGAGTCCCGGTTGCCGCTTGAATTCATTGTGTAACCTGTTCCTGTTGTGAGTCTGCAAGTTACAGATACACTGAAGAAAACGCCCTGATTTTTCTTTCGTGCAGGTCGCAGCGCCCGGCGACTCCATCGCCGACGCCGAAGGTCCCTGCTCACGGAGATGGAGCACGTCCTCGGCGAGCTGGGAGGCGCCCGCGGTTTCAGCCCGCGCCTCCTCACCCCTCGTCAAGATCGCTGACGCCGAGCTCAATGCTGCCCCCATCCGCATGCGCCGCACGGACCTCTGGAGGAAGGTACGTGTCGGGATCCTCGCCGCGACGGTCTTCTCCGTGGCCGCAATCGTTGCGCTCGCAGTCGCTCTCTTCGGCGCCCGCCGCGGGAACGGCCATTACCACCACGTGCTGCCCCCCACTTGATAGGTTCGTGCAGAGGCGCCTGAGATCGAACCGGCCGGTGGAGTTTCTTTGCTTTGCTTCTTAGTACGGTAGCTTATAACCATTGTTGCTCTTGTAGTTACATCGTGATTTCAACGATCTCTCATGCATAGATAAACCGATTCGCGTGATTACCAGAGCGAGCAGCAGGAGGAGGAGGACGAGAGTGAGAGCATGCAGTAGGATGGGATTCATCTCGCCAGCCGCGGCAGGGGTGGGGAGACTGAGGGCCGAGCAGCGTCGTCCCGGTGTTGGCCGATTTACCGTCCGTCAGCAGATCCGGCGTGGATGCGATCTCACGGGCGTGGAGGTGCTCGTCGGCGGCGACGGATGCGGCGGGCGGCGCTGGCGACGGTTTGCTCCGCCGGCGGGCCAACGGTGCGAGTATGAGAGACGCAAGAGGACGGGTGGGGTCCACCAGCTAGTAACGTTTGGCGCGCCCCGTCACCGCCATGTCAGCAAACAGTTGGAATAGCAAAACCGTCTTATTTTGTCCAAAACCGGCCAAATTCAACCAAAACCACTAGCAGGGTGTGATTTGTCCGGTATTGTACATTTGAGGGTTGAAATCATCCGGTTTTGAAGTTCAGGGTGAAATGTGTCCCATATGTGACATTTCAGGCTGGATTCTATACTTTTTGCATGCTGGATTGCGACGGGCTCGTAACTGGGCCGGTGATCTTGATACAGGCCGCGGATATCGTGTACTACGTTCAGTCACTGGGACTCACTACCAGGCCTAAACTCACTCTGTAGTCCGAAACAAAAGAAAAAGAAGTCAGAAGCCAAAAGATCCTTAAAAAAAAGCCAAACGATATGCTACTAGATTCAATGTACGTAGAGCTAGTTGATGTACGTTACCATCCGAGTTCGACGTGCATCACGATGGTATATATGCATTCGTGGTGCATGCGGAAAAGAAGGCTCGCGTCGTGATCTCTCATTCCAAACTGCGTGGCATAAATTTGAACCAAAGATGGTGCCAAAAGATACCAAGTTGATAACAAAATAAAGAGGCGACGATTGATGAATGTTCAATGCATGTGGAAGGCTTCTTAGTACACTGAAACGTGTGCCTTTAATTTCGATGCTACTTTCTGAACGATCACCCGGAATTGCAAGAACTTAAAGCAACCGCAGCCGGTTGGATATGGTTTCTTTGACCTCGATCGATCCTGTTGAGCTTAGCAACACATGGCCTGCTGTGCGGTGCCACAAACAATGCATGCTCTACTTATTACACCTGGGGCCATCCTTGTTAGTACTCCCTCCGTTCCAAATTAATTGACTTCCATTTGTCCACATGTGGATGTATCTATACGTGTAACATGTCTAGATATATCCATGTGTAGATAAATGGAAGTCAATTAATTTGGAACGGAGGGAGTATAGGTTTAGCCAAATGCCACTAGCCCATAATTTGCGTTCAACTCGAGCCCACATGTTCCCTTGTATCTGAACAGTCTCCATGGAATTGCTGATGTATAGAATTGATTAAGCAACTGATGATATCAAAACGATTAGGACAATTCGGAGCCCACCCACGAAACTTTGTTCAATTTAAACATACACCGGCCACACTCGTACGTAGCACTAGCTTTGAGCAGACACAACGATATGCGTGTAATGGTTTGCCATGCATGTTAGCAAGTGCAAGATCACGTAGGGATGAAAGGTGAACAGATACAGAATTAATTAATCAGTGGGCGTTGAGCGTTACCCGTTCGGATAAGGTTACTTTTGAGAGCGGCGGAAAGGCGACCGCGTCTCCGGAGTTCCTCCACCGACGGATTTGCTCTCCCCTCTGCCTCCGGCCGCCGTTTCGGCGCCGTGAGGTGGGGGGGAGCCTCTGCTTCGTCGGGTGAGTAGTTAGGTCCTAGTTTAGCTAGGTGTGTGTACCCTCTGGTGCTGCTGATGGCGGTGGCGGCGGCGCCGTGTGGGGTTTCGTCCTCCCCCTCTCCCCGTTCCAGCGTCTTCGCCGGAGAGGTCGTGGAGTTTCTGCTCCGGGCGCGGCTTCCTTTCCGAGTTCCTCTGGCCGGCCGTGGAGGCGAGGAGAGGTGCGGATGGTGGCTGCTGTTCCGTTTTGCTTGCAGGTGGTTCCGGTGGTTGCCTTCGAGCTGTTTCTGGCTGGCCATGGTGGCGTGCAGAGCAGCGCTTGGAGGTTGTGTGCTGTTCGCGTTGGCGGACCTGGCCGGAGTGGCGTCGGCTGGATGAAAGGTGGTGCTGGAGAGCTTGTGCTGGGGCTGAGTGCGTTCATCGAGTCCAAGGATCGTCGCGTGCGGCGGACGGGTCTTGCAGCCATCTACAACGTGGGGGCAGCGCTCTCTCTCCGGCGGGTCGAGGTACGGCGGCGCCGCCGCTGGCTAGGCTCTTGGGAGAAGATCGATGGATCCGATTGTAATTCGTCCTGGAAGCTTGGGGGGCTTTGTGCAATTTCAGGGTCTTGCTGTATTTACTTTTCTTTGTTGGACCTGCTTGTAATTGTGCTGAGTTTCCTAATATATGGGTCGGATCCTCCTCAAAAAAAAAAAAAAAGAATTAATTAATCGTGGATCCATGAGCGGCGCCAGCTAACTGTTCGACGATCGATCAAGCAAACTGCCAATCCAAACCTCCCTTAACCTCTCATTTGTGTCTTACGAACTGATTAAGAGGTGGGAAGGAATCAGTTCAATCATATTGCTGTTCACCCGTGCACAGCTTGAAATGGATTCGAATGTCTACAACTGAAATTCGCATGACGTGCGTGCGTTGAATTGAAAACTCCGTAAACCGTGATAGAGCATCGGTGCATCAATCACATGGGCTTCAACAGCTAACAGCTCGGAACAGCACGATCGATTCGAATCAACCAGCCGTACGTCCAAACCGGATCAAGGTACCTGCCACCGGCTTAATTTAAACAGTTTCTTGTGGAGTTTATGTTTAGAACACATAAACAGTTGGTTGGATTGGTCACATTTGCAATTCAATCAGTGATCCATTACTTACCAATAGTAGTTACTCCCTCCGTTCACTAATGTAAAGTATTGGATCTACCATTTTAATTTTGACTATTTTTTTTTCAAGGATAAGCAACCATAGTTGTTGTCTTCTCATTAAGATTTTGAAAAAAAGGGTTATATAAGAAGTTTACAGCCGGCTTTGCCGTCCACCCACACACACACACACAACTTAGTGACTACTCATCCCTCTGTTCTACTTTTTTACTAGCTGCTTCCCACATTTCTAATTCTTCCATAGTAGCTTTCACCACATCCGTCAGTGTCTTGCATATTCCTTCGAAAACTCGTGCATTCCGCTCCGGCCACAGCTTGCGCATACCAGCGATGATGCGCGCAGCCAATGCTTTCTTCTTCTTTCGTGTTCTTTGGTTCAGGATTTGTCCCCACTATTACCTGACCGAGGTGTGATCTGAAGGTATGTACTACTCACTCCGTCCAAAAATAAGTGTCTCAAATTTGGCAAAAAGTGAATGTATCTATACATGAACATGTCTAGATACATTCACTTTTTGCCAAACTTGAGACACTTAGTTTTAGACGGAGAGAGTAGAAAATAAGTTCAGACACATTTGAATCATGGAAAAACTAAAATGTCTTTTATTAGTGAACGGAGACAGTACTACAAAGCATGATGCGAGCAGTTGAGTTTGCATCAGAATCCCTTCGTGAATTCATCATCGCGCAACATTTTATCGATCTGTAATAAAGTACACAAGAAATTGACGCCAGCGTGCACCTCTCAAAATTGTTTGCACATCTCCACTAACCATACACCAAATTTACACCATCGTCCCTGTACAGGCACCCCGTTTCCCGTTTCCTCATTGCGAAACAACAATCTACTGAGGAGCAAAACGCTAAAACGTTACGACCAGCCCGTTCGCGTTCGGCCACGTAACGTAAGCTATACAAGTCAGAACTCCGACGAGAAGTCCGACGATGACGTGTCCGACCCCGGTGGCGGTGGCAGGTGGAGCTTCTTGAAGTAATCCCTCACGTCGAACCCCTCCCCGGCAGCTGCCGCGTCGTCCTCCGCCGGTGGCGGGATGTAGGGCGGCCGGGACACCTCCGCGAGCATGTCCCACACCATCCCGGCGAAGAACGGGTGTGCCCGGATCTCGTCGGCGCCGCCGGCGTAACCAAGCCGCCTCGCGGGGTCCCTCTCCAGCAGCCGCGAGATGAGGTCGGTGAGCTCCGGCATCCGCCGTTGGGTGTCCCCCCGGGAAGTCGAGCTCCCTGTGCAGCACGTTCCGGAACGTCTCCTTGCGGTTCCTGCCCTTGAACGGCGTGCGGCCGAACGCCATCTCGTAGACGAGCACCCCGACAGCCCACCAGTCGACGTCGAACCCGTGGCCGTCGCCCCTCACCACCTCCGGCGCCACGTACTCCTCCGTTCCGACGAACGAGTACGACCTGCCCCACGCCGCGCCGGAGGAGGCGGCGAGCTTCCGGCTCACGGGGGTCACGCGCGCCGACTTGGTCTTCTTGGCCAGCTCGAGGGCAGCGCCGTTGCTTCGCATCAGGAACCGGACCAGGTTCTGGAACTGCTGCTTCGGCGTCACGGCCACCGAGGACACGGCAGGCTCGCGCTTGGCCCGGCGGAAGACCGGCGGCTGCTGCTGCGGGGGCGACGTGGAGGATGCCGCGGGGAGGAGGCGGGAGAGGTCGAAGTCGGTGAGGGTGACGTGGCCGTCGGCGCGGAGGAGCACGTTCTCGGGCTTGAGGTCGCGGTAGACGACGCCGGAGGCGTGGAGGTCCGCGAGCGCGGAGATGGTCTCGGCGATGTAGAAGCGGATGGCGGCGGGGGAGAATACACGGTCGGGGAGGGAGTAGCGGAGCTCGTTGAGGTCGCCGCCGGGGCAGTAGGGGACAGCCCAGGCGAGGAGGTCGGGCGTCTCGGCGGTGCCGAGGAGGGACGGGAGGTGCGGGTGCGCGAGGCGGGAGAGGAGGGTCACCTCCCAGCGCGCGCGGCGGTCGGCGTCGGGCTTGGACGCCCCGGTGGAGCGCTTGTCGAAGACCTTGAGGGCGTAGCTGCCGCCGCAGCCGGGACGCGCCGGATCGGACGCGACGAGGAAGACGGTGCCCATGGCGCCTCGGCCGAGGACGCGCAGAGCGCGCGCACGGTCGAGGTCGACCTCCATGGGCGTTGCCGGCAAGGGCGGGGGCACGCGCGCTCGCGTTTGTACGTCGGAAGTTTGGGCTCGCCTAAGAATAGAGAGCGCGCGGGGGAATGGGTGAGAGAGGCGAGGAGGGTTTGGAGGCGAAATATAAGAGGAGCTAGCAGCGTAGCGGAGGAGGGGAAAAGGTCACACTGCCCTGCTTAAATCGGCGCTATCTTCATTTTTGTTGTTGAAGGTTTTAGGCCTCTTTAGATTGTACGGAGTACTACGGGAAAAAAGTTAAAACACGCTAATTTTTGTAAGAGATATTTTTGGATGGTGAACAGAAACCAAACACGAAAATTTTGCATAAATGATGAGAGAGAGAGAGAGTTTGTGTAAGTGCTTTGGACTTTCAAACGAAAATAAAATCAGAACTAACCTCATGTTAAAATTTCTATAAGATAGAGGGCATAGAAACGGATTCATTAGGAATTTGATGGCTTCAATCCTATGATCCAAAAAGATTCAATAAGAAAAATTTCTATGTTTTGCAAAACCTTAAAAAATATATACAAAATTCCTTAAATCCTAAGAGAACATTAATTGTAGGGTCTGGCCTCTAGAAAGTCGAGTGATTTTTCAAAACCTGCATGTCGATTGAAATTCAAAAACAATCAATTTTGAAATTCTAGAATAGGGGTGGGCGTTCGGTCTTTTCGGTTAGTTCGGTTCGGTCTTTCCGGTCTTTAGCAATTTCGGTCATCCAGAAATGATACCCGTAATAAATTCGGTCTTTTCGGTTTTCTGTTCTTCGGTTTTCGGTCTATTCGGTCCGGTCTTCGGTCATGACCAAATAGACCAAAATATAGGGCGCAAGAAGTGGAATCAGCGCCCGGGACTGGGAAAGTGAGAAGCGATCGACTAGTCTCTCGCGCACGGGAGAATTTACAGTACGCTGGGCTGGGATACTCAGTTGTTGAGCCTAGAGACTAGATGGTATACTTGGTTTAGTAGTTGGTCTATAGACTAGATGTACACATAAGCTGGGCTGGCACACAAATCCGGCTGCTTCCGTACGTAATTCACTCAAAATAAAATAAAATCGGTCTTTCGGTCTATTCGGGTTATTTATAAGTGATGACCGAATTTCTGATCTAATTTCGGTCTTTTCTAATTTGCTACCCAAACTTTTAACGGTTTTTTCGGTCTCGGTCATTTCGGTTTCGGTCTCGGTCTTTTTGGTTTCGGTTTTCGGTCTTCGGTTTTTATGCCCACCCCTATTCTAGAATAAATGAGTACAATTGCAAACTATCGAAAGGTAGTTGCACATTTTGTAAACTGCAAATGCACAAAAAATAAATAAAAATGATGTTTATAGTCTACTAATTTACAAAATAAAATAAAATATACAAGTAAAAAAATTCAGAAAATAGAGTTATAAACTTATAAACGTACAATTGGTTGCAATCAATGTGCGATTTTTCAAATAAATATAATTGTGCGATTGAAGAGAAAACTATCACAAAATTTAACTTGTTTCCCACCAAAACAGATTATTGGGTCCAGAACAAAAACGAAATGACAAGGATACACTAAATCTTACTTTTTTGCTTGTTTAGGCTGAAATTTTCTTGTAGATCCCCTTTAGCACTACATTATAAGCCTTGCATATGCAAGCTTTTTCCACGATAAAAGCGCTTTATTAAACCCCTAAGTTAGCATCATGCTGATATAATTTATAGCAGTTTACACCCAGCCTCTGCACACAAACACACAAAAATATCAAATAAAAATTGAGTAATACAAGTGTGTGGAAAACGCGTACAAACGCCTAAAGCAACGGAGGGCTGATTCACTCTGTTGTCGTGCATGTTGGATGAAAATTACCCCATGTCCCAACCGTGTACATACCTCTGTAAACAACTCTTTATTCTCCATATACTGAAGAGAAAAACACAAACGGAGCAAATGGGTATAGCGGTAAATGAACTCCAAAGTGTTAGAGTTCTTACCATTAAAAATTATATAATTTCAACATAGCCAAAATGACCAATAACGACAAATGCTCCCATCCTAATAAGAATTCTACACTTGTGATCTATTCCACGCAACTAGTTGCAAAGTTGATGTGATGGACTACATTTTCAACGAGATGCATGATGCTATTGCCAATTTTATGTCACCACCCTATGCTCCATATGTGAGGTTGCTAATCAAGAAGAAGTTTCATGATGAAGATCTTGAGGGTGATTGTACGGACATCATGCAGCCATTTGTTTGAGGAAGAAGAAGACCCCGTAAGTGTATGCCTCTTAAGTGGATGTTGAAATGAGGGAGCAAGGCTCTAGGAGGGGAGTCCCGTGATGATACCCCTCACGGTCAAGGACCCGCAGTGGTGGTGATGAGCTCTCATGGGCAAGGAAGGAGAACTTATCTTTGAAGGCATCCATCCAAAAGATACTTTGCATGAATGTGGAGATCCGCATGGAGAACTATGAAAGCTACAAAGGAGGAAGTTGATCCTCTCAAACCAAAAGAAGATCATGCATGCTATGAACATACCGGTTGATAGTGATACTTCTATCTCCACCGTGCCTTATGAAGATTGGAACACCACAATAGTTGCTTGGGATTATGAGGTCGCCTCCAAGGGCAAGGAAGTGTTTGATTAAGATGGCTCCACAAGAGACACCAAGTTGGATGATTGCTTTCTTTTCCCTTTTTAGGGTCTTGATGCCAAAGGGGAGTAGGATTTCTATTAGGTTGTCACCGGGATTTTCATGGGCCGGGCACCTACTAGGACACTCGTTTTACCAAAGGTCCAATACTGCTCATGGGATTCTAAAGGTGGATGACGGAATTGACTCTAACTCTTACCAGAACTGCTGGATTTGACCATGGTTCAACGATATGGACTCATGGGTATTGAGAGTAGGCCTAGGAAGGTTCTAGAGGTCCCGAAAGCCCTTGGATCAAATGGACATTGATCGGAGGTCCAAAAACATTGCCTTAGTCTATATAATGAGAGAAAATACTAACTTTGAAAATACTAACTTTTGTGGAGGCCAACCATTCACAAAAAATTGCCTCGCCCTGGGCAGCCGGAGAGAGGGGGAGAGTATCCTCCATACCAACACCATCTTCAAGGAAGAAATGGGGGAGGTACTACTGCCCTAGGGCCATCGCTGTTGTGGCCGAGGTATGGGTCGCACGCGTCGCCCCCGCCTTCTCCATCTCCCCCAGACAACATGGCTCCATCTCAATACCTCTCTCCTCCTCATGATGATGATATGCGAGTAGTCCTCTCTCGGGCCTGATGGTATGTGCTGATAGTTGTGTGTTCTATCTCTCTCTATCATGATTATGTAAGTTATCGATTTTTGTTATTATCATGAGCTTTGTTAATGGAGTTGAATTATGTGATGTATCCCCCTCTATTCTCTATGTATTGGATCTTGCTCCTTATATGATATTTCTATATGTTGGATTGAATATATAGGGAATCAATGAAATTATTTGATGTGTCTAATATAATTTTTGGAGGCTCATAATGACACTAGGGACTCTACGGATATATATTAGAATGGCAATAATCATGGGGTGTTCGTTTAGTATGATTATTTGGGCCGTCTCAGCTAACATAGGGAATGTCCTATATATTATAAAGTAAAACTTAAAAGTGTGCTTATCTATTCCTACGCATATCTCATCCTACTTTGATCCGATAAAACAAGGAGAATTTTGGAGTAATCTTTACCATGCACTTTTTTAGGCAATATCATGTGTTTAACTATGTTAGTGATGTTGAGAATTTGCACTAGTGAAAGTATGAACACTAGCCCTCCGCAAGCATCCAATTTTTTTTAAATAATACACGAAAATTATTAAATTGTGGAAATAATACGCAGTTTTTATTTTTTTCAGAAATATTCCTCAGTCGGTCCGTCGAAGCCGACAGAGCCCAGTCGGTCGCGACGAAGACGACAGGGCATACTCGGTGTCGACGAAGCCGACAGGGCCCAGTCGTCCACGTGGAGACCGATTAGTGGATCGACCACGTCGCCACCGACGCTGTCGTCCTTGGCTGGCCAGTCGTGCTCGCCGACGCCGACTGGCGGGCCCAGTCGGTCGCGCCGAAGCCGACAAGGCCCTGGACGGCATCAGGCACGGGCGCCCCTTCTCTTCTCTCTTCTCTTTCCTTCTTTCTTCTTCCTTCCCCTGCGTGTTCTTCCTTTCCTCTCTCCACTCCTCACACGAACTGAATTAAACCAGTGATTTAGACCAACAATCTTCACGTTTGCCACCATTAATCGGTGCTAGAAGATAGAGGGAGGCTAGGGAAATTCCGATCTCCTGATGGGATAGCTCGTGGTGGTGGTGGTGATGGTTGGCGGGTGGTGGTGGTGGTGCTGGAGGGCTGCGTGGTGGTCGTGCTGGAGGGCTGCATTGTGGTGGTGCTGCTCGTGTTGGTGCGCCGTTGATTCGAGACTGCCGGACGCCGTCGCCTCTCACGCTTCTAGGGTATGATTCGATTTATCAAAATTGTAGTGCTATATTTGTTACATGTATGAACATGTGTTGTTATAAAACAGATTGTGACGGTAGTCAATATTGTAGCTATATTTGTAGGTTCATTCGAATAAATGTAGCTATATATTGGTTGTGGCGGTAGTAAATAATGTAGGTATCTATGTAGTTTAATTAAATATGTGTAGTATTAATTTTAAAAAACATGGTGTAGGTAGATATATATTTGAAGTCGCTTCTGAGGTATATATAGTGTAGGTAGCTATATATAGTTGGTGCTGTTATATGCGGAATAATATTAACGATGGTCAATATTTATTTATGTCAGCGGAGATGTCTGATTTAGTGAAGATCCGATTTTTCTATGGTCCTGGTAGAGTCCAAATGTGTGATACGGGAGCTGATCTGAGTGAGTTTGATTCTATAGATGTCGACATGCCAGCTCCTGAAACATGGTCTCTAAGTCAGGTTAAAGATTGGTTGACTGAAAGTTTAGGGTTTGATAGTCGGACACAGACCGTCAGTGTTCATGCTTGGTGGAGCCATTCAAGGACAAATATTTACTTCATTTTGAGACCACTAGAGTGTGATTCTGATTGGGTGCGATGGTTAAAAGGCTGCGCAAAAAGGAATTGCTTTCCTTGTGCCCTAGTTCTTCCCGCCTTGAACGAGGTCAGTGCCCCTGAGTACGAGTTTAGTGCCCATGAAGGTGAGGGTGCTTATGAGCCTGGCCAGGGAAGTGAAGAGATGAACATATCTTTGTCAAATTATGGGTCTGATTTTGGTGGTGGTGGTAACGAGTCGGGGCAGAGCAGTCAAGTACAAGGAGGGGACACTGACAGTGGGGAGGCGGATGGCGACGAGGTAGGCGGGCACATGCAGAACGAGATGGAAGATGAAGATGCAGATGGCTACAGTGCTGAAGGCGATGATTCCGATGAGTCAGACGGGGAAGAGAACGCAGATGAGGTACCTAATCCTGCAGCATGGAATCAGGACCACTCTTCGGCGATGACCGTAAACGATGGTCATGATTCGGCATGGCAATATCATGAGAACAACATTGCGAAGGGTGCTTTGTATACTGACAAGCAAGCTTTGAGGGATGCAGTCGTTAAATGGGCATTGTCCACCCACAGGGTTATGAAAACTACCGTGTCAAGTCAAAAATATTTGACAATGGAATGCGAGACAATAACTTGTCCCGGCAGGGTGCATGGACATCTCCCAAAGAATGGCTATAGTTGGAGGATAAGTGACTTCGTACCTCACTCCTGTCGAATTGAAAATATCCCTGCAGAGCACCGTAATCTTTCTTCCACGCTTATAGCTCGGTTGCTGTACAGGAGATAGTGTCCTGCGCAGCGATGGAAGTGAGTGCCCTCCAGACAAAAGTGGCTGTCACATTTAAGTACGAAATATCATATGGCAAGGCTTGGAGGGCTAAGCATACGGCGCTTGAGAACAGATTTGGTTCATATTTGGACGCATATGACTCTGTTATCCGGCTGCTGCATACTCTGCAGTACCGGAATCCAGGCACCTATGTAGATATCCAAGATTTGTTCAGGCCAGAGTTCCCAACTGTGAGGGTGCTGCATCGAGTGTTTTTCTCATTCGCGTATGCATCGAGGCTTTCAGACATTGCCGTCCGGTGATATGTGTAGATGGCACCTTTCTCACAGGCAAGTATAGGGGACAGATCCTGACTGCAATTGGTCAAGACGGTAACAATATGGTTGTGCCCCTCGCATTTGCTTTTGTGGAGAGCGAGAACATTGACAGTTGGACTTGGTTCTTCAGGCAACTGAAAATAGCAGTTGTGAAGGATAAGCCGAACGTGTGCATCCTTCATGACAGGCATGCAGGTATACTCAACGCGATAAAGACACTCACCAATCCTGTGCCTGAGGAACAGACTCCATGGCAGGACATGCAGAGCCGTTGGTGCATGCGCCATCTAGGTGCCAACTTCTACTCGCAGTTTAGAAATAAGGACCTGATGAACCTATTCAAGAAACTCTGCAAGCAGAACCAAGAATGGAAGTACACGAAGATACGTGAAAGACTTGATTTGTGCACGCAGAGACATGTTCGGGACAGGAAGAGGGCACGAGCAGCAGCTGTTCTTGCACATGCAGAAGCTGTTGCTGCACAGCTAGCTACCGGACCACCTGCCGAGGAGGACGAGCCTGTTGGTCTTTGCGACCTACCCGGATTTGACCCGCCTGGAACTAGGAGAAGAGGTGGGAGGACAATTAAAACTTTTCAGCAGTGGATAGAGCATGAACCTTTGGAGAGGTGGTCTTTGTTGCACGACACACATGGAGCAAGATACGGTGTCATGACAACGAACCTGGCTGAAACATACAACTTTGTCCTCAGAGGAAACCGTGCGTTGCCACTAACAGCCATCGTGGAGGGTATTTTCTATGGCACATTGAAATATTTCAGAGAAGACGTGAAAGAGCTGAGAAGCATATGATGGACAACCCGACCTCGCCTTATTGTGAGAAGGTTACGAAGTACATGAATGAGAAGCTGGCAAAATGTTGCTCCCACAGTGTAACTGCCGTTGGGAATCAAGAAAGGAGATTTGAGGTCCGGTTAGCCCACAACAAGTTCGGATGTGCAAACGAGGTGAGGACGCATGAGGTGAAGATTGGTAATGAGGTTTGGCCAACTTGCGAGTGCACCTGCAACAAACCAAAATTGCTTCACCTTCCTTGCTCCCATGTCCTCGCTGCCTGCAGGCAGTTACGGTTGAACGCAATCTCCTTCGTGTCTCCATATTATATGAAAGAGGCAGTTATCAATACTTGGACAGGTGAGATGATGGGATTTCGATCAATGGGTAACTTCAACACTGTAACCCCTGGTGAGAGGGTGTACATTCCAGCTCCTGAGCTATTGCGTGATGGGGTAGGCAGACGGCAGTGTCGTCGCATCAGGAATGATATGGATGAATCTGAAGCCGGAGGCCCCACAATTCAATGCCTTCACTGCAACAGATTTGGCCATAGGGAGGCTGATTGTCCCACTTATCCTGGAGAGAGACCTCCCGTGCGTGCGCGGGGTAACGGGCGTGGGCGAGGACGAAGAGCGAGAGGAAGAAACTAGGTGGCACTATGTTTACATATGTATTACGTATGGAACTATGTTTGAATTTGTATTATGTCAGGCACTATGTTTAAATTTGTAATAAGTGTGGCACTATGTTTACATCTGTATTAAGTATGGAACTATGTTTGAATTTGTATTATGTCTGGCACTATGTTTAAATTTGTAATAAGTGTGGAACTATGTTTAAATTTGTATTAAGTATGGAACTATGTTTACGTTTGTATGTATGCAACTAAATTCTAATAACTGCAGTGATGGAGGGAATGTGGTTGCTTGATGCTGCAATTGATAGTGGGCACCGTGCGAAGGTATTAGAGGGGGATCCAAAGAAACTGAAGCCCCTAATCACTCGCACGCCGAAGGAAAACTGGAGGATTCACGAATCGTGGGTACAGAGGTATTGGTTGTATTTATTTTACAGACGCATGTTTCGTATGTATATTATTCTGCTAAACTAGATTGTTATGTTCTTTTGGATACGCAGGTTGAAATGGGCCGGGCTCTTACCTTTCGCGCGTCTAGTAGAGGCCACTGATACCTCTTCGCGTATGACGATCGACGGATCGTTACTGAGCTGCTTGGTGGACCGATGGAGGCCGGAGACCCACACGTTCCACTTTCGCTGGGGAGAGATGGCTCCTACTCTACAGGATGTCTCATTCTTGCTAGGTTTACCTTTGGCGGGTGAGGCTGTTGGACCTTTGGAGGCACCGGAAAATTGGAAGCTTGATTTGAGAGACCGCTTTGAGGGTATTTTCACGGTGCTCCCACTTTACAGGCGGATTCTCACGGTCCCAAGCTTGATTGGTTGCTTGCCTTTCAGGTTATATTTCTCATTTCCTCATTTATAGTTCACGTGTCTCATAATCTGTTATTTCCTCATTTTTTTGATACTAATTATATTTTTACCATGAATATAGGTCAACAAGTTTCCAGAGTACCCAGATGAGTTGGTACAGATACAACTCGATCGCAGCTTGGAGGCATACGTTATGTGGCTTCTTGGTAAGGTGATGTTCACCGAGAACCATGTCGACACTATTAGCGCGCGCTACCTCCCTTTCGCACGGGAGATCGCTGATGCTACTCAGCCGGCGCACATCAGACAGAGGAGTTGGGGTTCCGCTGTCTTAGCGGCTACATACCGAGCTATGTGCAACGCTTGCATGCTGCATACAGCTAAGTCAGCCATTCTCGGATGCCCTCTTTTTCTGCAGCTCTGGTCGTGGGAGAGGTTCTCTATTGGACGGCCAGCCATATCGGATGCCTCTTTCCCAGTGACTGAGATCGTTGACGCTGACAACATCGACAAGCCTACTTTTGCGACCGTCTATACACGCTACAAGGTACGTATCTTGTTATAATTTTGTGATTACATCCCGTGAACTGTGTATGGAACTAACTTTTGTTGTACACAGAGACGACATCATCTGAGCAGACGAAGCATTGCTATTATCCTTTTAACGAGCAATTTGATGTGTACACTTCGGTGATCTGGGAGCCGTACACGGACGACGTCATTCACCGAAGATACCCCGGAGGTATTTCTGATCTCTGCACACGTGACCAAGCATATTGGATGACACAATCGAAGATCATCTTCGATGTCTTCGTGGAGGAGATGTCTCAACAGAGGGTTATGAGGCAATTTGGTCTTCGACAGTTGGTACATCCTCCGCCAATAGAGCATCCCCTCCCAGATATGCACCACAGGTATGTCTAAAGTTGTTATTTTCCCTAATTTGTTCATACTAAATCAATTTGTACTGATAAAACACTCACCCAAATTGAAGGACCACAAGGAAGGGGAATACTTGGAGCGCGGAGACGTGGCTGCGGAGGCTACAACCGTACGTTACAGACTGGGACACTGCGACGACACGGCTCTGGGTCGAGACTCTCGGGTTTGATATCAGTCTATACAATGCCTACTTGCAGAGGTACATGTCCGGAACACGGCTACATATTGTTCGCCACTCTCACCCGGAGGTTATACCTGCCCCTACTACGTGGGATACATACCCGATCTATGATACGTCTGGGTCCAGACAGTACGCGGTAATATTTTAATTCCATTCAATAATTCATCTAACTTTTGGTACCACGTGTCTCATACTTTGTATTTCTATTGACAGACTAATTTGACACACGAGCTTCAGGATGATGTCGCTGAGTATGGACGTTCTCTTTCCACTGGCCCTCTTTTGGTACCACGGGAGGAGCCGATATCCTGGCTGAAAGGTTCGAGGGGAAGCTACGGGACATCTACGCGACACTCACGTGCACCCGCACAGAGGACGTTGTTCGCCACCCGGTGGCACAACGACCCCCGCACCCCCCGACACGACGCCAGCAGCAGCAGAGATGCATCAGGAGCACGAGGAGGAGCAGCATCGCCGACATGAGCAGCGGCAGCAGCAGCAGATGCATCAGGAGCACGAGGAGGAGCAGCATCGCCGACATGAGCAGCGGCAGCAGCAGCAGATGCATCAGGAGCACGAGGAGGAGCAGCAGCACGTGGAGCAGCCGCATCGCCGACATGAGCCGCGTCCACGTATAGTACCTCAGCCGAGGCCACCTCCTCCTGACCAGGCAGGAGGTTCGGCGTGGCAGGGATCCACTTCCAGTTACGGGTATCGGCCACAGTCTCCTCCTCAGTACCGAGGTCCCGCCCCGGAATTCCCGGATTATGGTACGTATATTGTTTTCATATTTCAATTCGGACTGCGTATTACTTATGTACTAATGATTCCATCTGTAGGACACTATGGCTATTACACGGCTACGTCCGGACACCAGGGGTCAGGATCTGGATCAGGGTGGGGGAGTGAGCACGAGGCTCGGCTACACGCGGGGGAGGAAATGTCCAGCTGGTTGAGCATTTTCGACACGCCAATTTACCCCACGCAGCAGACACATGGTCCCATTCAGCAGACTCCTCCACCATACCCCACACAGGATACACAGGATGACGTGGACATGACAGTGCCTCGTCAAATCCGGCCACCTCACAGGCTCAACTGGACGACGCCCGTCCAGCCCCCTCCTCGTCAGGCTCGGCCACGTAGGGGTCAGTGATATCTTCGGGACATATTCGTACTTAGGTGTATGAGACATATCCGTATTTCTATGTATGAGACATATTATTATCTACGCACGAGACATATTATTATTATCTATGTATGAGACATATTTATGTTCGTATGTACGACACATATTATTATCTATGTACGAGACATATTATTATCTATGTACGAAACATTCCACATTGCATAAATTAATTTAACATACAGCACTACACGTCCACGTTACAACTTCACTAGTTCTAAACACTGCATAGAACAACTACTGGTACAAATATTACATGCAACTCAACGATAACTAATTCGAATCAACGACTTCACTTCCCTCTGCCACGTGCTCGTGTTGGAGGCATGAAGTCGTCATCACTATTTTCATCGACGACAGCCTTGGATGCACCAACACTCTTCAACTTACGTCTAGAGTTGGCTCGTTTAGGAGGCATGAAATCATCATCACTATCATCTTGAACGGCTTTCTTGGATGATCCACCACTCTTCGCCTTTGATATAGCCCTCTTCACTGTTTCAGCGTGAAGGAGATTTCCAGGCCCATCACGACATGCGCCAAAAAGCATTTCCATCCAACCAAAATGAGGGATCTCTTTGTTCAGAAACTGTCCATCGGCAGGCCAGTGCTGGACATTCACAAAATCAGGGGAAAAAAGTTAGTACGATAACACTAGATTCTAACATAATATAAATTCGGTACTCAGTTACCTTCACGTGAAATGCATAGGCCTCCGGCGAAAAATGGATTATCTTTGACTTAGGTGTCATAGGCATGTCCCTAAGCCCCGCCTCAATAGCTTTTAGCTCATTAATTCTCTGCCACTTCCACCGCCACCCATCAATTTCATCTGAAATTTCTTCAGGGGTCATCTGGATTTTGTTTTTTTGGCTATAATTTCTCCCAGCTCACGAATGTTGCCCCACTCACTAACTAGCTCCCTATAACAGCTCTTGGGCCTACCCTCCCTAATACTACCTTCAGTCCATATTGCGGCGTGATACAAAACACACCACGACCTATGCTCCGAACTAGGACCCGAACTACCAGACATCGTTCCTATCCGACTGAGGAAATAACCACGCACCACACCCCTCCTCCATCACAAAATCTAATGGGGTATATATATAGGCTCACCCGGGAGAAGAAGAGCGGGAGAAAAAAGGCGGGAGAAAAAAGGCGGGAGGAAAATGGCGGGAACAAAATGGCACGAGAACTATGGCGGGAGAAATATGGCGGGAGAAGAAGGGCGGGAAAAAAAGCCGGGACAACAGGGCCGCGAAACAAATTTGGACAGGGCTAAGCATGCAGTAATCGGCTTTAACAGAACCGATTAGTCCCTGTCGTCCTCGACGAAGCCGACTACGTGCATGCACCCAGGGACGACAGGCCTGTCGGCTTCGTCGACACCGATTGGCCCCTGTCGTCTTCGTCGCGACCGACTGGGCCCTGTCGGCTTCGACGGGACCGACTGAGGAATATTTCTGAAAAAAATAAAAACTGCGTATTATTTCCACAATTTAATAATTTTCGTGTATTATTTAAAAAAATGCCTGTTTTTATTCATGTTTGCTACTTTCTACCTTGCTATATTTATTTATTCACATTCCAAAACCTAATTTTACCATCCATATTACACATATCATAATCTCTTCACTAAAATAGTAAACATATACAATTGATAACCCTATTAGGTGTGTTGGGGATGCTAGAAACTCTATGTATCTTGATTGCAGAGTTGTTTGAGAGGGATTACTTTCAACCTACATCTCCCACAAACTGATAAAGTTTAGGTCGTCCACTTGAGGAAAAATTGTCGTCCTACAATCTTCTGTAGTTGGAAGCCCAACAAAGTCTAAAAGTATAAGAAGTGCGTTGTAGATATCAGCCGCTTTGAAGCTCGATCTTGGTGTTGCGAAGCTTCGTGGTGGGATTGGGAGTCTCAAATTGAGTTGTTGAGTTTGCCCCCAACAGTGTGTGTATAGGTTTGGTGCCCGCCTTCAAGTGCCCGCTAAGTGGATTGAGTTTCTTCCTTTGTGGGAGAGGTCATGGATAATAGGGCGAGCCTTTGTGGCACCACACCCCTCTAACAAAGACATATTTCCTTTGGGAAGGAATTTCGGTAATTAAGTTATCGTGTCCACCATTGCGGTTAACTCTACTCGTTTACTTACTTGTTCATTTCGTTCTTGTGGTAACTTGTTGTTCTTAGATCTTTTCACATAGTTTGTTCACCTAGCTACACATTTAGTGAAACTTGTGATTGCATTGTATCCCTTAATTTGCAAAGAAAGAAAAAAATATTATTCGCCTATTCACCCCCACCCTCTATTCGACCGTACGGACCCTTTACATGCGATTCGGGCATCTTTCCCTTGCGCTATCTTGGGCTGCCGATGTCCATTCATTGCCTCTGGAGGGTCAATTTCTAGTTTTTGGTGGATAAAATGGCCGCCAAGGTGTCGATTCACACGGCAAGCACCCCATTATGGATGGCCGTTGCGCTTGGATTAAGTTTGTCTTCACCTCTCAGGAGATCAATCATCTTACGCCAATTGTTGTACCGCCTCCAACGCTCAAATTTGTTGCGAAGCTTCAGCGTCCTTTCCTCTGGGCGGGCTCGTCATCGATCCCTGGAGGCCAATGCAAAGTCAATTGGGAGTCTATCTTCTAGCCTAAGGAGCATGGAGGCCTAGTAATTCTCAACCTTGATATCTTTGTTGTGCTCTTCGTCTTAGATGGCCGTTCTAAGAGTAGACTTTGTCAGAAAAGCTTTGGGTGGGAATGGGGAACCCATGCATGAAGGAAAACATGAATCTTTTCTATGCAACCCCACATCACTATTGGCAATGGTTCCACGCTAGATTTTTTTGCATGCTCCATGGCTTCAGGGTTTAAACCCATTGACATCGCTCCCAACATCTTCATTATGTGTACAAGGAAAAATTGGAGTGTCGCTGACGCTCCATAGAAAAACTCTTTGGTGTACCATCATGATCTCCCGGAAGGGCTAGCCGTCCATTCTTTGGAGCAATGCATGGATCTTTGGGAAAAATCTTTAGAACGTCACCTTATCTTCGAATCAGCTAGATAATATCACTTGCCGTTTTGGCCCATATAGATCCTACTGTGCTAAATCTGCATACATGTTGTAGTTCACCTCATCTACCATCATGAAGATGTGGAACGCTTCAGCGCCTCCCATATATAGGCTTTCGCTTGGCTAGTGACTCTGAATAGTGTATGGACTGGTAATTGCCTTCAGCGATGGGGTTGGCAAGCTGGGGTTTGTCCCCTTTGTAGACAATCGCATGAATCGATGGTCCATCTTTTATTCATGTGTCAATACTCTTCTCGTATTTGGAACGATATAACTTTTTGGCTTGGCACCTAGCGGGTCTTGCTGACCAGTTGGGAGGGCATGGTGAATGGCAAAGATTGTTGGTCGTTGTTGTTGGCCTCAACCATTGCGTCCCTCGTAAGGCAATAACTTCCATCTCTCTCTCTCTCTCTCTCTCTCTCTCTCTCTCTCATGTAGGATTTGAAACGAGTAATTCTAGGGTTTTTGGGTATATATTTTCCACGTCCCATCGACAATGGACATTAAGGAGGAGGCGAGGACTTGGGTCTTCGCTGGTGCTTAATGTTTGGTGAATTTTATTCTGGAAGAGTAATTGTCATGTGGTTGTTTTTAGCTTTTGCTTCCGCATAGCGCATCTCGGCGCTATCGGTGGGGGTTGGCTTCAGCCATGTAAAACTTTTCATTTTCTGCTCTTATATTAATCAGTGAAAAAGGCAAGTGTTTTGCCTCGTTTATTTATTTTTTTAGAAAATAGTTACATGCATGTTGATGGTCAAAATATTTCAAATTGAAAATACAGACAGAGTGCAATAACAAAGCTCATGAGATAATGGCATAAATGTTCCCAACAATCGTACCCCACACATGATTAAACCAGAGTAGTTCCCTTGCACGAATGCGACACTCATGTACACAAACCGTACGTAGCCAGCAACAATGTTGTGTTTTGGCGTGACTCGTAAAAGAAATTCGACAGGCAGCCCTCGTCTGCGCTAGCTGATGATTTAAATAGAGCAGCAGACACCGTTGCCGATCCACTAATCCTGCAAGTTGGATGATGATCGATGTAAACAATTCCTGTTCGTTCTTTTATTTGTGTTGCACTGTCGCTTGATTGATTATGCAGCAAAGGGAGTGGGCGTGGAGCTCAAGGAGGGAAAGCCGGGGTTTCCACGTGTGGCTGAGGGAATCGAATAAATCCACTGAAGAAGAACTCATCAGTCATATGGCGCAATGGATCGGAAGTCCGCAGTTCGTAGTACTGCGTCTGCTTTGAAAGATCTAAGGGGATTCAGCTCTGAACCATATTTCATTGATCATCAGGCTCAATCTCAAACCTGGTATAACAATGCACGAGAAGTGACAGTGAAAACAATCGAGCTTGTCTCCATCGATCTTAACGCTATAAAATCGCGTATGTTCAGGTCAAGGAGTTGCTCAGGTTAGTCACTGTCTCACTGATGGGATAATAAGTTACACGAAGTGCGATTATTCTACTATACGTATTACTGAGCTATACATGGCGTTAATCTTCAGCGAAACATACGTGGTTTTTGTTCCGTCTTCGATTGTCTTCTTGCTTAGCCGCTGGAGCCTGGATTCTAAGGTCCAAACAGGTGTAGAGACCGTGACTAGCAGGAGCATCGCTTCGTGTCATTAGCGATAATTCCAAACGATTTCTTTTCTCCCGTGGCTTTATCTGGCACCAAACTAATATTACGGTTCTTCATCGTGACATACGGCTGCATATATAACTGTTCGAGATGTTTTGTTCGAACAATCTTACAGTTAATTTGACTTTAGTACGAACTGGAAAGAAGAAACTAGAAGACAAGCCAGCAGATGGTATCAATATATTAGGCCTTTTAGATGCTCGCTTGTCTCACAGTGCCGAAACTTTTTTTACACAATGCAGAACTTAAACAACACCCTGAAATACCAACCCTGTCTCAAATCAAACTAAGCTACTGCAGCTTCCAGGAAAGAACGCATGTACATAACTGAATCGAATAATACAAGTTCACTAGTATTGTAACCATCACCTCTGATAGATCACCAGTGCATGCTCTCCATTGTTTAAGCTCAAGCATGCATGTAAGCATGGCCTGCTTCACTGGTCCTGCTGTCCTTTTCATTTTCTGCTGCCGCTTGATCCTCCCGGGTGAGCCGCATGTGATGAGAATCATAGCTGGGGGTGGAGCTGGAATTATTCTATGCTGACACCTAATCACAGTTTACAAGTAGTAGATAAGTAGGGCTTGTATTGTATTACCAGTTGTGCAATTTTAGTTGCTGTACATGTCTGCTGCTAGCATCCCTGCTTTTAGTGTGGTTGTAAAGTTGCCACAGCTGAGATTTTATGGTCCGGATTCGGAGGCGTTCTAGTGTGGCAGCGGGCGTCGGCGGGTTCGACTCGGGCTGGATCTGGTGCGTGGGCTGTACTTGGTCTGGATGGTGCTACACCAGGCGAAGGGCTTATCTCTGGCTGGTGACGGGTCCTACGACCACAATGTTTGTTGGGCGCTATTTTCTTTTTGAAGGCGGCGTCAAGGAAGCGCACCTTCGTCCACCCGAAACAGTTCTAGGGGAACGCTAGATCTGTGTGATCAGAAGATGGCGGCAGTATCGTCATCTCTCTCATTGGCCCATCTTTTTTAAGTTGTGCATCGGTCAGAGAAACCAGTGAATGACAGCGCTATTTGGTGCTAGGATTTGCGCGACAATGGCGGCAGGGATTTCTTCAAGATGTGTGTTTGTGTGACGTATTTATTGTGAGTTGGGTCGGCTGTGTGTCATGTTTTATAACGGCCTGTGTGAACATTTGTATAACAGTTTACTATTATTTCGGTCAATGGGATGGGGGTAAAACCTTTTTCCTTTTTATCAAAAAAAAAACAAGAGCAACATGAACAAACATCCTCACTTCCACCACAGCTAAACACTTGACATTTGTGGACCCTGAACACGATCAATCATGGCACCTATGGATATCACCATTTGTGTGTAGAGTTGCCGACTCTTTATCCCGAAAACTGAGTAGAGTTCTTGAAACATTTTTTGTGATGAATTGAACTTTTAATAGAAGATACATGCATGTGTTAAGGTAATTTATGTAGGCCCGCCTGTTGTACGGTGCAAGTTAATGTACCGACCTGAATTCAGTAGCCTTGTCCTCCGTAGAGGAGTATTTATTAAAGTTGTATGATTTGATTTTCTTTTTCCTGAAAAGGAGGGCAGGCCTGTACACGGCCAAAGTATGATTTTGATGGAAGTCACCAAAATTTCTTAGCCTTTGGTGAATAGAAAAACAAAGAGCTAGTATGTAACCCTACATATGGAAATATGTAAGCTGACAAGACAAGAAACTCATGAAAATAAGTCATGAGACTGATCATCTCAGCCAACTCTTAATTCGCGCAACCACCATCACTACGGGAAAACCACAAGACGCCGACGGCCAAATTATACGCCGACGGCCAAATGTCGGGGCCGTCGGTGTATAAGGCGAGCTAGGGAAGCCGCGAACGCGGCCGTCGGCGTAGCCCGGCATACGCCGACGGCAACCGTCGGCGTCTACTTTGATACGCCGACGGCGGCCGTCGGCGTCTACTTTTTTCTATTTTCCATTTAATATGAAATAATTCATATCTTTAAATTCGTAAATCGAAATTTAACAAATTAAATGTCTAAATCGATTAGAAAAAATGAGAGGAATCCAAATATGAAATCCATAAAATCTTTTTCACCATGCACATGACATTTTGTAAAATATGTTTGGTACTTTCCTAATTAAAAAGTCATTTTTGACACTTAAAAAATGGAAAATGATATTTACGAAAATATTTTAGAAATTGTTTTTGGCAACAATGTTTTGCATACCAATACACCCCTATGTGTCAAGTATGGACACATTATCACAAACTATGGCATGGGGATGGCCATAACTTGGTCATTTGACGCGAAATCTATACATGTCTATAGATGATAGACCTTTTTGTGAAACATTTTTTTGAAATATTTGTCAAAACTCAAGTTTATCATTTTGCTAGCAACTAGTACACATAAAAGGACTCCTTGTCAAATGAATTAATTTTTTGAGTATTTTCTCAATTTCTTTTATTTTTGTGAAAAAAGGTCAAAATGACCGTCGTGCCTATTCATTGAAAGGGGTCACATTTTTCAAAACTATCGATGTTTATGTGATAAAGTCACTACTTGTGTACCTAAAAATGATTTTTGTAAAAAAACAAAACTATCACACACTTGTAGTTCAATTTCAATTACTTTTGGAAAATCGGCATAAAGTCATTTAAATAGGAATAATTAGGTAAAAATCGAGAAAATTCCTAATACTTGGGTATTATCCATAAAATATGTAGTACCCTTTGTGACAATAAGATGGGTGCCTTTTGCAACATATTTTTGGTATTTCCTCCATAACAAAAGTCATTTTTGGCACTTGAAAAATGGAAAATGATATTTATAAAAATAATTTGGAATTTGTTTTTGGCAACAATGTTTGCCATACCAAGACATGCCTATGTTTCAAATATGGACACATTATCACAAACTATGGCACAGTGATGGCCATAACATGGTCATTTGGCGCGAAACCTATACATGTCTATGGATGATAGACCTTTTTGTGAAGCATTTTTTTGAACAATTTGTAAAAAAAGAAGTTTATCATTTTTAATAGCAACTAGTACACATAAAATAACTCAATGCCAGAGGATAACTTTTTTTGAGGTTTTTTTTTTACTTTATTTATTTTTTTTCAAAAAAGAGTCAAAATGGCCAACATGACTATTCATCGGAAGAGATCAATTTTCTAAACCATCGATGTTTATACAATACAAAGGATGATATGGATGTCATATTTGAATTCCTCTCATTTTTCCAATTGACATAGACATTTTATTTTTCAAATTTCTATTAACGGAATTAAAGATATGAATTATTCCATTTAAAAAGAAAATAAAAGTAAAATTAATTTTATTGTCATTTATTCAAAATATACTATTACATAATCATTGTTACTTATTCAGATGAATTTTTTAAATTTAAACAATGAAAAAGTGTAATATCATAACTCAGGGGTTAATATGATTGATATGATACAAGTATCAGTAAGTTCTCAATTCTCATTTGGAAGCAAATCTTGAAAGAACTCAAAAGTTAAGCGTGCTTGGGCTAGAGCAATTTGAGGATGGGTGACCGAACGGGAACTTTGATCAGCGTAATTACTTTGACCTATGATTAAGTGTGTAATTAGAGATTTAGTATGTAGCTGAGTTAGAAATTTCGAAATAGAAAAAAGTTTTAAAAAATTCAAAAAATTCAAAAATTTCAAGCCGTCGGCGTATGAGGAACTGAAAAAACTGCGGGGCGCAAAGGACGACGGCATTGCCGTCGGCGTATGGAGGGCTGACGGAACGGCCGGATGCTGTCTTGTGGGGCCCACCACAGCGTACGCCGACGGGGTCGCAGACGCTGACGGCGGATTGGGTACGCCGACGGCTGGGTACGTCGATTCCCGTAGTGAATGGAAAACATTTTATATGGAATCTAACAAATTTATGGATGAACCTTCCCGTTCCTATTCTAATATGTGTGTTAGTCTTCAATGAGACTTCAGAGGTACACATGCACGAATCTCTCTTTGAAGGTCATTACTATTTGGGTAGTTACGATGATTATTATGGTGTAGGAGTATCATAAGAAATGAAGAGAAATTACGCCGGAGCTGACCTACCTCATAATGACACAAAGCCAAGCAAGAAGTTGACTTGTTTATATACTCCTATGATTGCAGTATTGCATGCACCACATGAATATCTTTGCTACTTGAGTCATTCCATGATGCAAATAAGAAGATACTCCCTCCGTTCCTAAATATAAGATGTTTTAGATGTTACACATGTTGTCTAGATACATATACAAATGAGTGAACATACACATGTAATGTATCTACATACATTTATGTACATGTGTATGTGGACAAAATCTAAAGCATCTTATATTTGGGAACGGAGGGAGTACAATATTACACTTTTTTCTTGAAGGCTTTCCTAGTCCGAATGCTAGCAACTTTGCAAAATCTGCATCGTGTTCGCAAAAACTTTTGTCTCGGCGCAGATTTTTGGAGGCATGATCAAGTTCATCTAAAAGTCTGAATTAATCTATAAAAGCAGGCAATATATTATAACAAGATGAGCCCACGAGTCCCAATTGTTTTGGTTAGGGGTTGCTATGTCTTCCCTCTGAAGTGGGCATCATGTTGATGTTTGTGTAGAGTATAAACGTGGTCTTGCATATCAATATGCACACGATCCCCGAAAATAAAACAAGCACATAGTTAACATGAAACCAACATGGTCTCAAATAAACAGAAGGCAGAAGGCACAACCTGCTGGGATGGGTGATCAATCCAAAGACTACAACACCATCTATGTGATGCAAAAACCATATTGTATACGAAGTCAATGCATACATGACTAAATAAATGCGGTGGAGAAGAAATTATCCTTTGATCAAATATTGTCATTCTTATGTGGCCAAAGTAACCAGCATGTGCCACCGCTTCCACCCTAACTAGGCCGCAATTTCCCACAACTAGCTGCCAAACATATTTGCAACCCCAACCATAAGAATTGGAGTAGAAGCAACCTGAATGATACTAGCTGGTTGGACTTGTGCTACAAATTGTTGGAATAGGCTTGTTTTCCAGGTCGACTTCCCGTCTGTGGGAAGCCGGCAGGTGTGTTCCGACTTTGGAGAGTGTCCCGAGTCGAGAGTGTTTGCCCTACAGTGGAGTTTGTTCCGAGTCGAGACAGTCGGACATCGGCTCCGCCTAGGGAGCCGATAGTCGGTAGCCGGGTTCTGGGTGAAGGACACTTTGTCATGTAGCCGGTGTCCTGAGGTGGTGCTCAGCACCAGTACAGAGTAGGTAGATAGGACGTGCTAGGCGTCACCTACAGTGTTCCCGAGTCCGGACGTCGCCAACAGTGGCGGAGTCGGTCGTCAGGGTATGGCTCGTCACGCCGGTAGGATGTGACAGCTTAGTTGACTTCGTGACCGCTAGTCGGCACAGTCCCTATTTAGAGGGAGGAATACTAGACTGAAAAAATTGATTCAAACCAAAACATTCACTTTGGCACACACTCACTAGTAGAAAACAGACCTTCCGTTCGCATCTTTAGTCCTGGCCATGTTTGGAACCGGGACTAATGTGAGCATTAGTCCTGGTTCAAACGGCTAAGACGCTGCACGGCTTTAGTCCCGGTTCGAACGGTACCTTTAGTCCCGGTTGGTAAAGAGTTGCTGGCAGGCAGCCGCAGCATGGGGCGAGCGCGAGAGGCTTTAGAGTCCCGGTTCGTGATACCAACCGGGACTAAAGCCGTCGGCATTTTTCATTTAATATGGAATAATTCATATCTTTAAATCCGTAATCGAAATTTAACAAATAAAATGTCTAAATCGATTAAAAAATGAGATGAATCCAAATATGACAACTATATCATCTTTTAGATCACAAAAACGCATTTAACTAGGCGAAATTACTTTCGAAAAATCGGCATAAACTCATTTAACTAGGCGAAATTAGGTAGAAATCAAGAAAATTCCTAATACTTGGGGATTATTCCTAAAATGTGGATTACTCTTTGTGAAATTAGATTGGTGCCATTTTGCACCATATCTTTTTTGGAGGTTTTTTTACTTTATTTGATTTTTTTCAAAAAGCGGTCAAAATGGCCACCATGACCCTCCTCGAAAGAAGTCATTTTTTTAAAAACGATCGATGTTTCTGTGATATAAGTATATAACCACTAGTTGTGTATCTTAAAATGATTTTTTTTTAAAAATCAGACCAAACTATCAAACACTTGTAGTTCAATTTTGGATTATTTTCGGAAAATCAGCATAAACTCATTTAACTAGGCAAAATTAGATAAAAATCACGAAAACTCCTAATATTTGGGTATTATCCATCAAATGTGGACTACTCTTTGTGAGAATTAGATGGGTGCCATTTTGCACCATATTTTTTGTACTTGGTTCACAAAAATGGTCATTTTGACACTTAGAAAAAGGAAAATGATATTTATAAAAATAATTTAAAAAATCCCTTCAGAATCAATGTTTCCTATACCAAGATACACATATTTGTCGAATATGAGAACTTTATCGCAAACTATGCCGTGGGAATTGTCATAACTTGATCATTTGGCTCCATGCTAGAGATTTTTTTTTCATAGCAAGTTTATCGATGTTTCTGTGATGCAAAAGATGATATTAATGGCATATTTGAATTCCTCTCATTTTTCTAATCAATTTAGACATTTTATTTGTCAAATTTCGATTTACGGATTTAAAGATATGAATTATTCCATATTAAATATTATTACATAATCACTGCTATTTATTCAAAAAATATTATTACATAATCATTGTTATTTATTCATAAAATATTATTACATAATCATTTTTATTTATACAAATAAATTTTGAAAATTTAAACAATAAAAAGTGTAACATCATGACTCAAGGGTTAATATGATTGATAGAATGCTAATATCAGTAAGTTCTAACTTCTCATTTGGAAACTAATTTGGAAGGAACTCAAAAGTTAAGCGTGCTTGGGCTAGAGGATGGGTGACCGAATGAGAAGTTTGACCAGGGTAAGTAATTTGACCTGAGATTAAGTGTATAACTAGATATTAAATGTGTGGCTAAGTGAGAAATTTCGAAATATAATTAAGAATAGAATTGAGAATAATTAAGAATAGAATTGAGAATAAAATTGAGAATAGAATTAAAAATAAAATTAAAAAAACTCCAGGTACCTTTAGTACCGGTTGGTAACACCAACCGGGACTAAAGGTACTCCACCCGCCCGCGCACGGCTGCGCCCACGTGGAGGGCCTTTAGTCCCGGTTCGTGGCCAACCGGGACTAAAAGGGGGGGCCTTTAGTCCCGATTTGGTAGTCCCGGTTGCCAACCGGGACTAAAGGCCCTCTACAACCGGGACTAAAGGCCCATTTTCTACTAGTGCTCCCCTCTCTCTCGCTCACCGCATTCGCTCTCACGTTCGGGGCAACCCAAATGTTTTACCGAAATGGTAGTAGAGTACTCAGTATTTATTTACCTTTCACAACTGAGTCCAATCATGTTCTAGGCTCGCTCATTAGCGAATGAATATCCTAATCTGTAGGCCATCACTTCAAATAGAAATGCGACGGTGGCTGAGGTTTTTAGTTCGGTACCTATAAATCTTCCATTTAGAAGAATACTAGTTGGAAATAATAGGACTACCTGGTTTCATCTAGTGGAAAGGCTAATGCGAGTCAATCTTGTAGATCAGCCAGATAGATTCAAATGGAGTTTGACAACTAATGGGGTGTACACTGTCAAATCCTACTATCTAGACTTACTTAATGGACATACGAGGTTTTTGCGTAAATATTTGTGGGAATTTAAAATCCCTTTAAAGATAAGGATCTTTTTGTGGTTTCTAAACAGAAAAGAGCTTTTGACTAGGGATAATCTGGCTAAGAGACATTGGACAGGGTGTAAGAAATGTGTTTTCTGTGATGCAGATGAGTCTGTTGAGCACCTGTTTATTTCGTGTACTTTTGCAAGAGATATTTGGAAGCTAGTGCACTTTACGTTCAATGTTTACCCACCAACTAATGTATCAAACATGTTTGGATCTTGGTTGAATGGGATAGATAAAGGCTCCAAGGCTCGAATTAGGATTGGTGTTGCGGCCATTCTTTGGGCCATTTGGAATTGTTGTAATGACATTGTCTTTAACAAAAAAATCTTCTCATTACTTGCAGGTTATCAACATGGCAATTTATTGGATCCGTATGTGGTCCTATCTTCTGCCTGCGGATCAGCGTGGCCTCATGGATACAGGATGCACCCGCATGATGACGGTCGTACGGGCTATCTTCTGTCGGGCTGGGTGGCAGCATACTAGAAGAATCGATGTTTAGTGTTTCGTTTTTTAAGTGGTTGATCTTTGTATCCACTTTATGTGATCCATAAATTGTAAACTTTGAGATATTGAAACTTCTTAATAAATGCGGCTGACCGTGTGCATCATTTTGATGCAGAGGCCGGGGATCCGCACCCCCTTTTCTAAAAAAAAAGGCTCGAACCAAATTATGCCACAACTTCTGGTGCTTCTTATAATGCCTCAATTCCTGAATGATAGTTGGTTAAACCTGTGCTAGAAATGTTTTACCGAAATGTTAGGACAGTATTTAGTTAGTACCTTTCACGGCTGAGTCCAGTCATGTTCTAGGCTCAAACCAAATCATGCCACAACTTCCGATGCTTCTTATAGCACCTCAATTTCTGTGCTTAAAAACATGGCACATATGTATATGCTCAATTATGCAAAAATCGATCTCTGCATGCCAGGGAATGTTTGACATGCACGGTTGTGGGCGACATGTTTCAAATCTGACTGCCGTCTAACCTCTGCTCTAGTGCTCTGCATGTAGTGTTAGGCATGCCTTAGGCTGGGTTGCTACTCAATCCAGTTGATCAAGAAGAAAAAATGCTGCTGATACATCACTTGACAACTTATTGTGGACAGGTTTACTTTTGTTTCTTCTTTGTTACAGGAAAGAATCTTCAAACTGATATTTCTAGTTTTATTTTCCGCATGTCAATACATGAAGACAGAAAGCGATGGAAGTGTACAAGAAGAATCTTCAAACTGATCTTTCTAGTTAATGTACTGGTAGGAACTGTAGAACAACCTGACATGATTAATGGTATTCAGTCCCAACAAATCTCAGGTAAGTGGGTCTGCACTATTCTAAAACTATCAGGATCATCAGAATCACTCTAGTATCGGTACGTGCAACTGCTCATCAACATGCCTTATAACAGCCAAAGAAAGAAAAAAAAATACGAATTACTAATTCACACCTATTATCGCTTAGTTTTCAGCTAAGCTACAATTGTTTCAATTTGGTTTGGGCCTTTTGTAGAGTTTATGTTTTCCTCATTGGGCGCTTTAACTGAAACGACGACACAAGGAATAAGCCAGATCGCCCACAACAGACATAGGTCCCTGCTCTGTTTGAACATTGATTTGCTCATAGAACGTACCCAAGTACACGAAACTCCCTAGAGAAATGCAAAGGGTGTAAAGCTACTACCACAGATATATATACTTGCAGCTAGCTAGCCATGTTAGCACACCTATGCAGAGGCCTAAAGTAGGAGAGACCTCTGGTTTTTATATGGATGGTTCGGTCGGCCATTAACATTGGAAACGTTTAGGGGTAATGGAATTGCTTAGTAGTTGGGCATTATTTGAGAACTTGTGCTTGGCCATGCAAAGGGGACATGCTTGGTTAAGGTGTTGATCGATCAGGGAAAGCTTTGATTTTGATATGATCCTTCCACGTGCTTTGTGTCATTGCCTTGTTTTCGTGTGCGAGGATTATATTTGAGGGCTAGCAAGCGTAGCCCGTACGTGGCCCTTGGCCTTTTTGGCACTCTAAACATGAACATGATAGTGGTGATTGCTGATTAGTACCACTAACCTGAATGTTTAGTTTACTCATCAGAGTAGGAATCACATGTAGTCCTTTGTAAAGCAGTTGAGCAGGCCTCCTTACTCCTTAGTGTGGAGCTACCGAGCGAGCGGGCGAGTGGTCCATCGGCCGAACGAAAGCAGATGCTGCCAATGACAAAGAGCGGAGCGGGCCTGCACTGCACCGCGCTGTGCTGCAGCCAGTCGATAGGGCAGGGTCACGCAGGCGCACTATTCTCTTCTCGATCTGCCCGTGGCCTGTGGGCATGCACTGCACGTACTACGGCTGCCCCTACGGTCGAAACGACGAGCCATTTGCCTTTTTTTTTTAGTGGAAACGAGCATCGAAACGAGGATAGAGCTTCTACTGGGCTCGCGAATGGTAAAGGCATTGGTTGGACCAAGATTGGGCTTAGTGGACTATTTGGGCCTACATTTCTCGTATGACTAGGCCGTGCACTGGGACCTAGAATGTCTTTTTTCTTTTCTGAAAGCGATGTCTGATGGGCTACGAGCCTGTCAGCTGAAATGGGGGTATGGCTGCCTGAACCTAAACCGCAGGCAGGCTCTTGAAAGTCTTTTGTTCTCACCATCTCGCAATAGTGAGGCAACTCGTAGGGTATCGCTACCGGAACTAAGGAGTACGTGGTTTCAGCACAGCCACGGCCTCTCCAGCAGCACGCTATAAAGTTGCGCTGCACCGGGCCACTAACTCGACCCAAACGCGCACAGAAACGGAACCTAGGCTGTTAACCTCAAACAGGGCAGAAAAGTAGACCCATTGGACACTGGAAGAAACGGGAGGCTGTTTCTAGCTCGTAACGGCAAAGTTCACTGAATGAATCTGCTTTCCGATCGAGTTAGGCTGCCGAAAGGCGTCCACCCTGGCCTCCTCCCAATCATTGTACCGCAGACATGTCCTGGCAGCGATCGATCGGATCTTCTCTCTTCGCCGAGCAAATTAGCATCCTTTGTTGAGACCCTTTCGGAAAGGATAACCTGCCGTGCTTTAGGTGATTGGAATAATTGGATCCTACTCCATTTGCTTAATAATCCACGGTGGCAGGAGACAGTAAACAAGCCCCCCTCCGAACATTCTGCGATCCTACCCGGCACATGAAAAATGGACTACAGATGGATGCTCACCGCATGCTCATTAGACGCATCTCTCTCTTGTTTACCTTTTTTTTTTTGAAACACGGAGGCCCCCGAAGGGGCTAGAAGCCTTATCTTAGTACCATACAGTGGGTGTACATAGCTCATTGCCAAATACACAATGGTGTAGGCATGGTTACATTTCTAGAGATGTACTGTAACTGTTAACTTATTTGTATACAAATACTCTCCGCGTCTCAAAATATAAGTCACACTTGATTTTTGCAGGCCAACTAGTTACAAATCTGACTATAATTTTTTGTTATAAAATGTCCACAAATTAGTAGAATAAGATTTATGAGAATAAACAATTTTGCAATACGAATCTAATGACAACATCCATATAATTTCCTATATATTAATGGTCAAAATCACGCTCCATCGCCTGCCACCCCAGCAGTAGGTGAAGCAGGAGCGCGTGGAGGTGGAAGCCACGGCGTCGTCATCGGCGACGCCCCAGGAGGCGACTCCGAGCTACGCTAACGTCGCCCTGAGCCGCAGCAGCGCGTCAAGGAGGAGCCGCTAAAGGTGATTCCGGCGGGCTACCACGTGTCGTCCCTGCTGCGGAACGTGCACGACGACGACTACCTCGATTTCCTGGCGGCGATCGCCGATTCAGTGGCGATGATCGAGAGAGACTCGTCCGACCTCATGGCGACCCTCGCGAACTCCGCGCGGATGGCGGTCTCCTCGTCCGGTGGCGCGTCCACCAGCCATGCACATCAAGACGGCGTGTCCACCAGCCATGCCGCCTCCTCCTCCACCGTCATGCTCCTCGACGACGATGATGTCAACTGGGACAAGCTCGAGAACAAGGGCTAGGGTTAAGGCTAGGAGGAAGCTGATCAAATTTCATTTAAACTTTTGTAATATATAATTAAAATGAATGGAATTGAAAACTTTTGATTTGCATTCGATAAATAAAAAATTGATTTGCGGGCGGCACTGGGGCAACACCCCATTGTGACGGACACATGTCCGACACCCCCAAAGAAGACACAGTTGGGGGTGTTTGGAGGGTGTCGGGCATGAATTTGGGGGTGTCGATGGAGATACTGTAAGAGCGTTTTAATCAGTCCGTCAGAGTTGCTCTGAGGACATAATGCGAGGCCATTGTTCTCAATATGATTCTCTGTTACCGGTACAGTACTCAATTTTTTCTTATCGGAAATCTGTCCGTCGCCGTCGGCTGTGAATAGCCCGACCCGCACGCCAGACGCGACCAGGTAAGCAGAGGGAGCAGTGCAGTGCTCACGAGAAAGCCGAAGCCCGCGGCGGGGCGTCCAGCCTGGTCCACGTCGCGATCCACGAGGGCCGGCCGGATCACTGGATTAAAGCAAAGGAAAAATCCCGCCGGCTGCTAGCATGGTGGTGCCTGCCGACCTGTGCCGGTCGATGCCATCCCACCGCGCAAGTGGTGCCACCACCGCTCCGAGCCGGCGGAAAGGCCGACTTGGATCTTCTGTGGAGATGGTGATCTCTGCTTGTTGCTTCTGAATTCTGATCAGCAGTCGGTACAGCAAACGGGGTGTCACCGTCGTCTTTTGCTGCACCACCGCACAGAAAATCAAATCCTGATGAATGGATTGTGCCGTGGATAGTTGAGACCTTTTGACGGGTTCTCTCTCAACCGAAACATGTTGAATTTCATATCCTCGTGCTGGAGAGAACGCCTTTCGAACTAATCCACCATGTAGACGGCCGAAAATTGCTCAAACGGCAACGCTGAACCTGTACAGGTACAGGTGCACCTGCCTGCCCGCCCAATAATTCGCCGCCTGAGCTAATCCAATGGAAGAGAGCGCTCAGGACGTCAATGGTTGAGCTGTCGATGACAATTCGCAACCAATGGAAGAAAAGGCTGATGGCGAAGGCTATCAGAATACTGCAGAGAAAATACCGATCGGATAATTTATACAAATAGGAAAATTGAATTTAAATAGAGATTGTGGGACAACAGTACACACCAACCCCCCATCTTCCTCATCTCCTCCACCGCCAACCACCGCTACTACAACAACAACGTTATCATCGCACTGTTCTTCCTTTCCTTCTCCGCCGTGCTCGTCCGTCACCCCGTCGCCATCTTCACCTTTCTCTCTTTCTACCTTGAAGAAACTCTCATGAACATCACGAGGACACGTACGCTCGTGTTTAATTTTCATCAAAGGAAAGAAAGAGAAAAAAGATTGGATTTTTCACTTTAGATTTCCTCCTCTGTGTACAGCCTCCGACTCCTTCTGTGATGATCGATCAGAACCTAACGATCTTGGCGGCGCGCACGACGGGGTTCTCCCTGGCGATGGCGTCCCTGGCCGCGGACTTGTAGTCGAAGCTGCACTCGTGGCGGTCCGAGTAGCGGTGCGCGCCGCAGTACATCTCGCCGCACCGGCACCGGAACCCCGTGAGGCCGACGCGCTTGCGGCAGCTGTGGCAGCGGTTGACCGACGACGTCCTCGACGCCTTCGGGTCCACAGGCCCCGCAGCCGGCCGTTTGGTCAACGGCCAGGAAAACCGGCGCGGGCGGCACCAACGCGGAGGGTCGCGGCTTGTCGAAGAGGAGCGGGAACGTTGCCGCCGGCGAAGAGGACGAGGAAGGGGACGGCGGCGAGGCGGCGGACGGCGACGGAGAGGAGGAGGACGCCAAGAAGCAGTTTTGGCAGAGGTTGTTGGTGGCCGGGTTGCCCGGGAAGCCGCAGCTGTTGGCGCAGAGCGCGATCTCCGGCGCGTGCAGGTGCACCTCCGTCGGCTCCTCCACCTTGTTGTCCCGCTGCGCCATGACGACGGCCCGAAGAGCTGCTGAGACGGTTGGCTAGAGACGACCGATCGACCTTGCGCCTGACGGACGGACGTCTCCGCACGGAGCTGGCTAGCTCGATCCGGCCGGAGGGGCAGGAAATGAATGGGATTCGCGTGCGGAGGGGAGCTTGGCGTTGGGGGAAATGGTTGCGGGGACGGAGGATGGGAGGGGGCGGAGCTTTTATCGGAGGAGGGAGGAGACGGGCGGCGTACGCGTTCCCTTCCCTCCCGCGACAGCGACGTTGGCCAGCCGTGTTATTTCCAGTGCTCGCCGCGTTGGCGCGAGGTGGAATGGAATGGCGGTGTTGCCCCGCTTTGCTGCCTGCGGCTGGGACGTACGACACGGGACGGGAAAGAACGGCGTAGCGTCGTGGGTTTCCGTTGACAGCCTGTGGGTGGGGTGGCGGTCTCTTTCTTACGGAGGAAGAATGGAAATAGACACATGTGTGGTGCGTGTGAGTGATGCAACGGAGTGCGTATTCGTGGTTGGCACGCGGGCACGCCTCTCCCTGATTACAAGGTAGACTGGCCTAGTAGTACTATTTTTCCGACGATATTTTCCTTCGCGGGCCGTTAGCGCTCATGATCCTGCTCGACCTCACCTCAGAATTTGAAAGAAAAAAACAGAACTAAGCATATTTATTTATCCTAAGCTCAGCACCTTTTGTAACGACAAGCAAAAAACAACCCGATTTTGAGGTTATCCTCAGCATCACGGCGTCTGTCGTCCTCTATTTGCCATTCTTCCTCTCTTCGCCGCAAATCATCGTAGCGGCGGGCATCTTCCCTTCTTTCTGCTTCTGGATCTTGTCGCGGCCGGTACCCGTATGGGGGAGGTCTCTGATATCCCCGCGGCGGAGATCGCCCATGATCGCCGAACCTCCTGTTCATCGGCGGCGGCGAGGCAGCTCCTTCGCAGGCCGTTAGCGCTCATGATCCTGCTCGACCTCACCACAGAATTTGAAAGAAAAAAACAGAACTAAGCACATTTATTTATGCAAAGCTCAGCACCTTTTGTAACGACAAGCAAAAAAATAACCCGATTTTGAACTTAATAGGTTAAGGGTCGACAGATCAGCTATATTTACTTCTAACATAAAATGAAGATAAAAAAGGTTTCTTTATGTTTCTTTGAAATGCAGTTACCTGATTAATTAAATAAAGAGAGTTGAACAAATAAACTACAAGTGAAAACATTCCTTCTACATGTGAAAAATTATATTTCATCTGATCCAAAATAAGTGTCGCATTTCCAAAACACTTATTACGGGTCGGAGGTAGTAATGCGGGAGCAGATCAATATCATCTACATTAGTACCTATTGGACCAAAAAAAAATAGGGTTGGCTTCAGATCAACACTTCGTTGCACACCTAGTATGAGCCAAACTACTCTCTAAGTCAACGTACATGTAGACCCAAATCAAGGCTTATATATATATAATTCAAGTTGAACAGAGCTCAGTCTAGTTCGTTCAAATTCCAATCGTTTGCAAACCTAGTCACATGGGTAACATTTTGGTGTAAACTTGACGCTTATATCGTAGGTGCTATACTTTCTAAAGCAAAACAAAACCGTAGAACGCACATGGAGGAATATTTTGGTACTTTATATAGCATATATTTATATCATTTTCAAGTTTGTTCACACTATAATTTTGTTTTCTATTGACCACTTGAATTTGTGACCAAAATAGTGCATAGTTGTTCATTGTGGTGAGTCGATCAAGCAATGACACCGACGGAATACTGGTTCGACCATTCAATTTATATGTATTTCACCTTGTCAATGGTTGGGTTTTGTCCAAATCACGTCTATATATTCTTAACTAATTGACTCTTGATAGACTTAAAGGTTAAATTTATCTCAACTTTCACTAGAAATATAATTCTCGCCCTATGAGGGTATATTTATCAAACTATTTTTATTTTCGCTCCCAGCCTGCTATGTTTTTTATTCGAATCCGCAATCAATCATTATCTGCTTTGATCTGAATCCGAGAAAATATAACGATTCTTTCATTAAATTTTGCACAATGGTACATCTCGACATTATCTACATCTAGATTTTCTGTTTCGAATTCTTTGAAACACAAAAATGCAGATTTAAAAAATGAAAACCAGCCTACATGTAGCTCGAGCTACATATGGCCATGCTCTAAGATGAGTGTGTTTTAAATTATTAATGTGAACTATTTGATGCTTTAAGTACTGGATAATGTGTAACACTAGAAGTTTCTATTTATTTGCTTAAATTACCATATACTACATACCTATATTAAGATAATTGTTAGATGCCGTATGATCTAGAATCTCTACCAATATATTTAGTAATATTAAAATTAAGAAGAACAATCACAAATATAAATATACACGTATAATTCATCATTTGTAAGGAAATCAAGGATGTATCTGCTTTTGCTTTTCTGTTTTCACATTTAAGGTGGTTTTATATCTTGTTAAGAGGCTAATATATCACAAAATTAATTTTTGTGCAACTAAAATATATTATTAATGATATGCATTGCAACTAAATAATGGAAAACAGTTGAGAAATATTATTGTATGTTAAACAATGCTAACCAAGTAGCATACAACATATTTTTGTTAAAACCATGATATGATTATAAATTATAAAAGTTTAGTACAATTTATAGTTAGTTAATTTAGTTGGAACGACGCTATCAGTGTGCAGGGTACGTCTCCTCCCAACACCCCACAATCCTCTTGGTCGCGTAAATCTGTTAGAAGATTGGGGTGGATCTAGGTGGAGTGATTGTGGTCAATTGACCATCAATGGCCCAATGATCTTGTAAATTAATAGAATATTCCATTGTTTATGTACATGATCTTGTGAAAGAGTTTCACTGATGTTCCTAACATGTTAATTAAACTATAGAAATCATCACCTGCCGAGCTATTTGAGATATTTATGGTACTAGTTTAGCAGGGAAACCATGTTGAGATATCCTGGCGGTTCTCAAGAAGATCCATGATCAGCTTGACCATTATGATGTTGCAATTATCGTTGGCATTGTGGCCTATTCCTATGTCTTTACGGAGATCTTAGTACTTGTGTTATGTTTTGCTCACTCGTTTGTTGGATATTCAGCTTTTATTGATATAGTCATTTTGAGTGAAATTTTGTCTGTAATCTATTGGCTTTGTTTCTCTTGGAAGGTTTGATGTTGAGCAAAGTTTTATTGCCGAGGTGGTGAAATATGTGCTATATGATCATAGATTCATAGTCCGTGTGTTTCCTTTTGTGGATCTCGATGGGTTCATTTGCATCGAACAGGTCTTAACGACCTGGTTGTTTAAAACATGATCAGTTTATATTTACATTTGTCAGAAGGCATAATTGTCAAGTATAACAATCATATGAATAGCATGATTTAACAATTGAGATTTTTTTAATATTCTGAATAGCATTTTAGATTAACGTAAGTTGGATGAGTTGCCAAACACTCTCTATATTAGCTTCAGTGTTGTTTTAGTAGTACAACTGCTGACATTGTTTTGTTAAAATAAGTGGAATAACTTTCTCCCTGACTTGATTATAAGACTACAATTTTACATAATTTGATCATTTATTAATTTGAATTGTAGGGCCCTTGCCTACTGTAGTCATTTGTGAATGAAGCTCAAGGTGTTTTTCTGATGAAAAGGTAATTGGATCTTCAAGCAACATTGAACCTGGGTCATCTTTTGGCCGTGTTCGTAATACATGATCAATATTGTTTTTATGTTTACATGTTCCATGTAAACATACTTGGATGAGTTGCCAAGGCAGAAAAAGATTCGGTCATTTGGTCGGGTCGCATGTTAAAATAGAGAAATAACGCAACGAAGAATCGTACTTGTTTACATTAAGTGTTTATTCTTGTGATATGTTTTTTTTCTTTGTTGGCGCATGTGGAGGTATCTAGTTTCAACATTCATATAGGGCTATAGTGATAACATCTGAAACAAAGTTGTGTGAATGAAACATCTTCGCGATGCTAGTTTATAGTGATTTTGATCTTTCGATCAACATAAATATGCTAGGGCTGGGCTTGTGATTAATGTGAACAATTAGATGGTTTAAGAATTGATGATGTATTGGTTTATATAGTGACTAGCAAAAATGCCCGTGCGTTGCAACGGGAGAGAATTTATATACGTTGCGGAGATACATTTAGTTCTCGTGGCTTAAGTCACGGCGTGTCTGAGGAATACTCATTGGCGGAGCCACACCATAGCGTCAAATGACTACACAACATTTTGGCAAATTATTCACATCTAATTTAAGGTAAAAATTATGTGAAAAATAAAAAATTCATATAAATAAATGTATTTTACAACACAAATTAAAATTGATATCACGGTTTCATACTTGTTGCTCGGCCACTGGATGCATTGCTACCTCATGGCTTCCATGTAGAAATATAAACATGTGGCGATTGGTTTGATTACATCGTCCAACGATCAAATCTGAGACTATGCATTACTGCGCCAACCTCGCTGGACCCACCACCTCTCTATTGTTTCTGATCCATCCCAATCCACTCTTGTATGGCAGGTTCTCTTCTTCCTCAAATTTTCTCTGACCTGTTTCACAATCTCTCCTAAAAAATAAAACTGGACACCAACTCATGTATGAAATAAAGAGAAGCTGTAATTTTGGCAAATCCACGGCTCATCCCATTCCCTCGGTTGGATTTTGAGCTCAAGCTGAATCGATTCTGCTAGAAGAAAAATGGATGGGCGGCTTGGTGTGCACGCTAGCTACATGAATCTGATTGATTTTTAGTCGAGTTGCTTTTGAGCTAGCTTGCCAAATTAAGTTAAGACATCCCTGAATTATCAAAAAAAAAGTTAAGACATCCCTGCCTCGGACCGAACTGGGGAAGGAGCGCAGAGGGTGGCTCTCTCGGGAGGGGGCCGCATGGGGCGTAGAAGGAGGTTCGTCCGGTAGCGGACCTTACCTTCTCCGACTTGCCGATCTCCGGCCGTTTGCTCGAGCTTCAGTGGCGCTGATCTTGGCCTCTGTAACAGGGACGGCCGACGTCTGTTGCAACGACAGGGAGCGGCCGGGAAACGCAGACGCGCCGCCGGCACAGGAGCCCAGAACGTGGAGGGGAAGACCGTTGGTGCAGAGGAAGACGGCCAGAAATCCGCCGCAGTAGTCCACGGCGTGGCGATGAGCACTGGCGGCTGCTGGAGAAGCTGGGTGTGCTCCACTGAGTGGGGAGCAGCGTGCACGCAAACGGCGAGGAGGAGGGAAATAATCGGAGAACTTTTGGCCTCGTCTCTGTCGAGAGGTAGCGACCGAGGAGAGCAACTTTTTTTTGGGGGTAAAGAATAGATTATGTAATCAAAACGTTTTTTCTAACTTATGAGTGGCATAGGTGGGTAATTATTAAATAATTCTATGGGCAAGTTCAATCTAATGACACACCAAACCGCGGAAGCCTTAGCGCTTTTATTATTAGGTAAAGATTAATAAATAGTAGTGGAGATAACATGGACAATTGATTGGCTAATAGATATATGATTTGGATACCTTGCATGTTGAGAAGGAAAAATCGTTAATGCATGTTATTGGGGTTTGTTTTATAAATATACAATAAATAATATAGATAGTACAGAAAAGTTTTGTTCTATTTTCAACCATAATTACAAGTACTTGTCGATGATTTTTTGTGGGTAAGATGATGCATGTATGCATGGCAAGTGGCAGGTACTGTAGGTCTGACCATTTCGTTCACGAATCGTCGATGGTCGCATATAGACGCCGTGAGCTCGTTAGATACGGGCAGGTTGCCCGTACCGCACACGTCACACACATGGCAACTTGTATCCCGAGAGACAGTATAGAGATACCATGTCACGTGACATGTGAACTGCGGCCTAGAAGGCCTGGTCCTAGGTGATAAGCAGGCTGTAGCCGCCCAAAGCTGACCGCCGACCCCGCCACCAAGAAAGGAAAGCGGGGCAGAAAAGGCAGCATAGCACCGCCGTCACGGCGGCCGGGTGCGGTGGGTGGAACCGTGGAAGGCCGGCGTCCGTCCGTCCGGCACCCATCCCCACCGCGCGTTGTCTCCGTCGCGTCTCGCTGTCCCAGCCGCTGAGCTGTCCGAAATACGGATTAGCACGAGCTCCGTCCTTTCTTTTCCCCCAAATCCTCGCTGGCCACCTCGTGCCACGTGTCGACCCCGTACACCATCGCTGCAGCTTACTGGCAGTAATGATTAAGCACGTGATCGAGTGGGTACAGCGTGTCAAGGTAAACAAAGGTTCCAATCCGGTTGGAGTAAAATTTGTCGGTTTGTTGATTAGTCGCCTCCTCGCCTGGTCCCAAACGTACGTGATTAGAAAGGGTCCGTGTGTGCTGTGGAGTAGTTGTATTATGGAACGAGGAACATATGCGCGATTGGGAGCAGCCTACCTAACGAACGGCGTCCAGTCCAGTGGGGATCAATTATGGATGGATAGGGGTTGCGCGATTAAGGGTGCGCCGTGCACGCTCCCCATCGACGACGGGCAAGGCTAGCTTGCGCGCTCGCGCGAATTCGGACAGGCGCACGTGCGCTGGTCGGAACGCGACGCGGCGTTGGTCGCTGGTCGGAACGCGACGCGTCCGCCACCATCTCCGTCGTGCGCTGGTCCTTCTTCTTCCTCCCCCCGCCGCCGCCGCGGCCAGGCCGCCTGCTCCCGCCCCCCGCGCTCGGCGCCGCTACCGCGCCGCCTCCGCGCCCCGCCCTCCTCCAACCGCGGCCCACCGCCGGTCCGGCGCCGCCCCGGACCATCCCTCTAAACCCCCCCCCCCCCCCCCCCCGAAGCTCGTCGCCGGCGACCCACCCCGCACCCCCAGCCCTAAGGTTCCTCCTCGCCTCCGCCGCCTCCGCCGCGGCCAGCCGCGCCTCCGGCGGCTCCGGCTCGGCCTGGCCCCGATCTCGTCGCCGGCGAACCGCCCCACCCCACCCCCACCGTTAAGTGGCGAACCGCCCCACCCCCACCCCCAGCCCTAAGGTTCCTTCCTCGCCGTCGCAGCCTCCGCCGCGGCCAGCCGCGGCTGCGGCAGCGCCGGCTCGGCCTGGCCCTCGTCGCGGTGAAGAAGATGGAGAGCAAATTGGGGAAGAAATGGGAGGAGGAGGAGACGTGGGTGGGACCCACCCACGTGGGCGTCGTGCGCACCGCGTCCGCAAAGCGAGCGAACGCTCGCGCGGGCAACAACTAGCAAACCTCATCGACGACTGCCGACCTACATCCATCATATAATTTGCCAAAAATTAACTTCGTACCACGACGAGAGAGAGAGACCTCCTAAGAATGGGCGGCCCGGTCTCGTGCGTGTTGTGCTAGTGGAGTATAGTTAATTTGGTTGATGCTAGGAGTAGCCATTTTGATGTTTGGTTTACGCTAGTTTGACTATTTACGTCGCTAATGTTCTTTGAGTCACGAAAAAAATGATTCGGGTAATTGGTCACTTTGACTCACCGGTCGGAGGTGCATTTCTTGCTGATTGAGATGACCAAGGTGTGCAACGACCCATCCAAACGGCATATCGCTGCTTACTTGCTTAAAAATTACTCTACTACTTTCTTCATATGGAAAAACTTGTCGCCTTAGATAGCGACACGGTGGACGGCTGCCCGGCCGGGCTCAGCCGTCTAACTCGATTGGAATGTTATTTCAAGGATTAGAAAGGAGGAGTTGGGCAACATCAACGAAGCAACTGCAGATATGAATGGAGTACTTTGCTCAAACATCGGGCTGGCTGGCTCCGTCACACGTACACCGGCCGTCTTCAACACTTCAACCACCTGTTTTAAACGAGATACGTGTAAAAAAAAGTGAGAGTTGTAAGATTATAAGCATTTCTCTAGACAAACTAATACGTAGGATTTTCAAAATTATAACTATAGTCAAACTTTTTAAAACGACAGATTTGATGACGCAGAGGAAGTATGAATTAAAACTCACGTAACCTATATTACGTTTTTCTCCTGATCAAGGCAACTCCAGCCCAACGTATTTCGTACACGCGTCTGTTTTCTGTGTGTTAATAGAAACCATTGCCCAACGTGGCGAAGCATTTGCCCTTCATTCCGTGTGTACCAATTTTTCGGCCCAAATTTGGGCCGGGTTTGTCCCCACAGACAGGAGACGGTCCCCACCCCGCGTTCGCTCGTTGTCCCGCATGGCAGCGACCTAACCGCCCCTCGTCCCCCCCCCCCCCCCCCCCCCCCCCCCCCCCCCCCCGCGGTAATTTTTTTAATGCCGCACGTGCGGGGAGGGGGGTGGTGCCCACCACTCCTTACTCTTCTCCCCGCACCCAACAACAGCCCAACCCTAACCCCGGATGGCGCAATGTCGATGAAGTGGGCCGGGAAGGGGAAGCATAACAACAAGGCCGATTGCTCGTCGGGGCAGCGCCGCGCGCTGTTCTAGGTGACATCGCCGAGGGCCTCGTCGGGGCAGCGTAGGCATCAACCGTGCCTTCCGGCCCACCGGTGCTAGTGGTAGTGGGACCATGTCGTCCTAGTGCCATGGTTCGAAGTGCACTTGGCGAACGACTGGCACTTGAATCCGGAGAGGGTTCCAATGCCAGCCGTTCCGATGAGTGGCTGGGCGCGGGCCCTGGAGATGAGCCGCAGCCGGGACGAGCTCCCGGAAGATCTCCACGACGACCCGACGTTCGTGGAGAACTCCCCGCACTGGGAATCCTGGTTCACCGACGAGCACGACCAGCACCGTCGGGTGTGCCTCGCGTTTCGTGCTTACGGTCGCGTATGTGCTCCGCCACCACCGCGCATCCATGCTCCACCACGCTGTTGTGCTCCAACGCCAGTGGTGTAGAAGGAGGACCTCGACAATGACGAACCGCTCCAGCAGGCGATCTAGCTCTCCAAGCTGGATGAGCTCGCCAAGTGGTCGGACCTGCGCACGGCCTTGTACGACTCGGCCACGGAATTAGTCGTGTACTCCTGGACTTCCACGTTTCCAGTAACGCCGGAGCCGCAGGAAGGGCCACCTATGTCGCCACGGACACTCGCAGAGTCGCAGGGCCACCACCACCACCCCCCACCGGTGCAAGGGTGACCATGGCCACCACCAACCTTCATCGACCTCGCCTCCCACGAGAATAAGAAGGCCAGCGCCACCGCGGCGTGTTCCGGCGCTTCTAGATCTAGGGTTTATATATTTTCCATTTTAAATTTAGTTTTAATCAATGTCATACTTGTCCGGCCTATAATATATATTTTTTAGATCAAAACCCAGATTTTTTTTTGAAATGCGTCATGCCGCGTTGGGTACACTACCCGGACCGACGAACACGGCCGGACATTTTGTATTGTGGCCAAACGGATCAAAAGCAGACAAATTTTGTATCCGTTTGGATTGTAAGTTGAACTTGCCCTAGTATGGTACTTCTACACTACTACTGCGAATCTACAATGCAACGTCCGTTCACAGTGCGGATCCAGCTTTTCCTAGCTAGACTGCATGCTATGCACAGGGCTGGCACGGTTGCGACTCTTGCCGACTTTTTTTTTTTGACAACTCAAAAAGCTTTATTCATTAGATAGCAGCCAAATCATTTACAAGCAGATGTTGAATAAAGCTAGGCGCATCTCCTTCCCAACTAGAAGATGCGTTCGACTCAACAGCAAACTTAGCTAAGTAATCAGCTACTCTATTTGCCTCCCTATTACAATATTGGACAGAAAAATTTCCAACCTCTCGAGCTAATTGGATGCATTCAGCAAAAATCGCTACCTCGCTTCCAGAATAGTTTGATACATCATTCATTGCTTCCACCACAGCAATGCAATCTGACTCGGCAACGACCCTTCCACATCCTAAGTGAAGTGCCAGGAATAAACCATTTCTCAGAGCTATTGCCTCGGCCGCTTCAGCATGAAGTGCGTGCGGTATCAGCCATGTTGCCGCAGCGACAAAGTGACCATTATCATCCCGGATTACCGCCCCTGATGCACCTGATAGGGAGTCAACATGAAACGAAGCATCCACATTTAGTTTAACAACACCTTTGATCGGCTTCTTCCATATCTCAGCTTCTTTCCGCCTAATAGTTTTAGAACTATGTGCTCTCACAAAATTTAAAGTCATTGCTTTAATCGCCATTGCTGTTCTGTCTGCCGGCTGTACCTGTTTCTCATGAACCTCCTGTCTACGTTGCCACCAAATATACCACGCCGCTACAGCAATCAACTCCGTGGATTTGATTTCACCATCTATCATTGGCACTGATGGCTCACATATAAGATGCTCCATATTCACCGATCCCGATCTATCAAGCACAATTGCCTTTTGAATTTCTTCATAAAGGCCAATCTCTTTCCAGACTTTCTTAGCATATTTACAACCAAAGAGACAGTGTTGAATATCCTCAAACCCAACTGCGCATCTAGGACACTGTATCCGAATCGGTATGTGTCTGTTAGCCAATACCCCATGACAAGGGAGAACACCCTTCAGAACCTTCCACAAAAATATACGGACTTTTCCTGGAATACAGAGTTTCCACACCTCCTTCCAAACTGGGTTTATCAAAGTTGCACCCTGCCCGTCCATCCGCCTCTGTTTCTGGCCAAACTGGTGTTCATACTCTCGGTGATAAGCAGACCGCACAGAGAATTTGCCCAATTTGTTGTAATGCCAAGCTACAAAGTCGTCTATGCCTTCAATATTCAAAGGAATTTGAAGAATACGTTCAACATCAACAGCTGAAAACACATCTCTAATCAGAGTCTCATCCCAAGTACCCGAGTGTGGGTCAATCAATTCATCAACTTGAGACAACATAGTATTTCCTCTCGGCGTAATCACCATCCGTGAGCTGCTAGAAGGGATCCAAGGGTCCTGCCATATATTTATTTTTGATCCCGTTCCAACACGCCAAATACAGCCTCTTTTAAAAGTCTGAACCCCCGCAAGAATACTTTGCCAAGTATATGACGATCCATTCTTTGGTCCAGCTTTAAGAATATCTCCATCTGGATAATATTTTGCGCTAAGGATCTGTGCACATAAAGAGTCGGGGTACTGGATAAGACGCCAACACTGCTTTGCTAACATAGCAAGATTAAAGCTGTGAAGGTCTCTAAAACCCATACCACCCCTCTTCTTCGGAATACACATCTTCCACCACGCAAACCAGTGCATTTTATTTTTTGTTTCTTCATCACCCCACCAAAAACCAGCAATCTCATCCATGATTGATTTACAAATACCCAAGGGTATTTTAAATACTGACATTGCATAAGAAGGAATTGCTTGGATGACTGACTTTAACAATATTTCTTTTCCTGCAAGTGACAAAGTCTTCTCCTTCCAACCTTTCAAACGCTGGCACACTCGATCAAGAAGATGTTGAAAACAATCACTTTTATCAACCCCCACCATAGTGGGCAAGCCCAAGTATTTATCTGAAAGTGCCTCAGTCATAATCTCTAATTTAATGCATATATCTTCTCGGACATAAACACTAGTATTCGGGCTGAAAAAGACACTTGATTTCGCCACACTTACCAACTGCCCCGAAGCTTGACAATACATATTCAACACCTTTTTCAGAGTATTTGCATTCTCCACTGTGGCCTTCATCAAAATCAAAGAATCGTCAGCAAATAATAGATGAGATATAGGTGGTGCATTCCGGCACACTTTCACCCCCTCCAGCCCACCGATCTCCTCTTCATGTGCTAATAAGCTTGATAAACCTTCAGAACACAAAAGAAAAAGATACGGAGATAGTGGATCTCCTTGCCTCAAACCCCTGCTCGGAAGAAACTCGTCCGTTTCAAGCCCATTAAATCTCACTTTGTAACTCACCGAAGACACACATTCCATGATCAGATTAACCCAGCCTTCATCAAAACCCATGGTAATCATCATCCTTCTCAGGAAGCTCCACTCAACTCTATCGTATGCCTTGTGCATATCAAGTTTGACAGCACACAAACCAGCCCGACCATGTGTTTTCTTTTTAATGGTATGAAAGCACTCATAAGCTACCAGGACATTATCAGTTATTAATCTCCCTGGTACAAAAGCACTTTGAGTTGGCATAATAATCTCTGGCAGAATCTTCTTTAATCTGTTAGCCAACATCTTTGAAATAATCTTGTAAACCACGTTACAAAGACTAATAGGTCGATACTGAGTAATAACATCAGGGCTGTCCACCTTAGGAATAAGCACAATATTTGTTGCGTTCCATCCCTCCGGGATTTTCTTGTTATTTATAGCATCAAGGACTTCTTTGGTCAATTCTTCCCCAAGCAAATGCCAAAATCTCTTGAAGAACACTGCATGCAGGCCGTCCGGCCCGGGGGCCTTCATATCACCAATCTGGAATAGGGCCGTTTTCACTTCTTCCGCCGTATACGTGGAGGTTAGTAACTCATTCATATTTTCAGTTACCAACGGTCTGACCGACGCAAGAAGATAATCATCTGGTTCCTCCGCTTCTGAAGTAAAAAGACCCTTAAAGTAATCTGATATAAGTGGCTTGAGATTATCGTTACCCTCAACCCAATTATTACTTTCATTTCTTAACCTTTTAATCAGATTTCTCTTTCTCCTTGCTGTGGCACTTCTATGAAAGAAATTAGTATTTCTATCACCATGACGAAGCCAATTCGCACGACCTCGTTGCGCCCATGTTATTTCTTCCTGCTCCAACAAGTTTTCGATCAAGACCATAAGCTCCTTTTGTTTCATTCGGGCCTCCATATCAGGAGGTTTCTTCATCAAAACCTCGAGCTCACGTTGAGCTTTTCGCAGCCTGTTCCGTGGTCCCTTTAAGATTTTACGATCCCATTCATGCAGCTCGGAATGAACCTTGTTAAGTTTATCCTTCATACTAGGGAAAAGCCCACGGTGCATAGCCTTCGCCCACGCAGTTCTCACTATTTCTTCAACCGACTCTTCACTAAGCCATCTTGCTTCGAACTGCCTCCTTGGTGGCCTAGAATCAGCAACACCCGATAAATATTCAGTGTCAAGCATTATAGGGCGATGATCGGATCTACCAAATTCCAAATGTCGAAGGCCAGCCCAGGGAAACATTTGGCTCCACTCCGCATTACTCACAGCACGATCTAGTCTTTCCCTCAGACCTCCTCGGACCCATGTAAATTTGTCCCCCTCATAACCGATGTCCTCCAAAGAACAATCAGACAAGGCATCTTGGAATGCTTGCATCCTGGTTCTGTGACGAGGGGCTCCACCTTCTTTCTCAGATGACACTAGGATTTCATTAAAATCTCCTATAACAAGCCAAGGTAAATTGGAATGTGTATTGAGGTCACGCAACAGATTATAAGTTCGATCCTTATTTTCCCAGCTTGGTTCCCCATAGATACCTGTAAGACGCCACATTTGGCCTTGCTCATCTTCCACTGCCGTATCAATAAGGTCAAACATTGTTGTTTGGGAATAGATCCTCACCTCCTTCTTCCAAACTAACATAACTCCACCACTTCGGCCATCAGACGGGGCCACGATCAAGTGATCCATCTGAAGCCTCTTCTTAAGTACCTCTGCCCTATCTTCATCCAGATGCGTCTCGGACAAAAAGAATATATCTGGATTATGTTGCCTCTGAATATCTAGAAGCCATAGAATTGCTGGGATCCCGATAAGACCCCGACAATTTAGGCTGATGAGTTTCATCGCTTTCTGATCAAACACTAGGAGCAGCAACGAGCAAAGTTCCACCCAAAAGCAATCTGAGCTACAGTTTCCGCCTGATTAGAAGCACCAGGCAAAGGACTCACGCAACCACTGAACAAATAACAGACTACCACCAAAAACCTGCCCAGCTGTGACGCCAAGAAGGGAAGCAAACCCCAATCGCCGTTGCCGACGCTGAGGGAACGGACAACGCCACACGAACACGTCGGGGCGGAGATGAATACCCTAAGCAGGGGATGAAATCAGTGCGGAAAACGCCGGCACCGGTGCCGGCGGCGCCGAAACCTAGATCGCCCTTTTAATCGCCATAGCGATACGAAAACGCTTCGGGCTGCGACTCTTGCCGACTTAACGCCCCGTTTATTCCAACCCTCAACTGGATCGATTACTCTACGTGAAAATAAGGTTTAGTGGGCTGCCCCCACAAAGCACAGCAGCATTATTCATCGCCTACAAAACAGGACGAGGCCGACGTGACGGCTCGCTCAAGTGGCCGCTGCTTTTTTTTTTTTTTTTTTTTTGCGAAACACAGTACAACGTAAGCGCTCATATACACGCGCACACACTCACCCCTATGAACGCACGCACGCACACCCTACCCCTATGAGCACCTCCGAGAGACTGAGCCGGCGGATCGAGTCTTGAGATTGACGAAGTCACCACGGGCGCCTCGCTGTCGACGGGAACGTCGCCTCCCACTGAAGAATATTCCGCCTTAAATGAGAAACACCAGCGTCAAACCTGGGGTTTGAACTCTGGTGGGCTGGGGATACAACCATCCACCTAACCATCTTGCCACAGGCAAGTTCTCCTCAAGTGGCCGCTGCTGCTTTCGGTATTATATACTGTATAAGCAATCAACAGAGAATCCGTAGATTAGACCTAAAGCTGTTTCGCAAAAATCCCTTCATCAAAAAAAAAAACCTAAAGCTGTCTCGCAACAAGAGTGTGGCCCAGCCAGGCAAAAAAAAACCAAATCCGGCAAGATATTGTTTTTAATCTCCCTTCGATCGGCCTAGCTTAGCCGTGACAACATTGTGTTGGCATGAGAGGACGGATCCAACTTGTTTTTTCAGGGATGGGGAGAGGTTTTAGGGTTAGTTAATTGCCGGAAGCCATGACTTGGTGATCGTTGAGCCATACATATATTATTATGTATATATATATACAAGTTACAACGAAATAGCTGAGAAAGTAGCTACGGAAACACAAACGTTGCGTCTTTTTTGTGGCTCTGGATATGCATACACGCATGCTGCCGTGTCCGTGGACCGTTGGATTATTATCTTAAGGTGACTGACTGTCCACGAAGGCCAGGTCCAAAACCTAACACCAACGCAAACACCACCCCTTGTGGTCTGTGGACATAATGGTGACGCTAGGCTGCGTCGCAAAACCACTAGCAGCTGCCGCACTGCGTAGCAAAACCACTATCTAGCTTCACGTGCTCGCGTCGCAGGATCTTGCGGACGCGCGTGGTTTTTGTCTCCACCGACGTGTGATTTGGTCGTATCACTGTGAACTACTTACACGGGTGGTTTACCGGTTAAGGCAGGGCTTCAGCTTGTGCATTTTGGTACCAACTCGGGAAGTTGCAACCTATATCTTCGTTATCTTGTGCCCATAGCTACAGCTAGGGGTGATTTCGGAGTGCTCTAGTCCTTTTGCAGACGCTCTAGCTAATGTGACTAGCAGAAAACTCAACTTTGTAGCCAACTTGTAACTACTAGCTAATGTGAAGAGCGGAGAGCTGCAACTTGCAACACCCTGGGACTACAACAATGCTCAATTTATTTATTATAGGAAAGGGTGTTCCAGATAAAGTAACAATGTTCATCGAATAAATTAAATGAATGTCTGACAAAATAATCAATATATAAGAAATAAAAAAACAGTTGCTTCAATAAGAAATGACACAGGGATGAACACTACCTTTTCTTTTCTTTTTTCACCTTTTTTTGCTTGGGAAGGGGTTCAGAGAGAATAGTACAAATAAATAGGTTGCTATACAGTCGGGCTTACATTGACATGCGCATACTAAGCGCCAGAATATCATGTCCAAGAACTGGTCCTCCTTTTTATCCAGCTGGCAATCAATCCTCATTGAAGCAACCATCAACACAACATAAGTTGCACTTATTTCAAATGTGTGTAAGCCCCTCTCAGATGGCTGAAGAAAACTGCTTGTTACCACAGCCTGATCATCGATATAGACCACAACCATCTCCAGATATCAGCATTGCAGTTCCCCAAATTGCAACTCCAGAGCCCGTTCCCATTTTTTTTCCTTTTTCCTTTTTTTTAATTTTTTCCTGTTTAGTCTTTTTACAAAGCAGCATTTTGGAGCAACCATCTTCTCAGCTTATTGGCCCTGTTGTCCTCATTAGAACATGCTGCACAATTGGATTTACAGCAATTGGTTCTCACTATGATCATCTATAATATGATCCCCTATGTGGCTGGTGGAAGGACCTGTTCAGCTGAAGACAGTGCCACACCCATGTCAGGTTTTGCACCTGCATTTGAATCAGTGCCTGAAGCCTCACGCTTCCACTGAAAACTTCTGGCACCCGCTTTCATGGGAGTACGCCCTCTAAAAGAACTACCAGGAAGAACACCCCTTGGGTATGCCATCCTACTGTGCCTAGCATACAGTGATGACCGACCACTACCAGGCCAACCATAAAACTGAGCAGCTTCATGAGAGCTTCGCCTCACCACCTACAGTACAAGAAAACGGAATGAGTATCACCTATTGAGTGCACTCAATACTCAGAAGCTTCGGCAATGTGTTTGCAGGCCAACCAACACAATAAAAGGGTGATAACATGCTACTCTCCTGCAACGAGGTCCATGGTACACCAGTGCAGAAATATATGGTAGATGAAAGCAAAACTGAATAAGTTACTAGGAATGTGCTTTATGTTCAACTTCTACTTCAGTGCCAATAATGCAAAGGAGAACAGTATATAACAGACTAAAAAATACTTCAAAAGACGATAGCAAATCATACCTTGAGAATGCGTGTCATAAATGATGTACCATTCAATGACAGAGCTCGTTCAGCCGACTCTGTGTGTAAAAATTCTACATATGCCGACCTGTATCAGATAATAAATCATTCACTGATGTCTTTTCAGAAATTGACACGGTATTGCTGACTTCAGAATGAATTGGCTAGTTTATTTTAGCTCCTTCAACTTGCAATTATGTTCCACTTAGGTCAAATGAACTTGAGCACTCAACATTAAGATCCTTAAACTTCTTTACCCACGTTCGATCAGAACCTGGGTCCACTTAGTTCATGAAATTGCATGCACATAATTGATACTAAAGACAGGGACAACAAACTATGGTGCAATTGGTTCTTTCCTCAGTCTAGTATAACAGTCCAAAACTTGCATTCAAATATTGCCAACGGGACGTGTGACATATCTATGGTTCACATCTAAATGGTATTAAGCAAACCTTTTACTTCAGATACCAATCTACTAACGATTCCCTTCTATTAATTTCTTTTGTGGGATCCTCCTTTCATTTACGGTTGCTATTGTCTTGGAATTCAGTCTCAAGGGCTGAATCAAATTGAGATATGCGTCCACATGTTTTCAGACATTATTCAAGCTGATCTTGAACTAAGGGAAGTACTCCCTCCGTTCCAAATTAGTTGTCTTTCATTTGTACAAAAGTGGATGTATCTAGACATGTTACAAGTATAGATACATCTACTTTTGTAGAAATGAAAGACAACTAATTTAGAACGGAGGGAGTAGCATAATAGCACCTGATGGTTTCTATGAACTAGATATGCCAATATGAACTTTTCTTTTTACAGCCGCAATTAATTTTATCTCATTAATGTAAGTAACCAATAACTAAAAGAAACATTATAAATCTTAATCTTGGCAACAACGATTAGCATAAGAAAAAAGCTAACCCTGTTGGCTGTCCTGTTGCTGCATTAGTAACGATGACTACTTTCAGCACTGCACCAAACTTGTTGAAATGGCGAGATAGGGAGTCCTTGGTGGCAGCAAAGTGAACCTTCAAACAAAATTGGCAGATAAATTGAAGAATCTAAAGGCATGAAAATAGAAAGGGAGATAATATAAGGATACTTACATTGCTAACATAGAGGGTCCTTGAATCTGCATCCTCAGTGGGATGTGCAGTGCTATATGAACTGGTAACTGCAAGGAAAGTAATGTGTTATATCAAGTAATAAATGGTATTCTGTCAAATGTGAAGCATTCTCTACTGATAACTGATTCTAAGTGCTCCACTTCGCATATTTATGATGCATTAAAAAATACGCTCCCTGAATTTTGATACGTACCAGATGTTGCAGACCGCTGTGAATCCTTTTGGACTTCTCCATGACCTGATTCCTGAGTAATTTTTGTACAGTCAGAGTATTCTAAGAAATTATAAACACTGAGGCAGGTCAACTGACAAATATATGATACAAGGCCAATGACCAAAAGAATATAACAAAGTAATCAGCACCTTAAGTAACAGATAGAATGCAAATCTTCTTATTTGTTACCAGAAATACTCAATCGAAAAGCTAATGATGGAAGTATGGGCCTATCTCTTAAATTCAGGCAACATCGATATAATAATAGCTTTGGCTTTTCATCCCAAATATCTTTGGATGCTGGCTTATGAACCAGCAACACGTTGTAAATTTCTACTATATTAAAGCGCGGCCGGTGGTGATGGTGATTGCGGTACGTCGTCCCGCACTCCCGCCCCTGCAAAAAGAAAAAAATCTTCCGCAGCTAACGCATCCAAGGCACGAAAAATCCGTTACCCATACACGATCTCCTCGACTCGTCCGATGCCCCCACGACTCGCCCCACCCACCCACAGACTCTCAATTTCAGTTTCTCCATTGCATCTTCCTTCCCTTTCCGTCTTCTCCCATCCAACCTCAACAGCCACGCACAATCCACTGAAGAAATCTTTGATCCGATTAAGCCTCGGCCGTTGTATCCGCAGACACGGCCGCCGCACGCCCAAATCCGCCGGTGTCGGTGTCGGTGTCGGCCGGCGCAATCCACCGAACGGGCCACAGGGTCATGCCCAACATCACAAGAATCGCCATGCAGCGGCGCTGCGGCATACGACGCTGGTGGCGAGGTTCGCGGCTGAGGGGCTCTGCCTGGTGGCTGGAGGAGCAGAGCAACGTCGCCGAAGGCGTCGACTGGTAGGACTTGGTGGCACCAACCGACGAACGGCGAGACCGTGCAGCACAAGACCTCTTCCTCGGCGCCCGCAGCGAGTCGCTGTAGTGCTGGACCTTGACTCCTTGAGCTTGTAGAGCGCCCACATGTCCATTGTGGCGATAACTTGGATGCTGTGGCGCGATCAGGCACAACGATCCCTCGCGGGCCACGTCAAGAGCCGGCAGTCGGGCAGTGCCATCTCCAAGGTACGTGCCGCTCTTTGTCCCTGACTCCATTGATCCCGGTACTATCTGGCTTCTTTCTCCTTGTGTTGGTTCATTAAGTCATGTTTTTTCCTCATTGGTCAAACATGCTAACGTAGTGTTTGCCTCCGATGGGATCAATTTCACACACACAATTGTATCCAACAGGCTGAACAAATCAATCATTTGATATTTGAGGCACTGCAGGCGTTTGGGTGAGCATTGGTGCTGGCACTTAAAATCTATGCTTTGCGTATAATTGTATAACTAATTTTCTATCACTGTTTCTCAATTGTTTGATGGTATCCATGTGATTAATCGATCATTAGTGGAAAATATCCAGGTAATATCGCATTTGTGCCATGGTTCCGCAACAACACAAAGTGAAAAGTGTTTCTTTGATTTCTTTAGGGGAGTGTTTCTTTGTTAAGTATTCGTACATTAATGGTCATTTATACACCTTCCCTCTTTTCTGATATCTTGGATTGGCTAATGGGATAATGGATTTTCCCCCCTAAGATATGACATTTCTAATACACTGTTTATTTCTACCACTACATAATGGTTTTACTCTAATTAAAAATAATAGTTGGACCCTGCTTTCTCGGCATACGACACCCAATTAGCTTTTACCAAATAAAGTTTAAAAATAATGCTATCTTTAAGTGTTTTTCATGTGGGTAGCAATCATTTTTATACACGTGAAGTTCAGATGAATCATATTCACATATCAAGCGAGAAAAAATATAAGCGTCGTGGCAACGCACGGGCACTCAGCTAGTAATATGTTACTGTTTTCACATCATGGTCCATCGGTCCAACTGACATTACATTCAAGCCAAATGGCAAATGAGTAGAGTCATACCATGCAAACATCCAACAGAAAAACAATAAAAAGGGCACATATTAAATATGTTTAGGCTTTCACTGAAATACCAATAAGGTACCAAAGTCACGGTTGAGACCCCAGAAAGAGAAAAAATGATCAATTTCACATGGCAATAAATTTGCATCTCCAATTCAAAAAATAAGCATTACAATATGTTTTTTGCATCAGAAAAAAATAAGCATTACAATAGATAAACATTTTTTTCAAACCTAGAAGACAGTAATATAGATTATTAAAAATGGTCTGATAAATGGTTCTTCCATAACTTGCAGATAAATAATCAGAAGAGCTATCTGTAAATGTTTAACATGGTGCAGTTTATCATAAAACATTGCTTAGTGCAGGTGTGAGGAAACTTACTTTGACATTAACTACCGAAGAGGTAACATTAGGATTCATGGGTGTGATCTCCAGCTTCTCCACAACATGAACATCTTTTGGTGTTCCAAAATTGGCAGGTTCCACAGAACTGAGATTAACTGGACCAACCACAGTTTTGCTTGCTCTTATTGGTGATGAAGAAACAGATTGCCCCTCAAAAGTCAAACTCGAATGCCTTTTCGTCTTGGTCTCCGGTTCAGCACTACATTTTGTTGACGTATATTTCTTCTCCACAACCGAAGAAAAAGCACCAGCATGTGAATCATAACCTTGGTATCGAGTAGTTCCATCATCTATGTCCACATCATCATCAGAGGTAGTATCAACATTCATTTCATCCTCCCCATCTGCAATGTTGAGGTCTCCTGATATCTCTTCGTCATTATCATGCTGATCCGAATCATGATCATCTACAGATGTAACTGGCTCAAAATCTCTCTTCTCTTCACGAGAACGAGATGGTTGATTCACAGCATTCCCTTGACCTAATCGACTGAACACACTTCCAGTAGATCTTGCTTTGGAAGAATCTGCAGCAGCCTCCGCAGCAGCTCTAAGAGCTAAAGCAGCTCCAGGTACTTGTGGAATTTGCCTAGTTCTTTCTAATCTTTTATCATTTGAGTTGTCTGTAGATCTTTCTGATCTCCTATCATGCACACTGTCTTTAGATCTTTCTGATCTCCTGTCATGCACGCTGTCTGTAGATCTTTCTGATCTCCTATCATGCAGGCGGTCTGTAGTTCTTTCGGACTTTTGACCATGCAAGTTGTCTGTGGATAATGTAGAAACCACAGAACGTAGGCGCTTAGAAGATGGCTCGGTAGGGCTGCTGGTTTGCTGCACAGCTTTTACAGCATCTCGAACAGCAAACTGCAGAAGACGGCGGGACGCACCAAGCACGGGACGAGAAGGCAATTCTCTCTGGGCACAAAATAAGAGAATTGGTCGTAAATGGCATTTTGATTTCAGGTGGACAAAAGCAACATCTTAAGTGGATTCCTCAAGAGTGAATGCATTTAATTGTATAAGAAATTAGGTAGGTGTATTGCATTGCAATACAGCCAATACTTATTGGTAAAACACAAGCAATTTTCTTGTCCAGGTAGAATATAAACAATACTTAAGGTCATTACAATTTTGTCTTTTCAGCGAGTTTCTCAATAGTTAGCTCGGTCAGTTGGTCCTAATAGGAAACAGCTTACTGTAGCATACAAAATAAAGCCATATATTCATATCCATGGGAAGCAAACATTTGGTTTGTCAGTTGTCGAGGAACTGTGGGAAAATGGAACTAGAATCTAACATCATAATAATCATTTAAACCAGAAACTAAAAAATAATTTTTCAACATATTATTATTGCTAACACTAAACAGATTGATTATTTGGTGTTTACAAGCTTCTATGTTGCGAGATATAGACTTATAGAGAAGCATAAATATTAAAAATTTAGTTACGGTGTAAGTAAATTAAGATCCAGGGCACACCATGCTAAAATAAGCAAGGCATGGGAAAGTATAGAAGAGGTAGACATGAAAGTCCAATGTTGCAGGCAATCCTTTTGGTTAACACAAAACAGACCTTTTATTAAGATATGCTACGCACCTTTGTTTGTTGTGGTTCGTCCTCCCTATCGCGCTTTCTGCCATTCCTTAGATTAGACAATGGAGGTTGTCGTATTTCAGTAGACTTTTGCAGCTTTTTCTCCTCTCCGTGCAAAATATCTGTTAATACACTTCGGAGTGGAAAGTTTTTATTACCCTCCTGGCCAGTTCCTTTCCATTCTCTCTTATTCCGAATCCTGGTGGTCGTATTTGAATCACTTGTATGCTCATTGAGAATTTGATCTTTGCTTCTTGCGTGCACCTCAGGTGATCTATGTCTTCCAGGTAGTTCTTTTGGGGTTTCATCATCCTTGTTCTCCACCTCTTGATTTTCTTGTGTTTGCACATATTGGTGCAAATTTAAAGATAGATGATCCCACAACCTATAAGGATGTCCAATGGTGTGTTCAATATGCAGTTGCTAAGACAATATGAATATCAATTACTTATCATAACAATTGGTACCCCAAAAAAATATCCATGCCCATTGTTGTTGTGTACAACGATAATCCAGGTAGAAAGAGGGCTTAACATATTCTCAGCTGCCAAGCAGGGTCGTACTGTAGTAGAATAAGTAGCCAACTTACTAAAAACTCGCGCAAAAAACTAAAAACGTTAACTTATGGCCATGGCCGCGGCCGTGGCGCGTCTGGCGAGCGACGGCGACGTCGCCTCTCGACCCTGCGGCACCCCTCCACCCCAACCTGCATCTCTCCCTCCCCCTACCCTTCCCGTCCGCTGCTGGAGAGGATGCTGGCGGGCGAGCATGCGAGCAGCGGCCTTTGGGCTTCGGCTGCTCTGCTGAGCCCCGGCGGATCCCGGCGGCGGAAGCTGCGGGCTGGCGCGGCGGCGACGGCTACTGTGCGTGGCGGCGCGGTGCAGGCGACCTCGTGTTGCCTGCTGGACGCGCTCCTGGCGGTGGCCGGCCTGCAGGCCCTGCGCTAGCCGGTGCCTCCTACCGAGACGACAACATTACCAGGTTTCCCTCGCTGTGATGGACTCCCCCAGTGACGACTTCGCCACCTCCGGTCTGCCCCGACATCAACGGTCTTCGGAAGTCCCTGCTCATGGGTCGGGGCGAAACCCCCGCGCGGCGACAGCCTGCGCTGTCAACGGCGATGTCCGAGGGTGCCGTTACCTCCTTGGAGGCGTTGACATGACCCTGGCCGGATTTCCTCCTCGAGCACCAGGGAAACCCTAGGTCCGGCCCGCCAGACCGGGCAGCGGCAGCATCTCAGCGTTGTTCCCTTCTTGAAGGCGCTGCCATGGCTGCACGTGGAGTACCTGATTGCGGCAGCGTGAGGTTGGTGATGTGGCGCTCTGGCGTTGAATGCTACACAGGAAGTGGACGTCCGGGGCGCAACGTATGCCAGCGCCGACACTTCCCCGACGAGTTCTACACCAGTCCCAGCCGGTCCCTGCCTTTCACCCCGCCGACTCTCTAGGCACACAAGGGTGCGAGGTACGTTGGGTTGGGCAGTTCTGGAGCTGAAATCGTCCCTGGAGGTGTCTGGCAACGGCGGTGTTGATGCCCTATAGCTCCGAGCCTCGACACCTCGCCATTCTTGGCTGGAGGCAAGGCTGGTGAAACTTGATGTCGTTGTGGTCTGTAGTTGATGGCACCTCCTTACCTAGTTGTAGTCGCTTGGTGAGGACGGTCGTGTGTGTGCGTGTGTGTGTCCCTCCCTTGTGGAGGTTGTACCTGTGTTGTCTTCCTGATCAATGAAATAAAACGCAAACTCTTTTGCGTTTTCTCGAAAAACTTATGGCTTCTATGTGTATCACACGCAAAAGTGGTTTACAATAAACCATGCAAACCACTTCGTGTTGTGTGCCGTGCAAACATTAGAATTACAGAAAGGCTCTTAATTTAGCATCACTCCATATGAACTTCAAGTTCAGACTCCATCTATTGAGTGGGAAACAAAAGGAGAATTGACAGAACTATATACAATTAAAAGGAGAGGAAGAGAACAAACAGTGCTATTTCCAGAGAACATCTTCATTTACCCTAAAACATTTTTAGCTTCTTAAACTTGAGATTTTAAAGGGTGATGTGGTACTACATAGGGTGTCTTTGGGAAGTTTTGCGTTGCTTCGGTGCTGAAACCAAAGTAGTATGTATGACTGAGTCATAATGTCTTTCTAGATATGCATCCATAAGTGATTATTTCTTAGTAAATGGTTATATGGAGAAAAATGTGGAAAAATACACTGAGATTGGTCGCTAGCTTAGTTCACGCACAGAGAAATACAAATCATATGACATGTGTACTAACCATGAAATAAACAATGCACTATCATCAACTCCCAGAAAAATATTGAGCTCCTTACTAGCCACATCCTTGCGCCTTCTACTCTTCAGCAGCTCAATAACATAATTCTGCACTTAAGATAACAACAGAGGTCCATTGATTGCTCTCGCTAAAAACATCTAAATGTAATAAAGCAACAAGAGAAAGAGAACATGATGTTTAAGATTCCAATGTGTTTGAAAACGAATACATAAAAATAATAAAAGATGTGTTCAAGCAATGTATTCCATGTCGAACTCCACTCTTTATGATTAAGATGATGGCGTTCGCCGCAGGTAGGCAACAACTAAGCAGCAGATTTTCCATTAGAGTTATTGTAGCCAATCCCAAAAACAACGTTGATAGTGCAGAGCATTTCTTTTCCAATCATGATTTAGACACTTTTCACTGCTACAACTTTTGGCTAAGACCAGCAGCAAATAAGAAAGAGCAGGCCCGTATAATACCATGTGTGAGAGTGGTGCGTATGCACAAGTCACCCAAAAGTAGGGGCCCGAATTTCCCTAAGCCCTTGCATTTTACTAATCAATTGACTAATTAAGCAGAAAATATCCCACGCAATGCGAGTCACTTCCTGTCCATAAGACCCTTTGATCCTTGCTCTTTCCGGCCTCCAAACAAATTGTAGTATTACTGAATAAAATAAAGCATGCTTGGATAACAGAAAAAACTTGAGCCATGTACAATAAATAAGAGAAGAATTCCTAGCCTATGATCACCTTGTGAAAAGCCCTCCAATAAGGGGAAAGGACAATATATACATAATGTTCACTGTTCTACAAACGAGCACAATTGCACATTACATGGTTGCTTCTTGCCTATTACACCAGCTGAATTCGCCCAATGTAATATATGAGACTATAGTGCACAATAAACTAGAGCCGACGGTTATGGGTTATAATCAAGCAAAAACTGCTAACCAGCGAGGTATAAGATCTATCCGCGTCATGGGAGAGGGAGTAAGAGAAGCAGCAACAGACACGGTCACGGGATAGCACAGCTCGCGGAGATAAGGACCCAACCACCGAGCAAGGGGGAGGGGGGGATTGAGTGGTGTCATCTTACCACGAGTACTTCTTCTTCGCCGTCCTTGAACTCACGCAGCTTCTCCCGTATGCGCTCCTTTAGCTGCTCGGCGCCGGCTTTGGTGAAGTCCGCCTCGAAAGTGCGGCCGTCGCCGGCGAGATCGGCCGCCTCCATCGTGGCGGAGGCCTCCAGAACCCCTCCCCTTGCAACCCTAGATCCAGCCCGATGGGATGCCGGGGCCGAGACGGGTGGGGAAGAACTGGGGAGGCGTAGCACTTACCCGCGACGCGCTTGTCAACGGGGTATGGAAGCTTCGGCGGGGTCTGCAGATTTGGGCTCGCCGGGAGGAGGCGGGCGCCGGCGGTGAGCCTGGAGATGGGGATGGGGTCAGGCGACGGGGCAGGGCTAGGATGCAAGATTTTATTGGGTTTTTGTTTTGTTTGGGGTTTTATTGCTTTTCAGCGGGCTATGTTACCCGCCTACGGAGACGAATAACAACATTTTTTAACACAAAAATTCAAAAAAAAAAACACTTTTTAACACCGAAATTAGAACACCCGAGTCTTTAGATTTCTTTCCTCTTTGTACACGTAAACACGTGAATATTCACACATATAAATCGATAGCATAGCATTCCTTCAAAAAAAGATTCTTTTTGTTTTAAATGTATTCGATAAAAGATATGAAAAGACGTCATATGCATAAAAAAATATGGTTGTCTCTTCAATATGTTTGCAGTCTGAGATTTACTCTATTTGTCTCTCATCCCAGACATCTTTTTTTCCTCTGCATCTTTTCGGCCATTACCAGTTACTGTCACGTCCTCACTACACCATGGGCGGACCCAAGGAGTGGACCGGGTGGGCCGTGCTCCACCTAAAAATTCTGAAAAACAATGTCTTAGACTAGGCACAATGGGAGTATCATAGCTACTATCATGCATGACATGTTGGCAAAAATCTGATGTGGCACGGTAATTAATGAATAAAGAGAGGATGGTGGTATCTACCTATGTTACGGTATCATAGCACGTAAAATAAGATATTTTAATAGGAAGTTAATCTTGTACACATATTTGTATTGGGATACTACAAACAAATAAATGAGATGTGGCTATGATACTGCTATATGATACTATGCATTGTAGGGGTGGTATCATACACTAGTATCATACGCATGATACCGATCTATGATACTCCCCATTGTGATTAGTCTTAGTGGTTCAATCCCTATTTCGTTGATATGAGTACGACTCCTTATATAGTCCAGCGTTCGCTAGCGCCGCCCCTTCCCGGCTCCCTTGCCTCCCCTTGCCGTTGGCCTTTCCTGTTGCTGCCTCCCCTATCTGTCGACCTCCCCTGCTTTCTGCCGCCCCTCACTGACTCCCCCTCTCCGCCGCCCCTCGTCGACTCACCCTATTTATGCGATGGTGTAGAGTTAGCAAATATTAACCCATTTATGGTATATTTCATCGTATAAGACTCTATTCACGTTTTAAACTATTTGCATCGGAATCACTCACATTTGAAACATATGTGTTGACTACAATGTTGTGAATCAGTTGGCTATGTATATTGTTCATCTGCCAACATTTTATCGTTGTGCAAAAATAAATTGGAGTGTGCCCACCCGACAAACTTTTGTTGGGTCCGCCACTGCACTACACGATCTATTGAGCTAGAATTTACCGTTTCATGAACAACAAAACACAAGATACCATTGTTGGAATTTACTAGTATTTACTAGCCCAAGATAAATTCAGAAATTCTCATTGGCACATTATTATATTTTGTTAATTGGGAAAATTAACGAGTCATTGATTAATTAGTAACGGTCACGTTTATTACGGCCGTTTCTAATTCATTAATAGACACGGTTAATACAGTTGTTTCTGAGTCATTGATTAATTAGTAACGGTCACGTTTATTACGGCAGTTTCTAATTCATTAACAGACGTGTTTAATACGGCAGTTTCTAAATCATAAACGGACGCGTTCATGAGGGCTGTTTTGACACCCAACCTGCACTATAAAAAACCGAACCAAGCCAATTTTGGCATATATACGCAACACATGGTCTCGCACCACCGTTCCAAAACCTTGCGCCGCCGTCTTCCAAGTCTTCTCCATCCCGTCTTCCGGCGTGCACCGGTTGAAGGGACAGTAGGCCTCCGGAACCCCGCCTCTTGTGATCCTGTACGGGAGAGGGGCAATCAGGTTTTTGGGGAGCGCACTCGCGCGACTACTGGCATCGAGTTCTTCCCCAACGACGACTTCTTCCCCGACATCGGCAGCCTCTTCATCGACGACATGGGCGACAACAGCAACGCCAACGCTTCGGCTGCCGCTGCACCGTATGATTACTTGATCTTCCTGTTTACGATACTGCTACAGTTTCTGCTTGTAGTAGTTGCTTTAGATTCGTTCTATTTATCTACTATTCAAGTAGATCGCATGATTAGTATAATTCTGGTTATTCTAGTCATAAACTATTTACTGTTTTCCGGATTAAATCAATAGCTAAATTGCTTATATATTCAACAATCCAAAAACCTGATTATAGGCAATTTGCTGCGCCTGGCTTTCTCGCGTCTATGAGGCCGTTTCCCTTCAAAGGGGTACAGTATAAACGGTGGCGCATGAGAGCAGTTTACTGGTTTCAAAACAGTAACTGCTATGCTGCCACCAAAGGCAAGCCTGAGGGCGATCTCAATGCTGAACAACTGGAAGCTTTTGAGAAGCTCGATACCCTTTTCAAGGTGCCCTTCTGAGTGTTCTTGACGACTCCATTGTGGACTCGTATATGTCGTTTGATAACGGCAAGGACATGTGGGATGCGCTCGAGGCCAAGTTTGGTGCCTCGGACGCTGGCAGCGAGCTGTATGTCATGGAGCAATTCTATGACTACAAGATGACTGATGAGCGCTCTGTTGTACAGCAGGCTCATGAGATACAGTCACTCGCTAAGGAACTTGAGCACTTTAAGTGTAATTTACCGGACAAGTTTGTTGCCGGTGGCATTATCGCCAAGCTTCCACCTTCGTGGAGCAACTTTGCTACTTCTCTGAAACACAAGAGACAAGAGTTTTCCGTTTCGGATCTCATTGGGTCGCTTGATGTTGAAGAGAAGGCGAGAGCAAAGGATACACGTGCTCGAGTTGCTGAGGCTGGTTCTAGTGCCCATGTGGTACAGAAGAAGAATTACCAGCCGCCCCACAAGCCCAAGTTTAACAAGAACAAATCGGGGGTAAAGGCAAGTCTGACGATAGGCACAAGCCTTCACAGTCTACCAACTTCAAGAAGAACAACAATAAGCCAAGGAAGGGAGCATGCCATGTTTGCGGTGATCCGAATCACTGGGCACCTCGCTGTCCTAACCGCCATGAGCTTCGCACATCGGAGAACAGCGGCAAGACTGCCAATGTTGTCATCGGCGACACTGAGATGAAGGAATCTGGGTACGGTATATTTCCTACCATTCTTTCAGTTTGTCATTCTCCTGAATGGTTGATTGACACTGGTGCCAATGTACATGTTTGTGCTGATGCTTCCATGTTTTCTTCTTACCAGGTCACAGGACTTCTCCCGTGCTGATGGGGAACAACTCACATGCTTCTGTTCGTGGTGTTGGTACGGTCGATCTGAAGTTTACTTCGGGGAAGACCGTGCGCCTGAAGAACGTTCATCATGTGCCCTCCATCAATAAAAATCTCGTTAGCGGATCTCTTCTGTGTCGAGATGGTTATAAGTTGGTTTTCGAGTCCAATAAAGTTGTAATATCTAAGTATGGACAATTTGTTGGTAAAGGCTATGAGTGCGGAGGCTTGTTCCGCCTATCTTTGTCAGATATTTGCACCAAAGTTATTAATCATATTTGTCACGAATTTGAATATAATGTTTGGCATTCACGACTTTGTCATATTAACTTTGGTTGCATGACGCGGCTAGCTAATTTGGATTTAATTCCGAAATTCACTACTGTCAAAGGTTCCAAGTGTCAAGTGTGTGTGCAAGCTAAGCAACCTCGCAAGTCTCATACGGCTGCGGAGGCAAGAGACTTGGCGCCACTGGAACTTATACATTCAGATCTTTGTGAGATGAATGGCGTGTTGACAAAAGGCGGAAAGAAATATTTCATGACGCTTATTGATGACTCCACTAGATATTGTTATGTGTATTTTCTGAAAACAAAAGATGAGGCTTTAAACTACTTCAAAAACTATAAAGCTGAAGCAGAGAACCAACTTGATCGAAAGATTAAAAGGCTAAGGTCTGATCGTGGTGGAGAATATTTTTCCAATGAATTTGATTCGTTTTGTGCGGAACATGGTATAATACATGAGAGGACGCCTCCCTACTCGCCTCAGTCAAATGGAGTGGCTGAAAGAAAGAACCGAACTCTAACTGATTTGGTTAACGCCATGTTAGACACTTCGGGACTGTCTCAGGCATGGTGGGGGAGGCTCTATTGACAGCTTGTCATGTCCTAAACCGAGTTCCCATAAAAGATAAAACTGTTTCTCCATTTGAGGAATGGGAAAGGAAAAAGTTGAAACTCTCTTACTTACGTACTTGGGGTGTTTGGCGAAAGTCAATATTCCAATTCCCAAGAAGCGCAAGCTTGGACCAAAAACCGTGGATTGTGTTCTTCTGGGCTACGCTTTTCATAGCGTTGGTTATAGATTTTTGGTAGTCAAATCTGAGGTATCCGACGTTCATGTTGGTACGATTATGGAGTCGAAGGATGCGACTTTCTTTGAGGATATCTTTCCCATGAAGGGTATGCCTAGCTCATCAAATCAGGAGATACCTAGCACATCTAGTCAGGAATTAGCTGTTATTCCTGAACCTACCATTTCGATAGAACACACTGATAACCCTGTGGAGGATGACAATGAAGCTCCTGTTAGGAGCAAGAGACAGAGGACTGCAAAGTCCTTTGGTGATGATTTCATTGTGTACCTTGTTGATGACACCCCTAGTACCATTTCAGAAGCCTATGCATCTATTGATGCTGACTACTGGAAGGAAGCTGTTCGTAGCGAGATGGATTCCATCTTGGCTAACGGAACCTGGGAAGTCACTGATCGTCCTTATGGGTGTAAACCTGTAGGATGTAAGTGGGTGTTCAAGAAAAAGCTTAGGCCTGATGGTACTATTGAGAAGTACAAGGCGCGGCTTGTGGCCAAGGGTTATACCCAGAAAGAAGGTGAAGACTTCTTTGATACTTACTCACCTGTGGCTAGACTGACCACGATTCGAGTGCTACTTTCATTGGCTGCCTCGCATGGGCTTCTCGTTCATCAAATGGACGTGAAGACAGCTTTCCTAAATGGAGAGTTAGACGAGGAAATTTACATGGATCAGCCCGATGGTTTTGTAGTACCTGGTCAGGAAGCAAAGGTGTGCAAGTTGTTGAAGTCCTTATATGGCCTTAAGCAAGCTCCTAAGCAATGGCACGAAAAGTTTGAAAGAACTTTAACTGCTGCAGGTTTCATTATAAACGAATCTGACAAATGTGTGTACTATCGCTATGGTGGGGGCGAGGGAGTTATTCTCTGTCTGTATGTCGATGACATACTGATCTTTGGAACCAACCTTGATCTAATCAAGGAGGTTAAGGATTTCTTATCTCGTTGCTTTGAGATGAAGGATCTAGGAGTAGCCGATGTTATCTTGAACATCAAGCTGCTGAGAGATGGTGATGGTGGGATTACACTGCTTCAGTCTCACTATGTGGAAAAGGTCTTGAGTCGATTCGGGTATGACGACTGTAAGCCTTCTCCGACACCATATGATCCTAGTGTGTTGCTTCGAAAGAATCAACAGACTGCTAGAGATCAACTGAGATATTCTCAGATTATTGGCTCGCTTATGTATTTGGCTTGTGCCACGAGGCCTGACATCTCTTTTGCTGTGAGCAAGTTGAGCCGGTTTGTTTCTAATCCGGGAGATGATCATTGGCATGCGCTCGAGAGAGTTATGCGTTATTTAAAAGGCACTGCGAGCTATGGAATTCACTACTCTGGATACCCGAGGGTACTGGAGGGTTATAGTGATTCAAATTGGATATCTGATGCTGATGAGATTAAGGCCACGAGTGGTTATGTGTTTACACTCGGTGGTGGAGCTGTTTCCTGGAAGTCTTGCAAGCAGACCATCTTAACGAGGTCAACTATGGAAGCAGAACTCACAGCGTTGGACACAGCCACTGTTGAAGCAGAGTGGCTTCGAGAGCTTTTGATGGACTTACCTGTGGTTGAAAAACCAATACCCGCTATCCTTATGAACTGTGATAATCAAACTGTGATACACAAGATTAAAAGTTCTAAGGATAATATGAAGTCATCAAGGCATGTGAAGAGGAGATTGAAATCTGTCCGAAAATTAAAGAACTCCGGAGTCATTGCGTTGGATTATATCCAAACGTCTAAGAATTTGGCAGATCCCTTCACAAAGGGTTTATTGTCGGAGAATGACTCCCACGAAACAGGGATAGTCAAGCTCACGAAGAGAGTTCGTGTAAGGGGCTGAACACGTTGGTCAAACAACCCTCAACCTGCACGGCGACGGTGCTCGTCGAGCAAGAGGAGGGACATCACGGCAGAGATGAACACCAGCCCGTACCCAGGTTCACGGCCCTCGTGTGGAGGTAACACCGCTACTCCTGCTTGTCTGTATTGCACTGCTTATAGAGGTTACAGTACAATGAGCTTGCCGAGGGCTCTCTTTTGGCAATGGAGTACACGAGGAAGGGAAGCTGAGGTCTTCTTCTTCCTTGCGCGTAAGTGGTTAGGCTAGAATGAGAATGCGATCCTTTCTACGGTGCTGCTCCTCCTCCTTTTATAGGCGCCCTGGCTTCCTCCCTGCGCTTGCGCTACGGAAGGGCTATCACGTGGCGGCAGAAGGTGGAGCGCGGTGCACCGCAGCAGCTGTCCATGGACGCGGTCCATGGGCGTAAAGCTGATGCCTGTGGCAGAGTAACCACCGTCCATGCAGGACGGCCAGCTGGGGCCGCAGAGGAACGTGGGGGTGCCCACGGTGACGTTGGCCGTGGAGCGTAGCGCCGGCCGGTCCCCTTATCACCAAAGAGGAAATCCTTGTAGTCCGGTGCGGATGGCACAGCTTTGTTGACCCTTTAATCACCAAAATGGCAACTGCGGCGTCGTCGTCACCGCGCGCAGAGGCGCGCGTCACTCTGCGGCCGCTGCAGAGCCCATGTGCGCTCTGCAGAGGTTGCTTTGCAGCGAAGCGATCCCACGAGGGCTTGGATGCCCTGTAGAGAATTCGGCGTTGACCTCTCTCCAGGGGAGATCCTTGAAGAGGGGGCAGCAGTGGAGAGGGCCTCCGCAGGCCTCTGCTGCCTCCAAAAGCCCTCGCGAGGCAATTAGCCTCGCGAGGCTCTCCAAGCCGTAGGCTTGGTCCTTAGCGAAAATTGGCCACAAGTGTCGAGGGCCGTAGAGGACAGGCCCAGCACACCCTGGATTTCACTGGGCCGACAGTAGCCCCCGGGCCCATGATGGGCACGATGTAGTCCAATGGACGCAGGCGAATCGTCATGGGCCCAAAGTGTCCGGCCGGCCTGAGACACGTGTAGGGCAGTTACGCCGCGACGACACGTTCTCCTCGGAGATGATGGGCGTAGTGGGGGGACCCACCACGTCTCGGTAACTGCTCTGAGGGGAATAAAGCCTGCAGCGCCGGTTCAGGCAGCAGTTACTGCATCATTTGCGCGCCCGTCTCCTCGCTCTTGACTTCTGCGCTTCTGTGTCTCCGGCGCTCTCCTTCGCAATCCCGCTGCAATGGCGCCCAAGAAAGCCTCCGCGGCCTCGAAAGGCAAGGCCGTGGTGCAGGGCGGCGAGCCTGCCGCGATGCAGCAGGCGGAGACTTCGAGCCGGCTCTGACCGGCTTCCGCTTCAAGAAGAAAGCGCAGCTGGAGAAGGTGCGTCACATGGCAGCTTCGGCGACCAACGAGCACGGCGCTACGGTGCTTAAGACGGCGGACAACTCCTTCGGCGGCTTCTACCCCATCTTCATGCACACCCTATTCGCCGGGCTCGTGCCTCCTTTCTCCGACTTCTTCCTGGCGGTTCTGGAGCGCTACCAGATCCAGGTTCTTCATCTCCATCCTAACTCCATCCTTGTCCTCGCCATCTTCGCCTACCTCTGCGAGGCATACATCGGCATTCCGCCCTCGGTGGACCTCTTCCGCAGCTTCTATGCGCTCCGGTTCACGGCGAACAAGGAGCGGTCAGGGTGCGTGTCCTTCCGCATCACCGATGGCATGAAGGGCACCTACATCCCCATCGCGCGGAACGGCGAGAACATTGTGACCAATGTGACGAAGAAGGTGGAGGACTTCCGCAAGCGCTGGTTCCTCATGAAGTTCGGAGCCGGAGCGCCTTCTTCGAACTGCCTGAAGCGCCTCCGACGAAGAGGGCGAGCTGGTCTTCTAAGGCGCTCAAGGGAGCCACGCTCGGCCCCGTGGTAAGGCGCTTGAGGACCTCCGCGAGGCAGGCCTCACCGGGCAGATGGTTGCCAAGGACTTCGTGAGGCGCCGCATTGCTCCGCTCCAGAGGCACACGGACGCGATGTGGCTGTATTCCAACCAGAGGGACAAAATGCGCCTGAGCGCAACCCTCTTCACGCAGCAGGAGGTGCGCACCATCATGGAGACTCTCTTCACGTCTCCAGACATCCCCAAGCCCAGCGATAAGGCAGTCCCGCTCCACAGGATCGATCTCGGGCGTCGCGTCTCGCTCGTGCAGACAATGCCGAAGTTCGACCAGTGGGGCCTGGTGCCTAAGGGGCATGTGGGGCCTCGCGAGGATCCTGAGTCTGCGGCGCAGGGGGCGCCAGCTGAGGGCGACGAGGAGACGACGGAAACGCCTGTGGAATCTGACGCAGGCGCAACTGGCGCCTCGGGAGGCTCTGCCTCCTCAGCGGAGAACTCGAGCACCTCAAGAGTGCGGCGCCTGAAGTTGAGACCCACGGGATCTCCTCAGACAGCAGGCCAGTTCGTGGTCGCTCCCTCGCAGCGTGTTGAGGGAGAGGAGAGCGATGATGACGGGCTTCATCAGGCCACTGCGAGCCCGCTCCAAGGCCATTCATGACAGGCCGCCGGGAGTCCAGCGGGCTTCTCTCAAGAGGAAAGCCGAGGCTGCTCTTGAGGGGTCCGGCGCCGGGCCGCGCCGTCGAGGCCGTGGCGGTCGTCAACACGGTGTGGGTCGACTCCCGCGCCAAGACATCTGGGTAAGGACTGACTCCCTTTTCTGTTTGACTTATTCTTGTGTAGACTCCTCGAGGAGTTTTTGAGCTTTACCTCTCCAGGCGCCCCGAGGTGCCAAAACGGCGGAGACTCCGGAGGCTTGGAGAGATCCCCAGCGCTGCAGCGGCGTCTGCCGCGTGTACAGCCGACGAGGTGCCTCCCGAGGGCACTGCTTCTTCTCCTGAGGCGGCGCGCCGCCTCCTGAGGCAGAGGAGCGCCGCGAGGAGAAGGAGGAGGAGGCAGAGGTGACGACGCCTCCGCCTATGCGGCCTGACGTCTCCCCTATGCGGCAGGAGGGGACGCCGGAGGTGCGGCGAGGTTCACGCCGCCGGCGAAGCGTGCGGCGGAGACAGGGGCGTCCGCGGGGCGCGCTGACGTCGAAATGGAGGAGGCCGCCGCGTCATCGCCCCCACCGAGCACGAAACTTGGAGAGGCCACAGCGGACTCTGAGGCCGCTGGGGAGGCGGCCTCAGCTGAGAAGGCCAACCCTGTCCCTGGAGAGGAGAGTGCTCCCCAGGGGCAGAAGAATGGTGGGGTTGATGGTGAGGGCGCCACGAGCCCCCAGAAGGCCTCCAGCGCGGGAGGCGAGGGGGGTTCTCATCAGAGCCCCCAGAAGGCCCCTTGTGTGGACGAAGAGGGAGGCTCGCACCAGAGCCCCCAGGCGCGTCTCGAGGCTCAGAGCCCAAGGCGACGCTCCGGAATCCTCGGCAGGCGCCGGCGTTTCCAGGCCTTCCGGCGAGCCATGGGCCTTAGTTCTGCGGGGGCGGCGCCCAGTTGCAGCTCGCCGTGGGGCTGTCCTCCGCTCGGCGAGGGAAATTCTCGACGGGCTTGAGGCCCAGCTTGCTGAGGAGGATCGCTCCAGGGCGGAGGAGGACGCCGAGCTTGCGCGGGGCTGGGCTTGTCTTCATGAGACCGTGGAGAGCTGCCGCCGGAAGAACGAAGCTGCCCAGGCGCAACGCGAGGCAGCGCTGCGCTCCGCTGAGGAGATCCGCATCAGCGTGGTCGCGAGGTCGAGGAGACCCTTGCGGACCTGGGTGCTAGGCGCGAGGCTCTCGAGGCGAGACCGAGGCCAAACACCAGGAGCTGGCGGCGCGCGAAGCGGCGGTCTCCGCCAAGCACAAAGAGCTTCTAGATCGAGGCGGGGATCGTTGCCGAGTCGGAGAATGTGCGGCAGAGTTTGGAGAAATTCCGTGAGAGCTTGAGCATTCGCGAAGACTTGATCGTGCAGCGCGGAGTTGAGCTCGACGCCCGCGAGACCGAGGCGCGCAAGCGCGAGGAACAGGTTGAGCAGATCGAGAAGGATCAATCCGCGCAGCGGGAGCACCTGGAAGCCCGCGAGAACAAGGTCACCCAAGACGAGGAGTTCTACCAGAAGCGCCTTGCGCAGACCAACGAGAACCTTCGCAAAAAGGAGGAGAAGATGGCGGAGGAGTCTGCGACGAAGGAGAAGCTCTTTCGCGACAGCTGCAGGAAAGACTTCGCGGAGAAGGTCAAGAAGCAAGAGGATCGCTTCACGAAGAGACGCAACGAGCTTGAGGCTCGCATCAGGATCTTGAGGCCCAGAAGAAGCGATTCGACTCTCGCCTCCAGGCTGCCGCGGAGGCCGGGCGCGCGCGGAGCAGAACTTGCCTCTTGATGGCTGACATGAAGGAGTTGACCGCTCAGGTGGGCCCTGTCGTGGAGCGTGCTGAGAGGCTGAGCATCGCGTGCAGGCGGCACAGGTCTTGACGCAGCAGCGGGAGCGCATGTTCCAATCCTTGGTGACCCGGGGGAACTCGCGGGGCAGCTAGGAGTGGATGCCCCTGCGTTCCCGTCATGGGAACGCTGACGCCGCCACATACCTCGCCTACTTCGATCAGCTCTTCACCGCGCTCGAGGGCCCTGTGGCGGAACTTGGCGATGTTGTTGATGAGGAGTGCCGCAAGCTCTTGACCGTGGCGATCGATCGCGTCTTCGCCAACCTCCAGCGCCTTCACCCGGCTTCGACTACGAGTCAGTGACCGAGCCCGTCGAGGAGGACCAAGCCTGGAGCTCTCCAACTTGGTTCGAGAAGAAGTCAACGATTACGTCGACCGCTTCAAGAGGGTTGAGGCGGAGCAGGCCGCTGAGGAGGATGAAGGCGCCGAAGAAGAAAGGCTGAAGAGGACGGCGATGGTGAACCCTCTGCCTAGGCCACTCCTGCAACAAGATGCGCTTGACGCGCAACTATCTTTGTTTTAAGACTTGTTTTAATTCATTCTGGCTTGTAAGATACTTTGATCGTACGCAAATGTGTGTGTGTGCCCCTCGATGGGCCTTTTATCCCTGTTCCATGTCTTTCTTCGCTCTACGTCGTCAGGACCCATCTCTTTGCGCTATGACACCGCCGCTGCGGTATGCCGGAGCGTGACTCGGCAAGGCCGGGGGGTGTTTAAGGCTTGGAGAGGTAAGGGCTCTCGAGTCGCGGTGCTCGAGGGCCCCCCTTTGACGCACAAGCAGTCCATGGAGTGTGAGAGAGAAAAAACCGCTCGAGGGACGACAGGTGCTCGTGAGAGGGAGAAAAACTCCTGAGGGGCGCGAGCGCTAGACTTAGCTTGGCGAGACTTTGGCCTCGTAGAGGGCGTTGGCTTCCCTGATGGTGCGCTCCCTCTAGGGGTCGGAGCGTGACTTCTCGACCTTGGGGAGGACTCTTGTTCCCTGTATTGGTTAGAGAGGCAAACCCAAAGCAGGCACATGGTAGTAAACACTCATGCGCGCTTATAGGCTTCCTCATGAGTATCTCGCGAGGAGAGTAAGTACCAAGGTCCTTTGGTGAGGTGGCGTGTTTGGGAGCAAGCCCATGGGCCAGAGCTCTTTGGGAGGTAACAGGCGTGAGAGCGTGCTCACGTGTTAGAGCTCGGATCCTTTGGATTTTGCGGTGCTGTTGGGGTGCTCTTGAGGCACAGTCACCGTACTCAGCCCCCGCTCGCGAGGTGCGCATGGGGAAGAATATGAGCGCGAAATGAACTAAGATGATGAAAAGTAAAAACTCACCACCAAAATATTACATAGCGGCGCCTCAGCGCAATGTTTCATTGAGAAACGAATTGGTTCATTACACTTGGTGTTACCAAGATAAAGTTTTCCATGTCGAGGCATGGGGACCACATTCAGTGGCTGAGACTCTTCACGGCCTGCGGCGGCACGTAATCAGGAGAGCTCAGAGGGGCTGGCCCTCGGGAGGAGAAGCTTTTGTGAAGCTTGGAGGTGAAGTTGTGTGCTTCCCTCTAGAGACAAAAAATGTCTGGCGTGACTATGATCACGGGTAGAACTTGCGTAGATGCGCGATGTTCCATGGATTCTTGACCGGGATGCCGTCCTCCGTTTCGAGGCGTACCGCGCCAGGCCTGGCGATGTGTGAGACCCTGTAGGGGCCTTCCCACATTGGCGAGAGCTTGTGGAGACCTTCCCTGGAGAGGATTCTCCTGAGGACGAGGTCGCCTGTCTCGAGAGTGCGTGGACGTATGTGGCGGCTGTGGTAGCGTCGCAGGTCTTGCTGGTACTTGGCTGCCCTGAGGGCGGCACGGCGGCGCAACCCGTCAAGGAGCAGCAGGTCGTCGCTGTGGAGGTCTGCTTGATCGTCCTCGTTGAAGGCAAGGACCCGTGCGGATCCATGCTTGATCTCTGTGGGGAGGACTGCTTCAGCTCCATACACGAGGGCAAATGGCGTCTCACCAGTGGGCTTCGTGGGGTTCGTGCGGATGGACCAGAGCACGGACGGGAGTTCGTCTATCCAGCCCTTGCCGTAGCCCTTCAGGCGATTGAAGCTTCTTGTCTTGAGGCCCTTGAGGACCTCAGCATTTGCTCGCTCGGCTTGGCCGTTGCTCTGTGGGTGAGCCACCGAGGCGAAGCAGAGCTTGGTGCCGAGGCTCTCGCAGTAGGCCCTGAAGATGCCGCTGGTGAATTGTGAGCCATTGTCGGTGATGATGCGATTAGGCACACCAAAACGGCAGACCAGGCCTCTGATGAATTTTACTGCTGCCCTGGCCGGTATGCTGCGCACTGCTTCAACCTCTGCCCACTTGGTGAACTTGTCGACTGCCACGAAGAGGAAGCGGTAGCCCCCTTGCGATCTCGGGAAGGGTCCCAAGATGTCTAGCCCCAGACCGCGAAAGGCCACGAGAGCGGGATGGTTTGGAGTCCCAGTGCAGGCTGATGGACTTGCTTGGCGTGGAATGGCACGCATCGCAAGACTGGACGATGGTGGTGGCATCTTGAAGCACTTGGGGCCAGTAGAAACCGCTCCTGAAGACCTTGCCTGCCAGGGTGCGTGCAGAGGAATGGTGGCCACACTCTCCACTGTGAATGTCTCTGATCAGCATGCGGCCTTCCTCGGGGGGGACGCACTTGAGTGCAATTCCATTTGGGCGCTTGCGGTACAGGTCTCCCTCGAGGATGTAGTATGACTTGGCTTGTCGAGCCACTCGTTCCGCCTCCGCGTCTTCTTCAGGAGGACTCCCTTCAGCAGGTAGTCTTTGAGTTCGTCAACCCAGCCTGTCTCTTGATGCACCATAGCCAGCAGCAGACGCTCCCCTGAGGATGGACCGCAGTTGGGTGCCCCACCTACAGGAGGTGGTGGGAGTACTTCGTCTGTGCTTGTGGCTGCTGCTTCTTGTGGCTGCTTTATGGACGCCTTGGAGAGTCTCTCTTCAAAGACGCCGGCCGGCTGGGCCTGCCTTCGTGATGCTCGCTTGGCGATGTCATCTGCCTCCTGGTTCTCCTTTCGCGGGATGTGCATGAGCTCCATGCCCCTGAAGTGCTTCTCGAGCTTGCGGACCTCTTCAAGGTAGGCGGCCATGTGGTCGTCTTAGGCGTGTAGCTCTTGTTGGAGAAGTTAACCAGGAGCTGGGAATCACCCTTTATGAGTAAGTGCTTGACGCCAAGGGCGATTGCGGCTCTGAGCCCGGCGAGGAGGCCCTCGTACTCGGCGATGTTGTTGGAGATCTTGTCTATTGTGAAGCACAGCTGGATGGCGTAGTAGAGCTTGTCACCTTTTGGTGAGGTTAAGACAACGCCAGCCCCACCATTGCGGCAGGCGAAAGCTCCATCGAAGTGCATGGTCCAGTGGCTTGGCATTGTATCTCCCGATGACGCGGTTTCTTCTTCGCGAGGCTCTTCAGGAGTTGGGTCTGTCCACTCGGCGACGAAATCCGCCAGCGCTCTCCCTTTTATGACTCTTGTGGTGTCGAAGCGCAAGTTGAATGGTTGCAGCTCAATGTTCCATCCTGCGACGCGGTCAGTAGCGTTGGGGTTGCGCAGGATCTGCTCCAGGGGGAAGGACGTGACCACCGTGATGGGGTGGCCCTGGAAGTAGTGGCGCAGCTTCCTGGAGGCGATGAGGAGCGCGAGGAGGAGCTTCTGCTGCACTGGGTACCGCTCGCGAGCATCTCGCAGTACAGTACTGACGAAGTAGACTGGATGCTCGACGAGGGTCGTTGATGGTGCGGCAGCGTCGGCTCCCTCGAGAGGCTCCTCAGGACCTTTGGCGAGGTTTGCCTGTGGAGGAGCCTCGGCAGGGGTGCTTGTGGTGGACTCGACTTGAGGCTGTGGGTCTGGCACTGGGTCTGGAGAGACTGTTCCCTCGTCGGGAGGTTCTGGACTTGGTGTGGCAGTGCTTTTCTTGGGGAGAACTGGCTCTTCTCTTTCCACCACCAGGACGGCGCTTGCAGTTTGTGGAGTGGCTGCTAGGTACAGCTTCAGATGCTCGCCCGCCCTGGGGGCTACCATGACTGGTGAGCTAGCCAAGTATTTCTTCAAGTCCTCAAATGCTTTGTCGGCCTCTGGAGTCCACGCGAACATGTCAGAATTTGCCCGAAGGAAGGCGACGAGCGCGCTTTCCTATTTGGGAGGCAAGCCAGCGCCTATGGTGACGCTAGCCCCCGAGCCCTCAGCCCCCGAGCCGCTGGTGCTCAGTGACACCTTCTTCGTAGACGCTTGCTCTTGAGTGAACAGCTGCTTCTTCTTCTTGGGCCTCTCGAGAGGCTCCATGTCCTCGTCAGCAGGGAATGCCATGGCAGCGGCCTTGTAGGCGATCTCGACAGCGCGCGTGGCGTCCTGTACGTGACCACGTATGGTGATAGTGCCACCGCTGCCAAGGATCTTGACCATGTTGAAGGCGTGGTGCGTGATGGCCATGAACTTCGCGAGGGCGGGGTAGCCAAGGATGGCGTTGTAGGGCAGGCCAATGTGCGCGACGTCGAAGTCAATTAGCTCGGTGCGGTAGTTCTCCTGCGTGCCAAAGGTGGCCGCGAGCCTCACTTGCCCCAGAGGTGAGATTGAGCCGCTGGTGACCCCGGTGAAAGGCCTGGAGGGCATAAGCCACTCGTAGGGCACTTGAAGCGTCTCGAAGGTCTCGACAGAGATGACGTTCAGGCCTGCACCCCCATCGATGAGCGTCTTGCCGACGGCGATGTTGTTGATGGTGGGGGTGCACACCAGCGGGAGAGTGCCCACAGTCTTGGCAGACTTGGGGTGATCCTTGGCGTCGAAGGCGATGGTGTACTGGGACCACTTGAGGGGGCGGGACGTCTCGACCCCGGGAAGCGCTGCGTTGAGCTCGCGAGCGAACTGCTTGAACTGGTTGTTCGACTTGGGCGCCTGGGATCCGCCGAGGATGCATGCCATGGCACCCTTAGGGGCCTGGTAGCCCCCAGGCTCTTCGTCGGGGAGATTGTTGTTTTTCTCGGCGGCATTCGCCTGAGTCCCCTGCGGCCTCTGGAAGTTGCCTTTGCGTCCACCTTTGCGGTAACCTCGTCCTCTGCCGCGGCTACCGCTGCCTTCTTCTTGCTCACGCTTCTTGCTCAGCTGCTTGAGGTCATAGCAGTTCTCCGTCGCATGACCGCGCCTGTTGTGGTAGATGCAGAATGGGCGGTTATCCACCTTTTTCTCGCCAGCCTCTGGGGAGTCCTCGCGAACATGCTTGGCGTCGGGTTCAGCTGCCAGGACTGCGGTGGGCTTGCGCTTTATCTCGTCACGCCTCTTCTGGGTCTTGGATCCCTCGACAGGGCCGTCTGTCGAGCCCACCTTGACGAAGAGGAGCCCTTCTTCTGCCTTGGCGCACTTGTCTGCGATGTCGAAGAGCTTCACCACGGAGGAGAGGGTATCATGGATGCCGAGCTTCTCGAGCATCCTGTGGTTGGTGACGCCCTCTCTGAAGGCCGCAATGACGTGCGAGTCCGGGATGTTCGGGATTTTGGTGCGGACTTGGCTGAAGCGCTGGATGTACCTGCGGAGGGTCTCGCCAGGCTTCTGGCGCACTGCTCGCAGGTCGTTGTAGGTGAGGGCGCGCTCGTACGTGCCCTTGAAGTTTGCAACGAACTGCTGGCAGAGCTCCTCCCACGAGTCAATGGAATCCTCGGGAAGGTTCAGGAGCCACGACAAGGCAGAATCCTTGAGAGCGTGGGAGAACCAGTTGGCCATGACCTTGTCGTCTCCCCCCGCAGCTTGGATGGAGGTGGTGTAGAGCTGCAAGAACTCGATGGGATTGTTCGTGCCGTCGTAGCCCTTGGGTAGGTCAGGACTGAACTTCTGTGGCCAGACGACGCGACGCAGGTTGCGGGTGAAGGCCGCGCAGCCTGTGGCGTACGAGGCGATGCCACCCTGAAGAGCACGGCGGTTCTGTCGCCCTGCTTGGCCGATTTCCTCGACGATGCGCTTCTGGAGGTCCTTCTGGCGCTCCATTTCCACCCGCGCGTCTGGGGGTGTTCGCTGCACGATTTGGCAATCGCGCGGCGAAGACGCGTGGGATGCGGCCTTGTGCGCCGCAGCTGGAGGCGGACCCGGCGGAGGCGGCGGCGGCGGAGGGGCGCCATGCGCGGCAGTTCCTGCGCGTCTGGAGTTGTGGTGCACCAGAGAGCGCGACGCCGCCGGAGCTGCGCGCGATGCCGCCGCAATGTCGACGAGGTGCTGGAGGCGGCCGAGCCAGTTGTCGTGCGCCTCGGCGGTGGGGCGATAGCGGAAGAGCTCCGCGGCCATGAGAAGCGCGGTGTTTGGGCTAGGCGCTGGACGCCCAAGAGTGGAGGCGCTGTGGCGCTGGGACGGATGCGAGGACTCAGCGTCCTCGCCGTGCCCGTGGTCGACGTCTTCGTCGGAACGGTCGTCGTGGTGGCCGTCGTCGTCCTCGGGGTGCTCCACACGCGGTTCAGCGGTGTTGCGCCCCGTGGCGCGGCTGGCACGGGGACGACCGCGAGGGTTGGTGGTGTTGGCAGCGGGCTCGGTGGTGGCCCTGCCTGACGCCCGCCGGGTGGCGCGAGCTGCGCGAGTGTCCGCCATGGTGCAGAGGTCGGTGAAGGTTGAAGACGCGCCTCAGCCCCCTACCTGGCGCGCCAGTTGTCGGAGAATGACTACCACGAAACAGGGATAGTCAGGCTCACAAAGAGAGTTCGTGTAAGGGGCTGAACACGTTGGTCAAACAACCCTCAACCTGCACGGCGACGGTGCTCGTCGAGCAAGAGGAGGGACATCACGGCAGAGATGAACACCAGCCCGTACCCAGGTTCACGGCCCTCGTGAGGAGGTAACACCGCTACTCCTGCTTGTCTGTATTGCACTGCTTATAGAGGTTACAGTACAATGAGCTTGCCAAGGGCTCTCTTTTGGCAATGGAGTACACGAGGAAGGGAAGCTGAGGTCTTCTTCCTTGCGCGTAAGTGGTTAGGCTAGAATGAGAATGCGATCCTTTCCTACGGTGCTGCTCCTCCTCTTTTTATAGGCGCCCTGAGCTTCCTCCCTGCGCTTGCGCTACGGAAGGGCTATCACGTGGCGGCAGAAGGTGGAGCGCGGTGCACCACAGCTCAGCTGTCCATGGACACGGTCCATGGGCGTAAAGCTGATGCCTGTGGCAGAGTAACCACCGTCCCTGCAGGACGGCCAGCTGGGGCCGCAGAGGAACGTGGGGGTACCCACGGTGACGTTGGCCGTGGAGCGTAGCGCCGGCCGGTCCCCTTATCACCAAAGAGGAAATCCTTGTAGTCCGGTGCGGGTGGCACAGCTTTGTTGACTCCTTTAATCACCAAAATGGCAACTGCGGCGTCGTCGTCACCGCGCGCAGAGGCGCGCGTCACTCTGCGGCCGCTGCAGAGCCCATGTTCGCTCTGCAGAGGTTGCTTTGCAGCGAAGCGATCCCCACGAGGGGTTGGATGCCCTGTAGAGGATTCGGCGTTGACCTCTCTACAGGGGAGATCACCTTGAAGAGGGGGCAGCAGTGGAGAGGGCCTCGACAGGCCTCTGCTGCCTCCAAAAGCCCTCGCGAGGCTCTCCAAGCCGTAGGCTTGGTCCTTAGCGAAAATTGGCCACCGAGTGTCGAGGGCCGTAGAGGACAGGCCCAGCACACCCTGGATTTCACTGGGCCGACATTTATCACTTAGTGTGATAGATAGTGCATCGAGGGAGATGGGTTTGAGACCCACGGTATGAGTTGTCCACAGTGGTAACCTACTCTATGTGATCGGAAATCCCGTGAATTAGAAGTGGGAGACAAGCTGTTGGGCAGCTGAGAGGAGAGTATCCTTATATTATATTTCCCACTCCATGAAGATGCAATACTCTTCTATTCTGTATGGCAGGTTGATATTTATCTTAATGTATTCCAAGTGGCTTACTTTTATAAGCGGAGATGTTGTCCTGCAGAGCATCTCTTGAGGAATACACCTATATGAGTCTGACTGTTAAACGTCGCAGTCCGTGAGAATTGGGTGCTCTTTAATAAACTCATGAAAGGTCTTGGAGTATGACGCATAAGCTCCACCCGCGGGGAAGCCTTGTGGCAGCTCAGTATTGGTCAAGGGCTTGTGTGAAACTAAGTCGCAGCAAACTTGTAGTTCAATGCATAGTCCACTATCCAAGTTGTGATCTAGTGTAGCATAAGTTTCTAAGTGGAAGTTCAACTTAACAGTCTCCACTGAGTACCGGTATATAAAACAATGTTTTGAAACTGAATGATGAGATATGAGCCAATGAGACTTTGTGGGGGATTGTTGGAATTTACTAGTATTTACTAGCCCAATATAAATTCAGAAATTCTCATTGGCACATTATTATATTTTGTTAATTGGGAAAATTAATGAGTCATTGATTAATTAGTAACGGTCACGTTTATTACGGCCGTTTCTAATTCATTAACAGACACGTTAATACAGCCGTTTCTGAGTCATTGATTAATTAGTAACGGTCACGTTTATTACGGCCGTTTCTAATTCATTAACAGACGTGTTTAATACGGCAGTTTCTAAATCATAAACGGACGCGTTTATGAGGGCTGCTTTGACTCTTAACCTGCACTATAAAAAACCGAACCAAGCCAATTTTGGCATATATACGCAACACATGGTCTCGCACCACCGTTCCAAAACCTTGCGCCGCCGTCTTCCAAGTCTTCTCCATCCCGTCTTCCGGCGTGCACCGGTTGAAGGGACAGTAGGCCTCCGGAACCCCGCCTCTTGTGATCCCGTACGGGAGAGGGGCGATCAGGTTTTTGGGGAGCGCACTCGCGCGACTACTGGCATCGAGTTCTTCCCCAACGACGACTTCTTGCCCGACATCGGCAGCCTCTTCATCGACGACATGGGCGACAACAGCAACGCCAACGCTTCGGCTGCCGTTGCACCGTATGATTACTTGATCTTCCTGTTTACGATACTGCTATAGTTTCTGCTTGTAGTAGTTGCTTTAGATTCATTCTATTTATCTACTATTCAAGTAGATCGCATGATTAGTATAATTCTGGTTATTCTAGTCATAAACTATTTGTTGTTTTCCCGGATTAAATCAATAGCTAAATTGCTTATATATTCAACAACCATTTCATCGTCATAAAAATTAGTCGGCCATTTGTGATTAATGTTAACTTTACATGTAGAAAATCCGTAAGAACATCTAGGAAGACATATCATATCAAATTGCAAAAGGAACCATCTAGTGGCCAACATAATCGAGTGTTCAATAATAAAGCTGAAGCATGGATGTAACACCCGTGATCCAATTGGGTAGCAGATTGTTTTGGCGATTTGGAGGTAGATCTAGAAAATTTCTGTATAGTTTGTACAATATTACCTGATTGTGAGTTTTCAAGGTGTTTTTTTATCTCAACCTGACTCTCATGAATTCTCTAGAGATATGAAATGGTGTGATAGTCATTGTCATCTTGTGTGGAGACTACTACTCGTGTATCTGCAAAATATTCCGTTGATGAAGGTATTGCCGTCTTTTCTTTCTTTGATTTATGTTTATTATTCTTAATGCAAGCATTGTCTTCTGTCTTTCTTTTCTTTGGAGCTCTATCAATATTTTGATGATCGATTCTCTGAATCTTCACCATGCTTGGTTGTATTCACTCCTTTTGTCGTGATCTTGGCTGTTTTTGTTGCTTCATGTTTTGCGGCGGGTGTTTTTTCTTCTGCCTCTTTCATGATCCGTTGGCTTCTAAATTTATTTTCGTTTTTTAGCAATTGATACATCCAAGTGCACATGTTCGTTGTCGCTCAATTTTGTGGAAGCAACCTCCCGATTTATATCGTCCCACGAGAGATTCTACCATGTGTGTCCTATGGCTATCTCTGTCACACACGAGGTGTCAGACTTGAATGAATTGACTTCAAAGGTTGAAGTAATAAACGATGAAACTGGTGTGTTTTAGCCAAAAAAAAAGTAGAGTTTAAACTGAAAGTAATTGATGACCCACAAGTATAGGGGATATATCGCAGTACTTTCGATAAATAAGAGTGTCAAACCCAACGAGGAGCAGAAGGTGTTGACAAGCAGTTTCGAGCAAGGTTTCACTGTAAACACTAGCAGACAAGTTTTAGCAGTTTTTGTAATAACAGATAAATAAAGTGCGAGTAAATAAAAGAGAGCAATAATAATTGCAGCGAGTGGCCAAATCCTTTTTAGCACAAAGGACAAGCCGGTTGTTTTATTTATGATGACTAAACGTTCCTGAGGACACACGGAATACCATCAAGTTACTTTCGTTTCATACCGCTGATTAATTTTCAATGTTTTGATAAGTGTTGTATGGGTGAACCTATGTTAATGCACCGCCCTTACTTGGACAAGTACACACTTGTGATTACACCCTTGCAAGCTTTCGCAAATACAAGGGAGTAATTAAGATAAATCTAACCACAACCTTAAACTCTAAAATCCTATACTCCCTTGTGCACTAGCTTACCAACGGGGGTTCATGTTTCTGTCGCTCCGGCAACCCCACAATATGTAAACTAAATACACAATGCATTCCCCTATGCCCATAAAGGTGAAGTTTCATGTAGTCGACGTTCACATGACACCACTAGAAGAATAACACCACAACTTAAATATCAAACCATTAAATATTACTCAACATAATGTCACTACTAGCAACAAGACTTCTCCCATGTCCTCAAGAACTAAACGAACTACTCACAAGACATCATATGGATCATGATCAGAGGTGATATAATGATGGATAACAATCTGGATATAAACGTAATTCACCGATAAAACTCAATAGAATCAACCACAAGGAGTAATCAACACCGGGAGAGTATCCCCAATGAACTAAACAAAGTGCAGCCCTAGATGTTACAACGGAACGGAGTGGAGCGGCGGAGATGATGGTGCTGGCGGTGGAGATGGTGTAGATGATGATCCCGATGAAGCCCGGCGAGGTGACGGTGACGATGGCAGCGGTATCCCCCTCCCGGAGGGAATTTCCCCGGCAGTTTTCTGCCTGCCGGAGAGCTCTTTCTTCTCTGTCGTGGCTCCGCCCCGAGACGGCGGCGAAAAAATTATGCAAAGTCTCTCCAGGCGTTTTTAGGTCAAGACGAAGATATATGTCGAAGCGGAGCGCCAGAGGTGGACCAGGGGTGCAGGCGGGCCCACGGCGCGGCCAAGAGGTAGGTCGCGCCCTCGTGGCTCCCCTCTGGCTGATTTTCTGGTTTCCTGCTTTATTTCGTGAGGAAATAATTCCTGTAAATTTTCATGATTTTTGGAGCTCCGGAAGTATGGTATCCGGACGATGCTTTTTGCAGCTGAATCCTGACTCTGGCAGATAAATCCCGGGGAATTGTAAAATATGCAAAATAAGCTGAAATAACATAAGTATTGCACTATAATATGAAATATATCAATGAATAAGAACAAATTATGATATAAAATAGTGATACAAAATGGACGTATCAGTAATCATCAAAAAAGTAAAACCTGGAAGTAAAATGTGTTGAACTGCTATGAATGAAATAACCGCGAGGAGAATACGGTTCATGGTAATTGTGAATGTGCCCGGATGGAATAGAGATGTGATATATATTCCTCTTATTCAGTATTTGGTAGGTGAGTCACCCTTGACTAATCAAAGTTACACTGCCAAAATTGTTTGATACTATTGTCATGTTTCTTGTTACCACCAATCATGGTCAGCTCAGCAATTAAGATCATTACACTGGACCAACGCTTAACGTTTAGTGACTTTTTGTTATCCTTGGGTCATTTTCGCTCCTCGCTGGTATCTCCACTTGTTACTTTGGAGGTCGCAGATTTGCTAAACAACAAGTGTTATTTATGTATGTCTTTCGATCATGTTGTATGGGCCCTTAAATTAGACAACCAACATTATGCAAACCATGGAAAATCAATCACATAAACAATAATTAAAAAACTCTCACAAATAAATGAAATTGATAGGCACAAACACGTCTCACCAATCCCCTACATCTTCCACGCCTAGAGGGGTTTACTCACACATGAGAGAAATAATAATCATAAACTCAATGATAATATGCATAGGGTTGTCTCGATATTGCCATGGTAGGCCACAATAGTTGAAGATCAACCAAAAATATATCGTCACAAGTTCAATCTAAAGTAGAGTTTTACAACACTAACCTTACAAAGATGAATCTCTCTCTCTCTATATATATACACGGGGCTAATGATGGTGGAGTGTTGGATCTTGAAGAAGGCGATTGAGGAGCAGATTAGGCAGATGCTTCTCCCCTCCAAATCTCTTCTTCTTTGGTTATGGAGTGTTTTGGCGGTGTTATTAATGTTTTCTGCTCACGTGCCCTTTACAAAAGTTGTCCCTTTACATTCGGTATGGCGGCATGGTTTGGTCGTGCCAGATCATACCGCTGGTCGTTAAGTTGGCTAGAGGCGCGAATGGAAATTCTTCCAATTAAGGAATTGCTTATTTTGCTCCAGAACCACTGATTATGTCTTCATTTCCTTACTAAAGTGCATAGTTCTTGAAAGTCACATGAACAATAAAGATTTCTCTACATTGGGGTATTTTGGTTAGTGTAAAGGCGAATATCAACGAAACTCAAAGCCAAACCAATGAAAAACATCTTGGAAAACCTGGTAGGAAATGGAGCTATCAACTCCCCCAAGCTTAAACATTGTTCATCCTCGAGTAAGTTATCAATGAAAAGCAGACAAGGGAAATTGACATTTACACAAGATAGCTCACTGGTCCAAGATGACATAATATTTTCGTCTTCACAAGACTTGAATAAGATAATACTTGAATCTGTGAGGTTGCACATAAATTAGCATTCCTAACCACAAATAGTTCGATAAAAAATAAATCTTAGTCTCAAAACAAGTCTTAAAAGTTTATCTAGGCTGCGAAAACAAGTCTAAAACTCCTCCCTCAATGAGAGTAAAATAATTTCAGTAATACGAACGTCAATGTAAAGTATAATCTAATGTCTACTTTCCTCCACTTAGGAGTTTCAAAATGAGATATCGTGCCTTGTTCTTAAGGTTGCAAGCTTAAAAGATGAACTTTGCTTGGTGTTTATAATAATCAAGTTTGTTGACCATTATCTTGACGTAGTGATACCAATACTATGATCATGCCACTCATAACCGAGATGAGAGAGTCAGAAGGTCGAGGTGAAAACCACAATGTTTTTGTTACAAGCATTCCTCTACTCACGGCCAAAATTTAGGATTAACCCTGGTAGATCGTTCGTAGGCCGACGAAGTAGTCAACAACCATAACTCATGGTACATAAGCTCAAAGGTCAGGGGAGTGGTGATCTGAGCAAAATTAAATTGACACCATAAAGGTTCAAAGAATCCTTGTGAGAGTGAACTTTTCTTATAACAACACCAAGCAGTTCACAAATTAGTTGAGTTCTTAATAGCTAGCAAGATTGCATTTCAATCTTTCAAGGTCAATAATGTGGGGATCGACAAAATCCATACTTGAAATAAAGAAGATTAACAACACTTTCCAACTCAGATTTTTTATTCATAAAAACATCATTTTTAACCTTGAGACAATGATCGTAGGATTAATTCTAAAATAGGGATACTACATGGGAATAAAATTTAAAAGATAGCAAATTAAGTGGGGAGCAAATTGTTCCCATTGCTAACTCACTAAAAATAGCAACTTGCGAAATGCATAAAAAAAGAGTGAAAAAGACTCAAATAAACAAAGCCACAACTACTCTAATTTTTATTTTATTTTTTTGATGCAAAATTTAAAGTAAACACTCTAAAGAAGAATAACTAGAAACAATAAACTGAAGGTGGAGTTCATTTACTAGGAGCCACAGTTTTTGCTAACTGGAAAGTAGCAACAAATGTGCATTTTTGCTAGGAGCCATAGTTTGAAATATAAACTAGTTACAAGTTTTACGGTGGTTGGCATTTTTAACAACCGTTCATCCATCTCGATCTAACGGTATTTAATTAGACGGTACCAGACTCACAGCCGTTCGTTACAAGTTGGCCTTCATCAGTATAAACGAATTTGGATCACCATAAAACAACACTCCACCTTGAGACAAATTCCATCTTGTAGCATGAACGAGAATCTTCACCCTGAAACAACAAAGAAAACACCTTCGGCGCCAAATAGCCTCTTGGCTAGACAGTGATACCAACTAAGCCTGAGCATAGCTCAAACTTAGTAACAGGAACTGACTTTGTCATCATATCAGCAGGATTATCATGAGTACTTATCTTGCATACCTTCAGCTTACCTTGTGCAACAACATCACGCACATAATGGTATTTGACGTCAATGTGCTTTGTTCTCTCATGAAACATCTAATCCTTAGTAAGGTAAATAGCACTTTGACTATCACAAAACAAGTTAATGCAAGTATCATCTCCACAAAGCTCAGCAAACAAACCTTTTAGCCAAACCGATTCTTTACATGCTTCAGCAATAGCCATGTACTCTGCTTCAGTGGTAGACTGGGTAACAACAGATTGCAACGTTGCCCTCCAACTCACAGCACAACCACCAAGCGTGAACACATAACCTATGAGGGATCTCCTCTTATCCAAATCGGCAGCAAAATCTGAATCCACATAGCCTACGAGTCCCTCACCAGTCTTGGCAAACTTCAGTCAAGCATTGGATGTGCCGCGAAGGTACCTGAAAATCCACTGAACAGCCTTCCAATGTTCTTTACCAGGATTAGCCATATATCTACTAACCAAACTCATAGCATATGATAAATCTGGACGTGAGCAAACCATGGCATACATTAAAGAACCAACAGCACTAGAATATGGAACTCTAGACATGTACTCAAAATCCTCATCCGTATTAGGACATTGTTCAGCTGACAATTTAAAGTGAGGAGCAATAGGAGTACTAACAGACTTTGCATCATACATGTTAAAACGATGAAGAACTTTCATAATGTAATTTTGCTGACTAAGAAACCACGGGTACCGTCCCAATCACTGTAAAAGGGCTCCTAGACTAGTACGTGTAGGACAGATCTACAGATTGTCAGATTGTACCACGAATTTTATTGGTCGAATAATCACATGGCTGTCAAGTAAAAACAAATATTTGCATGCACTAGAGACCGCTGCGATCTAAGTTTATACTCACCAGCAGCTGGGACCCAAAGTTCCAAAGTCCCGGCCGCCCGGGTCATCTTCCAATTGCTGCCGCACGCAGCACGCGCGCGCCGAAGCACATCGCTCGCCTTCCCGCGCCCAATTTTTTCGCCACCTCAGCGATCCGAGTAAAAACCATCCCAGCCGCCCATCTCAAACAGAGACGAACGGCTGGTATCACTTTGCACCACCAATCCGCGGGAACCCCGCTTCCACTAACTAATCAGCGCCCACCTCCTTCCTCCTATATAAAGGTTTCCGCCCCACACCAAGCCCTCACATCTCAACCTCAATTCCCCACCTCCTTCGAGCCAAGCCACCGCCGCCACCACACACTCCCTCTCCGTCGACCCCAGCAGATCCCATGGCCCCCAATGATGAGGACATCGTTGGACTACGTCACATCTCTAAGACAAGTGTTATTCCTCCTGGAAGTATCATACACCCAGCCGTGTTATTCCTCCTGGAAGTATCATACACCCAGCCATGCTGATTCCACAACGTGTTGGTGAGAGCCCGGTCGTCGGCGTCGACCTAGCAGTACAAGCCAGCCTCCCTCACGACAACGAGTTGGGCGAACTCAATTTGCAGTGTGCTAGTCTACATGACCGAATCATGCAGCAGCAAAGCATCAATATACACAAAGGAGAAGTCTCTCCTCCCCGTGTCCCTTGCTACAGTAGAGAAGGGCGACTCGGAGGGCGACTCGAAGGTTCGAGGTCTCGCCGGCGATCCGCCGCTCCCCTCCGCCTCCGGTTGCCGTTTAGGCACCGTGAGGTGGGGGGAGCTCCGGTTTTTGTTGTGCGTGTAGATAGGTTCTATAGATAGGTGTGTGTGCCTCCCGGCGACGTCGAAGACGGCGGAGATGGCGTCTGTGAGCTGGGTTTGGTCCTTTCCCCGTTCCGGCTTCGTAGCCGGGGAGGTCGTGAAGGTGTTCCGTCGGGTGCGAGCCTCTATCTTCGCTTCTCCGGCCGACCGTGGTGGCGAGGGGAGGAGCTGGTGGATGCTCGCTATCCGCTTTTGGTGGTGGTGGTGGTGTTCTCCTTCGACGTCTCTGCTCCGGCGGCCTTGGTGGCGAGGGGAGCGGCGGTTGGAGGTGCTTGGGTGCTGTTGGTGGTGGTCCTCGACGACGGCGAGTCGGCTGGAAGATGGGCGGAAGCGGGGAGAGGGAGCTGTGGCCGTGCGCGTTCATCGCCTCTCAGTTCCGTCGCGCGGCGGCGGACGGCTCCTGCGGTCGTCTACAAGGTGTGGTGGCACCCTCTTCCCAGCGGCAAGCGGTACGGCGGCTCCGGAGTCGTCTAGGAGTTTGGGGAGCGGCTGTGGATCTGATTGCGTTTTCTTCTCGGTGGCTGAGGGTGCTCTGTGCACTTTTCTAGGCCCTTTTGTAATTTCGTGTTTCTTCTGGGCCTGTTTGTAAAAGTGATGAGCCTCCTTAATATATGAATCAGATCCTTCCTCAAAAAAAAATACACAATGGAGGTGGGCCCCAGGATATGCAATGCATGCACACATACGATGCATGCAACTTTAGGCCCAATGCAACGTGAGACCATGCCTAGTAGCGACCAAGGAGGTGGCCCAAGACCAGCAGACAACGACTCGCTTCCGGATCGATCCTGCCGCCGCCGCCGCATCTGTCTAAATAAATAGCTAGCTACGCATTAGGGTTAGGTCGGGTTTTGTTTAGAGAAGTTTAGCTCCTGCTACTTTTATTTGTCTACGCTCGTAGCGGCTAGTGCGACCGTCCAGACAATCTTTCGGAACTCCAACTTTTGTGTTTGAGATTATTATTCATCTAGCATATCCGCAATTTCAGATTGCTTACGCTATTGTTTTCTTGCTTGTTCTTCGATTTGCACGCAGGAAACGTCCTTCGTGGACAGGTTGATCGTGTCGTTGGCTCGGTCGATAACATCGTGGAGTTGGTTCAGCGATTGCCGTGGATATCAGTCGTGTACGGTTCTCCCTATACGGTTGGTAGCCGAATCGTGAGAGTCAAATCCTCTCCAAATCGTAGTTATCCTCTCTCATCGAAAGATCGAGAACCCTAGAACACATCACCCAAGGCGGAGAAGAAGCCGGCGGCGAAGAAGCCCGTGGAGGCGGAGAAGGCCGAGAAGACCCCGGCCGGAAAGAAGCCTAAGGCGGGGAAGAGCCTCCCCACCGGCAAGACCGCCGCCAAGGAGGGCGGCGAGAAGAAGGGCAAGAAGAAGGCCAAGAAGAGCGTCGAGACCTACAAGATCTACATCTTCAAGGTGCTCAAGCAGGTGCACCCCGACATCGGCATCTCCTCCAAGGCCATGTCCATCATGAACTCCTTCATCAACGGCCAAGCTCGCGCGCTACAACAAGAAGCCCACCATCACGTCCCGGGAGATCCAGACCTCCGTCCGCCTCGTCCTCCCTGGCGAGCTCGCCAAGCACGCCGTCTCCGAGGGCACCAAGGCCGTCACCAAGTTCACATCCTCTTGAGCGGTTGTTGTGTTCTCGTAGAGTCACCCTGTTCTGGTTCATCTGTCGATGAATCTGTGGTCCCCTGTAGTTAACTGTTCTAGTGTGTTCTGCAAATGTCATCTTGTATGAGTCGTGCTGCCTGTGGGAACATCACTGTTTGCGGGCGGCGCAGGGTGGTGGGCTCGTGACGGCGCAAGGCGAGCAGTCGGCGGCGGTGCAGGGTGGTGGTGCGGCGGATCCGGAGGCAGCGCTGGGTCGCGGCGGCAGCGCGAGGCTCCAGGCCCGTCCGGGCTCGATCTGGGCCGGGAGGCCCGGGCTGCGGGATCCATGTCGCCTGGGCAGGAGGTTGGTGCTGGCTGCTCGTTCGGGCGGGTCAGGTGGTGGACGCCGGGGTGGCGGCCCCGGAGAGCCTTGGCGGCGCCAGCTCGGGCGGCGAGTGGCGGCCATGGGTGTGGTTCCGCGACCCCGGCCGTGCGGGCGGCGGGGTGGCGGCGAGCGTGTGGTGCGGCGTTCTGGGTGCCCGTCAGCCCTACGCGTCTGACCAGGGTGGTCGTCGTCCTGGTCCAGCGAGTGCGTGCTTCCTCGGCCGGATCTGGTGCGTTGCGCGAGATGGCCGGGCGGATGGTGGTGGGGTGGTCGGGACCGGGGGAAACTTCTGGCCGGTGGTGGCCACGACGTCGTCGACGCTTCAGCGCTGATTCCTCCCTGGAGGCTTCGTCGAGGTTCCCTCTCGCCCCACCCAACCCCCCCTACTTTGGATGAAAATCCAATCCCCCGTGGACGGCGGCGACGTTGCGACGCCGTTTCCCTTCCTGGAGGCGTCGTCCGGGGTGTGTGGGGGTGGTTGGCAAGCTCTCTTTGGCCGGTGGCGGCGTGTGGCGGTGCTAATCTCAAACAGCGACGCTCTGCATCATAGGTGGTGGATCCCAGCTCTGTGTCTCTCCCTTCAGGACGGCTCCTGCTTGCCGGTGGGTCGCGCCCTCGATCCTGGGCTAGAGGGGAATGGGTCCCCTCTACGGCTGCAGCATTGCCGGTGATGGTGTGAGTCCGGTTCTTCGGCGACCCAATCTTTGGTGCAGGTGGCGTTGCTATCTTGTTGCCGACCTCCCTAGTGTGTACCTTCGTTCTTCAGCTTGCGTCTTGTGAAGCGGCATTGCAGTGGCTGATGGCGACAGTCGTGTGGAGCTCCGGCGCGGTTGCAGGTGGCTCTCGGGTGAGCAGCTCTGTGTGCCGACGGTGCGGCGTCCTTCGAGCCTGGACGAGAGGGAAAGGGTCCCTCTTCGACGACAGAGTTGGCAAGCTGGGGCTTGGTCTCCTGCCGTTGGTTTCCTCTACGTCGACCGTTGCCTCGCCTTAATTTGCTCTCTGCCGTGGATGAAGACGATGATCTCTACTTTTCAAGCAGAGCCTTATTTTCTTTTTTTTTCTGTTTGCTTGTTGTGTTGAGTTCTGTAAGCTGTATCTGCACCATGTAATTGCCGCTGTTGGCTTTATTAATTTAAAGCTGGGCTCTTTGAGCCTTGTATCTATAAAAAAACATCACTGTTTAGTGCAATCTGAAGGAATATTATTGTTGCTGTCAATCCGACTCTTCACCGTTTCAATCTGGATCTGGGGACATTGTTAGTCGTACTACTTTGTGTTTTTGTTCACGCTACTTTGTTTTGGTTTCAAAATAGGAATCAGATTCTGAACTTTGGTTTGAACTGTTTTAGGGGGTGTCAGCCAAACACCCTACCTTCGTTGTGGGCTTTTCTGAAGCCACCGAGCGAAATACACTGCGGAGAGAAAGCACCTCCCGAGGTGCTTCCTGCGGCTTCCCGCAAAGGTGAACGAATCGTTTTTCTATTGGGACATGTTGTTCGAGAAAATTACTTGATTTGCCACCGCGATACCCAGACCCGATTCCCTTTTTTTTTTTTCCCTTATCCCTTCTCCATAGTGAAACGAGCGCCGCCACCTCCTGGCTCGTCCAGCGCCGCCGGAAGTCCTCCCCGCCGCCCAAGCTCCTCCCCGCCGCCTGACCTTCCTCCACCGCCCGAGCTCCTCCCGCCGCCCTACCTCCTCCCCGCCGCCGCCCGACCTCCTGCCCGTCGCCCGAGCTCCCCCCCCCCCCGCCGCCCGACCTCCTGCCGCAGCCCGACCTCCCCTCCGCCGTCCGAGCTCCTCCCCGCCGTCCGGACTCCCAGCTCACCTCCTCCCGCCTCCGGCCTCCCAGCTCACCTCCTCCCGCCTCCCAGCTCACTTGCTCCCGCCGCCGGCCACCGGAGATCCGCCCGCTAGCGTCCCTCTCCCGCCGCCGGCCACTGGAGATTCGCCCGCGGCCACGTCGGGCTGAGCACGACGGCGTGGAGCGGGAGGGCCACCAGGGCTGAGCACCGCGGTGTGGAGAACGGAATCCATGCCTTTCATTTTTCCTTTTTTTATTTGCTAGTGACCGATTTGTTATGTTTAATGTAGTGTATTCTTGATATTTTATAGTGACAAATACGCTTATACATTTTAACAAGTAAATACATACATTCTCAAAGCTCCAAGGGTATTTTAGACAATTTTTCAGCCCACAGCTAGACAGCCAGACAAGTTGCCAAACAGTGAAACTCAGAAAAGCAGCTTTCCCTGCGCAGCAGCTTTCTCTGCACAGCACCACAGCCAGCCAGCCACAGCCCAAACAAACAGGCCATTAGAAGTTCGTGGTTTTCTCTCTTCTGAGAATGGCTTTCAATTGGGACGGAGGAGGAAACATGGTGCAGGTGAAACTACCGATTTTGATTCTGATTATTCCATCCGTTTACTGATTTTGTCCGTCACAACCATCTGTAATCAGAATACAGTTCGAGAACCTAACGTTGTATTGTAGTATCTGTATACCATTATCTTCACGAACCAGACATAATCACTCCACTCCACCCATTCGATTTACAATCACGATGTATTCTCAAACCGCTACCATTAGCGTTACACTTTCTGCAGCCGAACACATCCTTGGTTTACATGTATTCAGACGGTATATTTGCTGAACCTAGTGACAGAACCTTCCAACAACATTTTTGTGGAGTTAAAACCATATAGCACTTATTCTTTGAATGTTTGATTGCTAGTTAAGTTTGTGAGTTTATCTCAGATTTTTGGTTTGTAAACAGTCCAACATCAGTTGATGACATTTCTGCTTGGTGGCTCACTTCCAACAAACATTCTGATAGAAATAACTTGTGTGCTGCGGCCTGAGGCGCTTTGGAGTCTCTGGACCTCACGAAAAGAAAGTATGTTTTCAGGTTCGCAGGTGGAGAAAATATGCTTGCTTAGTTGCTTATTCTAGAGTAAATGGCACTGGCGGTCACACAACTCGTCCGCTATGTGCACTTAAGTCACACAACTGGAAAACGGGATTTTTTGGTCACACAACTGGACTTTTGGTGCACGCAGGTCACAAACCCCACATGTCAGTCCGTTTTCCGTTGGTAATTTTGCAAAAAAAAACCCTGTATTTTTGGACATTTTGCAGAAAACTCCCTGTAATTGGACCCAAATTTGGGGTTTTTGCGAAATATCCCAAAATACAGGGGTTTTCTGCAAAATTACGTGTCCACGTCAGCACTCCTGCAACGGAAAACGGACTGACATGTGGGGTTTGTGACCTGCGTGAACCAAAAATCCAGTTGTGTGACCAAAAAATCATGTTTTCCAGTTGTGTGACTTAAGTGCACATAGCGGACGAGTTGTGTGATCGTCAGTGCCATTTACTCCTTATTCTAACCTTTCAACAACTTTGCTGTGGAGTTAAAATATAGATCACTTAATATATGAATGTGTGATTGCTAGTAAAGTTTGGGATTGAATCTCAGATTTTTTTGTATGCACACAATCTAACATCTGTTGATGACATTTCTGCTTGCTGGCTCACTTCCAACGATCACTTATGTGCTGCGGCCTGCAGGTGTAGAAAATATGAAATGCTCTTGGGGGCAAGACGAGTTTGCTGCTACATCAGTGGGAAGCTATCTGCAAAGACACACACAATCAGTAACTGATGACGAGATGCTTGCTCCTCCTGGACAACAGACGTGGGGAACTGCTTCACATAGTTTGGGTCTGAATGTCTGATCCTTCCTGTAGAAGCTTCGAATCATCGGATGAAGAACGATGCCAGATTCTTACGACTCAAACCAACCGGTACAAACTGTGTCTGCCGTGTGGGCCTCCCTGTGAACCTGAGATGATGTACAAACTCAGTTTCATTGATGTAATGGAACAGTGAACTCAACATTACTGTCAGTCTGTCACTAAGGGCCCGATTGGAATGTCAGGAAAAATTACGCCCCATGAATATTTCGGGACGTTTCTACACGATCCGACGTATTTTTCGCGGGTCCATAGCACGTCCGCAAGATTTTACACCCGGATTATGTTAATATACTGTGAACAAATCAAGGCCTAATGGTGTAAAATTATTTTTGCGGGATGTCCAGGTGGGTACTTCATTGTCAGTTTGGTGGCGCGTCATTGTAAATAAAATAAAAAACAGTTGTGAAAATTCACCAAAAAAGAGTTCCGATATGAGCATCTCGAGATGGATTTGAGAGAAGAAGAGAGAGGCGACGGGGCCGGCGGGCGTCTGGCTTTGTTCTTCCAGAGAGAAGTGAACGGTTTGGCTACAGTTGGCCGCGCGCCCAGTTATTCTTAAATCTCATGGCTGAAAGGACATATTTTATATCCCCTAGGTTTTTTTGTGTGTTAGGCAACAACACTAGAAAATATCTAATATGATGTCAAGTGGTGCAGGAATTAAAAGAAATATTTATACTTTGCATCGAAACACTTGTCAAGGAAAAAAGAGAATGCAACATGTTTGTCCTGGCCGGAGTCTCCGGCCTCAGGTGCTCAGGGGCCGGAGTCTCCAGCCCATCAAGTTTTGGAGCGAAGAGCTCCACAAGACGGCGCTCTCTGTCTTCGGTCCGGAGTCGGTCCAGAGTGACCCCGGAGTCTCCGCCTGTGACCGGAGTCTCCGCCCCTCCGGGTCCAGAGTCTCCGCCCTGGCCGGAGTCTCCGGTGTAAGTGGACTGCAACGGCTACAATTTTGGGAGGGGTACCTACCTCCAGCCAGCTAGCTCGCCCAGCATTCAAGTCCACCATTGTTGCAAGCTCAAGAATCACTAGATCTCCAATCCCTCCACCCAAACTTGTTGATCTTTGGAGGATTGAAGGAGAAGGCCCAGATCTACTACTTCACCAAAGCGTTCTTCATTTCCCCCTCATTCACTTGAGGGATTTGAGCCTAGGGTTTCCACTAGGAAAACCTAGGCATCTTGTTGTACTTACTTGCTTGTTACTTTTGTGTAGCAGGTGTTGTGGTGCTTGGGAGCCCCCAATCCTTTTGTGGGTTGAGCCTCAAGTTTGTTGTAAGGGCTCCGGATTCCGCCTTGAAGGATTCCGATAGTGGAAGGTGAACCGAGCTTTTGGGCAAGGTTCATCGGAGAATAGGGTGAGGCCATTTGTGGCGTTTGAGTTTGAAACTCACACCCCTCCAACGAGACGTACTCCCCTAAAAAGGAGGAACTCAATACATCCTTGTCTCCGCGTGCTTCCCGTTCGGTTACTCCTTACTCGCTAGCTCTTACTTGTATCTTGCTTAGTCTAGTGTTAACTTGTCATATAGGTAAATTCACCGTAGTTGCATATCTAGAGAATTTACCTTTGTGTCAAGCCTAAATTCGAAAAAGAGCTAAAAATTGAGTAGCACCTATTCACCCCCCTCTAGGTGGCCATACCGATCCTTTCAATTGGTATCAGAGCCTCGGCTCTTTATTCGGGCTTAACCGCCTAAGAGAAGTATGCCATTGACGAGCATGGAAATGAGATTGCCGACCCCCCATCGAGTCCACTTCGGTTTCCCAGAGGACTTCAATGCTTGAAGAGCTCTATGGAAACTAAAATGGATAAGTTGCAAGAGATGATCTTGAAACTCATGGAGGTGAAGGAAATCTCATCTCCTCTCACTCCTCTTTCTTCGGGGCCTCCTAAGAAACCCGAGGAGGAAGAGGTTGGTGGGAAGAAGAAGGGGGTTGAACAAGATAAAATTGACACCCCAATTAAACCACCTAATGGTTCGGGAGTATATGGTGCGTTCCTTTTCCATACTCTCCCGACCTACCTATCCCTCATCCTCCTATACACCTAAGGGGAAACCCACCTAAGCTAAATGCATCTTTGTTTACTAAATGGCAATCTTCTATGAGATCTTATGTGAACAGTGCATCTATCGAGCTTTGGAGGATCATTGAGCAAGGATATCAAGCCGTGGATGAATCCAACAAGACAAGAAGAGAATAGTTGATTGTCAACTAAATGCCACCGCTCTTGACTTGATCCGAGATGCCGTGGGAGAGATGATATGTCTCACATCGAGCATTGCACCACCGCCAAAGAAGCTTGGACGTGTCTTGTTGAGGTGTTCGTTGGAAATGAAAGCATGAAGAGAAACCGGTTTGAGGAAATGAGCAACAAGGCCGAAGGGTTCTTCATGGAAGATGGAGAAGACCATAGCAAATGTATCGAAGACTCAAGTCCCTTGCCAATGCCTATAAAGCTCTTGGGGCACCCATGTGAATGATGCTTGGATCAAGAGGAAGTATGTGAATGCTCTCTTGCCCTTTGAACCGGCCGACTTGAAGAGTCTCCAAGGAAGGCACAACTATCCACAATTGACCTCCAATGAAGTCATGCAAGAGATGCAATCTTTCAAAGTTCAAGCCAAAATTGCACAAGACTCTCGTGCCCGAGCTATTGGAATGCAACAAGGAGCTTCACTTGCTTTGAAGGCCAAGGTGGTTGAACACAATGAAGATCAAGATTGTGAAGATGTGTCCTCCATGGACCCCGAAGAACTCAAGATTGCTCATAGGGACTATGTGGCTCTTGCGGCAAGGACCTTTTGGAAGAATCCATCCAAAGCTAAAGCTCAAGTGGAGCAAAAGTTCAAATCTAGTGGTTACAAGGAGGGCAACCCAAAAATGAAGACTTGCTTCAATTGCCAAGATAGATATCACTATGTTGCCGAGTGTCCCTATGAGAACCGTGAAGAACATGGAGGAAGGCTTGTTCTCAAGAATGCCTCAAAGTCCCCTAGCAAGAAACCTTTCTTCAAGAAGAACCTTCCCAACAAGAAGCCACCTTCAAGAATGGTATTGGTGACAAGAGAGGAGTACATGTCCGGGGGTGAGAGCGATGAAGAAGAAACCACAAGTGAAGTGGCCGCTATTGCCATTGCTTCATCAACATCATCATCTCTCTTCGAATCCCCAATGAGAACGTCCCCATCCAATCCGCCAAGTGTCTCATGGCCAAGCACACCGAGGTATCATCTCCTTCCCCTCCAAGACTATAAATGAAATGGATGATCTTATGAGTCTTAGAGTAAAGGAAGAAAATGTTGCTTTGGATCGTTTCATGACTAACTTGCAAGGTGAAGCCAAGAACGCTTTGAAGCTCTTATGAGCGATTATGGGCGGATTCAAGAGGAGCTTGAGAGAAGGAGAGACTTGAAAGAGAGTATGCTAATGATATTGCCGCTCTCACCGTGGCTCTTGAGGAGCTTCGTGTTTCTCTTGAAGAGAAACTTGAAAATCTTGATGAGTCACAAAATGCAATTTTTCTCAAATCATTAAAGAACGTGACCATGCTATTGCAAAATATAAGCTTTACAAGAAAGAAAAGGTTGAATTTGGTGTTGGTCATGATAGACTAACCGAGGAGCTAGAGAAGCTCACCAAGGCCCACAAGGCCTTGGAGAGTGAACACTCTATCTCACCAAGTCTTTTGAACAACTTCAAATTCAATCATCTAAAACTAATGTTCCTAGTTCCTCTACTACTTCTTGTGATCATGCAAAATTATTGAGGAAAATGCTAGGTTGAAGAGCGAACTTGCCAAGGCCTCTAGTTCCCAAAGTAAGCCTCTTGATGATCTTTTGCAAATGCAAAAGCCACACATTGGGAAAGAGGGTCTTGGTTATGTTGCCAAGAAGAAGAAGAAGAACAAGAAGAAGGCCAAGCCCGCACAAGCAAAGAAGACTACCATTGCGAGTGGTGATGCCACAAGGGGCAACACTCCTCGTAGTGACTTTGCGGGACATGCTAACCCCAACTATATTCTTTATGTTGATTATTATGGGGATGTTTATGCAAAATATGTTGGTCCTTATGATGGTTTCATTGCTTACTCTATTTGGGTTCCTAAGACCCTTGTTGCTAACAAAAGAGGACCCATTGCGAGATGGGTACCTAAAACCAAGCAATGATTTCTTGTAGGACTATGCTTCCGGTGGGTCGAAATGGGTGATTGATAGTGGGTGCACTAGTCATATGACCGGAAGCAAGGAGATTGTGACGGAGTTGAGACCAAATGTAAACCAATCAACCGTCACTTATGGAGACAAATCAAAGTCTAAGGTATCGGGCTCGGCAAGGTGGTAGTCGCAAAGGATATCACCCTTGTGAATGTCATGCTTGTCGAGTCCCTTGGTTATAACTTAATGTCCGTTCGTGCCTTAACAAGATGGGTTTGATGTTTATTTCTCTATTGATATTGTGGTACTCTTGAGGAGCTATACTCTAAAGGTCGCTTTGTTGGGTATGTCGAAAATGAGTTGTTTGTGGTTGACTTTTCGGAGTCAACCAACTCTCAAGCGATGTGCTTATTCGGAAAGGCCGACGTGGGGTGGTTGTGGCATCGCCGCTTGTCCCATGTCAATATGAGAACTTTGCAAAGTCCACAAGGGTGGCCACATTCTTGGACTAAAAGAGAATGTTTCCTTTTCTAGAGATCGTCTTTGTAGGGCTTGTGTTGAAGGAAAGATGCATGATTCTCCCCACCCACACAAGACCATCATTTCATCAACGAGGATATTGGAACTTCTTCATGTTGATCTCTTTGGTGCCGTGCCTCAACCAAGTCTTGGTGGGAAGAAGTATTGCTTGGTGATTGTTGATGACTATTCAAGATTTACATGGATTTATCTCTTCAATGAAGTGCAACGTCAACACAATGTTCCTATATTGGCCATTAGAAGTGACAATGGCTCCGAGTTCAAGAACTACACCCTAAATGAGTTTCTTAGTGAAGAGGGAATTCGTCATCAATATTCCGCTGCGTATACCCCTCAACAAAATGGTGTAGCCGAGAGGAAGAACCGGACCCTTATGGACATGGCAAGGTCTATGTTGGCGGAGTTCAAGACTCCACTTTTCTTGTGGGCCGAGGCCATCTCCACGGCATGTCACTCATCAAACCGCCTCTACTTCCGCACAGGCAAGAAGCTCACTCCATATGAAATGCTTACCGGCAACAAGCCCAATATTTCCTACTACCAGGTGTTCGGTTGTAAGTGTTTCTATAAAATCAAGGTTATCGTTTATCTAAATTTGAGTCTAAGGCTTTAGAGGGTACTTTTGTTGGTTACGGTGCCGAATCCCACACTTATAGAATCTACGACAAGTCCTTCGGGATCGTTGTAGAATCTTGTAGTTTGAAGTTCGATGAGAATGACGGCTCCCAAGTGGCACAATTTCATGTTCGTGATGTAGATGATGAGGAACCTCAAGATGCAATAAGGCGGATGGGCGTGGGATTCTTTCGCCCAATCGAGATCCACCATGAGGTGCCTCAAGAAGGACCAAGCTCCACCCATGTGGAGCATTCATCGTCACAAGTGGAAACCGCACCATCCGGTGGACCAAATGATGCACCTAGCCAAGAACAAGTTCAAGACCCTCCTCATGTTGATCAAGTTGCTACGCAAGAACCAAGTTCTCGAATTGTTGATGCTAGCCATGATCAAGACCAAGGTCCATCTTCTCCTTCTAGTGATGAAGGTGTGCACATCGAAGACCAAGGTCATCATTCCGGTCAAGACGGGGACACAAATGATCAAGATGATCAAGAGATACCTCCTAGCTCCCGTGAGCATATCGAAACCCGTCGTCATGCAAAAATGTCAAGACCTTATAAAGAATACAACATTTGTTAGAAAATATTATTGGTGACTTGAAGGCAAGGTTGTGACTAGAAGACAATGTGCAAACTTTAGTGAACATCAAGCACACATCTCCATGGTGGAACCAAAGAAAGTCTTTGAAGCTATTGAAGATCCGGATTGGTTGAATGCAATGCATGAAGAGCTCAACAACTTCAAGCGCAACAAAGTGTGGAAGCTAGTTGAGAAGCCAAAGGAGTGCCGCAATGTTATAGGCACTAAGTGGATATTCAAGAACAAGCAAGATGAACATGGACATGGTGGTGAGGAACAAGGCAAGATTGGTGGCTCAAGGGTACTCTCAAGTTGAAGGCATTGATTTTGGAGAGACTATGCTCCCGTGGCTCGCCTTGAGTCCATCTGTATCCTCCTGCATATGCATCTCATCATAATTTTATCTTGCAACAAATGGATGTGAAAAGTGCTTTTCTAAATGGTCCACTTAAAGAATTAGTATATGTTAAGTAACCACCGGGTTTTGAGATCCCAAACTACCTAACCATGTCTAAAGCTCGATAAGGCGCTCTATGGACTTAAGCAAGCTCCACGTGCATGGTATGAGCACCTTAGAGAGCTTCTAGTAGACCGTGGATTTGAGGTTGGGCAAATCGATCCCACTCTCTTTACCAAGAGAGTAAAAGGAGAGCTTTTCATATGCCAAGTCTACGTGGACGATATTATCTTTGGCTCAACTAACAAAGCTTTCAATGATAATTTTCAAAGCTTATGACCGATAGGTTTGAGATGTCCATGATGGGAGAGTTGAAGTTCTTCCTTGGTTTGAGATCAAGCAATTGTGGGGAGGGACTTTCATCTCTCAAACTAAATATATCCAAGACATGCTCAAGAGGTTTGATATGATAGGTGTCAAGGAGAAGCGCACCCAATGGACACCAAGGTTCATCTACAACTTAACCCAAAGGGTATAGATGTCGATCAAAAGGTATACCGTTCCATGATTGGTTCTTTGCTCTATCTTTGTGCATCTAGACCCGATATTGTGTTGAGTGTAGGGGTGTGTGCAAGGTACCAAGCCGCTCCTAAAGAAAGCCACATGGTGGCGGTCAAAAGAATCCTACGATATTTGATTCATACCCCAAAGTTTGGTTTGTGGTACCCCAAGGACAAGGTTTTCTCTCTTCGTGGGTACACGGACTCGGATTGGGCCGGTGATCATAATGATAGGAAGTCAACTTCCAGGGCTTGCCAATTTCTTGGTGGTTCCTTGGTGAGTTGGTCTTCCAAGAAGCAAAACTGTATATCTCTCTCCACCGCCGAAGACGAGTATGTGGCGGCCGCAAGTGCATGCACCCAATTGTTATGGATGGGCAAACTTTAAAGGAATATGGTGTCAATTATGACAAAGTGCCTCTTTTATGTGACAATGAAAGTGCTATCAAGATTGCCCACAACCCCATGCAACATTCAAGAACCAAGCATATTGAGATTCGTCATCATTTCATTCGAGATCATGTTGCCCGTGGTGATATTGAGCTAGGCCATGTTCCCACAAGAGAAACTTGCCGATATTTTCACGAAGCCTCTTGATGAAGCAAGATTCACTTATTTGAGGAATGAGCTAAATATTGTGGATTCAAGGAGCTTGGCTTGACCATCTTGCATACACACCTATGTCTTGACTATTTATGTGTTTAGGTGTAGGCATGGACATAGGGGGAGTGCGGTCCTAATACATTGGACTATCCCTCCCCCCATTATGCCGACATTATGAACTCATTTGCTTCTCTATATTCGTTTTTATGAATTGTGAGCTTAAATACGAGTAGTGGTTGTGAACCCAAGATATATCTTGCGGTGTCACGCCATAAAACTCATACATGGTGGCCTAGGCCACCGCCCTCCTCTTTGTGAGGAGTTGGATCTTATTCGGATTTATTGGATTTATTTGGATTTTCTAGACCTTTATTTATTTTTGGGAGCAACACTTGGTATTGGCCTTTATATTTGATCTTGCAACTTCCAAGTGCGTATCCCACCATTAGTGACAATGTTCTCACCCTAAGCCTATTCTTACCTCAAAACTTGCTCTTCTTGCATACATACATGTCCCACACAAAATCTGGCAATTTTGGTCTAGATGGGCCAGAGACTCCGGTGTGAGAACACCGGAGACTCCGGTCTGGACAGAGTCTCCGCAGTAAACAACGGAAACTCCGGCCTGGCCGGAGACGCCGGTCTGTTTACCCTGGAGACCGGTCTCGGCATTTCCGCATGACTCTATAGGGAGTCGGGGTGGAAGCTGCTCCCACAACTTTCCATTCACCCCCGACCCCAAACTCCTCCTGCCGCCGCCTCCCCTCCAAGTTGCTGCTCCGGCCGCCCTCATCGCCGGAATCCGCCGTGTCACCGGCCTCCTCCACCTCTCCGACGCCAGGGAACTTCCTCCCCTCCGTTGGATCTCACCATGAAGGGCAAAGGTTAACACTCTCTCTCCTCTTCTAGGGTTTCATCCTAGATCTGTTTTTGAGAGTAGTTCCTGTAGAAATTCATGGTGTAAACCCTTTGTAGTGGCAATGTACTCTCTAGGAATTATTTGTGCCAACTTTTCCCTTCGATTTGACCTAGGATGAGGTTCCCAGTCCCAAGGCCGGAGACTCCTGTGTGGCTGGAGACTCCGCCCCCCTGAGACCGGAAACTCCGGCCTGGATCATATCTGAGTGAAAAGCTGTAACAAATGGTCCCCTTCTTTTTGGCTTCCGTGGACATGTGTGCTTACCTCCTTTCTACCCATCTACTCTTTATTCACAGATAACAAGAGGTACTATTCGGGCACATCATCATCCAAACCCAAAGCACCAAAGAGGTCGGGAAGAGACTATTTGGACTATGATGAAGAGGAATACCAGTATGTGCAGCGTGGTGTTGCAAAGCAGCAAAAGGAGTCCGATGCAATAAGGGCTAGGCAAGAGGCTGCTCTCCTTGAGAAGAAAGGGCCAAGAAGGCCAAGTTTGACAACATGTCCACCGTGAAGGGCTTGAACAAAGTGGATTTTAGAACCACGAGGGCGCAGAGGTTCTATGATATGCCCAACAACTCAACCGATGGTCACTTTTGGAGAAAGGAGCAAGAGCTCGTCATGAAAGAAATCTATGCCAACTTGGACCCAAAAGCCCTTGTGTGCCCTCAAAAACCGTTGAAGTTTGAAGTGTTGGCCAAGAAGGAATACTTTGTGGAGGCAATTTAGGTTGCTAGAAAGCTAGGCCTTGAGAAGCTCATTTCCACCCAACAAGACTATGATATTGAGATGGTCCAACAATTCTTTGCCACTCTTGTGCTAGGATCGGAGGAGAACACCAAAATGACTTGGATGACGGGCCCTCTCAAATGTGATGCAACTTTTGAAGAGTTTGGGCAGATTTTGGGTTATGAGTTCAAAGGAGCTTCCATTTCCGTTGGTCGAAGGATGTATGTTGAAGGGGTGGATTATGATAAGAAATTACTTGCCCCTCTTTGTGCCAAAAAGGGTGCCATTGCTACCACCCGAGGACTCAAGCCCCTATATAATATCTTGATTCGCATGTTTCGTTGGAGCATTGCACCCCAAGCGGGTAATACGGATGCTATCCGTGGAGCACTTGTCAATCTCATGCATCATGCACACAGGACATACCTTGGGACATGTTAGCATCGCTCTTTTCCCTTTTTGGCGTTTCGATGCCAAAGGGGAGAAGTAGTTCTATTAGGCCTTCACCGTGGGATTTGCATGGGTCGGACACAAGCATGTGCCTTTATCATTCTTTGCGCTTGTGTCCATTTATCTTATGTCGTTGAACTTATTTGGCTTTGCTATTTGTTGTGTGAGACTATGTTCCTATTTGTGGTGTGAGACTTTGTGGATGTCATATTATCTATGGTTGAGATGGTATCTTTTATTGTGATATATCATTTTGCATTGGTCTATATTCTACATTATTATGCACAAGGTATGTTTCCTTTTATCTCAACCCCTTGTCATGATATGTCTTATGTTTATGCAAATTTATCTTGTTCCAATATTACTTGTGAGTTGACTCTTTTCTACATGTTGAGCATTTGTATTCCAATGCAAACTACTTATATGCACACATGTAGGGGAGTTTCTCAAATCCTTTGTGGAACATGTCGATATTTGTTTTGTGCTTTGTTGCAAATCCTAGTGTTGTCATCTAACACCAAAAATGGGGAGATTGAAAGGACATATTTTATATCCCCTAGGTGTTTTGTGTCTTAGGCAACAACACTAGAAAATATCTAACACGATGTCAAGTGGTGCAGGAATTAAAAGAAATATTTATACTTTGCATCGAAACACTTGTCAAGGAAAAAGGATAATGCAACATGTCTGTCCTGGCCGGAGTCTCCGGCCTCAGGGGTGCTCAGGGGTCGGAGTCTCTGGCCCATCAAGTTTTGGAGCGAATAGCTCCACAAGACGGTGCTCTCTGTCTTCGGTCCGGAGTCGGTCCGGAGTGACCCCGGAGTCTCCGCCCTGGCCGGAGTCTCCGGTCCTCATGGATCAGAGTCTCCGGTGTAAGTGGACTGCAACGGCTACAATTTTGGAAGGGGTACCTACCTCCAGCCAGTTAGCTCGCCCAACATTCAAGTCCACCATTGTTGCAAGCTCAAGAATCACTAGATCTCCCAATCCCTCCACCCAAACTTGTTGATCTTTGGAGGATTGAAGGAGAAGGCCCGGATCTACTACTTCACCAAAGCGTTCTTCATTTCCCCCTCATTCACTTGAGCGATTTGAGACTAGGGTTTCCACTAGGAAAATCTAGGCATCTTGTTGTACTTACTTGCTTGTTACTTTTGTGTAATAGGTGTTGTGGTGCTTGGGAGCCCCCAATCCTTTTGTGGGTTGAGCCTCAAGTTTGTTGTAAGGGCTCCGGATTCCGCCTAGAAGGATTCCGATAGTGGAAGGTGAACCGAGCTTTTGGGCAAGGTTCATCGGAGAATAGGGTGTGGCCATTTGTGGCGTTTGAGTTTGAAACTCACACCCCTCCAACGAGACGTACTCCCTAAAAAGGAGGAACTCGGGAATACATCCTTGTCTCCGCGTGCTTCCCGTTCGGTTATTCCTTACTCGTTAGCTATTACTTGTATCTTGCTTAGTCTAGTGTTAACTTGTCATATAGATAAATTCACCGTAGTTGCATATCTAGAGAATTTACCTTTGTGTCAAGACTAAATTCGAAAAAGAGCTAAAATTTGAGTAGCACCTATTCACCCCCCTCTAGGTGGCCATGTCGATCCTTTCAATGGCGCCTTGGCCCATGGATTCCGCATGCCGGTTATTTTTAAGTCACATGGCCCCTTGGCCTGCGGCGCCACGGTAGGAAGTATGACGGCCTGGCCGGAGCCATGGTCCATGACGCCCTTGATCAGGGCATCGTGTTGTCTAGCATGACACTTAAGGCGCAGGCGCTATGAAATAGAGTTAAATTGTAATTTTTAAATACTAGTTCATTTTGTGTTTAAATTTCAAATTTGGATCAAAATTTTCAAGTTTCACGATGCTTGCAACCAACTTCGATGGATGAGTTCTTTCCGTGTTGTGTCTCGTGTCTATGATGGTAGTAAGGTTGCCTTTACGCACTGTTCTTTGGATGTGTTGTATTTTTATTTACTTTTACTTAAATCAACAGTTTTCCTTGGTTAATTGATAAATCTAACGCCTTGAACTCCAACTAAAACATTCACATTACTTAATGATTAGTTATAACAGAAATTCCTCATTTGCCACAAATAACAAGAAAGAATTATTTGTGGTGGACGCCACAAAAAAAATTCCAAGTCACTTCACTCGAATTTGTGAGTTAGATCGAAAGGTGTATTTTTACAGCTTGAGTAGGCTAATATCCAAAAAAATTTTGTATCAAACTCTTAGTATGACAACAGAATACATTCCATTTTCTCTCCAAGGCCGAACTCTATGGCAATTTCTACACAACACTCATAGTGTTTGTTATCGCCACAGCCCACAACGCCTAAAGGGCTTGCCCGCATGGAACTGCCTAGGTAAGCATTTACTATTTTGTTTTTTTGCGTTTTTGTTTATGTATTTATTTTTTTATTTTCTCTTTACCTATTTTTCTTTCCTCTGTTTTTTTTTTCATCTTTTCTTTTCTATTTCTTGTTTCTTTATAAAACCATACAAATTTTATTTGTGCAATACTTCAATATATTTGAACCTCATGAACAATTATTTTGTACTGTATGAACATATATTTTCTCTCATACGGACATCTTTTAAACTAGTTGAACTGCGCGATATTTTTTTATTCTCATATGAATATTTTTTAAACCTCGTAAATATTTTTTTAACTACATGAACATTTTTCTCAACTTTCTAAAAATACATTTCGATATTATATTTATTACTTGATGTTTTTCAGGATAAAACTGGTCCCATAAATGAGCCGCCCTACATGTGGCCTATTCCAAAAACAATGTTTTTCTCAAGAAGTTCCTGGATCGTTCAACGAAAGGCCTTGCTGAGTTGCTGAATTACTGGGCCGCAAGCCCACGCAGTCACAATTTCGTTCTCCTTACAGCGACAAGGAGAAGCGGCAGCCTCGTCACTCGGACCGGATAAGCCACGCCGATCTCTCCTATCCTCTCAGCGAGACAAAACCACACAAAATCGCGCGCGAACCACCGCAGGATCACGTCTTCGAGGTCCACCATGACCATGCTCGCCTCCCTCTTCTCCCCTTCCCTCTCCTCACCACCGCGGCCGCCTCCACCTCCTCCTCGCAGCCAGCTTCACAGTCCGTGAGGCTCCCGACGCCCAGGCCGCCGCTCACGGCCACGCTGGCCGCGGCGGCCGCAGCCGGCATCCTGCTGCTGTCACCCGCGGCGCCATTGCACGCGGAGGCGGAGTTCAAGACCTACTACGGCACGGCGGCGAGCGCGGCGAACTACGGCGGGTACGGCGGGAACGCGAACAAGAAGGACGCGGCGGAGTACGTGTACGACGTCCCCGAGGGGTGGAAGGAGCGGCTGGTGTCCAAGGTGGAGAAGGGCACCAACGGCACGGACAGCGAGTTCTACAACCCGCGCAAGCGCTCCGAGCGGGAGTACCTCACCTTCCTCTCGGGCTTCCGCAAGCTGGCGCCGGTCGGCGCCGTGCTCGACAACCTCGCGCTCTCCGACGTCGGGCTGCAGGACCAGATCTCGTCGGCGGACGACGTGACCTCGGCGGAGCGCAAGGACGGGGACGGCCAGGTGTACTACGAGTACGAGGTGGCCGGCGCCGGCGGGCACAGCCTCATATCGGTCACCTGCGCGAGGAACAAGCTGTACGCGCACTTCGTCACGGCACCCAACGCCGAGTGGGGGCGCGACGAGGCCGTCCTCCGCCGCCTGCACCAGTCGTTCAAGACCGTCGACTTCAGCGGGCAAGACTGAAAAGCATGCTGTGCGCGCGATCAAGCAGTTTTGTATAGGCGCGATCGGGGAAGAGGTAATTGACCTGGATAATTAAGCAACACGATCGAGTATATATCTTGTTCTGTAAATTACTTTCTTCGTCTGTATGTGTTGCTCAGCTAAGCTGGAGTGCCGCTCTGCTGTTAGAACCGCAACGGATCAAATGGAATGAACGGAAGTTAACCTGCGTAGCAGATCAGCGGCGATACGAGTTGATCAGTAGCTCAAACGTGTTTGTGACTACGGCTGTCGTATATCGGTATATGGGATTTCAGTGACTTTCTACTCGAAACAGGCTTTCGCCCTGCTATATAAATATAGCAACCAACCAATACAACTGTGAGACCACTGCTGGGGCAAAACAGCACAAAACAAGCCCAAAAGAAACAAAAGAAGAAAACAAGAGAAAACAATGCCGACACCGGCGGTTCGACGAAAACGGAGATGACTCTCAACCGCTGCGCCCTCCGAAGAATTCCACCACGCTCCTAGCGCCCCGAAGCGCCGCGAACCAAGCAACACCTCAAGAGGGATGCGACGACGACGACGCTGCTGCCCGGACGGTTCCTAGGGTGACCTCCGGTACCATCCTAGGGTTTCCCCCGGCTCGCAACAGGGATAGAGAAGAGGTATACCCAACGCCCTTTCAGTGACTTTCTAGTCATTCACATGAGATTTTGTAAGGATTTCAGTGAAAACGGTTCGATTTTCACACAATTTGGGAAGATTTCGGCGTTCCATCGGGTTGCACTTGGCCCGTGTGAATAGTTGCAAGGTTTTTGTGCATACTTGAAAGTACAAGCAATGCACCCGAAAATACTCACACTGCAATTAAAAGAAGTACATGTAGACTTGAAAGTACTCACAAGCTCCCAGTATTAATGTGTGTTTGAAAGCAGCGGTGGACCTAGATTTTTTTTAGATAAAAGGCACAAAGCCCAACCTTAAGTTAATAAGGCCAGCAAGGTTCACACAAGGTTATTACATGCTGGGCATACAGCTTAGCCAAAGAACTCAAAGGGAAAAGACATAAGCTACGAACGACGATGAAGAAGGGACAGAACCGTGGTGCACCACCACACTAACAGCTACTCCGAGACCCGGGCCGGCACCCGCCACCACCAACACCAGCAGGAGATTAGCCGCCATTGCTTCTAGGGGGACGACGATTTAGTGTATACAACCTCCTTAGTCTCCCTCCAACCTTCTTAGCCTTGGCTTGTCTATCGTCTTGGCATTTAAGGACCACAACTACAAGAAAATGATGCATTTGAAGATATAGTCAGTCGGATGGTTAAGAACTTTGCGTTCGATAGCTAGCTTGTTACGGATACTCCACACGCCCAAGACTGGGCAACAAACAAGGTCCACACCACCCTACGGTGCTGACCCGAAAGTGCATCTAGAATCGCGAAGAACTGCGCAAAATTTGCCGGGCACCAAGAGCAACCGAGAGCAGATCGCATCACACTCCAAGCAAACTTGGCAAGGGAGCAGCTAAAGAAAATGTGAGTAGCATCCTCCCCGGCACCACACAGGGCACAAGTACCATCCGAGGGACCGTGCCTAGTCTTAAGTTGCATACCGGAGGGAAGTTTGTCTAAAACCAGCTGCCAAGAGAAAATTTTAATCTTTAGGGGAAGATTGGCCCTCCAAACATCCCGAAATGATTGACCGTCGTGCCCTGCGCCAACTTCCTGTACATGGAGGAGACCGAAAACACACCCGATTCTTCAAGAGACCACGAAACCACATCTAACCCCTCCCCGAGCACCGTTTGGTTGATAAGTTGCAACACTCCACCCACTGTGCTGCTGCAGCATGATCAAGCGTTCGGCGAAGAACTACCTGCTGTGAAACCACATCTGCCACCGAAGCATGTTGATTCTCACAAATCGCAAATATAAGAGGGAAACGATCCCTTAACAACACCTCTCCATTCCACAAGTCCAACCAAAACAAGGTTGTCTTGCCATTCCGCACCGCGTTCTTGGCTCCCACTTTAAACAAATGCTTGATCTCGTTCATGCTTCTCCAAAAAGCGACCCCACCCCATGGGAGCCGCAAAGATGTCGTCATGAGGGAGATACTTAGCCCGAATGATTTGAGCCCAAACCGAGTTATCATGCTGGTATAACTTCCAAATCCATTTGAGCATCAGAGCCATGTTCATGTCTTGGAGTTGGTAAGCCCTAGCCCCCCGCAGTCCTTCGGTCTGCAAACCGCTGGCCAGTTCACTAAGTGATACTTACGCTTATCTCCAGCTCCTTCCCAAAAGAACTTTGCCCGGTGAGTGTCGAACTTCTTATGGACACCACCCTGAAGCAGAAAAAGCGCCATCGCAAACATCGGTAGGTTGGCCAGCAAGAGTTGGATAAAATCAGCCTTCCTCCCGAAGACAGAAATTTACCCACCCAAGGCTCCACCCTACCTGCAAGCCTGAGAACCAGAAGTTCCATTGGTCAACCGTCAGTTTGTCTGAAACCGCAACCCCAGATACACAAAAGGGAACTATCCCAGTCTGCAGTTAAACATATCAGCCACCCTTTGTCTCTCAACCTGAGGTTTCCCCATGACAATCACCTCGCTTTTGTGGTAGTTAATCTTTATTCCGGACATCTCCTCAAAGCACATCAACAGAAACTTGAGGTTGGCAATCGCCTTGTCATTATTCTGAATCATGATGAGCGTATCATCGGCATACTGGAGGTGCGTGATCCCCCCTGGGATTAGATGTGGTACAACTCCTTGGATGTGGCCTGCAGCCGAGGCCGCCGAAAGGATAGCTGAGAGCCCCTCAGCTATAAAGTTAAACAGCAGGGGAGAGAGAGGGTCCCCCTGCCGGACCCCTCTTTTATTGGCAAAGAAAGGACCAATTTCCCCGTTGATCGAGATCGCTGTCTGCCCACCCCTGACCGCGAGCAATCCTGTGGACAAAACCCGCATCAAACCCTTTTCTAAGCAACACTTCCGAGATGAAGTCCTAGTTGACCCTGTCATACGCCTTCTCAAAGTCAAGTTCAACAAGATGCCCCCTAGCTTCTTGTGCTTGAGCTCATGGACAATTTCCTGCAATGCCAACGCACCGTCCAAAATGAACCTACCTTTAATGAAGGCCGTCTGATTAATGCTGATGATCCTATTCGCAATCGGGTCTAATCTAACTGCAAACGCCTTTGAGATAATTTTGAAGATGATGTTAATAAAGGCAATTGGTCTGAACTGTGAAATGAGATCAGCTCCTTGGACTTTGGGGATTAGAGAGAGGATCCCAAAGTTTAACCTCGAGATGTCGATCCGACCCAGAAATTTTGCCAATGGGTTCACTATGGATTTGGGCGTGAGCTAACTATAGTATTGTACAATCTTAGACCATCTCAAAACAAAACCATACAACTCAAAGACAACATAAGAAACCAAAATATCATATCATGTATAGTTGTTATATTGAAACTAAAGGGTGAAGACATACCAAATAGATGAAATCTTAAAACCACTTTTACATATTTAAAGTAAAGTAGTTAAATAGAACTTTATGGGAAACTTATGTCTTACTGGCAAAATATAACGAAAATGACAAGTTAATTTCCTGAGTATTAAATAAGTACAATAAAGTCAAACATGTAAAGTCACTCACATTTCAAAGTTTCCCTTGTCGATCTTTTATCTTCTTAAAAAGATCGACTACATCATCATTACTAACGGTAGAAAAATGTCTATCTCTACATAGCAAATTAGACACTCACTCATAAACTGATCACCCATTTTATCACACAACTTTTTCTTCACAACATTCATAGTTGAAAAGTATCTCTCCACTGATGCTGTGACAAACACCAATATCACTACTAGCTTTAAAAGTTGATAGACCAATGGAAAAGTAATATGCTTATTTGTTTGCTCCATTAATTTAACAAGATCAACAATTCCATTCAATTTGGCAAACCTTACATCTGCTCGCACATCCAGCTCGGCCAACAAAACCCAACGCCAGCTGCTTCTAGTGGTCTGGCAGTAGCGACGCGACCCAATTCCAGGGAGGAGACGAGCAATTTGCGGTCGCTGCCTCGATGGTTGGCCATTTGGCCGAGGGGGCGAATTACCGATATGGCAGTCGAGTTTTGCGCTCGGCTAAAAATTGGGAGTGGCGGTTGGGACCTCCAATTTGGCGGAGAAAGGTATTCTTAGGAAATCTTTTTTAATGATTTGGACTAATTTTGGGAATCTACTGAAATCTTTTTAGCATTAGGGAGCCATGACATTTTTTAGGATTTGGAGTCTACCAGCCATAGGTACGTGTCATGGATATGGGACATAGGTACCCTCATAGATGTAGAATGTGGCCCACCATGGGAGTGACCCAACATGAGGACTCAACAGTCTAAGTAGTGTTTGGACACCTCATCAACTTGGAGTAGAAGCCGAAACTAGTTGTATCCAACTAGGACAATACGTAACTCTATCCCTTCCACCTATACAAGAAGGGGTAGGGATCCCTTGGCAAGAGAAGAAGACACACAAGTACGACCTTGTATCTGCCTCATACATCGACACTATCATGAGCATACAGAATAGATCTATATACGAACAGGAGTACCAGATGATGTTTCCCAGGGCTCAAACCTTTAATCTGATCTCTTGTGTGCTAACCCACCTCGTGATCAATGCGTGTACCTATCGGTTGGTACCCCGTGGTGCTATGCACGTGGCATTTTATGATAAGACTGCAATATGATTTGAAACTCTTCATCTCACTACAAATACAGATACACAAGCTAAATTCGTTTTTTGGAAGCAACTCCATTCAATCAGGTGGCATCCAACACCGCCAGTGCCATTTGGAGCATTACTTGCTAAAGATGTACATATTTTTGTTGTCGAATTGGCTGGCTTTTAAAAATTGGTTGTGCAGACATGCAATTGCTTATTTTGAATGGGCCACCACTACACTGAGTGTTTTGGTTGTAGAAACTTCATTGTTGTCCTCAGCGTTGGTTGCCACATCTTATGTACATCAAGTTCTCTGCTTTTTGTCAAGAATAGGTTATGAAAAGTGCACCAAGAGGGCATACAACCGAAAAACAAGAAAATTGTCGCCGACAGTGCATTCTCACTCACACATTGTCCCTGGCTCTACTGTGGTGTACTATCTCCTAATCTCTACCCTATCGTTGCCATCATGGCACCCTAAACATCTCTCCGAAAAGGAGCCTCGCGCTCGCCCATTGGCCGATACCGTCTCTTACTCTGTCAGTGATCCGCTGTGTCGAGACCGAGGCACCACTAAAGACCACATCATTACGGTGTTTCCAGATGCACACCATGACCAATTTGATCACCTACCATATGTCACATCTGTCCGCTAGCCTCAATGACATCGTGTCCACCAATCAATTAGTTAGTCTCCACTGTGAGCATCCACTTGAGTAGGTCCGACTTCTATAGCTAATCATGCCAAATCTCTCTCGCGCACACGCAAGATAGGAGGATGTGTACAATTGACTCCGGATCCCGAGACAGAGCGAGAACGAGCTGGTGGGGCGTTCCTCCTCATATTAGTCTGTCCACTGTCCAACACCAATTCTTGGTGACTAGCCAAGCGAAAAACTTATAGCTCATCGACACACGGGATCTATAGATTTGCTCTCTTGTCGAATCTGCTGCCATCGCCATGAAGAAAGCAGTATAAGACGACCATGCTGAGTATGCACCCGTCGTGCTCCCATCACCACTAAAGCTCTCCTCACATTCCGACAGCTACACAATCATCATGATGTCCCACATAGTGAAAAATTCCCGGATGGCGAGCTCATCAAAGTCACGCCCAACGTTCGTAATCCATTCTCCATGACATGCCTCTGCCATTGTGCACCCCTATAAAGAGCCTCTTGCTCCCTAATTATTTGCGAGGAGGTCGCGGCCTCAAAAGTACGATCACCTACTAGGGCACTTGTATGTCGAACTCACTCCACAACTTGTTGTCCTTGGTACGTCTGAGCCATAGCTACCTTGTGCGGAACACGATGTTGAGATACCTGAAATCTAGGATGCCAAGTCCTGCCAAAGGCTTCGGCTCGAACACACCTTGTCCCACACGACTTACAAGGGCCACCCTTGGCTTCCTTCTGTCCATGTAAAAAAAAAGCCTAACAAAGCATAGACATCCCGGCGATGGATTTGTCCAATAGGACTAGGGCCATCGTTATAAGAACGAGGATAGCCGGTAGTGTCGTCTTAGCCAACCCAAGTCGGTCCCATATTGATTTTTTATAAGTACATAGAACAAACACATCCTATCAACCGAACATGAGGGCACACACAACCGCGAGAAGTCCATGACGTCCCACCATCTCTTGTTTTGGCCGTCATCAGTACAGAACAAATCCATGAAATTTCAGCCATTAGATCACTTGGGTTGGATCTCAATGGATGGCGGATATCCACCTGATGGAACAAATCAACAACTGATATTTGGTCCGCGTCATTGTGGATGCCTAATTCAAATTCAAAACTCATATACGTACTATATAGAAAAGTAAAAATAGAGATATTGGGGGAGAATTATACTATTAGATCGTATCTACGACTACACGTGGAATAGCTGACTGTTATTCACAGAATATGTAGTGAGATGCTTCAGAGTTACAGAGATATCAAATCTCGAATTGAATATGTGGATCAATCTAATGGTCATGATAAGCCCTCTCAACTATCATCAGCTTGTTTAATAAAACAGCTGTCCGTTTCGTATGGTTCCAAATGCAGGTATTCTAGATGTTGACATCGCGAGATTTAGGCCTCTTCTCCGGAACTAAAGAAAAATTGGAGCCATTAGTTACATCGCAGTCATCCCAATTCACAGAAGTTGCAAATAGGTAAACTAATCGAGATCCATACTGCAGTTCTGTCTGCTGGTTCTACCGTGCACACACGTAAATCTTCCATCGTGCCAAATGGATTTCTTTTATCCGAATGGAAATAATTTATTAGCAATAAGAAAATCTACGTTAACGTTGTCGAGTGTTAGACTTAATCTTGATTCCATGTATCAGCATATTAGTTTGCTTTCGTTCTGCATGTAGTCCAGTAGATTGCAGGTAGCTGTACGTGTGTGTTGAAGCCTTGTATTCAGGATCCTAGAGTGATTCTAGGAAGAAGAATAGGTCAGCGTGAGTGGGGTTTGTTAGTGCGTGCGTGCATGTAGTGGAGCAGTGGTTAGTGGAGGAGTGGCATGAGCGTTTCCCTCCTGTATATATATTTACATGAAGTTAATGAGAAAGGCAACGGTGACAGAAACAATGTAGCATATTTTGTCATCAAGGGAAGTGCCTCTCGGCAAAGCAAGTTGTGCTTCTCCTTGAGCGTGTGTGTGTGTTCTTGAGAGAAGAGAGAGAGCCAGAGGTAGAAGAAGAAGAGGGGCTGCGAGTGGCAGCCCCAACATCGAGCAGCTTGAATTCTTGATCACGGCAGCCGTCCAGAGATCGACCAACCGTCCGATTCTACCCACCAACCGGACGGTTCCACTTTCCCCTCGCGAGTCCATCCCGACGGCGCCGAGCACTCTCCGGCGGCCGCCGCCCGTCGGCGAAGATGGCGGGCCGTACCACCCACAGCCACAGCCAGAGGCTTCGCCGCCTCATCCCGTGCGTCCTCGTCATCGTGTTCGTCGTCCACGCCGTCTCCTTCGCGCTCTACCTCCTCCTCCAGTCCCCCCACACTCCCCCAAATCCCGCCGAGCCCGAAGCCCAAACCCACGAGAGAGTAGTAGTCCGGGCGCAGCCGTCTTCCCAGAAGCCGTGGCCGCGCCTCCCATCCTCGCTCCCTTGGACGGCCGACCCGTCGCTGCCGCCGCGCTCTTGCGAGGCGTACTTCGGGAACGGCTTCTCCCGTCGCGTGGACGTCCTCCCCGAGGGCCGCGGAGGCGGCGGCTGGTTCCGCTGCCACCACAGCGAGACTCTGGGCAGCTCGATCTGCGAGGGCGCAAGGGTGCGGCTCGACCCGGCGCTCATCGCAATGTCGCGCGGCGGCGAGCCCATCGGGCAGGTCATGGGGCGCGGCGAGGAGGAGGAGCTTCCTAGATACGAATCCGGCGCGCTGGAGGTGGAGGGTGTGGCGGCGGGGAGGACGGGGCCCCTGGCGGAGCCTGGATTCCTCGACGCCTACGTGCCCACCGACGGGATAGGGATGCACACCATGAGAGCTCTGCTGGACTCCGCGCGTTTGGTGCCGCCCGGTGAGCTCCACTGCTCTCAGGTATTCCTTGTCGTCATAAATGATGAGTAAATTTTTGTTAGTATAAACTGACGTATATTCGGTAGTGAATTATAGCAGAATCTGTTTTCTAGAACTGAGTCTTATAAAATTGAAGAGCATAGATGGCTGTGTGCTTGGCATGTAGTAAGGAATTAAGTGAAGTCCATTGGATCCAGTTCTCATGCAGCTAACTTGCTATTGAGTTATTTTACCAGTTTCCTAAACAAAGGATAAAATTAAGAGGATAGCCATGGTAATTTCTTTCTAAATGCAAAACTGCTTTGGAACCTTCTGCCAGCTCACATGATCTGCACTTAACGATCTAGCCATAATAATTGCCAGCAATTTTCTAAAACAACTGCTGACAAAGTGGTACATATCCTATACGGAATCAAAGATCTCAAGTCGTACAGATTCAGAATCAAATATCACAAGTGGTCTATGTCTGTGCCCTGTATGACTATAATTGCCAGCAACTTCTATGAACAACTGCTGACAAAGTGGTACATATTGTATTCGGAATCAAATATCTTAAGTAGTACAAATTCAGAATCAAATGTCACAAGTGGTGCATATTCTGTCCCCTGTATGATGTGAACTCAAAATATCACCTTAAATGGTAAGAATGGTTACTAGATATGGAATCGAAAAGGTAATCTCATAATTATTGCATTGTTGCATACATGCCATTAATAAGAAGAAACTACAGATAAAGAAAATTGTAATCTGTGCTAGTAGATGCAAATTGTTGTGTGGAATAAAAGGAATATCTGTGCAAAGTTCAAAGAAACAACTTAGATGAATTAAGACTAAGGGACAATAGCGCTGGGAGTACATAAACCTCTCGCACATGTGCAAACTGGCGCATGAACTTGCAAATTGGTTCGGTCGCATCCCTAAACTTGTCCCGCGGGTGCAAATTGGTGCAAAACGATCAAACCAGGGAAAAACCAACCGACGTCGTGCCACGTAGACCATGGGGTCGTCCGCAACGCACCTGAGGCTCACGGAGAGGCTAGTGCTGTTTTTTGCGATTAGGTCCTCACATTCTATTGAATTGGTAGAATGAAATCTCTATGTGTTTAGAATCAAGTCCTTATCCGTTCGATATGAAATAGACTAGTCTGGGCATTCCGAAATCCCTAGAAAAAATCCCCAGTCTTCCGGCCTCTTGCCAATCACCTCTGCTCCAGCACCATCGCCGGCTGCCGCTCATCGCCATGGCATCTTCGAGCAACTCCAGCTCCGTCCGCCACCCACAGTACAGTCCCTGCCACTGATCAAGTGCACAAGCTGCAGGTTCCGCGTGGTGTAGGGAAAGTCGAACAATATGATGCATGATTTCGTCAAGTGCATGAATCACGACACAAGTTCTCTAATGTGTCATTTTGGGCATCTGCTCCCTTGGATTTTGCTGTGAGTTGAAAACTCTTTCATCCACAACATTGACCATGTGTCACACACACACAATTGTCAAAATAGTCCACTTGATCATCAATGTCAGTCATCTTCCCGAGTGGACCTGCATTTCCAACAATTCAATGAAAATGTTCAGTACAAAGTGCAGCAGACAGCAACATTCAGAAAAAAAACTTTCTACACTTTCAGAAAATGTTCACTAATTGCTTGGTTCAGTCAATGCAGAACATATGAAACCCTTTCACGAGGACTTCCCAGGAGGTCCCCCATCCTAGTACTACTCTCACCCAAATGGGTTTCATACCCATAGGACTGGCTAGTTTTTACATTGGCTCACCAAGCCTATCACAACTACTCTCGCCCAAATGGGTTTCATACCCATAGGACTGGCTAGTTTTTACGTTGGCTCGCCAAGCCTATCACAACCGTTAGATATGTAACCCTTTCACGAGGACTTCCGAGTAGGTCACCCATCCTAGTACTACTCTCGCCCAAATGGGTTTCATGCCCATGGGACTGGCTAGTTTTTACGTTGGCTTGCCAAGCCTATCACAACCCCCCTCCTTTACCCGGGCTTGGGACCGGCTATGCCTAGAAGACATAGGCGGAGTTTGGTTCATCTAAACAAGCTTTATCATCTACAAATCATAATAATCAGGAAAATGCAGTTCATTCAGCTAAATGCAGTACATTCAGTCAAACAGCAAAGTATCCACTATTTGGTTCATCTAAGAAAGCTTTTTTATTCACTATTGGTGCGTGATCATGCCAGAAATTAGTGAAAATCAACCGTACCACGATAATTTTGAGGTTCAACACACATTGTTCCTCTCGGCCTCCCCGACTAACCTAAAACCCTAATCTCCATCCCTCTGCCAAAGAAACTAGAGACATGTCACCAGTTCGCCACAGTGCAAGACCTAAGAGCTAACATCAGTATAATCATCAAATCAAAACCAAGTCGCAGCTCTAATCGGGTTGATCATCCGCACCCAAAACTCCATTTTTCTGGCGAAAAAACAAAGGAGAGCATGTCGGGGACTCACCGTATATGGGAGCCAGCTGGTCGTTGGCGATGATCCATCTGTGCCGTCTTGATCGTCGCCGGCAGTCGGTGCGACGATGACATCAACCTCCCTCACCGCGTGCGATGACGCCGGTGCCTCATCTCGAACAGAAAGAGAGACGAAGGGGCAAGGAGTTGGTTATGCACAGCTGAACCAATTGGAGGGCCTAAACGCAAATTCTCCGTGCAGTGTGAGAGTCACGTGTGCTGCGCGTGACCCCTCGATCTACATGGCACGCCACGCCGCCTGAATTTGGCCTGGTTTGACCAAAATGCACCAATTGGCACCCGGAGACAAGTTTACATATGCAGCGGAACCAATTTTTGAATTTGCAGTGAACGACTATGTTGTGTGCAAGTGCAAATGGGCCACTCATGTCGAATTCCAACTTTTTCTGATTCGCTTAGAGCCCTTATTTGATAACTGCATACAAATTACTCTTCAGCAAGTTTGGGTTGTTGCACATATGTGCATGGATGCCAAAGTTTACTTCCTCAACAATGTAAGAGGCATCTGTGTCTCTCTGTAGACTCCACATATTAGATAGGGATGAATGACAATATCAAAGTAGTGAACCATAGCAGACTATATATCAGGTTAAAAATGCACTAGGTCTAAATCCATAGTTTTTCTTCTGCTTAGCACCTATCTTTTTAGACGGAAGGCACGACGTGCCCGACTTTAAATTAATAAAGCCACCAGGCAGAGTTTAACACGACGGCAACACTTAGTTATTACAGACCAGCTTAACAAGGAACGCAAAGTACGATAGAGATTAAACTAAGACACGGCACACAACGCCACCCGCAGACGCAGCTGCCAACAGAGATAGAATCAGGAATCAATTAAGCTCGAGGCGGGGCAGTGTAGGTGGCGTTCAAGAGAGCTTTAAGCGATGCGACCAGGGCGTCCAGCAGCGGCGTGGCTTGTCCCTTGAGTAGTGGGCTCCATTGCTGCAGAAGAATGAGAATTTTGAAAAGGTAATCAGCAGGCTGGTTTGGAAATTTGGCTTCAATGGTGTACTCCTACCAGCTCTTAATGCTGTAAGTCTATGTGGTGAAAAGTCCTATGAGACCTACCAAATTCATATCTCATGTGACGGCCAAACTTGGGGGAACAAACATGCGACGTCGTCAAATGTATGGAGTTGTAAGCCTATGTGGCGAAGAGTAAATTGGAGGGAGAAATCCGAGATGTTCCATTTGAGGCCTACCAGATGAACGATTTGATGGAAAATTTTACTTTTTTCCTTTCGGTTCTAAGGTTGAAATGGGTACTTCATGCAATGATCACCGGTTTACTAATATACCAATTAATGTCAGTACTCTTTAATATCCCGGAGTGGTAAAACAAATCAATGGTGCCGTTTATCCATGGTACTAAATTGTACCAGCTTATTGGCGCTCACTATATTATACTTTTTTTCACAAAGAAGCACAAGAACTTATGGACAAGCAGATCTTTAATTTATTTCGTGATTGTGACTATATGGAAGTCCTATTTGGTCGTAACATTTTTTTTTTGCGAGCAAGATCGTAGCATTTCAATACATACTCCCTAATTTCTGTAATTTCTTAGTGACTGTTATAACATTTGGTGCAGTGGATTGAAGAACCGACACTTCTGGTCACAAGATTTGAGTATGCAAACCTTTTCCACACAATTACAGACTGGTACAGTGCATATGTTAGTTCCAGAGTCACAAATTTACCCAACCGTCCTAATGTTGTTTTCGTGGATGGGCATTGCAAGGTATGTCCTGGACTTGGAAACATTATATGTTTATGATTCTTGGTACATTGTATTGTTACATGAGATATGTTGCATGCGTTATGAATTTATGATAAAGCAATAATTTTGGGTGGTCAAATATCTTCAGATTTATGTGTCTGATCTGTAGTTGTTGTTGCGTTCATACTTTGCACATAAATATCCTTGTCCGTTTTGTATTTAGGACCATGTCTGCTGCTCCTTTTCGGAGATCATTGCAATCAGAAACTCGTCCACATTCTTTCCCTTTCTATTAGTATTTCTGTTCTACATCTACAACATATACAAACCGTGAGAACTCTGTTCTGACACTTGATCCAAAGTTCTGCCATTTTTTACACCTATATGCTTCCACATCTTCCTAAGCTTCCATTTTCGATTGCTCTGCCATGTTATTCTATTTGTACAGAATCATTGTATGCAGCTTAAAGTATTGTTTCTGATAACTCCTAAACTTAAGTACTCCATACAGAAACATTTGACTCTTATGAGTTAGCTTGCCAAAATCAGTCAACTAGAGCGAATCATTCTGTAGCATGTCTCATCAATCATCTCACTATCTGTCAACGGAATAGTTAGAACAGCGCCATGCTTTTGAAAGTTGATGTGTGTGTCTGTGTGTGCTGCGTGCAACTCCTTATCAAAACATTTGAAGATATTGTAGGATGGTGAAGAGTAATAGTAGTTCTACTCCCTCCGTTCCTAAATATAAGATGTTTTAGCTTTTTTCAGTTTTCTTAGATTTGTATGCATCTAGACGCTTTTTGGTGTGTATATTCACTCATTTTAATCCGTATGTAGTCTATATTGTAATATCTAAAACATCTTATAATTAGGAACAGAGGAAGTATTAAACAGCTATCCAACAGTGTTCAGTTTTCTCATTCATCAGAAGAACATGAGTGGCCATCTGTTCAGTTTTGCCATTGTACTGAGATCCCCTGCTTGCATACTTTCTGATTAATTTCGGTCTTTGAGTGCATTTTATCTGCTAATTAACAAGTGAACTCATTCTTGTCCATAATGATTCATTTGATTTCCCCCTGTATATGCTTGTGTGTAAGAGATATGACCTGACATCCACAGGCACCACTGGAGCAAACATGGGAGGCGCTTTTTTCGAATGTGGCTTATGTCAAGAACTTCTCTGGTCCTGTCTGTTTCCGGCATGCAGTTCTCTCACCATTGGGCTACGAGACTGCTCTATTTAAGGGGCTTAGTGAAAGCTTCAGCTGTGAAGGTGCCTCCTCTGAGTCCCTTAGAGAAAAACTCGACCCCTGAAAACTGCACGGTTGTCTGAATTTGGGGAGATGATTATAGCTTCTTTCGGTCTTCTGGACGATGGCATCCTTTCGTCTAAAACATCAAACGGATTCAACATTCTCTTTGTTCGGCGAGAAGACTACTTGGCCCACCCACGTCACAGTGGAAAGGTTGAATCTAGACTAAGCAATGAGCAGGAGGTATTCGATGCGGTTAAGAACTGGGCAAAAGACCAGAAGTGCAGAATAAACGTCGTCAATGGTCTCTTTGCGCACATGAGTATGAAGGAGCAACTCCGGGCTATCCTGGAAGCCTCAGTAGTAATAGGGGCTCATGGCGCTGGTCTAACACACCTGGTTTCAGCTACACGGGATACAAAAGTTCTTGAGATCATCAGCAGCTTGTATCGACGCCCACATTTTAATTTGATCTCGCACTGGAAGGCGTTAGAATACCACGCCATAAATCTCCCTGGAACAGATGCGAGAACCGCAGATGTTATCAGTGAGCTGAGGAATATACTGAAAGGTCTCGGATGCTGAAACGGAGGTATTGGTAGAATGGTAGTGTTGAGTTATCCATCACGGAAGTCGCCAAGAGTGCATTGCTGAGTGGATATTCTGTTTAGTTCGTATATACTGCCACGCCCATGCCTGCAATTACCACTGGGAACTTTGTGCTGGTTATTCAGTCACGCCCTTGTTCTGGGAACTACGCATTCCCAGTTTTGTGCAAAAGGAATCCTCAGCTGCCAAATGAAGAGCTAGATTCTGCTGACGATCTACTGATGACATGAAATGGAATCTGTGCTGTCCATTCCATTCTTGATGTAACTGTAGTCACGGTCCTCGAGATCATCGATCAAACTGTAACTGTAGTCTTATCTATCGACTTGAACATTCGTGTATTACCAATGTGAGTATCCACTGATTCCCACTGCTCAGTAGTTTGGGGTTTGAACATTCTTGTGCACGGTGTATGTATGATCTGCCCATTATTTCGATACGGCGCCGTGCCCACGGGAGCTGTATCATTTCGGAAGATGAGATCGATCGTCGGGTCTCACTGAGTCATGACCAGCCCATGTACTTGCGTACCTTGTTCCTTTTGCCTGCTGCTACTATTACTGTAGCCCATACTATTGTCTTCCTGGACGCTATCATTGCTGTCTGTCTGTCAAGTGAAGGCGCTGCTTCGACGTGTTAAATCGAAGCATCTGTGCTCCAGCATTTATCGCTCCCACCTACTCTATAGAGGGAAAGGGTCGGTGTTTGGGTTGTGGGCACCGTGGGCATGTGTCTAGGAAGAGAGGAGGAGCAGCACATGCCGTGCCGTGCTGCTGGCGCCCTCGTGTTATGGGCGTGGCCGAGATTGGCTCGATCTCCCGGCCGGAATCATGGCTGTTCCCATGCTTATTGGGCTTTGGGTTTGGATGGGTTCGCCTTGGAATTTTTCCTTTTATCCTGGCGGGACATGCCGGTTGAGACTCTGTTTGTTTCTAAATTTTTTGTGGCAATTGGTGGGGATTATCCCGGTCAAAACCCAAATCCCAATACATTAGAATGATCTTGTGGGGACAACTCACATAGGAAGAAGTGAGCCCAGCTCACTTGGTTAGGAAAGTAGATGTACAACCCAGCCACCCAGGTTAAAGTTCTCACGGATGCAGATTCGCCTTGGAATTTTTCTTTTTTTTCCCGGCGGGAAATGCCGCCTGAGACTTTGGTACACTTGTTTTCGAGGGGATTAGTGGGGACAATTCACACATGAATGAGGTGAAACCCCAACCTTCACATCAAATCCCTATTTATCCCCAATCAATTAGGTACGGTTAGTCTATTGAGTATTGAGAAAAATGCACTAGAGTTTGGCGATTTGTTGAGATAAAACATGCCAAATACATTAGAACCAAACGGTGTTTTGTGATATGTGGAGATTTATGGGTTTGACCGGGATAATTCACACCAATCGCCTAAAATATACTAGTACCAAACAAGGCCTGAAGAAGCTGCTGATGCCTTCTAAACAAAAGCTCATGACACCTATAAAGGATTCAAACATTATGAAAAAAATCACGAGGTAATTTGTTACTTACAACGTTGGGATGTGGTGCAAACTAAACAAAAGCTCGGTGCGATTTGTCTTTGAAGGTTTAATAGGGCACAAATGGACCTATTTTTTTTAATGATTTTCTTGCAAGTTTCCATCGGTAGGGGAAGTAAGAAATAACTCAAATAAGTGAAACTCTATTGTCATGATATTTGGGAAACTTCTGTGGTGTGCTGTTTTACGACATAACAACACCCACTCTTAATTAATAGGAATTAGTCTCTTCCGAAACAAAAGGTTTGGTAAATGGTCTGTTTCTGAAATGTTTCTTTAAGAATTGTTTATTTACCTTTTCAAATTTAAGATATGTGAAGCAAAACTTTTGTAACAGTTAATATAGATCAATCATTAGATTAATCACACAAAGTGATACTCTGATTAAATCGTGAAAAGTCACTTCTTATCTTTATACAAGTAATTTGTTTACACTTCTGCTTCTGCATTTGATGGACAAATGACGTTCAAAGTTGAGTTAATTTCTAAATTCATCATTGGAGTTTGAAGAAAGCAGAACTCAGTGTATGGTATTTATAGACTTAACTAGGCTCTATTTGTGGCTGTGTTGAGCTGAATTGTGGTGAACTTTTGAAACATTTGTTGTGAAAAATAGCCACAAAAGCGTGCAAAAAATTAGTTAGCCAAATAGAGAAGGACAACCAGAATGGGAGTACTAATGGGAGTACATGCAATACTTCTAGGGAGCGACACCTTATGGGCATGCATGCGCTACCAAAGCAAAAAAAAAAAAAGAAGACAATTTTCAAGATTCTTTGCAACAAATTGAAAATATCTTAACTTTGCGATATGTCTTAACTATCGACTTTGTCTCGATGAGATCTTTGAAAGTAGATTTCATGTTGACATGTCTCGACGACTTCTTTGCCTGTAAAGTAGCCACGCGAGGACTGACGAAGTTTCCATGGTATTTTATTACAGTTACCACATGGTTTCTTGGTGTAAAAAGGGTTGGGAACTTCTGCATTTGTCAAAAATACTTGTACATGTCTTTGCATGCAACCACCGAGCTAGCGTTCGAAAAATAGGCGGGAGCTACTTGGAAAAGCTAAGATTATCATAATCCAGCTTAGTACCTGAGGGCTGAGGCGCAGCATCTTTACAAATTCATATTCTTCTAGATAGTGGAACCTTAACACGATTAATAACCATGGAAAACCCAAAATATACTAGAATGTTACACTTTGGTAACAAAGATTATCTCTTGAGGAAGATGCACATGTGCACTGGTCACCGCGTAATGATTACTTTGCTTCCAATACGGCTCCACGTACGCCGAATTTGCTTGCTGCTCGCCCACGCGATCCTGCATACTCGCGTGATAGATCATTGTGGACACCAAGATAAAAATTTACCTCGAAGACATATACTGTACCTAGCTGATATATATATCATCGACAAGGCCATCAAGTGACAATAATAAATTTCTGTAGTAGATGAAGAAACGGCAGAAGCTCACCTCACAACAGGCTTATGTGGTACACCCGACCGTGAGATCAACCGATGGGACAATACAAATAGCCCGGCCCCGCTTAAGCCTGAAATAGTACGATGCATGATTTCAACTGGAAATAATCACCAGGTGAATACACGATCGAGGGACGAATGATCTAAATTAATCAAGGAGAATTAATTAACTAAGAAGAAAGCAACAATGTGTGTGTGACTGCGTGTGCTTGTATTGATGGAAATTTAGAGAGAGAGAGAGAGAGGCTTGAAGATGATGGAGAATGTTTCGGATGCATATCTTTAACCAACCAAGTACTCGTAGCAGTGTAGTGTGGACTAGTGGGAAAACTCCAGAGTGCACCCGGGTGCACCTGCTCCTGCCCCAATTAAAAAATTCAAAAAAATAGTAAAACTTCGCAAAAAATTCTTAACTTTTTTGGTGATGAACATATACAAGTTCTTGACAAACATGCTAGGTTTCGCTGTGAAACAACATTCATGCTACTCTGTGTAAAAAAAACAAATCACTGACAATGATTTTCTTCTAAGTATAGATTTTTCAGAGCACGATTTTCTTCTTTTTGCTCCAAGCACCACGAGTGTGAGTTCATTGTGAAATTTAGCATGCTAGTAGAAGAATATCATATGTTCATCTCCAAAAAGTTTCAGAATTTTTTAAAAAGTTTTACTATTTTTTAAAATATTTTAATCGGGGCAGGAGCAGGTGCACCCGGGTGCAGAAAAGCACCCGGGTGCACCTGCTCCTGCCCCAATTAAAAAATTCAAAAAAATAGTAAAACTTCGCAAAAATTCTTAACTTTTTTGGTGATGAACATATACAAGTTCTTGACAAACATGCTAGGTTTCGCTGTGAAACAACATTCATGCTACTCTGTGTGTGATCCTACTTGCATTGTGTCTCTCCCATGGCCTGCTTGAATGAATGAATGCCATCAATCCATTCTGCCCCTTGTCCTTCCGTGCAACCACAACACTATATATGCATCACACCACCAGCCCCTTGTTCTCTGGCTACTATTCCAATTCAATGAACTCACTGTTGGCAGTATATGATTATACCTTGAACCCGCTCTGTCTGCCCGCCTCCGGACTCTATTGATCGCGCGTGGGCCCGTGACTTATGTCCGGCCCACTCGCCCAACAGTGTCAATGCTGCCTCCACATCCGCAAATTAGAATCACCATGTTTATCCTTGATTTGATGAGACGGTTTTCTGAACCTGTCTTAGAAAATGTGCAGATTTCGCCGGCAACCTGGCTAGCTAGTTTAATCGAGGGAAGTTCGATGTTTTGGCAAAGATGCATGGCACCCCCTTATCCCAAACCCTAGCACTCATATATACCACCGAGATGACTGCAAAGTTACAAGGACTGGCACGTACGCGGCGGATTAGTAGGATCTGTGCTTGCTTGATTATTACTCCAATCTGTACAGCAACAGTAGCACCGCCACCGACTGGCTAATGAATTGGAACAGTGCGCGGTTGGTCAAGGGCGCCACCGTTCTACTGTACAAGTGCACAGCTCGCCTCGCCTAGCTGCTTAATTAATCTGAACGCCGGCACTCGCGACGCCTTCGTCTGTGCCGGAATGGACACCGCAATGTACACGCACAGTGCCCGTCTTCAATGCCGGTTGCTAGCTATAGCTAACTACTGAAAGCTGTGTACCAGTTCCATGGACAATTCCGAGCTCTTCCTTGTGTTTCTTTCTTCAGGTATATATGTGTGAATGAGTGCGTGAGTGACTGAACACTGAAAGCTAAGTTATGATCATGTCGAGGGAGAGAGATATATCAGAGGGACATGTAAAACCAAAAGCTACACTGGAGAGCATTTGTATCCTGCGCAGCTGCATATGTGAGGCATGCATTCATATGTGTGTATGTTTATCTGGTTGAAGTTTGATTTGAACCTTTGGAAAGAAGGTAGTAGTACGTACCGGTAATAATGCATGCGTCCGGCCGGCATATTGCATGCATGCAGTAGTTTTCCTAAGCATGCAGCTGTGCAAAGGCTTAGGTAATCACAGTGACGCACATACAGGAGGTGTACGTGGTGCAGTAGTGTTGCATCTACTCCCTCCGTTTCCTAAATATAAGGTTTATTTTATTCGTACGTATCTAGACGTATTTTAGTAATGATTCGCTCATTTCAGTCTGTAGTTAGTCCACATTGAAATGGTCAAAACATTTTATAATTTCAAACGGAAAGAGTATAAATTTGTCGCTTTGGCTCACATATTAATTATTCTCTTTGGCTCACATGGTATAATAGTTCCTTTGAGATTTCCCATCGTGATTAATTATTTGGACCAAATTTCCATTAAATCTCGATTTGACTCTAGAAGGCATAAAACCCTTTTGTATATTTGTCTATTCAGAAACCTTGCCAAGCCCGTAAATTCCGCTAAAAGTTATGAGATCCTAAAACCGAATGTTACACCAAATACACAAATAAAGATAGACGAGCAGAGCCACTGGTGGCCCAAGCGCCAGGGGTCGCACCACTTGGCTACCGTCGCGCGCTATTGGGGTGTGTGATCCACACTGGGCCAGTGCCTTCACCCTTAACGCCCCAAAATCCTTTTATCCTAAAAACAATTATATATAACAATGAGAGTTTTTGCGACCTGAGAGGCGCGATACAAATATATAACATAATTGAAACCAGGCCACCGACAGAGGAGATTGGAGGGGGGGGGGGGGGGGGGGGACCACAATCGGAGGAGATTAAGGGAACCACTGCAAAAGGAGATTGGAGGGGAACCGCCGTCGGAGTCATCTCCGCCGCTGCCATCGACTCCTGGCTGATCTCCCTGATGACTGGTTGGGGCGGAGGCAGGGGTAATATATCCTTGGGAAATGGGTTTGTTGTACTAGGCTGATCATCTCTCCATGTGTCTCGATGTTTATAGATTGTATGCCTTCACTACATGATTAGTATCAACTTTGTAACTTTGATGGTGGATCTTCTTTAATGATTTGATTTATCCTATGCAACCCGTATATTTTTATCTCGTTATTGATGCATATTACTTAGAGTTACACTTCGACTCGATGAATAATTGCCAGAGAGAAACAAACAGTGTAACCATTCTAGGATTATAGTTTCGAGGGGAACTTGGAACCTCGAAGATCAATGCGGCCAGCTGGACATTTAAGCATTAGTACCTTTCTTTGTTGCACTTGGCACCATTGGTGAAGTAAGTTGATAAAATATTCATCATATACATCCATAGTATTTTTTGGACTATTATTACTGATACGTCTCAAACGTATCTATAATTTTTGATTGTTCCATGCTTATTATATAACATTGCCACATGTTTTTATAATGTTTTTATATCATTTTGGCATGTTTTATGGAACTAACCTATTAACAAGATGCCCAGTGCCAATTCCTGTTTTCTGCTGTCTTTTTTGTTTCAGAAAAGCTAGTCGGGGAATTTTCTCGGAATTGGCTGAAAATTTACATGAATTATTTTTACGAAGAAACGAAGACGGAGCCAGGAGGGGAGCTGCAGGGGCCCCACAGCCCCCAGATGCCACCCAGGCGCGGTCAAAGGGTTGACCGTGCCTGGGCCCACCTGGCGCCTCGGGCGTCCCCCCGAGTTGCCCTTTCGCCTATAAATTCTATTCCTCCCAAAAACCCTCGGTACCCGATCATATTTTCCAGAAAAGTTCGAGGCCGCCGCCGTCGCCAACCCTAGATCGGGAGGGTTCTGAAGCTCTTCCCGGCACCCTGCCGGAGGGGGAGATCGTCACCGGAGGCATCTACACACCATGCCTGCCTCCGGAGTGATGCGTGAGTAGTCCACCACGGGACTACGGGTCCATGGCAGTAGCTAGATGGTTGTCTCTTCTCCTTTGTGCTCCGTTGTTTAGATCTTATGAGCTGCCTACATGATTAAGATCATCTTTATGTAATGCTACATGTTGTGTTTGCGGGATCCGATGAATTATGGAGTCATGACATTATTGTTCAGATTGTTTATTCATATGTTTTATTTATGATCTTGCATGCTCTCCGATGCTTGTGGATGCTTTGGCCGAAGTAATTGCTAGTATCTTAGAGAGGGTATTTATGCTAGATAGTGGGTTCATGCCTCTCTTGTCTGAGCTCGAGTTGATAGAAACGATTAAGACTTGAGATGTGCTGTTGCTACTAGGGATAAAACAGCGGTGTTTATTGCTTTATGTTGTTTACATTGCTTACATTTCGCACCATGCTTATTGCAATTATCTGTTGCTTGCAACTTAATACTTTCGGGTGACAGGCTGGATAGCGATCCCGGGGTGGATTATTAGTCATAGATGCAGTTGGATAACGGTCTATGTATTTTGTCGTAAGGCCCATATTAAATGAAACGGTGAACTTAGTGTCATGATAGTATTGTGTTGCGCCCATGTTTGTCAATTGCCTCGCTGTAATTTGTTCACCCAACATGTTTATCTTTTGGAGAGACACCACTAGTGAACTGTGGACCCCGGTCCTATTTTCCTATATTGTTTACAACCGTTCTAATAGCTTTTTAAGTCATTTTGCTCGCTGGTCATTTTTGCTCTCATATTATTTTACACCCATACGTTTAACCCTTTGTGTTCAGCAAGCCGGAGAGATTGACAACCTCTCTGTTTCGTTGGGACAAAGTAGTTTGTTTGTGTGTGCGCAGGTCCACGTCAATATTCGTAAACGGCGCCGTTGACACCTTTCTAAAACCTTCTCCAAATCCTACTGGATTGATAACCTTGGTTTTGTAATCAAGGGAAAACTTGCCGCTAATTACATCAAACCTTACACTTGGGGTCTCCCAATGAACGTGCTATTCCACGCCATCAATTACCAACATATATGTTGCTTCCCACGAGTCTAGAACTTCCAAACAATTTTCCTATTAACAAGAAAACCCAAAAAGAAATTCACATGACGAAATGAAGAACACACAAAACCGATCACCCACAGAGGAAGAAATGGAGAAAGAAACGAAGTGTTAGGATACGCCGAATGAATACTTCCATAAAATAAAATTTCCAATGATGCATGAATCACCAAGATCTATGCTTATGGGTTGGCTAATGAGTTTACCATGATGTGTGGAATTCGATGTAGCACGTCAGCCAGTCCAGTCAGACATGTTGAATCCCTCGACAAACTCCATGTGGATCCCTTAATCTTGAGCATCACATGTGCAAGGTCTTCTACTGGTTGTTGTAACTAGGACTTTTGGTTCAACCCAAAGTCAACACAAATTTGCATACATGGCAAGTTATGTGTGATTCCTCCCATGGATATGTCATTCCAGAAAATAACCATCATAGGAGATATTCACCGCTCAACATGCCACGAGGGCACACCAGTAGTAGAAATATACCACAACCCACAGAGTGGAGGACTACTACCTACGCCCCTCGAACAAGGAGCTCGAACCCGATCGCCCAGGAGCGCGGCATACCATTCCAGGTTCCCAAGGGCCCACCAACACTAGTAGGAAATACCCTAGTAGGGATTGATCTGACCCGGCCATTCAAGTTTTGACTCCAATATTGGAACAAGTTCTTCTATCTTTTGTTCTCCAAGTTGATTGAGCGGTGTTGGTCAGCGCTTTGAGAAATCAACAAAGTTATTGGGTGGAATACTTTGTACAGTAATTTTTTCATTGACGAACCTCTTTGATTCACAACATTGTAAGAATGCAAAAATTTAGGAAAAATACATGACTGCGCTGCAATGCCCATTCGAAATCTTACATGATTTTGTTTGCATGAGATTTTTTTTCTACACCACATAAAAAGCCAAGCATTGTTACCATGAGATTTTAGTGGATAAAACTTTCACAAGAAATGTAGGATAAGGATTCGTTTGAGATACAATGGGATTCAGTCATACTAATCGAACAATCCACATAGGAAAAACTTGCAAGTATATAATCCTTGGAATTAATTCCTCCAAAAATATCTATATCAATCTTTCCACAGGTGCAACAAAACTAACTCCACTAAGCCAATTATGTAAGATTCTAGTCGGGATAACATTGCACTTATGTGCTTTTCTATTCTTGCATCTTGTTAAGCCTTATGATCCAAGAGGCCCATGTTTATGCACATTAATATAATTAACACATACTTTTCCAGACAAGATGACCGTCAGATGGTGCCGGTCGATGGTGTAGGTGGACTGCTACGTGGAGTGGTGATATCCCTGCCTGCCACACGATTTTGTAGATACCCTGTAGACAAAGTTTGTGAGGCAGTGGATGATTGCGGCCGAACATGAATCTAGCTGGTTGTGAAGTAGGATGCGTCAGTGATGGAGCGGGAGAGGGAGGTGCTGCAACATATGCGGGTTCATTTTGTAAATTTACCAACAAAATGATAATAAAGAGTCAAGTTACTCCCTCCTTGACGGGCCCACGCACATTCCCAAGTCATCTATTTGAACAATAAATGTGTAGGCGTTTTGGCTCCCGAGCTCATATGATCCTGTTATATTAAACGAAATTAAAAAAGTAGTAAAACATTTCTAAAAATTCTGAAATTGTTTGGTGATAAACATATACATGTTTTTTAAATAGGTGCCACGTTTCGTGATGAAATGTCATGTGTGGTGCTCTGTGCAAAAATAACAAAATAGTGCTCTAAAAAATATGTTTTTGAAATTGCATTTCGACCACTGATTTGTCTTTTTTGCACAGGGCATACCGAATGTCATTTCGCCACGAACTTGGCACGTATGTTGGACATTGGTATGTGTTCGCCTCCATTTATTTTCAGAATTTTTAAAAATGTTTTACTATTTTTAAATTTTCTTTTAATATATCAGGAGCATATGAGCTCGGGAGCCAAAGTGAATTTCTGGTTTTTTCCGAGAGAATAAAATATGAGTTATGTGTCACAAAAATAGTCTACCACTGATCATAAGTATTTGAAAGAACTTTCTTATGGCATACTTTTTTCTTTGACCAAAGGCAGTCAGCGCTGCGATTCATTGATCATACGAAGATGGCCATTTTTCGGCATTTATATAGGTCGAAAGGATAATCCAAAATTTACTTCTGTTTTTTTTATTGTAGAGATTGCATTGTAGGCTGTGATGCATGGAGGGTGGACTTCTCCGGCAGGGTCTCGGGCCCAAGACGAGAATTAGCCCCGGTCGACTCACGGAGCTCTGGATACATAGGAAAGCTGAAACGTGCGTGCGCGCAAGATACTAGGAACCAACCAAGAAACGGCCCGACGGAAGGGACAAGATATAGAGCCATGGACGCAAGGCCAGCAGTCCAGCACACCATCCATGAAGCAGTTATAATATTAGCAAGTGATGATCTGAGCTTTTTCATCCAGACATTACACGGTTTGGTTGATTACGGGGTGCGATCTGCTCGGGACGGGAGGCGCGCCGGCACCGGCCTCGGGGCACGCGGCGCGCGGTCGGGTCTGGCTCCGGCCGTGGCCGACGCGCCTCGCCTCCATCCCGGAAGCTCTGGCTATCAGATATATCTCAAATTCTTCTAAACTCAGAGCAGTGCAGTGGCCTCGTAGTTTGTCTTGGGGTAATCCCGCGCACGCCCGGCCCACTACGGCCGCCTGCTTTTCACACCGGGGGTTTCCCCGGCCGTGGTTGGTGTTGTACTGTTGTGCATGCAGGCGGCAGCTTGTTCGGGAGGAGCGAAGATCTATCGGATGCTGTTTTGGGAACCTGGTCTGCTACTAGGTCAAACCTTTTTGGTCTTTGTCTTTCGACATTCTCTCTTCCAAACTCAAACTCTGTCGCTCTAAACAGAAGCTGTGTTACTGAATGAATGAGCAGCAATTTCTGCAAGTACCATTTTAACACAAATTAACTACAGTATAATTTTTAGCCTTCCCAAATGGATTGGCTATTAGCATGTTAGGCATGTGCCAATGCACCATCTTTTAGCATGTTATATTAATAAATAAAAATTTAAAATACAACTAGCTCAATGCATTGTTTTTTATCGGTTGTATCTAAATTTAATGACTTTGTACTCATGCAAACATATGACTATATGAGTGGGCTAGCAAATTTATTTGGCTATATTCAAGTGCAAGGATTGCATGTTGGCTATGTCAAAATATTTATAAAACCGCGCTATTTTTTTTGCATTGGCATTGGCTTATGCTAGGTATAGTGGTGTAGAATATTATAAGACCGTTCCAGTGCATCATACTGTAAGTTGTATCTTAATGTAAGTAATGATTGTTTAGATACGAAGTTTGCACAATTCATCTACATTTGTGCTCTGTGTCGAGCTCCAGCCGCCCCAAATGTTTCCTTCCGAAGGGCATAAAATTGCTTTCTTCATGTAGAGAGGACGAATGATTCAAGTAAGGGCCAAGAGCCTACATATCACTGAGCTGTGCCAAGGAAGAAAAAACACCTATTGTTCGTTCATTGAAATTCTCTTTACTTAGAGCTCTTATGTTTCGAATAGAAAAGCACTGGAGATATCGGTGGAACTGTTGGTTTTCTTAGGGCAAGCTACCCGAAAGAAGTAATCTATCTAGTGTGGCCTTCAAGCCACAACCGCAGTATCCAATTATACTGTTCTCAGACTTGCGGGCGGGGGCTTCACGTCGACAAGGGAAACTGTGGACGCTAATGTACTATATACTTTTATAAACAAAAATACGAGTTATTAACGGGTCACTTTGTAACAAGTTATTGTGTATAGTTATAAAAATCAAGGAGTGTTGAGCTCATGATGGTAACCGAGAATTTATGACTGGAAGAAAACTATGTCCTTCACCTGGAGTGGACTATACTACGATACGACTATCATTACATGCATGCATCATGTACCCTACCCCCATGACCATGCATGATATCTCAACTGGTAAACTTAGGATTCCCTAGCAGAATACAACCGTGGGAAGAATAATACCACTCCACATAATTTTATCCCCACATATACACACTGGGTCTCTCACTGTCTCCTCCCACTCTCACTATAACTACCCGTTGCCAACCACGGCACCTCACCTCATCTCAGCTCACTCCCAAGCAAGTAAGCCGAGAAGATAAAGCAAACTAGTAAGAGAGTGCCAGAGCAAGAAACCACTCCAACCTAGCTCTTCATCCATGGAAGACCCCTACACGAGCTTCCTCAAGAACCCCTACTACTACTACAGCACCTCCTCCTTCCCCACCCCTCACCTCCCTCCTCCCTTCCCACCTTACGCCGCCCTCTACCCGGCCGTGGCCGCCGCTCCCCATCATCATCAGTACCCCTCTTTCTTCCAGCAGCAGCCGGCGGCGTATGCGCAGTCCACTCATCTTTGCAGCACGGCGCCTCCATCCCCTCCGCTCCGGGAGGCGCTCCCGCTCCTCTCCCTCTCGCCCACGCCCACCTCCCGCCATCGCGCTGTCCACCACCACGACACCGCCGCCGACTCCGATTCCGACGATGACGACAACGACTGCTGCTACCACCTGCAGTCGGAGGTGGCGGCGGCGGGCTCGACGACGACGACGCGCGCGCGCGCTCCGCTCTTCGCCGACCTAAACTGCGTGCCGTCCTGCTGCGACGACCCGATGGACATGGAGGCCGCCTGGTCCACGTCCACAGACGACGCCGCCGTTGCTCTGCGAATCGGCCTGCCGGCCGCAGAAACTGACCTCCTGTCGGGGCTCTCGGGCAGGGAGGCGGAAGAGGAGGAGGAGGAAGAAGAGGAGTGCAAGGCGGGAGGCGGGCTGCACGAGGAGGTGCCGCTAGGGTTCTCGTCGACTGCGCCGATCGGGAGGCTGAACAAGGGGCAGTACTGGATCCCGACGCCGTCGCAGATCCTCATCGGCCCCACCCAGTTCTCCTGCCCCGTCTGCTACAAGACATTCAACCGATACAACAACATGCAGGTCAGAATCACTCGGAATTGCTCTTAACATCTTGACAATATATACTAATTTTTTCTTTCATTTGCTGCATTAATCATTGCACATGATGTGTTGATTGTAAGATACATGCCATGAATGACTCATGAAATAGACTTGAGCTAAGAAATTATGCATGCACAGTGGCTGACTTTTTGTTTGATTGAACTAGACTGGCATGCCAGGAGCTGCAGCTAGATGGCCATGCATGCATCTTTATGCTTTTCTCTCTTGTGTGTTTGGCTTTTGAGGATGCATTTGAGTGGTGTGTAGCTAGTGGAGATCCCAGGGAAGATTTTATCCTTGTTTAGTTACATCTCTCTGTCTTAGTACTGAAGTAGTACTGATCAATCAATCAGGTTACTTTCTACTACTCGTCCTTGTACTTGTCCTGAATCCCTGACCACTACTCATGATTTCATGGCTGATGAGATTTGGCTAGCTGCATGCATAGGTTGTTTCATGACAGGCTTTCTTATGTTTTGGAAGCATAAGATTGCGATATTATGGGGCTCGATCTGCTGCAAATATGACAGTGTCCTTACCTTATGCATGCACACTCCTCCCAAGAACATCAAGAGATCAGCAGTGTTCTTCCTGTAGCCAGCAACAGTGCCACTACTCTGGCTGTGCGCTCTTTAAAGAAACACAGCACCAACGTACACACACACAAGAGCTAACTAGCTACTCACATTGCTAGATCACTAGAGCCCTCATTCCAAAAGCATCTACGCAACGTTCTCTCTCTGCTTGCAAACTAATCACCACTGCTGCATGAAGAAGTACGGATCAGTTTGGCCACAACTCAACTCACACAGGCATGCATCTAAGCTAAATTCCAAAACTTTTTTTATGGCAAACATTCCAAACTTATGAAATTATCACAATGTCTAACTCTCTAAGTCATCATCAGTCATTTGTCATCACACATCAGCGCATTGAAGAACGGCTAGCTAGCTAGGGCTTTCCATTGCTCCTCTGATTATGGGCACCACCAAACACTACATTAATGTGAAGTACAAAAAACTTCAATACTTATATATGATCTGAAATTGATCATTAAACCATTCATGCTCTACGTACGTCAGTGCTCGTGGTTCTGTCTGTGCAGATTTTAATTAGTTACATGTCGCAAAACCGTAAGATTAAACAGACGGTGTGAGCCACTAACTAATTTGTGTGATTTGCAGATGCACATGTGGGGCCATGGCTCGCAGTACCGGAAGGGTCCAGAGTCCCTCCGCGGTGTCCAGCCGACGGCGATGCTTCGGCTGCCCTGTTACTGCTGCGCGGCGGGGTGCCGGAACAACATCGACCACCCCCGCGCCAAGCCACTCAAGGACTTCCGCACCCTGCAGACGCACTACAAGCGCAAGCACGGCCTCAAGCCCTTCCTCTGCCGCCGCTGCGGCAAGGCCTTCGCTGTCAAGGGCGACTGGCGCACCCACGAGAAGAACTGCGGCAAGCTCTGGTACTGCCTCTGTGGCTCCGAGTTCAAGCACAAGCGCTCCCTCAAGGACCACGCCCGGGCCTTCGGACACGGACACGGCGCCTTCGGGTGCAACGGGGCCGCCGGTGGCGACGGCGGGTTCGATGATGATGACGAGGGCGCCATCTCCGAGATTGAGCACGACGTCGTCTGCGGCGCCGGCAACGCCAGGTCCTCGTCGGTGCTGCGGTGACGAGTTCATCACTTCATCGATCGATCGCCGGCCAGCTCCAGTTTAGCCATGTTTTTTTTTTTTTGCGGGGAAAACGTTGTGGCTTGTTGTTGTCGCCGTCGTTGTCATTTTCCCTCTAGTGTTAGGGTTGTGGAAGTACTCTTTTCTCTCGCTACTTGGCTAGTTAGTTAGTATCGATCCATCGTTGGTAAGGTATTGTGTTATCTCAATCGATCACCACCATTAACTCATGGATCAGACCGTGTGTGTTTGTATGTGTCCAAGCTTTTGCTTCCTTCAATTTCAGTTCATTAATCATATCTTTAGCTGGTTCCGAGCATTCTTTTCTCATATGTTCCGTGTTATTGTATTGTCTTTGTATCGCAACGATAATGCTGGAGCGGAAAGAACTGTTAGTCATCAACTTTTAAACAGTCTGTCTATTCTTTTGCTAGTCCGTAATGTCTGTGTAGCAATGTTGGATTATTTTTTTGACTTAAGAAGCTCAATTAATCTCCCGATTTCATTGAAAATAAAATGAAACCGATAGAACAAAGGTCTTTGTTTGGTAGTAGCAGCGTTGGATGACGACTAGATCATCTTGTCGATGTCATGCATGCATACAGTTGATCATAAATGTCATTTCTGCATGTGGAAAATTCCAACCTATCTTTCCTGCTCCAGTCAAGTTTCCACTATATCAACGTACCCTTTTCTGTGCAAGCATACAGCCCAACCTAAACATTTCCAATTTCTAGCCAGACACATACTAAAAGCTACTATATGTGTGTCCTACAAAGAGAAACACATAAAGGACGCTACTATATATGTCTCGGATGGAGTTCCATATGTACACTTTTGTTGAGGCAAAATTACCCATGCTCAATTAATTAACCTACCGAGGGATAAAGACAGCGTCGCATTGACCTCCATGTAAAAACAAAGGAGCTCGTCAAGATGGCCGACCAAAGTATGCATGCATGTACAACCAAAGTCTGATGTGGATGGAACATCATGCAAGTACATACCATGAGAAGTTCGTGTCAAATGATGTGCTTTTCTCACGTTCGGATAGAAAGAAGGATGAGGATGGGCAATTGGCAGTGAGCTAGCTGAAGAGAGCTTTTCCCTTTTTAAGCTGTTTCTCCTTCATAAATCTTTTGAATAATTTAAATTGGGAGCTTTTGCAGTTGCACCTGCAAACACTAAGAGCTGTTAAAGATCACATTCTAGGGTTCTACCACCCCTCAAATCACACTTGTTAGTGACCTTGTGATCGTCACACTACACAGAATGGTGGAAATTAGTAAGGGAGTGTGGACTGTGGAGTTATCCACGGCATTTTTGTTAGGAATTGGCAGGAGGATTTATCCACAGTAGAACGCTGCATGTAGTACCAAACTTCCACACGAGAGTCAGCACTTTGTTTCTACCAAGAAAACTATCACCGCATGGCCTGATTTTTATGAGCATGCAGCATGGTTGTGCGACACAATGGCAGGTCCACACGGCTTGGTGAAACCTTGGACCAATATGAGTTTTATGACAGTCAAGACTCAAAAGGATGAGATTAAGGATGAGTCATAGACATGCCATACTATCCAGATATGTACTTGGCGAAGTTGTGGAAATTAAACCATTGCAAAAACTCTCAAAGATTTCTTCTACAAAATCCACTAGAGAATCTCCAGTATCTGATTTCTTTTTTCCCGGAACCAATCGACAAAGTTGTCTCCGAATCTCTGAACTAGTGGGATGTTGAAAGAATGACATGAAAACCAAATGCAAGCCGATACTATACCGTGCTTGGTGTACATCCGGAACCACCGAGTTTCCTCCTCAAGGAAGTCTATCATACAGGTTCGGCACTTCCGAGTTAAGTTTGGTCAGAAATTTCGAGCTGGGACTTAGCAGCTTTTTGTTTAACCCTTTCCTTAGAGGGTGCTCTGTTACATCTGAAAGTTTGGAGCTACATTTTGGAACAACGGAGGACATAGCCTTTCCAGGACGAAAACTAGCAATTATTTGAACCCGAACCTCCAGGCACTACTTTCTAGTACCTTCGGGTTAGAGATTTTTTGTTCAAGCCGGTGAAGACGATATGCCCAAAAGGTAGTAATAAATACTATTTTTAATATATGTTTTATAATTAGTTTTTATATCATGTGCTACAACTGCTATGGTTTATGACTAAAAGATTCAGAGAAAAACTCATACGCACATGTGGAAATATAAACACCAAGTAGAGCCCAAGTCTCACCTCTAAGACTAGCTCATTGGTTGTATGATGACCATGTTTTCTTGGTCATGGGTATAATTTATACGGACAACAATGGGAGCACATTGTTGGTGGAACAATGAGTGTTTGACAGACCCAAGTTTTGATATGCTAAGAGATATCATCGTCTTAACGTTATTAGAGTAACGGATAAATGTTAATGTTTATGAATGCCCTTAGACCAAGAGAATATTATGATCCTACATGTTGGAAGATTTAGTTTGGTACTGTCTAACGTCAACCGTAACAGGTAGATTATAACGGCGGTTTCCAGGTATCTCGGAAAAGCATGTCCAGGACTTAATATGTCAAGACTGGGATTTGCTCCTCCAGACCATGGATAGATACGTCAGGGCCCACTCGGTATTACAGTGTCCATTATCATTCGCGCAGATACAGTGTGATCTGATCACGGGAACACCAGAATACTGAATGAGTAGAAGATAAACAAACCAGTAACGAGCTTAACTTGTATAGTGATCAAGGAGTTGCATCACAAGGATACAGATATAACTCACCTCGGGGTTTGCTATGTATCGTGAAGCAAAGGGAATCATATACGGGAACTAACAGGTTCACTCGAATACTGTTGCGCCCATTTTATAGTGTTTTTAGTTAATATTTTATTGCAGTAAAACCATTGCAAAACCTTGGACCAATATGAGTTTTATGACAGTCAAGACTCAAAAGGATGAGATTAAGGATGAGTCATAGACATGCCATACTATCCAGATAGGAACTTGGCAAAGTTGTGGAAATTAAACCATTGCAAAAACCCTCAAAGATTTCTTATACAAAATCCACTAGAGAATCTCCAATATCTGATTTCCTTTTTCCCGAACCAATCGACAAAGTTGTCTCTGAATCTCTGAACTAGTGGGATTGAAAGAATGACATGAAAATCAAATGCAAGCTGATACTACCGTGCTTGGTGTACATCCGGAACTACGAAGTTTCCTCCTCAATGAAGGCTATCATACAGGTTCGACACTTCCGAGTTAAGTTTGGTCAGAAATTTTGAGCTGGGACTTAGCAGCTTTTTGTTTAACACTTTCCTTAGTGGGTGCTCCGTTACATCTGAAAGTTTGGAGCTACATTTCATTTGGAACAACGGAGGACATAGCCTTTCCAGGACAAAAACTAGCAACTTTTTCAACCCAAACCTCCAGGCACTTCTTTCTAGTACTTCGGGTTAGAGGTTTTTTGTTCAAGCATGTGAAGAAGATATGCCCAAAAGGTAGTAATAAATATTATTACTAATATATGTTTTATAATTAATGTTTATATCATGTGCTACAACTGCTATGGTTTCTGATTAAGAGATTCAGAGGAAAACCCATACGCACGTGTGGAAATATAAACACCAAGTAGTGCCTAGTCTCACCTTTAAGACTAGCTTGATCATTGGTTGTATGATGACCCTATTTTCTTGGTCATGGGTATAAGGTATACAGACAACAATGGGAGGACATTGTTGGAGGAACAATGAGTGCTTGACAGACCCAAGTTCTGATGCTAAGAGATATCATCGTCGTAACGGTGTTAGAAGTATCACATAAATGTTAACATGTATGAATGTCCTAAAACCATGAGAATATTATGATTATACATGTTGGAAAATTTAGTTTGGTACTGTCTAATGTCAACCGTAACAGGTAGATCATAACGGCGATTTCCAGCTATCTCAGAAAAGCATGTCCAAGACTTAATAGCTTAAGACTAGGATTTGCTCCTCCAGACGATGAAGAGATACAGTCAAGGCCCACTCGGTATTACGGTATTCATTATTGTTCGCGCAGATACATTGTGATCTGATCACGGGAACCCCAGAATACTGAACGAATAAAAGATAAACAAACCGATAACGAGCTTAACTGGTATAGTGATCAAGGACTTGCATCACAAGGATACATATATATCTCACCTCGAGATTTGTAATGTATCCTGAAGCAAAGGGAACCATACACGGGAACTAACAGGTTCACTCGAATATTGACGCGTCAATTTTATATAGTGTTTTAGTTAAAATTTATTGTGTAGAGATAGGGATTTCTGCATTTTATCGTGTCAGCGCGCACTTTTATGTCTATATACACATGAAGTCAAAATATAAAAGAGTAATTCCATAAAAGGTAATTATGCCAAGTATGGGATGGAATATATGTTGATTAGGAGCAATTAAAGGCTTCCTTGTGGAAAAACAATTCGCTAAAAATAAGGAGAAAACTCTTGCGCCATAGCGGTTCCAGTGGAGATAATGATCACTAGTACGGTCACGCCCGCCCTTACTGGTAACCATACTGCCTTTAAGATGACTGCCTCGTCAACTACTTCAACCATGTGCCCTCGGATTGCGAGCCAGCCGAACGGACCAGACTGAAAACAACATATAAATCCTTACTCTGGAAGAGATCCGGATGGGGAATCAGTAGAAGGCTACAATCTCAGCCATCACTAGTGCGATCCGGAAGGCCCCGACATCGATCTCCATCATCATCAACACCATCTTCTTCATCTTCATCACCGAATCCCTCCTTCATCTCGTTGTAATTCCGAAAGTCTAAGTTCTGGATTTTCACGTCTACTCGTATTATCATCCATTTTATATTCATATTAGTATCATGATGATGTTGTGTGCCTTCATGTGTGAGTAGTTCCATTATTTCTTGGGTAGATGGGGAAACGTACCCTAGTACTATCATGAATTGAAATAGAGATGTATGGTTTAATATTGTTTGCCATGTACTAATGGTCTTTCATGATATTGTGCGAACGTCGACTGCATAATATTTGCCTACGGACATGAAAGGTCATTAACGTTGGTGCAAGGCAGAGTGAATATAATTGTGCACCGTATAACTTGGTGAGAAATGACAAGCTCACTATGCGGGTGTTTCACTTCTGTTGAACATCATTGGGGGGGGGGGGGGGGGGGAGGGGGTAATAACGGAGATCCAAGTTCTTACACTGCAACCACAGGGAGACCCATAATTAATAATTACTAGGGGCTTGGTCCCGTTGTGCCAGGGATTCCTATGAGACTAGTAATGGTTGTGCGGGTTGTGCTGCCTCGATAGACTCAGTGCACATCTTTATGTGCGACTCCGCCCTTACATGACCAAAGAGTTATTAAATGATATAAGCCTAATTTATTCAGTAATATGCTAGTGGTGAAACCAATGCTTCCCGAGAAAGTTTTAGCCTTATTGCAGTTTCCAATCACCCTCACTTTTACTTGCTCTGTTCACTTTTAATTTTTTTTGTTATTTAATTTCTGCTTGCCCTCATTTCCAACAACACAAATACTTTCACCACGCTCTTGCTTGCTCTGGATCAAGGTAAACATGCAGGTACATCTTGAAAGAGCATCTCCTGTGCTTAAGGTTTTGGTGTTTGTAACAACACAATTAGTCAATTTAATGTGTATTTGAGCTTCGCAGGAATTTACAGATGAGAAGAAAAGAGTGAAACAGTTTCCTGTTTCAGGCAGCGGTACTACCGCTGGAGGCAGCAGCAGTACCTCTGCACAGGCTCTGGGCGCTGAAGAAGCCCAGTACCGCTGGTGGTACCGCCCGAATTCGCCGTCTGTTGCTTCGAGCGGTACCTCAGGCGGTACCGCGGCACCCAGCGGTGGTACCGCTCAGGCCAGCGGTAGTACCACTGCGTTTTTCTCGACCGCCAAGGAAGCAGCCAGGCGCCCCGCTACCGCTGGCGGTACCGCAGGAGGTACCGCCCCATTTCGGCATCCGTTGCTTCGAGCGGTACCTCTGGCGGTACCGCGGCGGTAGTGAAAGGGCATGTGTTGTCCCATGCGTGGTTTTGATAATTAATGATAATCCTTATGGACTAATGTTTGCTTTGAGATATTCTTGTAGATCTTGTCCATAGGAAAAGATTGGAGTTCATGTGTTGGACTCTAGACCCTCGTAATGATGACCAAGGTTCCATCCACGGGTTTATATGAAGAATGGTCATGTGAAGAGTTGAGCTTATTGCAAGCATGGCTTGGAAAAGAAGATTGAGTGAACTTCATGTTTATCTCTTGTCGCTACCTTTCCAACCTCGTTGGTTTCATCTCGTTTGGAGCTTCCTTGCAAAAGTTATTGCATTTCAGGCTTTGCTGTTTTGGTGCTGTTTTTCAGTCCGGAGTCTCCGGTCTCAGGGGGCTCAGGGTCCAGAGTCTCCGGCCTGCCGAGTTTTGAAGCCTCACGGCGGCAGTCGCTGCATCGAGGCCGGAGTAGGTCCGGAGTTTCCCCGGAGTTTCTGGACCAGCCGGAGTTTCCGCCCTCTGGGTCCGGAGTTTCCGGCCCATCTGGATTTGCTGCGAAGAGAGCATCGCGGCGGCTATCGCGGTATCAGGGTCCGGAGTGACCCCGGAGTCAGTCCGGATTTTCCGGCCCAGGCCGGAGTTTCCAGCCTCCCAGACTAAGTGGACTTCAACGGCTCTTTTTCTGGGAGGGGTATAAATACCCCTCCACCTACCTTCAGCCATTTAGCTCTTCCAAGCACGTTTTTCCCCTCTCTCTCCTCCATTGTTGAACTTGGAAAGCTTGCCCCTCTCCCAATTCCTCCCATGATTCTTGCATATCTTTGAGCGATTTGAGAGAGGAGATCTAGATCTACATTTCCACCAATCCATCTCTCCTCCAAGTGAGGGAAACCTAGTAGATCTTGATCTTGGAGTTCTTGGTGTTTCTCCTACTTTGTTCTTCCTCTCTTCTCCCCCATAAGCATAAGTTGCTTGTGGTGGGATTCGAGAGTGAAGGATTTGAGCCTTGTGCTCTTGCCTTTTGCATTTGGTGCATCGGTGTGCTCTCCATGAGGATTCGTGGAAGTTGAAAGCTTCTGAACTTGTTACTCTTGGGTCTTTGGACCCTAGACGCCCGTGTGGTGGTTGAGACCCTTGTGTGGTCACTTGTAGCTGTTCGGGAGCCCCCAATCCCGTTGTGGGTTGTGCCCCGGATCGTTGTTGAAAGGCTCCGGATTTCCGCCTCGAAGGATTCCGATAGTGGAAGGTGAACCAAACCTTTGTGGTGCGGTTCATCGGAGAAGAAGGTGAAACCTTTGTGGTTGTTGAACCATTGTGTTGGTTCACACCTCTCCAATGAGACGTACTCCCCTAAAAAGGAGGAACTCGGGAATACATCCTCGTCTCCGCGTGCCTCGGTTATTTCTATACCCGAGCTTTTTACTTATGCACTTTACATTGTGATAGCCTTCGTGCTTGAAGTATTCTTTATTGCTATCACCTTGTTGCATGTCTTGCTTAGCATAAGTTTTTGGTGCACATAGGTGAGCCTAGTTTATTTAGTTTGTTGGCTTGTTAATTTAAACACATAGTTTTATTCCGCAATTATCAAGCCTAAACCGGAAAAGTTTTAATCGCCTATTCACCCCCCTCTAGGCGACATCCTTGTCCTTTCAGGTAGTACCGCTCCGGCCAGTGGTAGTACCGCCGCGGAGTCTGCAGCGGTTGACCAGATCTGGCCGTTGCGCCTTGACCAAGACTGAGGCAGCGGTAGTACCGCCGCCTGTGGCGGTAGTACCGCTGCGGAAATTTCTACGCCAATGGCAGGATTGGAGGAGGGGGTATTTAACGAGTGGTCTTCCCCAAGAATACTTAAGCTTCAAGTCTACTCTCTCTCCTCCATTAATGCAAGCTTCCTTCTCCTAGATCTCTCTACTCCACCAACCAATCAAGCTCATACTTGGAGATCTAAAGGTGAAGCCCCGATCTACATCGTCACCAAAGTGTTCTTCATTTCCCCCTCATTCACTTGAGGGATTTGAGCCTAGGGTTTCCACTAGGAAAACCTAGGCATCTTGTTATACTTGCTTGTTACTTTTGTGTAGCATGTGTTGTGGTGCTTGGGAGCCCCAATCCTTTTGTGGGTTGAGCCTCAAGTTTGTTGTAAGGACTCCGGATTCTGCCTTGAAGGATTCCGATAGTGGAAGGTGAACCGAGCTTTTGGGCAAGGTTCATCGGAGAATAGGGTGATGCCATTAGTTTGAGTTTGAAACTCACACCCCTCCAGCGAGACGTACTCCCCTAAAAAGGAGGAACTCGGGAATACATCCTTGTCTCCGCGTGCTTCCCGTTCGGTTACTCCTTACTCGCTAGTTCTTACTTGTATCGTGCTTAGTCTTGTGTTAACTTGTCATATAGGTAAATTCACCGTAGTTGCATATCTAGAGAATTACCTTTGTGTCAAGCCTAAATTCGAAAAGGAGCTAAAAATTGAGTAGCACCTATTCACCCCCCCTCTAGGTGGCCGTACCGATCCTTTCACATCTTGATAAACAAGTAAACGAGAAGCCAAATACCATTTCCTAAGCTCCCTACGGTTCGATACTCTTATTTTGAAAACAGTTACAACCACATGTGCACTTGTCGACATCAAATACATTCCTATAACATTGGGAATCAATATGTGTTCACGGCTTCGCTATTAATTATTGCGTAGGGTTGCGCAACGGAAAACAAAAAAATCGCTACATGCTACGCAACAACCAAGATCTATCTATGAATATACAAGTAAACAACATGGTAATGACCTAGCTGTAGTTCGTTACAAACACCATTGAAGCGGAAGAGATGTTGATGACGAGGTCGATGAAGCCTGATGAAGATTCTCACAGCTAAGCCTAGCGGTGAGAATGTATCCGAATCCCCGTGTCCAGCCTTCTAGATCCAACCGAGCGAGGGTCAGACGTCTAACCCCTCTAAGAGTTCGCACACGTTCGTCGGATCTGGTTCAGCAGAGCATCGCTGTTCAGAGCTTAGCCTCTAATGGTGTATATGAAGGTAGAGTTCTAAACACATGGGGAGGGGAGGTTGGATCTCAATCTAAAGGGAGAAGACAACTCACAAACCCCGTAGATCAAGTTCCAACTTGAATAATTGTGTCTCCAAAGGAGGAGACGGTGGGGGTTTATATAGGAGGGAGAGGAGGAGGGGAAACAATCCCCTCCATCCGCCACAGCCGCCCCTAGGTCCCTAGGGCCCAACTAAGATAGGGTTTGGGGAGGGAAGCCTTCCCTCCTTGTCCTAGCCGCCGGCTGCCCCACATGGGCCTAAGGCCCTTGTGGGCTTGGCTTGGGAGGGGGCTTTACCCCTTTCCCATAGCCGCCGCCCCCACCTTGGTGGTGCGGCTACCTGGTGGGCCCCTAGGGCCCACTTGGCAACCCCTCTTGGTGGGCTCCAGCCTTGGAGTAATATTTCCTCCCTCCCAGCATTATTTCCCTCTCCTAAGTTTGTCCGATTAATTCCAAACATGTATTTCTACTTTACAGAAAATTACCGGAATTAATTCGCTACTTTATAAAAATATTTACATGATCTGGGACATACAATGTTCGCATATAAAAACTCCAGATGAGTATCCCTCTATATATGAAACGCCGGAATAATTCCAACACTGATAGAAACTCTTTATATAACTCCGGGACATCCAATGTGCGCTTATCCAAACTCTCTTTTGATATAAATATATCAACCACTTGGAAAGACCATTCTAGTGATTCTCTCTCGTGGTTCCAGGCCTACCATTATACACAAAAAATCCAAACCTTACTTAAGTGTGACCCATGGACGTCCATATTGACTCCCACTGTTATATGAAAGATACTCAGTTGAACCTGTTGGCTATTGTACATCATTCCGATTACTCACGATACTGAACTTTACCTGAGATTAGATATTATGATATTATGTGAATCAATCTTTGATTCACTATATCTTTGTCGATCTCGTTAACTGGCAAGTATCCTTTTACTCGTTCCCGTATTTTGATATCTATCATCATGCATTGTCTGCAGAACATATTAGATATCATTCATACCGAGTGGGCCCAGGATGTATGTCTCTTTTGACAAAGGAGTAATTTTCCATCTTGGAACATCAAGATTAATACACACCTTTGGAATTACCCAGTAACTACCATTTTGATCCTCCAAAGCAAATCTTCGTGTATGTACCTCATGATTCAAGGACATGTTACTACGATAAACTTGCTGTGATATGTCACTACGGTTAAAAGACATCATAAAGGAATCTCTTAGCATATCAATGAATCGGGTTTACCCAACCATATTGTTTCAAAAAATAATATGCTATTCATTGATGCTGACATAAACTATGGCCATGACCAGGAAAACACGGTCATCTAGCAATCAACAAATTAGTCTAACAGCAAGACTAGGGTGTGTTTATTCTGTTCATGTTTCTACACGTGCGTGTGTGAGTTATCCTCTCAATCTCATATCCAGGAGCCACAATAGTTAGAGCATAGAATCACAAAACATAATTAATGAATCAGATGTTTAATTATCATTGTCTCTTGGGCATACATCCAACATATTGACCGGAAGGAGTTACGGATGATGTCCACTCGTTATCAAACCTGCAGGGTCACACACTTAACTCTTCTTCAGTCAGTTGAGTACGTTCATGGTTGGATACATGAGATAGTATCACCGGAATTGTTACATATTTATCGAAAGAGTTTTGGGGAGATAACCGAAAAAGTTTTGGGTACCAGGAATGTCCCGAACCACCAATACATGCATCATAATATTTGTAGAAGGTTCCAAACGGTCTGGAAGGTTCTTAAATATACCAGAGGGGTCCATGGGCTGCCCTACTAGGTTAGACACAAGTGGGGCAGCCACATGACCAAAGTGCCCATATAGGGCTGCCGCCCCACTTTACTTGCCCCCTCCCCCAAGGCAATGATGTGTGTGTGGGTGGGGGGGGGGGGAGGTAGCTAGGGCTGGATTGGAGTCGCCCCTCCCCACATCCTCTGAAGTGTGTGACCCGAAAAGCTTAAGGTAAGTCGGGCACAATTCAAAAGAAGAAAGGCAAAGGAATTGAAAGGTAGAGTAACAAGCATCGCCCAACAAAGTGATTGAGGGAGTCGTCCCCAGCCAGTGGTCTTCTAGACTGTACGTGGAGATGTCTAATTTGTATAAATCCATGGATGCCAACTGGACGTGGAGATGCCTAATTAGTATAAAGAAAGGAATAGGTAAGTGAAGATTGCATTTGATGAACTATTCCCTATAAATGCCAAATGAATTCCTCAACTATTTAGAAATAACTTGATAAGTTTTGTGATGAGTGAGTCACTAAATTCATCAAAAACAAATAGGTTATATTCTTTTCACTATTCTTTTTGATGAATCTCGTGATATATCGGTAAAGGAACAATTGGCTGTGCTTGTGAGGTAAATTTTGAGGTATGTTAAGCACTTATTACATGTTTTATTTTTTATGTAGTAGGATTAAACTAATTATATTATTTTCTTGTAGGTATCTGAGCAAAGGTGGAGCAATTATTGAAATATTTTTGGGGTATCACTCCTTTCCCAAACACAACATCATTAGATTTAAAGAAGGCACTTTTGCAGGTTTTCTCCATGCACAATCTACTTATTGCAAACTACGAGGGAAAGGATTTGATGGAACATCTCATATGAGAGGAGAATTTAACGACCTTTAGAAGTTAATCTATGGTGAGATCCTATATGATTTCTATATTCATAGCTTTGCCCACCAATTGCGGTTGATTTGTGTATTTATCGAGATGTTGCAATGGTCTTGACTATTTCTTTGACGATGTCTCCATGATTGCGAATCGCAGTAGTTCATCTTGTAGGAGGAGGGATATATTGCTTGATAATCACAAACATATTATTTAGGCTAAGATTAAGAAAGGTTAGAGAGAAAATTCCAAAATCAAGAAATATCTTTGGTCCGACCTAGACATACAAGATAGGGTTCTCACTACACAACCATATATATTTCATATTAGATCAATGTGGGATTCATCGATCGAAATTTTAGGCACTGTTGAGGATGACGCGTGTGTCACATGAAGGGGTTGGGGAGATGATACCTTCGATCCGGATTATCGGATTGCAGTATGTAGTTTTTCCCGAGAACCATGGTTCATCGAATCTGGGAAGTATTTGCTTGGCAAAGAAATGTTATCGAGTTCAAGAAAGTTTTCTTAATCGTTTATTCTACCAGATCAGACTTGTTTGCTTGTGGTTTACCAATGGTTTAAAATAGGCCAGTGTTTAAGGTTTCACCTGCAACAGTTCATGTTATGTATGGGATATATATGATAAGATGAAACTCAGTTAGGCATAAATAATTCATAGGGGTGCAAAATTGCATATGAGCAATGCTTGGACACCAGTGTCTCACAGATCAAGAGCACAAAGGATTCAACTGTCCACTTCATCCATATCCGTCTTGCACGGGGTTTCCTAGGTAATTAAGTCTTATTTTACAAAGATAGTCATAAACATTAAGTTCTTTGACGTCGTTGTTGTTCTTGAGGGAATCACTTTTAGGTATTGTACAACTCTTACTGTCACCGAGCTTCTCGCATAGCCTTCCACTTCTCCCTTCCCTTACCTCTACCTTGATCACTCTTCGTGGTCTTGGTACCTGACAAGTACTAGGAACGAGGCATTGACAAGAGATATACAGATGCATCATATCGTACTCTTTACACTAATATCCCAATGGTTAGTTTGCACATAGCTGTGGGGCTAGGCCTCAGCCCTTAGTCCGATTGGACTACTCACTGATACGTCTCAAACGTATCTATAATTTCTGATGTTCCATGTTGATATTATACCAATTGTTACATGTTTTATATACACTTCATAGCATTTTTATGCATTTTCTGAGACTAACCTATTAACAAGATGCCACAGTGTCAGTTCCTGTTTTCTGCTGTTTTTGTATTCCAGATAAGCTAGTATGGAAATATTCTCGGAATTGGACGAAACTTGGACATAACCTCCTATTTTTCTAACACGAAGACGGAGTCAAGAGGAGATACCGGAGTGATGCGTGAGTAGTTCATCCTTGGACTACGGGTCCATGGCAGTAGCTAGATGGTTGTCTCTCCACTTTATGCTATCATGTTTAGATCTTGTGAGCTGCCTATCATGATCAAGATCATCTTATTGTAATGCTACATGTTGTGTTTGCTGGGATCCGATGAATATTGAATACTATGTCAAGTTGATTATCAATCTATCTTATATGTTATTTATGATCTTGCATGCTTTCCGTTACTAGTAGATGCTTTGGCCAAGTGGATGTTTGTATCTCCAAGAGTGAGTATTTATGCTAGATAGTGGGTTCATGCCTCCGGTAATCTAGGAGAGTGACAATAACTTCTAAGATTGTGGATGTGCTGTTGCCACTAGGGATAAAATAACCGATGCTTAGCTTAAGGGTACGCCGTTAGGTCTAATGCATTTGTTTACTTTACGCACATTACTTAATGCAATTATCCGTTGCTTGCAACTTAATACCAACGGGGAACTCGGTATGACAACCTGGCGGTGGATTATTGAAAGGGCATATCCTTCCCCAAAGTGTTTTGATGTTTGTTGACAACACACTTAGATGTCTAATGTGTGTGCTAAAAGTGTGCAGGAATGTTTCAGTTTATGTTGCACAGGTTTTGTCTCAAGAAAAGGAAGAAATGCTGACTTTATTGCTTCAGCCGGTACTACCGGGTTCACCCCGGTACTACCGGGTGCCCTGCCGTGCGGAACTACCGCGGCCAGTACCGGGCCCAGTACCGGATCTCATTTAGCTCTCTGGACTTGCGCGATTTTTATCCGGTAGTAGCCCGGTAGTGGCGCGGTACTACCGGGTAGGGAGCACTACCGGACCCGGCGGTCCGGTACTACCGATGCGCGCCTGGGAGGAGGCGTTGACCATTCGTCGAAGATGCCGTCAGATCCCTGCCGGTCGGTACTACCGGGCGAGGCCCGGTACTACCGCTGCGGGCTGTTTTCAGCTTCAACGGCCAGATTTCTGGGAGGGGTATTTATTCCCCTCGACCTACCTCCGGCTCCCTAGCTTGAACACATTGAAGAACACCATTGATTGCAAGCTCAAGAATTGATAGATCTCCCAATCCCTCCACCCAAACTCGTTGATACTTGGAGGATTGAAGGAGAAGCCCCGGATCTACATCTTCACCAAGCCGTTCTTCATTTCCCCCTCATTCACTTGAGGGACCCTTTGCTAGGATTTCCATTGGGAAAACCTAGCCTCTTATTGTACTCACTTGATTGTCTTTGTGACAGATTTGTAGCTGTTCGGGAGCCCCCAATCCTCTTGTGGGTTGTGCCCCGGATCGTTGTTGTAAGGGCTCCGGATTCCGCCTTGAAGGATTCCGATAGTGGAAGGTGAACAAAACCTTTGTGGTGCGGTTCATCGGAGAAGAAGGTGCGTCCGCCTTTGTGGCGGTTGAGTTTTGACCTTCGTGGTAGCTCACACCTCTCCAACGAGACGTACTCCCCTAAAAAGGAGGAACTCGGGATTACATCCGTGTCTCCGCGTGCTTTCACTTCGGTTACTTCTATCCTTGTTTATAGTCTTTACTTCGTGTATCTTGTTTAGTTGCTTGCTTGTCATATAGGTAAATTCACATTAATTGCATATCTAGAGAATTTACCTTTTGTGTCAAGCCTAATTTGAAAAAGTACTAAAATTGAAGTAACACCTATTCACCCCCCCCCTCTAGGTGTCAAACGATCCTTTCAATTGGTATCAGAGCCTCGGCTCTCTTGTTGGGCTTAACCGCCTAAGAGAAGTATGACACGAAGTGATGGTGATCCCTTGGATGACCAAGCCACTACGGCATCCATGGCCGATCTCAAATTGATGGAGACATCTTTGATATCGTCCATGGATACCAAATTTGCCGAGATGCGTGAGTTGATCACACAACTCGCAAGTGGCAAGGTTCCCAAGGAGACCACCCCACTAGATGAATCCGCTACCTCCAATGACGGTGATACCGAGGAGGGAAAAGGGGAAAAGAAAGGGGTTGAAGATAAAGAAACCGACCCTAAGAAATCTTCCACATCTACCACCACTCCCGAAGATGGGAAGCCGGAGTACCATGGGGTTCCCTTTGTGTACTCTCCCGACCCACATATCCATCATACTCGCATAAACCCTTTGGGTCCACCACATAAACTTAATGCATTAGCTTTTGCTACTTGGCAACACTTAATGAAATCTAATATCAACAGTTCCTCTATCGAGCTTTGGAGGATCATTCAAGAGGGATACAAGGCCGTGAATCCTAACAACTTGACAAGAAGAGAGGTGGCCGAGAAACAACTCAATGCTTCCGCTCTCCACATGATTGAACTTGCCATTGGAGAAAGTGGTTGAAGAGGTTATACTCTGCGGGTACCCCAGCGTAAGGGTACCTGGTGCACGTAATGATCAAAGAAGCCCAAGGATTAATCGAAGCCCACGAAGGAAGGCCTGAGACGAAGAGTGTTTCCCAAGTTAGGTCAGGTTATAGTCGGTTAAAACTTTCCATACATGTAACCTTGGTCGGTTATGTTTCCCGAGACCCAGCCTCCTATATAAAGGCTGGGAGGGTGATCGATCAAGGTAAGGAATCCATAGCCACCAAAACCTCGACGAGATCAGCAGCTCGTCGAACCCTTGTAACCCTCATATTCATACCATAAACACAGACAAGCAGGAAGTAGGGGTTTTACCTCACTCGAGGGCCCTGGACCTGGGTAAATCCAGCTTGTCAGCCGTCGATTCCACCGATACTACGCGTTCTCTACCACACAATCAACCCTAGGTATAGCAACCATGGGAATTGCCGAGGGCACACCTCGACAATTGGCACCGTCTGTGGGAATAGGTAGTATTGGGCTCACGGTTTTGAAGGTTTCATCATCAAGCGGCCACCCGCCGATCGCATCTGCACAAGGTAACTCGCCTACTACATCATTAAAAAGCAAATCACCGACCACCGTTGCAAACGGCAAATCGCCGGCAAAAGATCTACCAGCATCAATTCAAAGAGCGATCACTCACCAAAATCTCCAAGGAGGCTCATGCCGCACTCGATGGAAGCTCAACAAGCCTTTGCCGGACTCGAATCAGGTTTGGATATTACAGTTGGAGAATTTAACTTCTTTGTCGATAAAGATGGTGTGCAGGACCTGTTAGATCCACTCGACATGGAGACACTCGACACGGAGACAATCGACAACGCTTCGACTGCAACACCATCCATCTTGGCCGCGACATCGTCACAGATCATCCCGATCCAATCGCCAAGCGACTCTGCAACATCCATGACCTCGCAAGAGTTCCGTGACAAGGTGGCAAAAAGATTTGGAAGAAGCGAGATCGAATCTGCGTACCGCCCAAACAACTCAATCGAGTCACTCGACAACGTTGTCGACTGCAACGACGTCGCGGGGAACAAGGAGAACATAGATGACAACATATACCTCACCGATCTCAGCGGCCCAAAAATCCGTGCCAGCCACGAGATATTCACCTGCGATGCAAATAGCCTGGACAAAGCACTCGAAGATCAACTCGATTGCGGCAGAAACCCCAGCAAGCAAAGCAACTCCAACATGAGCCTGGATGACGACGCCGAATCCATAATGCGCATTAGCAACACACTAGTCGTCAACCCGTGCACTTGCACGGGCTAGCTTAAATAATTATTTGAGAAAGACATTTAAAATATACCATTAAAAATTGATTTCTTTTTTGATATTTGTTTCCTTTATGTATTTTTTTTGTTATTCAGTCATTGGTATTTTAAGAGTAGGATGGAAAATTTAATATGATAATTGTGGCAGCTAAGATCTAGTATTTTCATTAGTACAAACTTGGATGTAGTAACGATATTTTGTCTTCTTATTCTTTAAAGTTAAAAAAGTTGTAGATTGGAGTTTTGAACGTGGATACAACAAAACTGTTTCTAAAGCTTACGAAAAGATTATGGTAAGTTTTAGAAAATTATGAATAATTATTGTATAAGCATTGTGTAACAAACTTAGACATTTGAATTTTCATTAAAACGATCTCTATGATCTGGTGGAAGTTAAAAATGGGATTTCTATGAAATTTAATAAATGTTCATATTATATTTTTTAAAGTATTTTCATTACTAACCTAGTAATAAATTGATACATCTAATTAGTATCTTATCCATTCACTGGTCCTAGTCTGCCTTGCCCCCCAACGTATGGCTCTTGGTCTTCTAATCCCATCTCTTCTCTCTACTGATTTTTTTTGTTTTGAAGAAGCCTTTCTCCGTTAGCACTCAGTTCTCCACATTTTTGTAGTTGTATCCCCACTGAGAGTGCTCTGGTTTCTGCACCTTATGGCTCCTCTGCTTGGATCTGTAAGCGATGTGCAGAGAGTTGAGGATGTTGCTACGTAGGGATGGCTTGGAGAGGATCCGGCAAGGAGATCAACTGAGCAGCAAGCATGAGTCGATGCAGAATCCGCACCTCCGGCAAGGAGAATGACGGAGCAGAAGCCGTAGGGTAGTTGTTGAGTAGTAGCTTGCTTGTGTAGGCTGGCTACGACCGCTGCTCCGACTTCTCTATGCCTCATGTCTTGATTTTTTTGTTCTCCGTTTTCATATACTATCAGCAAGAGAACAAACTTAATTCTGGTTAATTTCTATGCGCACTAAAGCATCATTGGGGAGGCAGCGTTTTGGGTAGTGGGAGCATCTACTCCCATTAAGAAAAAAATTAAAACATTTTAATATGTCAAAAATTATTATGTGCATTGAAACATTTTAATATTTCAAGAAAAATTTGGATGTTCATCTTGACATCTTAGTTCCACGCAAAAAGTTTCGCGATGAAAAGACTTAGTGACTTGTGTAAAAAAGACAAATTTTGATGCTATGAAAATAAGTTTTTCGAAGACATTTTTTGTATTTTAACACAGGCCACAAAAAAATTCTATTTTCTGAAATTTTATGTATACCAGCATAAAATGTTTGTAGGTACATCCGTAATTTTTTTCTATTTTTTTAGCATTTTGAAAATAGATTTTTAAACAGTGCGAGTAGGCGCTACTACCACCCGAAATGGGATTCCATATCGATCACCCTAACCATGTTATATTCTAAACAGTGTAGTTAATAAAATAATCCAAACTATCAGCAACAGCAAGAAAACAAATTGGATGGGATGAGCTGAAATAATAAACTTGACTGGAAACTTGCATGGCGGTACTGATCGAATGCTTTATTAGCTAGCTGACCACGGATGTGTCGTCACTTTTTATACGGGAGGTCAAAGCAATGTATTCACGTACGAACAAACCTGAAAATTTCTATCTACCTACGACGTCAGACATAGAAGTGGATAGTTTTGTTTATCTATGATCGGCGACACTGTAGCCTGAGCTGAATATATAGCACGGAAAGAAAAGCATAAGGAAGGCTACGGATCAGGGGTGAATGGGTGATGTTTTCTCGAGCTGGCGCTTGATGAAACAGAAGTACATTAATTAAAGTAACAAATTCGTCCTGCCCAAATCTACCACCGCGGTGGCCAAAACGTAATGAAAACAACTGAGCACAGATTTACGTCACCTGCGCGACAGGAGCACCAAGCGACTTCTGCATGTCTACGTTTGGTTAAAAGGAAATTCGTGAAGTAATATGCTATTGCTAGGAGTCGGACCATGGTGCTGAGACCTACACGAATACTGCACGGAAACAAAATTTGGAGCGATCAGGATTGCCTTAGGAGCCGTATACTGTCCAGACTCTCGCAACGCGCGTCGCTTAATCCTACGGCTATAGGCTGATTACAAACCAATCGGATGGATAAAACCTTATTAATCTCTAGGATTAACGTGGTGCTTTCTACGGTGCCTCCAATTAGTAAATATAAGATGGGTAGAAGATCGGGTGGTTCCGTATCAGGTATACACCGCGAGTACAGTAGAAACGTCAGCAGCTGCAACATGCCGTCGACCTACAGAATACCCTTGCACAGTCACCATGCCTGACGGAACAACCACGCTAACCATCACCGCAGAGATGGCGGAAAAAGTGAGCAAAGTAATCGAAAGCTGCACAATGCTACCAGCAAACGCAACTCCGGAAGAGGCATTGACCTTACAATACTTCCAGTGGCAAGAATCGATACGGTTGAAGAACTACCGAGCATTACTCGAATAACGCAAAAAGCAAGCCAGCATATCGAGTGCTCGGCGAAGAGCATTGTCTACGAGTTCAACGGGCAGAAACGACCCCGCGAATAGGTCACGATTCATAAACCTCGGAGACGCAGATCGTGCAGCGGTCACTCGAAACCTAAACCCAGCCTTTATGGCAGTCGACGCGGAAGGAGTCCCCATACCTACTGAGCCAGCCGGGGCGCTGATGACGCTAGGCACCTATCTCAGAACAATCGAACCTCCTGCAGGAGACCCAAAGAGGGATCAGCACCTCCAACTGTACAAACAACTGGCAATAGCAGCACAAGCCATACAGTATCCACAAGCAACTCCAAGGAGAGATATAGATCGGGACCGTCGCAATCGAAGTCCTCGGGGAAGGAGCAGTCGAAAAAGCTCACGCCGTCACCGTTCCAGCAGGAGCCATTCGACGAGGTAATACAGCAGCAGCTCAGACTCGGAAGCAGAAATCGGGCCATGTGGAGCGCTATGCTTCACTCGACGGATCTGGGAGGCTCGTATGCCCAAGAAGTTTTCCCTAGCTACCACGCCAAAGTTCAACTGCAAACAGGAGCCATCAGGCTGGTTAGAAGATTACAGGCTGGCTGTTGGATGTCAGCGCGGTACCACAACCACAACTATGCAATACATACAACTCATGATGGAAGGAACAGCTCGCGATTGGCTCAAATCGCTACCCGAATCATACTACGATTCGTGGGAGCACTTCAAAGGTGATTTCATCAAATACTTCGAGCCTCTATGTGAGCGCCCCAAAACTTTCGAGGAGCTCCGGACCTGCAAGCAAAAGTCAGATGAATCTCTGAGATCGTACATACGGCGGTGGACCACCATCCGTAACTCAGTAGGCAACGTATCAGAAGATAGGGCAATCGACGCCTTCAAAAACGGACTCTGGAGAGAAGACTTCAAAGAAACACTTGGTCGAGAAGATCCAAAGACAATGGCGGCACTCATGGTACTCGCAACAAAGTGGGCGGATGGAGAAGACTACCCGTACCCTCACATGAAAATCACGAGGGTGGCAGTCGAGACCGCAGAGATAGCTACAGAGATGATCGAAGGCGCAAACGCAAGCATCGTTATCACGACGATGACCATCCAAACTTCATCGCAGCAGGCTTTGTCCAGTCAAGGGACAGCCGCGACCAAACTGACAAACGACCCGACGATCATCATGATAATCGAGACCATCGCACAGACGATCGATGTGATAGTCGAGATAACAAACGCGATGACCGCGATAGCTACAAGAGGCCCGAAAGGTGCAGGCGAGCAGACAAAGAGCCTGAGCGCTCAGTCGAAGAAAGGATGGACGATTATTGCAGATTCCATCTTTACAGAGGGGATGATGGTAAGCTTCGCTCTAGCCACTCGCTGAGAAATTGCAGGGAATTCGATCAACTCGCGATTGAACATATATTACGACTGCAAAAAGATGGACGTGCACCTCCTCAACTGACGCACATCCATCGACTACGCCACAAACACAGCCTGTTCAGGCATATCTAGCACCGCAACAAGTACAGCAAGCACAGGCATATTCATATCGCCACAAAACCAGCCTACTCATGTATCCTGCAACAACACAGCGCAACCGACGCCAGTGTACATGGTGCCAGCACAACCCAAACACAAATGGCCGCCATGCACCATATGAAGCAAGAGGATGGGCAAAAATATCCCGTAACGCGTGGGCAGATGAACATGATTCAGCGAGGACGTCCCTCCAATAGAGAGCAAAAATTACACACTCGACACGTCAATATGGCGGTCATGGCACCCCCAGCTATCACAGATTTTTTGAAAGGATCAGAAACTCCGATTGTCTTCAATCGAGAGGACCATCCACCCGCAGTATATCGACCAGGGCATGCAGCCTTGGTACTCGACGCCCAAATCGGAGGCTACGCCATGACCAAGGTCTTCATGGACGGAGGTAGCGGCCTCAACATAATCTTTGCAGATACGCTACGCAGAATGAACAAATCAGTCGAAAATCTGCCAAAGTCCACAAGTACCTTCCACGGTATCGTCCCAGGCAAAGCAGTGCTCCCAGAAGGCACCATACAACTCGATGTTACGTTTGGAGATCCTACTCACTTCAGAACCGAGTCGATTGAGTTCGAAGTGGTCGATTGGAAGTCACAATACCATGCAATACTTGGGCGCCCCACTTTCGCTCGATTCATGGCCGTCCCACACTACGCCTACCTCAAGCTCAAAATGCCAGGACCAAAAGGAGTCATCACGATCAACGGGAACTTTCAAAGGTCAGATTCATGTGACCGTGACTTCAGCAAAATCTCAGAGATGTATGGGATGGAGCAATCATTCGCCAAACTCGAGGTTTCTAACGACCGCACACTTCTGCCGGAACACAAGAGGTTAGCATCCGACAGACAATTCAATGCAACCAACGACACAAGAAAGCATCAAGTGCACCCAACTGATCCCTCAAAAACGGTCAACATATCATCGAGTCTTACCAGCGAACAGGAAAATGCGCTCGTCGAATTTCTCCGTAAAAACTGGGAAATATTCGCATGGTGCCCAGCTGATATGCCAGGTGTCCCCAGAGAGTTCGCCGAGCATTCTCTACAACTCAAGCCAGGATCTAGACCAGTCAAGCAAACTATGCGCCGTGTCTCCGATCCCAAAAGAGGTGCAATCGAGGCAGAAGTTGATAGGTTACTTGCTGCAAAGTTCATTCGAGAAATCAAAAAGGCAGACTGGGTTGCTAACCCTGTACTGGTCGAAAAGAAGCACTCAGACACCCTGCGGATGTGTGTAGATTTTACAGCCCTAAACAAATGCTGTCCAAAAGATCACTTTCCATTACCACGAATCGATCAGATCATCGACTCAACAGCAGGATGCGCTCGGTTATCATTTTTGGATGCATATTCAGGATACCATCAAATTCGGATGAAAGAAGAAGACGAAGACAAAACGGCATTCATAACCCCACTCGGGGTCTACTGCTACACAACCATGCCTTTCGGGCTCAAAAACGCAGGCGCAACCTACCAGCGCATGATGCAAAACTGTCTACAAGAACAGATAGGACGCAATGTTCAGGTCTACGTCGACGACATCGTCATCAAGACTGAAAAGGAGGACACATTAATCAGTGATCTACAGGAGACATTCAAGAATCTCAATCGATACAACATCAAGCTTAACCCAAAGAAATGCACCTTCGGTGTCCCAGCTGGACAACTCTTGGGTTATTTGATATCTGCACGTGGAATCGAAGCAGACCCAGAAAAGATACAAGCTATACTCACAATGAAGAGACCTACCAAACTCCATGAGGTACAGCAGCTAGCTGGTCGAGTAGCAGCACTCAGTCGATTCATCAGCAAACTAGGCGAAAAAGCACTTCCATTTTACAAATTGATGAAGAAAGCAGACAAGTTCGAGTGGACGGATGAAGCTGAAGCAGCTTTCCTCGAACTCAAAAAGATGCTCACAAGTCCGCCAATCCTCGTAGCACCTAAGGAAAATGAGCCACTCTACCTATACATCTCAGCCACCAATCGAGTGGTCAGCACCGTGCTGGTGGTTGACCGCATGGAAGAAGGACATAGTCAAAGCATACAGAGGCCAGTATATTACGTAAGTGAAGTTCTTTCCCCGTCCAAACAGCGGTACCCGCAATATCAGAAATTGGCGTACGCCGTATTTATGACATCAAGAAAGCTGGCGCACTACTTCACAGAACACCCGATAACGGTGGTCAATAAATCAGCGATTGGAGACGTCCTCACAAACCCCAACGCAACGGGGCGAGTAGCAAAATGGCTCATCGAGCTGGGACCACTAGGAATCAAGTACGAACACCCGAAAGCCATCAAATCACAAGTCCTACCCGATTTTCACACCGAGTGGGTAGAAGCTCAATTGCCAGGGGTACCTGACGTATCAAATTCCTGGACCATGTATTTCGATGGGTCCAAAAAGAATGAAGGAGCAGGAGCGGGCGTCATACTCATATCACCAAAAGGCGACAAACTGCGCTATATCTTGCAAATGGGTTTCGAGTTCCCATCAAATAACGAGGCCGAATACGAAGGTCTAATCCATGGCATGCGCATGGCAAAAGCCATGGGATGCACTCGACTAATGATTTATGGCGACTCTAACTTAGTTGTGCAGCAAACAATGAAGGCCTGTGATGCAATCGCAGACAACATGATCGCTTATCGGGATTTGTACAACATAATGGAGGGCAGCTTCGATGGCTGCGAACTACGACACATAGGGAGAGAAAGCAATGAAGAGGCTGACAAATTAGCCAACATTGCTTCCACAAAAGCACCAGTCCCGCCGGGTGTTTTCTTTGAACGAATAGAGCGTAGGTCAATCGACAAACGGCCATCGACCACGACAGCAGCTACAGACAAGAGCAAAGCGCCAAGCACAGAGGATCCTCCGATTGAGGTACTTCTCATTGAGCCAATATGGACTCAACCTTTTCTCGCATACATACTTCGCAATGAACTACCAGAAGATACAAACGAGGCCAGACGCGTCACTCGACGAGCAAAAGCATACACCATCATAAACGGTGAGTTGTACAAACGCAGCACCTCAGGTATGTTCCAAAGATGCATTGCACTCGAAGATGGCAAGGATCTCCTTCGGGACATTCATGCCGGTACTGCGGGCACCACGCGGGCAGTCGATCACTCGTAGCCAAAGCCTTCCGAGCAGGGTTTTACTGGCCTACAGCGCTAAGGGACGCAGAGGACATAGTCAAAAGATGTATTGGTTGCCAGAAGTTCGCTTCCAAGCCACATGCACCCGCATCAGCGCTAAAAACCATACCATTAGCATGGCCTTTTGCCCAATGGGGACTTGACATGGTGGGACCACTGAAAAATCATCAAAAGGAGGTCATACTCACTTACTAGTGGCAGTCGACAAGTTCACCAAATGGATCGAAGCTATCCCCATCACAAGCTCAACAGCTTCTACGGCAGTTCGTTTCATACAATCGATCATGTATCGATTTGGAGTAATGGATAGCATCATAACTGATAATGGTACAAACTTCACGGCGGAAGAGTTCAAATCCTTTTGCAAGGAACAAAACATCAAACTAAACTACGCCTCTGTGGCACATCCACAATCCAATGGGCAGGTCGAAAAGGCCAAGAGACTCTTAGTACCACTCAAAAGGGCCGCGGGTGCATGGGTAGATGAACTCCATCAGTACTATGGAGCTTAAGGACCACCCCAAACGCCTCCACACAGTACACACCGTTCTTCATGGTCTATGGTGCGGAAGCAGTGTTACCATCCGACGTCAAGTTTAATGCACCACGGGTGGAAGCATATGAAGAAAACGACGCGAACAAGGCACTCGAAGACGCAGCCGATTTGCTGGAAGAAGCACGCAATACGGCTTTGGCACGAACAGCCGTTTATCAACAAGACCTCCGCAACTACCATAGTCGTCGATTACGCACACGGTCCTTCATGGTGGGAGACTTGGTGCTGCGGGAGAAACAGAAGAAAGTCCATAAACTTGCATCACCATGGGAAGGACCTTACATCGTCACAGAAGTCATCGAAGGAGGAGCCTATCGATTGAAGAACGCAAAGACGGGCGAAGTAGCATCAAACCCATGGAACGTGGCGCACCTGCGTCGGTTCTATGCATAGATCTCTTAACCTCATATGTAATAGCGCATAATGTCAAAGAATCAGCAAGTTTCAGACGCACTCTTTTCCCTTACCAGGGTACCTAAGGAACTGGAAGGTTTTAATGAGGCGGCTTGCTGATCGAACACATATTTCGAATAAAGATACATGTTCCTCCATATTTCTCATATATGCCTTTACCCCACTCAAACACTCGGGGGCTCGAGCATAAAAACATAAGCATCAAAATTCTAGCTCAAAAATCAGTAAACACAAGACTTACAGCCCACTCGACATACTCGGGGCTGGGTCAAACAGAAAACCCAAACCCCACTCGACATACTCGGGGGCTGGGTCAAACAGAAACCCAAATCCCACTCGACATGCTCGGGGGCTGGGTCAAACAGGAAACACAAACCCACTCGATAAACTCGGGACCTGGCATAAATCAAAAACACAGAAATGTTATCCGATTATACCACGATCAGTCGAGTCAGAACTAAAAACGACGTCCTCTACGATCAAAATTCTGAACATTGGGCCCACACAGATATGTCTTGTCAAAACAGCGAGCGCACGCCTAAGATGACACGAATGACATCAGGAATAAAGATAGCATACACATTCAAGATTACAATCGACAAAGGATTCGGCTGGCAAAAGTACTCCCATGGGAGCACGTCAAAAATTTCTCGTGATTAATCAGAAAGAAACAAAGTTATTGAGATTATCCTCTACTTCAAACGAAATAAAGCATAATCTCGAGGGCTACTCCCATGGGAGCGCTGTCATAGATTTCAAAACAAGGTAAGAAAATTCACTCGACTACAGACTTGATTAAAATGCATTAAGAACTTCACAAATCAAAGAATCAAACTTCATAAATTCCCGGACTATGCAAATCGCAGATGTTTCGGATGCTGCATACGCAAATGCAAAGGTAAGACCCGCCGAGCAATCGAGATGGGCCGAGGGACTCTCCAACAGTGTTTTCCCTTGAAATTTTCCGTGTCAAAAGACATGATGAAAATCCAGACGGACGCGTTAGGTATCAAAAGTTAAACTGCAGAACGAATCAGTAAGACCTACAACGGCCTGAGTCGAGTCTGTCCAGTATGTTCCAGCTTCGAGTCCGAGGACTCGAACCTGATTGAAGGCTAGTATGGTTTCGCCAAAAGTGCGGTTAACTGAGCTCGATTTTCGAGTGAATCAGGCCTACTATGTCAATATCTCTAGGCAAAAGTTTCAAAAGTGTTCCAGCTTCGAGTCCGGGGACTCGAACCTGATTGAAGGCTAGTATGGTTTCGTCCAAATGTGCGGTTAACTGAGCTCGATTTTGAGTGAATCAGGCCTACTATGTCAATATCCCTAGGCAAAAGTTTCAAAAGTGTTCCAGCTTCGAGTCCGGGGACTCGAACCTGATTGAAGGCTAGTATGGTTTCGCCCAAATGTGCGGTTAACTGAGCTCGATTTTCGAGTGAATCAGGCATACTATGTCAATATCCCTAGGCAAAATCTTTCAACTGCGTTCCAGGCTCGAATCCAGGGACTCGAGTCTGACTGAAGACTAGTAAGGTTTTTGCTCAAGTAAGCAATTAACTGAGCTCGATATTCGAGTGAATCAGGCCTACTATGTTAATATCCCTTGGTTCACATACGCATACAATCGAAACAAATTAAGAGTAGAAGGACTACATCGGATCAGGAGTATAAAAGCAAGGACTATGACGTGCACGATGAAGGGAGCATATGCTCGATTCTTCGAGTCAAGCAAGTACTCGGGGGCTAATGACGAGGTTATACTCTGCGGGTACCCCAGCGTAAGGGTACCTGGTGCACGTAATGATCAAGAAGCCCAAGGATTAATCGAAGCCCACGAAGGAAGGCCTGAGACGAAGAGTGTTTCCCAAGTTAGGTCAGGTTATAGTCGGTTAAACTTTCCATACATGTAACCTTGGTCGGTTATGTTTCCCGAGACCCAGCCTCCTATATAAAGGCTGGGAGGGTGATCGATCAAGGTAAGGAATCCATAGCCACCAAAACCTCGACGAGATCAGCAGCTCGTCGAACCCTTGTAACCCTCATATTCATACCATAAACACAGACAAGCAGGAAGTAGGGGTTTTACCTCACTCGAGGGCCCTGAACCTGGGTAAATCCAGCTTGTCAGCCGTCGATTCCACCGATACTACGCGTTCTCTACCACACAATCAACCCTAGGTATAGCAACCATGGGAATTGCCGAGGGCACACCTCGACAGTGGTCTTCATCACATTCAAAACGTCTCCACCGCCAAAGAAGCTTGGGGGTGCCTTGAGGTGGCATTTCTTGGAAATGAAAGCATGAACAGGAATAGATTTGATGCTTTGAACAATGAAGTCGAAGGCTTCTACTGCTTGATAGTGAAACTCATGAAGAGATGTATGCAAGACTCAAGATTCTTGCCCAAGCCTTCTTCAATGTTGGGGCAACCTATGTGGATGATGCTTGGATCAAGAGGAAGTATGTGAATGCACTCATGCCCTTCGAGCCCGTTGACTTGAAGGCCCTTCAAGGAAAATTCAATTACCTTGAGATGACATCCAATGAAGTTATGCAAGAGATACAAGCCTCCAAGATTGCCACCAAGAATGCTCTAGACAACCGTGCTAGGGCCATGGGAATGAAGCAAGGTCCCTCTCTTGCTTTGAAGGCCAAGGTTGTGTGCCTTGATGAACATGATGGAGTTGAAGCATGCCCGAACAACCTTCCTCCCGATGAACTTGAACCAGCCCTCCATGGTCACATAGCTCTTGCTACAAGGACATTTTGGAATGACCCGGCCAAGGCAAAGACTCAACTTGATCGAACAAACAATCCAAGTAGGAAGAAGGAGTTTGCTAATAGGATAAAGACTTGCTACAATTATCATAACAAGCATCACTTCATCAAGGATTGTCCTTATGAGAATAGAGAGCAAAATGGTGGAAGGCTTGTCCTCAAGGGCGAATCAAACATGATACAAAAGAAGCCTTTTGTCAAGAGGAAGCCATTCTTCAAGAAAGCACCAAGAATTGTGTTGTTGACTCAAGAAGAGTATCCTTCCGAGGATTCCGAAGAAGAAGAAGAACCCACTCGTGAGGTGGCCGCTTTGGCCATTGTATCAACTCCACCTTCTTCTCTCTTCGAATCCCCCAATGAGAACCTCTCCATCAACACCGCTCGTTGCCTCATGGCTTCCGTCACCGAGGACTATGCTTCCGGTGGGTCTAAATGGGTGGTTGATAGTGGATGCACTAGTCATATGACCGGAAGCAAGGAGATCATGACGGAGTTGGGACCAAATATAAATCAAGCATCCGTCTCCTATGGTGATAAATCAAAAGCGGAGGTAACGGGTCTCGGCAAGGTGGTAGTTGCAAAGGATATCACCCTTGTAAATGTCATGCTTGTCGAGTCCCTCGGTTACAATCTTATGTCCGTTCGTGCACTTAATAAGATGAATTTTGATGTCCATTTTACTATTGATATGGTGGTACTCTTGAGGAGCAAGACTCTAAAGGTCATGTTCGTTGGGTATGTTGAAAATGAGTTGTTCGTGGTGGACTTTTCGGGGTCTACCAACACTCAAGCAATATGCCTATTCGGAAAGGCCGACGTGGGATGGTTGTGGCATCGCCGCTTGTCCCATGTCAACATGAGAACTTTGCAAAGTCTTCACAAGGGTGGCCACATTCTTGGACTAAAAGACAATGTTTCTTTTTCTAGAGATCGTCTTTGTAGGGCTTGTGTTGAAGGAAAGATGCATGATTCTCCCCATCCAAGCAAGACCATCATTTCATCAAAGAGGATATTGGAACTTCTTCATGTTGATCTCTTTGGTGCCGTGCCTCAACCTAGTCTTGGTGGGAAGAAATATTGTTTGGTGATTGTTGATGACTATTCAAGATTTACTTGGGTTTATTTCTTCAAGACGAAGGATGAGACCCAACAAGCCGTCATCGACTTTTCCTATATTGGTCATTAGGAGTGATAATGGCTCCGAGTTCAAGAACTACACCTTAAATGAGTTTCTTAGTGAAGAGGGGATTCGTCATCAATATTCCGCTGCATATACCCCTCAACAAAATGGTGTAGCCGAAAGGAAGAACCGGACTCTCATGGATATGGCAAGGTCTATGTTGGCGGAGTTTAAGTCTCCGCTACTTATGGGCCGAGGCCATCTCCACGGCGTGTCATTCATCTAACCGGCTATTCTTTCGCGTTGGCAAGAAGTTTACATCTTATGAGATGCTCACCGGCAACAAGCCCAATGTCTCCTACTACCGAGTATTTGGTTGTAAGTGTTTCTATAAGAACAAAAGTGTTCGTTTGTCTAAATTTGAATCTAAAGCTTTAGAGGGTGTTTTTGTTGGGTACGGTGCCGAATCTCACACCTATAGAGTCTATGACAAACCGTTGGGAAAGTCATAGAATCTTGTGATGTGAGGTTCGATGAGAATGACGGCTCCCAAGTGGCGCAATTTCATGTTTGTGATGTAGATAATGAAGAGCCTCAAGATGCTATAAGAAGAATGGGCATTGGTTTCCATCGTCCCGTTGAGATTCATTACGAGTCTCCTCAAGCAAGTCCAAGCTCCATTCAAGTGGAGGCCTCTTCATCACAAGTTGAAACGGCGCCTATCATGGAAGCAAATGATGCACCTCCCAAGAACAAGTTCAAGACCCTCCTCATGTTGACCAAGTTGCTATGCAAGAACCAAGTTCTCCTATTGTTGATGCTAGCCAAGGTCATGACCAAGATCAACCCTCTCCTTCTTTGTTGAAGATGTGCTTCAAGATGATCAAGGTCAACATTCCGGTCAAGACGGGGACTCAAATGATCAAGATGATCAAGAGATACCTCCAAGATGCAATAGAGATATCGAAGCCCGTCGTAAAGCAAGAATTGTAAGAGACTTTGAATTAAAGAGTCACCATCTAGAAAACATCATTGGTGACCACAAGAAGGGTGTTACCACAAGAAGGCAATTGGCAAACTTTAGTGAACATCAAGCTCATATTTCCATGGTGGAACCAAAGAAAGTGTTTGAAGCTCTTGAAGATCCGGATTGGTTAGAAGCTATGCATGATGAACTCAATAACTTCAAGCGCAACAAAGTGTGGAATCTAGTTGAGAAGCCAAAAGATTGCCGCAATGTTATAGGCACAAAGTGGATATTCAAGAACAAGCAAGATGAGCATGGAATGGTTGTGAGGAACAAGGCAAGATTGGTTGCACAAGGGTACTCTCAAGTTGAAGGCATTGATTTTGGAGAGACTTATGCACCCGTGGCTCGCCTTGAGTCCATCCGTATCCTTCTTGCATATGCATCACATCATAACTTTAAATTGCAACAAATGGATGTGAAAAGTGCCTTTCTTAATGGTCCTTTAAAGGAGTTGGTATATGTTAAGCAACCACCGGGTTTCGAGGACCCTAAATTCCCTAACCATGTCTACAAGCTTGATAAGGCGCTCTATGGTCTCAAACAAGCACCTCGTGCTTGGTATGAGCACCTAAGAGAGCTATTGCTAGACCGTGGATTTGAATTGGGGCAAATCGATCCCACTTCTTTACTAAGAGGGTCAAAGGGGAGCTTTTCATATGCCAACTTTATGTTGATGATATTATATTTGGCTCATCTAACAAAGCTTTCAATGATGAATTTTCAAAGCTTATGACCGATAGGTTCGAGATGTCTATGATGGGCGAATTGAAGTTCTTTCTCGGTTTTGAGATCAAGCAATTGAATGAAGGGACTTTCATCTCTCAAACCAAATATACCCAAGACATGCTCAAGAGGTTCAATATGCACAATGCTAAGGGAAGCGGTTTCCCATGGACACCAAATGCCATCTTGAACTTAACCCCGACGGTATCGATGTTTGCCAAAAACTTTATCGCTCTATGATTGGTTCTTTGCTTTATCTTTGTGCATCTAGACCCGATATTGTGTTGAGTGTAGGGGTGTGTGCAAGGTATCAAGCCGCTCCTAAAGAAAGCCACATGGTGGCGGTCAATAGAATCCTTCGATATTTGGTTGATACCCCAAGGTTTGGTTTGTGGTACCCAAAGGGCACTAATTTCTCTCTTGCCGGGTACACGGATTCGGATTGGGCCGGTTGCAAGGATGATAGGAAATCAACTTCCGGGGCATGCCAATTTCTTGGTAGGTCCTTGGTGAGTTGGTCTTCTAAGAAGCAAAATTGTATATCTCTATCTCCGCCGAAGCCGAGTATGTGGCGGCCGCAAGTGCATGCACTCAATTGTTATGGATGAGGCAAACTTTAAAGGAATACGGTGTCAATTGTGACAAAGTGCCTCTTTTATGTGACAATGAAAGTGCTATCAAGATTGGCCACAATCCGGTGCAACACTCAAGAACGAAGCATATTGAGATTCGTCATCATTTTATTCGGGATCATATTGCTCGTGGTGATATTGAGCTTGGCTATATTCCAACCAAAGATCAACTTGCCGACATATTCACGAAGCCACTTGATGAAGCAAGATTCACCTTCTTGAGGCATGAGCTAAATATCGTGGATTCTAGGAGCTTGACTTGACCATCTTGCATACACACCTATATTTTGACTATCTATTTGGTTTAGGTGTAGGCATGGAATAGGGGGAGTGCGGTCCTAATCCATTGGACTATCCCTCCCCCCATTATGCCGATAGTAAAACTCATTTGTCTCTATTTTCATTTTATGAATTGTGAGCTTAAATGACGAGTAGTGGCCGTGGACCCAAGATATATCTTCGCGGTGTCACACCACATACTCATACATGGTGGCCTCGGCCACCGCCCTCTTCCTTGTGAAGAGTTGGTTTCATTTGGATTTTATTGGTTTTCTAGTGCTCCTATGGAAAACATGCTCAATTTGGTTTTTGTGTGTTTGCTTCTTGCAAATTGAGTATGAAGTACCATCTCCAGTGTGTTGATCTAATCCTATGCCTTTCTTCTCTCTCAAAACAACTTCCATCTTGCACAAGTTCAAAATCCTTACACAAAAAGAGAAAACTGGGGTTTCTTAGGAGGCCCCGGTAGTACCGCCTGGTGGATCCGGTAGTACCGGGCTCTGAATCTAAGCAGTTCTACTGCTCGCAAAGATTCAGGCCCCGGTAGTACCGGCCCCGGTACTACCGGGAATCGCGGGTATCAAAATATCCTGTGCGGGCGGGGTGGGGGTTATTCCCCATTCTTCCCCACCCGCACACACCCACCCCGCGCCTCCTCTGTCCCTGCTCCGGCCGCCGCCCTGGCCGCCGGTTTCCGCCATCTCCGGCCAGATCTGCTCCGTGGGAGCGATCCCCTCGTCGATCTCCTCCATGGCCTCCGGTATTTCCCCGTTCTTGCACTTTGTTTCTAAATCTTGAAACCTAGATGTATGGAGAGGAAACATTGGTAGCTCCGTTGGCAACGGTTAAATTTGGATGGATGATCTCCTAGGCCTTGTTAGCTAGCCTTTGTGTGTAATGTATGGTTGAATCTCTCAATTTTGTGCCATTCTCTCTTGAATCGGCTCAGCCGGTACTACCGGGCGAGGCCCGGTACTACCGGGTTTTCCAAATTTGCTTGATTCAACCTCTCTTTACATCTATTGGCTAGTTTTTGGTTCCTATTCCGTGAACTTGTGCACTCATCTATTCCCTGCCCTACCTCTATGCTGTTTCACAGGTAGCCGCCGTGGTGGTAAGAAGCCACGTCTCGTGGATGATGATATTGAGGAAGAAGAAGAAGAGGAAGTTTTGCCTGCTCGCACCACAGCCAGAACTCAAGCAAGAGGAAAAACTCCAGTTGCTGCTCGTACCACCACTGCTCCTCCCACGAGAGCCCGCAAAGCACTTCACTTATGGAAGAATGAGGACTATCAGAAGCTCAGAGAAGAGAATCCCTATGCTGAGGAGAGGTCACCTCTTGTGCGGAATCCGCACTTTTACACAATGATCAAGAAGCCATCTACAAGGAAATCTATCTCCACAAGAAGTACTCCGTGGTTGACCAACACACTCTTGATCTTCCTTACATGAAAAACTCGAAGCACAAGGGCTATTTTGATGAGACACTTGCAATGTGTGAAGAGTTTGGACTGATTGACATCATGAAGGAGAACCATCCCTACATAGAGTACTACATTATTCAGTTCTTTGCCACCGTCTACTTGACCATGATGAAGCCGGACTCTATGGTGGATGACCAAGGACACCTTGCTTTCTGCCACCTTGGCGGAGTTTGGAGAGGTTCTAGGCTATGAAGACAAGGGTGAAAGTACTCCTAGTGGATGGAGATGCCATGACAATGATCGATCCAGCTCCAAGGATGTTCTAGGACCAATTACTATGGAAAGAGGCACCACTGGTAAAACTGCTCATCTTGTGCGTCCATTTGAGATTCTCCACCGCGTCTATAGGGAAACTATTGCTCCCCGTGTGGGAAACTGGGATGAGGTTCATGGCTACATGTTTGACCTACTCAAGCTCTCCTATGAAAATCAAGGCAAAGGCAAGAAGCTTGATGTGATGGATTGGATGTGGAATGACTTGTGGTCCACAATCATTGATAGAAGGGCCCCCATCTATGGCCCATTCATTATGAAGCTCATTCGCCGCAAGTGGGCTCTCAAGAAGAATGGAGAAGATATCATGAAGGATGGCAGCCCCGTTGTGACTCATCTGGTGAAGGAACTGCGTATCAAGGCTCATCTTCCTCCCAAAACGAAGCCCATTGATCCTGAGGCTGCTGCTGAAGCTGAGAGAGCTAGTGGGAGTGCACCACCCCTTGAGGAACCTTCATGGTTCAAGAAGCTGCAGATTAAGGCCAAGAGGGCCTTTTGCCTCAAACTTGATTTGGAAGACCGTCTGTATGAAGCCATGTGTATCACAAGAAGGCAGCACAGCGACAGAAAGCAATGATGAGGCATATGCAGATTCCAGTCTCCGATGGTTCTGAAGAAGTAATCACTCCGAAGAATGAATGGGTGTCCAAGCAAGGTTTCTGGAGTGATGAAGATGCTCCTCCAGATGGTGATCGCTTCCAGGCCTCCTCCTCTTCGACCCACCACGGCGCGGGTGGAGCTTGATGCTCCTAGGGACGTGTTAGCATCGCGCTTCTCCCTTTTTGGCATTTCGATGACAAAGGGGGAGAATGTGTTCTATTTAGGATGTGCCGTGGGATTTGCATGGGAGGAACACAAGCTTGCACTTCGTTTGATCTTTATGCTTGTGTTCCATCTTTATTTGGATATTTGCTTTGAACTTCTCTATGCATGATGTAAGACATGCCATGACCTTGTGTTATTGTAATAAGACCTATCTAGTATGGTACTTGCTTATTTTGCTTATATTGTGCAAGTTGTTATAATTGTTTATCCATATGAACTTGCTTGGTTTGTAAAATATAGGGGGAGCTCCGCCCATTTTATATGGTGTGTTTTTGCATTCAAAAGCAAATTCCTAATAAACACACAATTTGGAGAGCCCCGTCTATCTTTTGCAAATCATTTGTTTCTCCTAAGTGTGTTGTCATCAAACACCAAAAAGGGGGAGATTGAAAGGGCATATCCTTCCCCAAAGTGTTTTGATGTTTGTTGACAACACACTTAGATGTCTAATGTGTGTGCTAAAAGTGTGCAGGAATGTTTCAGTTTATGTTGCACAGGTTTTGTCTCAAGAAAAGGAAGAAATGCTGACTTTATTGCTTCAGCCGGTACTACCGGGTTCACCCCGGTACTACCGGGTGTCTGCCGTGCGGAACTACCGGGCCAGTACCGGGCCCAGTACCGGATCTCATTTGCTCTCTGGACTCGTGCGATTTTTATCCGGTAGTAGCCCCGGTAGTGGCGCGGTACTACCGGGTAGGGAGCACTACCGGACCCGGCGGTCCGGTACTACCGATGCGCGCCTGGGAGGAGGCGTTGACCAGTCTTCGAGATGCCGTCAGATCCCTGCCAGTCGGTACTACCGGGCGAGGCCCGGTACTACCGCTGCGGGCTGTTTTCAGCTTCAACGGCCAGATTTCTGGGAGGGGTATTTATTCCCCTCCACCTACCTCCGGCTCCCTAGCTTGAACACATTGAAGAACACCATTGATTGCAAGCTCAAGAATTGATAGATCTCCCAATCCCTCCACCCAAACTCGTTGATACTTGGAGGATTGAAGGAGAAGCCCCGGATCTACATCTTCACCAAGCCGTTCTTCATTTCCCCCTCATTCACTTGAGGGACCCTTTGCTAGGATTTCCATTGGGAAAACCTAGCCTCTTATTGTACTCACTTGATTGTCTTTGTGACAGATTTGTAGCTGTTCGGGAGCCCCCAATCCTCTTGTGGGTTGTGCCCCGGATCGTTGTTGTAAGGGCTCCGGATTCCGCCTTGAAGGATTCCGATAGTGGAAGGTGAACCAAACCTTTGTGGTGCGGTTCATCGGAGAAGAAGGTGCGTCCGCCTTTGTGGCGGTTGAGTTTTGACCTTTGTGGTAGCTCACACCTCTCCAACGAGACGTACTCCCCTAAAAAGGAGGAACTCGGGATTACATCCGTGTCTCCGCGTGCTTTCACTTCGGTTACTTCTATCCTTGTTTATAGTCTTTACTTCGTGTATCTTGTTTAGTTGTTTGCTTGTCATATAGGTAAATTCACCTTAGTTGCATATCTAGAGAATTTACCTTTTGTGTCAAGCCTAATTTGAAAAAGTACTAAAATTGAAGTAGCACCTATTCACCCCCCCCCCTCTAGGTGTCATACGATCCTTTCAATTATTAGTCATAGACGCTGTTGGATAACGGTCTATGTATTTTGTCGTAATGCCCACATGAATATCATAGTAATCATCATGTCATATATATGCATTGTCATGCGCTCAATATTTTGTCAATTGTCCAGCTGTAATTTGTTCACCCAGCATGTTAGTTATCTTTTATGGAGAGACACCACTAGTGAACTGTGGACCCCGGTCCATTCTTTTACACTGGTAATACAACCAACTGCAAACACTGTTCCTTTTCATTCTCTGCAATTTACTACTGTTTTCCACACCATACGTTTAATCCTTTGTTTTCAGCAAGGCGGTGAGATTGATAACCTCACTGTTTCGTTGGGGCAAAGTAGTTTGATTGTGTTGTGTGCATATTCCACGTCAGCGCGCCACTGACAACCTTCCGAAGTGATTTCTTGCTCCTACTGGTTCGATTAAACCTTGGTTTCATACTGAGGGAAAACTGCTGCTACACTGCATCATACCTTCCTCTTGGGGTCTCCCAGCGAACGTGTGATCCACGCAATCACTCACACATCGCAATCATATCAGCAATAGAAAACATTGTATAAAACAAAAGATGAATGATTGGTAATAGTTCTTACAATGTTGCCAATCACGATGAGATCTAAATTACAAGCATTATATGTCTATGGAGGATGACTATGAGTTGGAGGAGATGGCCATGGATTGGAGATGGAGGTAGCACTTCGTGCAGATGGTGATGAATGGCAGCTCTCTCTTGGGTGGGGGGTCTTCTCTCCTTCTTAAAGCAGTCTGCTAGGGTTTCGAGGCGGTTCCGATGCAAAATCCTTGTTGGGCCCTTCACGGAAGTTGCTCGGTTTGACAATGCCGATCCGATCGCGGTAGGTACGGTCGCCGGTACGGTCGGGTCTGACCGTACCGCAACTCGTTATGTTTGGCTTTGCCTGATTCTGGATCTTCTGGATTTTTGGAAACTCCACATATGGATTATATCTTCATAAATGCGTGATTCCTACCAGAATATCTTCCTAAACTGCGAAAACTAAAATCACAAGGAGATTTTGCAAAATAATTTGCACATTAGTGGTTAGTGGCAGGTGCAGAGTGATATATTGCCTTTTTCATGAAAAATATACTGTTTAAACATAGATAAAGATGCGCATGTTTATCGCGCATCAGGGGGAAGTTTGACTTATAAAATGGGACTTTTAGATTTGTGTTTGTCATGAGGATGATGGTAAATCTAATTCGTATGACAAACGATGTATCTCATTTATTGAAAAATTAGGATCAAACATTGTTGTAATATGTGAGGGACAATATTTTATGGTTGTACTCTCCCGTGTATTTTTTTTAATCTAAACTTCTAAAGTACCATTTCAAACAATGTATTTAACCCGTGATAACATGTATCGTAAATTGGAGAAATGATGGTTTGGAGCCACTCTTGGAAGTTGTCAAGGCATTTTGTACTGAAAACAACATCACATCCCAAGTATGGAAAAATTGGTAACAAAATATGGGGGGGGGGGGGGGGGGGGACAAGAAAATGGGGAAGCCTCCGGGTCATCACATATCGTTTTCATCATGTGTATACTTTCTATGTTTCCAAACACTATTATCACTGAGTTTAATCATCGCTTTAATTTCTTCAGAGTTGCTTCAGAGCATCTCTTGTATCCAAGAGATCGACCCATTTTGTAGGTCAATGCGAATAAGCTTGCAAGACTTAGAGAGATTTCTTATGAGGATTTCTCTAATTACGAAGAGCATATGCAAGATACCATTGTGCTATTTATTATTCATATGAGGAGAATTGAAGATTTTAGAGCTTGTCTTGATATTGCAAGTCTAGCTAAAAAGATGGTTGAACTTGAAAAAGCACATCATGTTTTTTTAAAGTTTACCACCACATCGAGTTGGCATTGCTTTTACCAGTTGCAAGGGCCTTCTCAACTATGAATATTGTCAAGACTGAGTTGTGTAAGATGTATGATAGTTGGCTTAATGCCTTAATGTATGCTACATCGAGCGAGCGGTATTTCAACGTTTTGTAAGAAATAGTTTTGAAAATAGGGTAGAGCCTTGCCGTTGCCTGGGGCATCTAGATGACATTAAAAGTTTATTACCATTTTGTTTCCAGGTTCTATTTATTTTTATATATGTTGTGATTTCAGCTGCAGTAAACTATTATTCTTATATTAGTAATTTGTCTAGACAACTTTGAGTTTTCCAAAAAACAATTATGCTTTATATTATGCCAGACCTCTCTTTTTCTCGTCCTCCGATCACTAATTAAGGCTTGTTTAATTTGCAGGATTTCAAAAATGCAGGAATAGAAAAAAACACATGATTAACATGGTTCGTCATATGAAATCTTACATGAAATGTAAATTCGGGAAATTGTATTAGTAGCTGCCTTGTTGCATGAAAGGGAAAACACGTTAGTTTGTGTGAAGGAATATGCGCATGCCATAGTTGTCATTGAGACAAACGAAATTTTCTGCGAGGTTAGACCTAAGGGAGACTTTCCTGTGAAATTTTATGCAAAGTAACCTATAGGAAAATTCTTGGTTTCCAATCTGACAAACCAAACAAGCTCTATGATAATATTTAGGAATAGAATCCTAAAACATTTCTAAGGACTTCGTTTGAACCAAATAGTAGGCCCTTACTTGAATGATTTTTCTTTGATGACTGGCTATTTTCGTTCTAACCTTGATATATTCACCTTGCGAGTACCCGTTGTGTGGTGCCAGGCACAGAGACGCGGGAGAGTGAGAGGGAGAGGGAGAGAGATTGTTGGCCGGGATGTGGACTGTTGGCAAGGTCACGTCAAAGGAACAATCCATCCATCCATCCCTTCGATCCATCACCTCTGTTGGAGTAGCTAGCTAGGATGGCGCGCGCGTGCGTGTGAATGGACCGTGGACCGTAGACAGCACCCAGCAACGTGACTTAGACTCCACACTTTCCTATCGGCCTGCACTGTCCGTGTCCTTTTCTCCACCTCCAACGTCTTCCCCTCCTCCATGGCCTGTCCATGTCGTCTCTCTCTCCATGGCTAGGGTAGCTAGGCACCTGCATACATATTTCATGCAGGCCGTTCACATGCAGGAGGCCACGACCCTGCCGGTAGTAGTTGCAATCCGGTTGCGACATGTCTAGTCACCGGTTAAATTCAGGCTCTGTCGCCAAAAGTTGGGCACGAAAAACTTCGATAACCCTCACTGGTGCTTACCGTTTACTACATTACGATCAAAACCTAGCTGCTAGTGCACCTCATTTCCCGACGCCAACTAGGAAGCATGGAGAAACGGCAACCTATCTAGGTACTAGTAGTAGCTACTCCAACACAACAACATTGCATCCTCGATGGACTAATCGGCAGGATTCCACGAAAAAGGGTTTCTGTGTCCTTTGATCCCTACTAATATGCATGCACTATGCAGAGGTGCTAGCCATCGTCAACGACCCTTTCTGCACACATGCACGGATAAGCAAGTTGATCTAGATCCCATGTTTCACTTACCACCTACTACACTACGATGCTTCTCAGGTCCTTCGATCCTTCGCCTTAGCTGCGTCGAAACTAGCTAGAGTATTCAGTGTGCTACCTACCAAGTGACCAACACACATACATGCCCTTCTTAAAAATCCTTCTAGGGCCTCGCAAGCGTGCGTGCATGCCATGCGTGTGGTTAAACTAATCACGCTACACTTGGAGTTAAAAATGGAGTAGTAGATCGACGGGGAGACCAGGAGAAGCACCGGGGGAATATACAAGTGACATGCTGTCTCGTGCCCAGCGGGCCGGGTAGGAACACACCGGTCTCCTCTGATTAGGTTTACGAGGCAGTTTTCCCTTCTGTGATCCTCTCTCGACCTCTCAACGCCCAACATAAGCCTAGCTAGAGTGAGAATCTCTCCCAGCTAACATGGACCCGTGGAAACGGCAAAGTGGTTGTTGCACCTGTGACCTGTGACCAAATTGCCATGCAATCGCTAATCTCCCGGGTAATCTCTAATGCATGCATGCACAACTTAGTTAAATTGACATCAACAAATTAAAGAGACAAAAAGAGCCAGATATTCCAACTGAGGTTGATCGATAGTTGGGAAAAGTTGCTAGTTCGTTTCACTTCCACCGGAGGTAGAGATCGATATAAGTACATCTTTCGCCAGCGAATTAAGCAGTATTCGAACTACAGATGAGCAGCATGGAGCTAGCTAGGCATATGCAGATCGATCTCGACGCGGAAGTAAATGCACGCACATCTGTATTGCTAGCTGATCGATCGATCGTCCTGGATGGATCCCAGCAAAACAGATGGATGGATGCACGGAATAAATGCCACTACTTACTTCCTGTCTCCCTCCAAACTGAGCCGGGACTTGAGAGATCGAGGCTTTTCTTTTTTTCTTTTTTAGCTTTGCACAGCCTGCAACTGTGTACGTGGCCATGACGAGTAAGACGGTGAATTGCAAGCATCACGCGCGCACGCACCCACGGAGAAGAAGGGGTGCAAGCTAAGCTAAGCCAAGCTATAGCTTTTTTTGTAATAAGGATGTTTCACGTAGGATGTAATGTGCAAAATAACTAATACATTATGGTTTGCGGCCTTACATTTATGATCAAATTGGAGTATTAAACTCACTTAAAAAATCTCTGAAATAAAAGTGCTACATAACCCAAAAATTTTAGTCCACTGGACGGATGATTTAATTTCAAACCATTTGCAAAATAATCATATTAAAAGGTCTATAAAATAAAAGATAGGGAAGAAATACATTTATTCTTATATTTAAACTTGACTCAATTTAAATGTTTCTAAACATGAAATTTAAGTGTACCACTATGTTCTATATCTTATAAGTTTTCCAAGGATAATTGAAATACATTCCAATTTGAAGTTTATTTTATAATAAAAACAAGGGCACGTGGTGGCTGCGGATTGGCCCGGAAGATTAAAAACGTCATGATGGGAATAGATGCATCGTGTCAAAACGTGGCCATGACGAGTAAGACGGTGAATTGCAAGCATCACGCACGCACGCACCCACGAGTAAGACGAGTATAGTTTTTTTTTCTTTATAATGTTTCATGTAGGATGTAATGTGCAAACTAATTAATGCATTATGGTTTGCGGCCTTACATTTATGATCAAATGGGGTAGTATTAAACTCAGTTAAAAAATCTCTGAAATAAAAAAAGTGTTACATAACCCAAATTTATATTAGCTGTGTAAATATTCCAATAAAATTATATTAAAATCGGATATCCGATTGCAAAGCAATTGCGAAAGGAAGGTACAAAAAGTGCTACGGCTAGGGGCAAAATTGAGGAGCTAGGATCTACGGAATATGAATTTTATCGCAAATATAGATTCGTAACATCAAATATATATTAAGAAAGGTATTCAACGGAAATGCAAGTAAGCAATAGGAACCAAATCGTGGAAGTACCTGAAAAATACAGCAAGAAAAAGATATACAAAAAATCCCTCCAAATTATTTTAATTCTAGTCAATCTGTAGGCTGATGAGTTGTTTGCTAACTAGGCGAGGTGGGACAAAAGTGTACAAGAACCCCCCCCTTTTTTTTTTTTGCGAACTTCGACTAGGGGCAGCTTTTTTTTTAGCGGACGACCAGGGGCAGCTTGTTCCGAATGATTGTTACACCCAGATATAAGCCATGCTACTATCCAGCCCAAATACAAGAAACGGACAGTATCCAATTATTAGGAGTAGTACTTGCAGACGGTGGAGAAGATGGGCTTGGAATGTCATTGGTAGGCCATGCTTTTGATGAGACGAATGGCCATTTTGACTACTACCCGGGTTTCGGGCTCCATGTGGGCCGCTGGACGTGGCAGAAGCGGGGAAGTGGGTTGCTTCTACCGTTGAAGCCCAGAGAGCCCTTGCTCTGTCAATCTAACTTGCTGGAGCCCAGCCCGTGCTACGTGCGATGACCTCCTGCTCCTCCATTGAACCCCCAGTGAGATTGCCGGCCGCCGCCGCACACATTCCCCTTCCTCCCTCTCCACCCCAAGCTACTATGTTGCCGGTGCCGCACCAAGGGCTCTAGAGTACGAGCTTCGTCAGCGACCGCAGATCAGAAGGAAAGGAGATGATGGCGCGACTCACTCCAGTGTTCGTAGTCGTCGCTAGGTGGTCGAATGGCCTATTTGCAATTTTTATTACTTTTTGGGTCTTTTGTACTGCTGTGGATGATTAATCGATCGGTGGTCTTTTTCACACAAAAAAAAGAAAGGTGCAGAATGCAGAGCGCATCGACAACCACTCGGGTCAGGTAAGAACAACGAACGCTCTATCACACCGGAAGAAAGAAATCAAAATACTCAGCAATAATTCGTCACAGCTATGTGTCTCCCGGTTAGTCAAAACGGAGAATTTTTCAAAATATCTGAAAAAACCCTGGATGTAGATAATAGTGCATCCTAGCAACGTGTAAAAACTCAACTCAAAATAATTCATATTCATTTTGCACCGTTCACTACTTTCAAATTCATATATCATTTTTATATAGTCCAAAATACAAATATATTTCTAGTTGCGCATAGCCGCATACACGTCAGTAGAGTACAACATCATATACATTCAGAATTTTTTAACTTTAAATATGATTTTTTGAATTTTTCAAAACAAAGAGCAACACATAGCCCGGCCTTTGCAAATGGAAAGCATGTTTTTTCGATAAGAAAGGTAAGAACATCCTAGTCTCGGCGTCCAGCCATAAAAATCTTATTAAAGAGGTTGCTATACATAACAAAAATATCATCTTACAAACAAAATATATGAAGCAACCAACAACGGAGAACCATGAAAAAAAAGATGCGAAAAAAGTCTGCAATTAAGTCTCTTTCTTCAGAAGATGCGTCTAGATTGTGAAGGCTAGGACAAGGATTTACATAGTGTTTCTACCTGCAATATGTTGGGAAATTGAATATTTCGATACCCCTTTTTATCATTTCTCATATGAGAACACATGTTAATCTGATGCACTAACTTTATAGTTTAAGGAATGATTATGAAAATTACCTCATCATTGTATTCTTTCTCTCCTGTTGCGCCTTCATGGTTAAATTTCTTTATAGGCACAGTGGTATGACAGAGAAAACCCTTGTAGACGCTTCCACATCCACCTTGCCTAATCTTTTTGGAATCATCAAAGTTGTTGGTTGCTTCTTTTAATCTTCGTATCTGAACTATGTCGAGGCAACTGCACCAGTAGAGCCAAATACAGCTTTGCCGTTTATGTGATGCATCTGTTCAGCGTGTCTAACAACATGGTATTTCTCGCGCTGCAGCTCTACTTGCAACTGTTTGAGCTCTTCCATTAGGGAATTGGCCTGGAGAAGCTTGTTCTCCAGTCGTTACCTTTGTTCATTTGCTTTCTGCAGCTCGCTGCATATATGGAGGTGCTCTTTTTCCAGGTTGTTTTTTTCTCTGGTCAGCCTTTCCTCTACCTCCTTTTTTTCTTAGCATAGTGAACTCTCCCGTGTTTGGAACTGCAAGAAAACAGTTCCCTTACATAATATACACATGTACCATTGAGAAATGAAAATTTTAAAGTATGTAGCAATAACGTACCATCTTAGAAGCTGCAAAAAGATCTCTCTCGGCTTTCTGCCGTCCCTCAGATTCTTCGTTTCTTGAGCGCTAGCTCATTTCGCACGCGGTGCCATAGCTGGCCGATTTGGTTCATGAATCTGTTTTTTTTTTAAAAGATAAAGGGAGCTTTATTATTTAAAAGGTTTAAGTATTACACATAGCCTCTGCATAACCAAGATGCACACAGCCGAAACAAGTCTGAAGTTCGAAACATAAAAAGACAAATTACATATCATAATGAGAAATTGTAAGAACGTCTATGGTGGTGGAGGGTCAATCCGCAAATTATGCTGCCATCCATGTCGGGATAAAAAGTCCCTCGCCGTATCCTCCAGTCTGGTACACACCTCCATAAACAGGTCTCGATGCCCCACACGTTGCAACTGAGACCATGAACGGAGAGTAGAAGTAGTCATGTAGATAACCTGCATAAGAGAACAATTTTTATCATTAAAAAACTTGTCATTTCTACATAGCCAAAGCGACCATATTACGGCAAACGCTCCCACCCTAATAAGTTGTTTGAACCTATTATCAATCCCATTCAGCCAATTGCCAAAAATATTGGCAATACTTTTGGGTGGGTAAATAGTAGAACCTATCTGGATGATGGACCATATAGAACTAGCAAACTTGCACTTGAAGAATAAGTGTTTGATTGTCTCGTCTTTATGACAAAAGACACACTATTTACTTCCATGCCAATTGTGTTTTGCAAGGTTGTCTTTCGTAAGAATAACACCTCGACGAAGATACCACGCAAAAACTTTATTTTTTAGTAGAATCTTCATCTTCCATATTTTCTTATTATTATCAACCGGCACATCTGGTTGGATAAGAACTATATACATTGAGTCCACTGAGAATTTATCACTATTATGTAAATTCCACCAAAACTCATCAGTCCCTTGTGTCAAATTGACAGAAGTTAGGCGCCGTAGCAACTCGTGCCAAGCGACCAGTCTAGGACCAGCAAGATCTCTTCTGAACGTCACAGTTGGAGTATGGTCTACCAACACTTGAGCAAGCGTATCACTCTTGTGACGTCCTTGGACTATATCGTATAGCGCTGGATATTGTTCTCGGAGCGTAGTAGTACCTAGCCACTTATCCTCCCAGAACCTTATCTCCGACCCATTCTTAATGGAGAAAGAACCATATGGGAAGAAGAATTTCTTCATCGCCATTAGGCCAGCCCAAAAATGTGAATCACTTGGTTTCCAAGAAACCTGTGATAACGCACTTGATCCTATGTATTTCCTCCTAAGAAGAGTTTGCCACACCCCATCTTCAGTCAGAAGCTTAAACAGCCACTTACCAAGGAGGGCTCTATTCTTGACCTCAAGGTCATGAATCCTAGACCACCATGGTCTTTAGGGCGGCACACTACATCCCATTTTGCCTGCCGATATTTCTTTTTTTCATTATCCCCTTGCCAAAAGAATCTAGATCGAAAGTAATTCAATCGATGCAAGACTCCCTTTGGTAACTGGAAGAAGGATATCATATATAGTACCATATAAGTTAGGACTGAATTAATGAGCACCAACCTACCATCCAGGGATAATAATTTTCCTTTCCAACTACTCAACCTTTTTTGTAGTCTTTCCTCAACATGTTTCCATTGAACTATTGTTAGCCTCCTAAAGTGGATTGGTATGACAAGATTGTTAATTGGAAACTGGCCAAGCCCACAACCGAATAACTCAGCATATTGGGCAGCCTCGTCCTGAGCGTCGCCAAAACAAAACACTTCACTTTTATGGAAATTAATTTTTAGACCGGAAAGTTGCTCGAACGCTGATAATATTAATTTCAGGTTTCTTGCCTTCTCCATGTCATGTTCCATAAAAAGAATTGTATCGTCAGCATATTGGAGAATGGATAATCCGCCATCCACTAGATGCGGAACCACTCCAACAATTTGCCCATCCACTTTCGCACGTTTAATGATTATGGCTAGCATACCAGCAACTATATTAAATAACATAGGTGATAATGGATCGCCTTGTCGTAATCCTTTTTCGTTTGGAAATATCTACCAACATCGTCATTCACTTTGATGGCGACACTTCCTCCGGAAACAAAATTATGTATCATTGCCCGCCACTCATCTGAAAAACCTTTCATTCTGAGTGTTTGTTGCAGGAAAGACCATTTGACTTTATCATAAGCCTTTTCAAAGTCTATTTTTAGAATCACTCCATTAAGTTTTTTCCGATGCAACTCATGCACTGTTTCATGTAGGATCACAACACCATCAAGTATATTGCGACCTTGCATAAAAGCAGTTTGAGTAGGCCTCACAACATGATCAGCCACCGAATTAAGCCTAATAGTAGCGGTTTTAGTGAAATTTTGAAGCTAACGTTTAGGAGACAAATAGGTCTATATTGCTGGATCCTTTCTGCTCCATTAACCTTAGGCAACAAAATTATCTCACCGAAATTTAGGCGAAATAGTTCGAGTTGTCCAGCATGCAAAGCATGAAACATCTCGATCAAATCCGATTGGATTACATCCCAAAAAGTTTGATAAAACTCAGCAGGAAAACCATCCGGCCCCGGTGATTTGTTGTGTTCCATTTGGAATACCACTTTCTTTACCTCCTCTTCAGAGTAAGGGGCTGTAAGATGGGCGTTTTCCTCATCGGAAACTTGCAGAATATCATTTGTCCGGGATTCGTCGAGCGAGAAATTATCTGCGTCCGGCTCACCAAACAAATTCTTATAGTACTTCGTGATGTAGGATTTTAGATGCTCATGGCCTTCAACCGTGCCCTCCTCGTGTATAAGAGAATGAATGAGTTTCTTTCTATGTCTGCCATTAGCTAGACTATGAAAGTATCTCGTATTCAAATCTCCTTCCAGAATGAATTGGGCCTTTGATCGTTGGTACCATTTGATCTCCTCTTCACGAAGAAGACCCGCCATCTCTACATTGGATCGATTTTTAAGATCAATCTCTTGTGTTGACAGCGGTCTGACTTCCGCAATAGCCTCTAATTCATCAATAGCCTCTAATTCATGAATCTGTTTCTGCCAGTATTTGTCTCTGATCTTTTTATGTGCCACACCCACATGTATCAGATACGGGGCCTTTGTGGTATACCATCAGAATTTCTTTGAAGTTTACTTTCCAACCCAAGAAACCTCTCGTCATTTGGAGTTGTTTAGCTCAAGAAAAGTCTATTTTGGTGGAACGTGTTCATGCTGATAAATGCTTCGCATTTCTCCAAGAAGCTCTCCAATAACTCCACAAGTTCGAAGGAAGCCACAAATGTTGCTCATTTTTAATCCTTTTCCCACCTAACTAAGAGGGTCCCTGCTATAAAACCCCATCCCCCCATCTTTTTGGAGGTCTTTTGTCAAATCATTAAGCTATATGCTATTGCAGCCAGACTGTTAGAGAGATGCAACAGATCCTTCCTACCTTTTCTCTTGTGAAAAGGATCATATGACACCTAGAGGGGGGGGGGGGGGTGAATAGGTGCTACTTCAATTTTAGTACTTTTTCAAATTAGGCTTGACACAAAAGGTAAATTCTCTAGATATGCAACTACGGTGAATTTACCTATATGACAAGCTAGCAACTAAGCAAGATACACGAAGTAAAGACGGTAAACAAGGATAGAGGTAACCGAAGGTGAAACCACGCGGAGACACGGATGTATTCCCGAGTTCCTCCTTTTTAGGGGAGTACGTCTTATTGGAGAGGTGTGAGCTACCACAAAGGTCAACTCAACAGCCACAAAGGCTTCACCTTCTTCTCCGATGAACCGCACCACAAAGGTTTGGTTCACCTTCCACTATCGGAAACCTTCAAGGCGGATTCCGGAGCCTTTACAACAACGATTCGGGGCACAACCCACAATTGGATTGGGGGCTCCCGAACAGCTACAATCTGTCACAAAGACAATCAAGTAAGTACAACAATGAGCTAGGTTTTCGCAAAGGAAATCCTAGCAAAGGGTCCCTCAAGTGAATGAGGGGGAAATGTAAATCCGCTTGGTGAAGATGTAGATCCGGGCCTTCTCCTTCAATCCTCCAAAGATCGACGAGTTTGGGTGGAGGGATTGGGAGATCTAGCAAATCTTGAGCTTGCAATAATGGTGTCTTCAAGTTTGGGCGAGCTACCTGTCCCAAGGTAGGTGGAGGAGCATTTATAGCTCCTCCTAAAAAGTGGCCGTTGAAGAAACTGGGAGGCCGGCCTGGGAGCCGGCCTGGACGCGTTGCTTCAGAAGACCCAGAGAAGCCGGCCTGGGAGCTGGCCTGGCCGGCCTGGGGGCCGGCTGCCCAGCCGAGCCAACCGGCCTGGGGCCCGGCCTGGCCGGCCTGGGGGCTGGCTTCTCAGGGTTTTCACCCCCACGGCGATCTCGGACGATTTCTTTCTTCTTTTTGTATAAAGAGATAAACGGTTTAACATTTTAACACAAACCCGAGATTTCCTGCAAGCACTTAGCGAAGGGTTAAACACTCCAAGTGTTGTGATCAAACATCAAAACAAGATTAGCGGACTATGTCCTTTCATCTTGTGAGTTCATTCAGATTCGCGAGAAGGAGCCTCTGGACCCCAAATTCGTGCTCTACGGTTCCGGCCGTTTTGTGTGGGTTAGTCCCGGTTTGTGCTTCTGCGATTGTTCGGACAACGGGTTAGAGTTTCTTGTAGCTTCGGTCAGCCATCCCCAACGTACGGGTCGCATCCAACCTTAGCAGGTATAAAGCTAGTTATCCCGGCTGCTTGCAGCTAGTTATCCTCCCCAATTCCGATCCTACGCCATGAAGATCGGGCCACCCTCGAACGTGAACTCCTTCAACGGGTTTGTGTCTATCAGCTTCCGTCTGCTTAACAAACAACTGGTTAACTGTGTTGCCAGCGTAGCATACGTACCTAGAACATTGGAACACAATCATCCTATTCTAAATCTGCCTTTGACTGTCAATTTGCATATGTTTTCCATTATGTTTCGGACAACGGCTGGATGTCGATGCCCGATGGTTTTTAGATAGGGTGGTGGCCGCAGTCGGATGATGATATTGGAGATCTTATGATATTGTGACGTGACAGTGTTTATGATCATTGAGTATGTGGATTGAATACGTAAAGGTTTAAAACAGAAGGTTTCATCTCATTTAAATAAATAATAAAAATGCATTGATAAAAATGCTCCAGAAGGTTTAAAACACCAAACCATTTGTTTCTGGAGTTATATAAATCCAAATAACTCGAAACCAATTTTGGTAGCTTTGTATTAGGATCCTTTAGCTTCCCAAATTTTGATAGAATTAATTGAGTAGTGTAAAACCCTTAGCCTTTGGTTGAACTTCAGTACACCCTTCTGCACTAAACCAATTAGTGTGAATTAATAGTAGGTCCAATTAAACTAAAACCAATTTTGTTAGGTCACATTCAACCAAGGTTAGTTACCCCTAAAAGGATTTAAATTTTGGAGCAACTTAATTTGTTTGGTAGCTAAAACTTGATTAAAGTCCTTCTAAACTAAAACAAATGTGTAGGGAGTTTGGTAACTCCAAATGACCCCAATCCAATTGGGTGATCTTCTACACATCAGTAGCTATCCATAGAATTTTAGCTTGAATTTTTGTGACAAACATAGATTAATGGTGAATTAATTGGTGTGCAACTAGTTTCTGCCTTAGTTTGAAAATAATTGAATAAAGATTAATTCAATTAAATTAAAACCACCTTGTGTTGCTTGATGTGTGCAGTAGCTTTGTAATGTTGCGATGATGCTTGAGTTGGTGTAGTGATTGTTTGTGTTGCTTGGTTGACGTTTAGACGAGAACGTTGCCGGAGTCTACGAGGAAGGGGAATACTTTGAACAGCAGGAACAAGACTCCGAGAACTTTGTGGAGCAAGGCAAGCTACTTCACTGAGCTTGCATTTATATACATCTATTTTAATCTCAGGAGTTGTTCAAAAGTATCAATGATTTTGGAAAAACCCTTTTTACCAATACATGAAAACTATTTTGCCACCCTATGTAGAAGTATAGGGTAGTTATTTAAAACTATAGGTTGGGTAAAACAAAGTTTATTCAAAACTCCTTTGAAAATACTTGGCTGGAGATGAAATACCGGAAGGTCGGTATTGAAGTGAAGAAGTGAATGGGAATGTCTATGAAAAATGCACATTGTCTCCTTGTACTTACATCCCCAGCCAAAAATCTGTGCGACCACATTTACCCACATATGGGAAAGGGCGTAGTCATATAATTTGCTCGTGTTAGTACTGGATGCCTCAATAACGAGGATAACCTCGTTCCATGAGGGGATGGTCTGAGGACCTATCCCCTGACCTGGGTCCTCTTAAATGAAGTCTACCGGTAGCCGGTATGAACGTGTCGGAGAAAGAGGATTGAAGGGCTCCCTTGGGTCCGCCGGGCAGAACTACGAGTCCTCACACTTAGTTTCTGAGGATTTAAGTGTCGATGGAAAGTATCGTAGAGGCAGGGTCCTATACTAGCATGCGCAGAGGACAGACTATGGCCGGGAACTCAACTTCGCATACCTCTGGTATGGCGGGACGTGGCTGACACGATGAGTGACCGGATGGGTGTGGGAAAAGCGTACTACCTCTGCAGAGGGTAAAACTATTCGAATAGCCGAGTCCTCGGATATGGACAGTTGAGAAGAACTACTAAGGCCATGTGCAAAGTTTTGCAAGTTCGGGAATGTGTCGAGGAAATTGAAATGGAAAGGATGTTTCTTACCTGTACCAATGAGTTGGTACGAGGTTGTGATGTGTTTGGGACCATGATTGAGTTATGGTCGGAAAAAGGAGGGGATTTATAGAAACAGCTAAAATGATGTTTTCTTAAAGGATAGTTGTAAACTTCTTCTCACCCCTTTTCAGTAAAGATTTTGAGAGTTTTCAAATAAAAGTTTAAGAAATAAAACTAGAACTAGTGCCTACTCAAGTTGGGGTAGTTTGCGAGTACAATCAAATGTACTCATATTGGTTTCGTCCCTGGCTATTGTCTTAGCCAGATTTCGAGGAGCTCTACGTTGAAGAGGAGTTCGGCGACGTCTATGCGAACTAGGATCTTCATAAGTCAGCTGCCTGTCGGGTGCTGTTAGGTGGATTAGCCCTACTACCGTAGCTTCCGCTGAATAAAGATGATTGGCCCTTGAAGGCACCTATGTATAATTAGGCCTGTATGGCCAGGTTTGTAAGACTTTAAACTCGGTATTGTATGGATGTAAACTTTGATATTCAGTTCGGATTATGTGCAACGACAGACTGATCACGGGATCGTTGTGTTAAGCATAATCGGGTATTTCGGACGGCTAGTCCGGGGTCCCCACAGAGCTGGTATCAGAGCCAAGTTCAAATTTGATTTTTTTGAAATTTCTTTTCATAGTTTGCTTCCAAATATTTTTCCAAGGTTTGTGGGACCATTGGTTGATTTAATTTGGAAGTGTAGCTTGGTGATTTTGAGGGTTTTCCAAAGTTAAAGAAACATTTGGAAATTTGAAAATAGAATTTTGAATAACGTTTTTAAAATAAGGAGGGAGAAAAGTATTAAAGATGAAATGGGAGGGATCACTTCCCTCCACTGGATTTTTGTTTGGAGAAATTTTTGAATCAACACTTGGAGATTTAGTGTGACACTTGTCACATTATTTTTATTGTTTTAGCACTTGCTTTGTTTCTTTTCTTTTCTTCAAGTTTTTATTTAGAGAAAACAACAACTCAAGCAAGCAAACACAAATAACACACATAAAATAACAAAGTTTTTGTTGACCCACAAATTTTGACTAATAAAGCTGGGTTACAATTTTGGGATGTTACAAGTACCTTGTCCAGAACTACAAGTTTAGTTTGAAATCCCTGAGAAAACCATTCACAGTTGCCCACAACACAAACGATATGTGATGCGACGTCCGGTTGGTGGCAGCGGAGTTTCACGATGAACCCTAGCGAAGGGTCTCGCTGGCATTCGGGATAGATCAAGACGAGAGTCAAGAAATAAAATGATTCATTCACTTAGTGGTGGAATTTCTCGTAATATTTTGCAGCTTCGCTGTGGAAGTACGTCCTGGTGCTGCTTTGGGCCTTCACACTAAAAGCCGCTTCCACAGGGTGTCGAAGCTGGGTGTTTGTTTGGGCTTCCGGCTGTGAAAAGCAGGTCTAGAAAGCCTAAACAAACAAGGCCTCGATTGGGCTTCTCGCATTACAGCCGGAAATCGAGGGATTCCCAAAGAGAATTCCTTATTTGGCCCTACCTTAAAATCCTCTTCCCTACATGTAAAAGAAAGCTCTGAATGAACCAGACTCGACCGAACCCTCCTCCTCGCATTCCTTTCCCGGTCCCAACCCTAGCGACGATGACGGCGACGTGAGGTCACAGGAGGACCAAATGGCGGCCACAGGTGGCGGCGAGGGAATAGTTGCGGCGGGCGGCGAGGCCGGCGCGTGCAGGGCCGTGACGGGTACTAGGTTGGCCGGTGCGGGCACGGCTGCGACGGGCGGCGAGGCCGGCGCGTGCAGGGCTGCGGCGAGCACGGCTGGGTCGGCCTGCGTGGGCACGGCTGCGACGGGCGCGAGGCCGACAAGTGCAGGGCTGGGACGGGCAGGGCTAGGTCAGCTGGCGCGGGCACGGCCGCGGCGGGTACGGCTGGGGACCAGCGTGGGCACGGGTGTGTCTGGCGGCAAGGACGAGCCTTTGGATGGCGACCCAGTCACTTCTGGTTGCGATCAAGGCATGGCTATTGAGGGCGGTTCCATGTGGTTGGTAGCAACTCCTTGAACGATAATTCCATGACCAAAAGCTTCATACTGGAGTTGCATTACATAGACATGGAACCTGAGTAGGAGGCATGGGGATGTAAATGGTCATGTAAATGACGCCACTTAATACCATTTATTTCGGTCAACAAGTCAAAACATTTTTTGTTTCTTGTGAAAATGAACTAGAAACGCATTTATACGGGATTACGTGGCGCCATTAATGTGTCTATTTACATCCTAATGGAGAGGGTGCTCAATTTCCATCGTGATGTAGTGATGTAGTACTGGACTTGTAATATTGCTTTTGGAAATATTTGAGCTGACTCGTACGGTTCTCACCTTGTTAAATGTGTCACAAACATTTATAGAGATTTTTTGTCACATAATTTATCAGGGGCAAAAGATTCTTTTTACATTCCTATTTAACGCCGGTAGGGCTCAGAATACACTAGAGTATTATATTAGGAAAGAAATGAAATTTATGTATTAAATTGGGAAGATTTTTTTTAGGCCAAATAGGGAAGACGACTTTAACAATGGCAAAATTCTCTCTTCCCCATTCCCCCGCTCTAGATCCCAATGGCGTCGACGCCTCACCGCTGCGGCCAAGCCCAGCCGACGACGCTGCTCACCCTAGCAGATGAGCTCCTGGAGGAAATCTTCCTCCGCCTCCCCGCGGCCGCTGACCTCGCTCGCGCCTCCATGGCCCGCACCTCCTTCCGCCGCCTCATCACCGACCACCGCTTTCTCCGCCGCTTCCGCGCCAGCCACCCGCCGCCTCTCCTAGGCGTCGTTTCTCCTCACCACTGTGACCGGCCGCCGCGTCTAGCCCGGCCGCCGCACCCCTCCGCTGCCGCCGCAAGCACCTTCGCCGGCATTCACGCCGCCGACTTCTCGTGCTCCTTCCTCCCCTCCCCCAAGCGCTGGCGTAGGCGTGACTTGCGGGACGGCCGCGTCCTCCTCTCGGGCGTACCAGACGGGAGCAGATTCAGTTGCCGCGTCTTGGTCAGGGAACTGGCAGTCTGCGACCCCCTGTACCGGCGCTATATCTTGCTGCCTGCCATCCCCGACGACCTAGTGCAGCCACCGGAGATCTTGCGTTTCCAGCCCTTCTTGGCTCCTCCTGCCGCCGGGGATAAGGAGGACATGTCATTCAGAGTTTTTTGCTTGGCGCAGTGCGCAACCAAGCTGGTCCTCTTCATCTTCTCTTCGGCTGCTGGACAATGGCGTGCTGTTACATTTGACAATTGGACCACTCTGATGACAGGATCGGACAACCCGGCTCCAGGCGAGTCCTACTGGTGGCCTCGCATGCGTCACTATGCACACGGATGCTTCTGTTGGGCGTTTTATCCGGAGGGCAAGTTGATCATGCTCGACACAAGTACCATGGATTTCTCTGCTGTCAACCTCCCACCTGGCACCAACAACATGCAGGTCGTCATCCTGGAGGCAGGGAAAGGAAGGCTTGGGGTGTTTATGAACGAGTATATGACACATGAACTCAGCTATGCGGTTTTGCGAAATGATGGACAGTGGCAATCAGAGGCAGTATTCAGTTTACCCCTAAATAAGCGCTATATACTCATGGGAGTAGCTGGGGGATTTGCTCCTAGAAGGGGGTTCGGAGCGCCTGTATTCAAACCCTTTGGCTGAAAAGGAAGATTTGGATGTTTTTTCGCTAAATCTGAAGACTTTACAGCTTGAGTGATTCTTTGCAAATAAGTACGGCAACATGGATGCTCATCTGTTTGCTAGTTTCCCACCATCCTTGTCTGCACCAACTATTTGACATGGTAACCTTGCTCTCAGTATCTGCATACTTGTATTTTGCACTCTATATGATATTGCAATATTACGCAGGTAGTGATACTGTGCCTACATCACTATAGTTATTTGTCAAACAGTCACCAAATTCTAAAGCTGTGGAACTTAGGAGATCGAGTATTTGTTTCTCCTCTTGGAGATATAATTGTCATCATTTTTGTATATTAGCATACAAATAGAAAAAAATCAGCATCATAATGTTCTACTAAGCTTGATTTGGGCTAATATTGAATACTTTCATGGAAGTTATTTTTCCAGTTCTAGTTATACCACTGAACCACTTTGCCTGTGTTAGGTCCTTCTCCTTACCAATGGATTGCATTTGTTAGTATCTTTGTAATAAGACTATTGCTCAAAGCACCTGGTACTTTGACATCAGTAGTAGTTACCACCTTTTGTCAAAATTGGCACATTACATAATTTATGGTTGAGTGTTTGTAATGTGTTGCCGGATCTACAGCATGCGCAAGTCGAAGCCTAGTTTGTCGGAAGACCATGTAGGGCCCAAGTCAAGTTACATATAACTTCCCAAACTTAGTGAGACTATGAGATAAGGGCGCTGCTTATTCCAATGGGATCATTTAACGTTCTGGTTCTATGGATAAGTCAAACCTGTTGAAGCTACACCTAATTTTTATCTTCTTGCATAACTTGGAAATAGCATGGAGCCTTAAAAGATTTAAACTGTATGCTATAACATTCATGCCATTAAAATGTTTGTTCTTGAACTGCAATAGCATGGTTACTTGGTTAGAGGATTTTGAATGCATGCTTCTGCAGTTTTGCACATCTTTTCACTTTACGCCTTTCAACCAAACCGCACACTCATTTTTTCATCATATTTACTCCCCAAAAAATAACTTATCAGCATAGTGACTTTTAATTCGTGTCTGAAGCTAGATGTTCATTGCATCGAACAAAGTTGTTTTCTTACTACATTCGTTTGCAGGATTTAATCTGAATTTGGGGCATGTTTTTATCAGGCTGCTGGTGTGGATTGATCATTGATGGCTATCGTGCTGCATTTTTAAGGAGCTAGTTGACCTGATTGGCTGTTATCTAGGCTTATCATGACATATATATTGACAATATGTTACCATTTTAGTTTCGTGTGTAGAACTTATGCACTTTATATCCTTAATGCTACAAGTTATATTATTATATGTGTATGCAAGTACCATGCTATCAATTAAGCCTTTATTTAGAACCATCAGTTGAGCATTTCTACACGGAACAGTAAAATTAATTTCTAGTGTGGCTGCAATGTTATGTCGAAGATAATGTGGTAAAATACAGGAGGTGTAATTGGTGATCACCTGCGCGCGACTTTTTAGACCCCAAAACGACAAATCCGTCGCTGGTTGAAACTTTAACCCTAAATCTACATCTTCCCCGCCTCCACCCCCCGTCGAATCGACGACGGACAAACTGCTTACCTCATGTCACTGCCCATTTTGCTCAAAACTCCTCCACCGGTCCACCTACACCTGAATCTAGGTATCAACATTCTGAGATGGTACCAGTTTTGAAGAAGCATGTGTTATCCTGATTTTCACAAGTACCCATCTCATCTGCAGCTGCAAGCTTCAGGGTATCTTACCTAGCGCCATATTTTTCAGCTCAGAAATGAGAGTTCTGTACCAAACATTGGTAGATATGGTATGATCCCATCAGCAGTAAGCAATGTAGTATCAAATATCAAGCATTCGGCGCCTGCTATAGTTGCAACCCCCTCTATTAATGGGATGAATTACAAATACACCAATGCACCGCTATAGCTACAGAAATGATACCCACTAGCACAAAATATCTTGCGCAAATCTGATAGACCCCTGCTATAGTATCAAATATCAAGCATTCGGCGCCTGCTATAGTTGCAACCCCCTCTATTAATGGGATGAATTACAAATACACCAACGCACCGCTATAGCTACAAAAATGAATACCAACTAGCACAAAATAGCTTGCGCAAATCTGATAGACCCCCTGGTAACTCAAACCTAGCATCCAGCCCCATGAGCTTGCTTAGATCAGCAGAGCTGCACAAGCCACCGCCAGCAGACTGCAAACACTTACAGCGTCTACGTAAGCCTCAGAAGGTGCTGAACCAGGAGGTGGGGAGGTACCAAGAGGTGCATTCTTGGCGCAACAGGGGGAAACGGTGGCTGCTGCACGCTTGTCGCGTTCAATTCTGGCATTGGGGCCAGAGCTGGCGGTTGGGCGCCAGGAACGCCTTGGGATTTTAGTAGCTTTGCAAGGTCGCCAACATTAACAGTCTGCATGTAGACGGGCGTTTCAGTCCCCATATTCGCACACGAATTCCCTGCCAATACCATATACAAAGGTCAAATGTTGTAACCCAACAAAATAAAAATGGCAGGACTTCCGTTTCCTATTTATTACAACTAAGCATGGTGGAAATCAGCTATGCTGTTCGGCATGCCCTCGTGGGATTAAGGAAAATGAACAGCACAAATTTGGAAGGAGGGGCAACTATATGAACTGCAATGTTCAAAATGGTTCGATAGAGGGATCGCAAAATGTTAATATTCCAAATTGAGCCACAGAAGCTAGGAACAGCACCATGCTAATTCTTTTTTATTCAGAGCATGCCCAAAAGATATGAGCAGCAAAACAATGCAGGTCAAACGAGACTTACTTTTGTATCTGCTTACTGTCTTGGGGAAATCAGTTATTAAGCCATCAACTTTAACCGTCTGGACATAGCTATTGATTTCCACTGTTTCATCACAGAAGAAATCCCACGGCTGTGTTACAAACTCATTGCGGAACCACTGTACATATACTGCTAGTCCCGCAGACTGCAGCTCTTTCACAAGACTGGTTTGCTTGATGATAAAGTGCAAACTTTGTGCAAAAACAGAGCTCTTCTGAACAACTACAGCATCAGCGAACTCCTTAACATCTGCTAGTGAGGAATTAGAAGCATCTCCAATGTTTGTGGGGAGAGTATAAACTAGCTTGTATTTTGTTTTCTGCTGCTTAAATTTGACAAGAACAGCACTATCTTTCGATTGGATCATAACTTCCTTGGTTGTTTGATTACTATAACCAGCATCACTTAAGGCAGTGGTTACAGACTCAATAATGTCGAACCCTAATGACTTTGCCATAAATGCAGCATTCTGCAACACAGAAGATATATTGATCAATAAACTCCACATATTGCAAGAAATGTGATTTCTAGAAAGACTAAAAATATAATCCAATAATAGCACTCGGTGACAATTAGACCTTCCAATAATAGCCTTAGCCAATAGTCCTTTACTGATTACTACTCCCTTCGTTCCAAATTATAAGATGTTTTACATGTTTTGATATGAATGAATCTAACGTGTCTAGATACATCGGAATCAGAAAAAAGCTAAAACATCTTATATTTCGGAACGGGTGTAGTTGGTTTTTTTTCTAATTCAGATGTACCTAGACGCGTTTTAGTGTGTAGATTCAGTCTGTGTTACTCCATATTGAAAAATCTAAAATATCTTATAATTTGAAATGGAGCGAGTATTACATAACAATGCATAGTCAAACAAAATAGATGTGCTTGTAATTCAAATTCATGGTTCTCACATTACTTGTGAATAAGTTCCAAAAAACGTATATTCCTTACAAAAAAGAGAATATACCAGATGACAACAGTTAAACAAATTATAAACTAAGAAAACCCAATCAAACAAATGGATTATACCCCAATTATACTCGTTTTTATTTCAGAACGCTGAAAACTTAACTCTTGTTTTTGCATCAGGGAGTCACAATAGAGGGTTAGTAAATCGGTAGTAAAATGCGGAAGTATCACCTCGATGATCAGCATGATCCCGGACAAATCCTTGTCCTTTCCATATTCCAGAAAGTCAGAGAACTTGACAAATTTCCCTTGATTTGTGTACCTTGGATTTCTTACAAGATAATAGGTACTCAATGGGCTAGAGATCTTGGCTGGAGAAAAAGGGCAGGTAAGGGCCACTACATTAATTAGCCTTCTGCTTTTGCCATCCACATACGCAATGAAAGCAACATTAACATTTTTTTCTCAATGATGTGATCAAGGAACTCACGCTTCAAAGCAGTGCTTATGTTGTTCCAAGTGAGGTTGAATGTGAAGACTCCTGCTGGTCCCGGAATATCAGGAAACACGGACGCAGGGTTACTGAAAGAGGTCGTCTGGACATTGGTAGTATCAAACAGGTTTATTGAACTCATGCAGATAAGAACTCCGTCACTTGTCACTTGAAGGGTACAATCAATCATGTCGGCACCATCTTTAATTGCATTCTGGTAGGCCAGATCAGTACAGTCTGGGTAGTCTCCACTAGCACCGTTATGCGAGATAACTAATGGCTTCCCTGTAGAGAAACATTACAATAACTAAACAGAGTTCAACTTGTAGGCATTTAAGCCTCATGGCTGACAGAAGTACTAGGATTTACGCTCAGATATACATACCATGATCCACCTTACGTGGATTCAGCTTAGCAAAACAACCTGAAGAGAAGAATATTCAAATGAATTAACAACGGAAACAAATATTTTATCTTTATAGACGACCAATTAAGGTTCTGCATTTCTTAGCTGAATAATAATTTTCTTTCATACCTTAAAATTATTGATATATGTTACATTGTGCAAAATTCAATCTCTCTGCTGATTTGCCACTATGACTAAATTCAGACGGATTAGGGAACAAACCAGTTCAATGATGATTTAAGGTAGTTCAGTAGGGCTATTGTGGTAATCTAGTGTATTTCCTTGATTGTGATTGCAGGTTTAAAACATAACAGATGGAGTACTGCATCGACAACAGCCAAGATAGTGGGGTAGAACATGCCTGGGGATGGATTTTGATCCACGGACTTGACATAACCTCTGACTAAGTTACTAATTTTCCTCAGCAGTAATTAACTAATAGTGCTGTTGGATTCGTGCTAAAAACTGGAAGAGTATGGAAGGATTAATATGTACAAAGCGAACATAGATACATGATTGACATAGGCCAATGTACTGATGTTGCATTATCCATCATTGTCTAACTTGGTGTTACAAGTTATTCACATATGTTAAAGTTAAGTTGAAGAACATTATGAAGATGATAGTCAAAATAATAGCATAGTTAATGATTTAATAGGTACAGGATCAAACAGAATCAACGACTATGTAACTTACCAATGGCCTCGGATGCAGTAATTGGATATTCTGTTAATACACCATCCACAGAGAAGTCACCACCACTGGTAAACGATAGGTATTCTTGCAAGGGATCATAACTATAGTTGTAGGGAATGATTCTATCATTTGCAAAGTCTGATGCATATATTTCTAGCCCTGCTTTGTGGGACTCTTGGACAATAGGTATGGGAGGTTGCAGATAGTTATCGTTTGACACTGGCCAAATGTAGCTCTTTGGGACCATGATACCAGAAGCAATTGTCTTAATGAATGTTAGGTTACTCAACATTGAACTATAAGTTTTGTTGGTAGACGGATCAGAGGGGGTGATATCAGGAAAGCGATACACAAGCTTTGTTTTGCTATTAACTCTTCGAGATATACTTTGGAGGAAGCCCAGTTCAGGTGATGAAATATACTTCACAGAAACCCGCTTTAGGATGGAATGTATGTAGCTTCTCATGCTCAAACCATGCTGCGTATAAAAGATGTCATGCTACACATACAAAGAAGTTAGCTTTCGCCGGATGCGACAAAGATGAAAGAACCAGCAAGAAGAATAGCTTATCAAGGATAGGTTCCAACCTGAACATTCAACCAAACGGAAGGCGGCTTGACCATGGACTGCAAGTCGGTGACAGATAGGATAGGATACGAGTAGTAATCAAATTTGTCAGTGCGAGACCAAATTGCTTGTGTTACTGCTCAAAACATTTGATAGTCAGGTGAGAAGAATAGCTACAAATATATCATCAGATCAAGCCTTTAGAGAGGTGTTAGTAAACAACGAAAAGCATGTAATCCGATAAAAGAGAAGGCAACTATAATATAAAAATTGTTTAACTATAATAAAAGTGTTGGTCAATTTGGAGCTATAGAAACAACATTGTTTTTTCACAAGTCTGGAGTGACTAACTTTTTGCAGGTTATCCATTTGGCTACTCACTGGATCCAGCTATGGTCTAACGGGAACTTATGACTACTGGATGCAGGCATATTAGCAAACTACAGAATGCATAGCTACCACATGGTTGAACTTTTTCATTTGATGATTCATGTATCGACCTTATGTAATCCTTGATTTGTAATAACTTGAATGATGAACTTCTTAATAAAAATGTTGTGTCTTGTGTGTATGGATTGATGCAGAGGCCAGGGTTTTACTCCCCTTTTCGATAAAAACTAAAAACTATACTATGAAATAAACATATATTGTCTATGTAAACATAAAGGCATCCCAATAACTTAGTTCTTATTTGTTCATATACACTACTATATAATAATTAAGATGTACAGATCATATGGAATAGCTCGGTTCAACCGAAAGTTGATGGCAGTACTCACATATAACAGATTGTAACTCGGACATGTTGAAGTCCACAGAAAACCATCCAGCTTTTGTCATGCCATCGACGACATATTTATTCTTTCTCGCGCGGTAGACTTGGGAAATATCGGTGTTGTTACTCATATTTATATCCCCGAGGCAAATCCCAACACCATCCTTTGTTAGTTGCACATCGCACCACAAACTCGTATCGGGCGCACTAGCGATCAACGCAAAAGCATAGGCGTCTGTACTGTAACCAGGAAATACACCTGCAAAACCACCTTTTGCGATAACAAGGGGGGCATCACCTGCACAACAAATAGTCATGGTCAATCAAACTACTGATATATTTGCTGAAACAATCCCCTAATTGAATCTGCAGGATTCTCAATCGACCTTCCGAATGATGGAAGTAATTTGACGAAGCATATAGTATGAATTTACAGAAATTGCACCGAATTAATCCCGATAAGACAGAGCCGGAGCTTCTGGGAAATTGCACCGAAGTCATCCCGGGAACAGATAACCCACCGCAAAACCCACATCAGCTTAGAGCTTACCACTACTGAATAAACTGAACACGCACACCTCCCCCACAAAACGAATGCACGAGACGGAGCAGAGAGGACCTCCGAAGAACTTGAGAAACGAGGGTCGGGGGTGTCACCTTTTAGGGTTTTGTAGGCAGTGGGGCGCTGGATGCCTTGCGCGTCGGCGCCGCCGGTGAGCAGCAGGAGGCCGCACAGCAGCGCGGCGAGCAAAGCGGCAGCCTCTCCACGACGACGACGACCACCACCTCCTCCATCTCCATGGCCTCTGCTCCCCCTCATCTCTCGAAGCGAAGCTTCGCCCAGAGGATGCGGAGACACGCGTGAGAAGAGGCGGGTGGAAGAGAGAAAGAGTGAGCGAGCGCGCTCAGAGAAGCAGAGCACTGAAATGCTCTGGTGGCTGGTGCTCTGGCAGAAGAACGCATTCAGCCATATATGGAGCAGAATCTGGCCCCACCGGTCAGTGCACAACGGTCAGCTCGTGAACCCGCGTGCTGGAAACTCGCGTCCTGGCTGGCGTTTACTCCACCACTACACCACCCCACTACCGGCGCCGGCGGCGTGATCTTCTGCACTTTTGTGTTTTCCGTCTTTGTTTACTGTGTTCCTCGTCCAGTTCGGTATTAGTATGGTCTTTTGGTTAGCGGTTAGTCTTTGACTCGTATAATAGACTGATGAAACGATGGTGCTGCGCAGTTGTAAAGCACACTTGAGTACCCGCAAAAAAAAAAAAAAGTAAAGCACACTTGAGAACTACTCGTGAAATCAGCTATTTCAAAACTCAAAATGTGGAAAAACTGCCTTTAGAGGATACTCTTTCCTCTCTTTTTTTTTCTTCGATAACACGCAGGAGGAGGGCTGCATGTGAGTCTTTTTTTCTTCAAAGCCAAGAACATTATATTTATTTGTTTTGCTGGGAAGAACATTTTATTTATTAGTGCTATAAAGGAGACATGTACCGTAGTGACACAAGTTTACAATCAATTGAGAAAGAACTTTATTATTCAAATTGTGTTGGTGGCTTGGTGGATCACCACACTTCTCATCTCCTCTCCTTGCCGCGATCATCACACGTTATTATGCATCGTTAGATCAAATGTGCCCCCAATCATTCGTTCCACTTACTTACGCACTCCTCCTCATATACAACAGAACGGAAGGCAGTAAAAAAATCCTCTCAATTTCTAAAAAAAAGGAAAAGTTTGTGATTTGTTTTCGTTTGGGAAGCAAAAAACAACAACTAGTGAATAGAGTGGAGCATCTTGATTCAACATAGCAGCAGTTTGATGGTTTAGCCATATCTTCACATCGACCTGCTCCGATGGAATGGCTCCTGCTCCCGCTCATTCCCCCTCCTTGACCTCCTCTCGGTGGCGAGGAGGTCTTTGCAATCCTCTAAACCTCTTCCCTTACCCGGGTTGTGCCCCTCCCACCTACCTCTGCCTACTTGATTGACGATGGTGACCTCGCCCAGCCAGCGTTCCTCTCCTTCCTAGGCATCGACACTGCTTCGGGTGTGCCTTTGAGAGCCAGCTTTCCGGTCACGGCTACCCAAAAATCTCTTCTGGTCTCTATTGAATTAATGAACTAGCCAATTATCCCAAAAGTCCAAACTGATGGGAATGGCTAGGATTTATATTTAACACTTCACCTCATGTCTCGACTGGACAACCTTAAACGTGGGATAGATGGGAGATCGCAACTATTTTTATATTTAATACTCTTGAATTTGAGACCACTTGACTCTGTTACCATATTGAATTGATGAACTAGTCAATTATCTCAAAAGTCCGAACTAATGGGAATGGCTCGGCTTTATATTTAATAGTCTCCCCCCATGACCACATCCATAACTCTGGCCGAACTAATGGGAATGGCTCGAATGTAGCCAACGGCACGCCCTGGGCGGTGTGTGGAGTGTTTGCTTCTTTTAGCCGAGCGTTCGAGCACTTGACAAATCAGCAACACCGTCAAACGAACATTTTCACTTTTTTTGCTAATTAAAGTATTTGTTGAGTGCCAATTTAACACTCGGCATATAACCTTTTGCTGAGTGCCACGTGGAGAACACTCGGCAAACTTCTAGATACAAACTAACAATATGCGTAACGCCTTATGCCGAGTATGGCACTTGGCATGCCCTATGTCGAATGTAAAAAAGGCTTTCCATCTAACAAATCCCGTAGTGATAGTTGAGAAACCAAATCTAGGCAATAGTTGAATTGTGCAGCCAAAGTTTCACCTTTTTGGCAGAGAAAGTACAAATTAAGTCTGAGCTCCAGTGCGGCTGTTTCAAAAAAATCAAAACAAAAATCCTAGATGCAGATAACATCAAATTTTACCAGTGTGCGAGTATTCTAACCTATATAAAAATGACAAATCTGTGCACTTTTCACCACCTAAATCCAGACGTTTTGATTTTTTTCTCCCTAAAAAAAGAAGTTGTTATTTTCCGTATTTTTTGAAAATTAAAATGCCAATTTTTTTTTTTGAAAAACGAGTTTCCTCAAGCTCGGCCTCTAAAATGGAATAGTAATACTGGATTCTCTGGACAGCACTAGTGCCAGGGAAATATCACAACCAATTCCTACAGGGAAATATTACATCGGATTTATGAGGATATAACTCACACGTTGACCGCCTAACGATACTCTTCCAAGTCTTTGAAGACCAATGGCGACGTCGCAAGTCCCTCTCAGGCAGAGGGATCAACCGATTTTCCACGGAAATTCCAAAATCCAAATGCCGCAGGGGAAAAAGACGATCGCGACGGTCATTGCTGGCCGCATGCTGACGGAAATACTAGTCTCCATAGAATTGACTAATAGAGAATCGAGAAGGACTGCGAGAGCCTCCTCGAGGACTTTTTATTTGGACTTGTATTATGTGTATGTAGTTGTATTGGTATATAGGTGGGGATATCGAAAGTCAGGTTTAGTCAAAACAAACGTGTGGTTGGATGGTTAAGAGGGTGGTTGTACCCACAACCATTAGAATTTAAACACCATATTTGACATTGATGTTCTTTATTTAGTCGGAATTTTCTTTGGTGGGAGGCGATGTTCCTATCGATAGCAAGACGTTTATGATGACTTCGTCAATTTTAAGACCCCCACACGCCGGATCAGTCTTTTCATGGTGCTCATAGGGTAGTGTGTGTGCGTTTATATGAGTGAGTGTATGATCGTTTACGTCTGTACTGTGTTACGGAAAAAAATGGGCTTACTACGCGTTTTGGAGCTTAGTTTCCATGGAGTATTTTTTTTGAAAAAAATTAAAAAAAGGGATTTGTAAATTTTAAAAGAAGTAGAAAAAAATGCTAGATGTAGATAATGATGAATTCTATTAGCCTGAGCTCTTTTTAGACTTTTCGTCGAGAACTCTACCATCCCGTCTCTTTTATCCTTGAGCTGACATTCATTCCTTATCGCACCAGTGGCTTGGTAAGACCATCTCCACTCGTGGCGCAATAGGTCTCCCAATAACCGTATTAGGCGCGCCGAATGAAATTTCTTGCCCACTCGCGGCGCCGATGAAGCCGCGCGCGACAGCATGTCGGATCCCGATAGATGGGCTAGCCTTGTCATTGGGACATCGACTTAAACGCGGCCACTAGCCGGTCAGCTTCATACATGGCGGGGGGGGGGGGTGTCTCGGTTTCCCAGCCGGCGCAGCGAGCCGTCGCTTCGCCTCTGCGGCACGGCGGTGTCAATGCGGACGAGCACGTCTTTTCGAGCGGCGTCGTTAAGGGAAGGCAGGTTGCCGGAGTTAACTTTCATCACCCGCTCGGCTCCTTTGGCCAATAAATAGAGTGGCCTCCTGCCGCGGTCACCACACAATCGCCACCATGTTTCACCGCAACCGCGACGAGATGCGCAACACTGCTCGGTAGATAAAGGAACACGCCTGCCGCCGAGTGACAGAGGAGCGTCGCAGTGGGCGCCCAGGGAGGCGTCGCACCGAGCGCCCCGCGCGCAACGACCACGAGGCGGGCTCCTCCGGAGAGGTCCTCCACGAGGCGGACCACCAGCACCATGCTCCGCCGCCACCACCTCTACAGTGCTGAGTTCACAGGCGGACGTACTCACGAAGGCGGAGGCACGCGAGCACATCCGCACCAAGCACCAACACGCCGGTGCCGACGGACCGCCACCTCCCCGAGGGGTGGACTTGACTTGGCGTGCCCCGCCGGGTCCTTCGCACCTCTCGAAGTCGAAGTGGGAGATAACATAGGTGATGTGGTTGTCATGGCGGCCCAGCACCATTGCGCACCGTTCACGCCCGAAAGCGCGCCATCAGCAGCTTAATCCAAGGCGGGCATGCTGTCAGTTGGCACCTCAAAATTTCTAGAGCTTGATCACGTGAGCAGTATACGAAGAAAAAGATCTTCCAAGCCTCGGGTAGCAGTGAGCCAGTGTACCATTGGTACCTACTAGTTAAATTAGGCGCGCCGGCACGCCGCGCCCTTGATGATAATTTTTATGTTAATTAATGTTTTGTTTCTTTTGGTTTAGATATATAATATGTCTTGCAAAGAGAAGTGGCAGTTTTGATTTTTGGGTATTTTTTCAATTCAAAATGTTAAAATTCAATGAAATCTGTCGTCTAGGTTAGCTTTAAAATTTCAGCAATTTTAAATGTTCAAATATATATAGGTTTACGGTTGTAGTTTGCTATATTTAGTTAAGCTCCATAATCAGTGGAAATATAGTGTTGTCATTTTTTTTAAATAGTGTGTTATCATTTTGTTTAAATCCAACTCCATTTAATCAGAGGGAATGCATTTAGGTTTTCCTATAAATATTTGCTAAGTTAAAATGTCAAAAAATGTTCGTATTTTGTTATAAGTAGTTAGCATGCATTTTTCTGGATATTTTGATATTTTTGTCACATTTTTCTGATGTACAGATTTTAAATTATTGATTTTGCAATATGTTTTTTTCCTGAAATTTGTGTAAGCAAAGTGGGCCTACATGTTAAGGATTCAACAATTTTTTAAATTTCTGTGGAAAAGTGTTTGACACAAACAGCTAGCATTTTTTCCCTGACCGTTTGGATATGTTATTAATATTTTCCCGAAAACATGTTTGTTTTTTTATTGTCATAAATAGGTAGCATTTATTTTTCTGACCATTTGGATATGTTATGCATATTTTTCCGATGGATATATTCAAAATTATTGTTTTTGTATATTTTTTATTATATGGAAATTTAAATACATATCGTTAAAATTTGATAAACATTCATGAAGTTGATATAAATAGACAAATTACACTTTCCATCATATATTTAGAGGAAGTGCACTTGGATTTTATTGAAATATTTACTAAATTGGATATTAAAATATGTTTGATGTTTGACACAAACAGCTAGCATTTATTTTTCCGATTGTTTGGATATTACTCGAAAACATGTTTTTTTCATAAATAGCTAACAATTATTTTTTAGCCATTTTGATATGTTATGCATAATTTTCTGTTGGGTAAATTCAAAATTATTGATTTTTGTATACCTTTTTTTGTTGTATGGAAATTTAAATAAATATGGTTAAAATTTGTTAAACATGCATGAAATTGATATAAGTAGACATCTTACATTTTTATGCACATTTTAGTATATTAATTACATTTTTTGATTTTAAATAAATTAGTTATGAATTTTCAAAGTTTAAATTAAATTCTGGAATTCTGGAAATTATTAAATTACTGACAACCGGGCCCACTGTCAGGGATTTAATATTTATCAAAATCAGTTTCATAAATGTTTTAAATCTGACAGGTGGGGCCCGTGATGATGTCATCGTCTGACGTCATCAATGGCCACCGTCGTCTTCTTCCCCGTGCGGCGACGTCGAGCATGGCGGCGTCGTTCGGGGGCGAGAGGGGCGGCGCAGCGTAGCGCGTTCGACGCGGCGCGTCGCGGGAAGTCGAAGGGTGGCGGCGATGGGCAAGGCGAAGTCGGGTTGGCGGCGAATCGGGGCGCGCCGGCGGCGTACGGGCACGGCGAAGATGACCTCGCCGCAAGCGCCTCCGAGCTTCCCAGGTCGCGATTTTTCGTGAGGATGGAGAGGGAGGCGAGGCCGTTCCGCGGGTGGGCTTCGATCTGGACGGGAGGGCCTGCAGCGGCGGCGGTGAGCGGCGGCGGCGAGCTCCGGCCGCGCGGGAGGGAGAGGAGAGGTAGAAGGTGGTTTGTGAACCTTTTGCACCGAAGTCCCTGGATTTTCGCAAAATTGTAAGAAGATCCTTCAGGGGGGGGGTTTCTGTGAAGTTTTGTTTCAAGGAAATCCCTGAGTTTTCGACTATTTACAATTAGGTCCTCCCGCGGCACTGTTACACTGTAGCGGGGCACAGTAAAACAGTGTGCCCGTGCGCTGGCTCGCTGCGGAGGCGAGATTTCGGTTGTCTTTAATATAGTTAGGTAAGGTAATGGCCTATGAATCGATGTTGTGCTCCCACACATCATCATCGTCGTTGTAGCTTTCACCGTGCGAGCGCTGGCACCGGACATCGACCGGCGAGTGCCGTGGTGTCTACTCCAGTCGTCGGGATTCCGTTTCACCTCCACGGCAGAAGATGGCCGCCGCACAGGTTCAGGACGAGTCCAGTCGTCGTACCGCAGATTAGTCATCGGGTGTGTCACATCTGATGTGCCACTGCCACGGCGTTACTCCGATGAGCCAAGAGGCAGAGGTGCGCTGCCTGACGCATCCCTGCGTGCCTCCACGAACACGGCAATTTCACATGGTTACGGGAGTCGCTCGAGACGACGTGATGTATATACAGACGTCGACCCCAATGACGTTCCCATTTTTCTTTTCTCCTGATCATCCTACTGGCATAATCGCAGCTACAAAGCAAGTGCAACCCTCGGTTTTTAAGGTGATTCTTAACTGCGTGACTATAGTTTTTCTTGTAAGAGTCCACTGTCTACAGAACTGGTCGATGTTGCCACGGTGGCGTATCAAGAAGGCAAATAATCCCTCCGTTCGGAAAAGGATGTCTTGGATTTGTCTAAATTCGGATGTATGTAGATATGTTTTAGTGTACACATACATCCAAATTTGGATATATGTAAGACATACTTTTCCAACGGAGGGAGTATAAGATTCAACAATGTTTCTAGCTTTAGTGAAACGCAGACTATTTAAACGCAGATATGATAGCCTATGGCGGTTGGGGCAATGTCCCGACTAATGACGACTTAGCCCGCTGGCAGTTAGGTGGGCCAGACAAGCCAACAAACCAATTGGCTCAGCCCGCTAAGCTGATTTGGATTTCTGACCCAAGAGCATTTCTAGCAAACTCCCTTAATTTAAACTCTTCTACACCATTTCGAGGAGGATCCTAAAAAATATTAATTCCATAATTCTCTAAAAAAAAAATCTTCAAAGATTTGGAATATGAATCCAAACACAACATAAGGTCCAAATGATGTAATTAATCAAAAAACAACACAATCCAAATAAAACATGATGAAACTATTACTGATGATGTTGCCACACGTGCTCCTTTTTTTTTTTTTGCCACATGTGCTCCACAAGGTCATCTTGGAGTTGCTCATGCTCATGCGGTTCTTCGTCTGTGTTTTGAAACAAACAATCGATTTGTTGGAACATACAATTGGAATTAGACACAAACATTGAAATTCTTAAGCGAAAGTGGTGTCGGGAGCGTGTCGGAGCTCGCAGTGAAACGAATGTGACAAGTGGAGGCACCTAGAAGTAGTGGAGGAGACAGCCCCCTGCCAGGCCGCCAGGCAGCTTACGCCATGCCTAAAGTGCCGACAAATTCCTCGGTGATTTGCATATTTCCCCAATATTGCTGGGTAATTTGAGTGATTTAACGGAATCTTGGCTCCGACCCTGCCTAGAGGTGAGGACGTACCATACCCGAGCTCGCCCAACCTTGAGATGGTCGGGAGCGAGGTCGATCGGTGCCGCGTCGACATGGGACCGTGGAGGTGGACTTGTTTTTTGAACTATGGATATTTTATTCAAAATATGATTTTTTAATGAATTATGAAAAGTTAATCGGCATTTTTTTAGACATGGGATTTTTGTTTGCTACATGCGAACATTTTTTGTTCTAAATTGAATATTTCTAAACTACTATTGAATTTATTAGATGAAATTGATCCATCACATACATTTTCGATATTATTAATAGAAAAACTGTAATGTTAATAAGCCGGACGAAGCCTGGCCCACTAATGACCACTATGGGTGACCGGGCCCTAGTGCCAAATTACGGGTTGGCAGGACATTTTTCATGTTCCGCACTGTGTTCTAAAAAAAAACTAGATACCCTGGGACCGACCATGTTCGTGCAAAAAAAATTGGTGTTGTGCGCGGGAAATTAGCAACATGACATACATCCTAAAAGGCTACGACGGACTCCTCTCCTTCTTTGCAAGACTCCAACCGGTGAACGTTGTGCCCAGGTAAGAGGGGTGCTTCATTACACTTAGGATTCGTTTGGCACCCATCATTTTATTTCATTTGACATAAATGAAATGATGCCCATCATTTCATTTCATTTCATTTCATTTGGAAAGTGAAATGACAAGATTAGGTGGGCAAATATAAGATTCAACTAAATGTTCGAAAAACTAAATGTTTCTGGCTTTAGTGAAACGCAGAGGCAGATATGATGGGCCTATGGCGGCTGGGGCAATGTCCCGACTCCCGGCGACTTAGCCTGCTTGCAGTTAGGGGGCCAGACAAGCCAACAAACCAATTGGCTCATCCCGCTAAGCTGATTTGGATTTCTGACCCAAGAGCATTTCTAGCAAATCCCCTTAATTTAAACTCTTCTACACCATTTCGAGGAGGCTCCTAAAAAATATTAATTCCATAATTCTCTAAACAAATCCATAATTCTTCAAAGATTTGGAATATAAATCCAAACACAACATAAGGTCCAAATGAAGTAATTAATCAAAACACAACACAATCCAAATAAAACATGATGAAACTATTACCGATGATGTTACCACACGTGCTCCTTTTCTTTGCCACATGTGCTCCACAAGGTCAGTTTGGAGTTGCTCATGCTCATGCGGTTCTCCGTCTGTGTTTTGAAACAAACAATCGATTTGTTGGAACGTACAATTGGAATTAGACACAAAGATTGAAATTCTTGAGCGAAAGTGGTGTTGGGAGCGTGTCGGAGCTTGCAGTGGCACGAATGTGACAAGTGGAGGCAAAAGTAGTGGAGGAGACAGCCCCCGCCAGGCAGCTTACGCCATGCCCGAGGCGTCAAAAAAATTCCTCGGTGATTTGCATATTTTCCCTATATTGCTTGGTAATTTGAGTGATTTAACGGAACCTTGGCTCTGACCCTGCCTAGAGGTGAGGACGTACCATACCTGAGCTCGCCCAACCTTGAGATGGTCGGGAGCGGGGTCAATTGGTGCCGCGTAGAGATGGGACCATTGAGGTGGACACTTGTTTTTTTTTGAACTATGGATATTTTATTCAAAACATGATTTATTTAATGAATTCCGAAAAGTTAATATGCATTTTTTTTAGACATGGGATTTTTGTTTGCTACATGTGAACATTTTTTGTTCTAAGTTGAATATTTCTAAACTACTATTGAATTGATTAGATGAAATTGATCCATCACATACATTTTCGATATTAATAGAAAAACTATACATGCTAATAAGCCGGACAAAGCCTGGCCCACTAATGACCACTATGGGTGACCGGGCCCTAGTGCCAAATTACGGGTTGGCAGGACATTTTTCATATTGTGTTCTGAAAAAAATACCCTTGAACCGACCATGTTCGTGTAAAAAAATTTGGTGTTGTGCGCAGGAAATTAGCAACATGACATAAATCGTACGACGGACTCCTCTGCTTCTTTGCAAGACTCCAACCGGTGAGGGCCTGTTTGATTCCTAGGATAGGAAAGATGTAGAAACATGTGTAGGAATAGGAAAATCATATTATTGCCATGTCATGCACAGTCCAATCCTATAGGATTTGGTTTGTATCAAAGTTTGTTTGATTCCACCAAAAGAATTGTAAAATGAGCTTGGAGTGGATGTTAAAATTCCTATAGGAAGTAGTACAAAAGATTACTTAGTAAAAATTCATATAAGATCCAATCCTACAAATCAAACAATAAAGAAAGGAAAATTTCCTATAGGATTGAATCCTAAAAAAATCCTATGCAATTCTTTTAAATCAAATAGGCACTGAATGTTGTGCGCAGGTACGGGGTGCTTTTTTTGGACATAAGTAAGAGGGGATGCTTCATTACACTTTTCCATAGTTTATGTTTTTGAGCCCGACTATTTCTATCAGATTCCTTAAATAGGTCGAATTTAAAAGTAACCGTTTTAACTTATGTGGCGAAAAGTCCCATGCAATTAATCTTATAAAAGCTATGTAAGATCCTGACTCAGGGCTCAACAGGATTGATAGGATACTCATATAAACAAGTTGCAACTTTTTTTCCGGAAGCTCATCTGGAAGGAACTCCGAGGTTAAGCGTGCTTGGCCCGGAGCACTCCAAGGATGGGTGACCGACCGGGAACTCGTTCCCGGGTGCGCACGAGTGAGGACAAAGTGCGCAGAAAAGACCAGTGTTGATCTGTGGGGCCAGTCTAGAGATCCTAGAGAGCTGCCAGGGGTGACAGGCCCGGCCCGGGGTGGGCAGGGGTGTTACAAGCTACTACACTACCCGGCCTGTGAGAGCTTTGAGCAACATCCTAAGGCAGCTTATCCTAGCCATCGTTTCACCCTCAAACAGTGAAGATTCTCCACCGCCCATTTCACCCTGTCCGTTGGATGGTAAATTTTCGCATTTTCACTTCCTGGCACACGCGTTACGTCCATGACTTGTGGGGCAATCAGCGGAGGAGGCCCAGGTGCAGTGCAGCCTCGGCGTCGCCCTACCTTTTCTGCCTCCGCGCGACGCGCGCGCCCGCAGTGAAACCTAGCCGCCAATCCTAGCTCGAGCCCCGCGCCTTCTCGCCCAATCCCCACTCTCCCCCGTGCCCTCCCTCCTCCTCTCGCCATGTGCCCTCCCTCCCCGCCCCCCCCCCCCCCGCTGCCGCCGCCACGGACCTGCTCCTCCTTCTCCTCCTCCAGCTCCTCGCCCCAACGACACGTAGCAGCCGGTCGTCGCCCTGCAGCGACGGCAGCAGGTCAGCCTCTTTGATGCGGCGGCGGCGCATCTCCCTGACAGTGAGGAGGACGGCGGGGGTCGCGGGAGGAGCAGAAGCAGGAGCACGGTAGCGGCGGCGACGGCGGTCGGCGCGGCCAAAGAGGAGCCAGAAGAGGCCTCTGCGCGTGGGGAGAACCAAAAAATCTTGCGCCTCTCGTCGGCCTCTCGCGTCCGCGAGCCTCACACTACCCTTCCTCGTGCTGCTCCGGCCATCTTCTAGGGAGGGCGCCGCATGTGGTGGACGGGCCAGGGAGGCCGCCGCCGGTGGTGGACGGGGCCAGGGCGTCCTACATGATCCCCTGCGTCCGTTCTCCCTCTTCTCTGTTCCAGGTAATTTGTTGTCTTTCGTGCGTCTGGTAAATTCCCATGAACATGCTTGGATTTGCAGAGAGATTGGAGCCAGCTTGGTGCTCATGTACTCAAAATCTGAATATATACTGGGATGTGTATTGGCTATTTTTAATTTTTCTGGTCATATACTTCTGCATTTCTGGTCATATACTTCTGCATATTTGGAGTTTTGAATTGAGTTGGCTAGTTTGTTATTCAGCTCGTTAAAACTGCTGATGTTGATGTTTTTTGTAGCTTTTACATGGATTTGAGCAAGGAGAAGAGTAACAGGAAGGTGATTTTCTTGCAGCTTTGGTTGGAGGAGGGTGAAAATGGTAGACTAATTGTTGGTTCTTCACAGGTTACGTTAGCATTATGTAGAAGTCTTTCTAATCACTCTTTTCCGGTTATTTGTTTGTAGATGTTCGGCTCAGCAAAATGGTGAGAGATACCTGCCAAATATTGCTCCATTGAAGCCTGAGATGAGCATGGAGGAGTTTGAGATGTTGGAGCTGAGGAGATAGTCAAGCATGGACGCAGTGGAGGTTGAGGAGTGTCCTTTGCTGGCTAATGATCCAAAGGTACCATCTTATCAGTGTTTTTATTTTAGCTGTAGTAGCAAACAAGCTGCAATACTTAATTTGGAAGCAGATGCTATGGATAGATTAAATGGGAAAACAGTTTGTTAATTATGCTTCATGTTCGTAATTGCTTTCAACAGATCCGCGTACTGAAACATTTGTGGTGGTGGGATTATGTGCTTTGAGTATCAACAATGAAGCTGATGAACCTCCACTGTATATTCTGGAAATTAAGTGTCGTGTTCATCAATTCTGAATGCCGTTGGTAAGTGCATCATTTGTTTTCTATTTTTACTTGCTGTTTTAAATATCTGGCAAGTGCTAAATAGATCGGCTCCAATCTATCTCTCAGTATAATACTGTGTCGTTTTGTGCTACTGTCATATTTCCCTGGAATCTAATAATGCATTGTCTTGATTAAGAATTCAGATGACTTTAGTTCTGGACTGATAATACAGTGTGCATTTTGTACACATAGCTTGAGAACATACATATGATTTTAGTTCTGGACTGATGGCTAAAATTCAGTCCCTTTTACAGCTCCGATAGTTTCTGTGCTAAATAGACCGGCTCCAGTCTATCTCTCAGCCAATGCCCACACACTAGTGGAAACAGGGCCACTGGCCCCGGGTCGTAAGGGCCTCTAGTATCGGGTGTCCACCCGGGACTAGCAAGGCGACACTAGAGGCCCCCCTCTAGTACCGGGTCCGTTACGACCCGGAACAACATGCTCCCACGTGGCCGCCGAGGCGCGGGCGTGGTGGAGGACCTCTAGTCCCGATTGGTCATACGACCCGGGACCAAGGACCTCACACGTGGCAGCCTGTAATTTTTTGTTTTTCCTCCCAATTTAATATTGAAATGGTGCAAAAAAATATGCGTTTAATTAATTAAAAACAGAAACTACATATAACATATCAAAATGTTCACTCATAACCGGGACTAGAGCCCGTCTATTCGATTACACGTGTGTGGAGATCATAACCGGGACTAGAGCCCGTCTATTCGGTTACACGGGAGATCATAACCGGGACTTGACTGCTATTCTCCATTGTATGTTCCTTTTGTAGGTATGACTTCGCTGAGCAAAAACCCCGCAAGTTCCTCTGCTAGTGCTTGAAAGCGCTTCTTTAGTGGCATACTCTCGCGCAATGGCTCTGCCTATAAAAGAAGGAGATCGATACGAATATTAATCATGACTATCAAAAATTATGAATGACACTGGAGATCAATTGATGAATATGATTGTTCACGTACGTCTAAAAATTTCTTTGGGTCCCGCTCAGTGACCGAACGACGAATCCACTCGCAAACGAAATATCCACAGAAATTGGTCCCCTGTGGTTGCCTCTCGATCCACTTTACGAGAATAGAATTCAATCAAATCATAGTCAACATATAGTGGTATTGAAAACTATAAATAAAGAGATGCGCGAACCTATCTAGGGTATGTGCATCAACGATGGCCCCACGTAAATCATCATGTATGATGGGATCATCTGGTTCATCATCAGCTTCCCCTGTTGGGTTACCAACATATTCATGGTACATGTAGTTGTCATCGTTCTCTTCTTCTTCGTTATCTTCCATCATAACCCCTTTTTCTCCGTGCTTGGTCCAACAATTATAGCCGGGCATAAAACCAGAAGTTATCAGGTGGAGGTGAATTCTGTCTGTGTTAGGGTAATCCTTCTCATTCCGACATTTCTTGCATGGACAACACATAAAACCATTGGGCCTCTTGTTATCCTTAGCCACATTGAGAAAAGATTGCACGCCATCCATGTACTCTTTAGAGCGTCGGTCAGCGTACATCCACGGATGACTCATCTGCAAATCACCGCTAAAACCCATTACGATAAACCAACATAATAGGAAACATATCATATTCATTAATACAAGTTCATCACATTAAAACCAAACTATAGTAGTGACCAAATGTAATACATAGTTCTCATAAAACATAAATTAATTGAAACTAGAATACAACTATCTAAAGAATTTAAATCCAACAACAAATGCGATCAGAATCGCAACTAAGGTAACTATTGAACCAACAACATAATGATACCAAGCCTCTTGACTAATGACATATTTTCTAATCTTTCTAAGCTTCAAGCGCATTGCATCCATCTTCATCTCGTGAACAGCGACGACGTCGGTAAGCTCGACCCCGTGAGCATCAACGATGTCGGCAATCTTCAAGTCCAATACCATCTTCTCTTCTAGGCATTGGAGACGAAGATCTTCACTTATCTTCAATTTTGCTTTCAAATCGTTGTTTTCTTTTTTAAAAAACTCTACAATAGGGTCGGCTGGAATTTCCGGTTCAACTACCTCCTAAATAAAAATATATCTATGTCAATTTGGTCGGCATGATTGTTATAAACACGAAACAAAATAAATAGTGATAAAAATATACCACATCCGAATCATAGACCGGACGAGGGACGACGGGGACGGATATCAAAACCATGACACTATACATAAAAAACATAAGAAAATTATACAAGAAAAATAATTATGCATTCAAATCATACAAGTAATTTTGTAAAATAACAGATAAAAGAAGAGGCTCACCGAGTTGGTGCCGGTCACGGGATGGCGGGGGCTATCGACGGCGGTGAGGACCGAGACGACACTAAAATCCACAAATAATAAATTAATTTGAGCTCAAAATACATAAAAAATGAACTACCTAGCTTAGGCATTTCATCAAACACCTAGGTAGCACTATAAAAATGAAATGAGCTAAACTTGTATGGAAATGGCTAAAATTCGGCCGCCGGGTGAAAGGATCAAGTGTTGCTAACCCTTGGAGAGATGGGTGCCGTCTATCTTGACAAATCTTGAAAAAAAATGGGGCTACACTTGAGCTTGAGAGAGAAACAATGAAGATGAGCTTGAGAGTTCAAAAATGGTGGCTGGCCCGGGGTGGGAGATGATATAGCGGGACCTCTAGTCCCGGGCTATACCACGGCCCGGGACGAAAGGTCCACCCTCCTGTCTCCACCCTGCCGCTGACTGCCTCGGTCCCGGGTGGTATCACGGCCCGGAACTAGAGGTGCCCTACAACCCGGGACCCGACCTGCGCAGCGTCGGAGCAGCCGGCCCGGTACTAGTTCCCTCCTCTAGTCCGGGTTCGAACCACGCCCGGGACTAGAACCCAACACCCCTCTCCACCAAAGCTCATGTTTCCACTAGTGACAGATTATTATGGATTATTTTCATTTTGTACTAATATCATATTTGCCTGAAATCTGAGTGTTATTCTTAGTGTCCTCTCTAACGCATGCTCATATAAGGTGCTTTTCTCTGGCTATCCTAAATCTGATCATATAATGTTCTATATTCTTCCTGCTCACAACTGAAAATATTTGTTGCAGGTGAAAGGCAGTGTTTTTGTACCCTAGCATTGCTATAAGAAAATTTACATCCTAAGTTACCATCATTCACCGCTGCTATTTTGATTTACCTTCCAATTAGGCGACATCGTGAGCAAAGTTATCAGCGTTGAGGCTGTCGGCACTCACCCTGGTCCCGTTGAACTAGGGACACATGTCAGCTAATTTCCCTTTCATGACCGTGATTCCTATTTCTGTGTTGTTATATTTGATGTGGAGGTCCCCCATGTTCCAGATTAAGGAATTACTAAGAAACCTTCTTCCAGGCTGAGAAAGTTCCTTCAGTTGTTTGGGTGGTGAGTTTCAAGTCGACATCATCCAGTTCCTTTGCATTCATTGGTCGGTTATGTCCCTGCTTTGCTTACTGCTTCTGCATGGTTCTTCAGGGTTGCTGACGGAGGGGTGTATTAGTTGAGGAGGGTCCTCTGATTTGCTGTTCGGATGTCCATTTCAGTCCATCAGGTGTAGTTGTGCTTCGCCTGCCTTCCTTTGTTTTCTGCTGTCACGATCTGATCTCCTGTTTTCTTTGTTGTTGTGCGGCTTGAGTGCATCTTGGTTACTTGATTTTATGCTTGTTTTGTTTATAACAAATTTATGAAGGGTTGCCATTTTACATCACAGTTTAGCTTACTATCTAGAAAGTGTATGTGCAGCGATTCATCTTCCTCAATACTTTTCCCATTATTACCATATATTTGTTGCTGGCAATGCTCTCTTCCACATGGATTCATGGAGATTTGTGGTTTTCTAGACGTGGTTGGATTTAGCCTATGTGTGAGAGACTTTTCTGGATTTTTGTATCCGATTGGGCAAAAATGGATGCCTTTGATGCAGTGGTACCTGTTAGAATAGCTCTATCAACCAACTATCCCAAAAGTCCGAACTGATAGGAAGTGGTGATATTATATACTTAACATATACTTAACACCCCCCTTCACACCCGACATGGGTGTGGAAAGAAGAAATCAGCCCTCCACACGTGTGGATAAATGGCTGGAGAAAATGCGGGGGTTGAGACTCGAACCCGAGACCTCGTGCTCTGATACCATGTTAGAATAGTTCTATCAACCAACTATCCCAAAAGTCCGAACTGATAGGAAGTGGTGATATTATATACTTAACATATACTTAACAGTACCCTCCTTGCAACTTTGCTTCCCTGAATTTTTGTATCCGATTGGGCAGGGTCTAGGGTTCAAGTAAACTTTTAAGTTCCACATGGCTGGATCAGTACTACTTACTGGCTTTCAGGTTTCCTGATATGACCGGCTCCATTAGAAAATTGCCATGAGAATTCAGTCACTAAATGTGTGGTGCCTTAATATGAGAGGTTTCAGCTGAATGTGGGTTGATAAATTTCTTGCATTCAGATGTTCTTAGATTTACCTACAAGATAAGGAGAAACATAGTAATGGATAGGCTTCTTTGTTAAAACAAAAAAAGTAATGGATACTTTTTTAACCATATCTATAATTCTATATTGTAACTCTCATATAAATCTCTATTAAATCTAATTGATAATTATACCTATTTATTGATCAGGTACCCTAACTGAAACTTCAATTTCCCCTATACTTTATATGGTCTATATGGGTGCTAAGGATTTTAATATTCAGACAGGTCCACACCATCCATATCGATGCCGCCCCAATGTGGCTGAACGGAGAGGAGGGGTGTGTGAGGCTGTTAGCTAAGGTGGGCGTACACTGCGGTGGATAATCTTGCCACACTGATCATAGCAGGTAATTTCTCTTGTTTCCTTCCTGGTAGCTATTGAGCTCAGTCACAAATTTCTAAAAGATGGTTATTTTTTCTGCCATAATTACCATGTCAGCACTCAAAAGTGCATAACAAATTAGTCAGAGTGTTACGATCGGAACACTATTTTTATATTTACAGTGGCCTCCATTTTTGCTCCCAGTAGTATACATATAACGGTGCAGTCCCGAATGACAATATACTTGCGCATTTGGTTGATATTGTAAAGTTTTGGTTGTGCATTTGGGCTTGCGCCATATGCAGTTTTGGTTGATATTGTCGTTTGCTTGCTTCAGGGATGTGATTGAGGTTTCAAAGTTGGAGCAGAGAGTTGACAAGTGGTGGTGCATGGAGCATGTGCCTTCAATTTGCACTCCCTGGTGATGTTTGACGCTGCTGCTCCCTTTTATCAGGTGAACACTGCCTAAACAATAATGAGATGGGTCTTTTATTAGGTGATTTGAGTTATCTAGGATCTATTTTCTTTCAGCTCTTGGCCGGGCAGAGCTACCTGATGCCCACCCAATGATTAATGTTTGCGACCGTTTTGATTTTGTTCCAGATCTGACTCACTATCTGTGCACAAATCACTCTATCGGTAGTGCGGCTATCTACAGAAAATAGGTGATCTTATAACTCAATTTATTTTATTATGGTTCTTCTGATATGTTGAGTGTATGAAAGGTTTTTCCCTTTTGTATGGTTTGTAGGTGAACCTAGGAAATGCTCTGTTGGTAGTGCGGCAGCTACTTATGATGAGTGCGCTGAAGAATTCATTGAGGGTTTGGTTTTATCTGTTCGATGAGCGGTCTCAACATTATCATTCAGGTATATATAAGCTGCAACATTACTCTTCTTTTCAAGCAAAGCTTTATGATCAGGAATACAAAGTAGCCAGGTTTCTCTCATAAGGAGACACTGTGTCCAAGTTTACTAGCTCAATGTACGTATATGTATATTGTATATACTCTGCAGCAAGTGGTGATCAGAGCTTGTTCCTCTCTTAATTTCTTACGATCCAAGTAGCTTCATTGTTACCTGGCTGTCTATACCTCCGTTCCTTTGAAGAAGGCGCAAATTTTTTGGCGCTAGGATTAAGGCAACGGTCGCAGCGAATATAGTTTCCAATCCTGCCCCTAAATAACCTCTCCCTGCCACCGTAACTCCACCCAATCCATGCATTGCATGCACGCCACCGTTCCTTTAAGAATCCGATTGGAGGAGAGGTAGTAAATTCGTTGGAAGAGGAGTAAAGTGTGCCTCGTATCTCGCTACCTGTCACCGTAACAAGGGCTGCATGCGGTAACTGCTCCCGATAATTTAGGTCGTCATAAACAGCCTGGAGGGGTATTTTGGAGAGAAACGGGTGAAACTACACCCTGCGCCTTACTTTGTGAGGAAATTTTGAAAAAAATTATGCGCCTTGTTCACAGGAACGGAGGGAGTACAACAGAAATATAAGGCATATCGAATTTTAATGAACTAACTGCTGGAGCTTTGTTCCCTTGATTTTCATAAATCAGATGAAAGTGCAGTAATTTTGGTGGGACAACTGAGTGTTATTCTTAGTGTCCTCTCTAATGCATGCTCATACAAGGTGCTTTTCGCTGGCTATTGTAAATCTGATCATATAGTGTCCTATATTCTTCCTGCTCATGATTAATTACAACTGAAAACATTTATTGCTGGTGAAAGTGAGCTGTTTTGTACCCTGGCATTTCTATAATAAAAGTTGCATCCGAAGTTGGCATCCATCACCCTGGCTGTTTTGATTTATCTTCCAACTTGCTGAAATGAGATACTTTTTATCCTGAAGAAAAAATGTGACTTATAGTGCTCTCAAAGAAAAAGCAGAAATAGAAGCATAGAACTGCGAAGTAGCATACTGCTCTCAAAGAAGTTTTGACTCGGTATTTTGATTATGTAGGATTGCCTTTTAGATAATATAGGAGACTGGGAGGTTCCATTCATTTGTGGTGAGCTACATAAAGGTAAAACAAATGGCTTGATTCTTCTGCACTATTTATTTGTTGCAGGAGAGTAAAGGAATTTAGCCGTTGAACCTACCTGTAACAAAGCTACAGCATGTGAGCATTAAGACAGTACTTCGACTAATTAAGTGGTGAAGCTTTATTAATAGAGATTCAGGACACTTCCAAAATCCGTGGCACACACTGGAAATTGTACAGTAATGCGCACAAAAGAGCTTTTCTGGCTCTATAATTTGATTAGGCTATTCAACAGATTTGGTTAAACTGTGAATTTGTCATAGTATGAATGCTTTATCAACTGCTGATCTTGCACAAATGACTAGAGAAAAATCTGTGGAAACTGCACTGCGTTGATCCAAAGTTTTGTCATTTTTGTGCAAGATTACCTTAACACATTACAATCTGATGGTAAAGATATTTACTATAAGAAAAGAAAATGTCCTTTGGTGGCCTCTTGTCAATGCCTGATAGGATAGCGTGTCCTAAATGGAGTCCTCTGGATGTTGGTGTGATGTTGAAGAATATATTGGACATGCTTCACTGGGGTTATTTTCAGAGACCATGTTGGCAATACTATCCTTGCTGCCACCGTAGCCATTCCAAGATGCAATGGACCTGAAGAAGCTGATGCTACAGCTGTTCCCCCTCCGTTGCCTGCAGCCCACCCTGCAACATAGTATCTCGTTGCTTGCAGCCCACCCTGCAACATAGTATCTACTGACTGTACAGGAGCTGAACCAGCCTCTCAAAATTGGTACGTATTTATAGTTAAAGAAATAGAGTCTCTGGTTCAAGCAACAAAAGTCTGACATAGCCCAAGTTAGGAGAGATTGTAACCAGGTTGCACATGAATTAGCAACAATTGCTATACTAAGAGGCCTACGTGGCACCTGCTCAATTTGTAATGAACGATTGTAAGATTGCTACCTGTGAATGAAAGATGGCCATAACCTAAAAAAGTTTGAGCTTGCTTGCTATTTACTCACTCTATCGACAGTCCCTATTCTCATTCATGTTGTGGTGGGTTAATCTACCGGTAACTTACCAGTTAAATGTATGTTCCAGTTAATAGCTAATGATATCAATATAGCTTCTAATTTTGAAGGCGGTGATCTCAGGAATAGCATATACTCTTTGGGGACTTTTGGCATAATTCCGCTACCATTTGATGTAACTTATCTTCACTATACATAGACTCAATGTAGAAACAAATTTGAATATCATGTGTGAACCTTTTGTTTCTTTTAGTCGTCTGATTAACTTTTACTTTCTTTATAATGAAGTATAGCATTTTGTAAAGGTCAACAGAAATATTATTTTACTGACATGGATTTTTAGCCAAATTAATTAGTTAACATGACAATTAGATTATGTTCTGTGCTGGGTTTGCTACCGATATAGCGACTTGCGTCAGCACTAAAAGTGTTGAAACTTATGGATTAAATTTAGATATTATTCTGCCACTTGCGCCGGTGGAACAACGGGTCAGATTGGATCGGGCCAGCAATGGTGATAGAACACGGCAACACTGACACATTACAACAAGGGCGATGAACAATGTGACGTGTAAAAAGGGCGTCGATAGAAGAATCTCAATAGTGGTCACAATGGGAGGAAAACTCTTAACGGATAGCGTACATACCCTGAGAGGTAGGTGTCAATGATAGTGGCACGAGAGTCGCAGAAATCTCAAGCACAAGCAACACCATCCAGGCAAGCACATAAAACTCATGGCTAAATATAGTCCCGCCTCCGGCATTTGCGCCAGGGGCTCGACGGGTAACATTTCCCTTATTAATTTTATCATTGATCTTAGTACCGCCTCTGTTAGCTATCAAGAGTATATGCCACAGATTTTCTTTTTGGGTAACATTTCCCTCATTATCATCTCTTATCTTAATTTACATATAGCGGTTTTGAACATCGCTATCAAAACCAACTCAACTAAAGAAAAGCGTGCGCGAAAACCCGGCTTAATCACGAAAACCAACTCGACTAATCTTAATTTACATATATCGTTTTTGAAGTATGGACTGTTCAACGACAACAAAATAGGCGATGCATGCAAGCCGGGAACATCGATATTAAGCGTAGGCTGTTCCCGGCGAAGAAAGTAGTTTGTTCAGCGACAACAAAACAAATGCTGAAACCCAAGCCCAGGATCGAGCTGTTCTCGTTGAATAAAAAGGCGATGAGTCTCATCCCAAGTGCCCTCACAAAGAAGTTATCTACATTTCCAACGATGAAAATTAGGGAAGTGGCTCATATTACAAGATCGCTAATCAGTTTCCTTTTCTATGAGATAACTATGTAAAATAAGATTTTTTGCTGGACTATAACTGCAATACCAGTATGTGTTTCTTAACATGACGATTTGGAGAACTGATGAGGAGAAGTGAACCAGGGGATAAAATCATATCCCCTTTTGCTCGAGCTCACCGACATGTGGGGCCAGAAGGTGAAGCCCGAAAGGCACCTGGTTGAGTCGAAACCTAAAAAGGAAAACTAACAGGCTGTTCCTCTTTTAATAAGATAAATAACTATTTTACAAGAGACCAAAAAAGATAGTAAATAATATGCCATAAATAACGTCTTTGTTCCTCTCAAGATCATTTTTTCATTACCGTTTATTCACTTTATAATCAGTATCAGTTATAGAGGTAATTTGAAAACATACTAATTTGTATTATGTATGTGCTTAAAATTAGAGAAACCAGATAAATTATCATATTTTATAGCACATGTTAGGTAGTTAATCGAAATATTAGTATGTGCAACACAACCAAATTAGGTTTTATATTTATGCATTCATCAAATTATATCCGTGTTTACAAACATTTTATCAATCATTTTATCACTCCATAATATCCACTTTTGCCTTTGTGTTGTTTCATACTGTTGTTTCATACTCACAATATTGCCATTTTCATACCTTTTTTTCCAATACACATTATGGCCACACAAAATTTAAAAACAAACAACAATATGTGCTAAAGATATAAAAACTTAAGTCTGCATTACAGTTTTGATTTCGGCACCTGCGCCAGTGGCGCAACGGGTCATCTAGTTATAGTAAAAAGGTACGACCTAGAATTTTTTTGGGCGTGCGGAATATAAGCAGCGAAATTCTTAATATAGTATCACTGATTGTCGCCTAAATTCTTAGTTCCCGAAATCCTTCATGCGAGTTAGTGGAAGGCACATTTTAGTTTCGCTCAAGCACCGCCGCAAATCTCCCTGTATGCACCTTCTCGCCTCGCTGGCCATTCAATCGCCACCATGGAGCATAAGGAGCCTCCGCCCGTCGGATTCCAGATCGCGTCGCCCCCATCACAGCCTCCTCGAGCTTCCGTGCCTCCCGCGACTGGCGTAGCCGTCGCTCCGACCAATCCTTTCGCTACTACGCTGAAGAGGAAGCAGCAGGGGCAATCACCTCGTGCAAGGTCTCGGCCCCCTTAGAGCATCTCCACTCGTGGCGCCCAAAATCGGACCGACGGCAGCGCCGGACAGACGCTATTGGGCCGTCTGGACGCGCTGCCGACTATTGGACGCGCCGCTCCCTACTCGTGGCCCCTATACTTATTTTTAAAACAAGATTTAAACACTGAATTTAATGGGATTATTCATTCAAATAGCTAGAAAAAATTACAACTTTGAATGAATTTTAGATAAACTAAAAACTAAACCTAATTAGTAGAAGGGGTTTTGTAGTCCTCCAGCCGGGCTCGGCCTTGACCCTGTCGCGCACCACCGTCCTCGTCATCCTCCGCCTTGATCTCGTTGGGCCATGCACCGTCGTTGTCGCCGTTCAGGCCGAGGTAGGGGCTCCCGGTACTCGTGGCGTGCTCACGTAGGCGTCCTCAAACGAGAGCGCCAGGATGACGTTTCGCGATTCCTCGATCACGGCCGAAGCCCTGGGATCTCCTCCGGGTCGCGCAGGTTCTCCTGCGCCCGGATCATGGTGAGGCAGAGCGGCGCCAGCTTTGGCGACGACTCCTTCTTCACCTTCTTCAGCGGAGAGGGAGCACTCTCGTGGATGGAGATGTCGCCCCCTATGCGACCACGCGCCGCCGTGTCCGCCTCATCCTTGGGCATGAGTAGCGCCGGTGGCGTGCGCGGTACCGAGCGAGAGGAGGAGGCCGAGCGTGAGGAGGGGCCGACGTTGAGCCGGTCCTAATCGGTGCCCAGCGGTTTGCTGGAGGTGCGCTGAACACCGGCCGGGGGGGGGGGGGGGGGCGTGCAGCAGCGCACCGCCGTTGCAGATGTGCGCCATGACGGCCTGAAGCGTGCGCCCAGGCACGCCCCAGAACGCATCGCGCCCGTGGACCTTCTTGTCCCTCGGCGCCGGATTCGGGCCGTCCCAGCGTGCCATCTCCTCGTCCTGGAGACGACGGAACTCCGTCTCATGGCGCTCGATGTTGCCCGGATCCCACTAGGGGTCGTTGCGCTGCTCCGACGTGAGCTCCCTCCAATAGTGGGCGACAACGGCGGCGCGGAAATCGCATCTTGTTGTGTGAGCGTTTGCGGCACGGAGAGTGCCCACTTGTTGGGAGGGCGCTTGTCGGGTGATGTCGGGTAGCCGTTGTGGCGCAGCGCCGTTGCCTCGTCGAGAAGGAGCGTACGCGGCCCAAAGACATTAGTCGCGGCTCTGCCTTTGCGCCGCCAGCACCAGCCATCGGCGGTGGTGGTGTATCCTAGCTAGGGTTTCGCGTCTGGAGAGATGTGAGAGGAGAGGGCGTGTGGGGAGAGTGTGAGAAGAACGACGTGGCGAGGCCCGACTTTTATCGGTGTCGGAGTGCGGTGAGAAGTGGGCAATAATGTTGCCTCGAAAAGATATGCCCGCATTGACGCCGTCGTGCAGACGCCTCGCTGCGCCGACTGGGAAACCGATGTGATATGAATGCCTTTGACCGATCGTCAGCCGCGTTTAATTCATTATGTCAGGCCCACCTGTTGGGGTCCGACGTGGCGTCGTGCGTGGTGTGTTCCGGCGCACCCAAGCGGCTCCCAACGGGTGGGGGAAGAGACATGGGTTGGGCGCGCTGGATGAAAACGGGCTATTGGCGCGGCGAGTGGGCCAGAAATTTCGTCCAGCGCGTCCAATACGGCTATTGGAACACCATTGACGCACACTATTTCCGCCGCGAGTGGAGATGTTCTTAGAGCATCTCCAACCATGGTTGGCAAACACTCCCTAAACGTCCGGGCTGCCTGCCCGGATAGGTTTGGGCTGAAAACGGGGACCCAACCACGGCCGTCAAACCATCCCCAAACGTCCGGGCTGTCCGGCAAACCCCAAAGCCAGCCCATATGTGGGGCGATTTTGGGGTGGCCCGGACGCGTCCGCACGTCGGACCTGGCAACGTGGGTCCACAAAAATTTGAACCAAAAAAAGGGCGCTGGCCACTTTCATTTATCCCCTCCGCCTCCACTCCCGCCAGCCACTTTCATTCCTCCCGCCGCGTCCACCCTGCAAATCCCCATCCGTAGTCGGCGGCGCTGTGAGAAGAGAGAATGGAGGCGAAAGGAGCCCTCAATTCAACAGAGAAGGGCGCATCCTCCGAGTCCGTTGAGCAGAGGCAAGGCTTGGAACTGAAGCCGAAGACCGTCGCGCGAAGGATGCGGCGCCGCAAGCAGCGGGAACGCGAGCAGGCGAATAAGGAGAAGAGGGAGAAGGCGGCGGAGGCCGAGAGGATTGCGAATGCGGAGACGCAGGAGGAGCTCGAGGGTATGAGCACGCCCGTACCCAAGGCCAGGCGCCCTATGCCGATGCCGCCTCCGCCGTCCAGCATCGCGGCAAGAAGGTCCACGTCCTCGACCAACCAGGGGAGCCGTACCACATCGCGGACGACTACCCGGCGCAGGTCGGCCCGACGCAGGACGAGGAGGTGGTGGTCGACTCTCCGCTGCTCCAGCGGACGCGGGCATCTTCCGGCCTCACCGACAGCTAGCACGTCCACAACCTGTTCGACGGAAGTCAAGACGAGCATGGGGTACGGAATTCTATCCCAAATGCATAGTTTTGAGTCAATTATAGGATGGTAGTTTAATTGTTAGCATGATTAGGAAGAGTTGTTGATGGAATTGATCCGAAATGGGGGCGATCCGTCAACACAGGATCCGCTGGCATCCACACTTCCCCCCTTTTATAGTGTGGGTGAGGAGGAGCCGTCGGACGCTCCGAGGAACAAGAAGGGGAAGGATTAGAAGGTGTACAAGCCTAGAGGCACTTCTTACACAACTTTCGAATGTTTTGCTTTGCCGGGCTTGGTTGGCCACAAGCATGGATGCTATATGTGGAACCGAGCAAAAGGGTTCAAAGTTGTGGAGAAGATACATACCCACTTTAATCATCAAAAGCACTAAATACAACCCCATCCAATTGTGACCGAATCGCAACGCCGGCTCTCTCCAACATTGGTGGGCATCGATCCAATAAAGCGTGAACAAGTATTGTGGTTTCCATGCACAAGTGGTCAATACACTAGTAGGGAAAAGCTTATAGAGGCCTGCTTATTAGTAGCGTGCGTCGTCTGCGTCGAACCCACCCGTCCCCACGAACCCGCGCGTGCTGCTTCGTCGTGTGCGCGGGATGGACGCCGGCGAAACAAGTTCCGTGCAGTGAAGCCGCACGCCGCGTGGATCTCAGCTCTGCCTATGGGTCGTTCCTCGCCTCCATCGGCGGCCACTGTTGATCGCCGCGTCCTCGAACTCCTGCCAGCGGCCCTGCTCTGCACATCCGTGACCCAGCGCTGTAGGAATAAAATTATATTGAATTTTTTTAATTCATAATTTGTTACTAGTAGCGTGCAATTTGCAGGGAACGCTACTAATATCCACCACAATTTCTTTTTTAAAAAATCCAAAAAAATTGTACTAGCAGCGTGCGGTGTCCAATGCACGCTACTACTACTTGTCTTACTAGTAGCGCGCGGCCTGGAAGGCACGCTACTAGTAAATTTACTGTTAGCGTGCGGCACCGCACGCTACTACTATTCGTTAGCAGTAGCGTGACTATTGTAGCGCGCGCCCGCACGCTACTAGTATGCAAAAATCGCATGCTACTAATAGGCTTTTCCCTACTAGTGATAGGAATCAAAGTGGTGTCAACGTGGCTTCTCATGTAAGTAATTCTGTGAAAGCTCAACATTTTATCACATGCCATGCTTGTCTCCAAACCATTTGTGTAATTGCTTCTACTTGTTTGTTTGCTAGTGTGGTTTGGCCGCCACTGTGTACCATCAAACGGAGGGCAAACCCTTCACCATGGCACATTGTTGGCTTGAATTGACCGGGAAGCCGAAGTGGATCTCCCAATATGATGATCACAAGAATCCGGCAAAGAAATGGAAGAACAATGATGGATCAAGCTCATGCATCCCAATTGGACTTGATGAAGAAGATGGGCCGTCCGAAGCTGGAACCGGCAGCCTCCGGAAGAGGATGATGGGGAGGGGGTGGGAGAAGGATAGGTTGGCTCGTGACAGCGCTGCAACGAAGATGTCCGCTACCTGGACGGACATTTTCTCAAACAAAGATGAAACAATGAAGAAGTTGGAGAAAGAAAGAGAGGACAAGAAGGTTGAGAGGTATGAAAGAAGTTGCAAAGGGAAAGAATGGACTTTGAACGCCTCCGGTTCAAGGAGAAGATGAACTTGGAGAGGGCGAGGTTGGAGCTGGTGAAGAAGAAGGCTTGGATGAAGGTCCAATTGGAGCAAAAGAAGATGCAAGATACCCTAGCGGTGGAGCAAGAGAAAGTCCTTCTTGCAAGAATCAAGGAGGAACAGAGGATCATGTTCCAGGACGCTAGCCTACTGGATGAGCCTAGCGCGAAGTGGATCCTCATGATGAAGATGAGGATCTCCGACCGCGACCTCGGCCAAGGTGGATCAGGTGGAACCGCCCCTTGAAGAACAAGAGATCACTTCTCATTATTGTATCGGACAACTTGTTGAACTTCGTTAATTTCATGTTGAATTCAGACCACTTTGTTTTGTAATTTGGATTCGGTATGTATTGGATCGACGTTGCATGTCATTGAATGAGTTTGGGGTGGGGATTTGGGGGACACGGTTGTAGTAGACCACATTTGGGGGTTGTCCGGTCCCTCGGACAGTTTGGGGGCCGACTTTGAGGGCTCCGACTGGAGATGCTCTTCTCCACCGGGAGCCTCCAATTGACCCTCCAAAGGTCCATTGGGGGTCCGGACGCCAAAATCGGCCACCAGTGGCACCCTCCAAAGGGTCGGGCCGAGCAAAATCATGTCCGGCACCCCCGAAAGGGCCCCCAAGTTTGGACGCCCCCTCGAGGGTGCCGGACATGGGGCGGACATGCCCTCCGATAGGTCTGGCCCGCCCGTCATACACACAGCGTCGGCACTCATGTTAATTAGGGCTGTGCAGGAGGCCGTTCCGCCCGATTTTAATGGCGAGGAGACGAGACGGCGGCACGTCTGTCAGCACGCGTCGCAATAACGCCACGCCCGTTCCCCTGGCGGGCGTAGAGCGAAGCGACGCGTCACAATAACGCTGCGCCCGTTTCCATATGGCAGACGAAAGCGACGCCTCGAGCCGCGTCGTCCATGTGTTGACGTCCTTGCGGCTTCCAGTGGCGGCACCCTGCACACGCGTTGTCGGCGTCAATGCGTAGCCAGGCGAACTAGTGCTCGCCGTTAATGCAGGCCACCCAACCCCGCTCCTCCGGCCGCCTTTAAAATGCGGCGCGTCGCGGCCCTTCTCTTCCCACACCACCACTTCTCCCTCTCCCAACCCCGCCACCAGCAGATCGGCCACAAAGCATGGCGGGCAGCCGCGAGACGCCGGAGGAGCGCGAGTTTTGGCGTCATCGCGACTTCCTCTCGGCGGAACATGCTCGTCGCTGCAACGAGCGGCACGGCCAGAAACGCCGCGAGCAGCTGGAGGAACGACGCCGCCACAACAAGGCGGCGGAGATGGCCAAGGAGTTTCAACGCGAGATGTGGCACGAGGAGGCAGCCAACACGCCGACGTACGTGCTGTCGCTGGAGACCGCGCGGCTGTGCCGCCGCCATAGTGTGCCGGTGGAGGACTACGCCACCCTACCGGAGGGGTGGGCGAGGAATGCCGTCAACGTGCCGGTGGCGCCGCGTCTCAGCGGGCAGGAGCGCATCGACTTCGTCAAGCGGAAGTGGATTTTTTTTACAAAAGGGGAGTCCCAGCCTCTACATCGAGTGATGCATACGGCTTTTTATTACCAAATGATCAAAAGTATATCGTTTACATCTCAACGATCACACAAGATTGAGATCTGAATCAGCCAGCGAAAAAACAACATAATACAACTACTGTAGTCGTCTAATATGTTGCCACGTATGTCGGGAGAAAATATCCTGTGCCACCGACAGGAGCCGAATGCAGCCAGTAGCCATCAGGTCCTGCTGGTCCGAAGGAAGCAGGAATGCCCACAACTGGATCCAATGCACTGTCGTATTGATAACCTGCAAGACATGAAAATTCTTCGATTTGTTAAAAACCAAATTATTTCGGCAGTTCCAAATAGACCAACAAATAGCTGAAACGCCAATACGAATTCTAGCCTTGGTCTTTTTATCAATTTCATTCAACCAATTCCCAAACATATTAGAAACATTGGATGGAGGAGGAATATTGTAAGTACAGAAAACAACACGCCAAATCAGTTGAGCAAAGGGACAAGAAATGAACAGTGTTCCACTGTCTCTTCAGACCCACAAAAAGAACACTTAGTACAGCCCTGCCACTTTCTCTTAGCAAGATTGTCTTTAGTAAGCAAAACTTTTCTATTCAAGAACCACATGAACACTTTTATCTTAAGTGGTATTTTTAATTTCCAAAGGTAGGTTCTCAAGTATCTAGTATGTCCATTCTTCAAATCCTCATACATAGATTTAACTGAGAAAATGCCATATTCGTTGTTAGTTTCCAAACAAAGATATCTGGCCTGTCTGACAACTGAATATCCATCAATCTAAGGCATAGTTGGGACCATTCGTCCCATCTCTCGCCTAGAAGAGCTCTCCTAAAGGTCATGTTTAAAGGAGGAGCCCCATTGAAAACATCATGCACCGTAATATTTTTACGCTGAGCACTATTATACAAAAATGGATATTGTTGATTTAAAGGAGTGTTACCCAACCAAGTGTCCTTCCAGAACCTGGTTGTTGCTCCATTACCAACGTTGAAAAATCCTCTGTCAAAGAAACTATCTTTAACACGCATGAGGCCTTTCCAAAAGGGGGAGTCAGTCGGATTAGCCTCCACTTGTGCCAACGTTTTGCTGTGAAGGTATTTGTTGTATAACAATTCTTGCCACATCCCTTCCTCATTCAATAGTTTAAACAACCATTTGCTGAGTAGACATTGATTTTTTTAATTCAAGTATCTCTATTCCGAGTCCCCCCTGATCTTCTGGTCGGAATATAATATTCCACTTTGTTAACCGATATTTACGTTTGTTCTCATCGCTTTGCCAAAAAAAGCGTGATCGAAAGAAGTCTAATCTTTTTCTTACCCCCTTAGGTATTTCTAAGAAAGACAACATAAACATCGGTAAGCTTTTTAATACTGAATTGACTAGGACAAGATGATCCCCATAGGATAGTAACTTACCTTTCCAGCAACCCAATTTGCCTTCAAAACGGCATTCAACTGGGTTCCATTCAGCATTACGTAATTTTCTGTAATGAATAGGAACCCCAAGGTACTTAAACGGTAAAGAACCAGATTCACATCCAAACATATGTCTATACTGATCTTCTACGTCCTTAGCTTTCCCAAAACAGAAAATCTCACTCTTATGGAAATTTATTTTGAGGCCAGATAATTGTTCAAAAATACATAGTATCAGCTTCATATTTACCGCTTTATCTAAATCGTGTTCCATGAATAAAATAGTGTCATCCGCATATTGAAGTAAAGAAACTCCTCCCTCAACTAAATGAGGAATTAGTCCTCCAACTTGACCATCCTCCTTTGCCCTTTCAATAAGGATAGCCAACATGGCAGCGACAATATTGAAAAGCATTGGGGACAAAGGATCTCCTTGCCGCAATCCCTTTTTAGTCTAAAAATAATGATCGATGTCATCATTAACTCTAATACCAACACTTCCTTTCTGAACAAAATGCGTAATCCAATTGCACCATTGTTGTGCAAATCCTTTCATACGCAAGGCTTGCTGAAGGAAAGGCCATTTGAGCTTATCATATGCCTTCTCAAAATCAATCTTAAATAAGACCCCATCCATTTTCTTCCTATGAAGTTCATGAATGCTCTCATGGAGGATCACTACCCCTTCCAAAATATGCCGTCCAGGCATAAACACCGACTGAGTAGGTCTAATTACATTATGGGCAATTCCCGTTATACGATTAGTTCCTACTTTTGTAAATATTTTAAAACTGACATTGAGAAGACATATTGGTCTTTATTGTTGGATTTGGACTGCATTTCCTTTTTTTTGGAAGTAACTTAATGACCCCATAATTTAGTTTAAACAACGGGAAATTTCCTTGTTGAAACTGAAAAAACATGGCCATTAAATCGTCCTTGAGTACGTTCCAAAACTTTTGGTAGAACTCTGCCGGAAAACCATCCGGTCTCGGCGCTTTGTTCAATTCCATTTGTGAAATCGCATCATACACCTCTTTCGCTGTGAAATCGGCTGTAAGGATTTAATTCTCCTCAGCAGATAGTTGTGGAATATCCTGCGTGTTGTTTTCATCTAGTTGAATATTATTTGGCGCCGATGCACCAAATAACTTCTTGTAGTAATTAGTAATTTAAATCCACAAATTTTTGTCCCCTACAATGGTTCCTTCGTCTTGCTCTAACTGAAAGATTTTCTTTTTTCTATGCTTACCATTCGCGATCAGATGGAAATACTTCGTATTATTCCCACCTTCTCTTACATGTTTCACTTTTGCCCGTTGGGCCCATTTTATCTCCTCCTCTCTACGTAGAGCACTAATGCGATCATTAGCTCCCCGTAGGGCTTCCCGCTCAGCCACAGATAAAGGCAAAGTTTTAGCTTTGATATCTAAATCATCAATAATCTTTAGTAATCTTTCTTTTTCTTTTTTGTACTTCCCACTTTGGTTCTTTGCCCACCCTTTTAAATAACGACGAAGGTGTCTTATTTTATTTTGCCACACCTCAATTGGTGAGGACCCCTTCGTGGAAGCAACCCACTCAGCTGCCACCATGTCATAAAAACCTTCCATAGTCAACCAGGAAAGTTCAAAGGAAAAACGTGCTTTATTGCCTAGATGTGCCTGTACTCCAGAATCCAAAAATAAAGGAGTATGATCCGAGCCAGCACGAGATAGGGCTTGTACTGTAGCCAGTGGAAATTTTTGTTCCCATTGAACCGTTGTTAGAATTCTATCCAACTTTTCATACGTGGGATTATCTCGACGACTAGCCCAAGTATATTGACGACCTGACATTTCAATCTCTTTTAGTCCAATGCACTCAATAGTCGCATTGAACATGAAAGGCCATCTCGGATTAAAATTCGAATTATTCTTTTCTTCGGGTTTTCGTAGGATATTAAAATCACCCCCTACCAACATCGGTAGTGGCTCATTTTCACACATATGAACAAGTTCAGACAAGAACAAGGGTTTTTGATCATCTTGAGCAGCCCCATAGACCGAAACCAGAACCTAACCGAAACCATCATTTTTTGATTTTACGTAGAGTTTGACACAAAAGTCCCCTACATCTACATTTTTAACTTGGATGGTTAGGGAATTAATTCCAATCAACATGCCCCCATCCCTCCCCGGAGGTGGTAGACAAAACCAAATAAAATCTAGCCCGGTGGCCAGATGATTTAAAAAGTGAGCAGTGAAATTAGCCCTTCCAGTCTCCGACAAGGCTATGAAGTCTAATTTTCGCTCTCTAATTGATTCTTGTATGAAACAATGTTTTCCAGGATCTCTAAATCCTTCACTGTTCCAAAAAACTCCTTTTACACCTTGCATTTTACTTTTTATTTTTTTCTTAATTCTAGCACTCCTACGTCTAGTAGAAGTCGTATAATCCCTCCTCTTCCTAGATTTTTTAACCTTTTCATGCAGGACCGAACGATCCATTTGATCTTCCACACCCCTAATAAAATCATCTTCTCCTAAATCCTCTGAAAGGGAAGAAGATTTATTTACTACCAAAGAATGAGGATTGTCCTCCTCTAAAACCGCAACATTTTTCTCTAGAATATGTATTTTTTTTCTAGCTCTGAATCCTTAATAAATTTTGATGAAGCCAGTTTTTCTTTATGGGAACTACCCAGCGAAACTCCTAGCCTAGCAGCACGATCAATAATTTGTTCATCGGAAAAATTTAAAATTGACAAAGTTGGGCTTAAAAGCGTACCTTGCGGGAGATCACGTCTTTGAGCCAAGGCCATAGCTCGACCCATCACCGTCTCGTCCGCATTTGGTTGTGACTGAAGCCTATCACTGGAACGTCTTCCAAATGCCGCAGCATCCGGAACACCGCCAAAGGCAACAACCTTGCGCCTTGCCTCTTGATCATCCAGCCCGCCCGATCCATGTAAGATAGCTGCAGAGGAGGCCACCATCATCCGCCCAATTGGTGATGTAGAGCGGCCCTGCACTACCCCGCTCCATCCATCACCCCCTCCTGGGGCAACCGGAGAGCGAGGAGAACAAGCCCTAGAGGATGTCGACCCATGATCACCTCCTATGAGGCATGGTGACATCAACGTATCGTCGTGTGCATCAGAAGGAGCCACCATGTCATCAGCTCGCACCGAGGAGCTTCCCAACGATGACGGAGTAGCAGGTGTAGAAGCGCATGGATTGCCACCCAGTGATGGCGAAGCAGCGCACTCAGCAGCCGTGGCAGAAAAAACACCATTCTCCTGCCGTGGTGTAACCAAGGAGTCATCCGTCTGCAGCGCACTAGCGCCCGCCTGCGGAAGTGCTGCCATGGCAGAAAAACACAGTTTTTCCTGCCGCGGCGGAGAGAAAGCTGTTTTTGCTGGAACATCTTTAGCAACTTCCATCAACGGTGACACCTGCTTCTCAGTTAGCCTAGAAATCTCAGCCATGCGTTCCTCCATACGCAGCAACGCAATCTCTTCCTTGGCCTTTCTAATAGCAAGACGCACAGAGGGTGAGAAAACAACACCTCCGGAGACATTATTAACCGGTGGCCGAGGCGCACCCGCCCCATTGTTTTGGCCCTCGTTAGTCGGCTCCTCCACAGCCGCACTAGCATCAGGAGCCACATCATTTGCCACCTGATCAGTATCCATCACCTCCTTGAAATCATCTCCAATGTCTCCATCATCATCATTGCCTTGATCCGGAGGATTATCCATGTCCACATCCTCCACAGGCCCTCTGTCCTCACCCTCAACCCAGAATGAGAGGTCATAGAAACCATCCTTGATGAACATAGGGAAATGCTTAGGCATCTTAGACCAATTAAGACACCTAATTAAAATCCTAAGAACACCATGCTTCCTTGTATACTTCATGTCAATTTTATAGTCATCCCAAACATATCTCCCACCGTCCAAAGTGCAAGAAAATCCCCCCCTATGAATCCACGGGATCCCAGAAACCCTCACCCAAATCTCTAGCAAAGTCTCCATAGGCTCAGGAGCGTGTGCCCAACTGTCAATAGTAATCTCACACTGGCTGTTTGGCACCCTACAAGGACCGAAAACTCTCAACCTTTCCAAGTCATTTCTTGAAGGAAATTGCACTTTGAAAAAATTTGGGCCTGCTTGATGAACGTCCCACACAAACTAATCAGAAGGAACCAACCGTTGAAGTTGAGACACAATTTGTGGGATAGTTAACTCTCCTTTTTCCACCGAGACCGATGCAAGGCGAACATTCTCAAGTTTAGGCTTGTACGTATCCGACAGCTGCATTTTTAAGAAGATCAGCTCCTCATGAGCAAAACCATAGATGAGTACCCGCGGCTTTGGAGCTGACAGCAGATGGCAAACTGAATCAACATGTTCAGGTCCTTCACAAAACTCACAAACCACAGCCGGACAACCAGCAAGAAGATTTCCAGCTAGACCACAACGGAAGCTTTTTTCCTTTTTTGGAGCAGCTACCACAAGCGCAGCAGCAAGCTGCTCAGCCGAAACTGCCTGTCCTGCTCCCTGTACTTGAGCTGCCGCATCTGCTCCCAGAACAGGTTGAGCTTGAGGTTGCTGAACTGGAGGCAACACCAGATTCACCACAGGTGGCTGTGGCGCTGCAGGAGCAGCAACAACAGTAACCAACGCCGGAATCGGTGCGATCACCTGAGCCTGCGTAGGAGCCGCCATCTGAGGCACTGCTGCGACTACCGGCTGATCACCACCACGGCCAGCAGCATAGTTGTAACCAGCATCAAATCTTCCTCGTACACCTCTGTCACCTCTGCCCGCATCAGCTCTACCATATGCCTCACCACGACCATTGCCGTAGCCTGCACCGAGGTTGTTGCCATATCCACCACGGCCATTACCATACCCACGGCCTCCAAAGCCGCGTACCTTCCTCCATAGCCACCTCCACGTGACCTCGACCAGCTGCTCCACGAAAACCTCCTCGATGAAAGCCCACACCTGCATGAAAACCTCCTTGATAGCCAGCGGCGCCAGCACCTTGACCATGCCCGCCCGGACCACCGTACACGCCTGGACCATCCGGCACACCCGCGGTAAGTGGATGGAGATGTCGTACGAGCAAAAGCTCGACCCCAAGTACTCCATCTCGGCGCCCTACTGGCACGCCGTGGTAGACACGGAGTACGAGGCGTGTCTCAGCGGCGTCTTCCTCCCTACCGGCGTGCGGGAGCCAACACCGGAGTTGTCTGCTTCGGACGATGAGCGTGCCCGCTCTGACGGCGAGGACGACGACGACCCCGAGCTGCCCGATCTCCCGTTACCACCGGCGTCAGCAAGTGCAGGCGCATCTTGGTCAGCAGCGTCGCGGTCACCGGTGAAGGGGGCGCAGGATCAAGCCGACGAGACTTCCGATCAGGCGTGTCGTAACATGCAACAGCGGTAGATCAAATCCCACCACGCGCCGGCCGCGAAACCAGAAGCCACAGCCTCAGCCGAGGCTAAGTTTCTAAAGGTCGTAGCCGACGGCAATAGCAGATGAAACTTTCGGCGCCGGATCATCGAGGATGCAAGGATGTTGATGATTTCGGCGCTGGTTCGCATCTTCTTCCCGGCGAGGGCATGTGGAAGAGACATCTTCCTCGACGCCGGCGTGTGTAGTGGTTCGCTAGACGTTGTAGCGTGTGTAGAAAATATTGAAACCCTAATATTTGTTGATGTATTGATCTGACCCTCGCGGGGGTATATAAGGAGTACAAGACTTGAGAGGCAAGTTGCCTATTACTTGGAGTACAAGATGATCTCTAATCCAATCCCTAGTCTAATACATATATATAATCTAACGTTCCACCTCAATCGTAGCGGGAGTGAAGCGGACGATTGCGACTGGATTTGAAGTCTTGCGCATATGTCGTTCCTCCTCTCCGCCATCATCAACTGTGTCTCTGATGGTCTCTCCTCTCTTCCCTCCCACAAACACAGCGGGAGTGACGTGGACGCAAGTGACGACGCGGACGGTGTTGACTGGAATTGTTGCCGATGTGTTGATGTAGATGTGGCCCTTGATGTCGATGGCGAGGTAGCCGACCGTGATGTAGCCGTGGTCGATGTAGTACTCGCCGTAGTTGTTGTAGCCGCAATGCCGAAGGCGCAAAAAAAAATTATGTGATAGTCGTAGGCATCGGAAGACATGGTAGTCGTAGGCGTCAGAGGACGCGGTCATAAGTGAGTCCACCAGTTTTGCCAAGGCTGGAGGAAACCCACCGAGCACACAACGGGTTTGCCAGAACCATGTGTGCGGTTGTAGAAAGGAGGGTTTTTTGGCGGCAGCGGCGGCAGGAGACTGCGGCGACGGCTGTTTTGTAGTTTTGTGGCGGCGGCGGCGGCGGCGACGGCAGTAGACTGTGGAAGTGGCGGCGGCTGGTTTGTAGTTTTTTGGCGGCGGCGACGACGGTAGGAGACTGCGGAAGCGGTGGCGGTTGGTTTGTAGTTTTGTGGCGGCGACGGCTGGTTTGTAGTTTTGTAGCGGCGGCGGCGGCGGTAGGAAGCTACGGCAGCGGCGGCGGCTTGTTTGTATGGCGGCGGCGGTGTGTTGACGAGGATGTTGACGAAGACCATGTTGGTGTAGACCTTGACGATGATATGTCGGCATAGTCGTACAGCTGGATGTTGATGTTCGGCTCGATGTAGTCTGGGTACATGAGGTGCATGTCGGTCGGCGGCGCGTAGATGTTGGTGTCGTAGTAGCGAGTAGGAGTCGACGCAGGTCTGTCGGCGTGGTAGAGGCCGATCGATCTGCTGCATAGGATGTGTTGCGTACACATATATGTATGTTACCTGGCAATGCATACAGTGCATGCCGCTCCTTTTTTCTAGGTGGCCCGCATGCAGCTAGCTTGGTGGAGGACAACTACTAGGCATATAGAATTACTGCACTAGCCATCTAGAGCAAAAGTCCGAATTGATGGAAATGGGCTATGCAATATTTATATTTGTAGACGAATAGGATGCAACTCTAGATGTATTGATCGGGTGCAAACACACGTATATATAACAGTACAAGGGGTAGTCTCGTCCTCAACTATACAAGGAAGGAGGAGGACTTGCCATACAAGAAATATACATGCACAATATACTCAACACCCCCCGCAGTTGAAGCGTCGCCAGAGCCGACGCAAAGGCTGGACCGGAACTCCTCGAAGGGCGCCGTAGGAAGGCCCTTTGTCATGATGTCCGCAAATTGTTGGGAGGTGGGAACGTGTAGAACACGTACATGACCGAGAGCCACCTGTTCCCGAACAAAGTGAATATCAAGCTCGATGTGCTTGGTGCGGCGATGATGGACCGGATTGGCGGAGAGGTAGACAGCTGAAACGTTGTCACAGAAGACCACGGTGGCTTTGGTGATCGGGCACGAAAGCTCCTGAAGTAGCTGGCGCAGCCATGAGCACTCTGCAACTGCATTGGCAATGGCGCGATACTCCGCCTCTGCACTGGAGCGAGACACCGTAGGCTGTCGCTTGGACGATGATGCATGTAAAATGCATACATGAACTTTACATTTTATTACTTGATATTCCAACTTATTTGCATCATATATGGGTTATATTTATGTTTTATAATGATTTTAGGGGATAATTCACAGTTTCCCCATTTATTTGGAATTAACCCTGCAGAACCAGAAAACCCCCTTTTCCATCTTTTTGACTTTCAGGGACCCAAACGACGTCCAAATGACCTAATATTTCACGGGAGTCAATTTTTGGAAGGAACGAAGCGTAGGAGCGAAGGAAGAGATCAAACGGAAACCCGAGGGTCGAAAGAGGTGGGCCCACGTGGTCAGATTCCTTGACCGCGTGGGACCCCCTATTCTGGGCCTCGAGCCTCCGATGCCGTCGATCTTCGTCCCCGTGCCTTCGTCTTGACCTAAAAATGACTGTAAAAATAGTCCCCCGACGGCTTTCGGAAGGAGGCGGCGGAGAAACACAAAAACCACGAAACAGGAGACATAAGGCTGCCGTCGGAGAAGATCGGAGGGGGGAAACGCCGCCGGAATCACCTCCGGAGGGCTCCTCCATCCCCCCTCCGGAGTCTCCATCAACACCACCGTCAAGACCAGCATCATCTCCATCACCATCTTCGTGATCCACTTCATCCCCCTCATAGTTTGAGATTGTTGAACCCTAGCTATTGTCTACGTACTATTCTACATGTTTGTGAATTGCTACTTGTCATTATTTTGTGGGAGATTATATTCTCAGATTGTGTTGTATCACTTATGCCATTGAATCATATCATGTCTTCGCGTTGTGAGTAGTTCTCTCATGTTCCTGGGGGCATAGGATGGATTGGCAATAATTTATTTATGACATGTGTTGGTATTTTGTCTAGTGTTTATCTTTTTATGTAATTCAAGGATGGTGTTGTGCGAACGTCAACTGCACATCACTTCACCTATATGGGCTCATAGGAGAACACCGTAGTGTAATGGAGTGAGGGAGACTTGGGAGGACATGTAAACCTGAGACCGAGTCATGAAGTTGCATTATGAGAGTATTAGTATCGGGGACCTTAGAGTTTAAGGCTATGGTGGGACTCTATGTCTTAATAAGTCTTGTGCAGTCATTTACTTGGCCATAAGAACCATCATAAGGGGGTTTAGTTTATTTATTTAGCTTTTCCTAATTATGGCTCCGTCCAAAAAAAGATTAAAACTTGACAAAATGCTTACCTTGTTGTTCTAGAAATATTTATGCCATGAAGTCTAGGTAGCCCTTGGGAACGTTCTCCACTTATAAGAAACACACACTTGAGCTTGTCCTCTTGCTGCATAGAGGATTGGGCATTCTCTCTTTGAGAGCTTTCACTTGTCATATTTTATTTTCAGCTTTTTACTTTATTGCAAACTCTACGCCAAAAACCCAAAAACACTTGCATCATTTAATCATTTTAGTTTGTCTAGTGCATAGATAATAAGAGAAGTGACACTCTTATTTGAGAGGATAAATACTTATACCTTCTACTCCTCGTGGGATCGATACTAATACTTACACATTGAAGATTTCAACGATCCCCTATACTTGTGGGTATCAAGACATTTTCTGGCGCCGTTGCCGGGGAGTGTAGCGCTTAAGTTTTTATTCTTGTTTGTACTAGACATTAGTTTACTTTCAGTTTTGCAATTATCTCAGTTTTAGTTTCAGTTTTATATTTTTCTTATATATCAAAACCCAAAAAAATTATAAAATGGAAAACAACATAACAATTATAGAACTTTATAATATCTATCTTGAGTTAGGACATGAAGTGTTTGAGGAGAAAATTAAAAAATATATGGAAATTTATTTGCATAACAATCATGTCCGTGGTAATACTATTAGTATGAATTCTTTGAACACATTTATTGCTAATGCTACGGAAAACCTTAACCTTGGGGAAGTTTGTTTTGATGAATATGATATTTTTAGTCCCCCAAGCTCGGAAGAGAAAATTTATTTTGATGATACTATGCCTCCCATTTATGATGATTACAATGATGAATATGATATTTTCAGTCCACCTACTATTGAGGATAAAGTTTATTATGATTATGATATGCCTCCTATATATGATGATTACAATGATGGTTATGAATGTTTTACTACCACTATCACTAATAAGAATGATTTTACTTATGTGGAGAGTATTAATACTTTTATGCTTGTAGATCATGAAAGACATGCTTTATGTGATAATTATATTGTTGGATTTATTCATGATGCTACTGAAAGTTATTATGAGAGGGGAAAACATGGTTCTAAACATTTCAATATTATTACGTTTCCTCTCTTTAAGTTCAAAGTGTTGAAATTGCTCTTGTTTTTCTTCCTATGCTACTTGCTTTGTGTTTCAATGATTTATTTTCTTACAAGATCCCAATGCATAGGAAGTGGGTTAGACTTAAAAGTGTTTCATATTTTTCTCTTGATGCTCTCTTTTGCATTTCAATTCTTGTTCCTATGTGAGCATCATTAAAACTATCATGGCTGTCCAGAAAACAGATTCCTAAGCTTCACTGCGAAAAATGTTAAAAATCACAGAAAAGGAATTTTGACCTGAAATTTTACGACAGCAATCTTCAGTTATTATTACACATTTCATTAGTTCAAAAGTTTTCTGATTTGAGCAACGTAAGTGCCTCTGAAAATTCACTCTTTACGGGCTGTCCAGTTTTTGACAGATTTGTCTTTATTTTGCATTTCTCATTACTTGTGTTTTGTGTGGTTCTTTGATCAATGAGCAATACACAACCATAGTAACAGTAGCTAATGTTTAGAATCAACTCATGATATGTCTTTGCTGTACCTATGTGGATTTAATTTATGGAGACACTAACCCCTCTAATCAAGTTTTATGTTGAGTTTTGTGTAAAGAGAATTTTCAAGTGGAAGAGTTGAGGGTGATGAACAAAGATCAAGAGGGACAAACACTCAAGCTTGGGGATGTTACCCCTAGACTCACCCAACAATATCAAATAAGTACAAGAATTCAAGCTTGGGGATGCCAAGCCACCTCACTCCAACCATCTTGATACAAGTAAGTAAGCCTAGCTATATGGCTATAAAGAAAGCGCTTTACGGGAGGCAACCCGGTTGTTTTTATTTTTGATTTTCTTTGTGTCCTCTTGCTGTAACAAGAGACTTAGTTTTTAATTTTGTTTCTGGAATTTTTAATAAAGTGCCAAGTTTTACCCATTTTGGTTTGAAAAAGTTGTTATTCATATTCGGAGATTTTATTCCAGCACGAATCTGTGCACGGTATGATTTTTCATTCTATTCTGTAACTCCGAATGAGCTGAAATTTTAACTGTAGTTGCAACTTTTCATCCTCTGTAAGCGTGAATTGTTTCAGATTTTTTCGACATATTTAAGTAGGGTAGAAAAACGTTTTGCTGCTGCTGTTTTTCTGGACAGATTCTGTCCCATTTTGTTTGATGCATTCTTTAAACTTTTAACTTGAATCTTTTTGATCCAATTGAGTTTATAAGTAGGCATACAACATTATACACTTTCTGGACATTCATATGAATTTTTGTTTAAGGATTTTATGCAGCAAGCAATTCATTTGTCTATCACTACTAATATCGCCCCACAGAAAAGAAATGGGAGAAACGGTGTTTTGAAGTTTTTTCACAGGATTAGAGGAGATGCACCAAGAGCTATCCAAGGATGGTGAAGACCATAAGCTTGGGGATGTGAAGACAACCCCACTGGACCAACACACTCTCGGTTTGCACACGTCTAACTTCTGTTTTTCGATCAATGCACTTTATCGCATAAACTTGGAGAGCTTTTTATTTTGTTATTTAGGTTTGTTTTTTTTTGTGAGACCACCACTATCATTTATATATGAGAGAGCTACTGAAATTTGGGTTGAATTAAGTTGGATGCTATTAAAAAGATTGGGAAAGGGATGTTTGAGTTGATTCAAAAATATACATATAGTTGCATGATTCATGTGCTTTTTAATGAGTATTAATTTGCAAGTATTTTATCAAGAGCTATCTTTTATTCATGTTTTGATGCTGAATGTTACTTTACTTTGTTTAACATGGATTGATTAGTTCTATGGACACTTATGCATGCATTTAGACGGTCAACTTTCTCCCTCTTGCTAGCCCAAAAATTCCAACAAGTAAAAACTTGTTTTCCAACACCTTCAACCAAAGTTTTTCCAGTGAGTCCACCATATCTACCTATTAGCTTTATGCTATTCCGAGTATGTTTATCATGTTATATTGTATTATCTATACTTCTGAATTAAAATGCTTATGTTATTGATTGTTATGGGAAAAGTTGGTTAAAAAGCTCTCACGAACTTGATGCACACTTTACTTTTATTGCACTTAATAAACATGAACCATTGTGATTAAAATTATGAAGTTGTGAGCTTGACAAGAGTCTTGGTTGAGAGTTAGCTCATATGTGCTGTCACATGGCAAGCTTTCAACGTGCTCTTAATTATATTTAGTTGATATCATGTACTTTTGTTTATGGATGCTTATCATGGTGCCAAATATATGCGGAAACTTAGTAAGTTTGAGGAGTTTGTATAAATGGCTAGAGAGACGCCTGGGCCGCTAACCTAAGCCATGCATCATTCATGGTGGAAATTTACAGCGCACCAAAGTGAACATTCAGTGATGCACGTCATAATAAAAAGCTATAAAATAGTAAATAAAAGAGTGTTGAGATTGTTCATTGTTGTTTGTCTTGTCATTTTGACATGGGCTAGTTTCCATGTCCTGAGGCAAGAGGTACCCCAGTTGACGCTCTTGATGACGCTATTATATTACTTACAATGACCTTAACTTGAACTTGCTTTCGTGTCCCAAGTTGAGTAACACCGTGGTGTAGGTACTTCTATTCACGGGGCATGAGACATTCAACCCATACTTTGTCAAGCACATTACTCATATTTGAAAGGACAAGGATGTCGCCTAGAGGGGGGGTGAATAGGCGAATAAAACTTTTCCGGTTTAGGCTTGCTAATTGCGGAATAAAACTAGGTGTTTAAATTAGCAAGCCAACAACCTAAATAAACTAGGCTCACCTATGTGCACCAACAACTTATGCTAAGCAAGACAAGCAACAAGGTGATAGCAATAGAATACTTCAAGCACGAAGGCTATCACAATGTAAAGTGCATAAGTAAAGAGCTCGGGTATAGAAATAACCGAGGCACGCGGAGACGAGGATGTATTCCCGAGTTCCTCCTTCTTAGGGGAGTACGTCTCGTTGGAGAGGTGTGAGGCAACACAAAGGTCGATCTCAACGCCACAAAGGCTCACCCTATTCTCCGATGAACCGCACCACAAAGGTTTGGTTCACCTTCCACTATCGGAATCCTTCGAGGCGGAAATCCGGAGCCTTTCAACAACGATCCGGGGCACAATCCACAACGGGATTGGGGCTCCCGAACAGCTACAAGTGACCACACAAGGGTCTCAACCACCACACGGGCGTCTAGGGTCCAAAGACCCAAGAGTAACAAGTTCACAAGCTTTCAACTTCCACGAATCCTCGTGGAGAGCACAAACCGATGCAACGAAGCAATGGCAAGAGCACAAGGCTCAAATCCTTCACTCTCGAATCCCACCACAAACAACTAATGCTTATGGGGGGAGAAGAGAGGAAGAACAAAGGAGGAGAAACACCAAGAACTCCAAGATCAAGATCTACTAGGTTCCCCTCACTAAGAGGAGAGATGGATTGGTGGAAATGTAGATCTAGATCTCCTCTCACTTTCCCTCAAAGATATGCAAGAATAATGGGAGGGATTGAGAGGAAGGCAAGCTTTTCCAAAGGTCAACAATGGAGGAGAGAGAGGGGAAAAACGAGCTCAAGAGATAAGAGAACCGTTGGGGAAGAAAGCCCCTTAAATAGTTCCCTCAAAAATCTGGCCGTTGCAGGCGAAACAGGCCCGCATCGGTAGTACCGGGCCTCAGCCGGTACTACCGACCGGCGCAGAGTCAAATGATGTCGACGAAGGTCAATTGGCCTCGCTCACCGCCCGCAGCGGTAGTACCGGACTGAGCCACGCGGTAGTACCGCACCACCCGGTAGTACCGCGCCACTACCGGGGCAACTACCGGTTAAAAATTCCTCGAATACAGAAAGCCTCCCGGAGATGCAGTAGTGACCCGATACTGGATGCGGTAGTGCCGCACGGCCAAAAATACGGGGTCACCCGGTAGTACCGGGCTTGGTTCGGTACTACCGGCCTAAGAAGAAACTGCAGGAACAGATAACGAAAACCGCAATAACTTTTGCAAGGAAGCTCCAAACGAGATGAAACCAACGAGGTTGGAAAGGTAGCGACAAGAGGTTGGAAGGGTCACAAATATGGAGGAGATATCACACATGGGAGGTGTGGACCTTATCTCGAGGAGGACCGGTAATATTTCCAACACCGAGAACGCAACAAGTTTTCCATCCGGACTCCGTTTTCAATGATCTTGGGCTTGCTCCGAAGATAATCACAAGCACTACAAGATCATGCATATACACATCATAGTCCATCATGTGAGGAGGATAACACAAGAGGAGAGTTTGACCTCTCTACAAGAGACGAACCGGTAAAACCTCCAACATCAAAAACACCACAAGATATTCAAATGAAATCTGTTTTTGATGAACTAGAGTTTGGTATGGAGATGAACACAAGCTCTAACTTCTCACATGGATAAAAGCCAAATAAGAACCAAGAAAGATGATATGCCAAATATGCAAAGGTTTGAGCTCTCCACAAAGATGCGATCAAGTTACTCACTTGAGAGCCCCTCTTGATAGTACGCCGTCTATCCTATAACCCGGTCTCCAAACTAACAACATGAGACCGGTAAAAATAGAAACCCTATCAAGATCATACCTTTGCCTTGAGCCTTCCACTTGAGCTAGATGATGACGATCTTGATCTCTTCAAGTGGACCACCTTTCTTGATTGCGCTTGCTAGCACATGCTTGATGAAGGCTTCTCCAAATGCTCCCCCATACACCATGATGGGTGAGCCTCGCTTAGCTCCGTCTTCATGAATCCACTTGCGCTTCAACTTCTTATCTTGATATATATGATGGCTTGGAGATAACATGAAGTTCACTTAATCTTCTTTTCCAAGCCATGCTTGCAATAAGCTCAACTCTTCACATGACCATTCTTCATATAAACCCTTGGATGGAACCTTGGTCATCATGTAATCTTCTAGAGTTCAACACATGAACTCCAATCTTCTTAATGGACAAGATCTATAAAGATATCTCAATGCAAACATTAGTCCATAAGGATTGTCATTAATTACCAAAACCACGCATGGGGCAACACATGCACTTTCAATATTTGCTTTCACTTTAAACTTTAACCATTCAAGATGCTATGATAGGGGTAATGAGAGCTCCACACCAATGAATACCACATTGCAAACATTAACTTAAGTAGAAGCATTTGTAAGTTAGATGAAACTTATTCATGTTTTACCTCTACTCATTTATATATCTTTCCAAAGTGTCCACCTTTTTATATTCAGATTTACAAGAATACTCTATGACCATTATAGGATGTTTTTACTTTTCATTATGCGTACATTTGTTCCATAGTACTTTATTCTATGTTACACTTTGTGAATTATCATTGAACATCCTTTCATTGAATATTTGATATCACTTTATAATCTATCTTGTATATTGCTACTCCTTTGAGAATGAATCATTTGACTTTATGTAGCAATAGTAATCATCTTTGATATCCATTGATAGTATTAAAATGCAAAGTCCATGTTAGTTTTATCACCTTCATACTCGAGGACGAGCATTGGTTAAGCTTGGGGATGTTGATGCATGTAAAATGCATACATGAACTTTACATTTTATTACTTGATATTCCAACTTATTTGCATCATATATGGGTTATATTTATGTTTTATAATGATTTTAGGGGATAATTCACAGTTTCCCCATTTATTTGGAATTAACCCTGCAGAACCAGAAAACCCCTTTTTCCATCTTTTTGACTTTCAGGGACCCAAACGACGTCCAAATGACCTAATATTTCACGGGAGTCAATTTTTGGAAGGAACGAAGCGTAGGAGCGAAGGAAGAGATCAAACGGAAACCCGAGGGTCGAAAGAGGTGGGCCCACGTGGTCAGATTCCTTGACCGCGTGGGACCCCCTATTCTGGGCCTCGAGCCTCCGATGCCGTCGATCTTCGTCCCCGTGCCTTCGTCTTGACCTAAAAATGACTATAAAAATAGTCCCCCGACGGCTTTCGGAAGGAGGCGGCGGAGAAACACAAAAACCACGAAACAGGAGACATAAGGCTGCCGTCGGAGAAGATCGGAGGGGGGAAACGCCGCCGGAATCACCTCCGGAGGGCTCCTCCATCCCCCCTCCGGAGTCTCCATCAACACCACCGTCAAGACCAGCACCATCTCCATCACCATCTTCGTGATCCACTTCATCCCCCTCATAGTTTGAGATTGTTGAACCCTAGCTATTGTCTACGTACTATTCTACATGTTTGTGAATTGCTACTTGTCATTATTTTGTGGGGAGATTATATTCTCAGATTGTGTTGTATCACTTATGCCATTGAATCATATCATGTCTTCGCGTTGTGAGTAGTTCTCTCATGTTCCTGGGGGCATAGGATGGATTGGCAATAATTTATTTATGACATGTGTTGGTATTTTGTCTAGTGTTTATCTTTTTATGTAATTCTAGGATGGTGTTGTGCGAACATCGACTGCACATCACTTCACCTATATGGGCTCATAGGAGAACACCGTAGTGTAATGGAGTGAGGGAGACTTGGGAGGACATGTAAACCTGAGACCGAGTCATGAAGTTGCATTATGAGAGTATTAGTATCGGGGACCTTAGAGTTTAAGGCTATGGTGGGACTCTATGTCTTAATAAGTCTTGTGCAGTCATTTACTTGGCCATAAGAACCATCATAAGGGGGTTTAGTTTATTTATTTAGCTTTTCCTAATTATGGCTCCGTCCAAAAAAAGATTAAAACTTGACAAAATGCTTACCTTGTTGTTCTAGAAATATTTATGCCATGAAGTCTAGGTAGCCCTTGGGAACGTTCTCCACTTATAAGAAACACACACTTGAGCTTGTCCTCTTGCTGCATAGAGGATTGGGCATTCTCTCTTTGAGAGCTTTCACTTGTCATATTTTATTTTCAGCTTTTTACTTTATTGCAAACTCTACGCCAAAAACCCAAAAACACTTGCATCATTTAATCATTTTAGTTTGTCTAGTGCATAGATAATAAGAGAAGTGGCACTCTTATTTGAGAGGATAAATACTTATACCTTCTACTCCTCGTGGGATCGATACTAATACTTACACATTGAAGATTTCAACGATCCCCTATACTTGTGGGTATCAAGACATTTTCTGGCGCCGTTGCCGGGGAGTGTAGCGCTTAAGTTTTTATTCTTGTTTGTACTAGACATTAGTTTACTTTCAGTTTTGCAATTATCTCAGTTTTAGTTTCAGTTTTATATTTTTCTTATATATCAAAACCCAAAAAAATTATAAAATGGAAAACAACATAACAATTATAGAACTTTATAATATCTATCTTGAGTTAGGACATGAAGTGTTTGAGGAGAAAATTAAAAAATATATGGAAATTTATTTGCATAACAATCATGTCCGTGGTAATACTATTAGTATGAATTCTTTGAACACATTTATTGCTAATGCTACGGAAAACCTTAACCTTGGGGAAGTTTGTTTTGATGAATATGATATTTTTAGTCCCCCAAGCTCGGAAGAGAAAATTTATTTTGATGATACTATGCCTCCCATTTATGATGATTACAATGATGAATATGATATTTTCAGTCCACCTACTATTGAGGATAAAGTTTATTATGATTATGATATGCCTCCTATATATGATGATTACAATGATGGTTATGAATGTTTTACTACCACTATCACTAATAAGAATGATTTTACTTATGTGGAGAGTATTAATACTTTTATGCTTGTAGATCATGAAAGACATGCTTTATGTGATAATTATATTGTTGGATTTATTCATGACGCTACTGAAAGTTATTATGAGAGGGGAAAACATGGTTCTAAACATTTCAATATTATTACGTTTCCTCTCTTTAAGTTCAAAGTGTTGAAATTGCTCTTGTTTTTTCTTCCTATGCTACTTGCTTTGTGTTTCAATGATTTATTTTCTTACAAGATCCCAATGCATAGGAAGTGGGTTAGACTTAAAAGTGTTTCATATTTTTCTCTTGATGCTCTCTTTTGCATTTCAATTCTTGTTCCTATGTGAGCATCATTAAAACTATCATGGCTGTCCAGAAAACAGATTCCTAAGTTTCACTGCGAAAAATGTTAAAAATCACAGAAAAGTAATTTTGACCTGAAATTGTACGACAGCAATATTCAGGTATTATTACACATTTCATTAGTTAAAAGTTTTCTGATTTGAGCAACGTAAGTGCCTCTGAAAATTCACTCTTTGCGGGCTGTTCAGTTTTTGACAGATTTTGTCTTTATTTTGCATTAGCCTCATTACTTGTGTTTTGTGTGGTTCTTTTGATCAATGAGCAATACACAACCATAGTAACAGTAGCTAATGTTTAGAATCAACTCATGATATGTCTTTGCTGTACCCATGTGGATTTAATTTATGGAGACACTAACCCATCTAATCAAGTTTTATGTTGAGTTTTGTGTAAAGAAATTTTCAAGCGGAAGAGTTGAGGGTGATGAACAAAGATCAAGAGAGACAAACACTCAAGCTTGGGGATGTTACCCCTAGACTCACCCAACAGATATCAAATAAGGACAAGAATTCAAGCTTGGGGATGCCAAGCCACCTCACTCCAACCATCTTGATATCAAGTAAGAAGCCTAACTACATGGCTATAAAGAAAGCGCTTTACGGGAGGCAACCCGGTTGTTTTTATTTTTGATTTTCTTTGTGTCCTCTTGCTGTAACAAGAGACTTAGTTTTTAATTTTGTTTCTGGAATTTTTAATAAAGTGCCAAGTTTTACCCGTTTTGGTTTGAAAAAAGTTGTTATTCATATTCGGAGATTTTATTCCAGCACGAATCTGTGCACGGTATGATTTTTCATTTCTATTCTGTAACTCCGAATGAGCTGAAATTTTAACGGTAGTTGCAACTTTTCATCCTCTGTAAGCGTGAATTGTTTCAGATTTTTTCGACATATTTAAGTAGGGTAGAAAAACGCGTTTTGCTGCTGCTGTTTTTCTGGACAGATTCTGTCCCATTTTGTTTGATGCATTCTTTAAATTTTTAACTTGAATCTTTTTGATCCAATTGAGTTTATAAGTAGGCATACAATATTATACACTTTCTGGACATTCATATGAATTTTTGTTTAAGGATTTTATGCAGCAAGCAATTCATTTGTCTATCACTACTAATATCGCCCCACAGAAAAGAAATGGGAGAAACGGTGTTTTGAATTTTTTTCACAAGGATTAGAGGAGATGCACCAAGAGCTATCCAAGGATGGTGAAGACCATAAGCTTGGGGATGTGGAGACAACCCCACTGGACCAACACACTCTCGGTTTGCACACGTCTAACTTCTGTTTTTCGATCAATGCACTTTATCGCATAAACTTAGAGCTTTTTTACTTTTGTTATTTAGGTTTGTTTTTTATTTGTGAGACCACCACTATCATTTATATATGAGAGAGGTACTGAAAATTTGGGTTGAATTAAGTTGGATGCTATTAAAAAGATTGGGAAAGGGATGTTTGAGTTGATTCAAAAATATACATATAGTTGCATGATTCATGTGCTTTTTAATGAGTATTAATTTGCAAGTATTTTATCAAAAGCTATCTTTTATTCATGTTTTGATACTGAATGTTACTTTACTTTGTTTAACATGGATTGATTAGTTCTATGGACACTTATGCATGCATTTAGACGGTCAACTTTCTCCCTCTTGCTAATCCAAAAATTCCAACAAGTAAAAACTTGTTTTCCAACACCTTCAACCAAAGTTTTTCCAGTGAGTCCACCATATCTACCTATTAGCTTTATGCTATTCCGAGTATGTTTATCATGTTATATTGTATTATCTATACTTCTGAATTAATATGCTTATGTTATTGATTGTTATGGGAAAAGTTGGTTAAAAAGCTCTCACGAACTTGATGCACACTTTACTTTTATTGCACTTAATAAACATGAACCATTGTGATTAAAATTATGAAGTTGTGAGCTTGACAAGAGTCTTGGTTGAGAGTTAGCTCATATGTGCTGTCACATGGCAAGGTTTCAACGTGCTCTTAATTATATTTAGTTGATATCATGTACTTTTGTTTATGGATGCTTATCATGGTGCCAAATATATGCGGAAACTTAGTAAGTTTGAGGAGTTTGTATAAATGGCTAGAGAGACGCCTGGGCCGCTAACCTAAGCCATGCATCATTCATGGTGGAAATTTACAGCGCACCAAAGTGAACATTCAGTGATGCACGTCATAATAAAAAACTATACAAATAGTAAATAAAAGAGTGTTGAGATTGTTCATTGTCTGTTTGTCTTGTCATTTTGACATGGGCTAGTTTCCATGTCCTGAGGCAAGAGGTACCCCAGTTGACGCTCTTGATGACGCTATTATATTACTTACAATGACCTTAACTTGAACTTGCTTTCGTGTCCCAAGTTGAGTAACACCGTGGTGTAGGTACTTGTATTCACGGGGCATGAGACATTCAACCCATACTTTGTCAAGCACATTACTCATATTTGAAAGGACAAGGATGTCGCCTAGAGGGGGGGTGAATAGGCGAATAAAACTTTTCCGGTTTAGGCTTGCTAATTGCGGAATAAAACTAGGTGTTTAAATTAGCAAGCCAACAACCTAAATAAACTAGGCTCACCTATGTGCACCAACAACTTATGCTAAGCAAGACAAGCAACAAGGTGATAGCAATAGAATACTTCAAGCACGAAGGCTATCACAATGTAAAGTGCATAAGTAAAGAGCTCGGGTATAGAAATAACCAAGGCACGCGGAGACGAGGATGTATTCCCGAGTTCCTCCTTCTTAGGGGAGTACGTCTCGTTGGAGAGGTGTGAGGCAACACAAAGGTCGATCTCAACGCCACAAAGGCTCACCCTATTCTCCGATGAACCGCACCACAAAGGTTTGGTTCACCTTCCACTATCGGAATCCTTCGAGGCGGAAATCCGGAGCCTTTCAACAACGATCCGGGGCACAATCCACAACGGGATTGGGGGCTCCCGAACAGCTACAAGTGACCACACAAGGGTCTCAACCACCACACGGGCGTCTAGGGTCCAAAGACCCAAGAGTAACAAGTTCACAAGCTTTCAACTTCCACGAATCCTCGTGGAGAGCACAAACCGATGCAACGAAGCAATGGCAAGAGCACAAGGCTCAAATCCTTCACTCTCGAATCCCACCACAAACAACTAATGCTTATGGGGGGAGAAGAGAGGAAGAACAAAGGAGGAGAAACACCAAGAACTCCAAGATCAAGATCTACTAGGTTCCCCTCACTAAGAGGAGAGATGGATTGGTGGAAATGTAGATCTAGATCTCCTCTCACTTTCCCTCAAAGATATGCAAGAATCATGGGAGGGATTGAGAGGAAGGCAAGCTTTTCCAAAGGTCAACAATGGAGGAGAGAGAGGGGAAAAACGAGCTCAAGAGATAAGAGAACCATTGGGGAAGAAAGCCCCTTAAATAGTTCCCTCAAAAATCTGGCCGTTGCAGGCGAAACAGGCCCGCATCGGTAGTACCGGGCCTCAGCCGGTACTACCGACCGGCGCAGAGTCAAACGATGTCGACGAAGGTCAATTGGCCTCGCTCACCGCCCGCAGCGGTAGTACCGGACTGAGCCACGCGGTAGTACCGCACCACCCGGTAGTACCGCGCCACTACCGGGGCAACTACCGGTTAAAAATTCCTCGAATACAGAAAGCCTCCCGGAGATGCGGTAGTGACCCGATACTGGCTGCGGTAGTGCCGCACGGCCAAAAAGACGGGGTCACCCGGTAGTACCGGGCTTGGGTCGGTACTACCGGCCTAAGAAGAAACTGCAGGAACAGATAACGAAAACCGCAATAACTTTTGCAAGGAAGCTCCAAACGAGATGAAACCAACGAGGTTGGAAAGGTAGCGACAAGAGGTTGGAAGGGTCACAAATATGGAGGAGATATCACACATGGCAGGTGTGGACCTTTTCTCGAGGAGGACCGGTAATATTTCCAACACCGAGAACGCAACAAGTTTTCCATCCGGACTCCGTTTTCAATGATCCTGGGCTTGCTCCAAAGATAATCACAAGCACTACAAGATCATGCATATACACATCATAGTCCATCATGTGAGGAGGATAACACAAGAGGAGAGTTTGACCTCTCTACAAGAGACGAACCGGTAAAACCTCCAACATCAAAAACACCACAAGATATTCAAATGAAATATGTTTTTGATGAACTAGAGTTTGGTATGGAGATGAACACAAGCTCTAAATTCTCACATGGATAAAAGCCAAATAAGAACCAAGAAAGATGATATGCCAAATATGCAAAGGTTTGAGCTCTCCACAAAGATGCGATCAAGTTACTCACTTGAGAGCCCCTCTTGATAGTACGCCGTCTATCCTATAACCCGGTCTCCAAACTAACAACATGAGACCGGTAAAAATAGAAACCCTATCAAGATCATACCTTTGCCTTGAGCCTTCCACTTGAGCTAGATGATGACGATCTTGATCTCTTCAAGTGGACCACCTTTCTTGATTGCGCTTGCTAGCACATGCTTGATGAAGGCTTCTCCAAATGCTCCCCCATACACCATGATGGGTGAGCCTCGCTTAGCTCCGTCTTCATGAATCCACTTGCGCTTCAACTTCTTATCTTGATATATATGATGGCTTGGAGATAACATGAAGTTAACTTAATCTTCTTTTCCAAGCCATGCTTGCAATAAGCTCAACTCTTCACATGACCATTCTTCATATAAACCCTTGGATGGAACCTTGGTCATCATGTAATCTTCTAGAGTTCAACACATGAACTCCAATCTTCTTAATGGACAAGATCTATAAAGATATCTCAATGCAAACATTAGTCCATAAGGATTGTCATTAATTACCAAAACCACGCATGGGGCAACACATGCACTTTCAATATTTGCTTTCACTTTAAACTTTAACCATTCAAGATGCTATGATAGGGGTAATGAGAGCTCCACACCAATGAATACCACATTGCAAACATTAACTTAAGTAGAAGCATTTGTAAGTTAGATGAAACTTATTCATGTTTTACCTCTACTCATTTATATATCTTTCCAAAGTGTCCACCTTTTTATATTCAGATTTACAAGAATACTCTATGACCATTATAGGATGTTTTTACTTTTCATTATGCGTACATTTGTTCCATAGTACTTTATTCTATGTTACACTTTGTGAATTATCATTGAACATCCTTTCATTGAATATTTGATATCACTTTATAATCTATCTTGTATATTGCTACTCCTTTGAGAATGAATCATTTGACTTTATGTAGCAATAGTAATCATCTTTGATATCCATTGATAGTATTAAAATGCAAAGTCCATGTTAGTTTTATCACCTTCATACTCGAGGACGAGCATTGGTTAAGCTTGGGGATGTTGATGCATGTAAAATGCATACATGAACTTTACATTTTATTACTTGATATTCCAACTTATTTGCATCATATATGGGTTATATTTATGTTTTATAATGATTTTAGGGGATAATTCACAGTTTCCCCATTTATTTGGAATTAACCCTGCAGAACCAGAAAACCCCTTTTTCCATCTTTTTGACTTTCAGGGACCCAAACGACGTCCAAATGACCTAATATTTCACGGGAGTCAATTTTTGGAAGGAACGAAGCGTAGGAGCGAAGGAAGCGAACAAACGGAAACCCGAGGGTCGAAAGAGGTGGGCCCACGCGGTCAGATTCCTTGACCGCGTGGGACCCCCTATTCTGGGCCTCGAGCCTCCGATGCCGTCGATCTTCATCCCCGTGCCTTCGTCTTGACCTAAAAACGACTATAAAAATAGTCCCCTGACGGCTTTCGGAAGGAGGCGGCAGAGAAACACAAAAACCACGAAACAGGAGACAGAAGGCTGCCGCCGGAGAAGATCGGAGGGGGAAACGCCGCCGGAATCACCTCCGGAAGGCTCCTCCATCCCCCCTCCGGAGTCTCCATCAACACCACCGTCAAGACCAGCACCATCTCCATCTCCATCTTCGTGATCCACTTCATCCCCCTCATAGTTTGAGATTGTTGAACCCTAGCTATTGTCTAAGTACTATTCTACATGTTTGTGAATTGCTACTTGTCATTGATATGTGGGGAGATTATATTCTCGGATTGTGTTGTATCACTTATGACATTGAATCATATCATGTCTTCGCGTTATGAGTAGTTCTCTCATGTTCCTGGGGGCATAGAATGGATTGGCAATGATTTATTTATGACATGTGTTGGTATTTTGTCTAGTGTTTATCTTTTTATGTAATTCTATGATGGTGTTGTGCGAACGTCGACTGCACATCACTTCACCTATATGGGCTCATAGGAGAACACCGTAGTGTAATGGAGTGAGGGAGACTTGGGAGGACATGTAAATCTGAGACCGAGTCATGAAGTTGCATTATGAGGGTATTAGTATCGGGGACCTTGGAGTTTAAGGCTATGGTGGGACTCTATGTCTTAATAACTCTTGTGCAGTCATTTACTTGGCCATAAGAACCATCATAAGGGGGTTTAGTTTATTTATTTAGCTTTTCCTAATTATGGCTCCGTCCAAAAGAAGATTAAAACTTGACAAAATGCTTACCTTTTTGTTCTAGAAATATTTATGCCATGAAGTCTAGGTAGCCCTTGGGAACGTTCTCCACTTATAAGAAACACACACTTGAGCTTGTCCTCTTGCTGCATAGAGGATTGGGCTTTCTCTCTTTGAGAGCTTTCACTTGTCATATTTTATTTTCAGCTTTTTACTTTATTGCAAACTCTACGCCAAAAACCCAAAAACACTTGCATCATTTAATCATTTTAGTTTGTCTAGTGCATAGATAATAAGATAAGTGCCACTCAGAGGATAAATACTTATACCTTCTACTCCTCGTGGGATCGATACTAATACTTACACATTGAAGATTTCAACGATCCCCTATACTTGTGGGTATCAGACGACCACGAGATAAGGGATGGTCCAAGATAGACACAGTATCCCAAAGTGGAACGGCACGTGTCGAGGCAGCCGGCCCAGTCGGCATCCGTGTAGGCGGTGATGTCCATGGTGGCGGAGGCATGAAGCGAGAGACCAAGGTCCATGGTGCCACAGATGTAGCGCATAATCCGCTTGACCGCAGTCCAGTGAGCGTCGCAAGGAGCATGCATGTGAAGGCATACCTGTTGAATAGCATACTGCAACTCCGGCCGGGTGAGAGTGAGGTACTGGAGAGCACCAACAATAGACCGGTAGAAGGCAGCATCCGGGGCCGGAGAACCAGCTGTGGCGGAGAGCTTGTTCTTCGTATCGACAGGCGTGGAGGCGGGTTGGCAATTAAGCATTCCATCGTGGTCAAGAAGCTCGCGTGCGTACTTCCGCTGGTGAAGAAAGAAACCGTCCGCGCGACGGACCACTTCTATCCCGAGGGAGTAGTGAAGAGGGCCCAAGTCCCTGAGGGCAAACTCGGCATGGAGACGATCGGTGAGCTGTCGAAGAAGAGTAGTGGTCGACTCCGTCAAGATGATATCATCGACGTAGAGCAGCAGATAGGCGGAGGTTTCGCCCTGGTGGTACACGAACAGCGAGACATCGGAGCGAGTCGAGCGGAAGCCAAGTCGGTAAAGAAACGCAGCGATGCGCTGGTACCAAGCACGGGGCGCCTGCTTGAGCCCATACAGTGAGCGAGAGAACAGGCAGACGTAGTCCGGGTGGGCGGTGTCGACGAAACCCGAGGGTTGTTCGCAGAACATCTGCTCCTCGAGATGACCGTGGAGGAAGGCGTTGGAGACATCCATCTGGTGCACTGGCCAAGCGCGAGACACCGCGAGCTGAAGGACGGTGCGAATCGTCCCGGGTTTAACAACCGGGGCAAAGGTGTCGGTGAAGTCGACGCCGGCGCGCTGGTGAAAGCTGCGAACCACCCAGCGGGCCTTATGACGGTCCAGAGTGTCGTCCGAATGAAACTTGTGCTTGAAGACCCACTTGCCGGTGATGACGTTGGCATGACGAGCTTGAGGAACAAGCTGCCACGTCTGGTTGCGCTGCAGGGCATCGAACTCCTCATGCATGGCCACGAACCACAGACGGTCGCGAATAGCCGCCCGAGCGGAGGCCGGCAGCGGCGAGGGAGTGGCAGCCGAGGGCGGTGAAGGCGTGGGCGTGAAGGTCGACGCGGCGAGGGAGTACTCTTCCGTAGCATACCGCATGCTCGGACGGAAGATGCCAGCGTGGGCGCGGGTGACGGCACCCGGAGCCGAGGAAGCGGCTGGCGGTGATGGCGAGGCAGCGCCCGAGACGACGCTCGAAGGCGATAGAGGCGGCAAGGCAGCACCCGAGTCCGAAGGCGCAGAGGGTGCAATGCCCGAGACGACGCTCGAGGGCGATGCAGAGGGCGACACGGCGCCCGAGGCAGAGCTCGAGGGCGACGCGGGAGGCGGTGGAGGTGCCGCGGCCGGCAGCGCGGCAGTAGGCGCAGCTAGGGCCGGAGGAACGCGGCGCCACGGGAACTCGACCTCGGGAGAGGGAGAAGACCCTGCTGGATGTCCCTGTGCAAACGAAAAACACAACTCATCAAAGTAAACGTGTCGGGAAGTGATGACACGGTGAGAGACCGGATCATAGCAACAGTAGCCCTTGGTGTTAGCCGGGTAACCGAGGAAGACGCAGGGCACAGAACGGGAGGCAAGCTTGTGAGGTGAGGTGGCGGTGGTGTTAGGGTAGCAACGACAACCGAAAAGCCGGAGACCATCATAAGACGGAGGGGAGCCGAAAAGAAGATGGTGAGGTGCGTAGTGCCAGCGAGTGCGACAAGGGTGAAGGTTGATGAGTAGGGTGGCGGTAGCGAGGGCATCGGGCCAAAACGCGGGTGGGATGTAGGCATGGAATAGGAGAGTGCGGACATAGTCGTTGAGGGTGCGAAGGACTCGTTCGGCGCGGCCGTTTTGCTGGGAGGTGTAGGGACAGGTTAGACGGAAGACAGTGCCGTGAGTAGAGAAGAGGGTGCGAATGGGGAGGTTATCGAATTCTTTTCCGTTATCGGTTTGGAGAGCCTGTATAGAACGACCAAACTGTGTGGCGACATAGGAGTAGAAGGCGATGAGAGTGGCAGCGACGTCGGATTTCTTACGGAGGGGAAAAGTCCGCACGAAATGAGAATAATCATCCATAATGACAAGATAATAAGTGAAACCAGAATTACTACGTATAGGAGACGTCCATACATCGCTATGAATTAACTGAAACGGAACAGATGCAACTGTGGAGGAAGTACTAAAGGGGAGGCGAACATGTTTGCCGAGGCGGCATGCTTCACAAGTGTGAGCATCTGTTTTATTACATGAAAAGGAAAAACACCTAATTCTTTGGCGAAGTGTGGTGGAGCTAGGGTGGCCAAGACGCGTGTGCCAAAGATCTACGCCAGCGGAGAGGGCCCGAGGTCCAGTGCGAGAGGAAGATGCCGGCTGAACGGGGTACATCTCGCTAGGACTCTCACATCGGTGGAGCACCATCCGGGTACGGGAATCCTTAACAGAAAAACCAAATGCGTCAAATTCCACAGTTACAGAGTTATCACGAGTGAGACTACGAACACAAACTAAGTTATGAATGATATGTGGAGAGACAATGACGTTATTGAGGGACAAGGGTTTGGAAGTGGAGGGAAAACTAGTGGAACCAACATGAGAGATAGGAAGACTAGCACCATTACCGACAACGATGTGAGAGGAGATGGTGGTGGGAGAGGAATGAGAGAGTATACCCGGGTGAGCAGCCATGTGAACCGAGGCACCGGTGTCCATGAACCAGTCACCGCCGCCGATGTAGGTGGAAGGCGGGGCGCCTGCTGGAGGGCGGTGTAGAGCGCCGGGTCGTAGGAGGCCGGGGCGGCGCCGAGAAGACCAAAGTAGCCAGGAGGGGGCGCAGCAGCATAGCCGGGCTGCGGTGCAGCGTAGAAGGCCTGATGAGCCGCCGTCGCGGGGTGAAGAGCCCTGGGGCAGGCGCGTGGGGCATCGGCATGGTGTAGGCGTGCGTGTACCACCCGGGGTTGTGACCACCGCTCCAAGGTGGTGTAGGCTGCAGGGTGGTGGGGCGAGGGGTGCCACCGCCGTTGCCACCGCCATTGCCGTCACCGCGGCCACGGCGACGACGCCACGGCTGCTGCGGTGGAGGTTGTGGCTGGGGCACGGGCACGGGCGCGGGGGTAGGGGTGCCACGACCGATGCCGGTGGCGAGCACAGTGTGGGCGGCGCGGGTACGGACGTTCTTCAGGCGCTGTTCCTCGAGGCGGAGGTAGTCCACCGCCCTCTCGAAGGTGGGGTTGGCCATGAGGGTGTGGTTGGAGGCGGCGTTGCTGAGGTCCTCGCTGAGACCGGCGGTGAGTGTCGGAGACTAGTCCCAAGGAACTAGGGGTATGTCTCACTGATGCCAGGAATCGGAAAGAGGTTGAACACGCAGTCAAACAATCCTCAACTATCTCGGCGACGGTGCTCGTCGAGCTCGGTGAGGAACATCACGACAGAGAGAAAACAACAGCACGTACCCAGGTTCAGGCCCACCGTGAGGTGTAAAGACCCTACTTCCTGCTTTGTTGTATTGCACTGCTTGTAGAGGTTACCGCACAATGAGCTTGCCAAGGGCTCAGCTATGGCTATGGTGTATTATGGTGGAAGGAGCTTCGTCTTCTTCGCTATGGTGTGGATGAGCTTCAGCTAGTCGATGGGTCGACGAATGATTCGATCCGGAATCCTCTTCCCCTTGGTCGTACACTGCCCTCCTATATAGGTGCCCCGGGCCTCTTCCCCCAATTCACAAGGCGGGAAGGGCTACCACATGGCGACGGAGAAGGAGCACAGTGCACGGCGACGGGGCTGTCCATGGACACGGTCCATGGCAGAGAGCACCGTCTCCTTGGCAGAAAAAGGCACCGTCCATCCAGGACGATGGGCTGGCGCTGCAGAGGTCCGTGGAGCGCCCCCACGGTGACGTTGGCTTGGAGCGTAGCGGCCAACGGTCCCCTTATCACCGGAATGGCAATTCTTGTAGTCCGCTTTGCTTGGTGCAGCTTTGTTGACCGCCTTTAATCACCAAAGAGGAAACTGCGGCGTCGTCGTCACCGCGCGCAGGCGCGCGCGTCACTCTGCGGCGGGTGCAGAGGCCATGTGCGCTCTACAGTGGAGACAGAGCTTGCTTCCACTTGAAAGAACCCCGCGAGGGCTTGACTGCCTCACCGAGGTTCTGAAGTACTTGACGCCTCGCGAGGGTGGCGCAGACGTGCGCCAGGACTTAGTGGTATTTCTTGATAGAAGAAGCCCTCGCGAGGGAAAATCTCCTCGCGAGGCACACCAGGCTGAGACGCCTGGTCCTTAGCAGAATCCTCTGCAGAGTGTCGAGGGTTGTGGCAGGCCGGCCCGTGGTACCCTGGTTTCCACTGGGCCGACAGTGAGGGTGGAGAGGAGGATCTGATCACCAATCTGGAACCCGATGTCGTTGAGCTCGTCGGAGAGGGTCTTGAGGCGCAGGCAGTATGCGTCGAGGGAGAGGTCGTTTTGCTGACAACCGAAGAACTCCTGCTGCAAGAAGACCACGTGCTAGAGCTTGTTGTCGGTGAAGAGGCCGGTGACCTTGGTCCACACCTTGTGAGCATCGTCGCCGACGCGGACGACGGTATGAAAGATGTCCGGCGAGACGGTGAGGAAGATCCAGCGGATGATGGTGTCATCGATGGCGAACCAGTCGGAGTCACGACGCGTGGTGAGGAGGTTGGTGGTGCCGTCGATGTGATCGGAGAGATTGTACTCGCGGAAAAGAAGGTGGAAATAGGTCTTCCAAGCAAAGAAATTGGCAGCGGTGTGGGAGAGCTTGACGGGGACATGGTCCGCGATGCGAACCTCGCGGAGCTGGGTAGGGTTGGGAAGGGAGAGATCGCAACCGGAGGAGGCGAAGGGGTTGCTCGAGTTGGAGATGGAAGACATGGTGGTGGCGGTGTGGTGGGGTTAGGTTTAGGGTTTGGAGATGGCGGAGGGTGGTGCGCGGCTAGGGAGAGGGGCGGCACGCGATGGGGAGAGAGGAGAGGGGCGGCGCCTGGTGGGAGAGGAGGGAGGCGCACGGCTGGAGGGAGGCGGTGGCCGGCCGGCTGGAGGTAGGAGAAGGCGACGGCGGCTAGGGTTAGGATCGAAGGGTGTCTGATACCATGTAGACGAATAAGATGCAACTCTCGATGTATTGATCGGGTGCAAACGCACGTATATATAACAGTACAAGGGGTAGTCTCATCCTCAACTATACAAGGAAGGAGGAGGACTTGCCATACAAGAAATATACATGCACAGTAAATTCAACAATATTCAACACTCTCTCTCACGTCTAGGCTATTTTAGTACTTAGCGTGGGTTCGGTGCAGGCCACAGAATCTTTTTTCTTTTTGTTTTTAATACTGCGCGAGCAGGGTCTTGAACTTGACACCTCTTGGATCTGGTACCAGGTAAAAAATATTGAAACCCTAATATTTATTGATGTATTGATCTGACCCTCGCGGGTTTATAAGGAGTACAAGACTTGGGAGGTAAGTTGCCTATGACTTGGAGTACAAGATGATCTCTAATCTAATACCTAGTCTAATACATATATATAATCTAACAGCATGTAGCCGGTAACGGCGTAGTTTTAGTTTAGTTTGTTAAATCTCGTTTAGATTTTAGATTGTAAGTTTGTTAACTCTCGTTTAAATTCCGCCGGAATTGTTTATCAACGAATGTTAAAAAAAAATTGGAGTGGCTGTTTGGGGTGCGCCGTTGTGGGCTGCACCATTCCCATGGCCGGACACATGTCCGACACCTTCCAATTGGGTCTCAATTGGGAGATGCCGGACACCGATTTGGAGACCCGGTGGAGATGCTCTTAGGGCATCTCCACTCGGGGCGCCCAAAGGCCTTTGGGGCGTGCCGGACCAATTTTTGCTCCCACTCGCGACGCCCAAAAGCAAATTTCGTCCGGAAGCGTCCACTTTTCTGTCCGGCAGCGCCACATGAAGCCCTTCGCATAGGGAGGCCTTGGGCGGCCCCGGACACAAAATTTCTTCCGAATGACCCACTCACCGGCCGCCACGTACCTCTGCTCTCTCCCCATCATCTCTCCTTTCTCCTGACAGAAATTTCTCTCTCCTCTATCTTCTCATCTAGCGACCACGACCTCCACTCGCGCCATGACCGACCGGTGGAAGACGACGAGCAGGCCGTGGACAAGTCCGAGAAGGTCCCACACCGGCGGAAGAGGATGAGGCTGAGCAGGTCCCTGACCGGCGGACGAGCGGCGGCGCCGGGGCGAGGTCGATGCCGACGACATCGCGCACGCCGACGCAGAGCACGCGGCAACCTTCTAGCCGAGGCACGCACCAACGCAGGCATCGGCGTTGGTGAGGCCACGAATGAAGAAAAGTTGTAGCACGTGGTGCGCACTCACAAGGGCGCCGACGTCCGTAGCTTCCGGTCCGTGTACCAGGAGGAGGACGAGCGGCGGATCAATGGCATGTCCATCAGTCGCGACCTCGTGCTGAGCAACCTGGGGCTCCACGACACCGACCTGGAGGCCTCCCGCGCCGTGCTGCACAGGTCGGTAACACGTCCAGCAGCAGCATCTGGTACGAGCTGAGCCCGGAGTCTGTCAGCAGTCGTGGTGGAGGACTACGCCGCGACCGGCCGGAGCTTCTGTTCGACACCCGGGTTCGTCGCCGTCGCCAGAGTGCTGCCCGTCGCGCCGGCCGATACCCGCACCTACCCCTCGGCGCTCCTCCCGGTACAGCGGGGCTCCGCGGCGTGACCACGACGGCGGACCAGGCCCAGCAGTAAGTGCTTGGCGCCGCGCATGCTCCCCGATCGTGGCGCGCACCAGGCCGTGGAGCGGAGGTCATGGAGGTCGCCGCCCCGCCATCTCAGCAGCAGCTCCACGGCCTTCGACCGCCGGGATGCAGCAGCAGTAGCAGCTTCGTAGGTCCTGGAGGTCGCCAGGTCCAGCCTCGACGAGGTCGCGCCCGGCAAGGCCTCATGGTCAACTCTGTGCTCCAGCTTCACCGCCCAGCATACAAGGTGTTTGTGGAATTGTTTTTTGCTAATAACAAAGTATCCGGAGACAATTTGGGGTCTCCGAGTGGAAACATGCACACGTTATAGAAACATTATGTCCGAAGGACGTCCAAATGACTCGTCCGAAAGGTTTTTGGACGGCCATTTGGACGTCGCGAGTGGAGATGCTCTAGGCTCCAATCCGCCAACGACGATGCCCTCTAGGGCCGGCTCGACAACGGCGGTGTCCTCTACCAGTCCGGCTCGCCGGAAATCGCTGGTCCGAAAAAGGTGAACCCATATTTTGGCACTATGCATAATTACTTGCCTATCACGCCGAAAACAAAATCCGGCGATCAAGTGCCTGGCGATATACTTTGTTGTCATCTGTTTCGCTATCTTTTCGATTTGGATTGTTCAATGCTCTCCGCTCAAGTCACAACCTCTGCAACCAAAAGGACAATTCAACAGCCAGTGGGACCGTCTGCCATTCTGGAGTACTCTCACAAGCAAAGGTATTCAAACTGAAAAGCTGCGTATCTTTCAATAAAAAAAATACATGTTCTTTCTCATCTCTTTTGAAGCATCGAAGTCATGCGTGAGCGTTTTCTTGTCTTTTGCCCTTTGGACATTTCTCCTGTCCTCTCCTAGGTGAAATCTAGTCTGTAGGAGAGCATCTGCTAGCTATGTTTTGCATAAATGGCAACTGATCGGTTTACCCAGATCAAGATGGAGGGGCGCAACAAGAATGTGAGGGCCAAGAAGGCGAGGGTGGACGAGCCCCTGCTGCATGCCACTCCCACCCAACGTCCAAGTGAAGCAAGAAATGGAAGTAGCCTACGGCGGAGGAGGTGCAGTTGTGGCGGCGGAGGGCGACACCACGAAGGAGATGGAGGACATCAAGTTCGACATGACCCTGCTCCACTGCACCGTCTGCAACGACCGCCTCAGGCCTCCCGTCTTCCAGGTTTTCCTCCATGTTTCTGACTAATTTGTTCCATTGACTGTCTTGCATTCGCATCACGGAGAACCACCAGTTCAGTTGTTATTTCACCTATTCATGCAGTGCGCGGCGGGCTTGCACAATGCTTGCAGCAGCTGCCAGGGGAAGCTCCCCGGCAAGCGGTGCCACTCGTGCGACCACGGCGCCGTCGCCTACGTACCCCTCCTCTTCATGGACAAGATCGTCTGCTCCGCCAGGATCCGGTGCGCCCACCACCAGCACGGCTGCACGGACTACGTCGCCTACTAGGAGGCCCGCGACCACGAGAGCGCGTGCCCGCATGCCCCCTGCTCCTGCACGGTGCCCGGCTGCGCCGTGGTTACCTCGCCGCCCAACCTCCTGGGCCACCTCGCCTCCGCGCACTCCTGGCCCGTGCACAACATCCGCTACAGCACGCAACTCGGGATCCGCGTGCCGGCGTCGGAGACTCGGGTACTGCTCGTCGCGGCGGAGGAGGACGGCGCCGTGTTCCTCCTGTCGACAGTGGCGGCGCTCGGCTCGGCCAGGGCCGTCTCGGTGGTGTGCGTGAGGGCGAACGGCGACGCTGGGCAGCCGTACGGGCTCAAGCTCTGGGCGCACGGAAGCGGTGACTGCACCGTCAAACTTGACACGAAGGTGACCAGCTGCGCGGCGCCGGGCGACGTCGACGTCGAGGCGGTGGCGTTCTTGACGGTGCCTACCGTGCCTTCTGCCATGATGACTGGACCTCAGGCGGAGAGGGAGATGGTCCTGACGGTCTGCATTGACGAGGTATCTTGATTCTTGACCAGGCATGCATGCATGCATGCATGAGGCTGACTAGACCTTGCTGCTCCTCAGCTAGTAAGCTTATTCTAAGTGTTTAGATTAGCGAGTAGTAGGAATTAACTGTGAGGTTTTCATGTCAAAGTTTGAACAAAACATGTAGTCACTTTCTTATGTCATATTATCTTGGTTAATGTATTGTCCCTTCTTCCTGTCAGTTAACTGCTCGTCGAAATCGCGCATTTATGATTTTTTATTAACGAAAAGTTCATTAAGAGGAGTAAATGAGTACAAATGACTCAAAAAATAAAAAGAGAAAGAAAGCATCATCTCAACCTCAAAGAAGAGGAGGGGAGAGCGCAACAACAACACCACACCCAAATAAGGATATGGGACAACAAGGAAGAAACATGAGACGGACAAAATCCTACTAACGCGAGAAGCTCGTCGACTTAGCCAACACGAAGGAGGGCGTCCGCTTCTATCATCATTTGATCAAGCAAGTCGGATGCACTATGAACTTGATCGTGTGGTCGCCACCAAACTAACCCCTAAAGAGGAGGGGTGTCGAATGGAACGAGGCGATCCGAAGTGGATCGAACTCGCTAACCCGGCTTCAAATGGCAGCTTTAGCTTGTTCCACAACTTGGACGGGTGGCGAGCTCCAAGTGCACATCTTGGCAGGAAACAAATGGAATAACCATGACCTGGACAGAGATTTGCATCGTCTTACCAGCATACCTTGAGGACCAAGGATCACTGAGCACTAAACGCAACACCTTCATGAAAGAGCGCGACGTCACCACGACGCTGCTGCCCGGACTGGCGTACTGGTCCCAGGGTTTCCCCAGTGCTCAACGGGGAGTGGAGAGGAATGGCGATGCCCACGATGCTACCGCCTCATTGTTGGATTCTACCAACAAGGATTTCTCCCTATCCCTACAAACCGCACCCCAGGAGATCCCGAACCAAGAGGCGAGTGTGGTACCTTGTGCATGCATCGATCTCCGCCAGGGAAGGAGGGCACAGGTGCAGACGGGCAGGGTATCGCAGCAACCTCTACGTCGTCTGAGACCAGCGCCTCCACCGAGCATCTGCCACGCGCAGAGCCGTGGCCCTCCGAGCCCAGATCGGGCCTAGGAGGGCCCATGAGGCCACTGCCGCTTTGAACCACGGGAGCGAGGACCGCCGCCCCGGCTTGATGTTGTCCCGATGGACCTTGTCCCGCCACCACACAGCTACTACGCCGCGCATCCTCATGTCATCGGGTCTCTTAGCCCCACTCCACCACCGCCGCACCAACTCACCTCTGCACCACGAGCTTCAGAACCGCATGTATGATTAATAGCCAACAATTTCCAAATTGCTCTAGCGTTGTGATATGCAATCAGGGTGGAACTATGGCCGCAAAGGCACCACCACCACCTCGGCCCCAGCGCCAGCAGTGATGTTTATGCTGCAGATGACAATGGCGGAGCGCGGAGCGCGCAACAGTATTGAGCATGGGCCACTTTAACATACAGGACTAAGGCCCCCTTCTTTTCAGCTTATTTTCCAGATTCTCCCAGAAGCTACCCTCCATCAGCTTCTCCTAGAATCTCGTTTTTTAAATTTGTTTAAACTTCTAAATTTGTCTTTATTTAGAAGTTTAAACAAATTTAAAAAACGAGATTCTGGGAGAACCTGATGGAGGGTAGCTTCTGGGAGAATCTGAAAAATAAGCTGAAAAGAAGGGGGCCTAAGAACGGGCCGAATCAGCACACTTAGTTGATCATTTTCTGTTTCTAAAAAAACAAAGTTGATCATTTTCAATTCTCAAAAAACAAGTTGATAATTTTCTGTAATTGGACGAATTAATAGCAGTTTTCTAGATAACATTCAGTGAGAAGGATGGGCCACGGCCCAGTATGGTCAACCGGACCCTCCGCCAGTGGATGACACATGCCATGCGAATATCATCTTCTCACTCACACTCACAGCCGGAAGCTGGCCAGTTCTACCGCGATGGAACGCTGTAAACGTTTTGCACCCGCGATGATACAAAGTTTCGTCTCTTTTACATTTTTTGTAAGATAACCAAAAGTGACGCTTGCTTCTTACAGAAAATCATGGTGTTCCTTTGGTTCCAACCTTCCAGCATGTGAGCATCACGAGGGAGGCATTTGCCTTGCGGTGGTGTTTAGAGGCGGTCATGCCGAGCCACCAACTTTTGAGCGATTGGGTTGGCCATAGATGAAAATAAACCGTGTAAAGACAAAGCCAATTCTTGATGAGATCCCAAAATCTAATAACGAACCAACAATGGACGAAAAGATGATCCACCGACTCCGTGGTAATTCTGCATAACAGGCAAAGGCTGCAATTCGGCCAACCTCTTTTATCTAGTTGGTCCGCCGTTCAAAATCTATTTTAAAACGGTTGTTTAAATCTCAGAAGGCAAACTATAATCACAATGCAAATTCGTGGGACAATCGTAAGAAGAGGTGGTCTAGTTTCTTATTCCTTTTCGGCAAAGTTTTTCTCCATTTGAGCAACACATAATTTTGTGCTTGGAGACAAATTAGGTCTGGCAACATGTAGCTGAAGAAAGGTAGGCCACATTAGGCCGTTAGCACAATAAAATAAAGGAATTCCGTCGATCGAGTCCAATAAACTCATGCAAAACTACAAAACAGGCAGCCTGTAAAAAGGTAAATTTGGTAGTACAATTTAGGCCCATATTCCGCTGCTGAACGAATATTATGAGCTTACACAGCCGCCCATTTGGAGACCTATTGCCGCTTTGTGCGGTATAACTCGAAAAAGGCCAACCTGCGAGAAGGTCCGTTTGTGTGCGCGGGACGTTCCCATGCTGACACTTTTGAAAGTGCAGCATGTGGTGCTGATGTAAAAAAATCTCGAAATACAAAATTTTCAAAGTACAAAAATTACGAAGTACAAAAGTTTCGAAGTACATAGTACAACAACACCAAAGTAAGAGTACACTGAAACCAGAAGTACAAACATGCCGAAGTATAAAATCTCAAAGTACAAAAATTACGAGTACAAAATTACCGAAGTGCGGAAAAAATTTAGTATAAAAACACCAAAATCGAAGTGCAAGCGAACCCCGAAGTACAAAACCAAAAAATTTCAAATTCCCGCGTGGACTACGAAAGTACACTGAAATCTCAAATTGTAAGTACGCTGAGATCCAAAGTACAAGTATATTAGTTTTGAAAGTAAAAAAAATAAGATTCGTCAAAATCTATCAACATAGGATCTACCTTTTATGATCTCGACGCGAGGAGATCAAAAGTTAAAACAATTCGTAATTTTGAAAAATAGTACTCAAAATATTACAGTATGAATCTTAGGTTTTGAAAATAAAAGGGAAAAAACTATACTCCCACCCTGCTTGTCCCTATCTTCCTTGTACACATCATACTATGCTCCTTAGGGCGACATAGAGACATCCCACGGGCACACGAGAAGGAGAAGAAAACTCTTGGTGTGACTGAAAACGCACCGGAAAGGAGAAGGCACCATTTTGGAGATATGAGCGAGTGTGACATACCTTTTTAAAAGTCGGCCTTTTCCTACGCGTGCAATTGGGACATAGCTGCTCAAGATACCCTAATTTGAGACGTATTTTTGTCAATTTTAAAAAAATTCTGATAAAATATATAGTGACACCATGTATTGATAAAAATGTAGGAACATGTTTTAAATATTTGTAGCTACAGAAAAATATTCGGCCTGCTTTTTTACTTTTGTTCATATAGTTTGAATAAAATGTTCACGTATATTGAATAAATCTTTCACATATTCATACGTAAATATACTAAAATTTTGTTTTATGTTTTCTAAATAAATATGATGCACCTAAAAAAGTTTTTTACATAATTTTTCGAAAACATTCATATACATCAAATAATATTTTCATTTTCTTAAAAAACCAGGTATTTTACGCAAAATGAAAATTAATAAAGAATAATGGGAAAATAATAAAATCATGTATATTATGAGTACAAGGAAAAATATTCAGATATTTGAAAAGGTGTTCATGCATCGGCTAAAAAAAACAAAAGACAAGAAAGGAAAATAGAAGGATAAAAGAAGTTCAGGTACTTATACATAAATAAGAAATAGAAACATGCAAAAAGGAAGTAAAACAATTAATGCAAAGAATATGTTATTGACGCGTCCGCCATTCGATGATATATTTCACATTTTAACTCAATTCTAATGCCTTTATCCTTTTGTTTTGCATGAGTACATGAACAGGGAAATTTTCCGGACGTTTGGAAACACTAGAAAAAATTGATCGTAGAAGAATCCTATTTTCTAGTGCCCAAAAAATGTCAGGAAAATCCAAAAATTCTTTCGGATAAGAAGATCCGAGGAGATGAACGAGGGGAGCCACCACGCTCAGGCGTGGGATGGATATGCGGCCACCTCACTGGCCGCAAGGTGGGGCCACAAGTTACCTTTAGGCTATCTATTGAAATACATGTGGCATCAAAAAAATCAATTTATTAATGAGCCCACATAACATATAAGACACATTTTACCTAGTAAATATCACTAAAAAATTATGGTAATGATTTAATTTATTTCCTAGAACTTTCGGTGAATATCGTTATGAAGTCATATACTAGAAACACAATTAAGATATTTGTTAGGTCTTAACGTTTAGATATCATCATCATGAATACATGAACTATATAGTTTATGCAATTGTTGAAACATATTTTGATAAGAAAATTTTGCTGTAAACTACGCCGAGTTCCAAATTTAAAATATTATTGCATATTTCAATTTAAACTACATATAGAGTGAAATGAGTGCACAAACACAATGAAAAAAATTGCATACATGTGGTTTAGAAAAGGCTAAAACATCTTGTAATTCTTCACGAAGTGGGTACAATTTAATTTTAGCACAGTCAGGGTTTGAAGATGTTAGTTACAATTGTATAAGAAGAAACATTACAACTGGATTTTTTAGCGATATTTCTATAGGAAATTTATAGTAACATGCAAAAATAATTTCAAAAAATATAAACTTTCAGTACAGACTGTAATATTTAGTTTGCTCTAGGCCTAATTTGTGCTTGGACAGACCATGCTAACCTTCTACATCGATGAAGCTTCTGTTAACTACAGAAATGTCTAACTGCTTTTTACTTGTTTAAAATTCTTGTTTTTTAATGAAGAAAATGTAGGAACATGTTTGAAATATGGTTAACTACGGAAAAAAAATCCGGCAGCCTTTTATAGAAAATGACTTGAGGCATCTACTGAAAAAAGGAAATAGAAGGATAAATGAAGTCTAGGTATTTACTCAAAACTACAAACAGAAGCGAAAAGTGAATAAAACAGTAAAAGCAAAAAGATTTTATTAGCCGACACACTACAGACTTCCTTCAGACGTTGACTTTGCTATAGTTGTTGCTTGGCGGCAAATAGAACACCCCCACCACCACCCTTCATTTGACGCTCCCGTTGAGGCTTTGGCATGTGCTACATTTTGTCCCGTCCATTGACTGAAGTATAATATTCATTTTTACATATAAATCTTGGAATATATATATTTAGGTTTCAAAACTAATTATTGGAAAATTGTTTTAGTGAAATGTATACAAAAAGAAGGTCTAAAGTTTCTGGCTCAAGAAAATATTATCGTTTTTTATTCATATAGCTTATATGGATTGTTGATATGCATTGTATAAAATAAATGTTCCCATATTTCTAAAATAATGTCCATATACAGTAAATATCATTTTATATAATTATTAATTAAATTCCATATTAAATCATATTTATGACAAACCAAATTATGTAATTATGGAGAAAAATGGTTCATGTAATTAAGAACTTCAAGTATTTGATAAAAGGGAAAATCGAATTGAAATGGAACTGATAAATTATAAAAAAAATTATGCTTTTGTGGAGGAAGCCAAAATAGGATTTTTTTTAAGTGACAATATGAAAAGTAAAGGTTCAATCCAACATTTATTAGTTGGGTCGACTCGGCTGATCCGACGGGTCACATGGTGCCATCTCTCTTGACCCAAGCCAGGATTAAGCTCGGCCCACTTAGGCCGATGGGCTAGAGTTTTTTGGTCAGGCCAGCGACCAAGCGGGTCGACAAGGCCCATTCCCATCTTAATATACGGGCCCTGAGCTTCGATCTGATGATCTTGGTTGCTGGCTAGGCATGCATGCGGCTCACTGAACCTTGTTGGTCCTCAGCTACTTGATGAACTTATGCTAATAATGCAAGTGTTTAGATTAGTAACTAAGGAATTAATTGTGCGGTTTCACTTTCACTTTGAGCATGTCAAAGTTTGATGGTGGTCAGAAGCATGTAAGAGTCGGTTTCTAATGCCATGTTAACCTCTATCTTTGTTGATTTAATGTCATTTATCTGTGTCACTTAACTAGTCCTCAAGACATGCAATGCATGTATGACGTAAGGAATATTAGCATAAAATTTCCAATCTGTTGTAGCGTTATGATATGCAATCAATGTGAAAACTATGGCCGCAAAAGGAACCACCGCCACCTCGTCCCACGCCCACAAAATTGATGCAGATGACACACGCCATGCGCGTACTATCATCTTCTCAACGAATCACCGTCGGAAGCTCGCCATTTCCAAGGGTATGGAACGGTTAAAATTTTCAGAAGGCAACGATCATGGTGCAAATACAACGGGACAACTGTCAAAAGAGGTGCCCTAAGTTTCTTCTTCATTATCGGCGAAGTTTTTTCAGGAACACATATTTTTGGTTTGGAGGCGAATCAGTGTGGCCACATTTACCTATTTTTTTCTAAAACTAAAAAATATGGCCACATCGGGCGGTTGGCCCAATAAAATAGAGGAGTTTCTTGATCAGGGCCACGGAATCAATAGGAAAAGGCTGAATTTTGCGAATATCTCCTACGCACTGTCACGGCAACACTTGGCCCCTTCTCGTTTCTTGCTGGTGTCGCTCGGGTGTCTAACAACGCAAAACGTGATGCGATATGGTGCGCTCCTAATTTTCATCGGGTCTGGTGTCTCATAACAGTTCTAGGTTTTACGACCGAACCGTTTTCCCTTTCTTAATCCTCTGTTTTTTGTTTGTTTTTCTTCTTCCTCCTCCTTCCGGGATAAGCATAGGGCGAAACCATCGCCGATGTCGCCGAGTGAAACTCTTCCGCTGCCTATGCCTTACTTTGGCTAGGAACCAAGAAGTAAGGGTTCAATCCAACATTTATCGTTTTTCCCTTAGGGTTTCAACTGTTTTACAGGTGTGCGTAGATCTTTTGCTTTTTTAGTTGCTGGTTTGAACAATCTGTCATATGCTATCAAAATGATCTTGTATGTGTTTGGATTCCTCATTTTTCCCGGCCCGATGTATGCGATCGCTCGATTCATTTTAAATGTTGTAGCAAGACATGTGTTTTTTCCCTTTGATCTTCCGGGCAAAGAGTTCCCTGGGTAATTAATGGGAACGGAGGTAGCATTTTCAACTTTGAGATACATCAACTTTTTCTTGAGTTGTATTTGAGACGGTCCAGTAAAAGATACAATTTTGTAAGAAATAAACGGTTTAAAGTTGTGAAAAATATATAGTGACACCATTCTAGTGATGAAGAAATTGTAGGAACATATTTCAAATATTCTGGCTTCTTTTTACCTTTTGTTCATATAGTTTGAATAAAATGTTCGTGTATTTTGAATAAAACATTTGAAATATTCCTAAATAAATATACCAAAATATTTTTTATGTATTTTGAAATAAATTTGATACACACAACGTAGACGTACACATCAAAAGGTTTGTTCACATTTTTTTTTAACATTCATATGCATCAAATAATATGTTCATTTACTTCAAGAAATTTGTGTATTTACGCAACAAAGCTAGAAAAGGTAAAGTATATTGCTTTGGCCAGGGTTCATGCGTTTGCTCAAAAAGAATAATAAAAAAGAGAAGAAGATGACAGGGTTTAATAACTGAATCCGAATCGGGATCAGGATTAGCACATGTTTGTGGTGAAGTCAAAAGATAAGAATTAGTTCACAACTTCAATATAATAAGGATGGGGCATAAAAGGTGTATGTTTTCACGAGGAAAAGGAAAAAAAAATCCATGCATCTACTAAAAAAGGAAAATAGAAGGATAAATGAAGTCTAGTTATGTACACAGAAATACAAACATAAGCAGAAATGGGAATAAAACACTGACATGGAAAACATTTTACTGGCTGGTGCGCTACAAACTTCCTTCAGACGTTAACGTTCATAAACGATAAAAAACTTTTTGTTTTTGTGGAGGAGCCAAAAGAAGAAGAAAGGAACAAAAAGTTTAAAAAAAGTAACAATAATAAAAAAGGAAACCTTGGTTTCTGCTGTGTAAAATTCTAAACGATGTGATCTTATGTGATAATTAATAAAGCTCGTAGCAGGACGGAGTCCGGCTGTTTCCCTCAACAACAAAAAAAACCTTACATGGACCCGCCCAAAAGGTGTCGGTGCGTGTGGGCATCGGCTTAATTACTACGAGCGACAAGTAGGAAACGCCGAGTTGATAAAAGGCAGATATAGTTCGAAGAAAAATGTCGATGTGTGGTCTATTATTATGATTATGCACTTATTCGTGGGTTCAACTGACACGATGGAGGTCGTAAACTTTCAACCTTTCGAGGTGTCGATATGTAGCGGTTCACCGTGTATCAATCGCGCAAACGAGTTTGGCAATACTGCACGAGTGGCTCCAAACTGCGAAATCCTCCAAACTTTCACTCCAAACAGACGAAAATCCCCTCGTTCAGCTGTAAGTTGTGCCTCAGAGTCTCACATCATCAGCACCGGCCGAAGGCACAAGCAGTACGTTACACAAAGCACACACTTTTTTTTGCTGGTAAAGCACACTCTTTTTTCACTACCAACATAATATGCAAATACAGTACAATTGCTACATATATTAACCAACACAGGTACAGTACCTTCCAAGGAATGAAAAAAAAGGAACTCCAGGTCCAAAGCCAGTGACGCCACGTCAGCACTGACAGTTGACACGGACCCACACAAACACATTTTATTGAACCCACCTCACTGCTAGACATGTACTCCGGCCAGACGACGACCGACGACGACGACTCACGAAATACGCGCACATACTGATCAAATAATAAACGAACTACGTATCGTACCGTGCCGTGGCATGGCAAGACACGCGCATGCAACCCAACCAAAGGCTAGCTCTCGACTCGATCACTCGGAGGCCTTGTCGGCCTCGTCAGCAGCAGCAGCTGGTGCCTCCGCCGGCGCCGCCTCGACGACCGGTGCTGCTTCCTCCTCCACGGCCGACACTTCGTCGGCGGTGGCTGCAGGCGCTGCCTCTTCCTGGACCGGTGCCTCTACCGCAGGCTCTTTGGACTCGGCCTCGACAGCAACAGCAGCAACTGGTGCCTCTGCTTCTGCCGGCGCCACCTCCGTCGCCTCCTCCACAGCAGCCTCGGTAGTTGCTGCTTCCTCCTGCACTGCCGCAGCGGCCTCTGGGGCGGCTGCCTCCTCGACGGCCGGCGTCTCCACCATAGGCTCTTCTGCCTCGGCAACGGCTGGCGCAGCCTCTTCGGTCTCGATTGCGGCAGGGGCAGCTTCTTGCGCTGGCTCCTTGGTCTCGGCCTCAACCGGCGCTGCCTCACGCTCCACCACTTCGGTCTCCACAGGGGCAGCTTCCGGCTCTGTGATCCCAGTAACTGCCTGCGCAGCAGGGCCCTCTTCGGCGGCGACAGCCTCCGGTTCAGCCTCTTTGGTCTCTGTCTCCACCACTTTGGTCTCCGCTGGTGCTGCCTCCGGCTCTTTTGCCACCTCGGCCACGGCCTCCTCCGCAGCGACAGCGGCCGGCTGGGCAACCTCCACCGGAGCCACCTCCGGCTCGACGACCTCCACCGCCGCCACGTGAGTCTCCTCGACAATGACGACGGCCGGCTCGACAGCCTCGACCGCCGCCACGTGAGTCTCCTCGACAATGACGACGGCCGGCTCGACAGCCTCCACCACCGCCACCTGAGTCTCCTCGACAACGACGACGGCCGGCTGGGCAGCCTCCTCGGAGGGCATCGCGTGAGTTGCAGCGTGGACCTGTGTATACATCGATGCGCGCCATTAAGGTCACGTCAAATACAAACAGCTACAACACCGTAGGTTCGTGCGATCAAGTTCGTCATGCATAAACCCGATCGCCTGGTAGGCATCATATTTCCACGTACCTGGACGGCGGCCATTGGAGATGAGCTCTGAGGTTACTGATCCGATCGAACTCCGAAGAGGATGCCTGCGCGAATGATCAGATGAGATTATGTGATTTCGATCGAGTGTTGCTGTGTGAAGCAGTGTGTTGCGGTGGAGGGTCTATATATAGTGGCTCTCAAGGTGAAAAGGTCACAAGATTCACAGCTAGGATGCGAAGTTGGCCACCCTTTTGCGTCACACAAGAAAAAATAAATCCAGGAATCAAACATCCCATCTGCGTCATTCTGATCTTCTGGGAATCTGAGCCCAAGTTGCGTACGGGCGATCACTATATGATACTATATCGAAATTAAGGTGGTGGCCACGCATGCATGGCACGGAAGCTATGGTCCAAACTATCGTGTTACGAGTTTAGTTCTATGCCTTTATGGAGCCGTGTACGAACATGTTTTCTGTGAAATGGATGGAAAGAGGCCAAGGTAGAGCTGGCGAGGCCACGAGGGCAAGCGTACCTTTTGAGTTGTAAAGAGGGGGCCATCGCGCTCAGTGAAGTGGATGCATGCACCGACTTTTTTTTTTTTTTGAGATTAGATGCATGCACCGACCTTGATCAGTACATGTCACGTCCCTGCACGTTCTATAGTGACAGCCTTGTATCCTAGTACCAGTCCCCTTAACTAGCTGTACTGGCTATCGTTTCTCCAGATCGGTGCAAAATAAATGGCTCGTAATATAATCACACATTTTGTTCAAGCAATTCGGCCGAGTGTTTGTTGAGATATTAAGCAATTTTCGTCATTGATTAATTACCCAAATCAGCACACAAACGCACCCGAGTGAAGTCGGTCGCTTCAGATATCTATTCCAGGGTACCTGACGGCTGTCTAGAAGAATTCAAAATGTTTAAGAAGATAGACGCCTGAGAAGCTTATTTCTTTCATTTATTTGTCTGGCTGTTGTTTACTTTGATACTTTGTTTCTGTTTTGAGATGTAAACTCTGAACTACCGAGACGTTGCAATAAAAGTTGTGTGCACCAATCGATGCAGAGGCTGGGTTTTTTCCCCTTTTCGAAAAACACACACACAAATGCACTAGTAAATCTAACCACATGTGACAGACTAGACACGAATAGAAGATTCATAGATGGACAAAATACTAGTCGAAACATAGGGAGAAGTAACACATACGTGTTGATCCCCATGACATTTTCGTTGTCGTTGGCCATGGCAATGAGGAGAAAGCATACAAACTGTCGGCGTCGGAGTCGGCGCCGATGCAGTCAAACGAAAGAGAACAGTCACGCTGAAACGCTCACCAAAAACCTTATCGGCGCTCTTCCAGTGAAGAATCTCAAGGGAATTTCGGAGGCATGTCTCTTGACACGTACATATGCCACGCGGTGGAAGAGTCAAGCATTGGCAGAGCTTAGTGCATGTCGGGGGGCCACCCCCCCCCCCCCCCATATGATTTGCACATGCCGGCAGGATTTTTTTTTGGATAGATCATATATTGAGCTGTTTTGTGGGTTTTGCCCCCCCCCCCCCCCCCCCCAGCACGTTCTGGCAATCTCCGCCACTGGAGTCAAGGTATGTGCCAGGCTTCGCACATGCCCGCCAAAACAACACACATGTGTGTGGGAGCATGCAAAAATTAATCTTCCACTAAAAATGACTCTAACTCGATTCACAACGAACGCGACGTGGCGAGGCAAGCGGTGGAGGAGGAGGAGTGCGTGTGGACTCCTCCTATTCTCATCCCATAAAATCCAACAATGTTCTTACCATTAGCTTTTGCTTTTCGAGCTCAAGTCTCATCTTTTTCTTCCGACCCATTTCTTCACCTTCTACTTAGACTATGCACTCGGCTCTTTCCCGCTGCCAACATCGCTAATATCACCCGACCGTGTCTCAATCGACCAAAAAATATATCCTTCACCATAGTCATGGTGCGCTTCAGCAAACCCTAGCATTGACGACCACAAGGTTTCTCTTTTCTCGATGCCGACGAGGTCTTTTTCATCATCTTATTTGCATAGGCATCCCAAGTTTATTTTCAGCAACACATCACCACACCAAGTTTTCATCTTCTGTCTGCACAATTTATTGTTTTCATATCTTCCCCTAGAAAAAATGTTTTGGTGTCTTATATTCTCCCTAAATTTCGCTTTTCGTTGACAAGGGCAGTGGCCAGGGCTCCTTCTGTTAGAGATATGCCCTAGAGGCAATTAATAAAGTGATTTTATTTGTCATATCTCAATTGTTCATAATATGTTTTAATACCATGCTATAACTGTATTACGCGGAAACATTAATACACGTCTGATATATAAACAACCAGGTCCCTAGTAGCCTCTATTTAACTAGTTCGTTGGGTAACAGATGATCAAGGTTTCCTGATCATGGACAATTGCGTCGGTTGACAACGGAGTCATATCATTAGGTGAATGATTTGATGGACATACCCAAAATATAGAAACGTAGTGTTCATACCTTCGACTGTGAGATCATATCAAATCTCTGCTTCTAGAAGATGCGGCTGATCGCATCAAACGGCATGTCTTATATAGCTTGACAATAAAGGTGACACTTTCGGGTATAGGAAGGAAGCAGTAGAAGCGAGTGATCAAGAGCGGGAATTGCCAATCCACATAGCAAGATAGATACTCTGGGCCTACTTGGTGAGATTACATCAATGAGCTTGCAAGCATTTGACTAGGTCACGGGGATGTAATATCACTGACGAGTAAAGATAGATTTGTCGATGACGAGGTCATGCTCGGTAATCGTGATACCGGAGAACGACGCTTGGACAATCTAAGTATCGATAGGCAAGAGGATGAGACTGGACGTCTAAAGGTTCAAACAATAAAAGACATTCGTGGACGCACAGGGGCTATCATGGGTATCCAAATCCCGTTGTTAGTCATTGATCAGAGAACGTGTCTCGATCATGTCTGGAGTATCCCGAACTGTGGGGTAACACACTTAAGGGTGGGTGACGATTAGATTGGATTTAGAGAGAAAAGAAACCGGAGACTCCGGAAATGTTCCGGACATGTCCGATGGAGATCGGAGGGCAACAAAATATATTTCGGGGTCCGAATGAATTAAATAAAATGTATTTAATATTAATAAGTGTTATTAGTAATTAAATATATTTTTATTTAATTAAATTTGAATTTTTAAAGGCATTAAACCTATATGGGACTTAGAGGCCCATTAGGGAAAATCCCAATAAGGAAAAAGGAAAAAAAAGGGAGGAGGGCCAGCCGCCCTTGGTGGGCCGAATGGAGCCCACCTAGGTGGCCGGCGGCTCCCTTGGCTGGCGGGTGGCCATGTGGGGTTTAGTCCCACATGGCCTAGCCAAGGGAGATGGCCTCCTTCCTCCTCCTTTAAATAGGGGAGCCCCGTGCCTTGGAAATACACACCAATTCTCCCTCTTCTCTCCTACCTTGAGCGTGGTTCCGTTTCTGGAGCTGCGTACGAGGAGGTAAATCTCTCTACTACACGCACTCCGCCGTGCTGCTAGATCCAATCTTCCACTTCCGCTGCTCTGCTGGATCTGGAGCCCGGAGGTCGTCATCCACACCGTACGTGTGTGGAACCGCGAGGCACCATTGTTTGGTGCTGGGAGCTGTCTTCTTCCACTACACGACCCTGAGGTCGGCACCGTCGTCTCCATCGACAACGTTTGTGCGGGAACATAATCCCGCTTCCGGTTTACAAGGGTATGTATTCTGATCTCCTCCGTATTAGTATATCTGCATAGTATAGATCCTGGCTAGTTTATGGTTATCGTCGGTAGGAAAATTTTGTTTTCTGTCTACGATCCCCTACACCTTCAACATAGATTTTTTTCCCGCCGCGTGATAAGACTGAAGGCTCGAGCAGAGCCCAGCTTTAAATTAATAAAGCCAACCGGCGAGAGTATACAGAGTACAACGGGCAACACAGACAGTCACACAGGACAACAAGAAAAGATCCAGGCAGCACGCAGGCTACATCAAGGCCACTCAACAGAGGGCAAAACACACACATCCCGTAGGCACTACTGTAGAGACTAGGTAAAACTGGAGGCGGAACAAGGGGGTCAAGGACGCTCCCTAACAGTGTCGTGAAGTCGACGAATCTCACGTATTGCCGACTCCACCTCGCCTCTGTCCTGACGTCTAGCCACTGGCTTCCACACCTGCAAGTACATAGCCAATTTGAAGAGGCAGTCAGCCGGCTGTGAGGGGTAGATCCCTTCGATAGTGTATTTATTTCGCATGTTCCAGAGAGTCCAACAAAGGGCCGCGCAGCAAATCCGTAAGACTCTACGTGCCCGACCCGTGTACTCCTGAAGGAGCCTGAACAGCTCCGCGAAACACGAGGGGTTCCAGGAGCAGTGTAACAGTTCCCTAACTGCGCTCCACAGGAACTTTGCTAAAATGCAGCCAAAGAAAATGTGGTTCGTGTCCTCAACCTGACCACACATCACACAAAGGCCATTAGAGGGACCCTTGCGACGGACGATATTGTCGCTAGACGGGAGGCGTTTCCTGACCAGCTACTAGAGGAAAACCCTGATCTTGAGGGGGACCGCAATCCCCCAAATCTCGCTATAGTGTTTACGAGGGTATCCTTGGCAGAGCTTCCGGTATAAGGATTTGACCGAAAAGTTGCTGGAAGGCTCCAGCGTCCAAGTCAGCTCGTCCGACCCGTCCGACAGGAAGGTATCCGAAGTCTGCCTCCGCAGATCGTCCCACTCCGGAATGTCGGTCTGACCCAACACCCGGCGAAAGTGGATCGACCAACCACCACCCGAGCAGGCTTTAGCTACCGAGATATCGGGATCAGACGACACGGTGAAGAGGTTCAGGAATCTGGTGCAAAGGGGCCCCGACCCCTGCCACCAGTCCAACCAGAACCTCGTCGACTTGTCATTCTGGACATAGTGTCGTGCCCCCAAGCGCAACACCTCCTTCACCTTCTGAAGGGCATTCCCGAATTGGGATCCTAGGCTATGGGAGTCAACCAGGACATCCTTGGACCGCAGGTACTTGCTCCTGACGATATCCGCCCATAACCCTCGTTGGTTGGAGAGCAATTTCCACACCCATTTAGCCATCAGGCAGATATTCATGAGTTTGGTGTCAATGATCCCTAAGCCCCCCAAGGCTTTCGGTTGACAAACTGCTGACCACCAAACCCAATGGTATTTACGTTTAACCCCGTTGCTTTCCCAAAAGAAACGAGATCTATGTCTATTCATTATCTGGTGAACCCTGTCTCCAAGGAGGCAGACGCCCATCGCATGGAGGGGGAGACTGGACAGGCACGCGTTGGTCAGCGTCAGTCTAGCAGCCGAAGACATGAGCTTCCCGAACCAAGGGTCCGCACGCTTACCAACTTTTGTGGTCAGGGGACCCCAATCCCCTGCACACAGCGCATTGTCGCTAATGGGAAGTCCTAGATAGGTGAAAGGAAAGTATCCACGCTTACAGTTAAGCATGTCCGCAATCCTTTGATGTTCCTCAACATCAGTCCCAATAACCAGCACCTCACTCTTGTGGAAGCTAATCCTCGCCCAGACATGTTCTCAAAACACATGAGAATGAATTTAAGGTTGGCTATGGCCAAGTCGTCCGGCTGGAACATGATGATTGTGTCATCCGCATATTGCAGGTGAGACACACCCCCTGGGATAAGATGGGGAATGACGCCCAGAATATGTCCGGCCCCCCTTGAAAGGACAAGGATGTCGCCTAGAGGGGTGGTGAATACGCGATTTAAAACTTTTTCGGTTTAGGCTTGATAATTGCGGAATAAAACTAGGTGTTCAAATTAACAAGCCAACAACATAAATAAACTAGGCTCACCTATGTGCACCAACAACTTATGCTAAGCAAGACAAGCAACAAGGTGATAGCAATATTGAATACTTCAAGCACGAAGGCTATCACAATGTAAAGTGCATAAGTAAAGAGCTCGGGTATAGAAATAACCGAGGCACGCGGAGACGAGGATGTATTCTCGAGTTCCTCCTTTTTAGGGGAGTACGTCTCGTTGGAGGGGTGCGAGTTTCAAACTCAAACGCCACAAATGGCCTCACCCTATTCTCCGATGAACCTTGACCAAAAGCTCGGTTCACCTTCCACTATCGGAATCCTTTAAGGCGGAATCCGGAGCCTTTATAACAATGCAATGGCAAGAGCACAAGTGCTCAAATCCTTCACTCTCAAATCCCACCAAAATCAAGTAATGCTTATGGGCGGAGAAGAGAGGAAGAACAAGAAGAACTCAACAAATAAAACTCCAAGATCTAGATCCAAAGGGTTCCCCTCACTTAGAGGAGAGATGGATTGGTGGAAATGTAGATCTAGATCTTCTCTCACTTTTCCCTCAAAGATATGCAAGAATCATATGAGGGATTGAGAGGACGGCAAGCTTTTCCAAGGTCAACAATGGAGGAGAGAGAGGGGAAAACGAGCTCAAGGATTGGGGAACCGTTGGGGAAGAAGGGCCCCTTAAATAGGTTCTCCAAAAACCAACCGTTATGTGCAAAAACGCGCCGGGGCGGTACTACCGCTGGCCCCAGCGGTACTACCACCCCCCTGGGAAGAAATATCATTAAAACAGGCTAAAAACGGGCTCCAGGTAGCGGTACTACCGCCCGAGCAGCGGTACAACCGCTTCCGGTACCGCTGAAAATGGCCCTCGGGTGGCACTAGCGGTACCCCGGGCGGTACCGGGGCGGTACTACCGCCCCTTGTAAAAAAGCAGGAACATCAAACACCAAAACGGTAATAACTTTTGCATCTGACTCCGTTTTCGATGATCTTTGGCTCGTTGGAATCGCAACGAAGAGCTTTACAAGATTATGCTGAGAAACATCATAGTCCAACAAGGGAGGATAAAACCAAATGGGGAAAGGTTAGACCTCTCGATAAAAAAATAACCGGTCAAACCACCAACATCAAAAACGCAATAAGTTTTTCATACGAAATCTGTTTTTGATGAACTAAAGCTTGGTATGGAGATGAACAAAAACTCTAAATCCTCACATGGATAAAAGTCAAATAAGAACCAATAAAGATGATATGACGAGTATGTAAAGGTTTGAGCTCTCCATAAAGATGCGATCAAGTTATTCACTTGAGAGCCCCTCTTGATAGTACGCCGTCTATTCTATAACCTGGTCTCCCACTAACACCATGAGACCGGTAAAATAGAAACCCTATCAAGATCATACCTTTGCCTTGCGCATTCCACTTGAGCTAGATGATGACGATCTTGATCTCTTCAAGTGGACCACCTTTCTTAATTGCGCTTTAGCTTGGTGAAGACTCACATATCGCTCCCCCATACACCAATATGGGAGCGTCTCTCTTAGGCACATCTTCACTTGACCATAATCTCCAAATGGGTGGCAAGCTTCAAGTATAGGATTTCTTTCGAGATGCTTTTCTTGAACTTGCAATTCATCTTCTTCTCTTAATATATATGATGACTTGAATATTACTTTGGTCATCACTTTATCTTCTCCTTTCAATCCTGATACCAACACATGGTGTTCAAGCATTGCCAATGGACAAAGCTCAATGCAACCATTAGTCAATAAAGATTGTCATTAATTACAAAAACCACACATGAGGGCTCATGTACTTTCAATCTCCCCCATTTTGGTAATTGATGACAATCTCTTTTGAGAGGGTTTATAATATGGAATTTAACAAACAAGGAGCGGTTGCACTAACATTAAATACTATGAAAGTATGTGATGTTAGTCCAACCACATATATAGTGCACACTCCCCCACAATCTATGCACATGTGTATGAACATGAATTCATTGCATACATTGTCAACCATCATCGGTGCTGGAGTTTGATGACCCACAAGTATAGGGGATCGCAACAGTCTTCGAGGGAAGTAAAACCCAAATTTATTGATTCGACACAAGGAGAGCCAAAGAATATTTATAAGCCTTGACAGATGAATTGTCAGTTCAGCTGCACCTGGAAATAGATTGCTCGACACAGATTATCAGTAGCAACAGTTTTATGACAGTAGCAGTAGTGAAATAATAGCAGCAGTAAAATAAAAGCAGCAATAATAATTAAAGTAGACAGCAGGATTAAAATACTGTAGGCATCGGGATGGATGAACGGGCGTTGCATGGATAAGATAATTCATATAATAGTCAAGACATGGGCAATTGCAGGTAGATAATAATAAAGTATCCAGGTAATAATCAATCATAGGCACGTGTTCCGTATTTAGTCGTACGTGCTCGCAATGAGAAACTTGCACAACATCTTCTGTCCTACCAGCCCGTTTGCAGCGGGGTCTCAAGGGAAACTACTGGTAATTAAGGTGCTCCTTTTAATAAAGCACCGGAGCAAAGCATTAACACTCCGTGAACACATGTGATCCTCACATTATAGCCATCCCCTCCGGTTATCCCAATTGTTGTCACTTTGGGGCCTCGGGTTCCGGACAATTATATGTGTAAACAACTTGTAGATATGATCTAAAGCAGTAATTATCCTCATGATTCAATAACATGTTCAGATCTGAAATCATGGCACTCGGGCCCTAAGTGTCAAGCATTAAGCATAACAAGTTGCAACAATGACATAAAGTACTAACAACGGATACTAGGCACCATGCCCTAACAATCTGATATCTATTACATGAATGATCCCATCCAATCCCTACCATCCCCTTCAGCCTATAGCGGGGATTACTCACACATGGATGGGGGAATCATGGATGGTTGATGGAGAGGCATTGGTGATGATGATGGCGATGATCTCCTCCAATTCCCTGTCCCGGCAGGGTGCCAGAACGGAGTTTCTGGTCCCCGAAATAGGGTTTTCGGTGGCGGCGGAGCTCTGGAGTGTTTCTGGAAAAAGCGTCGATCCTCCTCGGGTTTTTAGGTCAAGGGGATTAAGTAGTCGAAAGGGGGACGCGAGGTGGTGACCGAGGCGGCCACACCACCCCCCGGCGCGGCCCACCTCTGGCCGCGCGGGCCCATGGTGTGGGGCCCCTGTGGCCCGCCTCCGTCTCGTCTTCTGGCTCCGTGTGTCTTCTGGAAAAATAGGAACTCCAGGATATTTTTCGGGAATTTTCCCGAAACTTGACTTTCTGCACAAAAACAAGACACCAGGGCAATTCTGCTGAAAACAGCGTTAGTCCGTGTTAGTTGCATTCAAAACACACAAATTAGAGGTAAAACAACAGCAAAAGTGTTCGGCAAAGTAGATACGTTTTAGACGTATCAACTCCCCCCAAGCTTAGCTTATTGCTTGTCCTCAAACAATTCAGTTAACAACTGAGTGCGATAAAAGAAACTTTTACGAACACATTTGCTTCATATGATGTAAATATTCTCACTATATGATCAAGTACTTAGGCAATTCATAATAAGGAAATGTAGATAATGTCACCTAGTAGCTATGTGAACTATGAAAAGATACCAACACACTAAGAATAAATAACATGAAATAAATCTATCTGCAAGATTGCAATGTTCATAATAAGATATGATAAAGTGATATCTCGCTTGCCTTTATTTGTAGAGCAAAACATAAATGGCAAGGCACCTCTGAAGTTCAAGTGAAGACTAGAAGTAAAAATATCAAAGATAAGAGCATCAAAGTTATACCACAGTTAACCGTATTCTGGGACAAGCACATTACACTAAAAATGACAGTTATGCTCTCGAGAAGGTGCTCAAAGAAAGGATGGTGACTCAACATAAAAATAAAAGATTGGCCCTTCGCAGAGGGAAGCAGGGATTAACATGTGCTAGAGCTTTTTATTTATAAAACAGAGGTAAAAATATGTTTTGGGAGGTGGTTGTTCCTGTCAACGAATCAGAAAATGGACAGTACAATATGACCCCTGCCAACCAGACTTTTAAGAGCGGCTCCCATGAAGGACGTTATTTCTACCAGCAAGGCAGATCATCCCTCTTTTCTCTTTTGTTTACACATGCAGATATTTCACTGGTATCATTGCTTGCCTGATAAATCAGGGCAAAAATGTGAAGAGAATTAAGCGGTTAAAGTTGTAATTAATTGGAACTGGGCACCCCATTTGCCAGCTCTTTTTGCAAAATTAATGGATAAGCGGATGTATATGCCGCTAGTCCGGTGGTAAAGTCTGTTTGACAGGTGACATAAGGACATCCACCCCGTCCTCATGAGCTAAAAACAGTGTCACAAAATAAGAAGTGTTTTGAAGGTTTTAAAGGTAGCACATGAAAATTTACTTGGAATGGTTCGAAATACCATGCATAGGAATTTTTGGTGGACTCTTTGGAATAACTTGGTTTTAAAGGATTTTGGAAGCACGAGCAGCATTCCCACTCAGTACAAGTGAAGGCTAGCAATAGACTGGGAAGCGACAATCAAGAGAGCATCAACCGTCATAGTCATGCTTGCGACAGAATAAAATTAACGGAGGCATAAAAGTGATACTAGAACTCTGAGGCAAAATAAATCATCAAGGCTTAATTGACTTTTTGTTTTTCAGTCATGAGCATGCGTGAGCATGTGCCAAGTCAATTCAAGTGAATCATTCAGAGGAGGATACCACCATGTCATACCCTTTTATGAATAGAACAATGCAAGCAAATATCTATATGACATGTTATATACTATTAGTGAATTGGAACTGATCATATGAAAAACATGAACTACAAAGCATCCATTAAATAACATTGCCCCTCATACGAATCAGCTAAGCATGTCCACATGAGCGAGTATATGTACAAAAATGAAAACAAATAGAGTTCATACCAGCCTCTCACCACAACTCGAGTTGTCATAAATCGTCATTATTGCTTTTCACTTGTGTGGCTTGAATGATAAGAAATGATAACCAATCTCCAATGGAGTCACGGAATATTGCTGAACTCTACAACAACTATACAAAACCGAAGAAGAACAACAAATATTTTTGGGTTTTCGATTTGAAACGAACAAAGAAAGGAACAAACAAATAAAGCAAAATCTTTTTGGATTTTTGAATACTAAACCGAAGCTAAAAGATAAAGCAAACCAGTACTAAAAGTACACAAGAGGTAAACAAAGAGAAATAACAGAAATATTTTTGGTCTTTTTGGGTTTTGGAAAATAAAATCAAAACAAGAAACAACAACGAAAAAGAAAGAAACTGAAACATGGATATACAAAGTACCGACCGAATATGATATAAAAGTGAGTGAGATGTCGGTGTACCTCCCCCCAAGCTTAAGCTTTTGGCCTAAGTGAAGATCAATCATCGGCGTGGGTGTACGCTCCACCCCGGTGAATCATCCCTAGCATGATCATAATCAGACTCCCGTGAAGAAGAAGGGGCAGAAGTCCCATAATCAAAATGCTGGTACGGGAAGCCCGCGATGTCGGAAGGCTGAATGAAACCCCCATCGGGCTCCTCTCCATCATCCTCTGGGCGAGGGCCGTGCTCCTCTAAGTATGCCTCAAGATCATCCTCAGATAGTGACCACCTTTTCCTGGATCAAGGTTAAACAAAAGAGGTGCAGGCAAACAAACTAATCGTTCGGACTTAATTAATATCCACCTGCGTTTCACTCTCCTCTTCTAAACTTCTCCCTTGACAGATTTCCTTATACAGGTCCATTAGAGGCTTAGGTTGCCCTCTAATCTTCTCGCGTGATCCCCAATGCGGTACCTTAATAGCTGTGCAAAAATCATCAAAGGGCAAATCCACAGCTATATTGTAGATGTTATAGTGAACCATGGGGTTAGGTGAAGACCAACTGAATCTAAAGTTTTGCACTACCGACATAGTCAGTTTTGCATATTGATATGGTTCATCAACAACAAAATCTTCCAACCCTGCATTAGAGATTAGAGTGTTGAAATCTTGCAAGATTCCTGCAGCAGTCATGAAGTTAGAGCATGGATAGATTGAGGGGAACACGGCATCTTCGCGGTTGACCCCCATGACTTCATGCACCTCCAATTCATTGTAATCAAGTTGATGTTCATTCATCCTTCTTTTCTGAAATTTTTAACAAGGCCTCATAAAACATGATTTTGAAGCAACTAAATCAAAGAAACTACTATAGAGACTTGTAAGAGGGCTAGACATGCATCAAAACTAATTAATCTAAGCATAGAACAAGCATGCAAACACATCTAACATGTCACCTACAGTACCAAAATACTCAAGACATACACAACTAAACAAAATTCTACTTGGATAAACGGAGGAGTCACATACCGGAGAGCAAATGGTCCAAATCTCAGCAACAAAGATGGGCAGAGCAAGGAGATCGAAAAACTCGAGCAAGAGCAGCAAGAACACGGGTTTGAACAATGGTGGAGTGTTTGGTCGGGTGAGAGAAAGAAATGAGAGAAGATGAGTGAGTGGATGGCCAGGTGGGACCCACAACATGCCACAGCGCGGCCCAACCCCTGCCGCGCGGTGGGGTGGTGCGGAGGCATGGTGGGTCCCCCTGGTCAGCCCCAGGCACTCTCACATTCCTCTTTAAAAACTAGACTTAAGGTATAATTTTCAGAAATTTTTGAAAACTTTCATTTTTCACATTTTCTGGTTATTTAAATAATAAACTTTAAGCAGAAATAAAATTTTATAAAGACCAATTTCAACTAAAACTTTGCAAGTTCAGTAACACAACAGTAGGTAAAACAAGGTTGAGAAATAAAATGTTGTTTAGTGCTTCTATGCATTTAAAACATATTTGTTAACAAGGTTGATCAAGTCTTGTCACCAAATAAATTTTATATGACATAAAAGAATTAAACCACATGAGACAATCATGTTACCTTGAATTGTATAGCAATAGATCCAATCATAATACTTTGAAATCCTTCTTGAGGTTCATAAATAGGGCAATCAATACTTCCCACTTTGATAGTTCTAAGATTGGCTATTGTATTTACTCCATATATCTTGTCCATCTTTTTGGGAAAATAAACAGTATGCTCTTTGTCATTAACATTGAAGGTTACTTTTCCTTTGTTGCAATCAATAACAGCCCCTGCAGTGTTAAGAAAAGGTCTCCCAAGAATAATAGACATATTATCATCTTCAGGCATTTCCAACACAACAAAGTCAGTTAATATTAAACAATTATTAGCCACTTGAACAGGAACATCCTCACATATGCCAACAGGAACAGCAGTAGATTTATCAGCCATTTGCAAAGATATATCAGTTGGTATCAATTTTTCTAAATAGAGCCTCTTATAAAGAGAGAAAGGCATAACACTAACTCCTGCTCCTAAATCACATAGAGCAGTTCTAACATAATTATTCTTAATAGAGCATGGGATAGTTGGTATACCTGGATCTCCAAGTTTCTTTGGAACCTTACCATTGAAAGAGTAATTAGCAAGCATAGTAGAAATTTCCTCATTAGGAATTTTCCTTTTGTTAGAGACAATATCTTTCATATATTTTGAATAAGGAGGCAATTTAATAGCATCAGTCAAAGGAATTTGCAAAAACAAGGGTTTCATCCATTCACAAAATTTATTATAGTGTTCCTCTTCCTTTGATTTATGTTTCTTATTAGGAAAAGGCATTTGCTTTTGCACCCAAGGTTCTCTCTCATTACCATGCTTTTAGCAATGAAATCTTCTTTAGTATACTTTTTATTCTTAGTATGCTTTTCAGGTTCATCTTCACTCTCCTCTTTATCAGAAGCATCATTTTTATCCTTATCATTGTTATGTTCATTACCACTTTCAGTTTCAGCATCAGAGATAGATATACTATTTGGATCATTAACATGCTCATTTTCTTTAATTGATTCAGGAGATTCTTCAACATGTTTATGTTTCTTCTTCTTCTTTTTCTTAGAAGGAGTACTAGTTTCATTAGCTAGTTGAGAATCTTGCTCAATTCTTTTAGGATGTCCTTCAGGATACAAGGGATCCTGAGTAGAAGCACCACCTCTAGTTCCTACTCCATAAGCATGTTTTTCATTTTCTCTAGAAGCATTAACTAGCAGATCTTTTTGTACCTTAGTGAGTTGATCTATTTGAGTTTGAACCATATGGAAATGTTTAATAAGCATTTTAACATCATTAGAAGTTCTTTCCACAATATCATGCAATTTACTCATAGCTCTAGAATTTTCCATCAGATGATTCTGCACTCTCATATTAAAGTTATCCTGCTTAACAATATAATTATCAAATTCATCTAAGCATTGATCAGGAGTTTTAGAATAAGGAATATCTATCATCAAAATGTTGGAGAGAGTGTACCTCAACTACTGATGGGTGAGGAATTGGCTTACATAATTCTTCTATTGGTGGTAGATTCTTCACATCTTCAGATTTAATACCCTTCTCTTTAAGAGATTTCTTGGCTTCTCTCATTTCTTCATCACTTAGTTCAAGAATTCCTCTCTTCTTTGGTGTGGGTATCGGGGTCGGCTCAGGTATAGTCCAATCATCATGATTTTGGCTTATTTTATCCATTAATTCCTCAGCTTCATCTGGAGTTCTTTTCCTGAAAACACAACCAGCACAACTATCTAGGTATGTCCTAGATTCAACAGTTAGTCCATTATAGAATATATCAAGAAGTTCATTTTTAGCTAATTGATGTCCAGGCCGAGCTCTGAGTAAAGAACAAAACCTTGCCCAAGATTTAGGCAATTTCTCGGCTTCCAATTGTTTGAAATTAAAGATTCTCTGTAAAGCAGCATGTTGAGCACTAGCAGGAAAATATTTCTGGAAGAAAGCATTAACCAAATCCATAGGACTTTTAATGGATCCAGGAGATAAACTATTAAACCAAGTTTTAGCTTCATCTTTTAATGAGAAAGGAAATATTTTAGTAACGAAGTAACTGCGTTTCTTAGTGTCATCAGAAAACACACTACTTAAAGTAGAAAGAGTGTTCATATGTTCTACAGCACTTTCATTTTCAGTTCCTCGAAAAGGTTCTTTCTCAACAATAGATATATGTGACAAGTCCATAGAGAAATCATAATCTTTATCTTTTATATCAATGGGAGATGTAGCAAACTTAGCATCAGGAGACAGTTTGTAATTAACAGCACGTCTTGCAAGAAGATTTTTAATAGCACTAGCATCTTTAGAAGCATTGCATTCTTCAATAAATTCATCATCAAGTTCAACATAAGTTTCCTCGAAATCATCACTAGTATGATCTCTTAATTCAGGTGAACTAACAGGTGTAATGGGACTTTCATTAGGTGTTTCAGCATTTTCAGTTTGTTTTGACTTAGCAATTGTAGCATCTAGAAAAGGACCTAATGAACCACTCTCATCAAGCACAGTAGAAGCATCATCAAAACTTTCAGAAGTATTTTCAGATTCAGCAGAAGTAGCAGCACGTGAAGTATGTGTATGTGGTGGTGTGACAAGTTGACTTATAACAGACGGTGAATCAAGAGCAAAGAAGTACTCAGAGTTGTACCTCTCCTTGTAGTGGATGGCAGTATATGGAACCTTCCATCACGAGGTTTACCCATGATGAGTAATTTGCAGCGAACAATCACTCTCAGGTGAGCTTATAAATAGAGCTATGCTCCCCGGCAACGGCGCCAGAAAATAGTCTTGATGACCCACAAGTATAGGGGATCGCAACAGTCTTCGAGGGAAGTAAAACCCAAATTTATTGATTCGACACAAGGGGAGCCAAAGAATATTTATAAGCCTTAACAGATGAATTGTCAGTTCAGCTGCACCTGGAAATAGACTTGCTCGACACAGTTTATCAGTAGCAACAGTTTTATAGCAGTAGCAGTAGTGAAATAATAGCAGCAGTAAAATAAAAGCAGCAGTAATAATAGACAGCAGGATTAAAATACTGTAGGCATAGGGATGGATGAACGGGCGTTGCATGGATAAGATAATTCATATAATAGTCAAGAGGGCATTGCAGATAGATAATAATAAAGTATCCAGGTAATAATCAATCATAGGCATGTGTTCCGTATTTAGTCGTACGTGCTCGCAATGAGAAACTTGCACAACATCTTCTGTCCTACCAGCCCGTTTGCAGCGGGGCCTCAAGGGAAACTACTGGTAATTAAGGTGCTCCTTTTAATAAAGCACCGGAGCAAAGCATTAACACTCCGTGAACACATGTGATCCTCACATTACAGCCATCCCCTCCGGTTATCCCAATTGTTGTCACTTTGGGGCCTCGGGTTCCGGACAATTATATGTGTAAACAACTTGCAGATATGATCTAAAGCAATAATTATCCTCATGATTCAATAACATGTTCAGATCTGAAATCATGGCACTCGGGCCCTAAGTGTCAAGCATTAAGCATAACAAGTTGCAACAATGACATAAAGTACTAACAACGGATACTAGGCACCATGCCCTAACAATCTGATATCTATTACATGAATGATCTCATCCAATCCCTACCATCCCCTTCAGCCTACAGCGGGGATTACTCACACATGGATGGGGGAATCATGGATGGTTGATGGAGAGGCGTCGGTGATGATGATGGCGATGATCTCCTCCAATTCCCCGTCCCGGCAGGGTGCCAGAACGGAGTTTCTGGTCCCCGAAATAGGGTTTTCGGTGGCGGCGGAGCTCTGGAGTGTTTCTGGAAAAAGCGTCGATCCTCCTCGGGTTTTTAGGTCAAGGGGATTAAGTAGTCGAAAGGGGCGCGAGGTGGTGACCGAGGCGGCCACACCACCCCCCGGCGCGGCCCACTTCGGCCGCGCGGGCCCATGGTGTGGGGCCCCTGGCCTGCCTCCGTCTCGTCTTCTGGCTCCGTGTGTCTTCTGGAAAAATAGGAACTCCAGGATATTTTTCGGGAATTTTCCCGAAACTTGACTTTCTGCACAAAAAAAGACACCAGGGCAATTCTGCTGAAAACAGCGTTAGTCCGTGTTAGTTGCATTCAAAACACACAAATTAGAGGTAAAACAACAGCAAAAGTGTTCGGGAAAGTAGATACGTTTTAGACGTATCAGAGTTTCCACTAATACAAAACCAAGCAACGAATGCAAAGGCAAGAAAGACAAATACTTAAGAATCAATCAAAGTACAAAGCCGAATTCCGTAAACCCTCCAAAACTTCTCCCCCATTGACAACAATTGCCGAAATGGGCAAAAAGCTTCGGAAGACCAACAAGTGAGAGTTCCTCCACGAGTTTAGCTTTTCTCGTAAAAATGAGCATAATCAAGTGGACATTTCCACCGACCAATAATAGGAGGAAATCAAACTATATAGAGAATCCAAAGATTGCAACAAAATAGCAAAAGGAAAGATACCTCAACAAAAGAGGCACGCAATCAAAAGATCCGAGAAACCAATTGGACACAAGAAGATATTATAAGATCAACTAAGTGTTCTAAAAATAAAGAGAGAGCTCCCCAAGGTACATGCACAATGTAGGATTTGCATTTCAATATGGTGTGCACAACATGGAATCCTCACTCCCTCCTAGATAATGTTGAACACAAATAAGTGCAAGAGAGCATAGATGAAAAGAAGCAAAACAACTTGCAACAAAGCAATGTTGAGCATTGAGAACAAGAGGAGACAAATAAAGACTTGCTCAACCAAAAAAGATGGGTGTGCCATGGAGAGACATTTTAGGAGACTAATGCAAAGATGAGCGTAGCATCGACATAGTCTTTCAATATAAGTGGCACATAGTGCATATCAAGTTTTTCCCATAAACAAACCCAAAGAAGATGTAGCAAATAGGTCCACAAGCTTATTAAGATGCAAAAGGGATACCAAATGAAGAGCGAAGCTTGTGCCTTTTAAAAACACCAAACAATCAAAAGTAATAAAAAGGTGGTCACTAAAGAATTGGAATACCAATTAAAAATGTAACTATTCTCACGTGTATAAGTTTCTAAGTAGACACCAATGTGAAGATAAAGTCGACAAAGAAATGCACACACAAAATAGGTACTAGGCTAAAGAACCTGATATCCAAGAGGAGTCATAAATAAACCATTAAGATTTTTGCTTAAAAACATAGCACAAATCTCAATTTAATCTTAAAAGGATATAGATGGACCTCCAACACAATCTCATCATAGCATCCAAAAATATCCACAAGGGAACAATGGTAGTTGGGATGCTCCGAGAAAGATAACAAGTATCACATAGGGCAAATGATTTTGCAAATTCATCAATATTGCACATGAGAGACTTTGAGAATAATTGCTAGATTAACATATTTGGGATAGGTGAATCATGAAAATGATTATATAAATTCCCCTTGATATGTAACCATCCCAGCTTGCTCACATTTGCAATAAAGTTTTTGATAAGAACTTTGCGAGAACCACATCAATTGCAACTATTCATGCCAAGAAGTAACCTACACAAGGTTGAAAGCTAGAAAAGTA